>JADMLD010001555.1:2400000-3600000 GCA_017589585.1 Phylloscopus whistleri | reverse complement strand
AACATCACCTGAAGTGGTCAAACAGCTCTGCAAATGACGTGGTCCCTCAGAAGGACTCCAAAGTGGCTGGAAAAAGCTTGGTGGTCTCTGAACTAAATGTGCTGGTCTTGAATCTTTTCAACAAGGTCTGCAAAGACCAATTACCTGTCATGAGGCCGCAGCTGGGCTGAGGCCCCTCTGTGCTGGGTGATTTGCAGAGCTGTCCCAATGGAGCACTGACATCCAGAGCAACATCAAAGGCCTGGCTGGTTCCCAACTCCCCTGTTGATACATGCAGATTCCCCGAGTGATTATCAAGGCAGCTTTCCACATTGCAGCTTCCAAAGCAGAGAAACACACAGGGACCTGACAGACTCCCCCTCCAAAACAGGAAAACACACAGGGTTCTGACAGACACCCCTTCCAAGACTGTGGCAGCATAAATAGAAAAAAAACCACCCAACAAATCAAACAAACAAAAACCAGGCTTAATTAAGGACTTCAAGAGCAGGAAATGTGCACACGTGTGCTTGCCAGAGCACAAATATTTTCTTTTGGAGCTGCTTTCTCCAAGGGTTCAGTAAGGTGATGGAGGCTGGGTTACAGAGCAAGGGTAGCAAACAGTTCCCAGCCCCTCCGGAAGGCAGCGGCCACAGGGCACTGCTGTTCTGCATCCTTCCCCATGCTCCAGTCCTTGGCTTTAGGCTCCCACAGTATATACTGAAGCTATTCAACCATTTGGCTAAAAGCAGATGGGGAGGGAGGGAAAACAAAGTCAACCGAGAGGGAGAAAGGCAGCTTTTGTGCAGCCTCTGTTTGCAAAAGACAGCCCAAGCCCCTTTTGGACTAAGGTTTACTTTATTGGGCTCTGGAGAGCCGAGGTTCACAGCCCCACAGCTGCTGCAGGCAGTGGGGCAGTGGCAGGGAGCAGGTGGGAGCCAGCTCTGATAAGTGAACAGCTCCCTCAGAGGGGCTGTGGGATACACAGCACCCTGGCTGCTCTGGGGGGAGCAGATCTGCCCTCTGACTCTTCTGCTACAAGGGCCTGTCCCAGGTCCCCTGAAGGGATGAGGGAAACTGGTCTGCACAGACAGGAGCCTTCAGCCTGGCCCTTCCTGCTATTGTCCCTCTGCTCACCATGTCTGTTCCTGAGCACCTCCCAGGGCCCTGGTGGGTGCTGCAGAGCTGGGTTCACGTTTCCTCTTCACCAGTCCAGACTAGTGGGTTACTGTCACCTGGGAAAGACACAGCCAGAAGAGAGATCCTGCAACATTTCAGACTTTTCCACAATTCCCAGCTGGCTTGAAATTCCCAGGGCAGGACCATCTCTCTCAGCCCATCTGAGTCCTGCTCATCTATTTTCAACAGATGGGTGAGAAAATGTTGAAACAACAAACACAACTCATCCCCTTGTAAATGGAAGGAGATGCCTGAATGGAGCAGGAATCCACCCTGTGCAAGTATCCTCCCGCTCCATTTCAGATGGAGCAATTTCCCCCCTCCGAAGCTCCTGCTGGGCTGTGGGCAGAGCTTGGCCCGCAGAAGCCAATGTCAGCAGGGTGCACAATGCCCAGCAATGACAACAGGGGCCTCGAGCTTAATCTGTTGTGCACAGCTTCAAAAAACCCCAGCCCAGAGAGCTATTGTCAGGGTGATCCCACCCATTGCATCATCGGTCCGCTTGGGACACAGGGCTGTCTCCAGGGCTCAGGGAGGGGGTGCCTGGGGAGCAGCCCTGGTGTGCAGGGTTGTGCTGTGCTGCTCTACAAATAGAGCCTAAGGTCCTTTGGCTTTTCCCTTGCCTTTGTCAGCTGGTGGGAGCTGGTTATTATTATTGTATTATTATTTTATTATCCCCACCAAGGCATGGGACAAAGGGTCTCCCTTTGATGGAGAAAACTCTGGCACCAGCATTTGCATCTCTATTTCCCTGTGGTTTTTCCTTCCCCTGCATCTGTCCAGTGCTTCATGCTTGTGCCCTCCCAGGAGCAGCCAGCAAAGCAGGCAGCTCGGTGGGAACGATCCAATTTCCAGGGCAACTGGGACGGGACTGAGTCCAGAGTGTCCTCGACTCACAGAGCTGCTCTTATTTCTCCACAATTTCCTCTCCGTTTGCTTTCTTAATTCAGCCTCTCCTTTGCCAGGGAAGAGGCCAAAAAAGCAGAGATGTGGCACATCCAGAGTCCTCCCAGCTGGCTTTACAACTGCTGGGGGATTTTTTAGCTTTCCAGTTTCAGGAGCAGCCCTCCAAGCTTGCCTTGCCCTGAGGTCAAAATATGTCAAAGTATGGTCAAAGCAAGAGCACAGGAAGGCAGAAGGCCAGCTCTGACTCTAAAGGCTTTGTGCTGAGCTTCTCACCAAGGGTCCACGTGCTGAAGACACAGATGTGTATCCCCAGGTATGAATCATCATCCTTTGCCACTAGTGCTGGTCACCTCTGCTATGAACAGCTGAAGATACAAGTCCTGGTGTGTCCAGAGGAAAATGAGAAACACGAAGTCCAGAATCATCTCAGCAAAGTGTCTCCAACCCCCTCCTGCCATAGCCTTGCTTTCCTTCTCCCTGGCAGAGAACTGTTCACAGTTCCTCCAAACAGGGTCTCAGCATGCCAGTGGAAAGGCACGGGCTCAGCTGCACCCCAGGACTTGCAAGAAGCCAACAACCCTTCCCTGTGGGCCACCCAGAGACCCAATAAAGAGCAGGAGCTGCACTCGGGATCAATGCTGAAGAGCCACTTTGAGGCAAAGGGAGCTGGGCATGAACTGCTCTTTGCCATGGAAAACAATAGACCCAACCCAATTCCAGAGGGTTTTAAAATTCATCCCTAGAGCAGGATAATGCTGAAAACCTCCAGCTGTTATTTCCAGAATTGCAACCCCAACAGAGGAGCAGCCAATTCCTGCCAGAGCAGCAAACTCGTTTGTGTGTCTGTCTGTGTAAAACTGAAAGCCAGGCATTGCTCCCCATGCTGGCATTGTCCCTCTGTCCCTGGCTGTCTCAGCCTCGCAGCTTGTGGGGGAGCAGGGGGGAAAGTGTCCTTGTCCCAGCTGCAGTGGGCCCTCCCTGGTTTGCAGGGCAGACTTTGCTCCTGGGCTGGGGGCCAGCGGCTGGAGCCCCCTCCCAGACACGTCAGGCTGGGACCACCTCCAGACAATCCCCTGCACCACCCCAGTCATTGAGAAAGCTGCTGTTTCCTGAATTTCCCCATTCCCAACTTTTTACCTTAAGTGAACAACAGAATATTCAGAATATTTTGAATGTTCATGCCATTAAAAATCCACTCCATTAATCCTGGTAGTAAATCTTGGGCAATATTGCTCCCTGGGGTGGCACGGGCAAGCACGGGAGAGAGGATGCAGTGGGTACCTTTGGGCACACCTGAAGTTAAGGGACTGGGGGGGGGGTGACATCACCAGTGCTTGTGTCTCATCTCTGAAATTTTCTGGTTGTCTTTGCAGATGCCTGACACAATTAATGTTCATTAGCAGTCTCACAGCAGCATTACACAAGAAAGAGTCCAGTGTTCTCTCTCCCCCACATTTCAGGAAGGATGTTTTTTCTCTGCTTTTCCCATAAAATAGAAGGTTAAAGGGGACCTCTCTGAATCTGATAGGTTTTTTTCCAACTGTGATTCTGGTCCCTCCAGCCACTCAAACAGCTGCTGATAACATATGCAGGGCATACAGCGTGGGGAAGCTCTGCTAATTTTAGCAGCAGGTCCTGAGGGAGGGACCCTGCTCTGGGCCAGGCGCAGGATGGAAAGTCACAGCGTTTGCTCAGGGCCCCACATGACCTCGCTATTTTGGGGCTGCCCACGTCCCACCTTGCCCCAAGCCCACAGACACAGTGTGGCACCAGCCCCCAGCCTTCCCAGAGCCCAGCTATTCCTGCCCACAGCACTGCTCCTGCCAAACCCCGGCCAAACGGGATGGTGTTCTATTGAAGGGAAGTAAACAAGCTTCAGGGCTAAATTGAGATCCCCAGAACTCATCACACCAATGCAGTGAGGGATGAGGTATTTTCTGCCCACATATGTCCGCTGTGTTTCCATCCAGCTGAGGGGGTTGTGTCCTCTTGGGTTTCCTTTACTCCCTGATCAGTGAAATTCCATCAAGCTCCACACAGATGATGGGAATGGTTCCTCCACTGACTGACCCTTGCAAGGAACAGAGTGTCTATACATGGCCTTGAAGATCTGAATTGCTCAAGGTAAGAAGGTAATAAGGAACTTGAACTCCCCAGAGTAAAATCCACACTGGACAGGGGAGCTCAGAGAGGTTCAGAAATGCACAGGAGATGATTTGAAAGGAGCCAGCAAGCAGAGATGGTGTGGAGGTCAGTGCTTGCACTTGGTGTTAGCCTGGAGTGGCCATGTTTGCAAATCAGAGTCACCAGATGTTAAATCCCAGAATGACTCCCAGCACTGCCCCTACCAGCCCTGCCTGCCCGAGCCTACAGCCCTTCACACGGCTCCTGCACGACAGGGGTGGCTCAGGGTCACAAGATATCCTGCCCCAAAGTCTTGTCAAAAAACATTTCTACAGTCTCCCCTAATATCTTCTTTGCCAGCTTCTAAGGCTGCCTGTGATGGTGTAACCCCAGTGGGCAGCCTAGCACCAACACAGCTGCTTGCTTTTCCCTCTGTACCCAATCCTTCTAAATGCATGGTGCCAAAACCAATCCCATTTTGTCTCTTCTAAGGGACACCCTGTTCGTGGAGCCTCCTGCATCCGGCAGCCTTGGCTCAGTCATCTGGTACATCCCAAGCCAGGGCTTGTTCTGAAGTGAGCTCAGCCCGAGCAGAAAGTGTCAGAGCAATAGACAGAAAAATGTGCATTCTCAGGGTGGATCGGGGCAGGCTCAGCTGGGTGGCCAAGCACCTCAGGCACCTCAAGCACCGTGTCCTGTCTGGATGCAGCCACAGCTCCAGCACAGCTCAGCTCCCACCCAGGGGTGCTGCAGTAGCTCATCCACCGGCAGTGCTCGAGGGGATGTGGCCCCTTGGGATGGCTCTGTCCGGAGCCGTTCCTGGCCCGTGTCACTGCGGGACACGGGGCTGTGCAGAGCGCAGGGTGGGGAGGAGCTGGGAGCACAGACCGAGCTCCTGTGAGCGCGGCAGGGCTGCCCGGGAGCGGGGATGTTGTCATAGGGGTTTGCCAGCAATGAGGGTTAATAGAAGGACACTAAAGCCCTCTTCTTCAGCCTCCACGGGGAGCTGCTAAACTTTCAGGCTTCAACTCATATTCCAGCCTGCCTGTCACCAGTGTGCCTTGCCCTCGCCGAGACCGGCTTTTCCTCTTCTGCCTCCAGCAATGCACAAGCCTGCAGCGAAAGCAGCCCTCGCTTACAGCCCGTGTGCTCAGCTGCTGGATCCCGGGGACAGCAAACCCTGCTGCCTGCTTTGCCTCAGCTGCAATCCCAGAGCGTGGCAGCGCTGCCCCGTCACTGCTTGGCCCCGCTGGACACTCACCAGCCTGACCACTGCATCACGTTCCCAAAGGGGAGCCTGGTAAATGGGCTCCCAGCACAGACATGGCCCAGGAAAACCATTGCTTTCTTCCCTTAGATGTAAGTTGGTGTGGTTGGTTAAATCAAAAAGGGTTGTGAGGTAAGTAGCCAATTCACCTGAGAATAAAGCTTCTCTGAGAGGACCTCACACTCATGACCCAAAACAACAAATGCTGCTGGCCCTAGAGAGCCTTGTGAACCCTGGAATTTGCCTTTCTGTCTTTTCCTCACCCATGGTTATTGCCACTGCTTTCCAGATGGCATTTGATGTTCTGGGACTGCCACAGCTTCACCTGGCTGCTCCCATCAAAGCTGCCTTTTAGACTGTGTTTCTCCATGGAAAAGAGCTGCCACTGCAGCCCAGGAGCTTCCCTCCCCACATGTCCCAGGGGCTCGAGAGTGTATTCCTGTTTATTTCCTCAAGCAGTTCTATTCATATCCTCCAAAAGCTGCCAAACCGCATCTGTCAGGCTCAAGTGGACTCAAAATTGCATCAAAGGTAAACACCAGGAGCAAGGTGGGACTACCTGGAGTTAGCAGCACTTCCCTCCTGAAAGTTTTATTTCACCCTCTGCAAGTCAGAGGCACAACTCCAGCACAAGGTCTCGAGCAACAGCAGAGCTGGGCTGAAGCACCCGAGTGTAATTCAGGCACACAACATCCCTGTGCCCAGGACAAACAGGGAACAGCCCCTTGCAGCAAGGGAGAGGCCTTTTGGGACAGACAGTCCTTTGGATACTGTAGGGGTTGGGCTGGGACCAAGCTCAGCCAGGCTGGGTGTGCCTGGGAGTTCCAAATCAGCTGAGGACATGTCCTGTCTGTTTGTGCCTGGTGGGATGTGCCACCCCAGGCAGGGCTGCAGGGACTCTGCCACAGGGACAGGGGGGGCCTGCAGCCAGAGGGGTTCTATCTACCACCCTTTCTGGGTGTTCAGATGTGATGTCCAGGAGCAGCACCCTGGGCAGTGCAGGGGCAGCTGCAGCACACAGAGCTCCTGTCTTGCACCACAGGTGATGGATTTTATTCCCCTGCTTCTTTGGCCTCAGTTTGGTTTCAGGAAGGACAGACAGGCTTCTCCCAAGCCTGCAGCCCCACACATTCCCAAGTGAGTGAGATGATAATGCAGGGGGAGTTTGAAAGAGGCAGAGGAGAGACCTTCTCCATGGGGCATGGAAGAGCCTTCCACCAGAGAACCCTGGGACAGCTGTGAGAGTCCACACACATCATGGAAAGAACCAGACATCCCGCAGTAAGCCTGTCCTGCTTTCTATCTCTGCAGCCTGCTCCCAGGCCATGACTCACTGCAGAGCCATGCACAGCTGCCTTTCCATCCCCTGCCCTGCTGGCCTCTGGATTACAGCTGAGAATCTGCAGTGACCTCCACTCCTCCTTCTCCTGCTTCTGACCAGCACCCAGTGCAGGCACTGGAAGAGACTGTGAGCATCTGAACCAGGCACCAGTCCTACAGCTCAGCTGAGGGACAGAGTCCCATCCCACTGGGAAGTATTCCTTGCCCCATGTAGGACAGAGGCACCCACTCCCAGGCATGTTCCAAGGGCAGTTTGGGTTCATCCTGCCCTGTGCAGATGGTGCTCCCAGTGGCCCTGCATCTGCTTAGTGCAAGCCCTGAGAGCACGGCCCTTCTGCCTCTGATCTGCTTCTGAAATGGAAAAAAACCAGAAACCCTCCAGCTGACACACTATTCCCAGAGAGCAGGAGAAATGGGAAATTCCTGGGATAAGCAGATTCCTCTCTGCTCTGCATTTACTCTCAACTTTTCCTGAGCTGGGTGCTGGGCTCCCACCCCTGCAGCGACTGACCTCCCTCACACTGCCCTGCACCTGTGAGGAGCTCAGCCTTCAGCCACACACCCAGGGTGAAGACTTGGCAAATTACATTCCCACAGTGGTTCCAGGGCATCCTGTTTATTTTTATGCACTTTGGGTTCATTGTTTTGCAGCAGGATCCATCAGAAATTAATGCAGACACATCCTCTTGTGAAAAACTCATTAGAGAATCCCTCCCAGAGCAGAGGGAAGGAAAGGCTCCTCACACTGACAGACTTGTGAGCAGGGGACAGCAGGATTATTAATCCACACTTGTTTCACTCCCACAGAGCTGCTCACTTGCCTTTTTCTCCATCTCTTACAGCAGAATTTTTCCCCTCTTGGAAAGCACCAAGATTTTCTCAACTGCACCAGCCCAGATCTGCCCAGCCTGGCTCAAAGCAGGATGAAGAAATTTGGATTTTGAACTGGGGTTAGCTGGAGTTCAAACCTCACCCCTCCAGACCTCTTGGCTTTGCTGTAAAATGCACTCAAGCCTCCAAGGGTCTTGCCCTGTTTGCTGTTTCCATTGGAGTTTGTGCAGTTTCATTTGAGCTGGGAGCAAGCACTGGGAGCCCTGGGGTTCATCTGCTGTGCCCAAAGCACCCCCTGGCACACGGTCAGGAGCCTGAGCTGGACCTGCTGCAGCCCTGCCAGGGTTCCTGGGGCTGAGGAGGCCCCTTGGGCAATCTCCTGCCCATCCAGTGCCCCAGAAGGCATAAGAGAGCTTTCTAAATATGTGTGAGGTCCGGTTTTCCTCCTGGCAGCCTGACACCAAAATCTTCTCTTTGGTGACCCCACTAAGCCTTACAAGAGTGGAAAGGACTTTCCAGGACTTCCTTTGCAAGCTCTCAGTAACTTCTGGAGCTCTTTAAAGCTGCTGAGTTTCAAGAGCCAGCCAGTTGCTCCAGGCTCTTTGTGATCCCCCTCCATCCCACTGCTGATGCCTGGCAATATGTCCTTCCCAAGGTGCAGGACCTGGCTGTCCCCACCAAGTGTGTGGATCACAGTGAGTGATCCCTCACTCCCACCCCCCTGGGCTCACTGGGTGAGCTTGGGGGCCATTTCCAGATGTGACTGCATCACTGCTTTTTGCTCTCACGCAGACCCAGGGTGTAAGCCACCACATCCATAAAGAAATCCCTGCTATAATTATCTCCGTGGCACTATCATTTGTTTAAGCCCTTAGCAGAGGGCTTAACTTCAGGCTACGGTGCAGAGCAATTGCCACGTTGTCAGTTAGAAAAGTCGTGGTTTCTTTTCTCTTCTTTTTTTTTCTCTCTAAAATTTTTTCCAGATGTCTTTTTTTTTTTTTTTTTTCCTTAGGAGAAGAACCAGCAGCGGTACAATTTCAATGCGAGCCGTGACTAATCCACTGCAGAGAGCATTCAACAGCTGTGTTCAGCTCCTTGGGTTATGACTCAAGCAAGTGAGACTTTGGCTTAGGGGATGTGTGACCTCTGGAGCCAAACTGGACCTAGCAGTGGCACTGGGCTGCACCTGGGAGCTACGGACACTTGTGGTGGGAGGACAAGGTGCTGCAGTTGGTTGCATCAGAAGGACCCATGGAGTCTTAGACACCATCATAAATCCAGCCTCCACAGGGACCTGGAGGGTCATGTGGAATATTATTGATATCTCTCTGAGAGGTATCAACATCTACATATCAGCACCCAGGGATGGCTTTTGGGAAGTGTGCAGCCAAGTAAAGAAATGGATGGAGAAGATTTTCTTCTCTTGTTCTTTGCCACCAGCCTCCTGAGCTGCCTGATCACAGAGGCTGATCTGTTCACTGAGAGGTGATGATGGGTTTTCATGAAGCCCTCCCCCATCCTTTCCCCTCTGCCTTCCCTTTCTGTTCTGTTTATGTTTTGTTCCTTGTTGGCCATGGGATGTTTAGTCTTACATCTGATCTCTCACATGCAGCAGAAGTGCCGCGAGGCCGGATGAGGACTGAGGTGATACAGAGCCACAGACACAAAGGCATCCTACAGAGCAGGGAGCCAGCACAGCCTGGAAGGTCATCGTGGGCCAGGCCCCGTGTTGACATCTAAATCTCAGCAACATCAGTGGCAAGAGTTAGGCACCCAGGTCCGTGTCTCAGCCCTCTCAAAGATAGCACATAATCAAGAGTGAACCCAAACCCCAGGCAGCCAAGACAAAACATGATGTTGAATTTTGCTGTGATCCCGGGTGTCCTTCACCCAGCATCCACAATCACACTGCTGGTGCCCAGATGTCCTCAGTCCTGCTGGCTGCATGAGACACCATCTTTCCAGCCACCCCTGGAGAGCAGCCCTGGGGTGAGGTCTGATGCCACATGTGGATCACAAGCTGCAAAGAGCTGGATTATCCACAGGGCTCGGGGCTCCTGTATGGCACAGAGACAGTCTTTAGGGATGCCCAAACTGTAGCAACTTTTGGCTACTGGTTCTCCTTTGGCAGTGCAGTGGCAAGGCCATGCTGGTGCTGGGGGTGCAGATGCACTTCAGATCCTCTCAGCCATGGAGAGAAGCAAGGAGAGAGGAGCTGGGTTTTCACCCTGAGCACAGAGAGGAACAGATGGGAAAACTCAACTCCAAACAGCTTTGCTGCTTGGCTGCCTCTGGCTGGGCAGCTGCTCCAGCTGAGTTATGTCCTGTAAAAGTCAAAATAGTGAGTGATGTCTGAAGAAACCACTGCATTCAGCTGACTGGAAATTCTGACTGTGGTTTTTGTTCAATCAGTCCAGATCTGCTGGACAATAAGCACAGCAGAGGGACTGGTCTGCTCAGAGTCACATCTACCAGCCCAGCCTACTTACAGCATTTCAGATAAGTCTTTATCCTCCACATTCTCTGGGTCATTCTTTCCTCTCCCTCTCCACAAGGCAGTCATAGATCTCAGCAATGTTAGGAGTCAGGATGCAGGAGCAAAAACTCTCCTGCTTTTCTCTGCATCCCCCTGAGGATGGGAAACACCAGCTCAGGGACTGAACTATTCCACTGAGAAATGACAGCATTTCACATTATATCGCAGCAGGTCAAGGTGTTAGGAGGTGCAAAACCAGGCAGAGGGATGGCGTTCCCGCATCCCTCGTGCTGTCAGTCCGAGAGAGACAGGGACCTGAGAACTGACGGCAGCAGTGCAGGCAGCTGCTGTGGCAGTGACTCTGCTGGGAGGGCTGCGCTGCGGGCGGCTCTGCCCCTGACAGGGACCCTTTGATCTCCAGCTTGATTTCTCTGGTCTATCCTTTGGAGCCAGGCTCAGGGACTGCCCACTGGGAAGCGGAGGAGAGGAAGAGACCGATTTGGAAAGCTAGCGAGGAGGAGGAGGGGGAGAGGCAGAGGGAAACCCAGCCCACCCTTTGGCTTCCTCCTGCCTCCTTCTAAAACTTGCAGATTCCTTCAGCCTGTCCAAGAGCCTGAAGTTCCCTCAGCCGTGCTGCCGGGACTGGGAGGTATGGCCCGAGCTTCGCGTTTGCCTTTGCTGTGCTTTTTCCTCCCGGCACGGGGGTCCCCACAGCCCCACGCGTGGGGGTCCCTGGCCCCGGACCCGCTGTCCCAGCCCGGGGAGTGTGTCCAGTGCTGGCCATGCGTCACTCGGGATGGGGAGCTGGACGCTCTCCACCCCAAGCGGTGCATTTAGAGACTCCTCCTGACTTCACCCCTTTCTCCTCTTCGCAGCATTTCCACTTCTAAACTGTTCTCTTACTCAGCTTGGCTGCCAGAGCTTTGGTGGCATCTGACTGTGAAGGTTTAACCTGCCCTCGTTCTTCCCTCCGCTCCCTTTTTCCCCTCTGGGTTTTCAGCCGGTTAGTAGTTCCTTAGCGAGATCCGTGACACCAGGGTCTGGGCACATCAAACCAGCCTGCAGAGAAAATCAGATCTAGTTACGAGCAGCCCCCATTTCCTAAGGTGTGTTGGCAGGTGATGTTTTACTCACCAGAGTATCCAGAGAAAGAACAAAAGAGCTGTCGACTTCATCTCAGCGGGTTTTTTTTTCGTGCAGCCGGTCTTATTTCTCCTTTGAAAAAAAAAAAAAAAAAAAAAAGACACTCGGCTTTTTGTTCCAAGCAAACTTTGAATGCCTTTCAAGTCTGCTGCCCTGGCTTGCCGAACTCTGGCTGAATGACTGTTTGGGAGACGGAGATTGCAGGAGAGGAGGAGCAAAGCTCTTTTGGGGTGTTTTTTTCTTAGGTTTTAAGGACTTGGGTTCCGTCAGGCACAATTTTGGGTGCACCCAGAAGAGAGGAGGGCTTGTTTCCTTTAAAGGCAGCCGCTGTCCTTCCCGGCCCGGTGACGTGACAATCTAACTCTGCTCTTTGTGTCCCTTCTCTAAGAAAGCTCCACTCTGTTGTGTCCAGCCAAAAAAAAGGGAAATTTAACCGGTTGGGGGCTGATTTCCCACCCAAACCGAAAGGCAAAAGTTTCAATTAGGAATG
The DNA here is from genome assembly GCA_017589585.1 of Phylloscopus whistleri. Classification (NCBI taxonomy): domain Eukaryota; kingdom Metazoa; phylum Chordata; class Aves; order Passeriformes; family Phylloscopidae; genus Phylloscopus; species Phylloscopus whistleri. Next base: position 3,588,264 of record JADMLD010001555.1, on the reverse strand, counting down.
AAACCGGGGGTACCGGGAATGTCACCAGTACTCCTGAGTCCTCAGAGACGACCAGCTTTAAACAGCCCAAAACCTCAGCATCCCTCCAGAAGGACAAAAGTTAATCGCAGCCGTTTGTTAGGGTGGATCAGGCGAGTTTTAAGTGGAAATGAAAGGCTGCTGGTCCGGCGCAGCGGCTAAAGCCAAGCCATTGTCTGCCACATAGGCAGGAGCAGGGGTGCGGGCGGCGTTGGGAGGGGGAAGAGCAGAAATAAACTTTTCGAAGTTTTTTTTTTTCAAGCTCCTCCTTCCCCAACACTCTGCTCTTCCATGACTCAGCCCCAGAGGAATGTCGGCTCCCATGGAAACCTTTTCTGGGTCCTCTGGTCCGAGGGATGTCGGGGCTGTTATCGCTGGAGCGGCTGTGGCAGGGCAGGTCTAGGGAACGCTCTGGAGATGGTTTGCATTTTTGCAGGATATTTATCGGACAGTTTATTCTCTGCCTCCTTCGCGGAGCTGTGCGGGATCCGCTGGCTGCACCCCCCGGGGGCCGCAGGGACCTCCCGCACCTGGCACAGAAACACCCGGGCTGCTTTTGGCACTGCCTCGGGTCCAGCCCACACAAGAAAAAGCTCAGGCAGCACAGCAAAATTATGTCTCACCTGTGTGCACAGGGCTCATCCATGAGCGTTGCCTGCAGCCCACGGCTCACCCAGGCACTTTTGGTACTAATTTAAGTGTTTTCTATTATGGATTCAGTCTGCAACCTGGAGAAACTGTGACAGCCTCAGCACACAGCTGTGATGGGACCGGGCTCCTGCTGTTGTATCAACAAGCCCTGTAAGATCAGAGCATTTCTGAGTTCACACAGAGCTAGCTGCTCAGCTCCCAGCACAGGGAATGGGTTCACACAGTGTTGTGGCCGTGTCTTTAGTGACTCTACATGGGCACATGGGGTAGGGAGATTTTTTCCCCACCGTGTTTTACTTGGAGTGTGTAAGTGTGTGTGTGTGTGTGCTAAAGGGAATTTCACCTCCTTCTAAACCTCGTGTGGCTTTCTGAGCTGGCACAGTGTGTGAGAGGGCTCTGTGCAGGTGGCAAGAGCCAGGCTGGCTTCTGCCCAGTCTCCTGCCCTGCTCCCCAGGCACCCAGGGCAGCTGCAGCACATCTGGGTGAGCTGGCACTGAACGTGCAGGGACCTGTTCAGCAGGGAGCTTTATGGGGACTCACACAATCAATTCTGGCTTCAAATGGAATTTTAGCCCAGGAGTGGCTGCTGAGTAAAGCTCAGAGGGTCTTGCTTGCATGGGGAGGTCAGGGTCAGGGAGTGGGGACCCAGCCCTGGTATTTTGTCTCTGTGGGGGCCACACTTGGTCACCCATCTGCACCTTGAAAACTGTGGCCCCAGTGGGGTTTGGCAGAATCTTTCTTTTTCTGAGCCAGTTCTGCCTTCACACTCACTGTGAGGTGGGGGAATGTCAGATCCTCCAGAGGCTTGGAAAAGCAGTGAGCAGAGGGAGGGTGGTGCAGGAGACCCTGCTGCCAGGCTGGGTGCAGGCAGGAGCTGAGGCATGGGAGGGTCTTGCCCGGCCAGTGCCCACTCCGGCCTCCAGGGCTGCGTGGGGGGAGGCAGCAGAGCCCCTCGCCTGGGTTAGCAGGGGTGGCAGCTGGGGTGAGCCCGGTGGCCTCGAGGAGGAGCTGTCAAAGTGGCCAGGGAGAGACTCCTCCCCACGCTAACGTGGCATCCCAAAGGGCTTACGCAACCCTGGACAGGGCCAGCGCCACATGGAGCACACTCCACACCACGGAGCCTCTCCTGGAGGCTGCACCCGCCTCCACAGTGCCCTCCCCAACCCACAAAGGCCCCCAGGCTGGGGTCCCCAGCAGAGACCCACAGACCCAGTGGCACAGACTCCTCTGTGCATCACTGCGGGGTATTTTCCCCACCAGGAGAAGCTGATGATGGTGCCACAAGCTTGGGGGAGTGTAGTAGAGTTCCCCAGAGCAGCTGGCTTTGAGTCTGTGGAGGTGCTGAGGGTCAGCCTCAGCCTCTCTACACCCTGTGGTTGTCTTCTTTGGGGAATGGCTGTGAAATGCAATGAGCAGCTGGTGCTGAGGGCCGTGCTGGACAGGTGGACCATTGAGAGGGGTTTCTGGGAGCCCCCAGACTTTGTTCATGGAGTGGCTGGGAGCTGAAGTCCCCATGTAGGATGCAAGTGGGATCAGGTACTAAAACGTCTGCACAGTCCACGGGTCCTGCAGCCCATGGGTGCCCTGTTGTCTGCTCAATCCACAGCATTCAAGAGGGCAGGCCTGAGGACAGGGTGGTGAGCATGGAGCTTCTCTTATTCTGTATTCAGCAGCCCTGTCTGTGCTGGCTTCCAGCATCCTGCAAAGTGCTGGTGTCTGTTGATTCCTTTAAGATGCAGAAGGGCCTAAGTCCCTGCTTGCTAAAATCTTTCTCTGTCCAAAATGAGCCCCTGGCTGCACCCCCTTGCTGCCCTCTGCCCTCCATGGGGCTCACAAAGCAGTGCCAGGCATTCCCAGTGCAGAGCCCCTCAGGGACCCTCCCAAGTCCCTCCAGCTGGGGGATGGATGCTGAGCTGGTGGTGTGACCCAGCTGCCAGCTCCACAGAGCATCCTCCTGGACAGCAGGACCATGGTTGCTTCACAGGGAGGGAGACTTCACCATGGACCACATTATCCTGATGCAACAACCCTGTGTGCAGGGCTCCTGAGCTGTTATTTCAGGACTTTTGACCACCAGGCATTCAGGAATGACCACTTGCAACCCTGCCAGGGGCTCACAGACACTGCAATGTCCTCGCTGCACAGGCTTTGCCTCCAAAAGGTTGTTGTTTCATAATAAATTTGTTTTACCATCTAAGGCACAAGACAGCTCTGCAGAGCTTGTTTGCTCAGACTTTTTCATGCTCCTTCTTCCTCCAAACACAACACTGGCAGCTCCAACTGTCTGCTGGCTCCTAGCAAACATGTAATTCCCTGACCCCACTTACTGCATGCCCAGACTTTGAAATTCAAGGCTTTTTTAAAGCTTGGGGAAATTATCTAAGACAGCCTTGGTGTGGGGTTGGGTTCTTCTTAGTGCCACCTTCCACATGTGCATGCACTGCCCTCTCCTCCAGGCTGGGCACTGCCCAGTGAGCATCACTGAACCTCAGAGCACCTTCCAAAGCAAACAAGCCCCTGGGAGAAGCCCAGGAGGAGTCTTTACTAGCCAGGGGATACCAGCAAGGGAGGAGCTGGCCAGAATCACCTGTACTTTTCCACCTCCCTCCCCAGACAGCCCTTCCAGGAGTGAAGAACCAGTGATGTCTGCTGGCAGATGCTGGCAGAGCTCACAGAAGCCTCCAGAACAAATCAAGAGGAGGGGAAGGGACAGCTCACACCAAGCAGGAGAGAGCTGCTCAGCTGCAGCCTCGACAGAGCAGAAGGGCTCATCCCCCCTCCCCACAGCTCCTCTGCCTCAGCCCCTTCACACCACCACAGCAGCCACCCCCAGCACCCCCTCCCAGCCCTCTGACATCCCAAGAAAGCTGCCCTCCATTCCCTGAGCCCTGTTGTGCACAGACACCTCTCTAGAGGCTGGCTGAGGTCCTGAGATGGGACAGAGGATTTTCTCTGGGTGGCCAAACCTCGCTAGATCAGGAAGCAGAGCCCAGCCTGGTTGGTGTCCTGGCAGCACGGCTTTGGTGTGGTTTTATACTCAGACAGCTGCTGTGCATGAGGAGGAAAAGGATGCAGTGACATTAGATATCCTGGGAGAGAAGAAGAACTTTGCCCAACGCTTTCTGTCCCAGCAAACCCCTCTCTGTGGCCCCAGGGCGGGCTGAGGTGCCCCGGGCACGCAGGTGGAGCAGAGGAGGGCAGGGGGAAGGGAGGACTTGGCAGGGGGACAGGTGCCCTCGCTGGCAGGAGAGAGAACGGGGCTGTTTGACTGTCCCCGCGGGCGGAAGGGAGCGGGCAGCCCTGGCCGTCGGCAGCGGGATGCCAGCGGCATACTAAGCGGCCAGCTGAGCTCCTCTCCGCCCGCACACAGAGCGGCTCAGCCCTGCCAGACAGGAACCGGGGGGGACAAGGACACGGGCATGTCACCATCTGCGCTCTCCTGGCGCACACCACAGCCGCTGTTAGCTGGGCTGCCTGGTCCTACAGAGGCTCTGCAACAGCCCAGATTGGGAGGGTGCAAAGGGCTCATCCCTTTTGGAGCTCATCTCCCAGCAGGACACAACCCCAAAGTGTCTTGGATCTCTCAAACGCAGTCTGGGGACCCCCAGGTCTGAGCAGGAAAGGGAAAAACAAGAGACACCCCAGAATTTTGGGGTGCTGGGGATGAGGGACTGGTCTCTGATACCCCTAGGGATGCCTGTGTCCATGGGGAAGAGGTTTTCTAAAGGATTTAATTCTCAAGTGCTCTCTCTCATTGTCTCTCTGTTATCTCTTTCCTTTATCCACTTTCATATTTCTTCTGACTGACAACTAAGATGATAGAGTTTCATTCCTTGTACCTGGCGCTCATATCAGGGAATTTTTAACATGAAAAATGTGGGGGGACTGGTAAAAAAAAAAAAAAAAAAAAAAAAAGCCTCCAGAGAAGGAAAGAGCCATTTTGACTGTGCTTTTCCTAAAGGCATCCAGGAGAGCAACAGACATTTAAACCCCACTGTCTCGTTTTGCAAAATCAAACGAATTTATCTTGGAAACACGACTTGGCCCAAGGTTTTGGCTAGAGAAGGCAGCATGTGGGTCTGTAATACTGAACAGCCGAGGCAGGAAATGGAGAGAACGCCCTTCTCCAGTGTCTGAGCGCTCAGCCTGGAGCCCAGCGGCACACAGTGGCCTCCTTCCTCATCCCTGCTTTTCCTCTGCTTTATTCAAGGTCTGCTGAAAGATGAGGGCCTGGATTTTCTTCCTTCTCTGCCTGGCAGGCAAAGCCCTGGCAGTGCCGGTAAGTGCAGGAGACAACAGAGCCTCTGCAGTCAGGGTTGTCCATCTGGAGGAGCCTTTGGGGATTTGCTTGTATAACAAATAAAGTATTGAGGAATGAGGGACAACTTGAGGGTGGCCCCACTGCCTGTTCCAGTGGGTCACCCCCCTTGGCACTGTCCCATGGACCCCCACTCACATGCATTTTCCTCTGCAGCAGGAGGCTCTGCCCGATGAGACAGAGGTCATCGAAGATCCCACCACAGAGGTAGGTGGTTCTGTCCCTCCTCCTCACCCATCCCCTCAGCACCCACAGCTCTGGAAAGAGCATCTCCAAAGCTCTGGGGAGCCATGGGGGAGCTGCTCTGCCCCCCAGCAGCTGGGGCTGTGCACCCACAGCAAGAAACACCAACCTCTTTTGCAGGAGCCCGTGGGGGCTAGTCCTGTCCAGGTGGAGGTGGGAGAGTTCGAGGAACCCACGGAGGATGTAGAGGAGATTGTTGCAGAGAGTAAGTCACTCTTCCCCTGCCCTCCAGCCAGCAGGGACACTGCTCCTCCCTGTGTGGGGGAGCTTCAGCCACCCCAAACAGTGAGGGGCTCTCTTGGGAAGGGCTGTAGCACAAGGACAATGCCAGCCTGGATGCACATTTAAAGCAAAAGGGGCACATGGCCTCTTCCAGCCCTGGGCTCTCTGTAAGCCCAAATTTGCAACAGAAAAGCCATTGGTGTGTCTACAGAAAAGAGTCCAGGATTAGCCTCAGGGCTAACTTGGACTTCTGGAAATCCTCAGATCTTCCCAGTACAAGAATAGATGCTGGGGGCTGTCTCTGGCAAAGTCTCAGTCTTCCCTCTGTGCTGAGGTGCCCTGAGCATCTCGTGGGAGGTGAAGATGTGGCTGGCTCTGACTTTGCTCCCCTCCTGCTGCAGACCCCTGCCAGAACCACCACTGCAAGCACGGCAAGGTGTGTGAGGTGGATGACAACAACTCACCCATGTGTGTGTGCCAGGACCCCTCCAGCTGCCCCGCCACCGCCGGCGTCTTCGAGAAGGTGAGGGCAGGACCTGCTTGGTGGCCAGGGCAGGGAGCTTGGTGACCAGGGACCCACATGGGCTTTGCCAGAGATGGTGACACATGGAGGCAGAGTCAGGGTGGATGGTCCCCATCTGGTGGTGAAGCAGGAGCCATTGCCCACTCCAGGAAGCAAGTTAAACATCTCATTTGGAGGCTCTCCCTGCCTCTCACGCAGCATCTCCCCTTCTTGTGCAGGTCTGTGGCACTGACAACAAGACCTACGACTCCTCCTGCCATTTCTTTGCCACCAAGTGCACCTTGGAGGGAACCAAGAAGGGACACAAGCTGCACCTGGACTACATTGGGCCTTGCAAATGTAAGTGGAGCCACTCCCTCAGACAAGGGGACCCCTAACTGGGCACAGCCCCCGTGTTGACAGCCTCATGGAGAGCAAAGGTCCTGGCAAGCTCAGGGCTGAGGTGGGAGGGCACTGGGGCTGTGTGTCCGGGGTGTGGAGCTGCATGTCCAGATGCTGCACTGAGCCCTGTGTGTGACTTGCAGTCATCCCTGCCTGCCTGGACACGGAGCTGACTGAGTTCCCCCTGCGCATGCGGGACTGGCTGAAGAACGTGCTGATCACTCTGTACGAGCGCGACGAGGACAACAACCTGCTGACCGAGAAGCAGAAGCTCAAGGTGGGGCCCGGGGAAAGGGGTCTGGGGGCTCACCCCCACAATGGAGGCCAGCAGGGACAGGGAGCCCGTCCAGAATGACCTGTGGGATCCCTGTAAAGGCCTCCCCAAGGTGCCCCCTTGCACCCCATTTCCCTGCTGACAAGGGCTCCCCGGCCTCTCCCATGGCAGGTGAAGAAGATCCACGAGAACGAGAAGCGCCTGGAGGCCGGTGACCACACCGTGGAGCTCCTGGCCCGGGACTTTGAGAAGAACTACAACATGTACATCTTCCCCGTGCACTGGCAGTTCGGGCAGCTGGACCAGCACCCCATTGATGGGTGAGTGCCAGCAGAGCAGGACAAGGACCCCACCAGAACCATTTCCTGCCTGAGGACCCGGGTGATTCAGCAGTAGAAGGTGTCAAGGCAGGCTGGAGATGTGACACAAGTGGGTGGCTGGTGGCAGAGGTTGTGGCAAACCAGGCTGGGGTAGAGGCACCTTAGCCTCCTGCAAACTGCTGTTCTGCAGGAAGAAGGGCTTCTCCCAGCCCCAGCTGCTCCCACCTCCCTTGGGTGGGGCATTTCTCTCTTCTCAGATTTACTGTTCTATGATAGTGCCCTAAAATATCTTAGTCCAAAGGCCCTGGGATAACTTCAGCAGCTGAGATAGCAGCTGCTGGCTTAGCTGTGGGCTGCAGATGGGCATGAGAGCCATCACACAGGCAGGCCTGTGGGGTGGGGGCAGCTGGCAGGGACCCCCAGCTGGTGGCTAGCTTGTGACCAGCACAGCTGCCTGCGAAGGCAGATACCAGCCCTTGGCCCTGGTGGCACTCAGTGGCTGACACTGGGAGGGCACTGGGACAGCAGCCCAGCCAGGGAGCTGGAGCCAGCATCTTCCCTCCTGTGAGGGTGCGGTGACCTTGGCAGGTACCTGTCCCACACCGAGCTGGCCCCGCTGCGTGCGCCCCTGATCCCCATGGAGCACTGCACCACTCGCTTCTTCGAGGCCTGTGACCTGGACAACGACAAGTACATCGCCCTGGAGGAGTGGGCCAGCTGCTTCGGCATCAAGGAGCGTAAGTACTGAGGGGGGCGGGGATGGGGGTGGAGGGGAGGCTGAAGAGCAGCCCCAAAACCCCCAGTGTGGATGGAGCAATGCATTCCAGCCAGCCCTGGGTGAGGGGAAGCAGCGGGGAGTGGGAAGGGTGCAGGAACAGTGGGACCCTGGCAGCATCCACCTCCTAACTGTGTCTCTCTCTTTTCCTTCCACAGAGGACATAGACAAGGATCTTGTTATCTAAAGGGTCACCTTCCTGCTCTGCTGCCAACTTTGTCATGTTTTAACCTTCCCACTTCCTTTGGTTTTTAAACTGCTTTTGTTTTGTTTTGTTTTTTCCCTGGGAACAAGGTGCTAATATAGGTCTAAAGTATGTAGTAACGGTGCTAAGAGAAATAACAGTCCTCCTTCATAGCCTTATCTATCACCACTAGATTACTCACCCAGCTGTTTCCACACACTCTTACCAGCCTTTTCTCTCTCCAATGCGTCTTTACCGCTGATTGTTCCTGTGCTATATATCTGCCTCACCATCCGCTCTGGGATGGACTTCTCTTAACTTCTCACTAACAGCACGTTCCTGGACACGTCAGACACAAAAACCCTCTCAGCTGATTCACCACCCCAAGTCACAGATGCCAGCGAGGGAAGGCAGAGCCAGAGGATGTAGGAGGATTGGGTTCTCAAGCAGAGCAGCTGCAGGTGACATTGTGGCCACTCAGCTTTTGGTAGGAAGTATGGAGAGGGGTAAGAAAGACAGAGTGGTAGGATTTTGTTTTCTTTTTTTTTTCTTTCTTTTCCTCCCATTCCCAGGGCTTGAATTTAGCAGTTACTGGGCACAAAAGAAAAAAGAAAAGGAGAAATTGAACAAGCAAATAGGGAAGCGCACAGAATTTAAAACAAATAGGATGAAATGACTCCCATCCTGTAAAACCCTCTTGAATAATAAAGGTTTGAAAGTGCTACGTGCTTCACCATCACTCAACGACCAGGCTGCTGTTGTGTTTTCTGTATGAGATGGGGTGTGGCCGCCTGTCCCCCCGGGGTGTGTGGATCACTTTGACGTTGTGATTCTGCTGTAGGTGAGATGAAGCTCTTGGCCCTCCCCAGATCACAGTGCCCTTAAGCACTTTACACCCCTCTGCCTTGCCTGTGCTTAAATTCCAGCCCTGCTCTCCCAGGGAAGCTGTGTCAGGCTTGGAAGGGATATTTCTGCCCAGAAAGTGGCGTGTTTGCCACACGCTCGAGGGAGAGGCTGTAATATTTTTTTTCCTGTTGTGGATTTAAGGGATGCAAAGGATGGAAGAGAGAAGGTATTTGGGTTTTGCTTTATAAGAGAGGGTCCTGACAGGAGCAAAGTGATGGTTAAATCTCACAGGCTGAGAACTCTTTTTTTACCTCTGAATGTTCCCTGTGCCTTATATTATTAAATTCCTGCCACAGTGTGAGCAACCTGATGAGTCTCTGTAATAAAAAAATACTGATTTGAAACACTGACAATAAACCAGCCTGCAATGTTCCTCTGTTTCATCCCATCCTGATGAGAGGGACTGCCCCCTCAACACCAGCCTCACTGATGAGTTAAAGTGATTACCACAGGTCTCCCAGCCCCAAAAAAGGTTCTGGTCCAAGGTAAGCTGAGGTGCTTCTGCCCATTTCAGCCCATCATTTTAAAGGGCGTGGGGAATACTGGATGGGTAACGTGGGTGGAGATGGGGTCACTGCAGCAGCCAGCACAGACACTCACATGGCTCTCAGGCCCTTCCTCTCATCAGCAATAAAATCCCTGGGAAAGGCAAAAAGGCACAACAGCAGGAAATCAAACACCCCCATTTGCATGGGCTAAAAATAGCCAAGTTGCAAGAGCTGTGGCTCAGCTGTGAGGTCCCTGTTGACAGCCCCTGTGGGATGTGCTGTGCTCCCAGCAGAGCTGTCGGGTCGCATCCTGCACAGGGTCACTGCCAGCTGCAGAGCCCTAGGCAGGTCCCACAGAACACAGTCACTGTGTATTGCCAAAGTGTTTGACCCCAGCGGGAAAGCTGTTGCCCAGAGGGGCCAGGTGAGAGTTTTCCACCCTTGCCCTGAAGCACAGCACCCATTCTACCTGGCCACGCTGTTTCCCAGGGCTATTAGCCAAAGGAGGGTTCTCAGTGGAGACACAGTCTATGCCTCCCCAGTGTGGGAGCACCTGCTACGAACTGGCAGACCTGACACAGGGAGGGGCAGCACTGCCCATGACCCTGCAAGAGCCAGCTGGATGTGACACTCCTCCAGGCCTGAAGAGCTGTTGAGAGAGGGTTTGGGCAGGGGAGAGGACAGGAAGACAGGCAGGGGCAGGAGGAGACCAGCTGCCCTGTGCAAACCTGCTTCCCGCTCACTCCCTCTCAGCCAGAAACCCTCACTGCACTCCCCCGTGAGATGCAGCTGCATTCCCTTCAGCTCAGCCCTCCTGCCAGTGCTGCAAGGGAAGGCTTTCCAGCCCTCCTCTCCCCTGCCTTCCCCTCTGGTGCAGGAGTCAGCTCCCAGTCCCAGCAAGCTCAGGAAAGCCAGCAGGCTGCACCAGGAGAGCTGGTTATCACAGCTCTGGAATGTGCAGTGATCCTTCTCCAACACCATGTCCCATCCCATGGGACAACATTTGTGTCCCAGCAGTCTGGCAGAGCCCAAAGGAGCCAACCCAGTGCTATAACAAAGTGCAGCTGCCCTGGCTTTAGCTGAGCATCAGAATGAGCTCAGGAGGTCGAAGCTGGGGCTCCCTTAACCCTTCAAAGGTCACAGCCTGAAGTATCAAGTGGCTGGAATTTCACTGCCTTGGGGCAAATGCCATTTAAGGGGTTATGTCAGGACTTGAGGAATAAGCTGGCCTCTTTGAGCTTTCAGACCCAGACAGTCAGCAAGGGTGGAACAGAACAGCCCTCTCCCTGTTAGAGCTGAAATCGAGCCTCCCCGTGCCTGCAGAGCAGTAAAGAAACTCGCCTGTACTTTCCGAGTGGAAATTCTCCCTGTGGTTTGTGCTGACTGAGGACACAGTTTGCAAACCTGAAAAAAAAACCAAACCAAACAAAAACAAAAAACCAAAAACCAAAAACGAAATAGAAAAATAACAGACAGATCTGGATCCAAAACCAGCACCAGCCTGACCTGAGTGTTACAGTGCCTCTGCAGAGATGGTTCCTTTTGGTGCAGTTACTCACTGAGCCATGCCCTGCGTTCAAGAGAGGAAAGATGGGGCAGACAAAGGTTTCTGTAGAGATTTGTGCTGTCCTGTCTGTTTTCCTGACCCTTACTTGTGTAAGAGAAACAAACTGTGGCATAAACACTGCGTTAAGGTTTGTGGCTTAAATGTACAAAATGCAGGTGGTGGAAAAGGTGACAAGCCAGGGATACCCCTGACTACTCCAGTCACACACCTGGAAGCAGCCTGGACTCAGAGCCTCATTGTTTGCAAGGTGTAGCTGCACCTGGAGCTGCTTCTACTCTAGCTAACAGTGACACTGGAAACCCGTGGAATTAAACTCACCCTACAGCACAGAATCATGGAATCACAGAAAATTCTGAGCTGGAAGGGACCCACAAGGATCTCTGAGTCTAACTCCTGCAACAGGACAACCCCAAGGATTACACACGTGCCTGAGGGTGTTGTCCAAATGCTTCTTGAAATCAGTCAGGCACCGTGGCCACTGTGTCCAACACCCTCTGGGTATTTGATAACATCCAACCTAAGCCTCCCCTGCTACAGCTTCACATCATTCCCTCAGGCTCCATGTGTGAAGGCTGGTATTTCATACAGGTTCAAGTCTCATCAGCTAAAACCAGCCCTGCAAAGGAAGATTGAACCATGTAACCAAGGGCTTTGACCCGTGTTCAGGTACCCAGGGTGGGGGGTTGATGGAGTTACCATTCCCAGTGGGAATCTCACACACAGGTCTCTCTCACAGCAGTTCAAGCACACCCAGAATTACTGCTACGGGGCTTTCTTATCATGGCTGTGGCTCAGAGAATGTCCCTCAGTGCCAGGAGCACCTCCACCCCTCTGCCCTGCTCCGGCTTGAGGAGCAGCTTCCAAACCACCCATATCCACTGCAGAGCATCCTTTTGTCTTAAAATCTCATATACTTCAAAGATGGACGAATTCATTAAAATCTTGCCCAACCTCAGCGAAAAGAGAATGCGGGGAAAACACCCCGGGACGCATCTCCTGCGGCCGGCCTGGAGGGCGGGCAGAGGGGAAGGAAACAGAAAGCAGACACACTTTTGTCTGGGCCCCGAAAGCGCGTCCTCTCTTTCCTCTTCCTCCTGCTGCTCCTCCCCGGCCGACGCCGGCGGCGGCAGCGGCGCGGAGCGGCCGGCGGGGGGAGCGATGTGTCCGGGGATGGAGCCGGGCGCTGCGGGGCGGCTCTGCCGGAGCGGGGCGGCGCGGACAGGCTGTCCCGGGGCTGCCCGGGCACCGGGGCGAGGAGGGACCCGCTCCCGCATCCCTCAGCTGAGGGCTCTGCCTTTCGCAGCGGAGCGGCTCGGAGCCCTGGTCCCTTCAGGGCTGCGACCCCACCACGCTTGGCTATCGCATCCCACCGCATCTGATGCCTTAGGAAGGCTGACCTGAAACAGACGCTGGACAGAGCTAGAGAATAAAGTAGATATTTATTAAAAGGCTTCCAGGACTCACCCTGAGCATTACAGGAGCCTGACCAAGGCTGCACCCCGGGTGGGTTAGGAATGGCCACACAAATGGCTGCCTGATCACGAGATTTTACATTTTTATAAGTTTTGGTCCATTTGCACATTCGAGTTTAATTGTCCAATTACAGCTTCAGGTTGTGAGGTCCCATCCTTCTTGTTCCTCCCTTCAGTCCACCGTTGTTTGTGCTTTTTGGTCTGAAGGTTGTCCTTGGTCCTCAGCAGGAAAGGATTTTTTTTGTGTACTTGTTCTGTGAAGAGAGCTTACTAGCATTTAATATGAGGCTCAGAACTACATCCTTAGGTGGCACAGAATCTGAAACTATGAAAGCTAAAATCTAAGGCATCCCATCTTGTCCCATTTGCTAAATCCTTTAGACACAAAGCAGTTGATCAAATCTGAGGCTAGCTTTGGCCAGGGGGTCCACTCTGAACCTCATAACTCAATGGGACGATCTTCCTTGCCCTTTGCACTCTTACCCTCTTGTGTCTCTGGTCTCCAAACAAATCCTCTAAAGATGATTTTGGTCAATTTTCCTCTGTGTGCTTCTTCCACGTAGGAAGTGATAGAGTGGATGCTGCCCATCAAACTCTGTCAAGTTTCACAAACTTGCATTCAAACTTGCTTTTGCTGATACCTTTGTCAGTGACTCTTTAAGTGACCAAAGCCACTCATTCATGACACCATCCCATCTCACCCAGAGGTGCCCGAGCCCCCCCAGCCCTTCTGGAGCACAGACCATTTTGCAGTCTAAAGGACTCATGGCTTATGTGATTCCAAGCTTTGTGTTTTGCAGCTCAGTCTCTCTTTCTCAGTACCATTCCCTCTAATTTTTGAACCTACTAGCTGGTCTTAACTTGGTTTGATGGGGCATAAAACCACAGCCCTGGCATTCCTCTGGGTGGCCTGAGGACAGAGAGAGGATGCAGACAGACAGACAAGTACTTGACTGCACAATGATGCTGGATTCTAACAGGAGCTGGGCTCAGCCTGATGCTCTGGTGCCAAGTTAATTGCACAGTAAGTAATTATTTGTGTCAGGGTTTATCCAGTTTCTGCACTGCCCATGGAGAACTTCCATTACTTTCTATTTTATGTCCTACCACATAAACCAGGGCCACTTCCCAACTGAGCCCATTTTTTTGTCAGGCTCAGTATTATGCTCCTAATCAAAGAAACTCTGATTCTGTGATTCTTGGGAAACAACTCGCCCCAGGACATATTTTTATGTGCATTCCCTACATTTTTCTTAATTTCATATTCCTTTTGATTCCTACTCCATCTGGATTCAAGAGACTGTACAAGTCTCTTGTTATTTCTTGTCCAAACACCTCACTGATCACCTTTACTGCCTGGGTTTTGCAGACTCTGCTGCAGTCAGCTCTGGGGCTGAAATTCTCTGTGCACAAAGCCAAGCCTGACCGCAGCCTGGTGTGACTGTCTGCAGCTGCCCAGGGCAGTCATGGCACCACAGCCACGCCTGGCAGGACAATTCCTGGTGGCTGGAGCTGTATCTGACACTCACAGGGCTTTTCACGCCCAGGAGCTGTGTAAAACCACCACAGGACTCCTACACTGAGCATCCAGTGCTGACCAGCCAAGTAATGCATTTCCTTCCCATAAAATGAGGGATCTCCTGGAACCTGGAGGTTCTTTCATCCCCAACACTAATGTCCCCAGAGGAGCTGCTGCATCTCACAAGTGCCTGAACTGGATGCAGTCTGGAAGCTGGGTTAATATCTGGGTCAAGTATCACCACTTGTTTGCTCTGCTCCTTCTCCCTGAAGCATCTGCTACTGAGTGCAGAGATGAGTCAGGGCAGACCTTTGGTCTGACCCAGTCCTGCTGCTCTCCTGCACTAACCACACCTGCAATCATGCCCTGTCTGCTTGGGCTTGAGGAGCACCATTCATCCTGCAGGATTCCTGTTGTTTCCTCCTGGTCACGGTGTCCTTAATGAAAACCTTACCTTATCTTCCATCAGATGACGATTCCCCCATCACTTGTGAGCCAGCTCCAGGTTTTAGCTCTGGTGTGGATTTTCATGCCCTTCAAAGAGCCGTTCCCTGTTCTGAGCACTGCCCACATGCTGTCTGTTTGGTGAGCCTTTATCCTGCTCCACAGGAATAATTTCCTTTTTCTTTACAGCTTGCTCATCCAGGAGTATTTTACTTAACGTGTCTTGTTTGCATCCTTCCCCTTTGCCTGGCAGCTGGCATGGGATGAACTACCTGTGGCAGGAAGAAACATGCTGTAACAATCAGAGGGGAAATCTGGAGGGCTCCAGAGGTTTGCTCCTCTTCAGAGGCAGATGCCCATATCCCTTGCACATTAACCATAATACAGGGCCTGTGCATACAGATGTTCTCAAGCCAGTGCTGGCAAACTTCAGCCCCTGGCCATGGAAACTCGTTTTCCCTGGAGATCTTGGCATGGTGGACAGACTGGAAGGGGAGTGCACTTCCCTCTGCAGATGCAAAGGGCAAAAGAGGATGGGAGGAGAAGACCATCCTCCTCTCCTTGGCTGCCTCTGCCTGAAAATGGGCAAGGATGAAAGTGCTGCACCTAGAGCTCACACCTACAACCCCCTGCCCATGCTGCTCACGGGGGCAGCCCTCCAGGGAGGAGAACACGGGTGGGAGCCAAGCAGCCTCCAGAGCCCCCAGCACTGCGGGGCTCAGCCCGGCGCTCCCACACCGCTGTGTCCATCCCCTCCTGACCCCATCACCACCATGCAGCTGCAGTGCCATGGCCATGGCCCCCTGGCAGACCCAGTCATCCTGCTCTGGATGGTTCCTCTCCCCAGGGATGCTCAATTCTGGCTTGAAAAGCCGAATGTTAGCTGAGCAGGAGCTCCTCTGGGAAGGAGCTGGGCTGGGGTGTCAGGGCACACCTTGCTGCTCCAGCAGCCAGCCCCCTTTCCACAGTCCCAAGCTCAGGGCTCTGCTGAGGGCTCCCCTTTTCCTCCACGCTGGAGCCCTGGTTGGCTTCCCTGCTCCTCGCCTCCAGCCGTGCCTCTGACATGTGTGGGCAGACCCAGGCTCCTGAACGCAGCTCGGTTCAAGGCAAAGGTGTTGGGGCACGTTCCCTTTGGGAGAGAAGGAATGATTGAATTGCTGGGGAAAGGCCAGCCTTGGACTGCCAAAGCTGGGAGAGGCCTGGCTTCCTGGTCCAGCCCTGTCTGGGAAGGCTTGTGAATGGACCCAGGGAGGAGGCAGCGAGGGATGGAGTCGGCTCTGCTTGGCAGCCACAGGGACAGAGGAAACAAGATGGGGTTGAGACATGCCCCTGCTGCAAAAGGCTCCTTCTGTGAGAGGGCCAAAGGATCTGTGAAGAGAGTGAATGAACCTGCCTTGGCACCCCTGCTTCTTTGTAAATGTTTCCTGTTTCCATCCAGGTGGGAGAGCAAAAATCTTCCCCTTCCGTGCAGACTGAACCGAGACCACATGGCAGAGCCGTGCCTCACACACACGTGTGCACACCCACGCACAAACAGGGTTCTGAGGTTATCTGACAAGTTTCTACTTCTTCCACATTCTGTTCCCTCTCTTGCTTCTCCCTGGGCTCAGCTGGTCCTTGCACAGCTCCTTCCACCCCCGTGAATTCAGCTGAGAGTAAAGCTGAGTCCAGGTGGTTCTGACTCTTCCCAGCCCCATGGGCACCACACCAGCCCCACAGAGAGCAGGAGTGGGGCTTGTTAACCCAAGAGACAACTCTTGGTGGCTGGGTACCTCTGTATGGGAGTCATCCATTCAAACCCTGCTGCCAGCCAAACCCCTTGTCCATCTCTGCACTCCCTCTCCCTGCCTCCATCCCAATCCTGCCAAGCCAGCTCCTCGGGACAACAGCTGCCCCCAAACTGGTCTCCACACAGGGCTGGAGAGCTTCTCTGAACTACTCTGAGCACCCCAGGACTCCTTTGTCCTGCCCACTTTCCGTCCTGCCCACTTTCCATCCTGCCTTCTCCAGAACCCACCAGACTTCCCAGGAAATGCTGGAAGGGATTTTCTGCCTCTCTGTGCTGGGGTTTCCGGGAATCAGAGAAACCTCCTACATATCTCCAGATCTAAATCACCAGAGACGTGCCACAGCCAGCAGCCACCCCAGCACTACCCCCATCCCTCTGGAGTGAAGTCAACCTTCCCCTAGAGCTAAACAGGAGGCTCTGCTCCCCACCTTCTTGGCAAGTCCATTGCTCACCCACAGGGGAATATCAGCCTTCATTCCCCTGGCCCCACCTGTCTCTCCTTCCCCTCTCAGCCTCAGGTGTTGGGAAAGAGCAGGCACTGATCTCTCAGCACGTTTTCCTACCAGGACCCTGCCTGTGACCTCTGCCCAGAGACCTGAAGAGAAGCAAAGTTGAAAAGCACGAGCACAAATTGAAGGGTCTCAGCTTTCCAGCTGAGTTGGTTCATATGCAGGCACCCCAGGAATGAGATTAGCTGTGGGGTTCAGCTCTGATCTGAGTACTTCTAGCTTGACCCTTCCTTGCTGAAGAAGAGATGGTTAGATTTCTTGTAGATTATTTAGGGTATCAGAAGTAGCCTGGCAACAACATTTTTCTTCCTTGCAGAACACAGAATTAAGCCGTGTGCTGCTTAGGGAGTGGTGAAACGATGACCACACAGGTGATCATCGAAAAAAACTACCCAAAACCTCCACTGACTTCTACTCATTTCCAGGTTTTGCTCATTTCCAGTGCCTCCCATTTCTCCTGACTGATGATGACAAGCGTGATTCCAGCACTGGGAGGCATTGATTGACCAAGTTCTTCATCCTTTTATTTACTTTCTCATCCACCCACACGTGGCCAGGCTTCGATTCCCTGAAGAATCAGCCCCTTGGCGTTCTTGGAGACTCATCCACAGCAATAATCAGCACAGATGCCCTCAGCAGGGCTGAACTGTTTGCAGGAGGGAGTGCTGATTTTTTGGTGGGAATCCAATGAATGATCTCATCCTAGAAAGGAAGCCAGAAATCACCATCTCCACCAGGCAAGTCATGGTGTTCACTGTCACTGTCGACTGCACAGACCACCCCATGCTCTCTGCAGATGGTCTGTCATGCCTCTCCAGCCCTCAGTCCCACCATCACCTCCACCTCCACATTCTTCAGCTTTGATTTCTTGGCAGGAATAGTCAGGCCTGCTGTCATGGCTGTGACTGCTATCAGAGCCACTCTGCCACCAAATACCATCAGGCAAGCTGGCCAAAAAGTAAAGAAAAAGAGTTCAGTGGCAGAGTAGCAAAACAAACCCCAAAGAAGGGTGGCACAAGCAAGCAGTCTGTCTGACAAGGGCTGGGATGGCACATGTGCTGTGGTGGATGCTGCTGGGCCAGAGGCAGATCGTGTCTCCCTGCAACAGCCCCAGCCCTGCACTGCCCCTTTTCCATTTCCCTGCTCTCCTGGTGGCAGGGCAGCCTGGCCATCATCCACAGAGCTGGGGGCTGTTCTGCACTCCAGGTGTTGTCCCAGTCACCTCTTCTTTCCCCCCCTGTGGCACTCCCTTACAGGCCCAGGCAGGAGCACATCAGTGGCACCAGGCTGGGGCACCACGGCTCTGGTGAAGCCTCAGGATGTCCCTTCTTATCCCTGTGGGAGGAGGCCAGCAATGCAACAACTGACCTGCACCATTCACTGCTTGCATTTCTCACCTGAGCCCCCTCCTGCCTCTAAGCCCTTTCCTGTCTGCCTCCCAGCTGTGTTTTCCAAAAAGGGGCTACAGGTTCTGGTTCTGAAACTTAGGAGCCCTCCAGCTCCTCTGATGGTCACTCAGCCTCCATCCATCCTGCTGCAGCCACAGCTCTGCTTTAGACTGAGCCCTCAAGTTCTGGCTTGCTGGCACAGCCTGCTCAGCTCCTGCAAGCAAGGAGAGGGAGCACCCTGCCAAAGTCACAGAGAGGGCAGGGAGGAGATGTGGTTTGTGCGTGTCCACAGACACCCCTTGCAATGCTCCCACTGCCAGAGGGTCAGAGGCCCAGACTGGATGGGAAGAGATCCCTCCTCAAGGTTGCTCCCTGATCTGCAGCAGGATCTCTGGGGTGGAGTGGAACCCTCCTGGCCCACCTGTCTCTCATACATGTTCATCCTCTTGGAAAGATCTCATGTTTGTTCTCTATCCCACTGTGACATCTTTCTTCCACTCCCCTGTGTCTCCATACAGTCCTCCAGACCTCTGGCTCTTCCTTCCGGGCTCTACCACATTGACCATCTTAATTCTGCACTCCAGTGCCTCTTGCACAGCCACCCATTTCACACATCTCATCTAAGCATTTTTGCTCTATTTCTGTCACTCCCCAGCACACCCCTCACTGGCTCCATTTCCCTCCCCAGCTCCCCAAAATCCACCTCCACCCCCCTTCTGTCTGCTCTCAAGTGCACTCTCTGCCCACCTCCACCCACAGCTTCTGACAGCTCTGCCTACCTCACACGTGGCTTTCCCTGCCCACCTTCAGCCCTCCCACCTTCAAGCTCCTTAGGAGGGCATGGAGCCATCAGAAGAGGTTCTGCCCTTTGGAGAGAAATCAGCTTGACCCAGATCCCCTTCCACCAGTGTAAGAGCCAGTCAGAGGGAGAGGTACTTTGGATGGGTGCCTCCCTTTAGTGGGAGGAATTGGGGTCCACAGGCAACAGGTTTTGGTTTCCTGGGCTGGAAAGTCCTGTGGGACCTCCTACCCACCCTGCCTATCAGCCACTCTTTCCAGATAGCCCAGGGTACCCTCTGCTGAATGTGGTGCAGCTCCTTCTCTTTGTTTCTTTTCCAAGCTTTGCAGTACCTTTGTTCCCTGCAGATTTCAAATTGCTGAAAGATTTATAAGACCGCAGTAAATCACAAGATGCAACACCCAAACAGGGGCTTTAATTATCATCACAAAGGTATTAAACATACACCCAAAAAGAGAGGGGGACTGCTCATCTCGCTGTGGGTATAATTCCCTGTTGATGTGTTTGGGTACATCTCTTCCCCCTCACCCTGCATATTTGTATACCAGTGCATGAATTCATCTTTGAAGGCTTTACAAGAATGTGTAATCTCTGCCTTTTATGTGCTTCCATATCTTTTCTCATCTCGATTACCAGGCCTCCCCTTCAGTCATGTTCATGTTATGCCACGAAAGGCATCTGTGCACATACATGGAGAGGAGCACAAACTGCTGTTTACTACCTGCAGACATATTTCCACATAA
Source organism: Phylloscopus whistleri (assembly GCA_017589585.1). Classification (NCBI taxonomy): domain Eukaryota; kingdom Metazoa; phylum Chordata; class Aves; order Passeriformes; family Phylloscopidae; genus Phylloscopus; species Phylloscopus whistleri. The sequence goes on along the minus strand of JADMLD010001555.1, from coordinate 3,568,731 downwards.
ATACATTCTGCATCAACAGCTGCTTTTGCACCTTACAGAGATGTTTTGACACAAGTGTGTGTTAAGTATTTATTCTATGTCCCTAAAACCACCCATTTCTGTACATGCACCACAACTTTGGCATGGTTTTCCCCACTGCTGGTGTCATATCCTTGGATCAGCACCATTCCCCACCAGCCTGCCCCAGCCTCTGCATCCTGGCTGCCCAGCAGAAGAGAAAGCAGAGATGTGAAGACCTGGTGTATTTTACAGGTCACTTGTTTTATTTACAGCACCTGCCTTAGGTTAGCCTAAGATGTCCAACCAGCTTTGAAGGCAATCCCTTGATCCTAAAAACACCCAAACGTCTGTGTTCTTCCCCTTGGAATTAACTCTGCCTTCAGAGCTGGCTCTCATCAAAGGCCCTGGCAGAGAACAGTTTCCCCCACCTTCAGTTTACTGTCTCCTGAGCCCCACACAGCTCCCCATGTCTCTTTAAGAACAAAAGCACACTCAGGAAGGTTGACTCCTCTGCGGAACACCACAACCTGTGGTCACTTTGCCTTTACCCTCTCTTTACCCAGCCCATACATGCAAAAATCCACCACAGAAAAAGACCTTGGCCAGGTAGATCCATGTGAGGAGTTCCCAGGGATTTGTCCATCTGGCACTCACATGCCTGCTGAAAACCCATGCTCCCACTGCCTTGCTGGTCCATTCCTGTATAAACAAGAGTCAGCTGTGGCCATCCTGTTGTTGTTTACATGCTTCCTACAGCCATTCTGCCCTCTGGTAATTTTGGACAGAAGCACTTGGGAAATTATAAACCACAGGGTAATATAGAGGGCCATTTCAGTGCTGCTGGCAGTCAGGCTTTCTTTTCCCCATCCTTAGTGATTTCAGGTATGAAGAGAAAGGAGATAAATCAGAGATACCAATACTTGTGGGCATTTACACACTCTCCTGTTCTGCCAGAAAACAAAGAGCAGAAGAATGTCAAATCCTGCAGGCAGGAAGCAAATGTCCCTGCTGTGCACTGTGGGGCTCATGTCCATGCACACACTCTGCTGGACACACTGGGCCACATTTGGAGCCAGCCTGACCAGCAGGCACACCAGCTGCCACAGGAAGCCTCCTGACCTGCCCCAGTCTCCAGGAGCACTGCAAGCTTTGGCTCAAGGCACGTGTTTTGTGAACTAAGACCTGCCCCTCACTTTACACCAGCCTTGGCACTTCTGCTGATGGAGGTCCTGCTTCCCAGGACTCACAGCCAGAGCCACAGTGCATGCCCAGCCCAGTCACCCAGCGCCTGCTTCACCCCTGAAACTGCATCTCCCCAGAGCAGAACACAGCCCAGCAGGTCGTTCCTGTTCACCTCAAACCCCCTGGATTTAGTGCTTTGAAGCCCCCTGAATAGGGCCCCTCAGGGTTCAGCCAGAACAAGTGGTCAGCTGATGGCTCTGCCCTCACCTGAGGATTCACTCACAACCACTGATACCTCACTTGGTGCCCTTGGTGCAGGAGCTGCAGAGGCTGATCTGACCTGCCCTCCTGAGAGCACTGAGAGCACTGTGCATAGCCAGGGGCTTTGGCTCTCCCCCTTCCAGCTCTGCATGCCCCAGGCTTCCCTGTACCCAGCCCAGGAGCTTCCACAGGTGCCCACAGAGTCCAACTCCACTCTCCTGCACTGCTCTGCCCTTTCCCGTCTGCTGCAGAGGTGCATTACCTCCTAATCCCTTTATAATTTCTCCCATTAACAACACAACATGCTGCTTTTGCAGAAGGAAATCCTTTCCAAGTACCTAACAAAGCTATGCCCCGTAATTTTCTATTCATTTGGGAATCCTGCATGTTGCTGAAATCCACCAAGCTGTGCTAAGGACTGGCAGGGAGCACGCCGTAGTGTCTAAAGTAGAATTTCCTCTATAACCAGCTTAGGGAGCATTAGGAGCATATTAATAGCAATAGCTGGGCCTCGTTAAGGATCAGCCAGTGCAGATCCACATCAGAACACCTCACGTTGCCACACTCCCCAGCGGCAGCAGCAGCGAGCAGAGGAGACATTGACATGCAGAGCTGTGCTCCCAGCTGCAGCCAGCCTGGCCTCCTCAAGCCCTGGGGCTGCAAGCATGAAGTTCTCCAGACTCAAAACTGGATGAAACACTTGGCCCCAAGCTTATCTGCGAGCAGACCCGTGCCTGGTGTGGCTCTGTGCCTTTGTCCAGCTTCAAACAATGTTAAATGAAGGGACAAGCAGTGGCAGATGGACACAGAGAGAAGCACCTCAGCCAGCTGTGTGTGTTTTGTGACAACAGAGCAAAAGAGAGGGAGCAGGATCTGTCTGCTGAGCCCAGAACAAGACATTAAGCAGCACGCTGTGCCTCTCATTGTGCTCCTAGAGTGGTGTTCAAGCTGATCTCAGCCAAGCAGAGCCCCAGCTGAGGCACCGGGACACCTGAAGAATTACCCCTCCCTGGTTGTGCAACACTAGTGTGATTTGCATAACAGCAAACTATTGCCCAACAATCACATTTAGGCTGCTCACAGTCATCCTTTGTACACACACACCAAGCCATGTATTGCCCAGTATTTATTAGATCTCAACCATCCATCTGCCTGCCTGCATCTCTGCAACTCTTGAGCTGCAGCAAACCAGGGACTTTACCCCTCTGATTTGATACCAAGGATGCTCAAGCTGTTCACCTGCAGTTTCCTTATTTGGCATTAAATAAAACCCTAACAGCAAGAAAATGCAGCTGAAGTGAGAAGCTCTCCAGACACCAGGGAGAGTCCCTCAGAAAGCAGAATGACCCCAGTGGTCAGCTCAGCCACCTGAAGCACAGACATCCCCTTCCAGAGCCTGCTGTGTGAACCCTCAGGTAAATTCCCTACAAATTCCCTAAGAAAAGCCACCTAATGCCTGATGACTTCTCCTAAAACTCAGTGTCAAATCACCACCCTCGGCCCCAAGGGGCAGGAATGGCACACAACATTCACTTTTTAGTGAAGCACTGGGCTCCACGGTGCTAAAACCCCTCTACAGAGCCATGGAGAGAAGGGATGCACCAGAGTCTGGAGAGGTGGGGATGCTGAATGGGAAGATGATTCATGCCAACACACCAGCCTAGGCTTTAAACCTCAGCCTGGGGTGCTCTGGTGCCCTGGCAGACAGACCCTTTGCTGCCCAGTGCCCTCCACAGAGCCCATTTGCTGCTATTTATCCGAGTACAAGCCAGCCAGGCAGAACCCTCCTTGTGAGAGGAGGGACACAGGTTTTACAGCAGAGCTTTCTTTAGGCAGCTCAATGGATGGCCGGGAAATAAAACCCAGCGGGAGCTTCGCTCTGGGTGGCACCCACCGGAGATAATTGCTGCTGGATACTTGCCTGGGGCTAGGGAGAAGTTCCTGCATCAGCAGGGAGCTGCTCCCCAGGTACCCCTGCTCCACATCTTCCATCCTGCTCCGGGGGAATTCAGCCACGAGGTAAGGTGGCTGCCAGGGTGTCCGGCAGCACGGCCGGCCGGGATGGGTTAAACCGCAGTGCCGGCAAGGGGAGCCCACCTCCCTCTCCCCTCCCCGTGGCTCCTGCCTTTCCCCGCTCCCCCCAGACGAGTTCTGGTTTGTCCTGAGGTTTGCTTCTCGCTCGCCCTGTTTACATGAACGATAATTTTGGCTGTGGTAATGGCAGAACTGTAGCAACATGCCTCCCTCCCTCCCACCCCCCTTTCTCCACCGGTGGTGTGGGGCACCAAGTGGCTGTAGCTCAGATGTTTTGGGGCCATTGGGAAGGACCAAGCTCCTCAGCATTCACCTCCCAGCCTCCTGCTTACTTCCTCTTCTCACCCCAGGTCCTGTGAACAGACCTCAGGCCCATCGTGGCCAGTGCTGTGGTGTGTCCTTGGAAAGCCTCCCCGCAGGCTGCTATGCTCCCACCACCCTCATTGCAGCAGCAGGGGTGGAACCAGCTCTGGGTTTCACCTGATTTATTCCAAATGCCTTCTCTGGGCCTGCCCCACACAGGTCTAATAAATCATGAACCAGATCCTCTAAGAATAATATTAATAGCCCTGTTTATAGTCAGCAGTTTGCAGGAAATTCCCTCCCCATGCCTATCACTGGCTTATCACTGCCAGGCTTATCACTGAACTTTCAGGGGCTGCACTTTTATTCTTGATTCCTGTGCCAGGAATACATGAGCTGCAGGTCTCTCACCTTGCCCCAGAGATGTGTATCTGAGATCCATCCCCTGCAGTTATTGATGGTGTGAATTACCACAGCACCTCGCAGCCCTTGTCCTGGGGTGCCTCAGCACCAGGCACGTGCATGTGTCTGCCAGCAGCAACTGCACCTAGAAGGTGCCTGAAGGATGGTGACACCAGCAGGGTGAGGTGCCCTTCTGCCCAAGACCACGAGGGAACAACCCCACTGCCTGCCATCAAATAAGGCATGCGTGGATGGGTGGGATAAGCCCTGATACATCCTGAGAATGAAGGCAGCAAGCAGTCTGATGTGATGCAGGATGAGGAGATACAGGTGAGTGCATGCAAGCTGTCCTTTAGGGACCTGTTTCCACATCAGACACAGCTTGGCTGCTGTTCAAATCATTCCTTGGGTACACTGAATGGAGCCAGCAGCAAGGCCAAACAATCCTGGCTCAAGTCAGAGTCACAGCCAAGCACAGAGCAGCTCCTCAGAGGAAAACCCCAAGCAGGATGTCTGTGGTCCCCAACACCAGGTCCTGCCCTTTCTGAGTGCAGCAGGCTTTTCAGTGACTGGCCATAGGGTTGCTCTGACCTGTTAGGGACATATTTTTGCAAATCCCATCTAAACAGATGCAAATCCCATCTGAACAGATGCTCACCAGGTTATCCACCACATTATCTTTTTAGGGAGCCCAAAGCAGCCTTACCCTCAACTCCTAATTCTGTTCTCCCAGGGCCTGCTAGTGCAAAGAGGATTTTGCTCCAAGTGACTAATGCTCATCATCTACAGAGTGCACCAAAAGCAGACAGGTCAAAGAGGAAGACTCACCAACTGGCTTTCTTTTAGAACTGGTGTCATTGCCACAAGTTGTTTTTATTGTAGTAATTCTTAAATTAGAAGATCTTAACTGCTTTGAGCCAGTGGATGGCAAATGTAGACCACAGCAAATGAAACAGCACAACAGAAAGAACACAAGGAGAGTTTGCTCCATCCACACAAAATGCCACCCACTGCCTGTGGGAGACAGCAGCTGGGCAGGCAGGATGCCCTGTACCAGCTCCCCCACTCGGCAAATCCCCAGCCCCAGCAAGAGCCTGTGGGAATCGGCAGTGAGATCAGCCCAGCATCAGCTCAGAGCATGACACGGTCCCCTCTCTGCAGGGGCCGTGTCCCAGCTTGCCTGAAGCACCAGCAGAGAGGGAGCCACCGGGCTTGGGACAAGCTGCAGCACAGGGCAGCTCGGCTGCTCTCTGCCCCGGGGCTGGCAGCCCCCACAGCGCCTTGCAAGGCTCCACAAGAGCAGCCAAGCGCTCCATCCCCGCCTGACTCTTCTGCAAAACCCGCGTGTTGCATCGCGAAGCAGCCCCAAGTGCAGGAGGAAGGCTGCCCACACTCCTCTCCTCCCGTTCCCCTTCCTGCTCGCAGCAGGCAGGGCTGGGTAAGCCACTCCTGGGTGATTCACTCCCCAGCAGGCAGAAATGCGTTCTTGGATACACACAGCTGGGCAGAGGGGAAAGGCGCAAGTCCTCTGATCCCGGCTGAATCACTGCGCCCCTGCGTGCAGGGACAGGGCTCCCGCGGAGGTCGTGGCCAGGTGAGTATTGCAACAGTGCAGCGTGACTCACCGGCAGAGAAAAATGCCATCTGGGGTAGGAGTGGGGAACGGGGGAGGAGAGGAGCCCGCCGGGGCACAACCCGGGGGTGGAAGGCACGGAAACACCCAGGTCTGTCTCAGGGCGAGGAGGAGGAGAACAAACTCCTGCCGAGCAGTGAGAGTGCTCAGGGAATGGTGGGGGGTGAGCGAGCCCCACCCCGAGAGCCACGGGCTCCTCAGCCGTGGCTTCTGCACCCCAGCCCTGCCTGAGCTCAAGTGGAAAAGATCCTCACTCAGCCACGGTGCTGGGAAATTTCCTCTTTCTGTTTCAGGACAGGATCTAGCCACACAAGCCCCCCATGAACAGGATGGTAACATGAGGTTTGGGCTGGATGATGCTGGGTGCACCTTGCTGAGTTCTGCCGTGGAGTCAGGACTCTGATGCCAGACAGTGGCACTGCCAGGCCCTGGGAAAACCAAGCCATGGGACATTGTTCCTCTCCTTCCCTCTCTTCCCCAGTCCCTGGGGCAGCAAGACCTGCACCTGTGCCCCAGCAATGGGCCAGTGTCCCCAGCACCCAGAGACTTCCATGGGCACAGCTTTGGGTAATTCCAGTGGCATTCCCTGCACCTGCCCGACAGGGTAACAGGCTTTTTCCCACACCCATGTTTTCTTGCCTGTCCCTTAAGGCAAGGTAGCCTTGATCAGCATTTCCATGTTGTGTTGAAACAAGATACAAACTCTCTCAAGTCAACTGTCCTAACAGCCTTGCCAGGGGCAGCAGGAAAATGGGCAGAGATTCCTGGTAAGGTAACAAGACTTCCCTAATTCCTGCTAGGAAATGCATGTCCCTAGTCCAGGGCACAATCTCATCCCTACTTGCAAGGGAAGGGTGTTGGCAATGCTGAGTTGACAAGTCATGGTGGAAAGCTGCATCCTCCTGCATCCCCCCAAGCCAGCTGGATTTCCTCCTGGGGACTGCAGAGGAAGGGAAACAGGGCACCAAGAACCACCCAGACCAGCAGAGGGGCTCCCCCATCTCCCTCTAGTGACTGCAGTCCTTCGAGGATTTCAGGGTAATTAGGCTGGATCATCAGCTCAAGCTGCAGCCCCACTGGTTCATGGACCCATTGTCCCAGAAGGCAGAGCCCACAGCATCCCCAGGGCAGTGTCCCCAGAGTGGTGGCAGTGTTTATGGCTATGACAACAGCATGTCAGAGCAGGGGTACAGAGCCAGAGGCCTGCTGTGCAACATGCTGTTCAAACAGAGAGCTACAAAAAAAGGCAATACCTATCTATATAAATAAACCAGGCACATCTCCATTGGGAATTTCTGAAAACAAAATAATAATAATAATAATAATAAAAAATCATCAGCCTTTGGGATGCAAAGCAGCTAGGCCTGGAGAGCAGCTCAGAATTGTTATTAAATAAATTAATTAGCTCAGCAGAGCCCGCCAGGTACTGAACACTTTCCACTTCCAAGCAGGTAAATGAGTCCGTGGGAACAGAGGCTGCTCCACGCCTGCCAGGCGGCACAAGCTGCATTTTAATGTTCCTGCAATTTCTGCGGCTCTGCCCCTGGAAGTGGCACTCCGGGTGCTGGGTGTCCCCCAGGAGGGACCAAAGACCCCCCCAGATGTCAGGGACCACAGCCACCTCCTGTGTGCCCCGACGCAGAGGGGGTTTGTGCAAAGGGCTGCCTGTGCCCAGCACGGGAGCCTTCCCTGCTGGGGAGCAGCAGGAATGGAGCCAGGGCTGGGGGGTGGCACTGGGCAGGGCTAGGGGGGCCAGGAGCGCTGAGCATCACCTCGGAGAGCACAGCCCCACGCTTTGCATCGCCAAGTGCTGCTGCAGGCAGGATGCCTTTGATCCCCTCCCCAGCTCCCTCTCGCTGCCTTTAAGCACCAGCTTTCATCACCCTGGGGTCTGGCAGGAGCAGGCTGAGTGAACTCCTCTCTCTCCCATCCTAATTGCAGCCAACACTGCAGGCACGGGCCGGGCTGGCAGCAGGTGACAGGGCAGCACTGCCCTCCCTGCCAGGGCCACAGGCCTGAGCTTGGCTTTGATCCCGGGCAGCAGGAGGTGACCCCGGGCCAGGCTGGGGTCAGAGCACACTGAGAGGAGGCAAAGAAAGAGGAAAACAGGAGCTGGGAAGGAAAGGTGGTAAGCAGGAACTCTCCTTCCTTCCATCCTTCCTCCAGGGCAGGTCCAGTTGCAATGATCCTTCCTGGATCTCCCGCTCCAAATGTTCTGCATCAAAAGGTGAACAAATCCCTGTCCTGCATCAGCTTTGCTAAAACTGAGAATTTCAAGGGGACTGTAGACACCAGCAGTGCTCAAGGCCTCCCTTTCAGGGAAGTGGGGAGTTAGATCTCTGTTATAAAAGGAAGTTCACAATTACTGCACAAGTCATTACTGGAAAACAAAATTCCGTGGCATGTTGCAAATAAAATCTGAATTCCCCAGTCTGGGGTTCAAGACAGCCCACAGCCTTCATTCCAGGACCCATTTGAAAGATAAAATGATATTTCTGATGGCGGAGACAGATAAAAGTTGATAGGGGAAAAGCTCTGGGAGGGCATTTCAAGCAATGACTCTTACATCCAAAACAGCACAAGATTTACTTGCAAAAAGAAGCCCACAGTGCTGAGAACTCCTGAAATTAAATCTCTGTGCACACCCTCCCCCGTAATCTGAGCAGCACCATTGCAAACAGCTCCAGAGAGCAGGATCGTGCTGCCTCTTCCTCTCCCTGGGGAAAGAGGGTTGTTTAGTCACTGAGAATGTTTGAACAGCCCTCATTTTTCACTGTGGGTGACAGCAGCTGTGTCCAGGGCATTCCAGGGCATTCAGCTGCTGCAGCACACCAGGATTGGGGTCTCTGCTTTGATTCCAGCTCTGAGGTACCAAGAGTGACCCACAAAGCAGCAGTCAGTGCTCTCCCCACCCAGCAGTGGGTGCCCATTCAGGTTGGTTCCTTAATGGACCCTGATCCCCACCCTGAATCAACCCTCAGCATTCCCCCTGGGGGCTGTCCTAAGAACAGAGCACAAACCCAACCTTCCAAGCACTCCTGCCTGCCCATACAGATGTGCCTGCCCATACAGATGTGTCTCCCCATATAAGCATACCACCTGCCCTTTCCTCCCAGCCTCCTCCAGAGTCACAACAAGCTCCAGAAGCTCCCCAAGGGGCTGCAGAAGCATCTCATGTCACCCCACAGTTCAGCAATCCACAGAATTGCCATGCCTTGGGCAGGATTAGGCAGAGCTGCTGCCAGGCTGAGCTGCCCAGGGAGGACAGATTATTCCTGCCAGGAGCCAAGACTCTGAAAAGGGACATTGTTTCAAGGATGATTTGCTGTTTCCCCCTCTCACACAGACACAAATCTGTAGCTCCAATCTGGCTTTTTCATGAGGCACCTGCTACCACCTGTGCTCAGTGACAAGACCAGAGAGGGATAAGTAAGGGAAGGAGGTAGCAAAAGCCAGGCTGGTCAAACTCAGGACACCCTGCTGAGGGGCTGAGCTCTGTCTGGGTGCTCAGCCTTGCCCAAGCCCAGCTGCTCCGGGTGCTGCACAGTGCTCTGAGGGCAGCTCAGAGCAGAAGATGCTCTGCTCCCCTCTCAGGCCAAACCCTGGCTCCCATCCCAACAGCCCTGCCATCCCAGGAGCCACATGTTCAGTCCTTGCTGCAGGGAACAGGTTGCAATACCTCACTGCCCTCCCCAGCCCACCTTGGCTCGGGGTGTGCTGGCAGCTGGGAGAGGCAGTGTTGGAAGGCTGACCTCAGGCCCTGCAGGGGCTGGGCTGGGAGGGCAATGCACGCTGTCCTGGCCTCCTCCTGCAGCCAAACCTGTGCCCAGCCACAGGCACCAGGGCACGGGGCAACCTCCCCCTCAACTGCTCGGGGATGTGAGATCTGATTTCAGGGCTGTACAGCAGCAAACACACATCCCCAAACACAGTCCCTGTGTTAAGCCACCAGCCCTCCCCAGGAGAAGGCAGTAGCCTTCTGGTTTCACACGCTCTGGCTGCAGAGCTCTGCTCCTGTTTCTCTTTGCCCTGTGAGATCCCCTGCACCCCCTGCCCGTGGCAGCACTTCCCTGCACTCCTCAGCACAGCTAGTCCCCCTGAGGTGGCCTTACCCTGGTCCTTCTACTGCTCCAAAGCCAGCACTCCAGCCTGGCTTTGGTCACACCAATCTGAGAAGTGTTGGGCAATCTCTTCCCTTAACCTTAACCTTAACCTTAACCTTAACCTTAACCTTAACCTTAACCTTAACCTTAACCTTAACCTTAACCTTAACCTCCAGCCAACTGCTCCTCTCCCCTTTATCAGGCAGTAAACTCCCCACCTGCACATTCTCCATCCTTTTTCTGCCAGCACAGTCCCTGCCCAGATGTGTTGCAGGCAGACCCACACCAACCTGACCTCTAAACTCTGGGAACACAAATTAAAATGGGAAATAAACCAGCCTCCCAGGTTTAGTTTTAAGTTCAATGCAAATGAATATAGAGGACATTTTGCAAAACTCAACATTGCCTCCTGCTGCAGCACTTTAAAACCAAACAAAGAAAAAGAAACCCCTGGATTATGGGATGGCTCAGTACCAGGTTTGGTCCATGGGTCAGAAGCATCTGTCAAACATGCAGCCAAAGAGGATGGAGAAGGCCTTGAGGTCTTTGCACTAAGTCCTGCAAAGGACTTAGTGGGAGGATTTGCATCTGCTGAGCAAAGAGCAGTGCCTGGGGCTGTGCCCCCAAGACCCAGTGGTCGCAGTGGTCAGGGTTGCTCAAGCTCCAGGGTTCCCCCACTCTGCTGGGAAAACGGCAGGAGTGCTGGGGAGGAGTCATGTTCACACCCTGGCTCCCTCCAAAACACTCACGGATGGTTTGGAGCAGAATGCCAGAACCACCCATCATCATACTTCACTTTTTTTTTTTCCTTTAGTCTTTGCCTTAATCCTTTAATGAATTAAGTGGAGCAATTAAGCAGGATTTTTATTTCTTTTTAAAGTGAACGCACATGAAAATGGAGATGGGTATTTTTGCCGTTGGAACACTTAATATGATAATTAATGCAAAGCCCCTCAGCTTTAGGGATTCTCCACACCTCTCACCCAGGCCTTTTCCTCTTTATCTTTCTGGCAGACAGCCTCTCAAACTTATTCCAGTGAAGGTTGTCCCTTCCTCTTGCTGAGCCGTGCCCGAACTGCAGAGATCAGGGGGAGGAGGGAAGGGTGGATCCTCGGAGCTGCCTCGGGGCAAAAGCCCCAGCCAAGCATCAGCGGTGGGGAGTGCTGCCATAGCAGAAAATGGAGAAACCTCCTTTCTGGGGAAACTCAGAGGGGACCAGCCTTGCTCTCCAGCAATGTATCCAGCCTCCACCTCAAGCAGCTGAGTTGAGCCCTCATGCCCAGCTCACTGAGGAAGGGTTTGCTGGACAGACTTCCCCAACCCTGACAAAAAAGAAGGTTTGGCTCTGCAAAGGAGGATGGACGTGCTCACCTTACAAGGCAGCATTTCCATACCCTCTGTCTTCTGGTCCCACCAAACCTTCCAGTCCTCTGGTCCCTGCTCCCTTCCTCTGCTTCTCCTCATCCATCTACTCCCTGTTTGGCTTAAAATATTTGCAAGTATGGCTGAATATCTCCATGTCTCAGTTTCCCCACCAGTGAAAAGGAGGTTAACAGATGCCCCTGCTTCCCTGGAAGGATGCAGGCACTGGGAGATGACAGACATTTAGGGGATGCTATGGGCCTAGGTCCTCACACACTGGAGGCTCTGCCACCCCTGTTCTCAGCACACATTTTTTACCAAGAAGACTGTCAGCCCTACAGACATCACTACCCTCCGTCCCAGGAATGAAGGGAAGGAGCCTGGGACTGATACAGATCAGAGGAGCACAACTCCAAAGGTAAATCTCTTGGATATTTCTCCAAATGGTTGGACAAAGTGCTTCAAGGACAGGAAAGTCTTACTGTGGCTCCATGAGGTGTTACCAAACGGCTCACTTGAAAGCAGGCATGGGCCACCAGTGAATCCCACAGAGACCATCCCAGCTGGGCTGGCTGGTATCCCTCAGCACTAGGATTTGCTGGTTGGGAATGCCTCTGCAAACCGCATTTCTTTCATTTTTCAGTCCTTATTTCTTTCAGTTTATTTTAAACTTCTTCCTTTTTTCATCAAAATACATTTCCTGACACAAAAAGGTCTTGGTAAACGTTCTCTGACTCACTGAACTGCCCAAACAGATCTCCTGCCTCCACAGGAACTGGACCATCCTGTTTGTGGTACAACAGCCACCCCCAGCCGTGTGCCGAGGGCTGAGGAAAGCTGTTCCCATTGTGAAACGCTCCCTGCAGATGTGGGCAAGCCCTCCCTCACATCTGGAGAGCAGTCAGACATTTTGATTTTCTCTCTCAATTGTTTGTTTCCTTGTCCTGAGCAGGACAAGCCTTGGAGATGAGGCTCTTTGCCTCTTTCTGCAAAGCAGTCCACCAGCTTTTTTTTCCTGTAGGACTGTGGTTTTGCAAACCCAGAAGAAAGACAATAATGCCCCCTGAAAAATAGCCTCAGTATTGGAAGAGAAGTTTGTCTCCTCTCTTTTGCTAGCTTCTGAGAATTCAGTGGGATTTTGGACAGGGGATTTGTTCAGTAGAACAAATTCATGGAGGTTTGGGCTGCTGGTACTGTGTCCCTTGGTGGCCACTGCCCTTTACAACACTCCTGAGACCCACTCTTTTTCCATCCCAAGGCACAGAGTGCTGCAGAGGTTGCAAAGCCTATGGTGATCAGGCAGTCAATAAAGCTGATGACCTTTGCTTGGTTGTCCAGTCAGCCAAAGGAAACACTTTCCCCCTCAGGCTCCTGTACTAGATGCTTCAGAAATTAGGGAGATTGTTCCCATAACGTCCCTGGGAAATCTCAGGGATTTCCATCCATCAATATTTTGCAGTCTGAGACAGTAGCAACATCTCCTGCTACACTGGTACAAGCCCAGACACTGTGCTCTGGCTTCCTGTAAACAAAAGCTGTTTAGCTCCAAATTCTTCTTTTGGCTCAGGCTCCCCTGGTTCAGTGAGGATGGTATGGAGATAATCATCACAGGGATTGTATTCCTGGTACAAGGCTCCGTTGCACAATGGCGCCTCTTTATAATGCCCTTGGAGAAAGGAACTTCCAGGTTGGTTTCTCTGCCAGGCAGGACTGGGTGTCAGGTCTAAGCACCAAGGCAAAGGAGAAGTAGAGAGCAAGGATCTGAGAGGGGAGCATGGAAGTCTGGGACTGAGGGTTAACAGATAAATATTTACTGACTGCAATGCAAAGGGGAGAGTACAAAGGATTTGGGCTGGACTAGAGCAGAACATTTTTCCCAAAGCAAGACAAAGCAGGAGAGGGGTGGTCTTTCCTAGGGAAAAGAGTTAGTGGTCCAGGATTTTTCAGGCCAGAGCAGAACACAAATTATTTCCCTACTTCAAAATTAACCTCCACTTTGAAGGAGTTTCTGCTCGAGCCAGGCAAACCGGAGACATCTGAGTGAAGCAATAGTGTGGGCAGACCCTGCCCTGCCTGTGCCTGATCTCCCTGTGCCCATGGAATCCCCAGCACAGGATCCAGTGCACTGGACCAAAAGTTAAACATCCAGTCCAAGCTGGTTGTGTGGCATCAGTAAGGGGAGAGACTCATTTTCTGGGAATGGCTCATTCTCCCTGGACAGACACCTGAACTATGGAGCTGTAACTGAACTTCTCATCCTTGCTCTACCCTTCAGACAAATTAACTCACTGTCCTCTATCCCCACCTCCTAGTAAGCAATTCCCACATTGTCCCCTTCTCTATTATTCACTGCCACCCCCACCAATCTCTTCCACAAACACCAAGCTGAAGTTTGGTTTCTCAGCCCGGGTGGTGGAAAAGCACATCTATGTTAATCCACCCATCACAGCCCCAGCTGCTTCCTGCAGAACTGGGCCAGGAGGAGGCACTTACTGGGTGCCTGCCTTGGCCAGAAGCCACCACACCTTGCAGTGCATGGTAGGGAGAAGGGGGTCCAGTGCAGCAACTTCACAAAGACTTACGGTGGCCTGGGACATTCCCGGTGCACAAAAGCATGACCAAGCAAAGTCCTGTGAAGGGGACCAGCTCCTGAGCTGGTCACACCAGGAGGGTTAAGGAGTCTGTGATACACGAGGCGTGGGGGTGGGGATGGCCAGGAATACTGAGAGAGAAACCTCCTGCCAGACCTGGCAGTGAGAGGCTGTTCCCTGGACATGCCAGCAAGGAGTTCACCTCCTCCCCCACCACCCACTCAAGTCTGGTGGGCAGTTTTGCTTGAGATCATTTCTCCAAGCCTTGCTGGGACGTGGTGGCTCCTCTTCCCACGGTGTCCTGTTGGGGACCACGGTGACACGCCGCTCCGGAGTCAGTCCTGGTGGCACAGCCAGCGATGAGCTCAGCCATCCATGAGCTCAGCCACCCGTGAACTCAGCCACCCATGAGCTCAGCCATCCATGAGCTCAGCCATCCATGAGCTCAGCCATCCGGCTCACGGTGCAGGACGAGCGAGCGGCTGGGATGAGCTCATGCCGGCTCTGCGGATGGACGGACGGACGGATGGAGGGGGAGGAGGAGTCACGCTGACTCGCCAGCTCATCCCGTGACGAGGGCCTGGTACATCCCACTGTCCTCCCAGGAAAACGTGCAGCTCCAGCCCCTCAGCGGGGCTCTGCTCGCATGGATGGTGGCAGTGGGGCCATGGCACACCTTGGTACTCTGCCAGCGGCTCTGCACTGCCTTCCCCACGACACCCAACCTTTTCCTGGAGTCTTGAGCAGCATCTCGCCCCATCCCATCAGGGTCCCATCTGTCTGTGGAGCGATGACATCCCCTCTGTGGGCTGGCATCCCAGCCTTCTGTTACACTGAGCTTCTGACTCTGTCCTGGTGCCAGATGGCTTCGGAGGCAGATGACTTCATCTCTTTTAAAGGGGCAAGGGATCTGTCAGCAGTGCCCTGTAGGAATCAATGTGCATCATGCTTGGTGGGAAGCCAACATGGGGAGCGTGCCACAGCATCCTTATGATCCCACACAGGGCCCAAAGAGGCTTGGATGCCAGTCCAACACTGCCAACAACCTCGTGTCCTTCACTCTTAGCCGTGCGTCATATTTGATCTGTCCCAACAATAAACTTGTGGAGTGGGGGACCCGACTCCAGCAGGAGCTCCATGGTGATGCCCTCCTGAGTGTCCAAGGGCAGGGACTACCCAGCGTTCAGCCTCATGAGTCAAAGATGTCTTAATAGATCCTACACTGAGTGGAGGGGAGTGGTCTGCAATGCATCAGCCTCTATTCCCAAAACTACGTATGATGGGTGGCCTGAGTCAAACTCATTCATCACCTCTTGGACTTCAGGCCAGGATAACCTGGAGCTCAAAGGAAATCCCAGCTCAAATTTGTACTGGGTACAAAGGGTGAGTCTCAGAGTGAGAATTAGGTGTGCTCACAGAGATATGATTCAAGGGTTGTGATTACCACTCTGCTGCAAGGGCAGAGACGGATCCAGCCTGGGCCCCTCGGGAGATTCCAAGCAACCCGAATGTCCCTCTCGAGACAGCACCCCCTCATTCCCCCACAGATTCTGCCTGTCTGGGTGCCGCGGGGTGTTTTGCAGGTCTGTAGGAACAATCCTGAGTCACTGGAGCCGCTTCCTCAGCGCCGGTCAAGGAGGCTGCAGGCAGACCCAGCCCGGGGAGCCGACCCCGCACGGCGCTGGATCCTCCCCGCCCCCAGCACACGCTCCCGCTCCGCCGGGGAAGCGCTGCCGCCGCTCCAGGCGGATAATCGCCCCTTCCCTGGCAAGTCCCTGCACGCTGCCGTGCAAACAGACCCGCAGAGCACGGCAGCCCGGCAGCAGATGCCGGGGCTGAAGGACCAGACACACAGACGGGCTCTATTCTCCGCAAAGGGGAAACAAAAGTTGTTTGTCCCTGGCGGAGGCACCTCAGAGATCCCAGCACAGGTCTGAGCGGACCTTTGCTGTAGGTTGGGAGGTGGGCTGATAGATCAAGTAAGGCACTGTGGGAGAGCTGTGGGAGCTGGGATCCCTGAGGAAATGCCCACCAGGAGCCTGGCTGCCCACTCTCACCAACACAGCTGGAGCATTCCAGTCCCCAGCTCACCTAGACCTTCAGCAGGGATTTATCAAGGGGGCCACACCATCATGGCTGTTTCTGAAGGCAGAAGGGTTTGGAGAAAAAATCCAGTGCCCCATCTCAGCAGCATTGCCCTGACCTCCAGGTCCACAGAAGCAACACTCCAGTGGGGCCAGTTGCAAGTGCTGGCCAGGAAAGGCACATGTTTGGGAGGATGAGCTGGAAGATGGGCCTGCAGGCATGTCCCCAGGAGACAGGCAAGGCTGGTCCCCAGGGCAGGGAGTCCAGCCTTTGGCAGGGAGGCCCCTGTAAGTGTTTCTTGCTGGTCCAGAGAGGCCCGTGGTGATTTCCCTACCCCAGCCAGAACACTTTGCTCCGCTGCAAAACCCTGCATGCAGGTAACCCACAGCAGAACCTGGCTTTATCACATGGAGATCTTGGGTGGAACCAGGAAATTAAATCTCTCCCCACGATTAGGGAGAAAGAAGCACCCTTGCCAGCCAAGTGATGGAGCTCTGACATTCCCCACACCCTGGAAAAGGTCCCATTTGCTTCTGACAGGGTGAGATCGCGACAGTGGGACATGGTGGCATGAACTGTTGACAGCAGCTTATGGAGCGTTGTTGGCTTGTTTGACTGCCTGCCTTAGTGGTGTGAAGAAGGACAAAGCCAGGCATCATGCACAGCCCCATCTTCTTTCTTTCCTCTTGGCAAAGTTCCCCCAGCCAAGCCAATCCTCTCTGCTTGCAACCACAGGTAGTTCTGCAACCCACCCCTTTCTGCAGGAGCAGGAGTTGCTCCTTGGGATAAACACAACACTTTTCTTCCCAATCCAGCCTGACTTCAAGTTGAGCAGGAGAGCTGAGGAGACAGAGCCAGAAAGTTTTCACCAGTTCCAGGCTCTCACCCACCACTGATACAGAAGGAACAGCTGGACCTCACGAAAAGTTCTCCTCCTGCTTCTTGTACTTCCTGGATCACTGGGATAGTAACCAATCCAAATGTGCTCTAAGAGACAATGTTTGTCTTTGTATGGAGGCCAAAGTCCATCTTAGTATCCTAGCTAACTATAATATGAGGATTTGGGGGGTTCCAAGGCTAGATTGCTGCTCACCCCAAAGCCATGATTTAATTAGGAAAGGTAATGTTTGTTATTAAACCATCTGGTATATTTGGGAAAGCAGGTGGTATTTTGGACAACCAAGCCTTCCTTCAGTCATGTTCCTCATGTTCTGCTGTTCCATAGCCAAGGAGCAAAGTTTTTTCAGAGAGCTAAGTCCCCTGCAGCCAACAAGAACAGTACCATGCTCTGCCACCTCTGTGGGAAGGAACACCCAGTGCCACCAGCCTGCTGGCAACAAGGTGGGGTTGTCAGTGGCTTTTGCATTCACCAGGTATTGTACATTTTCTGTAAGGGGACCAGGTAATAACCAGCTTACACCCAACTTTTCTGCAGGGCCTGACTGACACACAGCTCTTCATGAGCACCAGCCTCCCCAAAGAGCATTTCATCAGCAGAGAGAAGAAAAGAGGTGAAAGAGGGCCCCTGTCACCACCTGGGAGAGCAAGAAGGCAGTGCAGACAGGGCGAGCTGGCTCGTGGGTGGCATTGCTGAGATCAGCACTGCTGGCCCTGCTGGCTGAGGGTTCACACCTTGCTACACAAGATGAGACCAAGGCCCCACCGCTCCAGCCCCAAGCAGAAGGAACAAGGCACCCGTGCAGTCATGAAAGGCTCCAAACACAGGGAAATGCTGGTTCTTGCAGCAATCAGCTGATGCCCTGAAGCCAGAGGTTTGCTCACTTGCACCTTGGTGTGTCTAAATATAATACAAGTATTGTTCTGAGCCCTGCGTCAGCCCCGCTGAAATCCAGCCACCAATACCTGATTTTCTTGCCTTCCTCAGCTGTGAGACACGAGACATGCAGCTGGTGGGAAGGAACTTTTCCTTTCCTTCCTCCCAAATGTGCCTCCCATTGCCATCACTGGGTGATCACCTGCCCTCCTCTCCTGAGGTGTCCTTGAAGAGGAGCTAATTTGCAATTTCACGGTACCATTACTCCTATTGTCACTTTCATCATCCTCAAGACTTCACTACAAGTTCCCCTAGAAATCATCTCAACAAATCAGCTGGAAAAACGGACAAGCTGCACATGTAAATCCAAGTAAATTTTTGCCTTCTTCCTATTCAGTTCAAACTGTTTCTGAAAGGCCATGACGAGCTTGAAATCAAAGTCACTTTCCAAGTGGGGTTAAGATGCTGTGAGCAGAGCACCTGACAAGAACATTTGAAGCACAAAAGCTACAGTGATTTCCCAACCCTGCAGCATCCCACAGTGACCCCAGGGAGATTTTCAGTCTCACTGGGCTGTGCACATTTCCTCTCCCATTCCTGGTACAAACTCCTTAGATTTAATCTAAAATCCTGACCAATTTTGATTCCATCAAAACCACATTTTCTGGTGAATTTAGCATATTGCTCCCTCTCACATCCACCAACAACTCCAAATAGTCCCAATACACCACGGGTCAACTTCTTCACATTTTTTTGGACTTGCACCATGAAATCACAAGGATTTTCCAACAGAACGGTGTCCTGTGATTAAAATTGACAGCATCTATTTTGAGACAAGCTCTAGTGGAGGCCATATGTGTGGCCAGAGGATCAACAACCTCCTGTCTTGGGAGGCTTGCTGGTGACAGTAAAGGTACAAGTTTGCACCAACCACTGCTCCTCAAATGGGATGTTCATAGACCCTGTCTCTCCTGCACTTATTCCCGTGCCATTCCTGTACATGGAGCCTCACAAGGAGCAGCCAGGGACCTATGCAGACAGCTTGAAGTTAAAATTGTCCAATTTCCATTTTTTTTTTTTTTTCCTAAAACCATACAGAAAGCTTTCTGGTAATTTCATCTGCAGAAATGCATCAGAGGGGGAGGAAACTTCACCTAAAGCTGAACATTCATTTCCCATGTTGAAAACTACCCTGTTCAAACCACACCTCAATCTAAAGGGGGAATGTTAATATTTACTGGGGTTTGGGGTGGAAAGGTAGAGGGGAGGCAGAAGAGGACAAAGGGACTGAAGAACCCTCACAGAAACACCCACAGAAGTGTCCTTTCACCTTGGCCCAGCCCCGAACAACTCCCCCAGAGTCAGGATGCTCTTTTGTACAAAGAAAAATCCCCCAAAGCTCCTGCACGTTGTCTGGTCTCTCCAGGCTGCCATCTCTCCTTGCTGCCTCCCTCTCTCCTCTCTGCCTCCCGCCTTTTCAGGACGGGACCACCTTTTCATCCTCTCTCTGCCTGTGCAGCACGGAGCACCCGGGGCTTACTGGCGGCAGCCGAGGTTTCTGGGGGCTCCCCCAACACAAACAACAACAACCACCTTCAAAGTGCCTCTCGCATGCAGCTGCTCTGAGGGCAGATTCAGGTTTCCCCCACCCCCTTCTACCCATCCCTCCTTCCAACACCCACCTGGCAGATAGTTAAAAACAATCTTTGAGTTTTTCAGGTGTCTTGGAGGGATTTACCTGACATATTCCACCAGCCCACCCCTCCCCGCCCCTTGCAGTTGAAGCCCTGGATTTCATGGCCATGCTGGTTAATCTAACAGTAAAGAGCGCTGCAATTATTTGGCTCTAAGGCTTGGGTCCTTGCCCAGCTCTGACACACGCACACATACACACACACAACTTCACTTCGGCAGCGAGGGAGCGGGCGATGCCTCTCCTCCTCCTCCTCCTCCTCCAGCCCGTCACGGAAGGGCTGGCGCTGCTGCCAGCGAGTTCCACCCCTCGCAACTTTCTCCCTCGCTGCCGCCGGCCGGTGCCGCCGGAGTTTCAGCCGACAGAAGCCTTTCTTGCAGGAATTTCTCGGAGCCCTCTCCTCTGATTTGCAAGCACCATGGAGCCCCGGCAGCCGGCGAGGTGCTGCTGCGGGAGAGGATTTTCAGCGGAGGGAGCAGAGAGGCAGTGAACTTCAGGAGAGGTCTCTCTCCTGTTGCAACAGGTAAGGCACGCTGCTCGCCGGAGTGGGGAGTGGAAATGACTCAGGGAGCAGTCTGTACAGCGTGGATGGAGGAGGGCATGGAGGATGCAGAGATTTAGTGGTGAAACTGCTTTTGCACCTAACTTTTGCTGGAAGCAGCCTTTACCTACGGAGAGAGCTTTGGGATGGAGAGCTCTTCATCTCTTCCTCCCTTCTGGGACCCCTAGCACGGGGCTTATTTAGGGAGGCAGGAGAATCTTTGTGTTTGCATCTGGCCTTAGCTGGGCTCGTCAGCAGGCTGCAGCCAGTGCAAGCAGGTGGGCTCCAGGTATCAAAGGCAAAAGTGACGCTGCAGAGCAAGGCAGGTGTGGAGGGAGTGAGCAGAGAAGCACTCCAGGTGTCTGAACAGGGCAGGATTTCTGCAGGGAGCAGGCTTGTGCTGGAGTGAATGGATGGGCTGTGGCAGGAGCAGTGATGGCGCCTGGCTGTAGGCTCAGCTCTTGGCCATGTACAACCCCACAGTGAGGTGGTACCGCTCCAAACTTTGTCCCCACGTGCCCCACGAAGCCACTTCCACTGTCACCTTGAACTGGGCTGTTTCTTGGGGATCCCTGAGTGCGGTCACAGCGCTGGTGTTCCCCAGCCCAGCTTCCCTGTACACTCAGGTAGGAGCTCCTCACCTGCCCTTGTGCCCCTCCACGACGGGCAGCAGAGCCAGGGTGCTGAAGCCCGAGCCACCGTTTGTATCTCTGCACCTTCCTTCGCTGTCAGGTGCCTTGTGACAGGATGAAATCCCAGAGCGAGCCCAGTCCCACTTCAGGGCGTGCAGGAATGATTTCCTGTGTACATGTGCAGCCCTGATAAAAGAGGTGAAAATACAGGGAGGGTGGCCTGGGCACTTGGAGCCAACGGCGCCCTTCCAAACTGTAGTTATCAGCTAATCAGCCTCCCGGGAAATTGAAGGCGGTCTGGTGGAGCACAGCACTCCAGAGGGGCAAAGATCAGCGGTCACGCGACTGGGGTTGCTTCAAAGAAAACCCTTCAAGAAAGGTTCTGTTGCTTTGCCTTTGCGGCTGCGGAGGGCTGAGAGTTTCCAGGTGGTGTGGAAATCCAGGCTGTGTGGTGGTACGAGCCGGGCAGGCTCTGCTGGGCAGGCAGGGCTGTGGCCAGCGGGCTCCTGCTTCGCCCAGGGTGTCTGGATCCCGGCATGGGGACATGGAATGCTCTGTTCCCCCTATTCCGGCACTCAGAGGGGCAAAGAGCAGGCAGGGGATGGGTAGGGAGCTGCCGTGGCTCTCCGGGCTTCCTCGCTGCCTGGTCAGCTAGAGAGACTCGGGAGGTTATCGGGGCTTCGGGACGGAAAGCAAACAGTCTGTACTGGGCTCCTGAGGAAGGCTGGGCTGTCTCGGGATTCGGGACAGCAAAGTCTCCGGGCTCGGCGTTGTGTACTTTTATAATCTCCTAATATGCAGCACACCTCACCCTATCGGGAACGGTTCAGGGACACCCACCTGTCTGCCAAGGGGTTGGGGATCCTGAGGGTCTGGGCAGGGAGAGGTCTCTAACCCAGCCGGGGGGTTCGGTCTGTGCTGCTCCCAGTCTGCCTGCTGTGCTCCAGAGTGCTCTGTAACATTCCCAAAACGAGCCCAAATGCCCCGCCTGTGAGGGGAGAGCACAGCAGGATCCTCTCTCCCGAGCCTTTCCCTCGCATCGTGGATGCATTTCAAATCCCAATGTTCCCCAGCCAGCGCATCTCCCAGCCCTGCAAACAAACAAGCAGCATTTGTGTACGAAGGGAGAGTTCAAAGGAGGCACGACACCTGGAATCAAACATCTGTTAGGAACTAATGCATTTTGCATCCTGCTCTCCTGCCAACTGCTCCAAGGCAAGTCCTGCAGGATCGTTCCAGCTACCTGCCTGCTTACAGCAGTGGCATTCCCTGCTCCCTGCACCTCAACTTTGCTTTTTGCCACGTGTGGAGCATGCAAGTGCAGCTGCACCTCGAGCAGTCAGCAGCGGGCTTCCTCCTGCATCATGGGCAAACATAAGAGGATTAAATACCCCTGAGCCTTTTTAAATGTTTTAAACTGGGTTGGCAACATGGATGCTGCATTGTCTATTAACAACCTGATCTGCTGAGCAAGCAATTTTCCCTCTAACCACACTTTTTCCTTGGCAATGAGGCGGGTACTGCTTTATTAGCAAAGAAACTTTCTTCCCTAATTCTTGGAAGTAGGAGCTCCTGGGAGGGGCAGGCTGCAAGGGCTGCTAGATAGGTTTGTAGCTCAGAAATGGACAAGGAACAGGGTTGAAACAAACCAAAGGAAACACTTTATTTTTCTGTACAGAGGCATAATTAACTGTAGAACAAATTGCCACAGGATATTTTGCAGACACCAAAAGTTGTATTTGGCTTCAAACAAGGTTTTAATCCATTTGGGATGGATGGCTCTAGCGAAGGTTTTTAAATCCAACAGCCCAAGATCAGCCATGTACTTGCACTGATGCTGAAAGGTGGGAGAAGGAGCAGGTTACCCGTGCCTTCTTTCTTATGCTCGTCCACTAAGCAACCAAAACTGTCCATTTTGGGAGAGGGAACAGAGAGGTAGCCAAGCAGGGCTATTTTGATGCTGTTCCACTGTGTGACTATTTTTGAATGGCCGGGCTGCACGTTGGGGTGGATGCTGTGACTCAGGCAGCCCGGTAATGCCATGAATAGATCTCCCATATGGCCCAGGTTGACAGGGACACTCTGTGCCCAGCCTGGTTGTCACAGGTGCTCTGAGCAGTGTCCGTGCACCCTTGCTGGCTCCACAGAGGTGCTGTGGATTTTCAGGGGTGCAGGGGATTTTCAGAAACTTCAGAAATTCAGAGATTTTCTGCTTCTTAGCAGAGAAGAGAGCAGGAGGGAGTGACCTGTGCTGGGAGCATAACGAGCTGACAAAGGACACACTGTGGCAATGAGACCAGCCTGGGCAAACGCGTCTGTCCTGGGGGTTAATCTTTTCTCCGGTGAAACGCCGAGCTCCCCAGGGCTCGGGCTGGCCTTGCAGCAGCTTGTGCAGCAGTTTGGACACGGCACAGGAGGTGAGCAGCTGCGGGCAGCTCTGGGAGCTGAAGGTTTTCTATCAGCTTGCAGGTATTTTGCATTGAATAAATAATCTGCTGCAGGGAAATTCTGTGGCACGGCTGCTGGCACGCTGGCCGGCCATCTCACCAGGGAGGGTCACGCCCTGATTGTCTCATTCATTTCTTGTCCCCCGTGTCCTTACGCTGCCTCCAAAGGCAGGAGAGGGACGGGAAGGGGCAGGGCGAGGCAGATGGCAGCGGAGTGAGAGGGGCTGCAGGCAGAGCAGAAAGCCGCTCCCCTGCTCACCTTCGGGCAGCAGAAGGGAAACACCAGCAGGGTGCTGGGCAGGGGAAGGAGAACATCGGACCAGCGCAGGGACAGTTCTGCGGGTGAATGAGAATGGCCGGGTAGGAGGGAAGAGGGGAGGGAGGAGCAGGGCAGGCAGAGGCTGAGCCGTCCCTGTCCTGCCGAGCCTGGGGCTCATCCCCTGCATCCAGCAGGGCACACGGTCCCTCACGCAGCTCTTCACGCCAAGATGCTCTTGGGCTCCTCCCCAAAGAATTTTGGCCATTTTAGGATAACGTGGATGTTCCCCGCGGGGAATCACAGAGGGCACTCAGGTGATGAGGGCAGTGGCCTCATTTCCAGCACCCAGGTTGGGTTAAGGTGACAGTGAGGGCTCACAGGGTCAGAGCCCCTCCAGCACCGGGCAGAGCTGCTGCTCTCACCAGGCTGGGCTGAGCTGAGCCCTGTTTGGGTCCGATGGGAGTTGTGTGTGGGGACCTGGGCTCTCCCAGCTCTGCAGCACCCAAGTAAACAGCTGTTTTGTGAGCAGCAGAATTCATGAAGCTTGGTTGCCTGGGGCACTCCCTCTTGTGTGGATTCTCTGATGTCTAATAATCGGGTTGGGCTCACATTAGAGCTTTTTCTTCCAGCTGGGAGTCCTAATTTGGATTTCTCTCCTCTGTCCTGCTGCTTTTCACAAGCTTGTGCAAAGTTAACTCCTTTCAAGTCCTTGCCTATCTGGTTAAATTTGGCTGAAGGTGGTCAGTGGATTGACAATGTGGTCCCACACACCCAATTCCCTCAGCAGTCTGCAGACAGGGGAATGATTATCAGTGTAAGATAACTTGCACCCCAAGCATGAGGAAAACGTGAAAGGCTCAGTATGAGTTTTGGCAGGAGAAAGCAGTCAGAGAAGAGCCCAGGATCCCTTGTGGGCTCTCACAGATAGTTTGCAGCGACTGAGGTCCTTGGAGCTAAAAGCCTCCATGGCAGCTGAATCACAGGGTGAGTGCTGCACAGCCCCAGCAGCAGCAGAGTTGGGGCACACTTGTGTGAGATCCTGCATGCTCCACCTGGCTCTTGTGCCAACATGCTTGGGCTGCAGCACTGTGGTGCCCTACCCCAAGGCCCCTCACACCCTGCCTGGGGAGCAGCTCCCACCAAGACTCCTTCCTACCAACACTGGCTGCCCCTTCTCCAGCCCCCAGGGCTGCTTCTTGTCCCAGCCAGCAGATTCCCCATTCCCATGAGAGCCACCAGTGGGATGTGCTGTCTCCTCCCTGTCTCCTGGCTGCCATAGCTGCTGTCCTTGTCCACCCCTCAACACCTCCACTGGTTATCTGTGCAGTGGCAGCTTTTGGATCATGAGCAGGATTTACCCCCTTGCTCCCATAACTGGGGAGAGCAGAGGAAAGGGATTAATTAGGAATAATGCATAAGGATGCTTCCCTCTTGGCCCAGGGAAGTTCACTTCCCTCATGTCACACTTTCCTGGGACAGGAGCCAGCAGCAAGGCAGTTGGCACTGCAAGGTTCCCTCAGCCCCCCAGACCTCACGGAGGGCTCCATGGCTCTGGGGCTGCTCAGTTAATTCTTGCTCTAAAATGAAGTTGCAATGCCAAGACAGAGATATCATTGACCCACAGAACTCTACAGGGCGTAGAGTTCAAGCACGTTCATGTCCTGTGCCCAGCAGATGAGCTTACAACAGTGACACCTCAGCTAGGTGACATATCTGAGCCAGGCCAAGGTGCTGGCAGCAGTACAAAATCCAGCACTCCCTGGGTTCTTCACAGAGCAGACAGAAATGCACATTGCAGGTGGAAAGGTGGCAAGAGAAAGCCTTCGGCTTGGACAGAGGGTGGCTTGGAGGCAGAGATACACAGCACCTGCTTGCTCCAGTGAAGGGTCAGACCAGGGCAGCAGGAACAGCATCAGGGGGCAGCCAGTGCCCCAAGGATGGGGAAATGGGTGAGATGTCCTGGGGGAAGGGGGTGAGTGGCTGGCTGGAGGAAGCCACAGTAAGATGTCATGGAGCAAAGTGTTTTAGAGTCACTCTGGGTCTGAGCATCCAACCTTGAAATCTGGCACAGTGACAAAGGTGGCAAAGGCATCCAGCTGTAAGGGGGAAGGAGGAGTTGGACATCAGAGTAACTAAATGCTTCCCGGCTACCCTTCCCATATATAAGGCCATCCTGCCATCTCCTCTCTGGCTCAACTCATCCATGTCTTGCACCACTCAAGGGACAAGCATCCCACCCTGTTCCCACTGTCAGCCCTGAATGGTGGTCCTGGCAGGACCCCTCACAGGTCCCCTGGCCACGGCAGACCAGGCCTGGGGAAGGCAGGGCTGTCTCAGAATAAAGCATTTTTACCAAGCCCTGCAGCAGTACAGAGAAAAAGGTTATCTCTGCCACATCTCTCAAAGCTCCTTGGGGTACCCAAACCCCTGGGGTTAAATCACCTGCCTGGTTCAGCTGGCAGTCGATGGAAGGAGCATCTGTAGCACTTTAGGACTGTGCCTGTTCTGCTCAGGGGCATGTGTGTGACCTCCTGCCATGCTCAGCAGGCCAAGGAAAGAGTTGCTGCTTTGCAGGCCAGCATGAGACTTGTTAATCCCAGGGATTTGCATGGCTCTGCAGCTGAGAAGCCCTCAGTACAGTCCACCCACCCCATCAGTACAGCCCACCCACCCCATCAGTACAGCCCCCATCAGTGCAGCCCACCCACCCCATCAGTACAGCCCATCCACCCTATCAGTACAGCCCATCCACCCCATCAGTACAGCCCATCCCATCAGTACAGCCCACCCATCCCATCAATACAGCCCACCCACCCCATCGGTGCAGCCCACCCACCCCATCAGTACAGCCCACCCCATCAGTACAGCCCACCCACCCCATCAGTGCAGCCCACCCACCCCATCAGTACACAGCCACTGACCCCAGGAACAGAGCCCAGCCATGAAATGGTTGTGGCACAGCTCTGGCACTGCCACTCACTGCCGTGCCAGCGTTTCTTGGGGCACTCTGAGCAAGGGCAGTCCTTGGCTGTGAAAGGCACGTGCGCTGGGTTCTACATGATCAGCCGCCTTGCTCCAGGCTGTCCAGCAACCTGGAAACAATTTCCAAAACTCTATCCAAGCCGTTCTAGATTGGAAAGTTGAGATGGGGAAGGAACAGCCCAACGGTGCCTGCATGGAATCTGCAAGTCCAGCAGAAAGCTGCACCCACACTAACAGAGCCCCCAAGCAGGCTGGTGCAGGCAGTTCTGCAAACATCAGCCCTAAGAAACCATCCACAGGCGCTGGAAAACCCCGAGATACATTGAAGAAGGAAACACCGTAACTTCAGGGGCTCTTTTCATTAGTTTTCTGGCTTTGTGTAGTACCTCCAGGATGTGTTTCTTCTGCTGCACTGCAAAACCAAGCAGAGACTGCACAACCAAATGCAGGAGCAGGATCTCCAAGGATGGGATGGTTTTGTTTGGTTTTTATTTTTTTTCACAGTCCAGGAAAGCTGTTTGAAAGATACCCATCTCCACAGAGAATTCAAACCCCATGGGGTGACTGTGAGCAGCCATTAGGGAGCTCCCCAAATGGAAAAGGATCCAATTCCAACCAAAATCACTGTGGCAGAGGAGAGGGCAAACATTAACCAAGCAGCACAACCCCCCTGCAGGGTGAACACAGGCTATTTCAGCATTAGGCAGCAAAACATTTCACAGACGTGGCCAACAGAGTCCATTTAACTCTGTGACTTTGCAACACTGAAAGGCCAGGGGCTGCTTTCTGGTTGATCCTATTTGGCAGGCAGCTCTAAGGACATTGCCCCATCTGTAGCTGGACCCCTTCTGCTCCACCAAGCCAGGAGAACACAGTGTCCCATCTCCTATTACCTTCCCAAAACCTTGTACTCACCATCTTACAGGATTTACTCCCTTTGCTCTCTGTCTCTGTTTCACAATTACCATTAAAAATGCATCGTTAAACTAATTACTTGAATGGCCAAGCTCACCTCCTGTCTTTCCCTGCTCTTGCAGCCTCTGACTAAGAAGTTGATGTGTTTAGGGGTGATTTTGCTCGGTCCTTATCCTGGGGAAGAGGCTGTTTCTTGTATTGAAGAAAAAACAGAGGGATAATGGAGGGAGGTGAGGGAAGAAAGAGAGGAAGAAAGAGAACTTGGGATACATGCTGGCAAAAGAGTAGTAAGGGAACAGTTGTCCTTATTTTCCACTGAAAATGATTTTTCTTTAGTTTTCTGATCTCAAAACCTTGGGCCAAGCCCCCACCACCGCTCATGAGGGGAATGCTGCTCTGGGTGCACTCAGCACTCGCTTTGTTTTGTGTTTTGGGTTTTTATTGCTTTTAAATGCTCCTCTTGAAGGGAATCAAAAGGTGGGGCTGGGGCCACACCTGCTTCCTGGCAGGCTGCAGCACTTCTCTGCAATATGGCCAACAAACACAGCAGCCCACGGGTTGCAGGAGACCCCTGGGAGGGCCCCCAGAGGAGCCCCTGGCTGTGCCCCAGCCACTCACCCCAGCTGGCCAGAATAGCCTCTTCCTGCCCCAGTGCCCCCAAATCACCCATCTCCATGGCCTCCCCACGCACACACTTTGAATCTCAGCAGAGTGTTTGTTCCCTCCTTTCAAGCCGACAGATTTGGGCATGTCTTTGACAGAGGCTCACAATTTGGATGTTAAATTTAGCCGCGCGCTCGGGCTCTGATTAGAGATACAGCGATGTTTACTCGCTCTGCGGGGAGTTTGCATCCACAGGGCTGAGGGCGAAGCCCCCCCCAGGCTCTCTGATTCTTGCCTGGTGATTAGGAAAGGAGGCTGAATCACCACATAATGATGCCCTGGTATTTCCCTCAGTCGGGGAGCCGTGCCCTGCCTTCCACTCTCCATCCCACCATGGGCTTCCTCCAGCCCTGCTGCCACCCCATGTGCAACCAGCTCCAGCAGGCCAGGGAGGAGGGAAGGGGAGCACTCTCAGGAGTGAAAATAAATCATCCCATGGGATGGAGAGACCAGAGGCAGGTGAGGGTGTTCAAGTGTGAAATGCTTGCAGCTGATCTGGCAGCCCTGAAGTGCGTGTGGCCCTTGCCACAGGTCCCATGGGTGCACTGTCAGCACAAGGACATGGGGCAGCGCAGCTCAGAAAAGCAGGTGGAATGGTTCTCTTAATCTGCGTGAAGAATATGTTTGATTTCACCCAGCTTCCACGTGGGGATCTTTGAATTCCCTGGCAAGGACCCCTTAGCTTGGCAGTGCTGCCCCTCCTTGGTAGCCACCTACATTTGGGAATAAAGGCCAGTAAATTGATTTTTTTGCTGGTTTCATGCCATGCACAGTTTTCAACCAATGGAACAAAAGTCATAGAAACCCACCTCACTTCTACTGGTTCATTGCTGTCATCTTCCAGGGTCAGTCACAACAGGATTTTCCCTGGAGTTGAGCCAATTCACCAGATTTCCCCTCTCTTCAGAGGACTGGTTTTGTCCCCTGTTTTTCTGTTAAGCTTCACCATGGCCTGTGGAAATGTCCCAGTCCCACTTCTGGATAGTTTTGCATTGTGACTGTGGCATAAATGATTCCAGAAGCAGAGGAGAGATCAGGGACAGCACAGTCATCTCCCAGGAGATCTGTTACACTTCAAATTGCTCTAAAACCATGCTGGAGAAAGAGAAACAAGACCCACAGAGCATGATTGCTTCCCAGTGCAGCCTGCTAGAGGAGAAACTCCAGGCTGCAGGTAATAGGTGATCATTTCAGGCCCAGGGTGGGAAGTTGGTGTCAGAGGGCACAGACTCTCTGTGATACTGTTCAACTGAGCATGGTCCTGACACAAAGAGAAACTCTTGAAAAGTTGATGGTAATGCCTGCTAGACAATTCTCCATAAGTTTTGATTGTGTCTTTCAAAGTTTCAGATCATTTCCAGAGGAAATGAGGCTTCTGCCTCATGCCCCAGATGTGTAGTCACTCTCCATCCCTCATAATAACTGCTGAAGCCATTGATTGCTTTCAGTCCAGCTTGTAATTGAGAGCAAAGCTCCAAGAAATACTGAGGTCACAACAGGTTTTGCAAAATAATTATCTGGACAGAGGAGTAAAACCCTGCTAATACAGAGGGGAAAAGCAGCAATGTTAAGTGAAGCCCTTCTTAGATGTGAGGAAGTACACAGGGAAGAGGGAGGTTAAGTACATTCCAGGAGAGATTCAGACGACAGTTTGCATCTTGTTAAATGCCAGAAAACCCACTCCTTGCTCAAGGTTATCCTCCCATATTGGATTGCTGGTGCCCAGGAAGGCATGTGCTCTGGATCCAGCTTTTCTTGTGGTCGGGGAGTTCATAACGTCTCTGCTCTGTGGGTTCTCTGATGTCTTACGAGAGATGAGTTCACATTGCCGTTTCAGTACAATTCAATTAAAAAGTCAATTAGCCCAGATACAAAGCGATGGGGCTTCATTAAAGCTGCTGCTCGTGGAGCAGCCCTGGTTTGCTTGCTGGTTCATTCTGCTGTTTTACTCCACTCTGGGCTGTGTGGATGGCCCCGCTCGCAGTGCTGGCAGACGCGTGCGCAGCCGGCCAGCGTCTTCTCTCCGAGTTCAGCAGTTGAAAATGCTGGAAGGGAGTAGCTCTAGGCAGGTCCCTACATGCTGCACAGCTCTGAAGCGCTGTTAAGTAACGAGCAACAAGCAGAGCTTTTAAGAACATGGTTTTCAACTTCTCAGAAGGAGCCACATGCCTTTCTGGGTCACCCATCCCTGCCCTCCAAGTTTTTCTTTAATTTGCAGTACGTTTGGGACTGTGCTGCGTTTCCTAGAAGTGAAATGATGGCACGAAAAAACGAGTCTGAGTTTTGTCAAAACCGAATTGTGTTGATTTCTCTCCAGCTTCTGGTAGTTTGACTTCAGCTTTAGACCATTTGTTTCAAAAAGGAATGACCACAGAGAGATTTTTGCATGTTTGGCATTTATTTACCAAGTAGAAAAGGACTTGAAGCAAATATGAAATTTACAGCTTTGTATTTATCAGTAATTAGATACCTCAGTGAGAGAATATGACACATACTGTTAGTTGGGCTCTAACAATTTGTTCCTAACATTCAACTTGAGTTACAAATTGAACTAGTTCTGGTTCTTAAAGAGATGAGTCTTGAAAAAGTGTCTGGAAAAACAAGTCTTCCCTGTTTAAATTAGGAATGTGCCAAATGACTGGCAGGTACTTGATATATAATTTAAATTTAAAACAGGAAGAAACAGTTCTAGATAAAGATCTCCTAGGATATCTAGGGGAAATATATGCACCTATATTTAGCTTATCCCTGGTTTCAACCCCTAACTGCACACACAGCAGCATGCACTTAGCTCCTGAAAAGAACAGGCCTTGATCCTTTAACAAGCTCTGCAAAGCTCCCTAATAAAGTTACATCCCTGTTAATCACATATGTGCTCCCCAGTTCCTTCTTTGATGCACCTTGTTCACAGAGATAACCTGTGGAGCCACAGCTGCTCGGGGGTTGCTGGAGAAGGAAGCTGATGGCGAGTGGTCATGGATGGCAGATCCTCCACAGGAATCCTGACCCTGGGGCTTTGCTGTGAGAGGGCAGGAACCAGAGAGATTACTCAAGGGCTGAGGGTGACATGGGCAAAGTGTCTTGCTGGAAACCTGCTCCTTCAGTCAGCAGAGAGGAGGCAGCAGGGTCAGGCCTGTGAATTAGAAGAATTTTGAGGTAATTGAGACAGAGCTTGACCAGAAACTGAGCGAAAGCTGCTGGAAAGGCCACATCATGGAGCTGCACATTCAGAAGGAAATTATACAACATGGCATGTGTTCTCCATCATTGCTGGGGAAGGACAACACATCCTGTAGCACAGGGAGAGAATAGGGAAGACAAATCACAGAGAGACACATAAATCAGTTGTATTTTGACTCTCAAAGATACTTTGCAGAAACTTCAGTGGAGAGGGAAGTTAGGATGGAGAAAGGAGGCTGGAGAAACAAAACAAGAGGAGTTTGGATTGAGGGTGGAGAGTTTAGATTTGCTGTTTAACTTAGGAGAAAGCAGAATGAAGGGAGGGCAAGACTGTTCACAGAATAGCAAGTCAGCCTGATCAGAGCATCTTGCATGACTTCGCACATTTTGCCCTCAATAAAGGCAGAAACTGAAGCAGAGAAAGTGAAGAAATCTGTGCCGGTGTAGGGATGTGGGAGGACAGATCTCCTACTGGGACAGAGGGAAGAAGAGCTGAGCTAACAGTTCTGTCAATAAAGGTCAGGGTAGACAGAGTCAGGGAGGTGAGGCTGAGCCCTTGCAGGCCTTTTTCTGTAACACACTGACCTTAGTGAAAATTACCAATGTTCTTCCTTTGATACCTGCAGGGCTCAAGGAGACACCGCACCATGGAAGTCTCCATCAGGAGTCACTTCCTGAGTATTGCTGTTTTCCTGATGCATTGTGTGGTCCACAAGGCGAGCTGTGAGAAGGGCAGCACTTCCCCTCTGCACTTCACCCACTTCTTCTACAATGCCACCATCTATGAGAATTCAGCCCCCAAGACCTACGTGGAGAGCTACGTCAAAATGGGTATTTACAAGAGAGACCCTGAGTGGGACATCAGGTACAGAATAGCTTCTGGGGACAACACTGGTCTGTTTAAAACAGAGGAGCACATGATTGGGGATTTCTGCTTCTTGAGAATAAGAACCAGGAGCAGCAACACAGCACTTTTAAACCGTGAGGTCAAAGACAGTTACATGTTAATAATCAAGGCCACAGAGAGCACCTTTGCCTATGAAGCCTGGGCCAAAGTCTTGATCCATATTCTGGACAGAAATGACTTGAAACCTCTCTTTTCACCCCCCTCCTACAAAGTGTCCATCAGAGAAGACACTCCTCTGAAAACTGTGGTCAGCACGCTCAGTGCCACTGACGCTGATGCTGGCCAGAACGCCGAGTTCTACTATGCCCTCAACACCAAGTCCAACCTGTTCACTGTGCACCCCACCACGGGGGCAGTTATGGTCACAGGCAGGCTGAACAGCACCCATCGAGGCAGGCATAACCTGCAGGTTTTGGCTGTGGACAGAATGAGGAAGATCACGGAGGGGAATGGCTTTGGGAACTTGGCTAGTCTCACAATCCAGGTAGAGCCATCTGCCAGGAAGCCCCCCTCTATCTCCTCGGTGAAGGTGACATCACCTGACTCAGACGAAGGCTTTATCTATGCAACTCTCTCTGTAGAAAGTGGTGACTCAGAAGCAGGGATTGATTCGGTTGAGTTTGTGGATGGAGATCCGGGAAGACATTTCAAAGTCATCAGATCCTACTTTGGGAGCACCGAGTTCATGATTGTGTCAAACAAGAGATAAACTGGTTACTTTACCCATTTGGTTTCAACCTCAGTGTGCAAGCCAAGGACAAGAGCAAGCCACCACTGTTCTCTCCAGTCAGAGTTGTCCACATACCTCCCTCCAAGTATGTTTCTGCCAGGTTTGAGAAAGAAGTGTACCGGGTCCAGCTCAGTGAATTTTCCCCAGCTGGAAGCCAAGTTGTTATGGTGAAGGTCACCCCAGTTTTCCCAAATCTTAAATACATTTTGAGACCTACTCCTGACAGCACAAGCTTTAAGATCAATCCTCACACTGGACTGATAACTACAGTCAGAGCAGTGGACTTCCATGAGCAGTCTAGTTTTGAGCTTGAAGTTACAACCAGTAACAGTCACACATCCACGACTGTTATCGTTGACATCACTGACTGCAACAATCACGCCCCAAGTTTTACTCAGTCTTCGTACCATGGGGCCTTTGATGAAAATGTTCCTCCTGGTACCAGTGTCTTAACAGTAAGGGCTACAGATGAAGATAAAGGAGACAATGGCTTTGTCACCTACAGCATAGCCAACCAGAAGGCAGTTCCCTTTGTCATTGACCCCTATTCTGGTGTCATTTCCACCTCCAAGTCGATGGACTATGAGCTGATGCAGAGATGGTACCACCTGCGAGTGTGGGCGTCAGATTGGGGCTCACCCTTCCGCCACGAGACAGAGGTGTACGTCTCCCTGACCCTGAGCAATGTCAATGACAACGCTCCCGTGTTTGAGAAGGCAAGCTGCAGTGGCACCATCCCACGGGACTTTCCAGTTGGGAGCCCTGTGGCCACAGTCTCTGCAATCGACAGTGATGAGCTGCAGCATATCAAATACGAAATCAAGTCTGGCAACGAGTTACAGCATTTTGAACTGAATCCCATCTCTGGAGTAATATCCCTTAGAATATCTCTGCGAGATCTTCCTTCTGAACAGCCCCTTTTCTACTCTTTGAAAATAACTGCAACAGATGGAGAGAACTATGCTGTACCAACATCTGTAAACATCACTGTGGTCAGCCAAGGTCTCCCCGTCAAAATGCAGTGTGAGGAAACAGGAGTCTTGAAGCAACTGACAGAAACCATCATACACTCCATCGAGTCTCAGTCTCAAGGCCATGGGCAGGATGACGAAACATCTCTGAACTTGCACCTTATAAACCATAATGCTCCTAAGTTTGATGACAGCTTTCCACGATCTATTGATATCATAGAGACTGTTCCCATAAACTCAACTATTGCTGACCTTTCAGCCATTGATCCTGACTCTGGTTTTAATGGAAAATTGGTCTACGTGATCTCAGATGGAAATGATGACAGCTGCTTTACAATTGACCTGGAGCTGGGTCTCCTTCAAGTCCTTTCTCCTTTAGATCATGAACAAACCAGCTTCTACATTCTTAACATTACTGTGTACGACCTTGGCACACCACAGAAATCATCTTGGAAACTACTGGCTGTGAATGTGTTGGATACCAATGATAATACTCCTAAATTCCCTCAAGGTGCCTATTGGGTGGCAATACCAGAACATGTAGCAGCAGGGACAACAATAGCTCAACTGAAAGCAGAAGATGCTGATACCGATGACAACGGGAGAGTAAAATACTCCCTCCTAACCCCCACGGACAAGTTTGCCATTAACAGTGTCACTGGAGAAGTGACGGTTACAGGTGCTCTAGATAGAGAATTGTGGCCTTGCTATGTGCTGAAGATAGAAGCTAGGGACCAGCCCAAAACGGGCTTCCAGCTGTTTTCTGTTGCGGACCTTGTTGTGACTCTGGAGGATGTAAATGACAACACCCCACAGTGCCTCCCAGCCCTCAACAGTGTGAAGGTCCCCGAAGACCTGCCCGTGGGGACCATTATTCTGTTTCTGGAGGCTTTTGACCCTGACGCTGGCTCTGGGGGGGAGGTGAGGTACAGCCTCATTAACAATGAGGAGATGATGTTTCATGTGGATAAGCTGAGCGGGGCACTCCGTTTGGAGAAGGAGCTGGACTATGAGAAGAGGGACTCTTACAATCTAACCGTGCAGGTCAGTGATGGCGGGAAGCCCTTCTCTCGCTCATCCCTCTGCCACCTGGAAGTGAACGTCATTGATGTCAACGAGAACTTGAACCCCCCACGCTTTGCCTCCTTTGTCTTCAAAGGCTGGGTGCAGGAGAACAGCCCCAAGGGCACGTCAGTGATGATGGTCACGGCAAAGGACATCGACAGGGGCAAAGATGGAGAGGTTCAGTATTTCCTCCGAGAAGGCACTGGCCTGTCTGTCTTCCACATCGAAAAGGACACAGGTAAGGACATCTTCATTTAGTAGTGAACCTTGAAGGCTTAAACTACCTGCTGTGTTTGGCCTGGCTGTTTACAATGTTCTATGCATTCAAGTCTTGATTTTGCAGGGATGTACTAAGTTTGTCCCTGAATCTGGGTAGGAACAAGCAGTGGTTTTTCTCCTTAAAATAACAGCAAATCAGTGTCTGTCCTCCCCCAAAATACCGAGGTCTTCTCTTTCACTTGTGTACCAAAAATTAACCTCAGCAGAAGCAAGGCCTCACCTTCCACACAATCTCACAGCCACACAAGGTGGGTGCGAGGGTTTGCGTGTGCAGCAAGGAGCAGGAAGCAGACTTGAGACTGCTCTATCATCAAGGACTGAGCAGTCTGAGTTCCTTAAATCCCTCACAAACACTCTGTCCTTCTCCCAGGCACCATACGGACCCTGGGATCACTCGACCGAGAGGGAACATCTCACTACTGGCTGACTGTGCTAGCCCTTGACCTGGGAACAATTCCTCTGTCTTCTGTGACTGAAATTTATATTGAAGTCACTGATACCAATGACAACCCACCTCAGATGTCCAGGCCTGTCTTCTATGCCTCTGTGATGGAGAATTCCCCACCGAACACATCTGTCCTTCAGCTTGATGCCTTCGATCCAGACTCCAGCTCAGAGGGAAAACTAACTTTTCACATCCTAACTGGAAATCCTCAAGGGCTCTTCACCATTAACCTCATTACAGGTAAGACTGACCCAGCTCAGCATCTGTTTTTTGAGGCTTCCAAGTGCCCAGAGGATGTTACATATTCAATATAAACAGCCCACACAGCTGCCTTTGTCACACCTTCCTCCTGCTTCAAAAGTCCCAGTCTCCAAATGCATTCTGTGGGGAGTCTGAGGATTGAAACCCTCAACCTGAGGGCTGCGATTTGCATCCAGATGGCTCTTAGAATGACACAAATGTGCTGCTTTCAAAGCCCTGAACAGTTGCTTTTAATCTTCCCCCTTATAAACAACTGCCCTGCTGCACAGCCTGAGCCAGGGAACACCCTTCTGGAGGTGACTGTTCCTGACACAGACCCAGGCAGGATTAACAAAAACCAATTCCACTGCACTTAAAGGTTCCACCCATTCTCCAGCACTATTAATGTAGTAAGTGTAGTAAGCCTCTTCTGCCATCTTCCTAGACTATATCTTTCATCTGAGGATTATTTACCAGATCTTTCAGAGCCATCAAAAACCCGCTGATGTTTTGTGTAAACAGCTTCCTCAAACTATCCCAGCAGAGCTGACATTGGGCCAGTCTGGCAAGGAAGGCTGTGCCGAGCCCTTCATGCCATCAGCTCCTGGGAGAAGAGGGAAGGGAGGGCACGGAGCCTGAGTATGGGAGAGGATTAATTGCATGACTTTGATCTCCTGGAGATGATAAAAGCAGTTCAGCTGCTGCACCGGGATGGAAGCTTGCTCTCAGATGAGGAGCTGGATGTATTGAAAAAGGCTAGAGCTGCTCTCAGCTACGTGTTACCAGTGGTGTAATGGCTCCCTGGCAGTGCTCTACAGCTGGCTAGGAGGGGAATGGTAGAATGAAATTATTATTATGAAATACTAAAATCTTTTTGTCACAAGAAACTCACAGTGTGCATTTACATGGCGCTGTATAAATGTACCTGGAGATGTCAGCTAACTGTGACCACTGCTGCCCACAGCTGTAGCTATCTGTGCTGCCAAAAGCTTTTTAGCCTGGTCAGGACATTGCTCTGCATCCAACTTTCCCACATAATCCAAACAGCCATGCACAACCCAGCCCCAGGACAGCTTGCACAATGCAGGGTTCTGCAAAAATGTTCCTTCAGAAGCCTCATTGCATAAAACCACTGCCTTTTTGTTGGGATGTGGAGCAGTATCAGGACACCTAGCTGGCTCCCCTCTTCATCTGAGCAGCCGTGCACCCTGCAGGATTCAGCCTTTATGCTGCAGGCAGAGCTTTCAGCTCCATGAGTGCAGCCCTGCAAAGTCACGCTCCAAAGCTGTCATGTTCCATAGCAAAATCCAAATGTTTGCTAATGAGACACCTCACCTCTAAGCCAACCCATTAATCCCCATTTTAGACGAAAAAAGCTCTCTCAGGTATGAGTCATCTCCTCTCCATCTCTCCCTGTGATTTGCATGAGAAGAGTGATAAGTTTGTCAGTTCTGGAAGAAACCCATGGGCTGATCTTATCTCTTGGACAGTTGCTGGAGGTCTTGTCTTTAAACCCTGAGCTTGGAGGTTGTTTAAGGTCCCGTTTCCAAGCCTGATGAGGATTCAGTTATCCATTATTTTACTTGCATGTCACCCAAAAGAATCTATAATTACCCGTGAACAATGGCACAAACTGAGCAGTTATACCCTCATGTTTACAGTATCTAAAGAGAAGTCATTTGCTGCTGCTGCCAGAAGGGATATCACAGCTTGTCTAACATTCAGGGCCCTAGACAGCTTATTGGAAACTCAGTGGTATTTTTATTCTGCAGGCTAGTTGCTCCATTAAGTAGAATAAAACAATAGTCTTTGGTCTCAACTTGGTAGTGCAGCACTGGAAGATGAGCTGCTGGCCATCCCCATTAGTTCAGGATTGTATTAAAAAAAAAAAAAAAAAGGTTATCCCACTGCAGGGCAGAAGACTGTGATCAAGACATCTCCTTTATGCCTATCCTACATGGTCATTGTCATCAAAGGACCGACAAATAAGTCACACTGGCACTGAAATAAGCCAGAGCACAAGACGGCCAGAGGTCAGTCTGGGTCTCTCTTAGGTAGGACACTCCTGGTAGTGGTCTGCTGGCAAAGGCAGAGGAGGAGGAGGAAGCTTGTTCTCATCCTGTGTCCTAACAGGAATTAAAGTCCTGCTGTACTGCTAAAACAGGTGTATCTACACCCAGAATAACCCTGCACAATAGCCATGGATAATCATTGAGGGCAGAGTGACACACTATTGCAAGTACCCTAGTTGGGTTCCTGGTTGTGTGTTGGATTCAGTACCTTGCCATAGGGGTGGATTGGCCAGTGGAGACATAACCAGCAGAGCCCCT
The DNA here is from genome assembly GCA_017589585.1 of Phylloscopus whistleri. NCBI lineage: Eukaryota > Metazoa > Chordata > Aves > Passeriformes > Phylloscopidae > Phylloscopus > Phylloscopus whistleri. Next base: position 3,530,722 of record JADMLD010001555.1, on the reverse strand, counting down.
CCTGAGGCCTTGCAGGGGAACCAGGAACAGCCATGATAACTGTCCTGGGCTCCTCCAGCATTCCCAAACTACCACAGAAAGGCTCTAAGATCTTCAAGCTCTCAGTTCTCTAAAGAGGGTGGAGAAAAAGGGGGAAAATACATGAAAGGCTAATGAGAAGAGGGAACAAAACTGTGCACCGAGATGAAAGCTCTGTGCCATCGGCGATGGAATCTCTCCAGCCCAGCCTGGCAGCTGGTGTGGAGCAGTGTTTGTGGGAGACAGGGATAGATATCTACACAGAGAGATGGGCAGATAGTGGGTTTTGGGGTATTCTTCTGCTGGAAAAGTTTTCAGCTTGTTTTGTTCAGGATTTGATGTGAAGGGGGTTCGAGTCCAGACAGGACCAGGAGGAACTGGGAAGCTGTGGCAGGAAGAGTCAGGATGAAGCCATTCATCCTGCTGAAAGGCTGTTTGGAGAATCCCTTTACTTTGGATTATTTGTCTCTTATCTAGTGCTTGTTCTTCTGGTGTTTCTTCTGCTGTGTCAGTGTCCATTGGCTTCCCCAGGATACCTGTGGTTCCCTGCATTTCTCTACAAGGAAGGACATCCTGCTCTTTAGGCCCGAGAAATGGTTGCATGGCTGCTCCCCAAATCAACATAATACACAGCTGAGCGTGGAGCAGTGCACAGCAGGGTCAGAACAAGAGGTGGAGTGGTAGGAGGAGAAGGAAAAAAAAGGTTAAATGGAAGCAGGAGTGAGACAAGAGAAAGAGGATTTCAGGAGAGCAACCTCTTTCCTTCTCAAGCTCTTGTGAAAGCCTCAGTGCCTGCAAACCTGATTCTGGCTATTTTAACTATCTTAGATTTTCCCCCCTGCAGCAAGGGCAGGGGGCCAGCAACCTCCACCCCAGCCCAGTTCTTGCCAGCAGAAGTTATTATTATTTTTTGTTCCCTGACAGCAATGCCCTGGTAATTTTGGTGCTCTTGTTCCAACATGACCAGCCTTCCTCTCTGCCCTTTGCAGGCAGCAAGCAGGAGAGAGGCAGACAATCCTTTCTCATTGCTGTCTGTGGACAGGCTGCTGGAGCACAGTCTATGCCTGCCTGCATGCAGGCAACAGAGGACATTATTTCTGGACCTTCATTTGGATGCAGAGCTTGGTTAATTGGCCAGGTGCAATTAGGAACATTGACAGTTTTGTTCAGTCCCTGTAGGATTCAGCAGAAACCTTTGGGGCCTCATGCAAGAACACAGATAAAGGACACCCACTCAACTCCATCACACGTCCCATGGGACAGGCTGGATGGGGTTTTCCAGCAGGGCAGGGTGCTCATAATTCACACACATGCACACTCAAAACACTCATTAAGAGCCTGCACTTCCCAGGCCTTGTAGGGGACAGCAGAAAAAACCAAGGAACCGTGTCTCCAGGCCACAGAAGCTGATGGCAGTTCCCCTTTAATAACAGCTTCCACTTCCATTTTGGCCCTCTGGCCTCCCAGGGTGTATAACCAAGCAGCAACAAATGAAAATGGCATTAATTCCAGCTGGCCTCTCTCAGGAGTTGTGTGCAGTGTCCATCTCCCTGCCTGTGGCTGCTCCGTGTGAACACTGCTGTCAGTTTGTGCATCTCAGCATCGCCGAGGCTCCAAACAGGAATTAGGGTGATTAACCCTAATTAATTAACCACAAGGGCTTTCAGATCCCAGGGCAGAGTGGTAACTGGCTCCAGAGGGGGGAACCAGCAGCCGTGGTTGGGCACGGGGTAAGGGACAGAGTTTGCCTGGGGTCAGGAGGAGAAGCCAACCCTTTGCCCTGTGGCTCAGCAGATGTGAAGATAAACCAAAAAAAAAAAAAAAAAATCCATCTGGTGAGACTCCCAGCTGGGATACAGTACGGGTTATGTGATAGAGAGCAGAGTGAGCTCTTCCTCCTCAGGAGATATGAGCATCTTCAGTGGTACAGACATTCAAGAGTGTCATTAAATTCCAGTTCATCTGCCTCCACTACAGTCCTCCTTGTCCAGCACTAGAAAGCTGACCTATGATCCTGCTTTCTTTCATTTTTTTCATTAAGTCATGGAAGAATTTCAGGGTGTGGCCAGGCAAATCCAGATAGTCACTTCAGAGTGGCTAAGTTCCCTTCCATCAGCTGGCATGCAGTAATCCAGTGCAAACAAGGTGTTAGTCTGCTGCACAGGATTTTGCAATCTTATAAACCAGAAACATCCCCAGTGTGCACATGGGTGTCAGGCAGCTCTGTTGTCAATATCTGTGTGTCCTGTGGGATTTTTAGGCCAAAATGATGAAGCATTCCCTGAGGTAGCTGGAGTTCTGGGCTCAATAGCCAAGCTATTGGCAGTGAGGACAGGAGCATCAGAGATCTCAGTGAGCTGCTGCTGCAATTCCTTCTCCAGGCCCCATTAGGACAGCATTTCCATGCTAATGGAGCCCTACATCACTACCCTGGGAGAGTTTTAAAAGCTCCTCAGCCAGTGGTCTCTCTGCTGAGTCCTCTTCATCTGCTGAGATGTTAAAAGGATGATTAGGGAAGAGAAAAAAACCTGATATGACAGAAAAGCAAACAGAATTTTTCAAGCCATCTTGTCATAACACACTAAGGAATGTTGATTTATGATTGTAAAGGCATCAAATGAATGTTTAGCACCATGGCTGGTGCCAAATGTGAATAATCCCAGAGAACAAGTGGGAACGGTGAACAGTAGTCACGTTCCAAGCAGCTGCTCCTTGCTCCCTCCTTCAGCTGCCTCGTGTTTCCTGCAGCCATTTGAAATTTCCTCCTGCCCGTCCTGCTCAGGCAGACATACACAAAAAGTGTGGTACAACTGGAGACAATACTCTTAATTAAAGCTTCCTGGCTTTGCACCAGAAACGAGAGTTGAGATGGATTCATGCAGCTGGGGTTTACATGACTTTCAGGACACACGAGTGCATGTGCTCACACCACTGCACATGCATGTGGCATCCCATGCAAAGCATTTCCCAGGGTAGCATGAGCCTCTGTCACTGCTTGCTGTGCTCAGGAGGATTCACCCTGCCTTTCCTTGGTGTGAAGAAGCAGAACCTCACTTCACAGGGAAGAGAGAGACCATGGTAACTGGGAGTGGACAAAAAGACTCATGTGTGTCAGCCTTGGTGACTTTCAGGAGGTCAAACATTACATGTACAATTTCCATCATTGGCAAAGCAGTTGTAAAATGATCTAGAGCCGCTTTTCCCCAAAAGTGAAGAGTCAAGGCACCCGGCAAGGACTGTTATGAAACCAGACATGGAAACAGAAGCCTCAACTCCATCCTTTCCACACTTGCATCTATTCAGCTTAGTCATTGACAGGCCAATAAGGGGCAATTATGATGATTTTGTTTTAAGTCTCGTTTATTACAGCCACAGTTCTTCCCTCCTGCATCCAACCTATTCCCTGTGGTTAAACTACTGTGTATTTTTCAGAAATCCCTCAAATCTTGCAATTGTTGGAGAACTCATCCTGTGTCTCAGCAAGGCTTAAATAATATACCAGCATTATTTTTGACTGTGTACCTTATTTTTAGCCTGAATGCATTTGTTCTAGCAGTTGAGTAGAGGGTATTTCCCAAGACAAACTTTTGTCAAAACACTATAAATTACAAAGAACAAGGTTCAGCACAGGGAAAACAGGAGTAGAGACTTGTTAAGAGACTTGTTAAGAGGCCAGACTTGTGCCAGCACATGCAGAATGTTTCTTAGAGGCATAAGAAAAGTTTTGTTTTCATGGTCCTGCAGCTTTTCTCACCTAATGCCTTGCCAACCCTCAACTGATGCAGGCATCTGGTAGGTGTTCCCCCTCCTCCGTGGTCTCTGTGATCTGAGAGCAGCACAACACCTCCACAGAGGGATTCAGGCTGGGAGGGGATGGGTTACCCTCTGGGGGTATCTGTCTTTCTCCTCTGATCACAAAGGGAACCTGAAACAGGACAGGTGGGCAGGCTGATCTTGGGCATTCAGGGATCTGATCAGCCCTGGCTTTTCTTGCATGCTGAGTCTTGGAGCTCAAAGGGTTTCTTTCTTGGCAGGTCTGATTTCCACGACTTCACGGCAGCTGGATCGAGAATACAAGGCTGAACATATCCTAGAGGTGGGTAATGATGATTGTAATTAGCTTTATTTACCTACAAGTGTATTAAGTCCTCAAAGAGCTTTCCTTGCAAGTTGGAGCACAGAGAAAGAATCTCATCCCATCAGCTCCCAACTGCTGGGAAACTTAATTAAATGGTGTGTGTTAACCCAAGAGACAGCTGCAGCAGTACTGCGGGGTTTATTATTTTCTTGCTGGAGACTGGAGCAAAAGTTCTGTTCTGGAAGCTGTGGGAATGCAGGAAGAGGGCTGGAACTGTCCTCTAGCAGGATGGTTTATACATCATGAGGGAAAGAACAAGCCAGAGAAATCCACCCTCGTTTATCTCATTGTATTAGATATTGCTGTGTGGCTTTGGTCACCAGTCCCCATCCTCAGCTGCTCACAGCTATGAGTATTCCCATCAGAAGGATCTGGAGGTTTTTGAGTCTATCAGGGTCTGTCATTTCTCTCTGCAGTGCAACATGCTGGGAGCATGCACAGGCAGGGCAGGGTGAGGATGGCTGGTACCTGGCCAAGCCATTGCAGCACAAATGTTTTCAGATGTGTGATCTCTAAGGACCAGCCTGACCCACTGCCCAGGGCAGCTGGAGGCAGCAGCCCTGCAAACTCACCCCCCTGTGCATGGACAGGCCCTGCACAGTGCCAGCTACAGCCACCAGGCTTTGCCCTGCAGAGAGGAGCAGTGCCTGTGAAGATGTTGAGATACAAATGCAGACCCACACAAAAGCCCCTAGCTGAGTCATTGCCCACCAGGATGGAGGCTGGCTGGTCACATTCCAGGTCACATCCAGGAACCCTGTCACCCACTCCCTTTGCTTGCTGACAGGTGGCTGTCTCTGACAACGGAGAGCCAGCCCTGAAGTCCACCAGCAGAGTCGTGATCCAAGTCCTGGATGCCAACGACAGCCCTCCCAGTTTCCCCCACAAGCTGTTCATGGTGCAGCTCCCCGAGAGAGAGGCCTCGGAGACGCCGCTGCCCGTCTACAGGCTGATCGCTTCCGACCGTGACCAGGGCCAGAACAGCCAGATCACCTACACCATCGAGGAGGAGGAGGAGGGCATATTCACCATCAACCCCACAACGGGCACAGTCTTCTCCAGGAAGGCTTTTCCTGCTTCTGAATACAACATACTCACGGTGAGAGGAGAGGGAATCACAAAGAGCTGGTGGGAAGAGACAGGTGGAGAGGGAAAGAGAGAAAAGGGTTCAGAAACAGAAAAGGAAAAGAGGTGGAGAAAATGCAGAAGTGGAGAGGAGGAGAGCTTGAATAAGCCAAATGTGTTAAGAGGGAGAGAAAGTGGGAGGGAATGATAGGAAATGCAGGAGGTAGGAAGCTATTAAAAATGCACAATAAATTTAAAATTAACTGTCCAACCTACCTTCAGAGAGGAATACAGTGATCTATGATCCCATATGGATGTGGACCCAAACCTGGACAGCCTTTGTGTTCCATCATGCCTCTGTATGGCATTCTGATCAGGCCATGGAGCTTGGATGTAGTTTCAAAGCCTTCCCACAATCTGTGGGTCCTTGCAACAAGGCTTGTGATCCAGGTCTCTGCTGTGGATAGAGCTTGGCAGATTTACTTGACAGTAAAGAGGAATTTGGGTTGCATGGCTCTGCCTTGGAAGCAGCCGGAGCATGGACCACTGGCTCAAGATTTGTTCCATGGGATTTTGGGCACACTGGGAGCTGAAACCCCTGGTGGCTGGGAGAAGGAGCTTTCCATGGAGTTCCCATGAGCTAACTCAGCTTTCTCCCTGAGTGCATGTGCCTTTCTCCACAGGTGAAGGCCACAGACGGCGGCAGCCCCCCGCTCTCCTCCCACGTGCGGCTGCACATCAGCTGGGTCGCCCGGCCCGGCCCCTCCTCAGAGCCGCTGGCTTTTGATGAACCCCACTTCAACTTCGCCGTGATGGAAACAGATCCCGTGAACCACATGGTGGGAGTGATCAGCATCGAGATGGGCCCCAGCCAAGTGTGGTTTAATATCACAGGTGAGGCACAGGAATTAGAGCAGGGCAGCGTTTGCTCCGGCTCCCGTGGCTGTCAGCGCTCGCATGCCTGAGCTAATGGAATTGTTTGCTTTAGGTGCAGGTGAGCTACAGGGAAAGCTTTCTCACAGGCACCAGAAGGTTTAAACAGCCATTAGACAAAGCTGCCCATCCAAGGCCTCTGGTGCCAAGTGCAATTACCCAACACGCTTTTTTAATGACAATCTGGAACTTGCCTGTGTTTGAGGTGTTCTCCGCTGTCGCACGAGAGGCAGGGCATGCCAGTGCCAGCTCCTCCTGGGAATCAAGTGACACTGTTGGTTTTGTTAAAACTGCCTGCAAGGATCCAGGTGTGTGGCTGAGCCTTACCCCCCATATCTCCCTCCATGCTGAGTCTTGAGCAGGAAACTGAGAAGGAAGCATTCCTCAAAGACCTGGTCTGCCCTAACTTGTGGGGCTTTCCTTTCCTCCTCACCACATCCCAGGGGTGATTTAGAATCACATCATCCACATCCATCACACGGAATGTGGGACTCTAGGGCCTGCTCTAAGACACACCATTCAGAGGGGACGTGGGCTGTCACCCCAGGGGACTCTGCAGGCAGCATGTGCAGAACTGGTCCTACCAACGAGGGCCAATTGTGCTCATGTAATTTAATGTTTTGAAGTGGTGCCCCAATCCACCCTGCACAGCCTTTCCCTGGTACAGCCTGCAGGGCCTGCCCTTGTCAGACAAAGCCTTAATTGGGCAAGTGAATAATTTTTCCCCTTCCTGTGTTAGGGCAAGGATAATGGTGTATAAATACAATTAAGCAACAAGAGATACACCACTACAAGGAGCAAGACAATATCAGTGAAAGGTTTATTCAGCATTAGTAGTGTCTCCTTGGGTCTGCAGAATTAACGGTGTATTCCTCTGAGTGTTATTCCATCATTTCCCTGCTGAGTGCTGGAGCATAGCTTGACCTCATCTTTCCCAGTTCCTAGAGCCCCAAGTGATGCTGAAAGTTCTCCTGGTTTTTATCCTGGTGGAAAAGGACGGATTTTATTTTCCCTGCAAGGGAAGGAAAGCATCACAGTAGCTGGAAACCAACGGGGTGATGCAGAGACCTTCAGCACCTCATTCAAAGTTTCATCTTTCCCCACAAACATTCTGTCACTGGAATTGATGGAGTCTGCAAAAATTCTGACAAAAGAAGCAACATTGCTCTTCATCTCTTTCTTTTTCTGGGCTGCTTCTTTCCATTTGGCACTGTGCACAGGGAGCTCTTCTCTCTTTTCTCAGGAAAGGACATCCATGGGTCTCTCTGTGTCTACTTCTTTCTGTCTCCTTCCCAGCAGGAGAGCAGTGGTCCAGATGGCTGGTGAGCACTGCATTCCTCCAGCCAGGGAAGATACGTAATTTTACAACCAGCAAAGATTTTACCAACTGGTAATAGAATAAAGCAGAATCCAAAGCATCCAGTAGCCAGGAGGGAAGAAGTTGAGACCTTGGATAAATTACAGAAAACTGTTTCAGCTTCTCCATATCTCAGAGCAGCTTTGCAGGATTAAATGTGCAAGAGGGGTCCAACAGGCCCCAGCAAGCGAGGCATGAGAAAGGAGCTGCCATGCCATGGCTGAGCAGCAGCAGGGTGAGGGACAGCCTTCTGCTGCTGAGCTGCTCAGGCCTGCTGTTCCTGGCAATTCTCAGCCATCTGGGTTGGAGGCAACAGGCTCTGCTCACCCTGGAAGCACCGTCTGCCTCCCCAACTGTTGGAGTGTTGGGAATTCAGGTAGCTCACAGGCTCCCAGCCGTGGTGATGAGGACCATTGCTGATATGCCCACAGTGTGACCTTGAATCAGAAGCCAGCAAGAGCCCTGTTCTACCCAGCAGGTCCCTGATCCATGCTGAGCCAGTGATGGTGCGTGGCTGGAAACCTTGTGCCAAATAAATCAATGCTCAAATGTGCCTGTGGCAAATCTAGCCGGAACATGGCATGCATAAATGCATCCTTTCCCCTTCTCTCCTCCTCCTCGTTTTCTCCAATTCCTCTCACCTTCCTTTTCACACTCTTGTCACTATCTGTGGCTATCTCTTTGTCCAGCTTTGCCTTGTCCTTGCTGTCTCCTGTGTGCATCTGTCTATCAATGACATGTTGGTTTGAGTTTCCAGATTTGGGAGAAACCTTATCTGTAGCACTATCCCCGGTCTAGCTGGCTGTAACTGCCCTCCTGTTTCCCTCTTTTGTCTCCCCCTTGTCCCAGGTGGTGATGATGACATGGATTTTGACATTGAAAAGAGCACAGGCAGCATGGTCATTGCAAGACCCCTGGATGCAAGGAAGAAGTCAAGCTATAACCTGACGGTAGAAGTCACTGATGGGTCCAGCACAATCAAAACCCAGGTAATGTTTTTTTCTTTAGTGGCGACCCTGTTGAGAGGGAGCATATGCCAAAGGGAACCTTTCCTCTGAGTCTGCTGAGCTCTGGATAAGGTGCCAGGCACAGGAATCTCTTTACACTGTGATCCTCCATTACACAGTGACCCTTATACCAAGCTAAGGTTGTTTTTATGTTGTTGGAAACACAGGTGAAGATCAAAGAGAGGTGCAAAGGATGAAGAAAGGACTTGTTTGCTTTCCCACCCCTCAGTTTCTCATTTGCAGAGAACTCAAGTCATTAAACACTAGCAGTGCTGAAAGCTGTGGCAAGATCTGACATTGCAGGAAGGATGAGGTGCTAACTGGTCCAGCATGGCCTCTCCCAGCACTTCCATCCCCATCTGTCCCCTGTGCACAAATATGTCCCCATTTTGGTTATTCCTGCTGCTGTGTAGGAAAGCCTGGGTCTTTCCTGTTGATCCCAGGCAGCACACAAGGACACATCTACACCACCAGCCAGGCTGGGGTGGCAGTTCACACACTCAGACCTCAACTTGGTCTCAGCTGCTCAGGCTGAATTATGACAGGTCTGGGTCAACATCTTAAGGGAAGTGTGTGCACAGTTAGGTCAGGCTTGGCTCCGTGTTCCCATGTCAGAGGGTGTTCCTGGGATGTGCTAGCCCAGGTGCAGCCAGCACAAATCCGTCTGTAAGAGGTGAGGTCAGGCCCAGGGGTGAGTGGGGCAACTGCAGAGGTGCTGTGTGCTCTGAGTTGCCACATATGAAGTAAGTGCTGGTAAAAGGAGGCACTTCACTCTCAGGCATGTCCTTGAGCCCCAGCTAAAATGATGAGATTTTGCCCATCTTAACTACCCTGTGGAGGAGTCAGGGCATGATCTTTCACTAGTCATTCTCTCCACACATAAACACCCAAAAATCCAGCCCTCGATGCACCGGAAGACCTAGGACATGAGTCATCTGTCAGTAATGCTTATCGTGGGAAATTCACTGTGGGGGATGATGAGTGAGGAACTCCACCATTCCCGTGAAATGTGATGCTAGCGATGGCCACTTGTCTCAACTACCTTCAAGTATTGTTCCAAATAAACAAACAAAGCCCCACCTTGCCTAGTGTGCATTACCTGCCACCTTGCATCTCATCCTTACGCTTATTTTGGCGCTCAAGGCCTCTAGCAGATGTCAAGAAACCTGTTAAAACCTCCGTGGCATGCTCAGGTTTGCTAAAGGAAGCAAATTATAACACTTGGTTGGGACTTCCTAAGACGCAGGAAGCACATCAGTGGGAGGGTCAGGACAGCCAGGGTAGGAGACCACACAGAAGGCAGTGAGTTCTCCAGCAGGATTCAGGATTCCCGGTGCGTGCTGTTAAATGCAGAGAGGAAAACTTGGCTAAAAAGGGTAGAACAGAAATTCTGCTTCTCCACACACTTGCTGCTCTTGAGATAGGCCAGCCCCTCCCTTCTTTCACCAAACATCCCCTTCTGTCAGCTTTCTGTTGAGTAAATAGTGGGGGTTGCTGTGTGCGCACCAGCCAGCGGCAAAGCTGGCACCACAGCTGAGCTTCTGCTGCTGCTTTCCATGGCAGGCTGTGGTTGTTTCCCCGTGTGCCAAGTGCGGGCACGTTCACTCTGAGTGCCTTGCCAGACGGGAGAGATTTTAAAAAAGGAGAGGAAGCAAACTGAAAAACACAAAAGCAGCAGGAGTTGCTTGGGATGAGGGACAAAAGGGCTCCCGGTCATCATGGATGGCAAAGCTCCAAGAGTTGGAAAACTGTGATGGTTACAGCACTCAGAGTATGTCAGCACCCAAGGATTGGAGCTGAGATTTCACATGGCTGCATGTCCAGTTGCTGCCCTCACTGTGCTGTCTCCCCCATAGGCGTTTATCCATGTGATTGACATCAACCAGCACCGTCCCCAGTTTCTTGAGAGCCATTACGAGGTGAGGATTCCTGAAGACACCCCCTCAGGGAGAGAAATCCTTCGAGTCAGTGCAACAGACAAGGACAAAGGAAAGGGGCTCATCTACACCATCCATGGCAGTGTGGACCCCAAAAGCACAAGACTTTTCCAGCTGGATCCAGGCAACGGAGCCCTCACAACAGCAGAAGGCTTCAGTTCCCAGCCCATGCCTCAGCACACCCTCACAGTGATGGTGAGTCCTAACCAAGCCCTGCTGAGTCCACCAGCTTGGCCAGGATATGTGGGTCACTGGAGAAATTAAAGTGGTTCTAGCCTTTCAGGGAGGATTTGTCTGGAACAATAGGGAAGAGGAAAGCAGGGTGTTAACCGTCACTATATAGCTAAATGTAGTTAACACCCTGCATTCCTCTAACCACCTTCTTTGGAGGGCCACTGGATTCTTATAAAAGAAAATACAATGTGTAATAGTTAATGTTTGGCTTCAAATTCAAGGCTGAGCTTTGGTGCTGAAACTTCCAGGTTCATTCCCAGCCAAGGGATTGGTACCATTGCAAAACACCCACCTCTGGTAAGAGTGCTGATGAGTTACTTGGAAGAGTACTTGGAAGAGTTACTTGGTGCAGGCAAGACTGGCTTGTCCCTGGGTGTGACTGTTGCTGCTTCTCTCTCTCTGCCATTCAGGTACGGGACCAGGAGGTCCCCATCAAGAGGAACTTTGTCCGAGTCATCGTCCACGTGGACAGCTGCAACCTTCACCCTCCCCAGTTCAGCAGCATCCATTACGAAGCAGAAGTGCTGGACTCAGCAGCGGTGGGCACAGAGGTCATACAAGTCAGAGCCCTTGATCAGGACCAGGGAGCTAATGCTGAAATCCACTACTCCCTTCAGGCAGGTGAGAGCCATGCAACAAGACAGCTTAGGTTATGACCATACCTGCATTACCATGCTCTAACTGGTGTCCACTTGACCAGCTTTCTCCAGCTGTTGCAAAGAACAGCAAATGGCTGTACAGTTCTAAAATGTGATTTTTGTTCCTACCCGGAAAAAATCCAGAGTGAGTAGGTAATTTCCATATTATAGAATAGTAGCATCTTTTGTTAAGAAAACAGCTTAATGTTGAGTCACTGGTCTAAGAAAAATTGTGACTGGACGAGTTAGAACAACCTAAAATCTGCTCCTCTTTGTCCATGGGAACTATTCAGTTGTTAGGCAAAAGTACTCCCAATTCCCACAGGAGTCATCACCATTCCACTATTTCTACCAAGAAACAGATCCTCAAGGAATGGTGAGAATCCTCTTAGCATTGACTGGTGGTGGTTTTGAGTCATTCATGGTCAGTGGGCAAATATTTTATCATTCACTATAAAGGTTAAAACTTGAGTATTTATGTCTGTGCCACACGGCCTATTTAGCCTGTAAACTCTTCTCAGGAGACAAGCCATCCTTTGCTCCATCTTTCTCACTGCAATTTAGATCAAGGACTGAGGAATTTAATTGCTCCTGAAGTATTGGTAATTACAAGCATGACAGGGCTTGAAGGAACTAGTACTGTCTGTGGTACCATGTTCTGCACACGAGGCAAAAGCTTCAAGCACATGCTCTGCCACCACTAAATATGCTTAAATTAGAAGGGTGTTTATCACCAATTTACATTTTGATTGATTCAAATGTTAGCTCACAGATCTCAATGGGTTCATTGTCCTTATAATTCAAATTATTTAGAAATGAATTAATTTCTCCCAGTAAAAGAAACAGATGTTAATCAGGTCTGCAATCAGGAGACTCTGCGAAAAAGAGTTTCAGAAAGGAAAGATGGTTAAGGTGTCTGCATTCTTCACTCTGTAATTTCTCTTCTTGCAGGTAATGGGGAAGGCTTCTTTAGCATCGACCCATATTCTGGAATTGTTACAGTTGCCCAGAAACTGGACCCATCCAGGCAGGAGCGATTTACTCTTATTGTAAAGGCAGAAGATCAGGGGTTTCCTCAGCTTAAGGATTCTGCTACAGTACATATCCACATTAGACCCTCGGATCGAACCCCCCCAAAATTTCCAGAGACTGAATACATCACAGAGATCAGCGAATCCACTGCTGTTGGCTCTCCTCTGATCCAGGTTTCAGCCACAAGCTTGTCACCAGTCAGCTATGAAATAAAAGATGGAAATGGAGATGGAGTGTTCTCCATGAACTATCAGTCAGGCCTTATTTCCACTCAGAAGAGCTTAGATTTTGAGCAGGTGTCTTTTTACCAGTTGAAAGTCCGTGGTACCAACATGGCTGGAGCATTTATGGATGCTGTGGTGCTCATCTATGTCATAGATGAGAATGACAATGTGCCTGCCTTTGTTAAGCCTTCCTTCGTTGGCTGGATCATGGAGAATGCCCCAGCACAAAGCATGGTTCTGGATGAAAGCAATGCTCCCCTCGTGACCTATGCTACAGATGCTGATCAAGACTCCAATGCTTTGCTGGTCTATGAGATTTTGGAACCAGAGGCATTGAAATATTTCACAGTGGATCCCAGCACAGGGACACTGACCACTCGTGCTGATATAGACTATGAACTCACCCCGGTTTTCCACTTCAGTGTACATGTGCACGACAGTGGAAGTCCCAGCTTGTTCGCATCCAAGCCTGCCAAGGTCACAATCCACGTTAAAGATGTCAATGATTCACCTCCAATCTTTCTCAGAGACACTTATGACATTTCTGTCTTGCTACCTGCCCACCCAGGGATGGAGCTTTTGTCAGTGCAGGCCAAAGATGCAGATTCGGAGGTGACCTACAGCATTGTGGAAGGGAACCTTGATAATGCTTTCTACATCCATCCACTGACAGGTCTCATCTCCATTCTTAACACTACTGGCCTGAGAAGCTACCGAGAGCTCACAGTCAGAGCTGGTGATGGTTTATATAAGAGTACTGCTCTGGTTAAGCTAAATTTAACTCAGGCACAAGGCACCAGCCTGAAATTTGATCAAGATGTATATACAGCAACTGTGATGGAGAACTCGACAGATGAGAAGACTCTAACTATTCTTGGGGTCAAAGGGTATCAACTAAATGAACCTCTTTCCTATTCACTTTTGAATGAAAAGGAAAGGTTCAAAATGATCCAAGCCTCTGGAGTTCTTCAGACCAAGGGTGTGAAATTTGACCGCGAAATGCAAGATGTGCATGAAGTAGCTGTGGAAGTGAAGGACAACAGGAAGCCACCGAGAGTGTCCCAAGCCACAGTCAGAGTTTATGTAGAGGATGTCAATGACAACCCCCCACAGTTTGAGAATGTGCCGTACTACGCCTCGGTGCAGGACGGCACAGAGCCAGGGGATGTCCTTTTTCAGGTGTCAGCAACAGACAAAGACGTAGGGGCTAATGGAGCTGTTACCTACTCATTTGCAGAGGAATACAAATACTTTTGGATTGATCCTTACCTAGGAGACATCTCCCTTAAGAGGCCTCTTGATTATCAGGCTTTAAATAAATACAACCTCCGGGTCATTGCTAAGGACAAAGGAGAGCCTCCCCTGCATGCTGAAGAGGAGGTTGTGATCAGTGTGAGGAACAGATCCAACCCTCTGTTCCAAAGTTTGTACTACCGAGTGAAGGTGCCAGAAAACGTCCCCCCATACACGTCTATCCTCCACATCCAGGCCCGCAGCCCTGAAGGCTTGCGCCTCATCTACAACATTGTGGAAGAAGATTCCCTGAAACTCTTCAACACTGACTTCAAAACTGGTGTCCTCACTGTCACAGGGCAGCTGGACTATGAGCTAGAGACGAAACACACATTCACTGTTAGAGCCACAGACACAGCACTTGGATCCTTCTCAGAAGCCAGAGTAGAGGTGGAGGTAGAGGACGTTAATGACAACCCTCCAGTATTTTCTCAGATCATTTACACAGCATCTGTCTCAGAGAGTTTGCCACCACAGACCCCCGTTGTCCAGCTCTTTGCCTCTGATAAGGATTCGGGCAGAAACAAAGTGGTCTCCTATCAGATCATGGATGATGGTTCTGATGCTGCCAAATTCTTTAATATTGATGCCAGCACAGGGCAAGTAACAACAGCTCAAGCACTCGATTATGAAACAAATCAACAGTTCCGCATGAAGGTCAGAGCTGCAGATCACGGGGTGCCTCCACTCAGTAGCGATGCCCTGGTAATCGTGGATGTGACAGACATCAATGACAATCCCCCTGAGTTCAGCCAGCTTCAGTACGAAGCCAAGGTCAGTGAAATGGCTACGTGTGGGCACATTGTGATCAAAGTCCAGGCCCTGGACCCCGACAGTGGAGACACCACCCGGCTGGAGTACGTGATCCTCTCAGGTAATGACAACAGGCATTTTGCCATCAACAGTACTTCTGGGATAATATCCATGTTCAACCGCTGCAAGAAGGACTTGGAGCCATCTTACAACCTCAGAGTTTCTGCGTCAGATGGAGTTTTCAAGAGCACTGTTCCTGTGTATATCAACACCACAAACGCCAACAAATACAGCCCCTCTTTTCAGCAGAATGTGTACGAGGCAGAGCTGGCAGAAAATGCTGAGATAGGAACCAAAGTGATTGAGCTGCTGGCTATTGACCCAGATGGTGGCCCATATGGCACCATAGACTACACCATCATAAATAAACTCGCCCATGAGAAATTCTCCATAGACAATAAAGGATGTATTGCCACACTGCAAAAACTGGACAGGGAAAATTCCACAGAGAGAGTCATTGCCATTAAAGTCATGGCCAAGGATGGGGGTGGGAAGGTGGCCTTCTGCACTGTCAAAATAATCCTTACAGATGAGAATGACAACCCTCCTCTGTTCAAAGCCTCTGAATACACACTGTCCATCCAGTCCAATGTTAGCAAAGGCTCCCCTGTCATCCAGGTACTGGCTTACGATGCTGATGAAGGTGCAAATGCAGATGTCATTTACTCTGTTGACTCTGTGGAAGATGTGGCAGAAGACCTTGTGGAGATCAATGCTGCCACCGGGGTTGTTAAGGTCAAGGAGAGCCTTATTGGTTTAGAAAACAGAGCCTTTAACTTCAAGGTGAAAGCTGAAGATGGCAGACCCCCTCACTGGAACTCCCTCGTTCCAGTGAATCTCCAAATTGTCCCCAGGGAGGTGACATTGCCAAGGTTTTCTGAGCCCCTTTATACATTCTCTGCATCTGAGGATCTTCCAGAGGGGTCAGAAATAGGGTCAGTCAAAGCTTTTGCAGAGGATCCCATTATATACAGCCTGGTGAAGGGAACCACTACAGAAAGTAACAAGGATGAGGTATTCACACTGGACGAACAAACAGGGGCTTTGAAAATCAAAAAACCTATGGATCATGAGACCACCAAGTGGTACCAGGTTGATGTCATGGCTCACTGCTCACATCTGGAGACTGAGCTGGTCTCTCTGGTCTCTGTGAATATCCAAGTGCAGGATGTGAATGACAACAGACCTGTTTTTGAGGCAGACCCCTACAGAGCTTTTGTCATGGAGAACATGCCATCAGGGACCACAGTCATTCAAGTGACAGCTAATGACCAGGACATGGGGAGCGATGGGCAGGTGACCTACAGTCTGGAATCAGAATCTGGCAACCTCCGCGGGCTCTTCACCATCGACAGTGAGAGCGGGTGGATCACCACACTGAAAGAGCTGGACTGTGAAGACCAGGAGATCTATCGCTTTTACGTGGTGGCCACCGACCACGGCAGGAAGGTCCAGCTCTCTTCCCAGACCCTGGTGGAGGTCACTGTCTCTGATGAGAACGACAACGCCCCGCAGTTCACCTCAGATTTCTACAAGGGGTCGGTGATAGAGAACGCGGAGCCGGGGCAGGTGGTTGTCACCCTGAGCACCATCGACGCCGACATCTCCGAGCAGAACCGGCGGGTCACGTGCTACATCACCGGTGAGTTCTTCCTGGCTTTGAATCTCCAGTGGGCAAGAGGAGAGTATCGTCTCAAAGTGAGGATTTGATACCTCGTCTTACAGATTATTGGTACAGAGATAGTGTGTCTTGGTTTAGAAGGACAGATGTCCACCAGGGAAAGCTGGAGCTTCCCTTGGGATGGAAAATGTAAACCCCCTCCCTCCAAATTATTATAATTTTGCAATTAGAGGCTTTCAGGTAAAGACGGGAAGAGGAATAACACTTCTTTACTAGGAATATTAAAAATACAAATGTAGTAATACAAAAAACCAACCAAACAAAATCCTAGAAACACTGACAGAGTTAGACAGTCCTGTCAGAAGCAGGAGATGGAGGCTGAGCTCTGTCATGAGCTGGACTCAAATGAATCTGGGCAATACAAAACCCTTTAGTAACTGCAGTGCGTGGAACGATCATTGAAGTAACTATCTCACCACTGAATCGTCCTATTTCTCTAGGAATAAATAAATAAATAAGATACATATAAGTAATTACACTGTACTGTAGAAATATTTATTTACACTTTCTTAACAGAGGAATAATTAAGACAGTGTAATTGTAATATCTATTGGAAGGACAGGAGAGGCAGAACAGGAGGAGGGAAGATTTTTCTCACACAGATACTGTGATCTGTATTTAAGTTCTTTGACCCAGCTTTTTCTCCTGCCAGCTCTGTGGTCAGTGTACACATCACACATATACCTGTAGCCTGTCTGTGTTTTTTAATAACTATATATAACTTTTTGGTATTAAATGTGTTTCCTACAAAACCACTTGGAGGCTGGCTTAATAACAAGTTTGCAGTTAGTCACTCTACACTGGGGATATTTAAGACTGTCATGTCAATCTTAGTAAAGGGTTTTGCTAACATGAAATACTAAAAATTACTCTTGCATCCCTGAAACATCACATGTGCCAACTAAAGTTAACCACTGCTGTAAAATAACAAAAAAGTTACACTGGAATGTTTGTTGTGCATCTGCACAAGTAGAAGCTTGCTCTTATGGTATTTTTTGACCCTAAAGGGTCTTTCTAAGACCTGGAGCAGATACTTCAAATTAAAATGTTTGTTCAGACTCAAACAAGGACCCTTCAGGGTCAAAACATTAGGCCAGATCATGCTCCAGCCTGTTATCTATTATTGTAACCATCCAAAACAGGGGAGGAATGCTGGTACTTTCATTTGGTTTATGGCATGCCTAGGTATTTGCAAGCCTTTGGGAGGAAAGGTTTAATCCATTATGTATTCACATTTCTGCCATATTGAAGGCAGCAGTAACTTTCAAGTACTTTTAACCTGAGAGGATGCACACTTATGTTAGGGGTGAACACCTTGTGCTCTCTGCTCTGCATGTACAAACACAGGTCAAACTGTACAAATAAAGATGGAAATGCAGCGAAAGAGAGGATTAGGTGAACATAGAGCCCAGCTTCCCCCTGTCCACATTATTTTCAAAAACACAGAAACTAAATCTGGGCATGGGCTGGTGTTTCCCAGCATCAGAAGAATAGCTAGTACAGGTGTCATTGTGCCTCCACAACCTCATCACTGCAGCACAAATGAAAGCAAAAGGGAGTGAATTTAATTTATTCCACTGTGCAAGACCCTTCAGAGTCCAACACAAACAGATTCCACAGCCAGCTCTCTTCACTGACTCCCATTGCCTGACGTGCTTCCTCCTGGGTCAGCAGAGAACACCAGCTCCTTCCCAGGAGAGAGGGATTCTCCACCGGCAGCATCCAGCCCATTTAAAATCCAACAGATGTAACAACAGTAGGAGCAGCATGAATCTGGTGGACCAGAGAGCCTGCTTAGTCTGGCATTTACCTGTCATTCATAATTTGGCTCTTACAGAAACAAAAAGTAGCCCCAGAAAACAAAGCTATATGTTAAGTACCTGTGTAGGTTAAGAGGAAGTACAACTGTACATGGTACCATAACAGTAAGATCCAAACCATATCTGCAGGGTATTTACAGCTCTCTGATCCCTTTAGGAACATGCACCAAGAAAGACTGATAGGCTTTGTGAAGGTGAGACAATGTGGTTTTGAGGCAATAAATATGGGTATCTGCAGAACATCAGTGACTTTTCTGCAATCAGTTGTTTCCTTCTCCCACTGTAGTGTGCAGACAGGGAATAACTAAAACGTGCAGGGTATTTCCCAGTGCAGTGAGGTTGACCAGAAGTTCCACACCTGCTGGATGCACCACCAGTGCTCTCTCTGCATCACTAGTGTGTGAGTCAGAGAATCATGGAGTCATGTAGGTTGGAAAAGACCTCTAAGAGCATCCAGGTCCTTCAGGTCTTCTAAGGAACTGTCAGTGAACACACCTATATTCCCTTTCCTTATCAATTCTGATTTTCAGCATTTAGTAAATGCCTTTTTTTTTACCTGCTTCCTGCCCCCTTCTAGAAGGAGATGTACTGGGACAGTTCACAGTTGATCAAATTGAGGGCGAATGGACAATTTCTACCAAGAAGCCTTTGGACAGAGAAGATACAGAGAAATATCTCCTCAAGGTTATGGCCTCTGATGGGAAATTTCAGGCTACCACCGAGGTGGAAATTTTTGTACTGGATATCAATGACAACAGCCCTGAGTGTGGCCAGGTAAGACATTTGTTCTGGGACATCGGGGGCATAAAGGGAGATCCTGGGAGGGAAAGAACACAATAGAAAAGTAGAAAGAACAGGCAGAGCATGTTAAAGGGTTTGGCTTGCCATAATTCTTCTCACACGATCCTGTTGCTTTGATTATGCTTAACAATTTTAATTAAGCTGCATGTCAAGCAAGAATATTAAATCTAGCCTCCAAGCATGTTTGCCAGCAGCAAGTGAGAGCCTAAGAATTATGAAGAGTAATTTTTGGAGATAAACAATGCCAGGAAGCCTCCTGGGAAGGGGCATGTAAATTACTGAGTTTTATATCCTGCTAAGCTGGGAGATTCCCATCAGGAGGTTTGTTGCTGTAGAGAGCTGATCGCTGGTGTGGACGTCACCCGTGGTGAGAACGAACAGAGGTGGTTACTTCCCAAAGGAGATTCAAAGGCTTGTGTGAAATGAGCTCACTCATCCCAGTCCACACCCCAGCAGCCAAGAATGGGAGGCACATTGTGTTCCCCTATAAATCACAGGGCTTATCCTTCTCTGTGAAGCTTCTGTGGGTCTGTTCTCCCCCCTGGTACGGGATGGAGGTATTTCGGAGATGGCTCAGGTGCCAATGATTTCTTCTGTTCTGTTCAGATACTCTACACTGGGAGAGTCTCTGAAGATGCTGGGCCGGGTCTTTTCATTTTGAAAATATCAGCAACTGACCCTGACGTGGGCAGCAATGCCCAGATAACCTACAGCCTGCACGGCCCCGGCGCCGAGGAGTTCCGCCTGGGCCCACACACAGGTGAGGGCAACAGGATGCTTTTATCCTCTTCCTCACCCAGCCCCAAGAAATGCAAGCTCCCAGCATGGCTCAACACAAAGAGCTGTTCATTCCAGCTGTCCCAAGCTAGGAAGGAATGGCCACAGCATAGAGGAGAGTGAGCTCCACGTCATTCTGTTTGTTCTCGTTACAAATGTTGTTAAAATGAAGGGCAGATACTACTGCTAGCAGCCAGGTCTCAAGGAGGAAAGAGCAGCAAGTAATTGCCTTGAGCCAAAGACACGAGTTCTAAATCCCAAAACACCTCTTATTGGGTCTTGGTCAGTGTATTTACCCAAACAGACTTGATGATCATTCTAGAGATCACTTGCAGTTTGTTACATTGCAGAAAGCTCAGTGCAGTGGGGTTTAGAAGTACAATTTATTTATGAACGGTTCTAGCCCATGATGGCATCCCTTGGATGAAGTTCAGCTGAACTTGCAGGACTGCCCATGCAAAGCCTTGCCAGGGCCCTGGCTGGCAATGATCCGAGGATAGCCCTGAGCAATGTGGCGTGGACACATCACCACTATTAGCTCAATTATTGTCTCCCACGGTTCACGCAGGGAAACAGCTGAACCTCTCCGAGGTCTTGTAGGCTGCAGCTGTGATTGCTGGAGACACGACCACCTCCTGTTCTTTCCCACAGGGGAGCTGACCACATCTGCACCCCTGGACCGTGAGCAGAAGCCCACGTACCACCTGGTAGCCAAAGCCACCGACGGCGGGGGCCGCTCGTGCCAGGCTGATGTGACGCTGACCATCGAAGACACCAACGACAACGCGCCGCGGTTCTTCCCCAGCCACTGCGCCGTGGCCGTCTTTGATAACACCACAACAAAGACACCCATCGCCGTGGTTGCTGCCAGGGACCTCGATGAAGGTGAGTCAGAATGGGATTTACGTGTTGGTAGACTTCATCTTTCATTCTGAATAGAAGCCTTTGAAAGCTAAGGAAGTGTTACAGCAGTGGGCTTAGACGAGTGAATCTTGGCGAAGATGTGCCTGGATCTCATTGCTGACATGTTCTTGACTACTGGGCTGGCATCAGCATTTTTGTGACCCTTTTGGGAGCACTGTATCTGTAGAAACATGCAGACCTTCTTTGAGAATGTGCTCAGTAACTGTAGCTGTGATACACAGCACAAACTGTGACACAGGGATCCAAACTAGACAGAAACTTTTTCAAAGGTGGGGACTGAGAATGAGTGTAATAAAGGAAAAAAGGAGTATTAGATATGGCTGGGGTAGGTAATATGGATGGAGAGATCCTCCTGAAGACACAGAGATTCTCAGAAATACAGGTAAGGCTCCTGAGAAAGGAACTTTCAATAAACCTCTCCAGCAGAGGCTGAATTTAGAGAAGCAAGATCATATTTATCTTCTTTGGAAGCAGACACAAAGAGAAATTACATTTGAAAGCAAGGTAATTAAAAATGGGGAACACTAGTAAATGCAGACAGCTGACACTGGTGGGTAGTGGTGAGGGTAGCTGGGTGACTGAACCTGCAGATGGGCAGGGGCACACTCCATGTTCATATGATGTTCATACAGCCTCCATTCTCCCTGGGAATTGAAGGTCATTCAGTTCATATAGTCCTAATGCATTATAAATAATGCATTATAAACAAACCCAGCAGCATCCCTACCCATGAATTACTGCAGCCTGTCCGTTACCCTTCCAGGTCTCAACGCTGAGGTGGTCTATTCTCTGCCTGACTCTGCCAATGGGCACTTTTCAATTGAGGAGACCACAGGGGTGATCCGCCTGGAAAAGCCTCTGAAGGATTCCCAGCACTCGGCGTTTGAGCTGACAGTCTGTGCCACTGACCGGGGCACCCCGCAGCCCCTCTCTTCCCTCGGCACTGTCACTGTCTCTGTTGTGGATCTCAATGAATACCTGCCTGTTTTCCTGGCCCCTGAATATGTGGCCATGGTAAAAGAAGACGTGGCTGTGGGTACCGAGGTGCTCAACTTGTCAGCCCTGACGAGGGACAATGCAGAGAACACAGAGATCAAGTATGAAATTGTGAACGGCAATGACCACGGGAAATTCCAGCTCAACTCAAACACAGGTAAAATGATCTTGTGCCCAAGCAGGTCCAGGTTGATCCAACATCAAAGGCTATCTTTGTGTGCATCTTCTCTAGTCCTTCTCCATTTGGCTCCCACTTCTGCTCACATGTCTTTACCCAGCACAAGGTTAGGGAATACACTCTTCTTTTCTACTTCAAATTTTGCCATCCAAGTCACTTAAGGAGTAATCCAAATCTTACTGAAATTAATGGAAAGATTCCTTGTATGTGTCTGAGACCTGAGACAGGTCCATGTGAATGAGGGATACATGGAGAACAGGATGAGGAAATTTTCCCACTTGAAAATGCAGGAGAAAGTGGTTTCATTTAAAAAGTGTTTCCATCAAAATCCCACAAGGAACCTGCAGCCCAGGGTAACAGGCAGCTTTATTGAGTAGGACTTAATGAACATGGATAATAGCACCCTAACCATGGGCAGGTGTGGAGCCATGATTACCAACCAGCTAAAGCCCTGTTCTGTTTGCACAGCGATGTGATAAGAGCTGTTATCAGAAGGCCAGTGTTGACTCCCTGAAACGAGCCCTTGGCTGCATCAGCAATGGCCTTCTGCCCTCGGCTGTAACATCCTCAGCCTCTCTGGTCACAAGGCTCTTGCTAATTCTTCCACCTCAATGTGGTCACAGTTAGGTCAGCTACACTGTTCAGCTGGCAGTTTGGCAGTTGCCTTGGCATATCTGCAGTATTCCAGGAAATCCCACGTGCCATTCATTCAGAGTATTTCCTGTCCTTTCCTCCCCATCTGCCAACACAGGTGCCTTATACATCAATGGGAGCCTGGACTTTGAGGCGAGTCACGAGTATTACCTGTCCATCGAAGGCACGAGGAAGGGCTCAGCCTCTCTTAGCGATGTGACCATGGTGGTGATCAACATAACTGACATTAATGACCACGCACCAGAGTTCATCCAAGACCCCTACTTCACTGACATTCGGGAGGATGCTGCCATTGGAGAAATCATCCTCACGGTATGACTGAACCAGCCCAGCTGTCTTTGCCCTTTCTTTATTTGTGCTATGCAATATTCTCTCCTCCTGTTTGTTTTATTTTTCCTTGGACACAGCCACCTCGGTGGGCTTGTGACAAGCAGCATCTAAGATTGAAGCGTGACTTTAAAAAAGGATGATTGGTAGAATTCCTGAGACTCCATAGACATGGGGAACACTTTGCCTTTTAAGATACCTTTAAGTGAAAACTAAGGGTGGGCTCAGGAGCTTTGAGAACATCCCAAAAAAACAGAAATGCCTGAAAAAGGACAATGCCCTTGTGACCTGAGGAAGGCAGAGGCTCCTCTGGGCAGAACAGCAGAGCCCAAGGTGATATGGAGTTCCCTGTCCAGCCTGTTACCATCACAGAGCTGTAAGGTCAGGAAAGGGACTAGGAGAAAGCTGAGGAAACCATGTTGTCTTGAAAAACTATTGGATGACACTTACTTGAACCACCTTCCTTTCCCCCTCCTCATTTGAGACAAGCTCAAACCAATACCCTTAAATGACAAAGTGGTCCCATTTCTCCATGGCATGTCCTTTTTGGCCCAGGGGTCCTAGCAGGGTTTTTTTCCTCCAAACAGGTGTCAGCTGATGACTTGGATGGGTCAATGAACAATCAGATCACATATTCTATCGTGGAAGGGAACCCACTGGGACACTTTGCCATTCAACCCAAAAATGGGCAGATCAGCATTGCCAAGCACCTGGACAGGGAGGAGGTGAGTTCAGGAAAATGAGAATGGGAAGGCTGAAATGGATGTGTCCCAAAAGACTGAGGGAGGACAGCTTACTCAGCTACCTCCTGTTTTCTGGGTTACTTACTCATAATATTGTAGGTAGAAGACAAGGCATTAATTTGTTTTCTAGACTCACAGACACTGCAGTAGGAAGGATGGACTTTAGGAAAGGCACTGTAGAATCATAGAATGGGTTGGATTGGAAGGGACTTTGAGGATCATCTAGTTCCAACCCCTTCCATGGGCAGGGACACCTTCTACAGCTGAGTTTTGGTCTGCCCCACTGGTGCTTCAGGCTGGCTGGGTGAGAGTCAGCCCCAACCAATATTGGGAACGTTGGTTGTGGAAACCAAAACAGCTGGGCTCTGCTTCCCTGCATTAGAGCATTAGAGAAAACAGGTGTGGGGAGCAGAAAGGTCACCTGGACCATCTCTCATTCATAAAACAGCAGCAGCTTGCCTCAGCCTGCCAGAGTTCAGAAGTCTTTGGACAACATTCTGAGGCACATGGTGGAATTCTTGGGATGTCCTGCATAGGGACAGGAGCTGATCCTGACTGGTCCCTTCCAGCTCAGCTTATTCTGTGGTTCTGTGATTCTTAAACCACTATTAACAGGTGTTTGCCCAGCTTAGTTTCATCTATCTTTGCCGAGTTGTTTCTCTTCTCTGCAACTGTCGTGAGGCTGATTTAGTTTAGCAATGAGCTTTGAGTGAGATTTTTAGATGGAGGGCCTTAGGCAAGGGCAAAGCTGTTGAGGCTGTGGTGCATGGCCTCAGGCATTTCAACAAGCTGCAGCAGAATAAAACTTCAATGTGAAAAAGCCACCATTCTGCCATTTCTCCAAGTAATCCTGCACTACAAATCCTCCAGATCCCCAATTACTCGCTGACAGTTCGAGCCACGGACAACGGCCACCCTGCTCAGTTCAGTGATGTCCCTGTGCACGTCCACGTGTCTGATGTCAATGACAACCCTCCTCGCTTCTTCCAGCTCAACTACAGTGTGGTGGTGCAGGTAAGGCAGGAAACAGTTTGTTCTCACAGTCCCTCTCATTGCACTAAGGAGCTCACTCCTAGGCTGCTGTTGGAGCAGAGTGGGGAGACAGTGATGAATCACATTGCTGCTTTGTGCTCTTATGTGTTTAGGGCAGGGGTGGGATTTGTTTTCCTGTTCCTGATCCAGCAGCTCCTGAGGCACTGTAGGTTCCCATGGGCCTTTTCTCTTTGCTTACCCTCCCCCAATAGCATCTTTCCCCATTTCAGGAGAATGCTCCCGTGGGAACAAGTGTCCTGGAACTGATTATGAGCGACAGAGACTCTCCAGAAAATGGACCACCATACTCATTCCAGATCACCCAGGGCAATGATGGGAAAGCCTTTGAAGTCACCCGAAATGGCCTGCTGGTGACGTCATCTGTCCTGAACAGAAGAATGAAAGAGCAGTACCTATTGCAAGTCCAGGTAGAGCACATGTTACTGTCTTGGTGTCTGAATTCCCCAGCCAGCTTAAGTAGCAATAAAATGCGATTAGCATGGCCCAGCTGAATGAAAACATCTCTGGCTTTGAAGAAATCCAATCCAGGCACAAATTGTGCAGCTTGGAGCCAGCTCCAGAGCTCATTTCTCCACACAGTCTGCCCACAAGAAGCAGGGGGCCAGCTTCTCTGTTGATAAAATCAGATAATATGATCATGAAAAATACTCTGTCAGCAGTTTCCTTAGACAGATGCTTTCCCCATAATCATTCTAGTGAATTCCAATTTAAAGTGAGACCTGGATCTGGTCCTACAAGCTTTCTCTAATTATCCTTGTCATTTAAGAAGTGGTTTCAGTTCCTCTTCAAAAAAGATTTCTATTGTTGCAGAATGAATTCATTGTTTCTCAATGTTATCAGTAGGGATAGTGCATTACAAACAAAAGGATAATAACATGTAAAGTACATACTTCTCCAGTAATGGCAGTTGTTGTAAAAGCTGGGTGCTATTATATTACAAACCTCAACCTCTAACTGCTTAGCATTAGGGAGAAATTTATCCCATAATCTGATTATTCGCATTTTTCTGTTTGAGGTTCCTTGACTTAATGCTAGACAGACATTGTCAGAGGTGGGACAGGGGCTTAAACAGCCTGGAAGGTGAGTGAATGTGTTGATGTGTGTAACTGCTTCACATCTCCGTGCACTCAGTTACGCATGGAACCACAAAGATTGGCAACATCACAAAAAATTATTAACCCTCAGGAATTCAGAGCTGCTCAGAGGTGCCTCAGCTGCTGCTGAATGCACAAGGAAGTGAGCGTGACCCCATCGCCAACAGAAGGCCTCAATCAGTCTCCATGCTGGAAGGGATGCTGCCCTTTCCCTAGGGCCTTCTCCAGGCAGAGCTCCAACTCTGCTGCCAATTTTTCCCATCCTTTCTTCATTCCCAACCTGCTGCCTGAGAGCTTCTGCCCACTGCTCCCTGAAAGGCACTCTCCTTTGCAAGACCTCACCAGTCAGGTCAGCATGTGGCTAGAACAGATCCTTCTGTTTCCCTTGCCAGGTCTCTGACAGCGGCATCCCTCCCCTCTCCTCATCTGCATTTATAAACATCCAAGTGACTGAGCAGAGCCAGTACGCCCCCTCAGCCCTTCCCCTGGAAATATTCATCACCACCAACGAGGAAGCCTTCCGGGGCGGCGTTCTGGGCAAGATCCACGCCACGGACCGGGACCCCCACGACACGCTGGTGTACACGCTGGTGGCACAGGTGCCCAAGGAGGGGCTCTTCTCTGTCGGGGCTGCGGACGGGAAGATCATTGCTGGGGACAAGCTCCCCCACGGCCACTACCTTCTGAACGTGACGGTGAGTGACGGAACGTTCACGGCCACCACCAGCGTCAGCGTCCACGTCTGGTGCTTCACGCAGGAGGCCTTGGACAAGGCGGTGGTGCTGCACTTCCGACACCTCTCCCCCGAGGAGTTCGTGGGGGACCACTGGCGCAACCTGCAGAGATTCCTGGGGAACATCCTTGTCACCCGACGCCAGAACATCCACATGGCCAGCCTGCAGCCTGCAGCTGCCTCGGATGGGGTGGATCTGCTGCTGGCTGTTGGAGAGCCACACGGTTCCTTGTACGAGCCGCGGGTGCTGGCCAGCAAGCTCACTGGGTCAGCTGGGGAGATGGACCAGCTCGTCGGGCTGCGGATGAAGAAAGCGATCCATGTGCCCTGTCATGGGTCAGACTGTGCCCGCCGTGTCTGCAGGGAGACCATCCAGCTGGACCCAGGCATGATGTCCACGTACAGCACTGCCCGGCTCAGCGTCCTCACCCCGCGGCACAGCTTGGAGCAGATCTGCTCCTGCAATGGTGAGCAATCCTTCCCAGCACTGTCTGACCCTATCAACCTGGGCATGTTGTGTTTTCCTTCAGTACATTATAGAGCACCTGGATTTTCCAGGGAATTAGGTTCCCCAGTGACCAACACCTCTGCCCACAATTTCAAAGACTCTTGGAGTCTGAAAGTTTCATATAGTCCATTTTTAAAAATTAATCTCTGTTAATTAGCATTTAATAACAGCAACATCCATCTCTCTCATTGAAAAAAGTCACTCATACTTAGCAGGAAATGAAGGTCGGTGATCAGAATTTTTTATCTGTGATCTCATGTGTTGATCTTGGACCTGGCGAAGCACAGAGTAACTGATAAATTTGAGGAAAGCCAAATAAAGTGTATTTGTTATACTGGCTCTAGGATACTTCAAGAAATAATTGGAGGGAGCAGGGATCTGTAACACTAGGGCAGGAATGTAAGGGAATACCACAGAATAACATAAAATCTTACTAAGGATGGAGAAATTCAAGGGTGTTGTAGACCATGCTGAGGGCACCTTGAAGGACAGAAATAGCCAGGCTGATATTTCAGGGTTGCTTCACAGTTGAGTACACAGAATAAATACTGGGAGCTCCCAGTGGGACTGTGGGAGGTGCAGTGCAGGAACCCATGGGTTGCTCTGGATGGGACTGCTCCTGGACAGTTGTGGCACCAGGCTAGAAAAAGAGGCAAGGCATGATGCAGTCCATAGCCTCAAAGTGCCACTAAGATGAGACCTCTCTTTCATTCTCCTTTCAGGGACAGCTGTGAGGTTTGGGGGCCACAGCTACATTTGGTACCAGCACTCCCAGGTGGGCTCCTGGCACATGCACTTTCGCCTCAAGACCCACCAGCATCATGCAGTCGTGTTCTTCGCTAACGGGACTGACCACGCCACTCTGGAGGTGTGTATGGCAGTGCAGGGGGAATTCTCTACACAGGTACAAAAACCTTACTCCCTCGGGAAGGGAATCACAGAAAGAACATGCAAAAATATGTACCCTTAGTAATTCGTGTAGCTGGAATATAAGGCTTGGGAAGACCGAACGAGAGCCAAGCACAGTTTCGCAATTGCTGCAGTCACAACTGGGAATTGTCCTCTGTACATGTAAATGCACTTGTTGGTCTCTGGTGTGACTTCTGGTGAAGTCATCAGACACCCATAGCAGGTCTACATCTCCGTCTTTCCTCCAGCTTGTTTCTTCATTCCTCTCTTGCATCTCACCTCTCAGGACAAAGAATTTATCAGGTGGAGTTGTCCACAGACCAGTCTGCTTCTACTTTAGCAAAGGGCAAACTTTCTCCCATACTTCAAATTAAAGACCTTTTACAATAATGGACAGAAAAGACAGAAGAGGAATCCTAAATTATATTTTTCACACACACACACCCCTCTTTTCAACCACTTTCTTCAGATGGTTTCACTATTTTAGACACCTGCAGAGACAGGAACATTACATTCTGATCACTCTCCTCCCTTCGACTGAACAATGAACTTACCAAAGCATTCAAAGATCATCTCCCTCTTCCACTTTGGCAACAGAAGGAAAGCAACAGATGACTAAATAATAGCAGTTTTGTATATTCCTCATCAACTGAGTTCAGACTAATTGGAGACTAAGATCACAGGACTTGCTTACCAGCTTACAGAGATTTGTCCTTGAGACTGATCACATTGAGATCTCCACACTATGACCTACCTGGAAGTGTTCATCCTGTCTTTGGATTCCCCCATCCCTTCTCATGGTTTCACAACCCCATCTTCCTGTTGTGAAACACTTTTCTTTCCAGTGTTACAAAAGACCCACACAGACAGGGAGCTGCACTGCAGCCAACCCCCACACACTCGCCTTTTGCATATATTTCAAGCTGCTGCTGCCACAGCCATCACTCCTGAGGAGCAGGAGCAGAGAAATATCATCCATGTGTCCTGTACCCATCTCTGAGAGTGACTTTAAGCTGAGCTGTAAAGGGCCAATGAGAAAACTTCTCAAGAGGTGTCTCAAGTTTCTAACTCATGTCTGGGAAGGAGAGTCACCAAAGAGTTCATCAGAAGGAATCCAGCACTTTAGGTGGTGCACAGGAAGTACAAGATGGCAAGAAACTCCACTGATCCAGGCCAGCACAGGGAGGCAAGGGAGAAAAGGCTGATTATCGGTGGAGTTCAGTGAGCCCATTATCTCCTGTGCCCAAGCTTGTCTCCACAAGCTTTTCAATAGGAAACATTCCATAAAGCCTCCTCCATAAAAGTGCCTGTGAATCGTTTCTTTCCTGACTCACTTTATTAGCAATATCTTAGGGATAAAAAGGCTTCTAAACCACCTGGCCTGATAAAAATGAAGAAATCCCTCAAGACTTAAAACTTTGAAGTACTCCAGATATGAGCCAAAGCCTTGAAAGGACCGTAAGTGATGGTTTGTAGATTTGATGAAGAGGATGAGCCCTCCCAAGAACATGCATATCATCACTCTTCCAGTCTCAGCTCTCCTGATGTTCAGAAATAGGTTGCAGCAAGAGGATGGCAGACCAGGCAAACTGGGAAAGGCTTGGCAGCCTGTCAGTTCTTGCTCCAGGGAATTGAGTTCTCAGCTGTCTCCCAGCCCCAGAAATTGATAAGCCGAATCAACAGACCCATCTGAAGTGAAATCATGTTCCTGCAGATGAAGTGAAGTGACAAAGTTCTCTGGTGTGTGCTTGCCAGTTGTGCAAAGGGGTTTACACAAGTGTTGCCCTGAGGCCCTTCCATGGCATGTGCCAGCTGCTGCTTCTTTCTTCCTTCAGCAGTTGCTCTCTTCTCCCACTGGTATTTATTTATACTGTGGGCTTCTCCAAGAGTTAACTGTTGTCCTGCTCTGCCCCAGAGCAGCCCCTTCACATGGTATGTGGGTTTGTCTAGAGTCAGTGTAGCCCATAATCGTTCCTGCACTTCTAACCCCTTCCAAGAATCAACCCTCCTCCTGTCTCTAATGTCCCCCATGGACATCTCTCCTGCCTGGGATGAATTGCTTGATGTTACATAGCAGGCTCTGCAGGTTTCCCAAAAACACTTGATTCCATCTCCTTTCTCCGTTTGCATAGGCTCTTGGCATCTGTGAGAGAGAGGTTTTATCAACAAAGCACTGGGGAGATAACAGTGAAAAGGGGGTTTAGCCCTGACTTCACCCCAAAACAACACAGCTAACTTTTCCTTTCTCTGTCCTGTATGACTTTTAAAGATGAGTCTTGGGCCAGAAATAGGAATTTTTGATGTTCCAGTTTAATGCAGAAGATGTTGGTGTGGTTCACTTTTAGCAGCTCAATACCTTGTCTCTCTCCAGTCCGGTGGAGATCAAGGATTGGATTGCAGCACGTATCAGTAACTTTGGCTTGGTTTTCCAGCATGGCTACAACAGTAATTCCTTTCTCTGCCTCCCAAGTCCTCCTTTTTCCTCCAGAGAAAGCTGCCAGTGCTTCTCCTCAATAAGATTCTTTCACCACCCTCACCCCTGCCAAAGGGGCAACTGCTCCAGCACCTTCCCCACCACTAATGAGACAGTGAGAACAGAACAAAAGCCACGTGGCCCAGAACAAGAGTCCATCTGTGCCTGGTGATGCACTTATGGATAGTCTGAATGCCAGGGCTCTGATCAGGCTCAGGAAGGTGGGAGAAAGGGCAAGCAGCTGCAGCAGTAGCTGTATGATCCCACGGCTCTGCTCTCTGTTACATGGAGAAGGATGAGATTCCCTCCTTGCATGCTGGTTAAAGGCTGCCCGAAGGACCATGGGTGATATTGTGCCAGAGAGATGAGTGTTCTGCAAAATAAAGGAGTTGCAGTCACTTAATTGATCCAGGCATAGGTTAGAAAAGGTGAAAGAGGCTGCATTGGTTGTCGCAATACGACACGAAAGAATAACACTCACACACTGAGATGTCCAACGCAAAAAAAGGGGCAGTTTATTTACAGACCTTGACATTTATAGAATTCCAACAGTGACCATGGATTGGAGGAAGAAAATTGTCCTCTCCAACTGCACTGGTCAACTCAATAGTCCATTAATTCACTCTATTACAAAAACGTAAACATCAGAAGGCTGAAACAGAACTTTAGAAAAACAGAGAAAAACAGGGTGACATTTGGTACTTCTTAGTATCAGAAAGTTGGGAGTCATCTCAACTGTCAGTGTGAAGGCTGGGATAGAGGGGAACAAGCAGTAGGAGAAATGTTGAAACCCTTCATAAACAGCATCCTAGTGTGTCACAGCTACCTATGACTTCTGTGTTTTACAGATGGTTAATGGAGTGCCTCAGCTTGGCTACAGCTGCTGGGGGAGCTCCCCTGGGAACCTCTCCTCCTCACGGTTCGTGAGCGACGGCGAGTGGCACTCGGTGTTCCTGGAGGTGAAGAACACTTCCGTCCGCCTGCTCATCGATGGCCTGGGGAATGCCTCTCTCCAGCTGCCAGGGACCTGCAGTATCTCCCAGGGCAGACAAGACCTGATTTTTGGGGGCCTCCGGCAGTCTCTGCAGTCCCAGAGAGTCACACGGGGCTTCAGGGGCTGCCTGGACGTGGTTGCAATCAACGGCAGAGAAGTGGTTCTCCTCCCTGGGAAAGGGCAATCAAAGGAAGTCTTGGAGGAGGTGGGGGTAAAGCAGTGTTGCTCCCCCACCGGTCCCTGCAGCAGCAGCCCTTGCCTCAACAACGGGATGTGCTCCGAAACTCACGGAGGAGGTATGTGAACATCCCACACAGAGACACAGGAGGGCAGAAGGCAGTGAGCGGGGGAACAATGCAACAACTTTATTCACTCCCGTGGAGGGGCTTTCCAGAGGGGAAGCAGAGGTCCTCTATCGCAGGGGACCTCAAGTGACTCAATGCAGCAGCAGCTACAGGGTGTGAGATCATCATCCTGGCTCTCACCAGAGGAGCATGAAGGGCCCAGAGGGCAGGAAGGTGTTTCTAAGGAGTGTGCATGACATAGGAGAGCAGTGTTGCCAAAAACTCAGATGTGTATAGAAATTCCACCCACCCCTCTGCATCCTTTTTGCTTAAGGAGCTGTTAACAAGGCTGGAATCAGGCAAGATGGGATCATGCAGTGATGGTATCTGGGCCGAAACAAGCCAAGATCTTGGTCTCTTCCCACTGCAGTGAGCAACTCCCCAGGGCTATGCAAAGGCATATGGGAAAACCGTAAGCTCAAATCCAAGAGTCCCAGGCTAATGAGGGGTGCACACACCCAAAAGAGGTTTGATACAGGCTCTGCCCTAGGCAGTGTCCCTGCTGCCCTGTTCCTGCCATCAGAGGGGCTCCTTGCAGTGAGCAGTATCACAGGGACAGGAGCTGTGAGGAGAGGAGCTGCTCCCAGTGATGTCCACCCTGTGTCACTGCCCTACAACTCGTTGTAGCTGCCAGCACAGCAGGGCTGCACCCCAGAACACCCCATCTGTGAGATGGGGACTGCCTGTGCCTCGGCCCCTCCGAGGGGCAGTGGGATGCTTCCCACGCTGCTGCATGGGGCAGAAGCTGCTCCTGCAGCTCTGTGCTCTGTGGGGCCCTTGCCAAAGCACACCCTGCCCGGCGAGCAAGTGAGGACAGAGGAGGCACCACCTTCTCCTGCCCTGCCCGCTGCCTCTGGGAACAAGATTCCCAGCCTTGTCGACTCAGCAGCTGCCTGGCTCAGGTGAACTTGTTTGACACCAGGTGTAAATGTACAGAACAGTTAGTCTGGCTGGCACTCACACCTCAGCCCTCAGACCCTCTGCACAGAAAACCTCTCTGGCTGGAAGGGGATCAAAGCCCACGAGGGGAAAACACATCTCTGCTCTAAGTCAAGGTATCCCCTGCTTTCATTGCAGAGAGAACACAGTGAGGGGGGGGGGTGAAAAATCACTCCTTTAGTTCCTTCCCATAGTTTCCTTCCAGCATGAACAATTTCTCCTGCAAATAGCCCAGCTGACCATGAAAGAGCCTGTGGGACATGGCCCCAAGGCAGGACGCTGCTGCAGGGAAGGGATTGCCCAAGGGACATTTATTTGTGAGGTTATCCTGGTTGCTTGGCTTCCCTGAGTGCCATGGGTTCAGTCCTGGGGACCCCGGGCAGGCAGCACCAGTTCATGCAAAGCTGTGCCCAGGGATCTCAGGCGTGGGATTACAGCACAGGCAGGGACTCGCCTGTGGGAGCCAGCCCGGGGAAACACGTGGCCATGTGAGAACACATCTGTGGGGAGAGGGCCCAGCACCACCCCAACCACAGCGCTCAGCACCACAAACACGAGGGAGCCCCACATCCAGGACATGTGTTTGGGCACACACAGCCCTGTGGGCAATGTCCAGCACCTGCTGCACCAGTGTCAGCTCGTCCTTCTGGTACAGCCACTGAGGCACATGTGGGAACAGGCCCAGGTTGTTTGCCCCATGCTCTAAAGCGGTGTTGTTCAGCTTGTGGATGAGTAGCAAAGACTTTTCAAGTGTGCTGCAAGGTGGAAACTCCGAGTTTCCCGCACAGCAGCACCAGCCAGGTGACGAGCAGGAGCTCAGCACAGCCAGGGACATTCCCATGCTTAGGGCTAGGCTAAACAGCAGCCAAAAGCACAAACAGCAGGAGCCCCCTCCGAGTCCCTGGCTGTGCTGGGGTTCTCTCTGTCTGTGAACAGACATCTCCTGTAAGCAGGAGAAACTCAGCATGTTGAGACAGGCACTTCATACCACGAGAACTTGCAGGACCAAAGACTCCTGAGAACAACAAATTACAGGGGATTGCACTTAACAGAGTCAGAGACTGTGAATCAGCCAGCCAAGTTCCCCTTCCTTTATCCCAGATTTGTCCCTCAGCTTCTCAATGCAATAAAGCTGTGCCCTGACTGCATCTCTGATCTGTGTCAGGAGAGGACAGGCTTGACTTGTTGCTCAAACAACTGCCTAGTGCCACTGTGTTGCCCCAGAGTGGCCACCCAGCCTCCAGCAACCACACCAGGTCCTGTAATGAACCCACCAGGCCCCCAGGGATGGCCTGGGTGTCCCACAGCACCTGCTGCAGCAGCAAATACCTGTGCTTGGGTAGCTGTGTGAGCCCTCTGTGGGGGCCGTCAGCACTAGGCACTGCTCCTCCCTGTTCTTGCCCATTTTTCCACACGGATATGTTCACTCTCACCCTCTCCAGGTTACACCTGCATCTGCCCCGGGCTGTTTTCTGGTGAGCACTGTGAGCTTGGGGACAGTCCCTGTGAGTCCAAGCCCTGCCTGCATGGGGGAACCTGCACCCTCTCGGCCACCGGCTACTCCTGCCACTGCCCTGACTGGTACCTGGGTGAAAGGTAAGGCCTGGGGGGGCTTTGGGACAGGTGACATCCCATGATGGGCTGAAAACATGAGCACTGCTCCTTTCTGGAGCTCACCAGATGCACGCACCCTGGGATTAATTGCAAACTGCAGGCACCTGAGCGTTGGAGCCGGGAGGTGTTGGAGGGCGGGTCTGAGCAGAACAGGACACAAATAACTCTGCCATCGTGTGGCTGCTGCCCCTCTGTGCCCATCTCCTCTGAGCAGGAGGGGAAACAGAGACATCTCCTCTGCTTACAGATGCTTTGGTGCCTGCAGGTGCTGTGGGGCAGTGCAAAGCCTCTCCTTGCTGGGGGAGGGTCTCTCCCCACACACTGCTGCTCCCTGTGACAGGAGCTGAGTTCAGCAGTCGTGGGAACACCTTGGCTGTGGTGGGGGGAGCTCAGCTGTGATGGGGGGCCTGGCAGCAGGGTACAGGCAGAAACTGCTCTGGGTGGCAGGAGGGTGCCCTGAGGCTGGGGGACCTGCCTGGCAGAGATGTGAGGGGCGCCCTGCTTCAGCAGCCTGAACACCATCCTGCAGGGTGCTAAAGGGACTGTTTCTGTCTGGGACCAGCTGTACAGGGTTCATGCAAAAGAAATCTCTGTCCCAGCTCACAGCTGTGATCCATCCAATTCAGTCCATTCAAATCCCAGCTCAAGACAGTGGGCATTACCACCCCAACCCAGCAGCCCCTCCAAGACCCCCACCTTGCCTCCAGCCCAGCCTGGTCAGAGATTTCCATGCTCAAACAGCATCACACCCAGTTCATCCTTCTGCCTTGCCCATTTAGCCAGGATGCACACTGGTCCTGTGGATCAAGGCAAAGGCAGAAATTATCCATTCAGCTCTTGGAATAAAAGCCTGTAGCTGAGCAATAGGTGGCAGTGTAATACTTGACATCAGCCAGAGCCTGTTGGGTGCATATTGCACACAACAGCTCACACGTCCTAAATCACTGACTGCAACAAGAGCAGTGCAAACCTCGCAGAATTCGTTCAGTAATGACAACAAAAAAAAGGAAGGAAAGCCACTAATATATTAATATATTAGTGCTAATATACTGTATATTTCCCCCAACGTGGGGAGGTCATTGCTGTTGGAAGGAAAGGTCCCCTGTACCGTTGGCAAATATTTAGGTTGTGTGTGGGGTGGAGCAGGACAGAGAATCCTCTCAGTTCTGCAGGTGCTCCATAAAATGCCAAAAAGCCTCTCCAGCAAGGGTGTCCATTCACCACCTCACAGGGTAGTCTTTTCCCAAATGTTTGCTGCAACCTGCAGACAACCACAAGCCATCCAGGGGCTCCACAGAGCTTGGAGGACACGGGAGACTTCAGAAGTGGTTAACACATCTCACACTGATCCTGGACTGCCTAATTTAACAGGATGGGAGCATCTCTCTATGTGGTGTTAGCCCTAGAATTCCAAACACTCCTCTGAGGCAGAAAGCCCCCCATTTTAATTTGGGCATACAACTGAAAATCAGGACCACCCTGTAAAACATGGTCTCTTGAAAAGCATCATTTTATAACCAAGGATCCTCTGCCAAGATAGGCAGGTGTAGCCCTGGTTCGTGCTGTGATGTTTGGGTTCTCTGAAACTTTTTCCCAGACACTGTTCTGTCAACAAGAGACACGTTTTCCTAACTGTAACCTACGTTTACATTCCTTTCCCTAGGAGGGACCTTTTCCTGATGTCCCTCTGACTTGACCAATGTAGCTGAAGAAGTTTGTCTTTCTCCCACCCCTTGGGTGGTTTTTTGTAAAGTAGTATAAAGGGAAGAAATTCCCGGGTAATAAAGATTAGAGTCATTTCAGCCTTCTGACCTCGGAGTCCGTGTCGTTATAATCTTGAACGGCGTCAGGCAGGTAGCAAGAATCCAGCGAGGTAGGGAGAGCAGACCAGGATAGAGCATCCTTGGGTGGTGTAAGCCAGAGCCTGAACAGGACGAGGCAGTCCTGGTGCATCCCAGACCGGCAGGGGTTGTCTCCATGGCTTTCTCCCCACAGGTGTGAGAAGCTGGCCGAGGAGTGCCAGGACAACCCGTGCCTCAACGCCGGGCGCTGCGTCAGCAGCCAGGGCTCCGTGCACTGCATCTGCCCATCGGATTACCAGGGGGACTACTGCACCCAGCCCATCATCACCCCGGCCATCGTGCCCACGCAGTGGGCGCTGGGCCCCGAGGAGATCGCCGAGATCGCGGCCGGCATGCTGGGGGCGGCCATCCTGGCCGCGGCCTTCGTGCTGGCGCGCAAGCGCTGCCGCCGCCGCGCCAAGGCACACAAGCCGGTGGCCCGCGAGGACCCCGACCTGCTCTCCAAGAGCGAGTTCTCCAAGAGCGTGGGCGTGGGCACCCAGCCCGTGCCCCCCATCGAGCTCAACATCCTCAGCGACGCGGCGCACAACAACCTGGACCGGGCCACGCCCGAGCAGCGCAAAGCCGCCGGCAGCCCCGAGTTCGTCACCTTCAACTCGGCCAACGCCCCGAAGCACCGGGGCACCATCGTGTGCAGTGTGGCCCCCAACCTGCCCCCTGTTGCACCCCCGTCCAACTCCGACAACGAGTCCTTCATCAAGTGCACCTGGGCCAGGGAGGAGATGGGTCAGTAGCCACAGCTTTTTCTTGCTCTTACACATCCCTCTTTCCCTTGGGAAGTGGATCTGAGGTTTGCAAGCCTGAGGGACAAGTGGTGTTGGCTAAAGCAAATCAAAGCAGGGGCAAATACTGCCCCAGCCCTGCTATAGGGGCTTGGCTCTTTCCTCCTGATTCACTAGTACCATCCCAGTTTTCTGCTTTAACCTGCTTGGTCTTGTACACAATCAGCAGAAAACCATGAAGGCACAGCAGGCTGTGATTCTGGGTCAAAAACCCTTGTAAAAAGGAAAAAATGAAAAAAAAAAAAATTAAGATCCTGAAAGTCAGTAGGAGTTTTAGTGAAGACATTTGCATCAGTGCTGCTGGGTAGAGGGATCATTCTCAGGGAAACACCTTGAATGGCTCTGGTTACCCCATGCAGGAGCTCCTCCCAAAAGTAACTGCAGGGAAAGGGGAAGATCCAGGGGATCACTGAATCACTGCCCCAGTCCCTTCATAACATGAGTTTCTTGCATCCAAACAAAATGATGAAGTATGTCTTTTGGGTGCTAGAGTAGTGGATATCTGTAGGCTGGTGGGGACACTGCCTCAGCACAGCAGGGGTGATCTCAGGTCCCCACAATTCCTACATTAGAAACTACACCCCCCCTATCCCTATGTCTCCTCTTCTCCCCAGTCTGCCACATCTCCTACAGGCTCAGAAGGAATTGGCAGGAGGGCAAGAGAGAGGCAACTGCTAGAGCTGCAGCTAACACGACTTTCTTTTGTTCCAGTCTACCCAACAGAAACGACCTACTGGCCCCCCCGGTACGTGTCATCAGATGTCCAGGAATATTCCCACTACGAGATCATTCAAGGTCCCCCTGCCTCTTCCTCTCACCCTCCTCTCCCTCTGCCGCCCCCTCCCCCAGCAGACACGGAGCCGGTCGCTCTCTATGGGGGCTTCCCCTTCCCGCTGGACCAGAGCAACAAGCGAGCCCCCATCCCGCCCCGCTACAGCAACCAGAACCTGGAGGACTTCTTGCCGCTGGGCCCCGTGGACATGGGAGCATCCCAGTGCCAGAACGAGTACACGGCCATCAGCTACTACCCGGCGCAGCTGGTGCAGGGCGAGGGGGTCCCCTACCAGCCCGAGCCGGGCTACAAGAGGGTCAGCATGCGCCTGAGCGTGGCCCAGCCCTCCTACGCCGACTGCGAGCTGGGCCACCAGCCCAGCATCCGAGCCCAGCCCCTGCCGCCGCCCAACTACGAGGGCTCCGACATGGTGGAGAGCGACTACGGGAGCTGCGAGGAGGTGATGTTCTAACGGGGCCTGCTCCTGGGGTGAGGAGAGAAGCACATCTCCAGGCAGAACAGAGTGCAGGGGGCTGGCACGTGCTGCTGAGGGGAGGATTGTGTGTGTGTGTGTCCCCCTCTGCATGGCTGGATTGTAATTTTGGCTGGATCTTTCCCCTCACTGCACTCCACGGTGCTCCTGCTGCAAATGGAGGGGAGATGCTCCAGCCACTGCTGGGACATGGAGGATGCTCCTGGGATGCCAGTGACTAACCTGCCTCCTCACCATGCCTCCAACACCATGTAGGACCACAGCATGCCACCTCCTCCCTTCCCACGCTTCCTGGCCACGGGGAGGAGGAGGGCAAGCACTGCAGGTATGGAAGCAGTCATGGTGGAGAGAGGTGTGAAAGGATTAGCAATGCACAGCCTGGCAGTGCCCCATGTGGGGTACAGAAGCTCCCTGCTCCCAGCTCTGGCTCCAAGGGCTTGCATCAAGCCAACTGTTTGTTCGTGGAATGGATCAGCTGGTGCAAACCCTCTTCATGTCTGCTCCCTGGCACTGGGAGAGAGAAGAGGAAATGCAGCTGGTCTCACCAGCACATCCCTCACTGGCTAAGAGAAGTCCAAGGGAAAAAAAAAAAAAAAAAAAAAAGAAAAAAAAAGAGTCAATTTCTGTAGAAAACCCAAGCAACAAGGTTTGTTACAGCAGGAACCACCCACAGACTCAAATCAGGCTGCCCAGGTGGGCTGTGTGCACGAGTAAGGGGGACCCCGCCCCAAGGATTGTGTGCACAGCCTTGTCCCTGTGGCTGTCACGGTCTCTCTCTGAACGCAGCTGTACATGGTCCTGCACTCAGTGCTATATCCCAGAAAGACTGGCCAGCACTGCCTGCAATCTGACCAGAGAAGGGCACCGAGGCTGCTGAGCTTGGGTTTGCCTGTTTGTCCTTGTGCTTGGAAATGTTATCGTTTCTTTGTGAGAGGTTTTCTTTGGTTGGTTGTTCGATGTAACTTTTTTTGTTGTTGAATTTTTGGAAAGTATTAAAAGAGTTTGGATTTTTTTACTACTATGATTTTATTCAGTATCTCAGAGATTCTCTTGTAAATGAATAGGACATCCTTGCCTAGCTGTGGCCAAGGGAATAGCAGCTTAGTTTGGGCACCAAAAGCTTTC
Organism: Phylloscopus whistleri; assembly: GCA_017589585.1. Lineage (NCBI taxonomy): Eukaryota > Metazoa > Chordata > Aves > Passeriformes > Phylloscopidae > Phylloscopus > Phylloscopus whistleri. Next base: position 3,491,437 of record JADMLD010001555.1, on the reverse strand, counting down.
AGAGAAGTACCAAGACAGCAAGTTAAACGCTTTTTTGAGGATCCTCTAAGTGCCAGAGGGATGGAGGCAGACAGACCCACAGTATCCTGTCTTGTTTTGGAAACCATGAGCCTCCTGTGTATCTTAGCTCAGGAGTAAAGAGTCCCAAATTGAAGCCTTTGATTTGCATTCCAAACAAACACCATCTGTTTTACCTCTCAAAGCTCTCATGCACTTCCACAAAACTTTTTCACCAGTTCTGCTCAGCAGAAAGTAGTCCCTGCCTAGATTAGAACTATTTTATCTAGTTGGTTTTATTCTGCTTGGTAAATCCCTCTGAACATCATCCTAAAACAGTGCATTTCTGTACTTTGTTTTGAGGACATTTAATTTTGAGGTGTTTCAGCAACAGGCACCACTTTTGCCCATAAGGAAAACACAAATTGTTCTTCCCAGCAGCAGAAGCAGCACAAATAACAGTGATGTTTTCCTTTAGACTTTTTAACTCCCCAGGGTTGCTTTGGCCAGTGGTCACAACACAGGGAAGGGTGAAGGCAACTTGAGATGAAGCTGCAGTGACACCTGGGAAGGAGCAGCCTCAGTAAAGCCATTTCATGGGATGGGGACAGCCCTGCAGTGCTCAGCCCGTATAAAGGAAGGCTGTGGATCCCACCATGGTGACTCTCCAGAGTCAGAAATACCCTGAAGCACAGGAGTGGCTGTACTCAGCTGTCCCTCCTGCCCTGTCCTTCAGGTGACCTCAGATCCACAGTTCCCATCAAAAAGCCTGCAAAAGCCTCCTAGATTAAGAAAAAAAATCTGCCAGTTTCTAAAGATGAACTTTTTATAGCAGATTTCCCCAACAGCCCTGTAATGGCACACTGCAATGGTATGAATTATTCAGCAGTGAGGATAAGCCAAGCTGCAGCAGTGCTGGCAGAGTCTCCCAGTGTGGGCTGACTTTTGCTTCTTTGATCTCTAGGGCAGATCAGCAGCAGCTCAGCATCCCCCATCTTTTTTCACATGCCAGGCTCTTTTTTTCAGCTGCAGCCCTACTTTTGGCATAAATATGGAGATGAGAAACCAAGGCCCAGCTTTGGTGGGGCAGAGAAAAGCCCAGCCCTAACAAGCCCATAAGCTCTGCCCACAACCTACTTGCACAAATGAGGTCAAAAGAAAAATTAGATTTTCCGGGCAGCGAAGCTGGAACACTTTTATTTGAAACCCTCACTAGGAGGGGAAATCCTGTGTGCTGTGTGGGGGTGGGAGCAGCACAGGATGGGCTCCTGGCTGCCTACTGGGCTCCACGTCTCCTGCTCTCACTTCTTTTGGAAGAAAAAAACCCACACTTCACACCCCAAAGCCCTTTACACATAAAAAATAGATCATATTTATTGATTAAAGTAAGATACATGATTCAGGTGTGGCCCCAGCTCTGCCGCCAGGCAGCCACCCGCGCTGCACACTGACAACATCCATAGGCACGAGACGTGGACGTGACCATTGCTATATTTACACAGACAGGTTTCTTGGTTACTGAGCAGCCTACAATACACAAGTGTCAAGCTTTGGTGTCCATCGGGTCCTGTGCCAGCTCCCACTGGCTCAGCAGAACCCCTCACACCACACGTGGCACCAGCACGTCTCGCCCCATCTTCAAACCCCTGCTCGCCCCAAGAAAAGGGAAGAGCTGCAAAACACATTTAATGCTTCTGTGATATCCCAGTCCCCTTGTAAATGAGGTCTTCACCGCTGCTTGCAAAGTGAGTTTGGATGCCAGGAGCCTCATCAGCAAACCCACTGATGCCCAGTGCCAGGCTGGGGACATGCCTTGGCACACAGCTGTCTCTAAAATGTGGCCAGCTTTCTTGGAGTGCACTACTAGCAGGGCAAGGGGAAGCATCAGATATCCCCTGTTCCTCACAGCACTCCCTCCTCTGCTTGACAACTCAGACTCAAATCCAACCCCAAGGGCCACACTGGGGTCAGTACACAGAGATGGACATGAATATTGCACTTGTCCCGCCTGTGTCATGCCCTGGAGCCCCTTCCCAGCCCTGGGTGCTTCCTCTCTATCCCCATGGTGCCCTCCAGAGGGAGGATTTGAGTTAAAGCTTTGCTCTGCTCCTGACCAAGCGATGCCAGTCATGCCAAAACCTTCCCCAGCACAGCCTCGGATGAGACAAGGTGAGCCCCAAGAGATGCAGGGAGCAGAAGAGGGGCTGGAAAGGGGCAGTGACATGGCACAGACCCACCCCACACCTGGCCATGGGTCCGTGTACCAGCATGTGGCACCCAGAACTGCCAGCAAAGGGTCACAGTGCAGACACCAGCACCACCCAGGGGGAGGCAGGCTGCAGGGACACGGCTCCACACAGCCCCCTCACAGACCCCGCTCAAACACCGAAAATAACCACAAACCTCACCCTCCACCAAAGATGGGAACACAGCCCACTGGTGCTGTACTCACCCTCCTTTCCCACCACCAGCAGCCTTTGCCCACCCCCAGGGAGACACGGCTGCAGTGGGTTGAGGGATGAAGGCTCTCCAGAGACCCAGCATTTGGGAGATGCTGTGTTAGCAGGCAGGAGTTTGGCCTGTCCTCTGGAGGGTGCATTTGCTCCCTTGTCTTAAAAAAGTAGAAATCCAGCAGAAAGGCAAGGAAACTCTCTAGGGAGGAAGCTGGGCTCTCAGAGAAAGGAAAACAGCAGCGCCATGGGACCATCCCCACCAGGCATGCACCAGCCACGACAAAAGAAGCAACAGGAATACAGGGAGAAGTGCTAGGGAGCTGCATCCTACAGGAGGAGAGGAGCTGGGCAGAAGCAGAGGATGCAGAGGGAGTGGAACCAGGAGAGGAAGGGTTAAGAACTGAAATATTATGGAGTTTTTGTTTGTGATTTGACATTCAGTATTGGCCTGCAGAAGCAGGCGGAGCGTGCCAGGGCCAGCTCAGGCACTGTAAACAAGGTGATGCATTCTTGTGGCATGTGGGCAGCATGTAGTGACCCCTGGGGACACCCCATCCCACCCAAAGGGACCAGCTCAGCCCCTCCTTATGGCAGAGCCTGTTTGCTCCCCACACACCTCGGATCTGTAAAGCTGCTGAGAGCCAAGCACTGGGTTGTGCGCTGGACGGGGATAACCAAGTGTCACTACTGAAAGCGTGGGCCAGGGGGTCAGCAAGCCCTCCCAGGCCAGGGAGGTGCCATGCCCAGTGCCCAGCTCCAGGGCCTGCTCAGACTTCCTGCTCAAGGCAGCTGGAAACAGAGCTGAAGCACTGCAGGAGCCAGTGCCCACAGCTGGGGATCCCACTGAGAGCTGTGGACCTGGCACGCTCCACACCTCAGGCTCTGCCCACCCTCCCCACAAGGCTGAGGTGAGGAGGGAGCTCCACGCCCTCTAACCTGAGCTGAGGTTTGTCTGTTGCTGTAAAAATAAAGTGCTCAGGGGAAAAAAAAATTAAAAAAAATCAAACTGGCACAAAAAAAGAGTAGTCCCTGTTCCCCGCCCTGACTGAAGGGACAGGGGAAATATGGAAAGGTTGGGATTTAAAAAAATAATAAAATAAAATCTACATCCCTGGGATTCCTCACCTCTCAAAGTGCCTATTTACAGAGGAACTGTTTTGCTCTACCACCTGCCCTAAGAGCCCCCAGGGAAGGCACTGCCCCAGCCTGGATCCCACCTTCCAGACAGAGCCCAGGGCAGGAGGATCCTGCTGCAGCCGGGCGGCCACTGTGCTGGGCAGCCCCGTCCCCTCACAGACCAAACCCACCACGCTTCCCAGGAGGAGAGGGGAGGCCGTTCCCAGGAGAGCAGTGCCCGGTGTCCGTGCAGCCCCAGCTCAGCGTCCGGAGGGGCCAGCGGGGCGAGGGGACGGTCACTGCACCAGGACAGTGGTGGCGTTCACCACGGCGGCCGCGGGTGCCACCAGCTCCACCAGCGCCTCGTAGGTGCCCACCACGAAGCCCACGAAGCCGAAGAGGCTGATGGCGATGTCCTTGGCAATGACAAGGGGGTGCATGCCCTCCGAGTAGTAGGTGGCGATCTCCAGCAGCGGGGGGAAGATGAGAGCCAGGGCGCTGCTGCTGATGGAGCCCACCAGGGAGATGACGAGGTCCAGGCGCGGGATGAGGATGGCCAGCACACCTGGAGAAGGAACAGACACCACATCAGTGCTGCCACCTCCCAGATGGCAGGGACCTCCTCCCTGCGTCAAAGCTAGCAAAACCCCACCCAGGGATGCCACTGGCTGAGTCACACCTCTGCTCTCCTCCCTTACAGAAGACAAGGCTGCATATTTTTCCAGGAACTCCTCCCCAAGAAGCAATTAAGCTGTTAAATTAACAACCCTTTTTGTCGCCCTTGGCACCACCAGAGTGAGCTCCAGGGCTGAGCAGGATGGGTGCCGCTGGCTGCCAGCATTCCCGACCCCCCTGTGCGAGCCAGCACTCCTGCTCCCCACACCTGGGGAGCCATAAAGCCTCAGAAACCCCACAAAAGCAGAAGAAGGGAAGAAAAAAAGGCATCTCCCCCACCCCAAATCAATCCGTGTGGTTTTCGTGTGTTTAGAGCTGCTCCAGCAGCAGCACGCCCACGGCACAGCCCGGGGGAGAACATTAGTTAGGACTCATTTGTCAGGTGAGAACTGCAGCCAAGGAAAATCCCCCTGGGAGACTCCTGACAGCTTGAGCTTAGCAGTTTGAGCTCTGGGATATTCCTGCTCCTCCTCCTCCTGCACGGCACCAGGAGACGACAGAGGGATGGCACCAGAGCTCTGCACAACACAAGAGAACCCTCTGCAAGCAAAGCACACTTCAGTGCTTAACCAGTGACCAAGAGAAATAAATTGGTTTATTGCTTTGAAAGCTTTTCTGCTTAGAAACAGGAGACACCTAGAACGATGGCGGGTGCAGCCCCTGTGGAAGAGGGGACAGCTCAGGGCTCCTTATTGCAGGGATTTGTTCTCTCCCTGGCCATCAACTACAGGCAAGAGAGGCTGTTGGAGCCTCCCTGAGCCAAAGATTACCCATGGAACTGCAGAAGAAGGAAGGCTTGGGAGACTGACTGTGCCACCACTGCAACACTGCTGTCATCTGGATAAGCCTAGAGATAAACCATCCCTTCACCAAGGGAAACAGCAACAAAGGTCCTGAGCCAGTTTATCCCAGTGCTCAGCCCTGAACAGAGCCAAAGGAGTGCTCTGCCAGGTGACTGCTGCAAGCAGCATCCCTGCTCCAGCAGCCTCTAAGGAGAGCAGAGCAGCTCCCCTCCAACAGCATCCTCAGCCCACCCCACACTGCTCCTTGGACTCAAAAGTAAACAAAATCATTAACTCTCCTCTAAAACAAGCAGATTTGAAGCACCAGCTGCAGTCCTCAGCCTCCGGGGAAACGGTCTGATTTCTGCAGGTATTAATTCAAAGGGGTTTTAAGCATGCTGGTTTTGAAGTTTAAGCTTGAAAGACACCCATACACCAAATTGCATCCTCTCTTTGGGAGCCAAAGCCCTGGTGGGAGCTCACAATCATCCAATGAATATTCATGCAACCCCCCTAATCGCTTTTATCCTCAGCAGAGCCACAGAGATCCCCTACATGGAAGGGTGAGGGGAGGAGGTACAAAGGAACCTGCATCCTTCCACCAACACCTCTTCTGCCTCCTTACCCCCAAATGGAGGTAGGAGGGGACAGCCACTGCTGAGGCCTAAAGTCATCCCACCTCTCCAAGCCTTCACTTCCATGGCTTGGCACAGCCCAGCACCCTCCAGGAGAGGCTCCAACCCCACAAGCAAGTTCCAAGTTCACCCACAGCATGAGGGTGGCCAGAGCATATCGCCCAGCATGGCAGGATTTCATCCCTGCACCCTCTGAGGACATGAAGTTGTGCTTCAGGAACTCAGCACAAACAAGACAGGCCTTGCCCACCTCTGTAAATGCAGCACTTCTGGCCTTTCATTAGTGACAGCCAGAAACAGCAGCAGCCTGCTCTCAGCCAGCTCCAGCACCCCTGAGTCAGCACCCCGCTCCTCTCAAACCCAAACCAAAGCCAGCTGGGATGCAGGTCAGGTCCCTGATGCTCAGCTCTGGTGCATCAGCAGCATCAAGCCATGGAGCAAAGCTCCATTTCAGCAGGGCACGCCAGGGAGCTCAGTCAAGCATCTCAGCTGTGCTGACAACAGCAAGCATTTAGTCTTCAGGAATCAAAGCCAGCCAAAATCAAAAACCACCTCATTTCACTCCACACCTTCCCCAAAGGTCCACCAGGCTCCAGCCAGGAGCCTGCTCCATCAAAACCTCCCCACAGGCACCACACACCACGAAGGGAAGGGAGCCTGTGGGGCTGCTCCAGGCACACCTGCCCAGCAGCACACTCTCTCTACACTGCAGCACTCCAGGGCTCTGGCTATGGGTCACCTACCCGTGTCAGTTGTCTCCTGCTGTGCTCCATGCTGCAATGAGTGTGTGGGCACAAGAACACCCCATCCCTCACAGTCAGTGACTCCTCTGCAGTTGTGTCCCCATCACACAGGCACGAGGAGCCTGGCTGCACACTGCCTACAGAAAACAGCCTCTAGGCTAGGCTGCCCTGGCACTGAACCCTGTGCTGGTGTTTCATGCAAGCCCTGGTGGGACTTGACTTCCCTGTGAAATTGCCATCCCCAGGCCTGAGGCTCCATGGGGATCTGCCACTTCTGAACAATGCAGTTTACTACTCCTCCACTGAGAAGACAGGTCCCATACAGAGGGGGCAAAGGACCACTGCTGCTGCTCTTTGGAGGCCACTTGACCCACTGGTATGTATCAGCCAGGCCCAGGGACTGCCAGCTGTGAGGGCTTGAGCAGCAGGGCCAGAGGTGCTGGGCCGAGGGGTGAAGGCTCAGTGGGAAGGAGGTGCCAGAGCCTCACAGTGGTCAGACAAGGTGGTTTGTACTCACAGGTGACACAGACCAGGGCCACCCTGAGGAGCAGGTTGACCAGCCAGCCCCAGCGCTCCGACACCCGGGCCACGAGGGGAGGGATGATGATCTCGGCAGGCACGTAGAACTGCACGGCGTAGGTGAAGAAAATCCCAAAGGAGAAGAGCAGCTTGACAGCTTGGTACAGCCTGGAAAGAACAAGGGCACAGTGAGACAGGCTCTTGCTCCAGCCCCTGCAACATCAACAGCAGAAAGCAGAAGGGGAATGTTCTGCAAGGACTTTTGTGAGCCAGGAGTATCAAGTCCTAAACACTCTTAGAAAATTAGGAGTGAAGCATTTAATTCACAAAAACCATTACTGAGCAAGAGACAGCAAAGTCATGTATCAGCTGCAGCCATGATTACACATTCCAGCTACTGCCTGGCTTCTGAGGAAGGGGAAGAGGATGGCACTGCTGGGATGAGTCTGGGCTTCCATGAAGAGTGAACATCACAGTGTTCCAAAACCAAAGCAATGTGAACAGGGAACTCAGCCTCCTTCATCAAACAAAAAAGAGCAGCTATTTTCGGAATGCTGCATGACACATTGTTTGAGGGGAAGAGAGTTAAAAGAGCAGTTTGGGCTGAGCAGAAGGAAGGCATAGTGCAGACAGGCTGTGAACAGCACCTTGGGGTCACCCCAAGTCAAATCTCACCACGTCCCAGATCATGCAGGGATAGTGTGGCTGCAGGAGAGAGCCCCTCACAGGTGACCAAAAGGCACCTCCCAGCCCCATCTCTGCCTTCAGCTTCCCAGCAGCAAAAAGCCTCTCCAAAAGAGAAGTGACATCTGGTTACCTCACATATGGTCCTAACCCTTCCCCAACTCAAGACACACTAACCAAGCAGGAAACATGGGTCCTGGCCACACCACCTGGGTAAATATGGGGTGGATCCAAGTTGAGGAACATATCTGGCTCCTGCCTTCTTTGGGCCTGTGCCCTTCTGTATGCAGGGTCTCAGCATCCACCTTCTACAACAGCTTAAATCAGAGAACTCCAAGTATTCCCATGCAAGACAGCTTTGAACACAAGTGGCAGAGCCTGGCAGAGTAAAACATTTCCCACAGATGGAGGTAGGGATCACCTAAGTGAATGGAATGTCACACAAGTCTGTGGGACCAGACCAGATGTATTCAAGGTTGCAGCCAACAGGAGCCTGAAGCCACCTTATCACCTTCAAAAGAGCAGGGTGCTCAGGGAGAGCTCCTGCTGCCTTGGGACAAGGATAATATCCACCTTTAAGAAGGTGAGGGAAGGTACAGGCTAATCAGCCTCACCTCAGTCCCCAGAAGAGTATGGGTTAAGTTCTCCTGGCATCCATTTCCAGGCACATACTGGACAGTGAGCAGCCAGCAGGGATGTGCCAAAGGGCAGTCATGGAAATATCCTCATCAGTGACCTGGATGAGCTTTCAGTGACCCAGAGCACATTCTCAGCAAATTCCAAGCAAGACCAAATTGGAGGAAATGGCTGACACAGCTTGGAGCAACAACGTGATGTCACAGGCAAAGCTCAAGTGCAAACATGAATTTCCACACATGGGAAGGGCTGGGGCCAGGAGAACAGGACCTGGGGGTCGTGGTGGGCAGCAGACTGAACATGAGCCAGTAGCAGGACCCTGCAGTGATGAAGGTCAATCACAAAGCAGGCTGTGTTAGCAAAAGCACAGCCAGGAGGTTAAGGATAGGGATCAAGGGATTATTTTCTTGTTTGGGGCTTGTGCATCTTGAGTATTGTGTCCAGCCCTGACACTCCCAGGACAGAACACTGACTTACTCTGCAGAGCAAGGCGAGTGCAGGCTACTAAGATGGATGGGGCTGGAGCATGATGTACAAAAAGAGACTGCAAGCCCTGGGCTTGCTCTGCGTGGTGAGAAGGTTAAAAGGGGATGCTACTGATGTCTTCAGCTGCCTAATAGGAAGGCATGGAGGAGAGAGTAACAGGCTCTTCTTGGAGCTGCATAACAGAAGAACCAGGTGCAATGGGACAGAGCTGCATCTCCAAAGGACTGTTAAGGGTCAGAAGAAGGGCCTGGGTTGGCAGAGAATCACTGTCCTTATTGATACTCAACATTTAAGCTAGCCCTTCTATGAGCAGGTGAGAGGAGCCAGTGACTCCATGGTGTCCTCTCCAACCTGAATTACCCTGAGGTAACAGAGGCAAACTGAACACAAAGTTATCTCCAGAGTCCAGAGTGTGCCCATGCAGCCACAGGCGTGCACAGGAGCCTTGAGCCACCGACCCACAGCTGCCATATCTTATCACTGTATTTCCAAGGAAGTGATTCTATAAAAGCCATAAAGTGCTCCAGGGCAATCCAAGATTAATAGTTGTTACTAAAAAAAAAGTACAGAGGAAGCCTGTGTACCTGTCCTACACAGGTCAGGAATCAGGACAACAAGATCAAAGGGCATTTTAAATACCAAGAAGAAGAAGTCTAGCGTTACCCTTGATCCACAGAAAACACATGCAGGGCCTTGGAGAGGCACTCTGCCACCCACAGCAATGCCTGCTTCAGCCAGATTGCCATGCTAGGCCATCCCAAAAGGCTGCAAGAAGTGAAATATCCTCCTGGGACCATAAGCTCTGTCATTACCTACCTTCAACTGGCCACATGCAACCCAACAGCTTCCCCCCAACTACAGCATTTCTTCACCCTTCAGATGGTGCAGTGAGGCAACCCTTCCTAGGAGGCAAGGAAGGATTTCTGCACAGCAGCACCACATTTTGGACATTGTGGTTAGACCTGGGCACTGGGAACTGACAACACTCCTCATTTGAGGAAGCTGTGGTTGCAGAGAAAGGGGACTGAAAAAGTCTTTAGTCATCCTGTAACTCAACAATTCCTGAAACATTCACCAAATCTGCTCCAGAGACCTGCAGGCAATGGCTACAGCTAGGGGAAGACTGCAGCACCTCCACCACAATCCTTGCCTTGTCTCCCAGGCTCCAGGCTAACCCCACACATGACTTCTCACCCACAGCCCTTATGACCAGCTCCTGCAGCCCAGCCTTTTACTGCCAGGAAGAAAACCCACAGGCGAGGCAGGATGGGCAAGACATTCATTTCAAGAGCAAGTCTTCCCTCAACACCTGTGGTTTAATCCACAGGAGTGGTAGTGAGGACTTTATCTCAACTGTCACAGCCTTACTTGAGATAACTCATTTCCAAGTCCAACATCCACTGCCTAGAGGCAACATGCACAAACATCAAGGTGTCCTGCATGCTGAGTGACAAGGAACACAACACACCTTCCCTGCAGCTGCCCTGCCATGTGCCCAGGCCTCCTCAAACACTGCTTCCAAAGGGCTATTCTCATCTCACTATCCAAAAACCCCTGTGGTTACTTTTAGAAAAGGAACTTTAGAATACTTTACTTTCAAAAAAGTAGTTAACTTTAAGAAAAGACAGAAGGTATGAATACACTTAGAAACATGGATTTGCACTATTCGTTCTGTAGCCCAGCTAGCAGGTCATAGTAATCCCATTCTAAGGACCTGTTCTAAAGGAATGTCATTCTTCAGGGCAAATAGAGCTGAGATTCCCTGCAGAAGCCCATTTGCAACATTTCAGGTCAGCAGATGTCATTGCAGGCTGTGGCATGCAGAGCCTAAACTTGGAAATTACCTGCTTTCCACCTGCAGGAGAAATAGCAGCATCTCATCCCCTCCACACTGTACTTCAGTTGACTGAGCAGAAAGGATTCACACCTCCTGTGTTTGGCATGGTGGGATTCAGACCTCCCTACAACACAGGCACATCTTTCCACCAGCCCCATCCCTCCTCACTGACAGCAGGGACCTGGCAGAGCTCCCAAGCCCTGCAGGGGACAAGACAAGGCTCTTGGCAGGAGCAGGATCGTCTACCACACCAACATCCAGCAGTGCAGTCACTACACAGACCCAGCATGAATGAACATCCATGCACTCAAACTGAAAAGAAACCCACACAGCAACAATTACAGCAAAACCAGGCTCTATTTTTGCCAAATCTTTGCTGTCTCCAGAGCCCCAACTGTGCAGTTTGACAGGGACAGCATGTGGAAGCCTCAGTGACTCAAAACTTGAGTCCTCCCCAAATTTACTCCAAGAGTGAGACAGTGAGTCACACTGCAAGGTGCTGGGTGCTACTAGGAGCAGAGAGGATGGGCTGAAGTGGAGGACAGGCAGGCCCAGCTCCAGGTCTCACTCTGGTCTCTTGCAGGATTTCAAGCCAGCAGACTATCAAAGAGTATTGCTTGCATTTCTCCTGTGGATGACTATGGAGCCATGACACTGAGAAGCCACCCATCCTCAGGGACAGAGCAGCACACAGCTTGGGCAGCTGCTGCAGCAGCCACCAGCCCTGGCAAGAGGAGAAACAACCCCTCTAGGCAGGCAGGCAGGCATGGGGTCAGGCACCAGGGCTCCAGACAGAAACTGGAGCATTTCAAGAGGCTTCACCAGATCCCAAAGGACAGACAGGTTTGGGAGGCTGCTGCAGAGCTCAGCCCCCACAGGAGGAAGGGGCATCCTCACAGCACCAGTGCTCATAGGCAAAGCATTGGCTCAAGATGAGCCACATCCAGGCACAATGTGGAGCCCAGAAGTGGGAGTTTGAGCTCCAGGGCTGCAAACAGGGAACACAGCCCACACATGAAGATGTCACATCTCACTCCCTCTGGGAGCTCCCAGCTTTGGGTTGGTTTCTCGTGTGCTATATTTGAGAAAGAGAAGTGGTTTTTGCACAATTCTGTGATGTTCTGGTATGGCTACATGGGGGTTGTGTTCACCCAGAGCACTGCTAAGCCCCAAAAGGATACCACAAGGTTCCAAGAAAAAGACAAGAGCTGCACCTACCCAGGCAGGGATCACCAGGACCCTGATGAAGCAGCCTGAGCCCCAAGACCAGGCTCAGACACTACAGCAACAAGCCTCTTCCAGCCCAAGCATCTGACAACCCTTGTCAAACTCCCTGAAGTTTGCCTATGGCACAGTTCCTCAAGCTTACCCAGATTAGTTGCCATAAGGAGTGAGGTCCCCCTCTCCCACCTGCCAGTCTGGACCCCTCATTCCTCACCTCCCAGTCCCTCCACTGCCCCCAGGGACTCACCAGCAGTTGGGCAGGTTGAGTGTTATGCTGGCCTGAATGTCTGGCCCGAAGCGCAGGTAGCCCAGCACACTCAGGCTGATGTAGAGGATGGTGACAATGCTCATCCCCATGTAGAGGATGACTGGGAACTGCCGGGGGTTCTTCATCTTGTTTTCCAGAGGCAGCACCTGGGAGAGAAGAGGAGGAAGATGACAGAGCAGTAGGTTGCTCATTCCTCTATACCCCTCAGCCCCAAAAAACTGGAGGGGCAGCCTCAAGGCCAAGCACAGCCTGCCATGCCAGTGGATGGGATAGTCCCACATGGAGCCTGGAGAATCCAGCTGAAAAAAAAACTGTACTGGAGATCTGAGTTCTGTGCTCCCATTGGAGAGCTTTGAGCTTGGCACAGCAAGTCTCCAACAGATCACCCACGCCCTTGTCTTAAAGATGGGACCTGCTCCCTGCCCTTGGCAGGAGCTGTACCCAGTGCTGGGTCTTGGGGCAATGCCAACCACCCCATATCTTGGGTGCATTACAATTCTGCACCCCAAAACAGCAGAGCAATGCTGACTATTTTACACTGCTCTATTTTCCCCAGCAAATCCTGGAAAGACCAAGACACAGTCTCTCCTGCTATCAAGTTTGTCTTGACAGATTTCAACCAGGCAGGACAATAAAAAGACAGAGGTAATTATCTCACCTCTGTACTACTAACACTAAATACAGGCCTTCAGCAAACAATTTTATAGCTGTCCTTGGGTGGTGTTGATTTCAAGAAGAGACACAGTGGAAGATCTGGTGAGGAGGCAGGACAGGAATAACTTCTATTTGCTTCTTCACCTCCAAGTCATGTGAGGAAAAGAGCATTTGTGCCTCAGTGCTGGCAAGAACCCTCTGCCCAGGGCATAGCATTCAGTAAACACACCTCCTGTAATGGATTTGGCCCTCTCCAGCCCTGTGTTTACACAGCCAGCTTACATTAAGAGATGAAAACATTTTTTCCCCCTTTGAAGGGAGCTCCCGGAAACAACCCACAACATCTTAGGGAGCCATTAAGCCCTCCACCCACCCACTCAGCTTTTTTCACAGACACAGTTGGTCTATTTACAGCACCTTGCAAGAGAGGCCCATTTGCATGGGCAGGCTGGGGCTAGGCAGCTGCCAAGGGGAGATCTCGGTGCCTCCGCAGCAGGGTGGGAAGGAACGGATCACATCTTTTCATGCCACACTTTTTGGCCTCCCATTTAGGCAGTTTCAGGATCCAGCCTGGTAACAAGACTCAGGACAATGCCTCATCTGCAGGTCAGCCAGCAGAGCCCAAGGCAGAGGCTGGTGTGATTCCCAGATAATGCCACCTCTAAAGCAGCAACCAACCTCCTGAGGTTTGGAGCACGTGCTCCTCCAGCCTCAGATGGAAGCACCAGAGTTTGACCCAGGAGATAGCCTGGAGCTAAAGCTAACAGCATCATCCAGAATTTGGGTTACTATCAGAGAAGTTCAGCTGCAACTGCAGCTGCAAAGCAGAGCAGGTGCTGCAGCAAGTCCGAGCAGGGCTGAGCCTCTCGTGCAGCAGCTCCACTGCCACAAGCCCAGACTTACCACGCCGATGCCTTCAAAAGCAAAGATTGCAGTGCCAAAGAACAGAGGGTAGGTCTTCCAGGCTGCTGCCAGAGGCAGGTTTCTGGGATCGGAATGTCCTGGAAAAAAACCCATGCAGAGTTCAGACACAGGGAGGATGGGGAAGACCTGGCCTGTTCCTATCACTCCCTGTCACAGCCCCATGCTGCAGGGAAAGCCCTGCAGAGCAGAGGGAACCATCATGCCCACAGAACAAGCAGTAACCCACAGCATCCAAACACCCCACTGCTGAGCTCCCTCCACCTGCCCAAACATGGGACAGCACAGAAATGAGAGAGGGGAGCCACAGACACCTACCCTGACGATGTACTGGTAGATCACAACAAGGCTGACAAGCATGGCCACGTTGGCCAGCATGGAGAAGATGGACAGGACCTTGAGGTTCTGGATAAACGTGAGCAGCACCACAAAAGGCAGGATGGAAAGCATGTAGAGGCGGGAGTCCATGGTGGGGGTCATCACCACCGTCCTGTTTGAGCTGCAGTCATTGGTGGTCCCGTTTGCAGCAGATACAACCTGGAGAAGCACAGGAAGCCCTGGTGAACCCCATCACACAGGGCTAAAAGCCACAGATCTTAGCAGCCCATCCCAGGTGGGTCAGAGTACTCCAAGAGCTCACTTCAAACAGAGCTAGCTGATTAAAATCAAACCAATATGTGTTTTCAGATAGTTCTGAAGCAGGGGGCAGAGGTGGGACTGGCTATGGCACCTGAGCCAGGACAGCAAATCCTGCCTGAGCCCAGGTTCACCAAGCAGGAGGACACAGCAGCCAGGCACAGAGGGCAGAGAGCACAGGTTGCACGTTTGCACTCCCCACGAGGTCAGTTGAGAAGAAAGGAAAGAGGCACTAAGTGCTGTTTCCAAAGGTCCTTTTCCTCTTATTCCACCAAGTTGTTATCTAAGTCACACAGTCCTTCAGTTATCCAGTACCCCGCTCACATGCAAGGACATCTGGAAATGACTGCTGGACCCCAAGTTCACTTTCTTCATGACAAAGCAGCCTTTCCTTCCACTCCAAAGGCACTGCAGACCATGTGCTCACCTCTAGAGGTAGCTCAGGCCCAGGAACCGGGTGGCTGAGCCATTCCTCCCAAGAGCATGGACTCACTGAATCACCAATACAACCATGACCAAACTGGTTCAGATACCAGGTTCTGTCCAGTCACTGCAGCAAAGAGTGGCCTGAAAATTGTATTAACCTGCTGCAGAGCAAGTTCTGCCCCAGAGGAGAGGCTGAAGAACTTGATGTAAACCAGCATCCTCTGTGGGAGGGGGCAGTGCAGGGCCATGCACCCATGGGACAGTGCTGCTCGAGCCCCAGCCTGCCCTGCCTCTTCATGGCTTGCTCCAAACTCTTTTTCCAAACCAAAGCCCTGCCCAACACAGTGGCACCTCGCCCAAGGTACCACCTGCACCGTGACTCCCCACCTAACACACTAATCCTCACCACAAGAAGAAACAAGCAACACTCCCCTCTCCCCACCCCCAAAAAAATTCCAAAACCAAAGCCAAGGGGCTTCCCACCTGTGACCTAAAAAAATGGTATGGATTTGCAGGTTTTTGCAAATTCCCCTTGAGGCTTAAAACAGCCTTCAGTTTTTGCTGTGAGGGTCTGAGGAGAAAGAAGCCCACCTTAAAGTGGAGCAGGGGGCTGTTCCCAGGGGTGGGGGCCAGCAGCAGCCTGGCTCGAGGCTGCTGGTGTCAGATCATCAGTGCTGCCCCATTTACTTCTCCTGCCACCCCACAATGGGAATCTCCTCAGCTGCTGCTCCAGAAGCAGAGGAAGAGTCTCACACTGGAGGGACCCCTCTTGCTCCCCAGGAGCCCCCTCTGAAGCTGATGGCCATCACTGAAGAGCTGACAAAGGGCACAGCCACAGTGGCAGTGACCAGACCAGTGCTGCAAGAGCAGAGCAGGAGCACATGGGGAAAAAGGCTGAGCAGTGCCTGCAAGGCATTGAGCTGGTGGAGGCTGGAAATGGGGACTCATTATTCCCAGTTTCTTACAGAACAGGAGCCAGCCAAGCAGTTCAGGGTTTCTGTTTATTTCCTCCTGAGGCCTTGCAGGAAGAAACTCTTTCTCTAAAGATGTAATTAAGCTTCAGAGCCACAGGATGAGGAAAGAAACTGGAATGCAAACAGATCCAAGGAAGGGAGAAGAGAGGTTCACAGCAGGTCCCGGGATCCACATGTTACCATCGACACCAATAAACCAATTAACTGAGGGGGACAGGACAGAAAAGGCACAGTCCCTCTGCTTTCATCCCTTTCCTGTTGTTCCCTCACTAAGTACGGCCCCACTTTTCCTGGGCAACACAAACACCTCCAGCACCTCTACAAAATCAAAGATTTTCAGGAAAACATGCTCTGTTTGAACAGGAAAACCAATCCTCCAATGCATCTGGGCAGAGGAGTGGACTTTTTTGAGCAGCATATCCTACAGAAACCAGACCTTTGGTGGAAAACAGTGCACAGGACAGAGGAGCTAAGGACAACCCAAGCACCTTCACACCTTGTCACCTCCCCCCAGCTCACGAAGGAGGTGTAAGTCCAACCTGTTTGAGATTGTCCGCCAGAAAGACAAAGTACACACAGCAGAAACCCAGCTGAGTGATGATCAGGAAAACTCCCACTATACGCCTAGAAAGCAAAAGAACACCATTTGTCAGCCAGATCATACAGAAATAAGAGCCTACTTGGGTTGCTTTGGGTTGCACTTGCACAGTGCAATGATGCTGCTCTCTCAAGATCAGGGTGTACAGGTCAGAGCACACCCAGCTCACTTCTCTGTGATCAAGAGAAGACCTCTCCACCCAGCCTCACAGATCTCAGGCTCTTCAGTCTCTCCCTCCCATCCCTTGCATAGGGTTGGGACCAGCCTCAGGAGAACAGTCTCCTTTTTGGGTTTAGCATCTCCAGAGAGTCTGCTGCTGAATTGTCAGAGCTGGAGACAACACTCCCTGGACACAGGAAGAGGTGAATGCTCCCATCCCCTGACATGCAATGATCTGTGTGATGTAATGTGGGACACCCACAGGGCAGGGAGCAGCCACTGGACATGTTCCATGTCCAGCAAGATAGGCCAGCACTGCAAGACCCTATTCACCCCTTTGTTATGCTGTGGAGACTCAGTTATCCCACGCATTTAGTCTAAGTCACATCTGGCTGGGGACAGTACTGGATCAAAGTTCTCAGCATTACCCTCTGGGGGACACTGAGCATTCAGGGCAGGTGAGCCAAACAGCATTTAATGTCACTTGTGCTTTATCTGCTGACACAGCTCAGTGACCAGAGGCTCTTCTGTCCCAGCTGCAGCACATGCTGAGCTCAAAGACAAGTCCCTGCCTGGGGCAGGGGGGCAGTACCTTCCCCAGATGGCATGTGTCCTCAGGCAGGCACTGGGAGTTGCCTCCAGCCCGTACATCACAGCACCTCCATAGTCCAGAAACTGCTTCTGGAACCTGTCCAGAGAAGGGAGAAGGATCATCACATCAGCCCTGTCTGCTAGTTCCCAAGGCAAATAGTGACATTAAAAGGAAAACAGTTCCTGTGAAAAAGAAGAGCAGTTCCAGCTGAGGCTTTGGCATGGGTAACTTGTTGCTGAGGGGCTTCAGAAAAACCCCAGGGCTTTTTGGGCAAGAGGGAAGAAGTGTAGGAGCTGCAGGGCCAGGAAGAGGAGTTGCTCCTTACCTGTTGCAGAAGTGATGGGCACATTTCACCAGGATGCCCATGCAGTGCACAGCCACGATTCCCATCACCAGCAGGCTCAGAGGACCCAGCTGCAGGGAAGAGAGGGGGAAGGCTGCACTCTGATGGCCAAAGGCAGAGCTGCACAGTACCTTCTACTTCCAGACAGAACTCCACGGGCTGGGTGAGTGCAAACACTGCTGGAGGCTGAACCAGAGCTCTGGAGTCAGCCCCCCAGGATCAAGTAACCTGACTGAGCCACGAGCTTGGCAGAAATGATGCAAAAGAAGCAAGTTGGGGCAGTTTGGGTGTAGCAAAGCGCTTCCAGGATTGTTTTTCCAAACTATCTTGCACATCTCTACTCTGCAGGTGATGAGGAGGTCATGGCCTGGACACACCATCCTGCCTGACCCCAGCAGAGGAAGCCACAGGCCCAGCTCACACACTGAACTCCTCCACACCAGGCAGCAACAATGCAGGAGCAGCAGGAACAGTCTCAGCAGCAAAACGAAGCCACAGAGCTTAGGGTGCAAACAGGTGCAAGTCACCAAACACTGAGAGGTGTCTGGGCAGGGACTCAAGCCCCAACACCCCCGATACCGGCTGTGTGAGCTGCCCAGTGCCCCAGGGTCACTCCACCCCACAAGCTCCAGCACACAGCAGGGCTGAGCTGCCTTACCAGGACGCCAGCATTCTTCACAGCCAGAGGCAGCCCCAGCAGCCCTGTCCCAATATTCCCCTTCAGCAGATGGATCAGGGTCTGGTACCACCTGAAGGAGAGCAGATGCAGACGTCACTGTCATCAGGTGCCCACATCCACACACAGCTTATCCTGTTAAGGGTCCACAGCAACTCTGAACTGCTGCAGGGAATGCACATGGAGGTCATGATCCTGTCCCCTGAACCCAGCTCAGCCAGCTGGGACCCAGCTAGGTGTGAAAGCAAAGACTGAACAAACAGATTTTGGGTGGGCATTTACAAAACCCAGCAAAAGCACAGCCCAGCACCAAGGAGCTGCACAAGGAACGTCTCTGACTTGAAGGGATCAGTCTCTGCCAGGCAAAGACTGCATTCTCTGCACACCTGGGCACAAGGAAGCCCTCAAAACGTGGCTGCATATCCTCTGAACCTAGGCATGCTGTTCACTTACCAGAACTCCCCACTGAACAAAGGTGGAGTGGAAAAATATTGGGAAAAGCATCGATCACTGCCCACTGCCAGCAAGCCCAGCTTCACCAGAGAGCAAAGAGCAACACTGGAGCAGCTGCTTGCTTGGTGCCAGCGCCCCACAGAAGCAAGACCACAGCTCTGCCCCCACCATCCTCACGAGAACTCCCCATAAAACTACAGCTTCACCACCCTCTAGCAAAGTCAGCGGGGAGCCATCAGGACCTCCTCCACCCTCCCCAGTGCCAGGCCAGCCCAGGAAGGAGGGAAGCAGGACTCACGTTGTGCCATTGGTCTCCCCGAAGCGCTGGTAGGAGTCGGGGTGCGCGAAGCCGTTCATGCCGTCGGGAGGGCTGCCCTCGGGCGTGACGTCCGTGGAGCTGTAGTCATTGTAGTCCTCGCTGCGGAGGCGCCGCGTGGACATGGTCCCTGTGGGGGCAGCGGCGTTAGGGGTGCCCAGCTCCACAGCCCCATTCTCAGGCCCCTTGGGGTCAGCCATCGTGCAGAGAGACCGGCTGGCACTGCCAGAGCGAGGGCTCCTCCAGGGCTTTTATACAGCCCCAGGCTCACGCCCAAGCAATCACAGAGTGCCATGTCCTAAGGTCAAAGGCGCATGTCGCATTCCCACCGGCTCTTCCTTCAGGCTCGTGCCCGTGTTTTGGGCACACCCAGACAGAACGGGGTCAGAGCCTGGATGTGACCCACTTCATGTCAGGCAAGGGAGCTGCGCTCCCCTGCTCTAAGGGGGGTGGAGTGTGACACCACAGGCAGTGGGGTAGGAGGGGACATGCTGGCACTGTGTCCCCTGCTCAGGCACTTGGGACTAGGGCTGTCAAGTGGATGGGCCAGGAAAGTGTAACTGCTTTTAACTTGCACATAGTGTGCTGTAAGGGAACAGCTTGCTCTTGCCAGGGAAGGGAAAGTTTCCTAACTTCTCTTTTTTTCTTTTTCCCTTTTTTTTTTTTTTTCCTTATTGAAGACTTTTCATTAGAGAGAATTTTCACAAAAATTTATTATACTCTCATCAGAGAGGAGCACAGACCATGTGCTGACAGCAAAACGCCTGCCCTAAAGGTTTCACAGCCAAGGAGGTGCTCATGGGAAAAAGGGACTTCCCAGGATGAGGCACTTGCACAGCCTGGAGCTCTTGCTCCAGCAGAAACTCCAACAGTGTCCAGCAAGCCTGCAGCACCAGCACAAGCCTCACCAAGGACACACACCTCATGTCTTTGTCTGGAAAACAGTCAGCTGTTTCAATTCCCACACATGCCACACCCAGCACCCTCAACACCCACTGGGAAGGAGCACCAGAGGCAGGGAAATTATGTGTAAAGCTCTTGCACCACAGACTGGTGACCCAGCCTCTGCCCCATGGCTCCTCTGGGCTGTCATGCCCCAGGCACTACACCTGTTCCAGCAGTCCTGGTGCTCCCCATTCCACCCCCCAGCACTGGTAAAGAACTGGGAGCAAGAGGAAGCAACAGAGAAATGTTACTACAGCAAAAAACTGTCTCGTTTCCTGCCAGAGTTCTTCATGCACCCACCGAGTCACACAAGCACGTGCCAGATGCAGCCTCAGCACAGCCCAACACATCTGGCTGTGCAGGGAATGCTCAGCCCAGGCCACCCCCAGAGCACCCAGGCATTCCCCAGAGCACCACTCTGCAAACCTGGCTGCCACACAGAAAACAAGCCAAGAGCTGCAACCACTGGGAGAGTCCAGCCTGGCAATCAGAAGGGTAGCAGGAAGCAAGGGATTCTCCTCAGGTCTGGATGCTCCAGATCCCAGCTGCTCTGGAGCAGTTCTCCAGGCCACAACAGCGGTGCTGTATTTCCTGCGGCACCAGGCAACACCAGCAGCAGGAAGCAGCAGTGTGTTCCCATGGAATACCAGGCTCTGGAGCAGCAGTGAGGCTGGCTGGCTGGCAGGCACTCCAGAGCCAAAGGCAACACATGCATCACTCCTGCCCAGCCTCCTCCCTCACAGCTGGGACACGTAATCGTGTCCTGAACCGGCTCCGCTGCAGGCAGGGCGATCCGGTGAGGCAGGGACCGGGAAGAGCGGCAGCAGGAGTTTACACAAGGAAAGCGTTAGAAGCTATTCGTCATGGGTGACAGGCCCAAGGGGCAGGGGAGAAACCTGGGAGGCTCTGCCAAGCACCACGGGCTGGTAGAGGACAAGGAGAGTGGGCAGAGGGGGTGCAGGAGTGGGTCAGGCATGGGTGCCCTCCCAAAGGATGGCCCACACAACATCCAAAGCACCCAAGAGCAATGACTTTGAGATGAACACAATGTGGTGACATCACTCTGCCTGATCGCTCCCTGTGGATTTTTTTTCTCCCTTTCAAGCAGGCCCGTCTGCTTTCTGCTTTGAAGAGCCAGGGAAATGCATTCATCGTGACCTGCCTGCCTTGTGTCTGGATTAAAGGTTGCGTAGCAGCGGGGAGCGAGCACTCTGCTCTCCCGCAACCAACAAGAAAAAGCTGCAAAACTTGTCTCATCCACACGACAAACATTTAAAACCAAAGCAAAACCCCACTAAGTCATTTCCTCTTCATTGGAAACAGCAAAGACAGCAACATCTACATTCGGTTTCCACTTCAAACCCAACTCCTCAGCCACTTGCATGTGCTTTTTTTGCCACCCACACACAGAAGCAATTTCAACCTATTAGGAAAGCTAGGGGTGGGGGGAGGTACTGACAGCAATTTGTCCCTGACAGTGACAGCCCCATGCCAGAAGTCAAAAGCAAGATGTGAATTGCTGCTGACCCTGGCTGCTCTCCCCAGCTGAGCGGGGGATGTGTGTAGACCAGGAAATCTTCCGGAAAAGTGAGCTTCACAGCAAAACTCACTGCCACTTCCCACCATGCGTGTTGAATCCTTCATTTCCAAAGCACTATTTGTAATAACCCACCTCAGCGTGACACAAGGGAGAGCCAGCGCTGCCAGATCCCCCTGCCCAGCCTGCAGGGAGGCCACAGACAAGCCCCTTCCCCAGGCCACCATGTCCATGCCAGCCTGACACCTCCCAGTCACAGCATCAGTCCTCTTGTCCCTGTGCTACCCAGTGCTCCCACAGCTCTAGAGAACGCCCAGATTCACCTTCCCAACGTTTCACAGCACGGCCTGGTCCCCACAGCCCAGCTTCTCCCCACAGGGAGGCAGCTGGGCACAAACCCCACCAGTCTCCACAGCTCCCACCCCAGCCAGGGTGTGCCGCCCGTTCTGGGGCTCCCTGCACCTCCCAGTGCCACACAGCATCCCGCACCCTTCCCAGCAGCTCACATCGGGGGCTGTGCCCCCTACACCGCCCGGCACGCCCGGACACTCCGAGGGGAGCCCCATGGGGTGCCAGCCTTCATGCAGGGCATCGCCAGCACGCCCCGAACACCCGTGTCAGCCTCCGGCACGCCCAGGGACCCCCAGCACCCCCGTCAGCTGCCAGCACCCCCAGGCCCTGAGCACCCGCCCACGCACAAGGGCTGCCAACGAGGCCCTGGAGCGCCGAGTCCCGTCAGCGCGCCCCAGCTGCCCCGAGCACCCACGCGGGACGGCGGCGCTGCCGGGACCCCGCGCACCCACCGCGCCCCCGGGTCTCTGGGCACGCCGCGGGCTGACAGGCGGCTGACAGCCCCCACCCACAGCCCCCCGGTCCCTGTCGCCCCCCCGGCCCCTGTCCCGGTGCCGGTCCCGCACCTCTCCGCCGCCCCGCACCGCCCGGCCCCGCCGGGCCCGCTCGCTCGGCCGCGCCGTCACGTGACCGCGGCTCAGCTGAGCGCGGCGCGTGCGCGCGGGGAGCGCGAGGCCGAGGGGCGGGGCCGGAGCGGGGCCGGGCCGGGCCGGGGAGGTGCGGCGCGGTGGCGCCCCCTGGCGGCGGGCGGGCGAGGTGCGCCGGGCGGGTCCCGCGGCCGCGTGTGGGGAAAGGCGGGAGGGCCGGGCCTTCGGACCCCGCGGGCTGCGAGCCGGGAACCGAGCCGGAACCGAGCCGGAACCGAGCCGGGAACCGAGCCGGGAACCGAGCCGGAACCGAGCCAGGAACCAAGCCGGGAACCGAGCCGGAACCGAGCCGGAACCCAGCCGGGAACCGAGCCGGAACCGAGCCGGAACAGAGCCGGGAACCGAGCCGGGAACCGAGCTGGGAACCGAGCCGGGAACCGAGCCGGAACCGAGCCGGGAACCGAGCCGGGAACCGAGCCGGAACCGAGCCGGAACCGAGCCGGGAACCGAGCCGGAACCGAGCCGGAACCGAGCCGGGAACCGAGCCGGAACCGAGCTGGGAACCGAGCCGGGAACCGAGCCGGAACCGAGCCGGGAACCGAGCCGGGAACCGAGCCGGGCAACGCTCTGAACCCAGCCGGGCAACGCTCTGAACACCAGAACTGCGAGGGAGCTGAGGTTGCTCGGCCTGGAGGAGGCTCGGGGGTGGCTATATCACTCTCTACAGCTCCCTGAAAGGAGGGTGAAGCCGGGTGGCCTCGGGCTCTGCTCCCAGACCTATCGCAACCAGCGACATGACAAGAGGACATGGTGCTAAGCTGCGCCAAGGAATGTTTAGGTCGGACATTAGGAAAACTTTCTTCACAGAGAGAGTGATTAGACGTTGTAATGGGCTGCCCAGGGAGATGGTGGAGTCACCATCCCTGGAGGTGTTTATGGAAAGACTGGACGTGGCACTCAGCACCACGGTGTAGTGGACATGGTGGTGTTCAGTCACAGGTTGGACTCACAGAGTAGGTCATGATCACAGAGATCTTCTTCAAGCTAATTGATTCTGTGCTGCTGTGATCCCCCGCAGCAGGGCTGTTCCCTGGGGCAAGGCCTGCAGAGCCGTGCAGGTGTCAGGGTTATACAAGGTCACCAGGATGACCAACACCCTCAAAGCCTCCCAGCACGGGCTGTGGCTCCCTGGGCCGTGGCTGTGTCCCTGTGTCCCCACATCAGAAAGCAGCCTTTGCAGATCCCTGCCCTGCCCCTCACACAGGAACTGGCTCCACTGGCCACAGCATCCTCCACTGCTGCCCCCACCCCACCACCTCCACTTCCCCCAGATCACGCCCACATCCACACTATTCTCAGCAAAACAGATGTCCCCTCCAAGCCACCCCCAGCAACAAGAGGCACCAGCTCCACGTTCTGGTAAAAAGATTTATTAAGAACCTGCAGAACCTGCCCAAAAGGAGGTTGCTGCCCTGGCACTGAAGGGGAGCAGGGGCAGAGGGTTAGTGCTTCTCCAGGCAAAGCCACAGGGTGAAACAAAGCGAGTGGAGGGCACAGAAAGGCAGTGGGAGCACATCTGCGTGGTGGAGGAACACCTGCAGCAGTTAAGGCATATAAAGTGCTTGTAGAAGACCAGCCCTATCAAGGGGCTAAAAAACACAAGCAGGCAGGGACAGCAAGGGATGTGGGTGGCTGGTGGCACTGGGCACAGGAGAATGATGACAGGTTCATGGCCTGCCCAAAGCTGCAGCAAGGATGCTGCATGCCCACATGACAGTCCCCAGCCACAGCCAGGATGCCCCCAAATAGGATCTAGGCTGCTGGTCTTCATGGTCATCTTCAGTTATCCCACATTCAGGATGCTGCTGTGTTTGAGTGCCTCTGCCAGCACAGGGAAGGATAGCCCCAGAGCAGCATCCTGCCTCAGCTCACTCCCAGAGGAAAAACGAGATGAGTGGGACTGGTCCTCAGCCAGGCTGTGCCCCAGCAGCTCATCACAGCCTTGTGTCCACCTCTGGAGTGAGCACAGCCATCAACCAGGCAACCTCTTCTGCTGCTGGGAGTGTCACCAGCCTCTTGGTCCCCCCTAAGTGGGAGTGTCCATGTGGGGCTCGGGTGGTTTCCATCCTCTTGTGTTCCTGATGTTTGCCACAGGAGGGCCATTGGCAGGTGCCTTCACAGGTGCAGGACAGGGAATGTAGTGACAGCAGATTCAAATCTGCTCTGTGGGGACAGGTCTCCTGCAGCCCCTTCTGCAAAGGGGACACTTCTGCAAAAGAGCCCCCTGCTCAGGCCAGAGATGGTGGGAAGCAGGGACACCCTCTGCAACTAGTGTGCTGCATCCCTCCAGCCTGCCCCAGCACTCCCAAACACCCAACACTCCCTCATCCCCACGGACTGCTCCATGAAATACTGCTTTTCCCTGGAATGTTTTTGTCTAAAATTGCCCTGATAGGATTGAGAAAAAAAAAATCTGGATAAAAAATAACAACCCCAGGTCATGCTGGGCTTAGGCTCCAAGGCCACCCTGTCCAGGCAGGAGACACCCTGGTGATAGGTTTGGGAACAGCAGAACAGCCAAAGGGGCCTCTCTGGGTGCAGCAGAGGAGGAGGCACTGGGGCAGGGGGGGGACAGGGGCTGCCTCCTCCTGACAGCAGGAGGGATGGGCCTCACAGGGATGGGCTGGGACAGGATGGGGTGCAACTGGATGGGATGGGACAGGGGAGCAAGCTGGTGGGGATAGGAGGGCCAGTGTCCCACCCCTCAGTGGGAGTGCAGGGAGAAGGCCAGTTTGACACAGCTGAGCTCCTCCCCGCCATTGCTGACCACCACCCGGACACGGTAGTTGCCATTGGTCATCCAGGAAGGGAGTTCCACGTCGGGCACGTCAAAATCACTGGCGGGCAGGGAGTAGGAGCCCTATGGAGAGAGGGGACAGATAAACAAGAGGTCACTCAAAACCCCAAAGGGCACAGTGGTGCCCACTGGCACTGCCAGTGTCCCCTCAGGGGCCCGGCCGTACCGCTTTGAAGGGGCAGTGGCAGGGGATGCCGTAGGTCAGCAGGGGCTCCGGGCAGGGCGTGCCGGGTGGGATCAGCTCATCGAGAATGCTGCAGACATCGTCGTAGGTGCAGCTGCCCAGCTGGTCGATGCAGGGCAGCTGGATCCACAGGTCACCCAGCGCCTTCTCTACCACCAGCGCTGCCTGGAGGGAAGGTGTTCAGCAGCAGCACAACCAGCAGGGGCACCCGCAGCTCCTCACCAGCCAACTCCCTCAGCTCCTGAGCATGCAATCTTCGGGGTGTCCCTGTGGTCACTGAACGCTCTCCTGCCTCCCTCTCCTGCTTTCAGTTCCTCTCAACCTGCAGCTTCTGTTCCTCCAACCTCAGCTTGACCCCTCAAGCTAACACCACTAAACACCTCACATCCCCACCTCCTTCCCCTCTCCTCTGCCTGTCCCAAAACAGGGTGCTCCCATCCTGCAGCTCTGGCTCCACACTCCCCCAGCACTCACCCCACAGTCCCAGGCCCAAACAGACACCACAGCATGCTCAGGACAGCCCATGCACACTAGACATGTTCTGTCTCATTCTGTCTCATTCCAAAAAACTTCCCAAGACATGGTTCAGGGCAGCTGGCATGGCCCAAGGCTCCCAGAGCAGTGCCGTGGCATGTCCTTGGAGGGAGCAATCGGGTTGGCCTGTGAAAAACAAGTGCTGCAGTGACCTCTAGAAGCACCCACAGCACTTGGGTTTCACTTCCCTCCTGGAGCCATTACATCCCCAGGACATGAGACAACTCAGGTGGTTTCTGTCCTAGGGACAAGGCTGGGAGGCTCTCGCTGAACTGTCTGCTCCCACCACAGGTCTCCCCATGCCCTCTGCCCTGCTTTGGCTTACAGAGCTCAATGTGCTCAGCCCTGCACCTCTCTGCACCTCACTCCCCAAGGGCTGCTCATTCCTGTACCCAGTGACAGGCATTTCCCAGCTGCCAGTGGTTTGGGGAAGCTCTGCCCTCCCTCACCACACAGAGGCACATCTGGCACTTACCTTCAGAGGGGAACCCATGGTCTTGCCACTCTTGACAGCTGCACTGACACGCAGGCTCCCCGGGATGCTGATGGGGTCGGGTGCCACAGAGAGGCTCTGCAGCACCACAGGGTCCCTCTTGTCACCACAGTTCTCCCAGGCAAAGCCACCAACCTGCAGCACCGAGGGACAGGAGGAGTTGGAGGCAGGGCAAGCCTTGCCTTGTGTTTGCAGGGGGTTTATGCAGAGCTGCACCTCTGACCCCTGCCAAACATCTGCTCACAAAGAGCCAGAAAATGACCTTCAGCCCCTTCAAATGCCAGTTCTTGAGCTCCCAGCTCTCTGAGATGAGGACATTGCAGAAGCCCTCTGTCCGTGTGCCTCTGCATGTACTTTACACCCCAAGACAATTACCAGGCTGCAATTTCCAAACTTGCCTCAGCTCTGCCTCCAAATACTTCACATGTGAGCAAGGCAAGATGCATCCTTCATGCCAACAGCACCAAGCAATGTGTGTAGGGACAGGTCAGAGCAAGCTGGGACCAGGTGGTGGCTGCACTGTCCTGGGAGATGCTGAGTAGGGGTGTGGGGGGATCCCCTTGGAGGGGCTGTGGGGTTGGCACAGCCTCCCACCTCATCCAGGACAAGCCCTGCTGTTGCAAGCCCTCTTCCACCAGCTCCAACCATGTGGTTCCACAGAGGAGCAGGAATCAATCACACTTGGGGACCACATGAGCCAGGCTCATCCCCTGCCTGATACACCCCAGATCCTGAACTACAAAGGAGTACAAATCCTGATCCAGAGTACAAATAAGCCAGAGAAGCAGCACTGCCCTATGGGATAACGAAAATCCACATGTAAGGAGATGTCACCCGAATGAGGGACATCACTTATGAGTCCTGTCTGAGTTAAGAGTCGTGCTGGGACACCTCCCCTGTTTCCTACAAGTCCCACCAACCTCTCCAGCCACCACCAGTAAAGACACTCCAATTCAAAGGTGGAGGGACAGCAGCACTTGTCTGCTGCAGCGACCTCTGAGCCTGCCAGAGACAAGTGGCAAAGAGAGCAGCTCCAGCTGCCTCCCCGAGCAGGTTTGGCCGGAGCATCCCGTGTCCCCGTGGCATGACGTGGGGCTCTCCCTGCCTGCTCGCAGCCGCAGAACCGGTGGAGGCTGTATTGCCTGGTGCCACCCGGCAGCCCCAGCGGGCACGGCGCAGCCCACGCAGCTGAGCAGCCCAGGGCAGGACACAGGCCTCAGGACAAGCCGGGACAAGGGTAAGGCTGCACCCCGACACCGAGCAAGAGCTCGGAGCCCCCAGCCCGAGAGTCTGCAGGCAAAGAGGCTCCAGCGAGCTGAGCATCAGTGTTGGCTGCAGATTGCTGCCTGCCGAGCCCCCTCCAGCCTTCCCAACCGGTTCTCCCTTCTCTCGGAGCTTTCCTGGAAAATAAATTGCGATATTTCCCTCCACACCGCGTGAGAGTTACACGTGGTAATCGCCTGTGTCTTAATCAGCGCGTGTTAATGAGCCCGGCCCAGCACTCCGTGGGAATAGGGAAGAAGAACCTGGGCTGGAAAAGACTCATGGAGCAGCAAAATGAGAGCCGGGAGACGATCGGCCGAAGGACGAGGCCGCTGAGTTTCTGCGCTGGGAAGTGTTTGTAAACACTGGATCCCTCCTGCTCCGAGCTGCCCCCAACCTCCAGCACTGCCCCCAGCGCGGGGGGCTGCGGGGCTCCAGGGGGTCCACGGACCCCCCTCCCCTGCCCGAACACAAACACACACCCACCAGCGATCTTCCACCCTGACGGGACAGGAAACGCTTCTGGTCTCCCGCAATCCCAGCGGGATGACGGAGTCTCTCCCCTCTCCGCCCCGCCGAGTGCCCCCGGCAGCCCCCGCCGTGCCCGAGAGGTGCGGGGTGCGGGGTGCGGGGTCCCTGCTCACCTTGCTGAGCCGCCGGGCCCCGCTGCGCTCCACCAGCAGCTGCGGCTGCGGCCCGGCCAGCGCGGCCGGGACGAGCTGCAGCGCGCACAGCGCCAGCGCCAGCCCCGCGCACAGCATCCTCGGGAATGCGCCGGGAACGGTCCGGGAAGGGTGCGGGGAGCTGCTCCGAGCGGTGGAGAGGCGAGCGGAGGGCAAGCACCTCGGCGGCACCGGGCTGGCAGCGGCCGGTCTATGAAGCCCCGAGCAGAGGGGATGAACCCTCTCTCCGAGCCCGGCCCACCGCCCGATTCCCCTCCCTCCCCCGAGGACGCTCACATTTTCCCTTCCCCTTTTTGCTTTCTTTTTTTTTTTTTTTTTTTTTCCCTCCCTTTCCCGGTTTCGCTGCCAAGCGCAGGACTGGACTCGCAGGGATGCTGGGACGGGAAGCGCCGCTTTCCCAAGCTCCCAG
Organism: Phylloscopus whistleri; assembly: GCA_017589585.1. NCBI lineage: Eukaryota > Metazoa > Chordata > Aves > Passeriformes > Phylloscopidae > Phylloscopus > Phylloscopus whistleri. The sequence continues at coordinate 3,462,791 of JADMLD010001555.1, read as the reverse complement.
AGCGGGGGGGCGGCGGCTGCACCCACCACCCTGGGGCACACACATCACCCCGCTCCGATGGGGGAAGCACGACCACCTCCCCACCACCCACCCCTCCACCCAGGGCTGCGGTTCTCCTCACATCCCACTCGGGGCTGGCCCGGCTGTGCGAGGGTCGGTACCCTCTGGTCAGGACCCGGGACCCCCACGCTCCCCCCGCGCTCGGCACAGGGCAGGTGGCAGCTGAAGAGCAGAGATATTTTAGATATTTTAGATATTTGAGACCCTCGAACCCAGAGTGTATGAGCAGGGGGGAGGGGACACTTGGCATCGGGTAGCTCCTGGCTGGGCAGTTTGCCACGGTACCCCTACCACCCGTCTATCTAAAATGCTGGATCTGATATCCCCTCTTCCATCCCTGCCCCCTGTTTCGCGGATCATTTTCCAGACAGAGCTGCCCGAGGCAGCCCCATCATGCTGCAATGGTCGCACGGGTACCCCTCCATCAGGGTGCCACAGTAGCATGGATTTTCCCAGATATTTTGGGGGACGGATGCTTTTATCCTACGGAGGGCACTGAGCCAACTGAGCACACAGGACACAAGTGTGGCAGGTCCCAGACCTTCCCCCCTGCCACAGCACGGTCAGGAGCCACTTGAGAGACCCTTCCCCACAGCCAGCTCTGCTCTCGCCTGCATGCGGACACTGCTTGGCCTCCCCATATTGCTCCCAGCCCAGGGAAGGGTTGCCTGGCTTGTCCAACCCCCCGTCTCAGCTCTATTTTTAGCCTTTCGTCCTTATTTAGCAGCGAGGCCGGGCGGGAGCGTGCAGGCAGGGCGTGGGAGCAGGCAGGGGACGCGGTGGATGCTGCTGCCCACCCCGAGCCGGCAGCGACAACTGCGCCGCTGATCCACTGCCGAGGCTTAAGGGTGAGGAATAAATAGCCCGTTCCTCCCACCCGGGAACGGAGCGGAAAGTTATCCCCTGGGATTAGTTTTCACTTTGAGGCTCTGGAGCAGCCGGGGGACAGGGATAAGGATGCACGGGGAGAGGCACGGGCACAGAAGGAGCATTGTATTTGGAGCTAGCAGGGGAGCAGAGCCCCTCACCTCGAGCCCCTGGCATTTCTGCTTTTCTGCTTCTCACAGCCATTGTGAGTGAAGGTTTCACTTCCCTGTTCTCATCCTTTTCCACTTCATCTTGCCATGGGGGAAAAAAGAGAATAAAAAACTGCAAGAACAGGTTAACCCACATCTTTTTGCTTGGAAAAGCACAGGCAGGGACAGGAATGACTTGAAATCCTTGCACTACCTCAAGGCAGAAGTATGTGTGACCTAAATTCCCACTAAAAGAGCCTGTGACTTTTTTGGGGCTCCAACACATGTGAGAACTTCTCCAATTCAAACAGTTTTTTTACCTATCTCACATATGCAAAATCAGGTCACGAGTCACAAGGTCTCAGCAGACCTGGCTGAACACCTTGGATTTGCATTGAAGAAAAGCAGCCAGCACTTCATTACCTCTCATTTACAAAAGCAAACAGATTGCAAATGATGAGCAGGGCCGAAGGATGTAACCAAGGATGTAACCACGACCACTCTCTGTCCACTGCTCGGGCTGCTGCTCTACCAGGCATCACCACAGGCCAGCTCATCGCCCAAAAACCTTCCAGAAAAATATCCTCCACCTCTCTTTGTTTTTTTGGGTTTTTTTGGATTTTTTTCCAGACTGGGTTTCTGAAAATAAGATACACAAACAAGAAAAAAAAAGAAAAAAAAAAAAGGAATGACCCCATCTGCACTCACAGAACCACTCTGCAAACAGACCATGCAGGGCTGGCACTGACACTGCCTTGTACCCATCCTGTTGTGCCCAGTCCTTACCAGCTGGAACCAGAGAGAGAGCCACAAGAGACACTTAAACAGTTTGCACAAATGCTTTTCTTATCCATAAGCTTTGGCAAACACTTTAACTGACCATTGGTACAAATTAACTCGACTTTCCAGCTGTTATCCCATTTACGGCAATTCAGCCGAGCATGTGATAAAGCCTCCTCGTCTCACTTTTCTAGACAAAACCCTGGAGATGTCTCCAGCTGCTGTCATTCCTGGGAAGAGATCAAGATAACACCAAAAAAAGACATTAGGGCAAACTTCGAAACAAGCTGAAGCTGCCTCAGGTGGGGCCACCACAACACCTCTGCTTTCCTGTCTTTGCCTGGGCAGAAATCCCCTCGTTGCCACAGTCCCCTTCTTCTCCAGGCTGCTACACGCTGCTTGTGCTCCCCAGACCCCCGGGGTGCTCTGGTTACCCCTATGATGCCACGGAAAGCTTTGCTCAAAAGCAGCTGAACAGAGCAGTTTCTGGCTGGTTAAGTGCTGCCCTGAAAAGGGAACAAGTTTTCAGTGTATTGGGGCAGAGGAGGGTAAAGCAGGGCTGAGATGAAAGACCTGTCTGGCAGGCACATATCCCATGCAGTTTCCACGGGAAAGTTTGGAGAAACTGAGGAATTGCTAAAATCAAGCTAGAATAAGAGAGCTTTGGGGTAGCACAGGCAAAAAGGCAGGCAGCCCACAGATGCACCCACAGGCTGAAGGAAGGATGTAACATGGTCTGGGCAGCTGTCTCCAAAAGTCAGTGATCTCTAGAAGTGCAGGGTTGTCACACCAGAGCCTGCAGCAGAGGCTGGGGATCAGGGTGCTGGAGCTGGCCTTGCTGCACAAGCCCATCCCCAAGCCCCAGTTCTGCCCTGCTGGCTCCATGCCTTAGCCTGATGTGACCAAACTGTTTTTTCTCCACCACTGTCAAGAGAAATCCTACCTGGAGCCCACTTTGTGGCACGGGGGCATCCCCAAGCACCCCATCGGCACCCCACAGCTAAAAGCAGAAATTTCCACCAGCACATGTGCAAACTACTGGACCTTTGTGCCCGACATGATGGCAGCTGGACAGACTCCTCATCAGCTGCCCACACAGTTGCTTCTCTTTGCAGCCACGGCCCCAGCGATGCAAATTCAGCCTGGAAATCTGCATGTGCTTTGTGCTTGCCCCTGTAGGCCTTCAGTCTCTGAAGTCTGGACCAGGATTTTTAATTAACCCTGGAGAGGTGGAGGCCAGCACCTTGCACTTTTATCCCACAAACGATCTACTCAGCCCAAATAAGTACTCTCATGAAGGGAAGGAGACTTGCCCCACTCTGAAGTGCTGGGAGAGATAAGAACTGAGACGCTCTGGTGGTTTCTGAGCAATGGGAGCTGATGCCAGAAGCTGCTGTGACTCACAAAACTTCACTCAGGCTAAGCAGCACCCACCCCAGAGGACGCAGGCAACTGGTCCCGCCAGTCCCCTGGAGACTTTGGGCAGTGTGGGCCTGCCCCTCGCCTTCCCCACCCTCCCACCCAAGAGGTGTTTCACAATTTCCCCCGTCCCAGGGTTACCAGGGCAAGACAAACACCTCCAAGTCAAACGTGACAGGACGACCAGGCACCTCCATTCCCTCCTCACCCAGGCGAGATGCCAAGGTGTTGGCATCCCCAGAGCCGCAGGCTGCTTGGACTTCTCCCAGGGGATATTTGGAAAATGTCAGAATAGAAACTTGTTGACAAAAACTTGCAGTGTTTCCATACAGGCATGGCCTCGTGAGCAGGTTCAAACACTCCTATTTCAGCAGTTCTGGGTAGCACTAATGGGTTTTCAATGGGTCAAAATGCGTGGTCATTCAGAAATGCATAAAAAGATAATTTACAAAAAGCACTTTAAAAAAATCATCAAAATCAAAACATTTGGAAGAACCTGCCTTTCCCCACGTTATTTTTTATATGGGACACTTTGAAATCTGTGTTTCCCTATGTGTTCAGGACCCATTTCCAAAGTGTAGGATTTCCTGCTGGAAAAGGGCGCCCTGGCTCCAGGCCCGGCATTTGGGGTTGTTTGGGATGCTCAAGAGGACTGCCAGAGTGCAGTCCCTCAGGCAATATGGATCACACAGAAAGCCCTCTCCAGCCATCACAACGACCCCCAGAGCAGAGCTCCTGCCAGGAAAAACATCCCAAACCCACCACTTTTCCACAAGAAACCCCACACAAGCTGATACTTGATGAGGTGAAGGCAAAAGCCGGATGGATTCTGCTTTCTCACTCTTATCCCTAATCCTAAGGGGGCTGGGGTGGGCTCAGCAGTGGAAGCCCCTTGAGCAGCTGGTCCTGCTCTCACCCCAGCTCTGCTGCAGGGGTCCTGTTCCCCTTTCTCCTCGCCCAGGAGAGGACACCTCCAGTGCAGGGGTCCTGCTCTCCTTACCCCACACCACAACGGAGCATCTTCAGTGCAGGGGACCCGTGGCACAGAGCATTCCCGAAGCACCCCGGCCCAGGGCGGGGACACCCCGGGGTGGAGGGGGCCCAGGGCCAGCCCCGGGGGCGGGCAGGCTGCGGCCGGGGGCCCTGCCCGCGGCTCGGGGGTGCAGAGCACCCTCTCCCGGCGCTGCCTGTCAGCAGCTGCCGGACTTTTTTATTACTTTTTTTTTTAATTATTTTTTTTCCTGCCTGCCAGCTGGGGCGGCTCATCCCGTCCCGTCCCTGAGCGGTGCCGCTCGCCGAGGGATGCCGCGCCCCTCGCCCCGCGGCTGAGCGGGTCTCGCCGGGGTTCCATGGGCTGCAGCGGCAGCGCCCTGCGCTGCTGCCCCGTCGGTGCCGAGGTAGCGGCTGCGGGGGCTTTTGGGCTGGGCTGGGCTGGGCTTGGGCTGGGCTTCGCTCGGGGTCGGGGTTCGCGTGGGGTCGGGGCTCCGTGGGGTCGGGCTCTCGTGGGACCGAGTGTACACGTTGTCGGGGTTTGATGGAGTTGGGGTTCGCGTGGGGCTGGTGTTTGCCGGGAGTTCTGCTTGCACTGCTGGGGACGGGGGTGTTGGGGGCACCCGGCGTGGGTTCCTCCCTGCCCCGGGGAGCGGTGGGGCCGGGCGGTGTGGCTATCCCCGGCTGCGTGGGACCCCCACCGGCATCGTGGTGGGGGAAGTGGCAGCGGGGACAATGAAAGCTGGCAGCCACCCGCCCGCCTGCATCCTCCTGCACTCTCCTGCTCCTCTCCAGGCTCACCCCGACATCGGGGGAATTCTATAATTAAGGGGGTGCAGCATCTGGGATGAGGATGCCTTTTGGAAATGCTGGTCCCATAGAAGACAGGGATGGGGCACCCCAGCTAGACCTCTGCCAGCCTCCCACAGCATCCTCCCTTATCCCAAAGGTTGTGCTCCCTTGTGCTGAAGGCATCACTCCTGTAGGGGAACACTCCTGTAGGGGAACACCCCAAGTCCCCTCAGATCTCAGCACGTTGCTGTGTACTGAAGAGCTCTTTGGCTAGGTCTGAAATTATCTGCTGATTGTTATTGTCATTATTATTGTTATTATTTGGTGTGCTCATGCTGCCCCAGTGCCACACCATCGACCTCGGGAGATGTTTTTGCTGTCGGGTGTGCTGTGCTTACTGGGGTTGGGTGTTGTGATCACTGGAGGGTGGCAGGGCAAGGAGGGAAGGCAGAGAGGCCCCGTGGTGCTGCCGTGACCCCAGCAGGGGTGAGGTGGCCCTTTGCAGATCCAGCCGTGAGAGTCCAGCCAGCTGGGACCACAGAACCCACTGCTGGATGTGCAGGGGGGCAGGCAGGGAGCTAACACAGCCCTGCAGCCAACAAGTGCCTTTATTTGCAGCACTTGCAGGCTTGGTCACTTCTCCACATCATGGAAAAAATCCCTCTCTTTGCTTTGTCATAAGATCAGATATTTCTGGGCTGGTTTGTGACTCTGAGAGCTCTCAAGAATGGGTGTAGGACAGGAAGAAACAACAGCCCCAAGGGCCCAGGTGTTGAGAGCCCCACATTTACCGAAACACGGAAATTTGTCGTTTGCCTGCAGATGCCTCCCTTCCTGCACTTGCCCGCTCTCGAGCTCCTTTGCTCAGCCCTGTGTCACTGTTCACCAACGGTCATTACCCATAAAACAGCCCTGCTGCTGGGACTGAAAGTCATTCTGAAAGTAGCACCTAAAATCCCCATTATGGCTAAAAGGCATAAGGGCAAGGCATGGGGCCACTCCTGCCCATGTTCTCATGTCCAGCGTGCCAAAAGGCAGGATGGGAGACCTTCAGCTCCCACTGCTGATGGGTGGACTTGCAGAGTTGGTCCCTGAAGTTGCTTGGGGTTAGGGGAGACTTCAAACCTCAGGGGAAAGCCCAGCCAGAAGCCACGTGCAGGTCATGGGTTTAGGGACTCTAATGGGGCCGGGGGCTGCAGAGGCTTTTGAGGCCAGCCCCAGGTTTGAGGTGACCTTGAGGAGCTGTTTCTGGGCGGGGTGGATGACATACCAGGAGCCACTGTGTGCCCCGGGGGAGGTGCCTTGGCAGCCTCATCCTCCCCTGGCACCAGTCTGCAGGCAGCAGGGTGATAAGGGAGGCACAGAGAGAACCCAGCCCGAGCTGAGGGCGCTCTCCCTGGGGTTTCTTCCCCTTCAGCTCCATCCACCCGTGCTTGGCCACTCACGGTCACTGCTCACCTGACCTGGCATGAGAGAGGCCAAGTTGCCCTCCCAAAAGGTCAGGGCTGAGGCCTGGCTGCCTTCCAGGGCTGGAGAGAATTTATTTTGAAGTGCTAGGAACTGAGGTAGCACCAGGAGTCAGGGAAGGGTCAGAATGCAAAACTCGGGGCTGTCAACAGTGTGAAGTGTTTGCCTACGGTCTGCGGCACAGATCTGACTGCAGGAGAGGTGATAATCACCTCCTAACACAACCATCACCGTCACTGGAGGAACGACAGCAGCAGGGTTAAAGACAGGTCCCACGGACCTGTGCCAGCATTGCTCTGGCAGCACTGAGCGTCTGCTGCAGGTCCTGGGAGGTGTTACAGTCATGGGCCAAATCCTGGCCCCCTTCTCCACAGCCACAAAACAAAACCGCCTCCCCAGCAGCAGAGTCAGGATTTAAATACTCATTTCCTGACTCTTTGTGATTTCCTCTGCTAGGTTGCATGGTTGAATTGCTAAATGTACTCGTAAAACAGGAAAAGAGGAAGAAAAATACAGCCCCAAACCCCACCTCAGGCTAAGAGCTGAAGCAGAGGCTGCAGCCACCTCGGCTGCCCACACTGTGCCAGCTGCTCTGCACTGGTGCTCCCCACCCCAGCACCCTTGGAGATGACTCAGGTCCTGTTGGAAATCCCTATTAATCCATCCATAAACATTTCTGCTCCAGACTATTAGAAATATTTAGTTCTAAGAATGTAGATACTTTGGGTTTTTTCATAGCTGGAAGGTATTTTTGGCAGAGGTTTCCAAGACCTTACAGGATAAGCTATGCCGTGGATGGCCCCCACCTGCAGGATGTATCAGGCTGCTTCTTCCCCTGGCCAAAGCTGTTCCAGCTGGAGCAATTCCCAACTCCTTCCACACACTGTGGATTCCAGGATGATTTTCCAGATCTCCAAAATGCGCCAGGCGATACCAGAGGTTCGGGTGCCACAAAACTTCTCTGGAAGGGACAGCAGAAAGTCCCTCCATATTTCAGAGCTTTCGGCCAAATTTTGCTGTTCACTCCAGAGGTGGAGCTTTTATCCCAAAGGACAATGGAGTGCTTATGACTAAAATGAGCTCTAGACGCTATTTTAATTGCTCCTAGAGGTAGGAAGGTGCCTCACTCATAGCCTCAGGGCAAGTATTTACATTTGTCTGTTGATGCTGGTGAGCCTGTTGCTCTCTTCAGCTATTTCTGACTTCAGTGCAGGTGTCTCAAATCATCTTCCTTTAGAGGCTGAGGGGCTCTGAGGTCCCGTCGTGCTGGATTTGGGGTGTGGGGGAGAGGTAGGGATTCCCTGGGTCTGTGCTGGGGACATTGCCTGTGCTATGGAGGTAACCAGCCCTGGGCTCTCTGTCCTTAGGCATCACTTTTGCCAGTGAGCAGGAGAAATACAGGAGAGGTGGTTTGGTTTGGGGGTGTGGGGTCCCTCCTGGAGGTGGTGATAGTATCCTGCTCTCAGCTCTGCTGAGATCATCCAAAGCCTTGAGGTCTGTGTCACCCCTCCCTCTGTCAGCAGGGTCCTCCTACACAGCCTTTGCTTTGTTGCAGTGAAAAAGGGGGGATATGGGGGGTGGGTCTAGAGGAAGAGGCCTTTTGGGACTCCTGTGATGCCCTCAGGACTGCAGAGCCTCGACTGTCTCATTCATCTCTCCCCTTGCCCCCTGTGCCCTAACTTCAAAACCCATCACAGGGCATGGGTCCGTTAAACACCAGGGAGATGCACGCTGGCATGAGGTGTGTCAGGGCACAGGCAGGACCCTTTGCAGTCAGGTGTGCCAGGATTCAGGAGCATCCCGGGGCCCTCCACGCTTTCAGGGTGAGCTGTAGGGACGAGGAGAACAAGCCCTGTGAACTCTGGCTGCCGAGTGCCTCCTCGCCCCCTCGCCTGGGCCACGTTCAACGCCGCGGCCGCTCATGCCATAGAAGGGAAGATAAAGCCGTGGCTTCCCAGAGGCTTGGAGTTCTGCTGCTCTCTGGAACTGCGCCTCCTTCCAGCTCCAGAAGGGGGGTTGCAGGGGAGGCGGAGACAAGGACGGCTGTTTGCTTTCCCTCGCTTTTTTCCCCAAGCCAGGCTCCCTAATCCGCGCTGGATTTGGCCGCGCCACCCTGCGCGGGGCCGAGCCGGGGAGCAGCCGGCACAGCGGGTCCGCGGCTCCCCGCAGGCAGCAGGGCTGCTTTCCTCAGGGGTCGGTGTTTTTAGGGGCAGCTCGGCGGGAAATGGAGAGCAGCAACGTGCCTTCAGGTGAATTTTCTCGCCCCTGGTGCATCTATGCCCCAAGCACAAGCACAGCTCAGTGATGGGCATCAGGGACCAGATTTGCCTGCGCCAGCGAGGCCGAGCCGTGAGAGCCTGTGAGCTTTCCCTCTATCTTTCAGCAACTGATAAAAATATATCCACTCTTTTTTTTTTTTTTTTTTTCCCCTCCAAGTGGCTAAATTAAACCCATGCAGGGCTGGAAGGCATCCCACGGAGCTGTGTTGCTGGAGGCAGCTCCCGGCTCTGGGTTATCTCAGCCCCGTGGCAGCAGTGGGAGCGTGCGGGAGCGCGGGGCTGTGCAGCACATTCCTGTGCTCCTGAGGTCATTGCTTGGCTGCCGCCTGCTCTCGCCTGCTGCCAGCCCTGTACTGGGGCTGGATCGCCCCTGATTTATGGTTATTTTTCATTTCTCACTCCAGCTCCAGCTGTGTTAAAGCCCAGCTGTGTAAGGCCCTGGCAGAGGCGTGTGTTTGGGGGGCTGCAAGGTGTCAGGGACCTGAGCATCCCAGAACAGGAGGAGGGTGGCAAGGGAATGCCAAAGCTGGAGCCCTGTCAAGTGCTGCCTGCTCTCCCCCACCAAATGTTTTGCTGCTGGAGCCCGTTTTGCACCAGCACCATGTCGGTGGGATGTTGTGAGCATGATGTTTTCCAGCAGAATGCTACAGGGTGAACTGTCTGGGATGCAGGGAATTGGCATGAGCTTGAGGCTGCCTGATGGGCAGTACATGCACACCCATGGGTGCTCAGGGCTGGGAGAGGGCTGGGGAGGGATCACTGCTACCCAAGGATCTGTGTTTTAGCAGAGCTGATGCGGGCTCAGTGCAGGGTGTTCTCTGCCTGCAGCCACCTGCCCCTCTCTGTTCCCCCCTGCTCCAGCCCCTTCTCTCTCTGCCAGAGACAGCTAAAAGCCCAGCAGCAGAGGGGACCAGCTTCCCAGGAGCTCTTGGCCTTGAAGACAGAGAAAGGTGAGCAAAAAATGTGTTTTCCCCCTGCTTTGGTTCCTCAGAGTGATATTAAGAAGGCAGCAGACAGGCCCAGCATAGCACCAGGGAGGATGGGGATGATGTAGGTGCAGGCAGGGGTGCAGGAGGGCAAACAGGGCATCCCAGAGACAGGGATCCTTTCAGTCATCCCCAGAACAGGAAACCTGACAAGCTCTGTGTCCTCTCTGAGCCTGCCAGCACCATCCCAAAGAGTGCTGATTTGGACCACTGAGATGGAGGGAGGCATTTCTCCAGTGGGAAGAGGGCAGTGCCAAACCCAGCCCACGGCAGTGGCAGGTTCAGCTGCCCAGCACGTGCAGGCAGCCCAGACAGCAGGAGGCAGCCAGTGCTGTTTCAGCCGTGTTTGTCTTGCAGCCACTGCCTCCCTGCTTCCTGAGCATGGGGAGAAGGCAGCACGGCCAGAGGAGTGGACTGACAGTGCACGATTCCTCCAAGGCCAGGAGGAGGAGCAGCTGCAGGATGCTGGCCAGGCAGGCACTGCGAGCATCTCCCAGGACACTGAGATCCAGGTGAGCTGGAAGGGCTGGTGCAGCTGGAGGCAGCAGCTGGGCATGGAGCGTGTCACCAGCCAGGTCTTCCCTGGCATGTGCTGGGCTCTCCCATTTTTGGGAGAAGGACAGGTCTAAGAAAGGGTGAGGAAGCCCAGAGCAGTGAAGCTCTGCATCCCTTACACTGGGATTTCTCATCCAACTGCTACCCAGGTGGAAAAGGCAAAAGAGCTGGAGCTGAAGGAAGAGCTTGATGCGCTGAGGAGAGAGCACACGGAAACCCTGCAAGGTGCGTGCCGGGGCAGCAGGGCTCCCTGCAGCTCCCCTCCCCTCTCCCCGCTACTGCCAGTGTCCCTTTGGCTGCCTGTGGGGTCATTGGGGTGCTGTTCCCTGCTCTCCAGCACTGTGGAGCTCCAGTGGGGCCTGCTGCCCCAGTGTCCCCACACTGGTGGCACTCAGCTCATGTTCCCCCGCAGAGCTCCAGGGAGCACATGAGCAGGAGAAGCTGCTGCTGACAGAGTCCCACCACAGGTCTGAGGCAGCCTTACAGGTACCAGCAGAGAAATCCCTGGGGAGGGGGGAACTTGTGGAGGGCTTGAGGACCATCTGCTGGTTCTGCCATGGTGCCCCATGTTCTTCAGTGGCCACCTCAGTCCTTGGTGTGCTCACGGATCCTCCAGCCCTGGTGTTATTTGGGTACCACAGCCCAGCAGCTCCCAGGCTCAGAAAGAAATCCCAGATACCTCTCATTCTGCTTCTTCCCTGCTTCTCCTAGGAGAAAATTCAGGCACTGAATTCCCAGCTGAAATCCTTCCAGGAGAGGATGAAGCGGGTGGAGGAGTCACTCCTGAGAACAGACTACAAGAAGCACATCCAGGTGCAGGGAGGGGTGTCAGGGAGGGGACCTGCTGTGGGGTGCTGACCCCAAGCCAAGGGAGGGACACTGATGGACACTGGCAGGGTGGGGCTGGAACCAGGGGGGAGCACAGGACAGCTGAAGGGGGAGCAAAGCCTGTCCTTGGGAGGTGCTGAGGTCCCTTGGACACAAGTGATGGCCCTGCAGGAGCACGGGAGCCCCAGCCCCTTCTGGGAGCAGGAGCTGGAGAGCCTGCACTTCGTCATCGAGATGAAGAATGAGCACATCCACGGCCTGGACAAGAAGCTGCTGCACCTGGAGACCGTGGTGGGTTGAAAGGGGGGTCACAGCTGGGCTTTCCTCTTTTCATCCTCTATCCACCTAAATTCTGCCCAGAAACTGCAGCTGGAGCAAAGGTGGATGGAGCCCATTTCCTCTCTTGGCGTGGGGAGGGGATATGGGAGCAATGCCCCCAGGCCAGCATTTCACCCAAAATGGGGTGGCAGGGGGCTCAGAAGTGCTTCCCAGCTCTCTCCTCACCCTCACGCCCCCTTCCAGGAGGAGAGGAACCTTCTGCTGGAGGAGAAGGTGAAGACTCTCCAGCAGGAGAACGAGGACCTGCAAGTTCGCACCCAGAACCACTTGGTCATGGCGAGGTGAGCGCTGGTCGCACCCCCCCGGAGCACGGGTGGCATCTCCGATGGGGGGGACAGGCGGCAGTGCGGGACTGTGGTGCCAGCGGGTGCTTTGCGGGGAGCAGCGGGGCTGGCGGGCGCTGTGCCCGGCGGCTCCGGCAGCCTGTGCCCTCCGCCCGCAGGCAGCTGTCCGAGGAGCTCCAGGCCGCCCGCGGGGCGCTGGAGAAGGAGGCGCAGCTGCTGGATCAGGCTCGCCGGGAGAAGGAGGAGCTGCTGTACCGTGTGCTCAACGCGGGGGACGGCACCCCCTTCCCCGTGGCCGCCGGCGAGGTGCCCCTCATCGCCACGTAGCACCGACGGCGCCCCGCGCTGCCGGGGGACTGCCGGGGCTTCCCCGCAGCCCTGTGAGCCCAGGGCTGCTTTCACAAGTGCCCCCCAGGCGGGGCAGGGCTCCGGGCTGGCCCAGCCCTCGGGGCGCCTCACGGACCGGAGTGATGGAGCATTTCACGGGACGCCTACGCCTGCATTTCCCCAGCCCGTGTGGGGCCGCAGAGGGACTCTGGCCTCCCACCCATACAGTCCCTGCACCCCTTCCTCTAGTGAGGGGCTGTCTGGGGGTGAAAGGGGTCAGCCAGAACACACAGACTTGCATTGGGCAGGATCTGACCCAGTGCTTGGCTCTGAGTATAAACAGCACCAGTGCTGCCCCGGGGCATGAGGACGATGAGGAGGTCACTGGGACAGGATGGGGACAAGCACTGGGAGGATGAGGAGGGCACTGGGGACATGGTGTTAACCTCAGCAGGCAGGGCTCCCACCCAGGCCCTCCTATTCCCATCACCTCCTCCACCTTCAGCAAATGTCTGCCAGGTACTGCTCCTGCAGCTCAGGCATGTCCCAGCTCACTGCCATGAAGACCCCAAGCCCTACTTGTCCCTGCTGCCCATCAGCAGCACTACCAGTCCCATCTTCTCCCCCAGAAGTTGGACAGAGGCTGGAGCTGCACATTCAGGGAGCAGAGCATCCCCCCAGGAGGTATCAGGCTTTGGCAGGTCACATCCCTCTGCTGGAGCCAAGGCATCCCCATCAGGGAAGATGCTGCCAGCATGGCTGTGGGCAGGGCTGGATGCACACGAGCACTTTCCCCTGGGTGCACGAGTGTGGTGGAGTCACTGCTCTGGGGCTGTCACAGACCTGTCCCCTCCCCAGGGCTGTTTAGCCAGGGCTGTACGTGTGTCTGTGTGTCTGTGTGCCTGTGTCTGTGTGTCTGTGTGTGTCTGTGTGCCTGTGTCTGTGTGTCTGTGTGTGTCTGTGTGTGTGCTGCTGGCTGTAAGGATTACAGATCCATAAGAAGCAGCAGCCTCAGGAATCCCGTGTCAGTGGTTTGGGGCACTGGTGCAGGAGCATCCCAGAGTGGGGCTGTGTGCTCCACACCCCCTCCAGAAGGGGAAGGATGGGAGCTGGCACCACAAACACTCAACAAGGAAGCTCCAGATGAGGCCCTTAAGGCCAACCCCCATTTTCCTGCTCCTTCCCTCTTTTCCTTCATTTCAATGGGCTCCCAGCTCAGGGCAGACCCAGACCCTCCCAGCATCAGGGCCACTGCAGCAGCCACTTCCGTCCTTTGTGCTGACCCTTATCAGGAGCAGAGCAGCTGAACGGGCAGCCAGGAAGGCAGCAGGGATGTGGGGTCCAGCTCTTACCCACACACCTCCATGGGGTGGCCAGAGGGGGAAATGAGGGAGCCTGTTGTGTCACAACCATGTCCTGTCAGGGCACCCTCTGCTCCACACATCATCTGTGCCTCCCCCAGGTGCTGTAGCACCAAAGCAGGGGATGCCCCAGCAAATCCTGCCTGGTTATGGTTGAGGGGATCAGGATTTCTGGACAAAGGGATATGAGGCTGGTGGAGTCTGGGATCCTGCTCTGGACACCTGGTACCAATGTCCCAGTGCCCCAAAGGCAGATCCTGCATGGGACTTGGAAGAATGTGCCCGACTCTGGGAAAAGGGGACACTGGGAACTGAGGAGGAGGAATAAATGAGTGCAGAAAAGGACTTGCACACTATGAAGAGGGAAAAGCCTGGACCAGGCAGTACCTTGGCAGTCATGGGGGAATGATAGGTCAGCTCAGGCTGGCTGCCCAGGCAAAATGGAGGGTCAGGGCAGCACGAGAAGCCTCCATCCCTGTGAGCAGCTGAAGGAGCAGGGTGGGCAAGGGCAAGGGGCCTGTGGAGGGCTGCAGGGAAAGGTTTCAAAGGCAAAAAAAACCAAAGCCACAGCCCAGTAACAGCAGCAAAAACACTTGTGTGCTTTATCCTCTCAAAACAGAACTCTTTCTGCAGGGGTTTGCTCTGAGGGTTTGCGTTGCTCAGGGAGGTTCACCAGACTCGAGGAAGCAGCTCCTGCAGCTCTGGCAGGGCTGGCCCCCTCTGTGGGACAGGACCCACAGGCCAAGGGGCTTCCTTGCCCCCTGGGGACAGGGTGGAGGGAGCCAGGCACTCAGGAACTAGCCATCCCCTTTTATTGCCCTGGAGCCGATGGGCACAGGGCAGTCCCACGAGGCTCCAGGGCCACCTCCCTGGCTCTGCCTCCCGGCAGCTCCCGGGGACATGTCCTTTCAGGCCAGTGGCTCTCGGTGCTGTGCCAGATCCCATAGCCAAAGTAAATGAGGAAACCTGGGAAAGGGCAGAAGAGGGTGTGTGTGGAGTGTTTCTCTTCCTTCCCCTCCCAGCCACCAAGCGCCTGCCCCTCCCTTTGGGCCACATATCAGAGGACACGGTGCTCCCACCACTGCTGGACACCAAAGGTCAGCATCTGCTCCCTCCCCACCACCACTCAGAGCAGCATTACTGCCACGGGCACTCAAACCTCCAGAGCTCCACCCAGACGGGCTGGTGGCAGCTCTGGGGCCTGTGGGACCGTGCTTACCCACAGCCACCCAGAGCAGGTACCGCAGCCAGGCGGCCGCGCTCAGCCGGGCCATCAGCACCGTGTGCATGGAGATGCTGAGGAGAGGCAGGAAGGGCAGGCAGGGAACCTGCAGGGAGCACAAGGGTCAATTCCACAGCTGAATTCAGCTCTTTGCTGCTTTGGCTAGTTGTCCCCAGGCAAGGGGAAGCCCAGCCTGGCAGTGAGGCTCAGAGATCCAAGCTGGGACTGCAGCCTGTGCTGGAGAGGGATGCTTGTGGAGGGTGTTTTGGTTGGCAGGTCCTGAACTGGGGCAGGAGGTACTGCAGGGTTTGAGGTGAGAGGCAGCAAAGCACTCATAAAACTAAGCCAAGGTGTTAAGGCCAGGTATCTTTTTACTGAAGAGCAGCTCCTATTCCCCAGCAGGCACAGGGCTCAGCTGGGAGATGCCCCTTCAGCCCTCAGGTCAGGGGGGGAAGAACCATCATGGTCCCTATGGAAAACCCCACAAGCTACATGCTGCCTCCAGCAGTACCTTATTAATGTGGATGCAGCAAAGATGTGCCTGACCTAAAGCTGAGGGAACACCCTCAAATGGCACCCTTTCCCCACAGGGCTGCAGCACTTGCCTGCTCTCTGTGCCCCAGGTCCTTCTTCCTGAGTACATCCCAAGGGCTGGGCTGGGTGCTCAGTGCTCACCATGAAGGATGCCTTGTCCTGGCTCTGAGGCTGCCTCCAGATGAGAAGAGCTGCTGCCAGGATCCCCAGGAGAGGCAGGGCCAGAGCTGTGATGCACCAGGCACCCCCAGCCTGCAGGCAGGGCAGCCCAGCAGTGCTCACCCAGCTCAGGGCACAGGCCAGGGCAGCTGCAGAGGGACCACAGTGTCAGGGCAGCTTCCCTGGGCTGGGCACATCCCTCTCCCAGGCTGCCATGGTGGGACAAATGGCAACATAGCTGGGTGGCTTCTCATGGTGGGTTTAGCTTTTCTCTCCAGTCTGGGAAGCAGGGGGAATGGGAGGTTTCCTGAGGTTCTGTTGGGGCAGCCAGCTTTGTGGGGTGAGGGCAGGAAGGAGCCTGCATCTGCTGCTGGGTGGTTTTCTCTGGGCAGGAACCTGCCAGCCCTTGCTGCAGCAGGGATGTCCCTCATGCATCCCCCCACACCAGCTCCCTGTAGAGCCCATCCATCATTCCCAGACACACCTACAGCTGTCAGAGCCCAGACCACCACAGCAGAGGAGCGAGGGGTGGGATGGGGGGGAGGCTGGACCAGGTGGTCCCACCAGAGCTGCAGAGCTGGGACCTTCCCAGGAGTGTCCCGAGGGCTGGGCTCAGGCCGATACCTGAGGAGCAGACACTGGCTGTCAATGCACATAAACCTGCACCTGCAGTGCAGCCAGGCCAGAGCCTTGTCCCAGGCATGGCCCACATCAGCAGCTGGGTGAGCCCTGTCCCCAGCAGTCTCACCTGAGCAGCAGCACACAGCCAGCCACCATCGAGTAGGCCAGCAGTGTGCCAATGGACATGGTGTCAACCAGGGCTTTCAGGTCAAAGAGAAGGGCCAGGAGAGCTGTGGGGAAGAGAAGCCCTTTCAGCCTCTGAGCAGAGCTGGCATGCTGCTGTGCCCACCTCAGTCATATTCTCCTGGCCTCCCCATGTCCCTCTGACACGCACTGCAACAGAACCTCGATGAACTGGGGATGCTTTGGTCACTAGTACAAAACATCCTGTCACCTCCTGCCTGGCAGTGCAGAGAGGCTGAACCAGTGTCTGGGACACCACTGAGGCCAAATGGTCCTCACCCACCGTGAGGAGATCTGTCTCTGGGTGAACAGACATTGCTCAAACAGCTGCAGTCAAGCCTAGAGGGAAAGAGGACACCCACCAGGCCCTGCTCACAGTTAAGGGTAACCCAAGCACTCACCCACCTGCCACTCCCCCAGACACCAGAGTTGCCAGCACCGGGCACTGACGGCGACTAACTTTGGCCAGAGGTTGGAAGAGGAGCCCATCTCGAGCCATTGCATACAGGATCCGTGGCATGGGGAACATGGAGCCCAGGAGGCTGCATGAGAGAGGGGAGGAGATGGGGAGAAGAGGGGAGGGATCCGGGAGGTGCCATCCTGCCTTTTGCCCCTCCAAGGGAGCTCCCATTCATCTGTATGGCCCATAACCTTCTCAAGACCATCTAACAAGATCATCACCTTCCTCACCATCAGATGAGGAGCAGCATCAGAGAACAGATGTCTGCAGTCACCTGTGCATGCCAGAACACCCCAGCCCACTCTTGTGGACGTGCTGCCACCAGACCACTTCCTTCAGTGGCATGCCAATGGGTTTGGCTGCTCTGCAGGAAAGGCCAGGGTGGGAACACCAGGGTTTGTGTGGAAGGGATTTTAGCCAAGCAAGAAAGGCAAGGAGGAATTCAGGAGGAAGGGGTTGGGGATATCTCCTGGATGTGTTACAGCTCCAGTATCTTGCTGTGAACCACAGAACCATCATCAGAGAATGCCCCTCACCTGGTGGTGAGGGCACACAGTGACCCCACAGCCACGGCGTACTTTGCACTGCTCCAGCCAATGTACTCAAAAGCCACGGGCAGTGGGCTCATGGTGTCCAGGAGGTAGTAGGGCATCATCAGGGTGAGGGCAGCAGACACCCCAAAGTAGGCCAGGAAGCAGATGAGGAGGGAGAGAATGATGCCCATGGGGATGGATCTCTGCGGGTCCCTCACTTCTTCCCCTGGGGAGGACAAGCTCAGCTGTAGGAACAGATGCTCATTTAATGTGCACGGCATGCTAAGAGCCCAGCCCAGGCTGGAGAGCAGATCCTGTATTCCCCCAAGAGAGGACAGAGACCTTCTAGCAAGGACCCACTATTCTGGGCCCCAGGGATATTGGGATGGAGAATGTCTCTGCTTCAGGATTAGCCCAGACATTCCATGTTGACTCTTAGAAAGGGCAGGAGAGAGTGGCTGCAGCACAGAGATGGGAATGAGCCCATTTCCCTGCCTTACACTAGTTCCCAGAGCTGTGGGGCAGTCACTGCCACAGCCCCCCAGCCTGCAGGGAGGGTCCCACCAGCAGCACCCCCACCTCACCTACCTGTGGTAGCAATGCAGTCGAATCCAACAAAGGCATAGAAACAGGTAGAGGCTCCAGCCAAGGTCCCAGTGAAACCATAGGGCATGAAGCCTCCCACCCCAAAGGCACTGGTCATGTTGTCAGCCATGGACTGGTTCCTGGGAGCAGAAGGAAGAGTCAGGCAGTGCAGGGCTCAGTGAAATGGGATCCCAGGGTGGGGTCAAGCTGAACCACCCATCCAACCCACTCAACCTACAGCATCAACCCAGCAGGGCTTAGGACTTTGTCTCTTCGACACATTGCCAACAGGGAGAAGTGGAGAAAGTGGTATCTCTTGGGGTAAAGCACTGGGAGGTTGCCTCCCCACCCCACTCTGAAGGCAGCACTGGAAGAGTGAAGCCCCTCATACCCAGCCTCGTGGGCAGCTGCCTGTGGCAGATCATCCTCCCTGAGTTTCCAGTTGCTCGTGTCGCCTTTGATGAAGTCACTCACTGTGACAAAGAGCAGGACGAGCACGTTGAGAGCTGTGAAGGCTTTGTTGACCATGGTGGACTCCTTCACTCCAAAGGAAAGAAGCCCTGGAGAATAAAAAATCAAACCGGGATGAGCCCCCTGGATGACACCAGGGTAGACATTACTGGGGAGGGTGGAAAAGGGGGGCAGTGGTAAATTCAGGACAACTTGCAGATTTGCCCAGATTCCCTTTCCATTCCCCATTCTTTGCTCAGGGAAATAACAAATCCTCTGAGGGATCAGCCCCATTCTGAAGAGCCCACAGTGGGGTGAGGAGCTCATCATACCTGATGGAGGGTGGCATCCTACCTGCCAGCAGGACCACCAGGCCAGCAGCAAAGGCATCAGGGTGCTCTGCCAGCCCCACAGAGCTCATGGCTGCGTGAGCACCCAAAAACCTCCCCATCTTCTTGCCAAGGAGCTGGTCAAAGGTAGCGCTCCAGGCCCGGGCAACGCTGGCTGTACCTGGGGAGAGGTGCTGGCTGTGTTCTGGTGGTCCTGGGAGGTCTCAAGGCACACCCAGCAAAGCCACCAGCACAGTGGTGGGGGGGATCAAGGGGGCCTGATACCGATGACATAGGACAGCAGCAGGTTCCAGCCAGCGAGGAAGGCCCAGAGCTCTCCCACTGTCACATAGCTGTAGAGATAGGCAGAGCCAGCCAGGGGCACACGGGCCCCCAGCTCGGCGTAGCACAGCCCCGCCAGGGCAGACACCACAGCTGCAATCAGGAAAGAAAGGACGATGCTGGGGCCAGAGCTGGTCTTGGCCACCTCCCCTGCCAGGACGTAGACACCGGCCCCCAGCGTGCTGCCCACTCCCAAGGCAACCAGGTCCAGGGTGGAGAGGCAGCGGCGCAGGCTGGAGCCCTCTGAGCTGCCTGGGACTCGCTTTCTGCGGGACAGCAGCCGTCGGGACAGAGCGCAGGCGGCCCCAGCACGGCATCTGTGGGACAGGAAAGCAGCAGCAGTGAGCACCCTGCTGCCCCACGGGCACGACAGCCCTGGGGATGTGACACAGACCCAGCCTCAGTGGTTTGCTTGCAGCTCCCACCATCCACACAGTGCTCCTGGACTCGCTGGGCGCTGCCTGTTCTCTGTCTCTGCCAGGAAAATAGCCCATTTTGGAGCAAGATGGAGCTCAAGCAGCTGTGCTGATCCCTCATCCCCAGTGACAAGTGGAGCGATGCATGACTGGGGTTTGTTTGGCTCTGTCCAATTTGTGAGAGGGGACAAGGACACGTGTTTGTCTCCCTACCAGCTCAGAAAGTTGTTCTGTTGCTCCAGCAGCCTCCCCAGCCAGGATTATCCCAGCTTTGACATTGAGACTATTTGAAATGCAGAACCCATGCCAGAGAAGGAAAGATGGGAGATGCTCTGCTTCTGGAAATTGCCTTGAAGTGCACCAGGAAGCACCCACCTGCTCAGATGCTCCCACAACACCTGTAACTGTGGGTCAATGGCACAGCTCAGGTGGAGACAGGATCCCCTGGGCCCTCAGCCTGTGCAGTAATGCTTTGGCTTGCTGGGGGCACCAATGGGGAGTCAGCCTGGCAGAAACCCCAAACTGTGTGACATCTGTGCTTGAGGGAAGGTGTGCTTGGTATGGCATGCCTGGGATTTGTGTGTTTTCCCCCATCCTGCACATCCTCCAGGACTGGAGAACCTGCCTTCACATCCCACGGTGCTGCCAGGACCTCCAGGTTACCCCACGGCAAAACAAAAGCCGTGCCACACACTCCAAATGCCATAACCTGCTATTTACATGTACAGGAGCTGGCTGGAAACCCTGTCCAGTGGCACATCCCTGTGGCAGCGGGGACATGTGATCTGGAACTGGAACTGGAGGGGACAGGGACAACCCTGCCTGGCACCCAGACCCGCAGGATGGGCGGCTCCTGGAGGAACAGGGAGCTCCAATCTCCGACACAAATGCCGTGCCCTGGGGGTGAGGAGCCGCCTCCCTCCCGCCCCCGCAGCAGCGCCCACCCGCCGCACAACCCCAGTCCCGCCCAGGGCACCTCGCCCCGGAGATTCTCCCTTCTCCTGCAAACAAAACTCACCCCAGCCATCCTTTGCTCCAGCGGCGAGCTGGTGGGGACAACGAGCACCAGGCAAGCCCTCCTCAGGCTCTCCCCTTAAATCCCTTTTGGAGCACCCCGGCCCTCCCCCCGCTGACCACCGCTCCGGGCTGCACAATGGGAAATCTATGCAGAAATATTTTTCCCACAACGCCTTCCAAATCATACACACAGCCTGCAATGCTAATAGGCTCAGAGGCATTACTGAGGGAGTTTAATTCACTTTTCCAAGCTCCCTGGGCAGGTGGAAGGGGGAACCCTTTCCCTCTGTCCCTGCTCCTTGCACCAGGACCCACATCTCAGTCTGTGGAGCTGGTTTTGGAGGAAATTCAGGCAGAGAGGAGCAGTAACAAGGCCGGGTTGGGGTTTAGGGGTGCATGCACTTACAGCTATTACTGACCCCAGCAGCCCCTGGGGAACACAGAGGAAGGTGAACAGGTCCCTAAATGGACTGCAGCAGCAAGGCAGAGGAGCACAGA
The DNA here is from genome assembly GCA_017589585.1 of Phylloscopus whistleri. Lineage (NCBI taxonomy): Eukaryota > Metazoa > Chordata > Aves > Passeriformes > Phylloscopidae > Phylloscopus > Phylloscopus whistleri. Next base: position 3,441,959 of record JADMLD010001555.1, on the reverse strand, counting down.
CCCAGCTCCATGGGACTTTTGCAGCAGCATGTCCAGCTGTAACTCCTTGAAGCAAAATCTGAGGCTGCTTGTACTTCCCTGGTATGTGGGCATTCCTGGGGTGCAGCTCATAGGGGCTTAGCAGCAGAGTGCAAGCAGGGGCAGGGCTAAGTCCAGGGCTGGGCTTAAATGAGGGCACAGGGCTGTGTGGATGGGGGTCCCAGGTGAGGCTCCTTGGGGCCAGTAAGGCACATGAGTGTCCTTGGGCACCGGCATGGCTGTTCTGCACGGCTGCTCCTGGCAAGGAGAGGCCATGGAGGAAGTGATGGGGTGACCTGGTTGGTCATCAGCATCCTGGGAGAAGAGGACCAAGTCTGGGCTCTGAGGAGAGCTTGGGAGAGGTGTTTTCGGCATGAAGAGCTAACTTTGATTTTATTGTAGGTAGTGCTCAGGCTGAATCTGCTTACAGTGTTTTGAGACAAAAACCTCTCAGGCTGTGGCTCAGCCCATCCTCTGGCTTTCATCTTGCAAGAAGCAGAGGGAGGGAGCAGGAGCCATGCAGGAGGAAAGCAAGGAAGGATCCAGAGCATCTAAAGAATAGATGTATACCCTAACCACAAGGCTGCCTTGTCCTGCCTCTGTGGGGCAGCCCCATATCTAGAGACCCTGTGAGCTGCTGGGCACTGTGAGCACCTCTGGGGCAGGGGGACTCAGCACACCACGGCACAGCCAGGGACACCAGGAGGAGAGCAGGGCTGTTGTCCCTCATGCAGCACAGGGTGAACAAAGCCGTGCTTGTCACCCACGCCATCTCACATGAGCGAGGTCTCCAGATACCAATGCCAGCCCAAGGGAACATTGCCCTGAGGGGAAAAAAAGGGCAGGAAGGAGCAGCCAGTGCTAGGAGGGTGGGGGTCTCACCCTGCCAGGCTCCTCCAGGGGAGCAGAGCCCTATGGCCATGCCAGCCATCCAGTATGTCACACCCAGCCTGGGGTCCCGGCTGCCCCAGAGAGATGCTCAAGCCAGTGGGTACCACCAGGGCTGGGATGCAGGTTACACAGCAGCAGCCCCCAGCATCTCCAAGGGCCCGTGGGTTTATCTGCTCTGGCTCATGTCAGACACCACCACCCGTGGCTCCTGGGAAGCCCCAGCAGCCCCTCCAGCCCTGCTGCAGCCTCCGTGCTGGCTGGGCAAAGGGTGGTGGCAGAGGAGCTGGGTTACACCTGGGTGAGGCAGGCAAGGAAACGGCCTTGGGGCACTGCAGGGAACGGTACAGCCTGCCAGGAGCATCCTGGAGAGACAGCCTGCATCTCATCCGTGTCTGCAGCATGCGAAGAGAAGACTGGGGGGTGAACCAGGGCATCGTGGCAGCTCGGGTCCTGCCCCATGGGTGCTCACGGCAGAGCCTTGGTCAGCACCTCCCTCCTTAAGCGGGCCCTGAGGGACCAAGGTCAGGCCATTCTTCCCTCCTTCGACTTTTGCAGAGAGCCAGGGATGGATATTTCCCAGCCACGAGCAGGAAGGGGGTGATTTGGTGCAGCAGGAGGTGGCTGGCGGCAGGACCGGGAGGCAGCGGGGTGCCCTGTGCCTGGCGTTTACCGGGAAACCGCAGCTGGGGGGACAGAAGGAGTGACATTTCCGTAGCTGAAATGCAATCGCCGCTATTGCCTGGCAGTGTGCGTGTCACGGCGGCTGGCACAGCGCCCCGGCACACACCAGGGGGGCTCTTGTGCCAGGCGACCCCCTTTCCCGCAGCCGGGCAGGGCCGGATGGCTTTGCGGTGACACCGGGCGCCGCCGCACCGCGGGCACCCGGCGGAGGTCTGGCGTGGCACCGGGGGTGGGATGTGGCCCTGGCCCGTGGCAGGCGGGGACTCGGGGGCGGTGACGTCTCGCCGAGAGCGAACAGCTGCCGGCCAAGGACGAGCGCTCGGCCGCAGGAGCAGCCCGGGCGCGGCGGCGGCGGCTCCCGAGAGCGCACCCGAGAGGCTCGGCGCTGCCGGTCAGTGCCGCCGCGGGGCTGCGGGGCTGCGGGGAACGGGCTGCGGGCCGGGGAACCGGGCGGGGCCGGGCACTTCTTTCCGCAATGGCCTGGGGGGAGGAAAGTCGTGGGAAGCCCCGGCCGGGCTGGGCGGTGAGTTGTGCAAGCGGAGGCTCCCTCCGAGGGGTGGCTGCAGGGGGAATCCCTGGGTTGTTGGTTTTTTTTTTTCTTTTTATGAAAAATCTTTCCTTCTTGACCAGCCCCCCGCGGGCTGCGCTGTCGGTGGGTGCTTTTCGAGGTGGGCACTGGCGGGGCTGCGGGCCCCGCTGGGTGTGTCCGGGCCGGGATGCGCCTCAGTCCGTGCTTTGGTGCTGCGGCGGCTGCGGGAACACCCATCCTTCCTTCCAGCTGGGATCCAGGCTGAGGATCCCCCTGGTTCGGTACCGCCAGGTTTGGCACGGGTAAACGCACCCCAGCACAGCCCGGAGCCTCGGCGCTCCTGGAGGCCCGGGAGGCTTTTTGGCAGTAGGGTGGGGCAGGGCATTTTGGGGATGTCCCTAGCCCCACCGGGAGGATGGATGCCGGTATTTTTTTAACCCGGGGAAGCTCCCTTTGCTTCAGGACAGCGGGTGGCGGGGCACTGGGTGGGGGAGCCCCGCATGGGGTGCAGCCCCTGAGCTCAGACCTGGGGGGGCTTTGGAGAGGCTTCAGGGGTGCATTGCTGGTGAAACAGGGGCTCCCACAAATGCTGTGCACGTCATTTAGGATTTCTCACGGGATCCCCATAACCCACATTTCTCCGTTGTTGGGTGGGGGGCTGGTGTGCCCCCATGCTGGGCCACCGCTGCCCAGTGGATGGATGGGGTGTGTTTGTGTGGGAATTGTCCCGGGAATGCCCTCCCGGCGTCTGCGGAGGTGTCAGCAGCAGGGGGGACAAGGACGGGGCACGACGAGGGCAGGTCGGGGACTGGGTGTGGTCGGCGATTCTCCACCGCTGCCGAGATGAGCTGGGTGGTCGCAGCCCCGCTGCCACGTGCATGGAGTGAGGGAGAAGGGCTGTGCCGTGCTGGGAGCTCCCCGCTCCCAGGAGGGTACACAGCTTCGTGCCCAGGCTCCAAAGGGGCACTAAGAGGCTGCTGGGGTGGGATGCCTTGGCACCCACCCAGCATCCGGCCGCAGTGCGGCCCCACTGCGTGTGGGGCTGTGGGGGCTGACCCCGGCCAGGAGCCTCCTGAAGGGGGTGAGGCTCACAACCTCCCCAGCTAGAAAGGGGAAGGGAGGTGAAAGCAGCTCTGGGTTTCTGCAAAACTTTTTCCCTCAGTTGTGGGTGCTACAAGCTTCCTGTACCCGAGCAGGGGGACCTGGCCTGCACAGATGGTTGCAGATCTGGGTCGCCCCTTGCATGGGTGCTCCTGCAGGGATGTGCAGCTAAGCCAGTAAAGTTCATGTGATTTCTCCTGCTTACTCCATGGCATGAAAACAAACTCCTCTGGGGTCAGAAATCCCCCAGGGTGGCCCTGCTCTGCTTTGAGTTTTTCTGCAACGTGTCTGAGAGGGAGGGTGAAGGAGGCAGGCGGGGCCGTGCCTCATGGCTGGCCTCAGCTGACGCTCAGGGGTTCATTCATGGCTGGGCTCCATTTTCCAGCTGTTTTTCTCCCTCTACCAGCTCCCTCGGAGCAAATGGCGCTCTTGGGGGACTTTCTCTGGGAGGGTGGGGAGAGCCCACCCCGCAGTGGGTTGCAGTTATAAATGGTGCTGGTGTTAGGAAACAACCTGCAAGTTACCCTGGAAACCCAGCTGTGTTTCCTGGTCTCCAAGGATGTGTGGGACTTGATGGTGGCCTTGATCGCTGCACAGAAACTCAGATAAGAGCTGTGGGGATATTGTGGGGGCTGCCCAGCACCGTGTGACAAGGAAATGTCCCCAGCAGCTGCTAAAGCTGAGATGGCCCCTGGGCTTGGGGCTGCAGGGGAGCAGAAGGGACATTGCAGGGTGCAGAGAGAAGGCCCAGCCCTGCGGAGGATGCTGGGGCCCATTTCCACATATTCAGCACATTTTCCCCCTCTGGTTTCTCTTGATGCTGGCAGGAAGCTCTGCAGACTCTGCAGGCTCTGCAGGCTCTGCGCCCCTGGCCTGTGGGGTCCCCTCAGTGCCAGATACCAAAGGCTCAGTAACCACAGGGTGGCTGGCAGAGCCCCTCTCCCTGATCCATCCTGCAGCAGCTGGCATTGCTTTCCCATGGGCACCGTGCCCCAGGAGGGAGCAAACCCTCCCTTAACTAACACAGCCTGCAGAGAGGGCCCTTGGCTCACACTGACCTTTCTGCTCTCTTCCACAGCTCCTCCTTGCCCTCTCTCCAGTGATTCCCAGCTTGGGCAGCCATGGCACCCCACGGAAAGGTAAGGGTGACCTCCACACAGCAGGGATGGGTCCTGGGCTGCTGCAGGGCAACCCCAGGGCTGGGGCAGTATCTCCAGCAGCAGCAAGGACGTGGTGACGTGCATGGACACCATGCTGCCCAGAGCCTGTTTACATTCCTGCCTCCCCAGCCAGTGCTGTCTGGATGTGATGCTGATGGGGGAAGTGCTGGGCTGCGGAGCAGGGACAGCAAGGAGCAAAAACCCTTCTGGGACCACAGTGGGATGGGGAAGAGGAGCAGGGCCGTGGGAAGGGGAGGAGAAGAGATGTTGCACTGGGGATTTGGGCATTTGATGGAGAAAACTCCTGCCTGAGCATGCTGCAAGGCATGCAGCCCAGTTTGGGCCTTTCCCCTCTCCCTAGCCTGGATTAGTTCCCACTCCAGACTGGGGCTGGTGCAGTGTGGCAGCTGGGTGAGCAGGTGCTCCCCTGCAGGCAGGAAAACATCTCAGTGTGGGTGGAAAACCCTGCCTCGGTGGGCAGCTGTGGTTGGCCCAGTGCAGCTGCCTGCTGGCAGGGGAGGAGTCCCAGCCCAGAGCCTCCCTGCTGCACTGCTGGGGCCAGGCTCTGCTTTCCATTCCCTGGAGAAATCAAGCAATTATTCCCTCCAGCCTCACTACCCAAAGCTTCCTGCCCTAAGCTAAGGCAGTGATTGCTCTAGGTGGGGAAACTGAGGCACAGTGCAGGTGAGCATTTTCCTGCACTAGTCCAGGACCCCAAGCAGCCATGGGGTGGAAGAGAGTGAAGCCATGCTGGGAATTTTGCTTCCACCCTCCTGGCCCCAGTGTGGCTTATTTTTAGCTGGGAGGTCCCGGACAGGCCAGGATGACTCAGAGGCTGGAGGAGGGGAGGCGGGAGGCCCCTGGCAGCTGGAACAGGATGGAAAGTGGGATGGGGGTATGAAGAGTATGTGGTGGGCAGGATGCTGTTTCCATCCTAACTGATGTTCCCGCACTTGCCTGGGGCTCATTCCCACAGAGAATGCAGGGAGTGTGGGGTGATGCAGAACACTGGGCTCCTGCCTCAGTTTCCCTTGCCCCTTCCCAGCAGGCAGGCAGCTCGTGCTTCAATGGCTCAGCAGGCAGGAACACAGCCCTGCTCTAACTCTCTGTTTAACCACAGCCAACATCTTGACTTCCCAATCCCCTCCAGGCACCCTTGTTCACTCCTGCTGCCTCCAGGCACCTCCTCTGCCTTGCAATTTATTTCCATCTCTGCAAGGCACGTGTGTGGGAGCAGCTTGTGCCAAGCCAGGAGGGTCTGGGAGCTGCTGGGAAGTGGGGCTAAATCCAGCTCTCCTGATGAATCACCTGCAATACGATCTGTCCTGTGCCCGCCTGGTTCCCGGGAAGGGCAGCATCTCCTCCTGGTCCCTGCCACATGGGACACCAGTGCCAGCAGCTCCTCCCAAGAGGGCCTGTGGGATGTGCCCAGTTAATCTCTGCAAAACAGGAGGAGAGAGGCTGGTTTGTTTCTGAAGGTGCTGGGTGGGATGTGCAGCAGAGCTGTTGTGCCATGACGTTGGGATGGACCCTGGAGAGTGGTGGGTGTGGAGCTGCCCTGAGTCCATCTCCTTGGGCTCATTCCTGGAGGCACTTCCTGGGGCAGGGACATTGATGCCCATCTTCTCCGAGGATATGCTGGCTTTAGATGTCCATGCCTGGCAGCAGGCCTGGGCCTTTGTGCTCCTGAGGATTTTAAAGAAGCCGTGCAGCAGATCCTGAGCAGATGAGCCCAGGGAGGTGCACATACCCAGCTGGCACGTGGTACAAGCAGAGCCAAGGGAGGATGCTCAGTTTCCCAGGGTGCTGACACAGCTGACAGCCCCAGCTCAGCTCCCAGCCCTCCTGTTTCTCAGCAAGACTCCTAAGGAAATGCTGCTGCTCAGTTCTTCCCACTCTGCCTCTGGTGGGGATGTATCCCAGTTCTTTATGTGGGGCCAGGATGGTTTCACATCTGCTTCCACACAGGGTGGTGCTGATCTCATTCAGATCTGGTTCCAGGCTGCCATGTGGTGAATTCCCCTGGACAAAGCTGACCTGGGAAGGGGGATTTTGGTCCCCCCATTTTCTGAGGTCTCTGGAGTTGTCATTCCTGGGCTCCCTTTTGTACAGTCTGGAAGTGGCAGATAGAAGTGGATTATATCAACCCCCAGGATTTCTCAAGCTCTCAGGAAAGTTTTTCCCAATACCCAGGGTCTCTGCTCCAACCCCTTGGATCGGCCTGGGCCTCATGGGAGGGCATGCTGGAGCAGGACAAACTATTGGCAGCTCTGGTGCTTCTCAGTGTTTTCCACTTAGCAGCCCATTTGTGCCTGTAAATTTGTCTCCTTGCTGCATGGCTTGGAGGCCATGCAGAGCCTGGGCATCCTCAGCATCCAGAGTGGTTTCTTGCTTGCAACAGGCAGTGGAACATTAATTCCCTCTGTAGGGAGAGCAAACATGAAAGGAAACAACTGCAGAGGAGAAAAACTGTTTATGTCTGAGGTTGAGCTTTGCCTTGGACAACCTGAGCCACAATGGATCTCATATCAGTCCTGCTCAACTTCAACTTCTCCTTCCCCCACTGGAGCTGCCCCTTCCTCTTGTACCTTCTCCCCTCCTTTCCCGTAGGTCTACAGGGGCTCAGTGAAGGATTTCCAGGGCTTTGACGCCAACCAGGATGCAGAGGCCTTGTACAATGCCATGAAGGGATTTGGTACGGATGCTCCTCCAGACTGTCCCAAGGCTACCCTTGGTGTCCCCTGTTCCTTTGGTTGACCCTTGCATGGCTGGGTGTCCTGCAGCATGTCCCCTCTCAGCTGACTGACTGCTTTAGCAGTGTGCTAAAGCTCTCCTGGCTTCCTTTCCTCCCGGGAGCCAGCTTGGCTCTGCTTGTCCTCCCAGCCCCAATTCAGAGCAGCTCTGGGCACGGCAGGGTGGCTGTGGTGACTCCTGGCTCTCCCCACAGGCAGTGACAAGGAGGCCATCCTCGACCTCATCACATCCAGAAGCAACAAGCAGCGGGTGGAGATCTGCCAAGCCTACAAGTCCCTCTATGGGAAGGTAAAGCCAGGAACACCCCCGGCCCATGCCCCTACAAGTGGCCGTGGCTGCCACCACCCAGCCCAGGCAGGGACCCACTGCTCCCTGGACCCACTCAAAGATGCTGTGGAGCAAAGGATCCCCCAGCCCCTTTCTGCCCCTCCACCAGGACCTCATTGCAGACCTGAAGTACGAGCTGACGGGGAAGTTTGAGCGGCTGATCGTGAGCCTGATGCGGCCCCCAGCTTATGGAGATGCCAAAGAGATCAAAGATGCCATCTCGGTACGGGGTGGGCACCCCCCAGGGCCCCTCTGGGGACACCCCAGCCAGCCCCACGGCTCATGGGGCTGTGTCTCTGCCCGCAGGGTGTCGGCACGGATGAGAAGTGCCTCATTGAGATCCTCGCCTCCCGCACCAACCAGGAGATCCATGACCTGGTGGCTGCCTACAAAGATGGTGAGAGCTGAGAAAGGGCAGGGGCTGCCCTGTGTCCCCTTGGGCCACAAAAAGGGCAGAAGTGAAGGGACCCAGCTCTCCAGGCCTGACCTCCCCCCTTCCTCTTCCACCAGCCTATGGGAGAGACCTGGAAGCTGACATCGTTGGAGACACATCGGGCCACTTCAAGAAGATGCTCGTCGTTCTGCTTCAGGTATGTCCATCTGTCCAGCATCTGTAGGTGGTGGGTGCCTGTGCCCTGCAGGGCTGAGCCCATCTCTCTCCCACAGGGTGCCAGGGAAGAGGATGATGTGGTGAGCGAGGACTTGGTGGAGCAGGATGCCAAGGTGAGGCTTGAGGGGTCACTGTGATAGGTGGTATCTGTGCAGGCATGGGGCTGGTGGCACTGGGGCATCTGCAAAAGGTGGGTGGGTGCCAAGGGCAGCGCCCTGAGTCAGGCTGTGCCACCTTCCCCATCCCACAAGGACCTGCTGGAAGCTGGTGAGCTGAAATGGGGCACAGATGAGGCCCAGTTCATCTACATCCTTGGCCGGAGGAGCAGGCAGCATCTCCGCCTGGGTGAGCATCACCTGCAAGCTCAGGGTGGGCCTGAGTGTAGCTTGGCAGCTTCTCCAGGCATCTCCTTGCTCTCATCCCACAGTCTTTGATGAATATCTGAAGATTGCTGGGAAGCCCATTGAGAGGAGCATCCGGGGAGAGCTCTCTGGTGACTTTGAGAAGCTGATGTTGGCTGTGGGTAAGCCAGCCCCACATGGGGATCCTGCAGAAACACACCAGCGCCCTTCCTGGACTGGGAGGGCTCAGCACTGGGGCCAGCAGGGTCAGGGCTGTGGCTGTACCTGGTATCAGGGAGCTCAGGGAGGCTCCTTCAGGGTGGGTGGGGATGCTGGATGTGGTTCCTGTGGGGTGTGGGTGCTCAGGGGTTGGGGACACTGGGGGCACAGGTGAAGCTGGGTGCTGGCATCCCTCACCACACCTCGATTTCCCTGCAGTGAAATGCATCAGAAGCACAGCAGAGTATTTTGCTGAAAGGCTCTACAAGGCCATGAAGGTGAGTGGATTTCCCCTTCCCTACAGGGTCCCCCCAGCATTGCAGGGATCTGGCCAGAGGAGTCGTCCCCTTGTCATGGGATGTCACAATACAACACGAAAGAGTGACACTCATGCACTGAGATGTCCAAGGCAAAAGGGGCAGTTTATTTACAGACCTCGACATTTATAGAATTCCAACAGTGACCATGGATTGGAGGAAGAAAACTGTCCTCTCTAACCACACTGGTCAACCCAACAGTCCATCACTTCTCTCCTCCTCCAGAAAGGAATGCAAACCAATCATTTACATGAAAAGTGCATGAGAAACTCCATTGCAAAAATGCAAATACAGAAGGCTGAAACAGAACTTTAGAAAAACTTTAGAAAAACAGAGAGAACAGGGCAACATCAGGGTGCTGCTGGAGGACAGGATGACACAGGTCCACGAAGGCAGGACTTGTGTGACCTGTGGTCTCTGCCCATCCCTCCAAAGGAGTTATTCCTTCAGACCCAGGGCTGGGTAGAAATCAGATAGAGGGTCCCACGTGTGATGGGCTGAGCAGAGTTGCTTGGCCATCCCAGGCTTGATGTGGGGGTTGCTCCCTTGCAGGGTCTGGGCACGAGAGACAACACGCTGATCCGCATCATGGTGTCCCGCAGCGAGATCGACATGCTGGACATCCGGGAGGTGTTCAGGACCAAGTATGAGAAATCTCTCTACAACATGATAAAGGTAAGTGCTGGGGGTCCCTGCTCACCCTGGAATAGCTGCTGGTGCTGCCTCCCTGATGATGCCAGCGCCCCTGGGAGGGCTGTGCTGGGTGTCCATCTCTGAGGACAGGGTCTGGGGAGACCCTTCTCCATGAGCCCATCCTGTGGCACTACCTTGACTCTACCTACTGCATGGTTCTCTGTCTCCATCTGCCTTTCCAGGAGGACACGTCTGGGGAGTACAAGAAGGCTCTGCTGAAGCTGTGTGGAGGGGACGATGAGTAAGACCACCTGTCACCCCTCTTTGTCCCTCTTCATCCCCGTGGTGCTGGGTACAACATCTGGGCAGAGCCTGGTGGAGCACCAGGACCAGCAGCACCCACAGTGACTGTGGTTTGGTACAGGGGGCCCTGTGGCCCTCTGCATGGCCAGCCACAATGTCATGGTCCCTTCTTGGCACATGGGAGCCCTTCAGGGCAGGGCCAAACCTCTGGAGAGAGGATGGTCTGGTGGGGGAGGTTGGGATTCACCACACATTTCCTCCCATTCCCACCCATCCAGCCCCACAGCAAGCACCTGGCTCCTGCCTCTGTGCCCAGTGGATACAAAACACCCCTTGTGGAGGAGCAAGACAGTGTGGGAGGGGGCTGCTGGCAGGTGCAGGGCCCCCATGGCTCACTGTCCCCTGTCCTTGCCCTCCCGTTGCAGTGCTGCAGGTGAGTTCTTCCCCGAGGCGGCGCAGGTGGCCTATCGGATGTGGGAGCTTAGTGCGGTCAAAGTAGAGGTCAGCACCCCCAGCCCCCCTGCACCCCTCTGTGCTGCCTGCCAGCTTGGGACCCCTGGCTGCTCCTCTCTGCCATGGGGCACAGCCAGCCCCACACCTCTGCTCTGACTCTCGCTCCCCGGCTTCTCTCGATGCCGTTCTCTGGTTTTGGGGTCGCAGGATGTAACCGTGGCAGGGCTGGCTGCCCCCGTGGGCTCCACTAACCCCCTCCTCTCTCTGAGGCCTTCCTCCCTTGGGGCAGTGGGTCCTGCATGTCTCTGCAATGCATCACATGCAGCCCTGGCTCCAGTGCCCACCAAAGAACTCCTGCCCCCTGGGGTAGCCCGGAGCTGGCCAGGGCATGGCTGCAGTATGGGGAGTGGCAACCTGCATGCAGCTGAAGCTCCCACAAAAGGGTGCTTTGGGATGTGCAAGAAGTACACCCTGAGCCCTGCATGAACACTGTGAGGATGAAGATGTGTTTGGAGCTGTAAGGACACGGGAGGATTGAACTGTAGGGCAGGAGTGGGCACGCTTTCAGCGACTCCTCTTCTGTCTCTCGGTGACATGGCCAGGCCAGGCTGAGATGTTCCAGGCTAGGGCAGGCAGGTGTAACACTGGGCAGGACACCAAGACTCCAGGGACTGTCTGTTGCTGTCTTCCTTCTCTCTGCTGGTCTGGCTATGATTTGCCCCTTAAAGGAAGGGGTGACAGTGGTGGGGAGATCCTCACTGATGCCCAGGTGCTTGCACTAACACAGAACCTGCTTTGGCCTCAGCTTGCTGGGTGGCACCTTCCCTCGTCTCCATCTCTCCTTCTCTCCATCTCTCATCTCCATCCCTCCCTCTCTCCATCCCTTCCTCCCTCCCTCTCATCTCGAGGGTGAACATAAACCGCTCTGTGCATCCACAGCTGCGAGGAACCGTGCAGCCTGCAGGAGACTTCAACGATGATGGGGACGCGCAGGTGCTGAGGAAGGCGATGAAGGGCCTGGGTAAGTGGGGACCATGAGTTTAGGCCCTTCCTGCTGCTCCTCAACAGCCCCTGGGGCAGGAAATCCACCCTGGCCCACGCAGGGCTGCATGGAAACTCCAGGGGGAATAGAGACAGAGCTGTGGGAGTTCTCCCTTCCCAGCCTACCCAGTTTGTGGGGGTGGTGACGTGCCCATGATCAGGGGTGACACAGTGTGGCTCTGCTGTCATTGCAGGCACGGACGAAGGGGCCATCATAGAGGTGGTGACCAAGAGGAGCAACGCCCAGAGGCAGCAGATCCTAAAGGCTTACAAGGCTCATTATGGCAGGGTACTGCAGCCCCCTTCCCATCCTGCTTCCTCCTGCCCCCATCATGCCCCCTCCCACATGGAGATCACCTTCTTACTGAAAGGAATCCTGCCCAGGGAGCAGTGGGCAGCTGGGGCACACCCACATGCCCTGGCATGACTCCCCCAAGGGAAACAGTTGTCACAAAATAGCTGTTTTGCTCCTTTGCAGCCTCCCACCCTGGGTGCCCCACCAGCCCAAGCCAGGGTGCCCCTTCCCCTTCATTTGCCCCATCCTCAGCTCGGCACAGAAGACTCCAGAGCCAGAATCTCCTCATAGCCACCCAAATATGACTTTAAACTGCCCCAAAAGTTTTCACAGATGTCTCCAATTCCTACCCTCTCCCCCCCTTTTTTTTCTTTCACGTTGCCTCAACTGGTCCATCCCTGCAGACGCAGGTGGGGACTGAACCCTCAAATGCTTTTGCAGGACCTGATGGCAGACCTGAAATCTGAGCTGTCTGGCAGCTTGGCCAAGCTGATCCTGGGGCTGATGCTGACACCAGCGCAGTATGATGCCAAGCAGCTGAGGAAGGCCGTGGAGGTAATTGTCATACTGCTGGTGGCCTGGGGCTGTCAGTGCCCACAGCTTCACACGCCCCAGGGTCTCATCTCCTATGGAGAAGAAAAGATCAGAAAGCACCAGGACAAGGACCTGGTTTGCACTCAAGGCTTGCATGCCTCTTTGCAGCCTGACATGCTCAGCTAGCTGGTAGCCACAGGAGAGCCAGGGTAGGGGCAAACCAGCGACATGCACTGCTATCCACCAGTCACACCAGCTGGGACCCCCCTAGCTTCACACTTGGACACTTCCATGTTGATTCCTACCAGCCCTTGGGGCCATTTGCTGGACACAGACTTTTTGCTACATGATTGACTTGGACCCCTCCTTGCCTGGCACTGCAGGGCAGTGCCATCATGTCCCCCCATCTGGTGTTGGCACCTGCAGCACCCACCATGCCACTCTCTTGCAGGGGGCCGGCACAGATGAGAGTGTCCTCATCGAAATCATGGCCACGCGGAACAACCAGGAGATCAGGGCTATCAACGAGGCGTACCAGGAAGGTAGGGCACAGGAGGGACAGGGGGAGCACCCAGGTTCTGGGCACAGATCACACTGTACAAGGCCCTTCCAGAGCCCAGGCAAAGTTTTGTCTCTGGGTTGGCCCCACGGCTTGGTGCTGTGAAGGTCTGTTAGTCCCTCCAGCAGAGCGATGGTCCTCGCCTCTCTCCATCTCATGGTGACATGCCCCAGCTCTGCCATCAATGTCTCCTTTCCTGAGACCTCTTTCACAATGATCCTATTTCCTCCAGAGTACCTGGAGCAAGAGGCTGTGCTTTTGCTCAGGGCATTAGAGCTGCTGGGGTGATCCCCTCTTCCCTGGGTTTGAACTCAGCAGATGGAGGCATCTGCTTCAGCCATACTTCCCATGGGGACCACGGGCACAACAGGCACTGGTGGGTGGGAAGCTGAGCTGCAGGGCTTAGCCATCCCTTGTCCACAGCCTACCACAAGAGCCTGGAGGATGACCTGAGCTCTGACACATCGGGGCATTTCAAGAGGATTCTCGTCTCCCTGGCTCTGGTAAGGGCAGCTCCCCCTGGGTCTTTTCCTCTCCCTGCCACAGGCAGGGTGGGGGTCTGGAAGGACAGTGTCTGGAGAAGACAAAGCATCACTGCCTGGCTGGGCAGTGCTGCTGGGCTCTGTCTGCCACCCCCTTACTTGGGGCTCTCCCAGGAGATGTCCCCTCTCCATCTCCATGACTTTTGTATCCAACCACAGGGCAACCGTGACGAAGGCCCAGAGAACCTCACACAGGCACACGAAGATGCCAAGGTAAGACCCATATTGACAGTGCTTCTATGGGCTTTGCATTAAAGAAAGAGGATGTTGCATGCCCTGGTCTGGTATTGACATTCTCAGGGAAGCAAATGCTGCTGGGCCGGAGTCTCTGTAAACTGCAGGGGGAGATGCCAGGTGAAATGACACCCTTGGAAGTAAAGCTCCCATGCCTGATTCCTGAACCCCATGGCTCTGCTGCTTCGTGCACAGGGAGAGCAGCCCCAGGGAGTTCCCAACCAGTAGGCTGCAGCCTTTCTTGTGCAGAGCTGCCACTCTGGGGTTCAGTAACACACACTGATGCTGAAATTTGGCACTTGAGCTTCAAACGCAGCTTTGAACTGGTCTGCAGGACCCACCCACCTCTGTGTGTTGTGCAGGGGGCAGCCCTGACACACTGCGGTGCTCCAAACCTCTCCTGGGCTGTGGTGAGACACAGCTGGAGGGGGGAGGCTGAGCAGCCAGAAGCAGTGCAGGGGGGTGTGGGGGCCATTCCCTGGTTCAGCTCCTGGTCCCAGGAGACCTGTGACCCACGGGCAGTGTTCCTTCACCTCCTGCTCCTCAGGGCCGCGTCCTTTCTATCAGGGGCTGGCAAGATCTGTGCAGCGTCAAACCCGAGCTCTTTCTTGGCTGTCCTGTGCCAGCCCTGGATGTTCCAACGAAGGGAGAGCACCACGGCATTCCCGCAGGGCTGCCACCAGCAGAGGGAGCGGGTGCTGTGCTGCCTGTGTCCCTGTCCCTGCACTGCCTGCACCCTGCCACACTCTCTGCCTGTGTCCCTGTCCCTGCAGTGCCTGCACCCTGTCACACTCTCTGCCTGTGTCCCTGTCCCTGCACTGCCTGCACCCTGTCACACTCTCTGCCTGTGTCCCTGTCCCTGCACTGCCTGCACCCTGCCACACTCTCTGCCTGTACCTCTGCTGATGCCTCTTCGGGACTACCTAAAAACAGAAGCTAGACAAAATTAAGAGAATAAAAGCAGTATATTTATTGAAGGGCCTTCAGGTACATTTAGGGCACATGTAGCCCCCCCCAGGGGCTATACCCAAAAATGGACAATGGGTCACGGGTTTTCATATTTTTATGAGTTTGGTCCATTTGCATATTGGGGGTTAATCTTCCAGTTACAGTTTCAGGTAATGACATTGTTTACTCCAAGTTTGCTCCCCCTCCCAACTCAGTTTTGTTTACATCTCTCAGGGCCTGAGACAGTGAAGTGTCCTTGATTCCCAGGCCTAGAGAGGAATTGTTTTGTCTGACTAAAAAGGGAAAGCAGTAGCTAACACTGTAAACTCCATATAGAGTTATACACTAAAGATTTACTGGATTACAAATATATGAAAAATATAAAAGTTAAAATCCGAAGGCATCACTGCCCATTCACTGCCTGCACCCCTGCTGCATGGGCTGCTGCTCACCTCACCCTGCTGCACAGAGAGAGCCAGGCATGACATGCACAGGGATGAGCCAGCCAGCTGGCACCTGACCTGGCACCACACTGTTTTATCAGCAAAGCTGACCTTCCCCTTGTCCCACTGGCAGAGGTGGGCAGGCTGGTGGGAGCCAGCCTAGAGCCAGGCAAGGATGCTCCAAGAGGAGCAACAGGCTGGCACCCAAGCTCCAGGGTTAGGGGGACTCAGGTTGTTTGGCAAAAGACCACCCTCCCAAGGTACTGGTGTAGAGGCCACACTTGAGGAGGACACAGGTCCTGCTCCATGGGGAAGCAGGAGACCTGAGGAGGTAGTTTTAAGGGACTTTGCTAGACTTCCCTTGCTTTGTCAGGGAAGGATAAAGGTTGAGCAGCACCTTCTGACCCTGTTGTCTTCCTGTCTCTCTCTCTCCACCAGGTTGTTGCTGAGACCCTGGTGAGTGCCTGCCTTTTCATTCCTCACCCTTCTGCATGTTTGAAGGGGTGCTGCAGCCCTGGGGTGCAGGGCTGGGGCTGGGAATTGCAGCCCCACAAGCCAGGCCTTTCTGACCACATGGGCTGTGTGCTCACTGACTTGGGACTGTGGTGTCCTTGCATCAGGATAGGGGACAAGGAGACAGATGGGACCTACAATTAGGGCACTCCCTGCAGTGTGGGGCAGGAGTGGGAGAAAGCCACCTGCCCTGCCCTTGGGGACCAAGCCTGCCTGCTGCCTGCATGCAGAACCCGTGTTCCAGGCAGTGTGGGACTCAGGGCTGGCTTCCCCAGCTCCCCAAAAGTGGGAATTGGGGAAGGGGTGACCTTTTCCTGCCTAATGGATGAGATGAGCACAGCCTCCCACTGGTGCCCACAGAGGAGTGGCAGCCATTTCATTCATGGGCAGCACTGCTGTGGCCCAGAGTGGCTTTTGTGTCTGGCAGCCCTGAATTTCCTCTTCAAGTGGTGTTGGTCACCCCTGAAACATCCTCCACAAAGGACAAAAAGTCATAACCATGAGCATTGCAGAGCTTTTTCCATAAAAACTGGAAAGCATCTTTTCTTAGAGATAATCTGTGAGTGTGCTGCTTCACATCCATGCAGAGGCCTTTTTTAGGTGGAAAAAAACCCCAGCTATTTTCCTGCTCATAAAAGGCGACGCTCTTTACAAGAGGGTTTCCAGTCAGGACTGGCTGTCCCAGGAAGAGCTGTTTGACACCTGTGTCTCTCTCTGCTATGTCCATCTCTCTGCCTCCTTCTTCACTCTTTGTTCTCTCCCAGAAACTTGCTGATGTCTCCAGCAATGACTCCAGCGACTCCCTGGAGACCCGATTCCTCAGCATCCTCTGCACCCGCAGCTACCCCCACCTCCGCAGAGGTAGGATCACATTTCTCCATCAGCTGCAGCACAAGTGCCTGGATTTGGGCTGGATGGGAGATGGGGACATGGGGGCCCCCTCAAGGCTGAGGAGCCCAGCTGTGGTGGGGATCAGGCAGTGGGAAGAGATGGTATGGCCTGGCTTATTGAAGTCACCCAAGCCTGCTCTGGTCCCACCTGGTCCAGAAGTCTCCACAGCTGAGGCCGGAGTCTCCTGGGTGCCAAGGGCTGGGATGGAACAGCTCTGCAGTGACCCTTTCCTCTCCCCCATCCCCAGTGTTCCAGGAGTTCATCAAAATGACCAACCACGACGTGGAGCACGCCATCAAGAAGCGGATGTCGGGAGATGTGAGGGACGCCTTCGTGGCCATCGGTCAGTGCTCCCTCTGGACAGGGCTCCCCACAGGGCAGGCAGCCCCTTTAGCTGTCACTGCCAAGGCAGTGTGGCAGCAGATTCCTGCTGCCCTTGGGCCGTGGAGAATCCCACTGGGGCATGGGGTTGGGGCACTTAGAGAGTCCCTAGAGAGGGCCAGGCCTGCACCCTTGTACCGAGGAGCGCTCGTGGCTGAGACAGTGGTGCCACAGCTCCTTGCTGTGATGTGTCCCCTGGGTGCCACCAACCCACTTTCTTGTCCCCTCTTGTGTGTTGCAGTCCGGAGTGTGAAGAACAAACCGGCTTTCTTTGCTGACAAGCTCTACAAGTCCATGAAGGTGAGGACAGGCCTTCCTGGGGCTGGGCTGTGGGAGAAGGCTGTGCTGGGATGCTTTGGGACTGCTTTAATTCCCTGAAAGGGATGGGGTTTGTTCTCTGGCTGTCCTCTAGGGAGTAGGGAGGGCTGAGCTCAAACCAACACCTGGGGTTATCAGGAGATGTGTCAGGCTGATGTCTTGCTGGCAGCAAGATCTCTCCAAGGAGAGATCATACATAAGTTAGTGTTGGAAGGGACCTTTAAAGGTCATCTAGTCCAATTCCCTGCAATAAGCAGGGACATCTTCAAGACTGCTTAAGGCCCCATCCAACCTGTGAATGTTTCCACAGAGGGGAGATCCACCACCTTTCTGGGCAACTTGTGCCAGTTTCACCACCCTCATCATAAAAAATTTCTTCCTTGTAACTAGTCTGAATTTTCTCTTCTAACTATAACCCCTTGTCCTATCACTATAGACCCTGCTAAAAAGTTTGTCCTCATCTTTCTAAAGCCCCTTTTAAGTATTAAAAGACTTCAATAGGGTCACTCCAGAGCATTCTCTTCTTCAGGCTGAACAACCCCGGTTCTTTCAGCTGTTCCTCACAGGAGAGGTGTTCCAGCCTCATTTTTATGGCCCTCCTGTGGGCCTGGTCCCCAGCTTGGACTGTGCTGGAGATGCCAGGAGCATCTGTAAGCCCCAGTCCCTGCAGGGCTTTTTGTTCAAGCTCCCCCTTGCAGGGTGCTGGCACAGACGAGAGGACCCTGACCCGGATCATGATATCTCGGAGCGAGATTGACCTGTTCAACATCCGTGGCGAGTTCATAGACCTGTTTGACAAATCACTGCACCACATGATTGAGGTGAGGGGACAGGGACATCCCTTTCTGGCTCATCACTTTGTCTGGCTGAGTCCTTGCCCTGAGCTCTGAGGGGACCTGAGCCATGAGGGCACAAGGGCTGAGCATCACCTGGGGAGGGGGAACCTGCCCCCAGCAGCCCCAGCATTGGCTGGTCTGGCTGTAGAGAGGATGTGCTGGCATCTTCCACTGCTGCAGGGATACCTGCAGGGTGTCCAGGACATGGAGCTGTGCCCAGCACCTTGAACCAGGCTTCCCCAGGGCTGGTTCTCTGACATGGCTCTCCCCCTTGCAGAAGGACACCTCTGGTGACTACCGCAAGGCTCTGCTGGCCCTGTGTGGCGGGGAGGACTACTAGGTGGCAGCTGGGGCCCTTTGTGTCTGAGCCAGCACACAGCCACTGCCTTGATGTCACCGCAGCTTCAGGGGCTTCAGGGGATGCTCAGTCCCCTCCAGAGAACAGCTCACTTTGCGCTGGAAAGCAGCACCACATTGCAAGCGGGGGAGTCTCGGGGAGGGCAGCAGAGGGGTCTGGGTAGGGAGACTCTGTCTTGAAGCAAAATAATTCATACCCGAACATGCCACTAAACCAAGGAATTTACCCAGATGGAAAAGACAATTTTAAATCTGATAAATAAACCTCACTGTTGCTGACCCTGGGGCAAGAGCAGTTGACTTACTGGGGCAGGTTTGGGTGGGACTCAGAAGCCTTGGTGTCTCCTTGCTCCTGTAGGCAAACTCAGGTAAGAGCCCAGCCACAGCTCCAGGGAGGGCCCTGGAGACACCACAAAACCTCCCTGAGCAATGCTTCTGCTGAGAAAGGGGCTGAAAATGCACGTGGGGCTGGCAGCAGTGCAGGGACTTCACCAAGGGCTTCACTTCATGCCTCTGAAAATCCCCGGCAGGGTTCAAGCCGTTGTGTGAATGATGCTTTCATAAACCAGAGATACAAATCAGACCTGATGGCATCCAGCCGTCCTCACGCGGTTTCCTGTGCTTTCAAGCTGCTGAAGAAGCAGTCGAAAGGCACATGCCATAGAGGCTACACCCCCAAACAGTTTGTTTGCACTTCCCCCAACACTCAGGAGAAAAGAACTGGAATTTCCAAAAGCGGGAAATTCCAGCACTTTCAATTGTTTCCAAGTCAGAACAAAAAGTTGTGAATACCCTAGTCTTCCTCAGAACAGCTGGGTGAGGAAAGCTTCACCTTCAAAATATCAAAGCAGTGTTAGGAATAATAACAATATTATTACAACACTTCAAAACCAGCTGAGGTCAAGAAGCAGCAACATGTAGAGACAAACCAGGGAAGCTGAAACAACTCAGCTGGGTATTATCCCACTAAAAATTCCCTTGATGCCGTCCTGTAAAACATCCCCTTGTAACAAAATAACCTTTCTTGGGGGAAAACAGTCTGGTTGAAGCTTTTTCACCCTCCCCATACTCCCCATAGAGATTTGGATTCCTCTGTCTAGCCCTTGTGTGTAAGTAGGATTGGGCATCCCTGTCCAGACAGCATCTGGGGGGCTCAACATACCCCACACCTGCAGCAGCCTACAGGTCACCTGCTTGGCCAGGAACTTGCTGCAAAGACTCTGAGCAGCTGCAGAAGTTGTTTGGAAGGGAGGATGTAACCCCAATCTTCATCTGCCAATCTCTTCCTGCGGCTGCAGCTCTGAGCTCTGCAGCAGAGGCCTCTGGAGATGAGGGTGGCACAAGAGACTGCAGGGAGCAGAGCTGGCCACCTCCCTGCAGCTGGGAATAGGGCTCAGGAGTGAGGAAGGCCCAAGGAAGCTTTGAGGCTTGGGTGACAGACTGTCACCCCTGGGAGAGCCGGATTTGGGGCCGGGAGTTCTGTTCCTCCAGAGCACGGGGAAACCCTGCTTGGCGTTAGCACAGGGCCACGACACGTGAGCCATCATCTGCTTCATTCTTGTTGCCAAAACAGATGCTCAAGGGGTTTGTACAGGGGGTGTTCCCTGGGCACAGGTGTAAACACTCCAGTGAATTTTCTGGCTGTACCATGATTTCTATACGCCAATGGCCAGGGATTTCACCACCCACAGCTTGGATGTCTTGGAGTGGCACAGGACCACAAGTCAGTCCCCTCAGGGCCAGTCCCCTGCCCAGCTCAGGGTGATGCCACCACCAGGAAGACTGATTGACCAGAGCACAATGGTCCCAAGGCCAGGAATTTTCCAGGCTGCTCCTACAATGTAGACAAGATATCAGTCACACAATGTTTGAGGACAGGAAGGGAGAGTGAGATGGGGTTTCCTCCTTGAGCAACTCCCTCCTCTGGAAAAGTCCTGCAGCCAGAAAGCCTCTGTCTTGCCCCAGTGCCGTAGTAATCAATCTCCTGCAGCAGCTGCTGTTTCAGATAGAGCAGAGAACAGCTGGTGGTATTTTAATTGCTGCAAACACTCGGCACAGTCAGTACCACATTTGGACACAGGTTATTTCAGCATCTGCCTCATGCTGGGGTTGGATCTGCCCTACAAAGAACCACAAACTGGCCTGAGCTCAGCAGAGCTACCTATCCTAAGGCAATCCCAGGAAGTTGACAGGATCTGGGAAGCACCAGCATGGCCTCTGGGACTCACTCAAAAAGCAGTTCATCCCTAACCCTGTAGCACCCCCATCTCCAGAGAAAATACACTTCAAAGCACCACTGTCAGGAACACCTCTGCTCCCTCCACTGGTTCAACCCACCCAATCTGAGAGCAGTCAGTGACAAATCTCACACCTAACCTCTGTGATCAACAAGGAGGGGAGCATTTCAAGGAAGGCTAAGAAAGGAAGGGGGAAAAATTAGCAAGGCTGTGAGCAGGAAGGGCTGGAGGCAGGATGGTGCTGGCCATTCACGCTTCAGCTTTCAGGACTACTGCAGGGAAGAGTCTGGGTTTTACACTTTGCACGTTGACCAGCAATGTCAGGGCCAAGGGCTCACTTCCAGGCAAAGCCAGGGCCAGATTTCATAGGTTGCAACATCCAGAAAACCCCACGAGCCCATGTTTGCTGCACAGAGAGGGCTGGACCTCTGCTCTGAGTCAGCCACTGCAGATCATCTTTGCTGCCAGCCCCTGGAGAGGAGGAGCCACAAAGGCAAATGGGATGTCGGCCTTAAACCCTAACACAATGTGAGCTACTTCCACCCCACCTGCTGTCCTCCTCTTCCTCTGAGGGGAGAAACCCAGCCTTCACTCTTGGGAAGTGGTGAGCTGGGGCTGGGAAACAGCTGAGCTCTCCAGGACCATTCCCATATCTCTGGAGAAGCTCTACAGGACATGATGACTTCTGCTGAGCCCTGTTCTCAGGCATTGCAACTGGATGAGACATGGCCTGGGGAGAGAGGAAGAGGGGAAAATCCCCTCTCTGCCTATTGCTGGGTTTGTACATTGAGACTCCAAATGATTCAAAGCTTAAGGCATGCAAGGAAATCCTCTGAGCAATCGCGGACCTGGTTCCCACAGGTTTTGGCCCCACTATGAGACTGCACCCACCACAACCCATCCCCTGCTGACTGTGGAGGAGGGAGGGGATGGCAGGAGGTGGTGATCTCCTGTGAAAGGGGTGACACTGAGTCCAGCCTCACATGCCAGGTGTTGAGGAAGAAGGGAGCCCTCATTCAGTGAGAGGGTAAACCCCGCAAAGTGAGCGCAGCCCAGCATCCCTGGAAAGCCAGGGTGTGATCCAACCCCCTGGGAAGGCAGGGTACAGCAGAGGCTTAGTGGAGTGGGAATGCTCCACAATACCTCTCTTCTCTCCTCTCTTGATCCGTTCCACACTCCCTTCTGCCCTCCCAGCAGCCGACTATCCCAGGCTCCCTCCCCTGCCTCTCCTGTGCCCTCCATCCCAGAGCCCTCCCATCCTGCCAGGTTAATTTGAGTTTCAGATTTGCATAAGCAGCAGATCACAATGTTCTGGAAATCCCCTCCTGCAGCCAGAGCTTCCTCCCCACTCTCATAGCGTCACTGTTGGCCTTCTGCTTCCTTTCACTGCCGGAGCACCGGGATGCATCCGAGCGGCACAGCACAAACAGCAGGTCCCAGCTGCCGATGCCAAGAGGGATCCATTGACAGCCCCCTGCAGAGCTGAGCCCACAAGTGGCCCTGGAATGCTGAGCCAAACCAGCTGCATCCACTGCCTGCTCTGCTCCCACCTTGCTCCAGGGCCAGCTCCAGGCACAGCCATCCATGACAGCCAGGTCCTGGCTGGCCCCATCGCCCCATCAGGGTTCAAGTGAACTCTGTTTGCCCAGCAGCACAGAGGGCAGGGGGATTTTTTGGGCAATAAGAGCTGTTGAGCCAATACCACTTTGAATTCATACCACTAGGCCCACCCTGCTCACTCCAGAGTGGGACCAACTTGAAGGAAGCCAGACCTGATCGGAGACAAGCAGGACCTAAGGACAGGGGAGTTCCACCACCCCCATCCACAGCCTGTGCTCCTCAGCCCATTTTCCACAGCACAGCAGCAATCAGGGCACGTTCACATCAGTAAGCTGTAACTGAAGGTGCTGAACCCAACTCTCTGTGCCAAAAAAAAACCAAACCCTAGTGTGTCAACGTGTCAGCTGTGAACACACCCTCACAGCCACATAGGCGTGCTCATAAACCACAGCTACCATCAGGGGAGTTTTCTCCCCTGGGAGCATGGTGGGACCAAAGGAATGAGGAAGGACCAGCAGGACCAAAAGCCTTTCATTTTCATAGTGAAATTCATGCTGGTGTTTGGGCCAGCCTGAGCTGGCAACCTCAGGTAAAAACACAAAGAGCAGCTGGCTAGAGAGGTGGAGAGGCACCGAGTGAGGGTGTGCCATCCACTGGTTCCCAGGTGCAGGCAGACCCCAGACCCACAGCTTCTCACCCTCCTGCCATCCAAACCAGATGAACTAAAGATGGGCCCTCTTCAGGCCTTGCAGTTAACACCTGGCAAGGGTAGAACAAATGCCCTACGAGGTACAACTGTACCTCCTGGCAAAGAGCTGGGGAGCTGGAATCAGCCTCTATAAAATAGAAACATTTAAAGCCTTGGCGTTTCTTTCAGCACCAGCTGGTTCCAGCCTTGGTTCTGACCACCAGTTCTCCTGGTGAATGGTTTCCAGGGATTCTCTGCAACCCGGGAAAACCATCACCTGTGCACCTCCATCAACAGGCACAGCTCCTCCCTGCTCCCCCAAGAGGATGCATCCTTTTCTGACTCCAGATAGGGACAAGGATGAGATGGAACAACAATGCCTCTTGCCAGATGCAGCAGTTTCCCTGAGGAAAAGCACATGTTTGCAATCCCAATGAAGTTGCCCAGAAACCAGGCAAGGAAAATGATGTAACGAGGCTCTCCAGTTGTCCAAAAGTGAATCACAGCCTCCACGACAGCTCCCCCCCTCCCCTTTTTGCTGACTAATACCTGACACAATGGGCCCCTGGGAGGAACAGGCACAGGAGAGCCCTTTAAGTGGTGCCTGGCTCCCTATCAAAACCACACAGAGGCTGTCTGGGACCTCCATCATGGGGAATTCCCCTTCTCCATGCCTAAAAGTAAGCTCAGCTGGGCCAGCCTTCCTGCAATTGGGGGATCGCAGGCACAGAGCTCCTGCTCTGCAGGGCTCTCACTCCCCCCAGCCCCTCCAGGACCCAGCCTGGTGAGTAGTGCGATGATTTTTTCGGTGTGAGAGAGCCTGGGATGGAGTGAGGGGAAGGCAGGCAGCTTTTGGGGTGCTGCAAAACCAAACCACCCCTTTTGCTCCTCACAGAAATAAGCAGGGTTTTGTTATTTCATGCAGGCTGAGGCATTAATTTACAAATGAGGTGTTTTCTGGTTCTGGGGGACTGCATTTAGCTTTGAAGACAGGTTTTCTGAGGGTTTACAGAACAGCACTGGGCCTCTCATTGGGGTAAAACGAGACTTTCAGGGAACAAAAGGGAAGATATTGGGCACATGTGGGGTCCTGCTGTCTCATCTCCAGCCGAAACTTCAAACATGACCACAAACAGCACATCAGAGTCCCACCAGTGCTGAGCTCTCATAACCCAGCCAGGTTGCCAGGGTGACGTCCTGCTGCCAGCGAAGGGGAGTCAGGAAAAGGAGTTTCTGGGGTTTTAATTTTTACAACCCAAACCATCAAATTCCCAAGAAGTGGTGGAGCTGTGTCAATACAGCTGAGTAAGAAGCCAGGACTGGGACAGCTGGAAATTGTGTGATCTCCAGTGAAGGACCTTGATGAACCCAGCACCAGGTCACCTACGGAGGACATTTCTGGAGTACTGGCAAAGAGCAGCACAGCGGGATTTCTTCGCTCCTGGTTCATTGTTTTTATTTACACACATATATTTAATAAAACCCCACCACCTTCTCTTTGTGGCAAAAGCGACAGAAGAAAGAAAATCAGGTAGCTGTGGAGCGAGTCCCGAAGAGCAGTGAACCCAGGTTTTCCCTGTGCTTAGTGCTCCTCTGGCTGATTTCAGTGGCTCACCACGGCACAATGCCAGCAGCAGCACAGAGGAAAAGGATCCCTGGAATTCACGCTCCGATTAGAGAGCGGAATTTCCTCATTTAACATTAACGTGGAGGCTCGGTGGGGAATTCTCCCTGCCTCAGAGGAACGTCAGCCTCGGCCGGCCGGCAGCACCACCCTCCTCCTTCCCGGGGCCGAGGCTACCAGAGAGCTTCGGCACAGCCGCCCCTCAGCCATTGCTCCTCCACGCCGGGGGTACAGGAGGAGCCCCCTCGGCCCCGCCATTTTGTGTCTGCACAAGCCGGGGAAGCCGCTGCAGGGCTCGGCTTCACCGCTCCCTACGAGCACAATTTCCCGCAGGAAGAAGGCGCAGGCTGGCTCATGCCGCCCCTCAAAGCCCCACTGAGCTGCGCGAGACCGCCATCCAGCCCCAGGGAGCCCACAGGAGACACAGCCAAGAGACGGCGGCTCCGCCATGACGGACACCCTCCCCGCCCTCCCCTTTATACCCCCTGCCGCGCGCCGATTGGCTGCGCCGCCTGTCCGTCAGGCTGGGAATTTCCCGGGGGCGGACCCAGCCCCGGTGCTGGTGGCGGAGCGGAGGGACCCGGACCGAGACCCCGATCCCGACCCCGACCCCAATCCCGACCGCGATCCCGATCCCGGCCCCGCCGTGGGGCGCACGGCAGGTGAGCTCGGAGCGCTGCGGGGCCCTGCCGCCCTCGCGGACAGGAGCCCTGCCCGGGGCACCGGGGTCTTACCGGGCACCGGGGTCGCGCCGCCTCAGCGAAGGGGCCCGGGCCGGAGGGAACTGCCGGGATCGGGGCTGCGCGTTGCCTGTATCTGGCCGGTTCTCAGGATCTCGGGTGGTCGGGGTGAGAGCCCGGAGGGGGCCAGGGCCGCGCCGTCCCCCGGGGATTTATCCCGGAGCCGCCCGGTGTCGCGGGCTGTCGCGGTAATCGTGCCGTGCCTCAGTTTCCCCTCTCCGGCCAGGGCGGGGGCTGCTGCCGCCGCCCCCCGCGGGGGACAGGCTGGGTGTCTGTGTTCCCGGCGGTGCCCGGGGGGAGAGGAGGAGGCTCGGCGGGGTGCGGGTGGGGGTCCCGCAGCCCCCCGGGCGGTGCTGATGCCCCGGGGCGGCCCCGCTCCTCCCTCGCCCCGCCTTGCACAACCCCGGCGTTTCCCGGGCCCACGCATCTGCCTCCCGACCATCCCTGGTTTGCCATCCCCCCCGGGCAGGGCCGGTTCCTGGGCCCCCTCCGGGGGGGCTGCGGCGGCCATGGCCTCAAGGACCCTCCTGTCCATGCTGTTTTCCTTTCCCTTTGGCTCTTTACCTCTGGTCCAACCCTGTGTGTCCGCATCGGATGCTGATCCAGCGGCTGGAATAGCTGGAGCAGGGATGGCAGCATCCTCCTCTTTTGAGGGGGGGGAGGCACAACTTGTCTCCCCCTTTTCCCTCCCTTATTCCATGCTAAGACCCTCACGGAGGCCAGAGGGAAAAAACATAGAAAAGATGCTGCCTGTCACTGCTTCTTTTGGGTGAGAATAGCTCCTGCTGGGACTCATGGGGATCTGCATCCTCCCAGAGATCTGGCTATCCTGTACCTGTGTCCCTGGCACACAGATTGCTCCCTGTATTAAGAGGTCAAATACAGCCTTTTCCCTTGAGCTGGTTATTCCCATCACTTGGATGGGTTATTCCCATCACTTGGGTGGGATATTCCCACCACTTGGGGGAATGGGAGCTGTTCTGCTGCCACAAGCTCCTTTGGAGTGCACATTTCATGGAGAGTGCTATCAGATGAAGCATTCCGGAGACTGGACTTTGGGCACTGGGATGAATTCTGGAGACAGGAAGGCTCCAACCAGGCATATCCTTGACAGCTGTCTCTGTGGTGAGGTGAAGTAAGCAAGAAGAAAACAGGAGAGCCTTTTTGCTGCCTTTGGCATCGTTCCTGGTTCTGCAAGAAATCCCACGACGCCCTTTCGGCCCGACCTATGCCAGACAGACCTATTTAGCACACGGCCTCGGGTTGTTGCTTACCAGCAGCTGGTACAAAACTCTCTGGGGTGGAGGAAACTGAGCTATGTACTCCTGTGGCATTGCAGGTTTTGTTTTAAAGCAGCAGTTCTTACACTTTGGGTGGCACTTTGGTGTAGCTTTGTGGTGCCACTGTCTGCTGCCAGCTTGGTTGTTGCCAGCTGAAGCACACCAGGTTGGACAGGAGTAGCTTGGAAGCAAGAAAAAGGCTACAAGGAGAGGGGCGGCTGTGCCTTGTTCTGCTTTGGAGTGCTGTGACAAGCCAGCCATGATGCTGCTGAGCTCTGCAGGGAGAAGTGGAGCAGGCAGGATGAGCCAGATGTCTTTGCAGCAGAAGATGGGGTCTTGCATAATGCCCCCACCCTGTGCTGCCACTAGAGCACCACCACCATGCCTGGCTGCTTGTCCTGCCTGCATTGAAGCTTGGGCCCATCCCAAGGAGCTCTGCAGCTGTGCGTGGTTACCTGTGTTTGTAAACCTGGCAGATGCAGGGAAATGCTTTATTTTCTTTGTGAGCAGCCTCATCAGAAGGAGGCTGTTTTGTGAAGCCTCTTAGGGAGGTGGGTTTTTCAGGTGAGAGTGGGCTTTCTAGCTGGGGGACATCTTTAATACCTGCTGTGTTTTAGGTAGGGCTCTTGCCTCTCACACCCTCTCTTTGTGGCTAAACTGGCTGGAAAGGAGCACACTGCAAGTGGAGGTTCAGACCTTTCCCTTTAAGACTTGAGCCTTGCAATGCCAGCTTTCCTCTTCTTTTATTACTCCCAGCTCAGTGGACTGCAGTGCCCAAAAAGTCTCATTATTGCTGCCTCCTGAGGCCATCTCTACTTTTGCTTTCCTGCAAATGAGACCAGTCCAGCAGTCCAGGAATTGTTGTCCCTTGTATGGGAAGCTGCTGGAGCCCTGCTGTAGAAGAAAACCAGTCTGGGGGCTACAGTGTTTTCCAGTAAAATGATCAAACAAACAAACAGTCATTCCATGGTGTCTTTCTGAGTGGCTTTTGCTTTCCCTCTGAGGAGGCATGCTGGGGACCCAGCAGCCCCAGCCATGGGAAAATTATGCTGGCAGCCTGCAGGGATTTGCTTTCACCTCCTGTGATCCTGGTGCGGAGGAGGCTTCCTGTGAATGTTGTGCACTGGAGTAAGGAAAACCCCCTTTTCCTTAGGGCTGGGAGATGGGAATTGAAGGGCTGTCAAGCCTGCAGCTCTGGGAGGCTGCTCCCCACCCTGGGGTCACTGCCCAGAGCAAACCCCCAGCAGTGCCAGCCCCCTCCTGCACAGGCTTCACAGCCTTGCTATCTTCAGTGTTCAGTAATTTTAACGTAGGAATCACGTCCTTCTGCCACTTCTGCATGGCTGGTACAGTGATGGCTGTGGCAGTGGTGCCTGTTGTTCTGGGTGACAGCAGTGACAGCTCCAGCTCACTCCCAAGCTACAGCACAGCTATTTAAACACCACTCTGCTTTCATCTTTGCCCGTGAGCCTCCCCTGCCCCCTCACACTCTCATTCTCTGTTTTTGCTGAGTTGCCATAAAAATTTGCCACCTAAAGGTCTTGGTGTCCCACATGGAACCAGCAGCGCCCACGGGTGCCCGTCTGGCAATCTCTGACAGCGGCTGGGCATGGAGCCAGTGAGCTGCAGCCGGGCAGCCCCGGTCTGAGCCTGATCCTCAGGGCTGTGAAATACTGTCAGATCATCTCAGGAACTGTTGACTGGCAAAGAGGGAAGTCTGGTGGTTTGGTGGTTTCTGCTGGCGTTTGTGGTAGTCAGTGTTTTCTTTGCGTATCTAACCACCATTAGGTGCTGGTGTATGGTCCCCTCTCTCCTCCCCTCATGTTTTTATTGAAATGAGATTTTTCACTGTAAATCTCACCTGTCAGAACTCTTAAGGAAAAAAAAAAACAACAAAAAACAATACAACAAATCAAGACTGGGATCAGTGACTTTGTCTCCGGTCCCCAGGGTGACCTCTTTTCCAGCAGTACCTTGCAGAAATTGGACTGTGCCTCCACTCCAGGAAAACCCACCCTGTCTCCAGTGATGGCTGGAATGCTGTGGAAACCCCTCCCTCTTGCTGGCTATTGTTTGCTGGTGAATTTGTGACTGGTCTGTGCTTCCGTCAGCTGGAGATAGTCCAGTTCCTCTCCCCAGCTGTTGTTTGAAAACAGCTCCTGTGGTCTGTTTGCTACAATCTCCCTGGTAGGGTACAGACCTTGAGTAGAAAAATTATTGATAGAATCTTGAGAATAGGGAATATCAGAGGCTTGCAGTGGCTCCATCCCTCTGGGAGAATGTGGGATCAGTGTGAGTGAGCTCTGCTGTTTGGCAGGGTGGTCAGTGCAGCAGGACACTGAGGGATTCCTGCAGGGGTGCACAGGGGACAGATACCTCCCATGTGCTATGGGACAAGGTACAAAACCTCCAGGTTTGGGGGCTGGCATTAAGAGAATGAGGACTTTCAGGCTGCTTCCAAGGCACATGGGGAGATGGTATCACAGGAGAGGGCAGCTCTTCCCTCTTCTTCCCCCTCTCCCTACCTTCCCTGACAGACACCTGGGCTCATCCCGGTGCAGGATGCAGATGCCCCCCAAGATGGTCACTGCAGGGTGGGTTTGGTACCCAGCTGCTCCCAGAGCCCCAGGTCTGGAGCAGCATGTGGTGACTGGACAGCAGTGAGAAGCAGGCTCGGGTCCCCAGCCAGCCTGTGACACCGTCCCCATCCTCTGCCAGAGGAGGTAGTGTGACCCCAGGTGGTGGCATTTCCCAGCTGCGAGGGTCCCACTGGGCTATGTGCTGGGCTCATCCAACCTGGCCTTGTTCACTTCCAGGGATGGGGCATCCACAGCTGCTCTGGGCACTCTGTTCTGGTGCCTCACACCCTCACAGTAAAGAATCTCTCCCTAATACCTAATCCAAACCTGCCCTCTGTTTAAGACTGGCTGTGACAGTGCTGCTGCATCGCTGGGACCCACAGCTCAGAAATGGCCCTGGTTCTTCCACAGCTTCCTGTCAGCTGCTCTGGGCTCCAGCAACAGCCTCTCCTCAGCTCACCCCACACCACCACAGCTGGGCAGTTCCAGCTGCTTGGGACCAGGTCACTGGCTCCCCATGGGGGACCAGAGGTAATGGGGGCTTGGCAGCACCCACGGGAGCAGGAGGATGATGAGACACACCATTGCATCTCCCAGCAGCAGAGTGCTGCTGAGGCCAGCTCTAATTCCCTGTTGCTGAGGCAGGGGTTAATTGCTGCTCCAGTTGTGGATGCTGCCAGGTGGCAGCTGTCATCTGGAAAGTCCCTGCTGCTCCCTGGCAGGCAGGTCACCCAAGCTGGAGAGCAGCCTGCATCGCTCATGGCATGAGCATTAGCCTGAGGTTGAGGCAGTTTCGGGTTCAGGCTGCCCCCTTCCCCTTTCTAAATGCCTGCTCTCAGCCCCCTCCTGCTCACCAGCTGTCTTGGCTGGGAGGAGAGCACTTTGGGGTGCTCCTGTTGTGCCCCCAGGCAGCGTCCCAGCTTCAGCTGGCACCAGGACCTTCTCAGCTGCTGCTCTGCTCCATGTAACAAGCTGGCATCGGGGAGGATAGTTCTGATCAGTTGTGCTGTGGTTCACAGCTGCTGCTGTATCCCCCCAGGAGATGGGTGAGACCTGGAGCCAGGATCCTGCCAGCTGTCCCCAGGCCAGACTTCAGCAAGGGGGAGGCCTCAGGCCACCCGAAAGTGCAAGGAATTGGAAAAGCAATTAGCATGCTGTTTGTGGGTGTTTTATCTCCTTGGGCTTTGCTCCCAGCCCAGCACATACCCGGATGTTTCCTGTGCCCAGTTCAGGAAGCTGTCCTTCTGGCAGCCAGTTTTTCTGGCTGAGCAGGAGGACAGAGTCCCTGTCTGGCTCCTGGGGCTCATCCCCCAATACAGCCCAAACTTCCCCCTGGCTGCTGGTTAAGGCTTTTGGAGTTGCAGACACTGTCCCTCCCCAAACAGCCCCTCACAAGCCTTTATGCACCCCAGAAACACCGTATGTTGAGCAGGATGCCCTGGTGACAGCGCTCAGGTTTGCTCTGGTGTGGGTGAGTGCTCCTGGGCTGCATCTCCATCTCTCCAAGGATGCAGCAACCAGGGGTTGCAGCCTTCTCTGTGACTCCAGTGCCCTTCATGGGTGAGAGCCAGCCCCAAGTGGGGCTGCTGGTGATGCCTCCTCGTGTGACAGTTCTCATGGCCGTGAGTCACCCCGACACGTTCGCCCCAAGCAGGGCTGGAGGGGGAAGTGCCTTCACCTGGGTCACTTGTTGGCTGGCTGGTGAGCAGTGAGGCACCAGCACAGCACCCTAGACCCCCACAGGATTGGGAGCCGGGGACTGTGGCACCATCTGGAGCCAGAGGAAGGTGACACCGTGCTCCATTGCCTTGCAGGGATGCCTGGCTGGGAGGTAGGCGACTGAACAGCAGGCATGGAAGGGAGAGGACCCTATCATATCTATGACCCTGGTGGGGGCTCAGAGGAGAATGGAGCCACGGCCTTGGAGCGGCTGGTGGAGGAGAACGCCCGGCTGAAGGAGAAGATGCAAGGGATCAAGTCTATCGGTAACTGCTGCGTGCCAGGGGGATGAGATTGGCCTTTGGGGCAGCCCAGCCTGTGCCCACAAAGCCAGGGGTTTCTTGCTTGGGTGAGGAAGGGTGCTGGTAGGAGCTGGGGGTCTTGGCACTGGGGCAGCAGCAAAGCTCTCCCTGTCCTGGAGGGTTGAGCAGGATGTCTGGGCTTTTTCCCATGGTGATGCAGAGGGAGCAAGAATTTTGCTGAACTTCTCGGGTGTTCTATGGTGGAATAAATGGCTGGAAAGAGAAAACAAGTGCTGGAGCAAGGACAGCTCCTTGGAGTTCATAGGTGCTGGGATCTATTCTGCTATTGATAAAAATCCCACCTCCTGCAAGGTCTGTTGGGGCAAGGGCTTTTCCCAGGTGTTTCTCAAGGAACCTGATGTTGAGTGCTCCTTGTGGCAGCAGAAACATGCCAGTGTTGAAATGTTCCAGCTGAGTTGTGCCACCCTCTTTCTTCTCTTTGTCAGCCTTCCCCCGCTCCCACCCCCAGTTTTGCTTTCTGTCTCATGAGCCAGCTTCCTCCTTTGGGTCCTGCTTCTGCAGCCGAATTTCCACCTGCCTCGTGATTCCCGTTGTGTCAGCATGCCCTTACCTGGGACAGGGACTCACTGGTGTGACAGCAGCTCCTCCTCATCGGGGGAGCATTGCATTGTTCATGTCAGACCCCAACGTGGGGAGGTTGGACCTGTAAGTCCACCACTCAGGCTTAAATTTGTCTCCTCTGGGAAGCAGAGGAGACCTCTGGGAGCCACAGTGGTGCCTTCTGCCTCCTGTAACCAGTCCTGTGTGTGTCAGCATGAGGATCTCTGAAACCAGTGAGCCGCTGATCCAGCTTTGCTATTGGATTTATCCCAGAACAGTTGTTTCCAGATGAAGAAGGACTATTCTGGGCACTGCTCCAGCCAGACAGGGTTTTTGGTGCTGTTGGATGGGGCTACTGCAGGACAGGCCCTTGAGGAAGGAGGCTGAGCATCCTTCTGTTACCCACAACAGGAGAGCTTCTGGAGGAGTCCCAGGTGGAGGCATCCAAGCTGCGGCAGAAGGCAGAGGACCTCGTGAAGGACAACAAAATGCTGATTGGATCATCTTCCTTGGAGGAATTGGTGGAAACTGGAGGTAGGAGATGTGAGACTCATGGGAGAGGAATAACCTGATGGCTCAGAATCCTGAGCTTGGAGGAAGGAAAAGGCTGTGCAAGAGACTTTAATGAAGGTCCCTTGCAGCCGTGTCATCTCTGGAATGTATCAAACCACTGCCATCCTCCCTTCTAAAAGGGAAGTTTCTGTCCCATCCCCATAGGTGGGGTACAAATCATCCATCAGTGCCTGACTTTGCAGGGGTCTGCTGTCTGCATCCCTGTGCCAGGTGGAGAGAGGCCCTGCTCTCCAAAAGGCTGATGGCTGCATCCTCTCCCCTCTCCGCAGCCGTCGGCCCTGACCCCAGCTTTGCACGGGCAGCCCCAGGCAGCGCCCAGCCGGACCTGGAAGCACGGAAATCACCTCCCAGTGTGAGTCTGCTGAATGTGGAAGCTGGTGCTGGCATGGCTGAAGAGGGAGGCACTGTCCATCTAGTTAAAGGAGGCAGGCTTTAGCCTTTAGAAACAGGGATGAACCTGAAAGGAGGGGTCAGCTCCCCTGCTGTACTCCTGGTGGTCCCTCTCTGTGTGTGGTGGGCACCTTGGGCTGGCGTTCCCTGGGGAGCTCTGACTTGGCTGCCTCCCCTTGCAGGGATCCTCAGAGTTTGAGATCGTTGCCATCGAAGCGCAGGGGTTTCCCCAGGAGAGCAGGAGAGTGGTGAGTGACCCTGGTGCCTGCAGGATTTGGTGTTGCTGGGTGGGAGTCGAGCCAGTGTCAGGGGTTTGAGGGTGAGCAGGGCTGCAGTTCTGTGCCCAGGCAGGCTCCAGCAGGGCTGGCTGACCCATGTCGAGGCAACCCTTGGGCAAAGCACAGAGGAGGGATAAACTGGGCAAGGGTCCTCCCCCAGGCATATCTGGCCTGGCTGGGCCTGGGTGAGGGGCCAGTGAAGCAGCCCCAGCCAGATGGGGGTGCCAATGTCTGCAGATGCCACATGACAGTGACAGAAGGAGCTGTGACAACCCAAATAGCTGTCAGTGATGCTCTGATATTCAGCTGGTGCCCACACTGGGTGAGAGGACCAGGCCTCCAAGCCCTTTAACTGCTAACAGGGTCTGCCCTAGCCAAAACACCTCTGTGTCCTCCATTTGCTGCCAGCTGAATTGTCATTGCCCCATCCGGTCCTGCTCTGGTTTTTTGTGTGCTGGAGTGGAGGGGTGAAAGGAATGGGGAGCCCAAGGGGGATGAGCATCAGCTGGCACCACATGGTACCAGTAAGAGGACATGCTCTCGTTGCACATCCTGTTCACATTGGCCAGAGAGGCTCTTGGAGGGGTTGAGTCTTACTGGATGCTCCTGGGGTGCAGCTATGAGGTGATGGAGAACAGAATGGGATCTGCTTGGCTATCAGCTGCTGGTTCCTGAGCCAAGTCCAAGTCTGTGTTTACACCCAGATTCTTCCAGCTTGGGTCCTCACTGCCTCCCTTGGCTGCAGACATGGGTGGGAGGAGCTGCCTGTTTTGTGCCCCACACACACCCTCCCACAGCAGGTTTGGGGCTGTAAACTCCGGGGTCAGGATGCTGGGGACATACTGGGCTGCCCCGTGGTGCAATCTGGGGCATTCTCACAGGCAGCAGGTGAGTCAGCGGGGCTGGGAGCAGAGCAGGTGTAGGTGTGCCAGCACATCCCCAGCTCCTCCCAGCAGTGCCACGTGTGCCAGCTGTTGTGCCAGCAGCACCTCCTAGGCTATGGAGGAGTTAACCAACCACACCAGAGGAGCATAAACCTCCTGGGGACACTCCCCATGGGCAGGGTACACCCTGACACTGGTGGGTGTGCCCTGACCTGGGCTTTTCCAGCCACTGTTTAAATCCCATGCGTCACCCACTTGGCTGTCACCTGCCAAAGGGCTCGGGTTCCTGGTGCCTGGCGTGCCACAGCAGCAGGGAGCACAGAAGTAGGACAGGTGGAAGGAGAACATGGGAGTTGGGGTAAGACCACCATCCCTTCCAGCACAGACCAGGGTGCATGTAGAGAGGACAGTCTCAGGAGCTGGGATTTTTAGTGCAGGTGGGAAGAGCTCAGGTGGAAAGAGACCAAGGGTGGAGATGCCTCTGTTGCTGTCAGTGATTTGAGAGTGTGTTCTGCTCAGACTGCCAAGGGGCACAGGCAATCCATGAGCTGCTGCCGTGTTCTCCTCCACCCGGGGACTCGGTGTGCCATATCCAGCAGCTGGGAATCAGACCTTTACAAAGCTGACACAGTTTTTCAGCATACTGAGAGGTGCTGCAGAGTGTCTTGGTGCTGGCCCAGTGCCCAGCCACAGCCATAGATGGGACATGAAGCTGATCTGCCCCAAGAGGAACTTTACAATGCTGCTTTAACTGGTCTGACCACACTCGATCCCCTCCCCGTTCCCAGGACTTGGAGCAGCCACTGAACGAGGATGCCAACCTGCTGCCCCAGCTGCAGCAGCTGGAGAACACGCTGAGTGGCTGTGCCAAGGAGGCCAGCAAGGACCAGGTCTTTGTGCGCATGGGCTACATGGCCTCCGAGCTCAAGCGCTTGGCCTCCAAGGTGCACAAGAATGAGCAGAGAACGTCCTTCCTGCAGGTGAGCAAGGCCTGGCACTTCGTGGAGATTTTCCCCCTTCTTTTTTTTTTCCACCAAATCCCTCCTGCCCATCCTGAGGTGGACACCCATCTCCTTGGCGTGGCGTGGTGGGAGGTGTGGGTGGCCAAGGGTTGGCCATGGTCCTCACGCTGCCAGTGTTCACCCTCCAGACGCTGTGTGAGACGCTGCACAGTGAGAACAAGGAGCTGCGCACCAAGCTGGAGCATGACCTGGAGCAGAGAAACCAGGCTCTGGAGAAGCTCAGGTGAGGGTGGGCAATGTGGATGGGGACAGGACTGCCCTGGAAGCTGCTTCTTGCTGACCCATCTCTTCCCTGCACACAGGTGTGAGAACCAGGAGCTCCGGAGGATGGTGACACTGAGCAGCCAGGACAGTGGGAAGAGGGAAGCCGCCGAACAGGTGAGGAGGCAGCATCTCCTTGGAGAGGGCTGGGAAGGAGGCAGGGAGCCTGCTGACACATCAGCAAAGATGGCCTCGTTTTAATCGAGCCCCCAGTTTGTCCCAGTATGACCAGCAGGACTACTCAGGGTCTCAGGGGGATGGGGGAGGCAGTGGGAGGAGAACTGGCTCGAGTTTAGCCGGCCTTGGGCACAGCCTCCACAAAAGGCCTGAGGGTCCCCCCCGTGCGCGTCCAGCAGAGCGGGGCCATGGTGGAGAAGGCGCCGGGCAGAGAAGAGCTGGAGGCCAAGGAAAAGAAGGTGAAGATCCTGGAGCACCAGCGCAGGGAGGTGAGGACCAGGCTGGGAGGGAGGCACCACTAAGGAGGAGGGGATGGGCAGAGGGGGCACAGGGCTGGGATGGCACCGAGAGACTGGGGCAGGGCTTCAGAGCTGCAGGGAAGCACTGCTGGAGCTGGGATCTCCATCCAGCTGGTCCCCAAAGTGCTTTCATGACAGGAGTCTGCTGGGGACCACCACAGCTGGTTCATAGCAGGGTTTGGGCTCCTGTTCAGCCATCCCTCTCTCCCTGCAGCTGCTGGAGGTGAATAAACAATGGGATCAGCATTTCCGCTCCATGAAGCAGAAGTACGAGCAGAAGGTAGGGCTGGGTGCTCAGGGCTGGCTGCTTGGGGGGGCACATTGCTGCTGGGTGCTGGCTGTGGGGACTCGGAGGAGATGGTGTAGGGAGGTTTGGGGGCTGCCTGTGCCTCCTTTCCCCCAGTGTGGGTCTTTCCAGGCTAACACGCCCCCTCCCTCCTGCAGGTCACAGACCTACACCAGGAGCTGGCTGAGGCCCGCAGGGCAGTGACCGAGCTGGAGTCAGAGCGGGAGCAAAAGCAACGGGATTTTGACCGCAAGCTGCTCCTGGCCAAGTCCCGGATTGAAACAGAGGAGGTGAGTCCCTTGGGAAGGGTGACAGGGAGCTGCCAGCCCTGTTGCTCTGCCCTGGCTGATCTCCCCCCCACCCTGGGTCCTGCAGGCAGAGAAGGAGAGGCTGGCCATGGAGGTGAGGGACCTGCAGCAGAGGATGCGGTTCCTGCAGGAGCAGCTGGCTCCGGTCACCAGGCAGCGGGAATACCAGGAGAAGGAGATCCAGAGGCTGAACAAGGTGGGGGCCAGGGCACAGCCCCTCACTGCAAAATGTCTTTAATGTTCTCCTGTCTCTTCACCTCTCTCAAATCCAGAACTGACCCTGATAACCCACTCTTGCCCAGGCAGACTTGTGTCAGGCCCACCACTTGTCTGGGGCCCACCACATCCGTGTGGATGGGGGGCCCAAGGAAAGGGGGTCAAGGAGGGTCTGTCATCCCTCTTGCCCCTGCCCAGTTATACCTACTACCACACTGGGGTCCTCCAGTGACATGGGCACTGAGCCTGCTCTGACCCTGCTCCCTGCTCTTCCTCTGTAGGCACTCGAAGAGGCCCTGAACGTCCAAGCCTCTCCACCACCCATCTTTGCCATGGAGTCAGCAGGGAAGCTGCCACAGCAGGAGCTGCTGACCCAGAATGAGCTACTCAAGCAGCAGGTAGGGCAGGACATGGAGCCACTGGGGACAGGCAAGGACATACATGTCCTGAATCTCCACAGCAAAGAGCCCTGTGTGCCAGCAGCTGGGCAGGTGTCAGTGCTGGGGTGGTGGGGACTGGGGACCCAACTCAGCATCCTCCAGGCATTCATCTGGAAAGACCACAGCCATGGGCCATTGAGCCAGCCCGTATGCCTGGGGCTTGGAATGGCTGGTGGACTCAAGGATGGCAGCATAGTGGTGGGTTTGCTTAGGGGAGGTGTCTGCCCTCAGCCAGGTGCACCCACATTCTTCCTTCCTGCCAGGTGAAAATTTTCGAGGAAGACTTCCAGCGGGAACGGAGTGACAGGGAGAGGATGAATGAGGAGAAGGAAGAGCTGAAGCAGCAGCTGGAAAAGCTGCAGAAGCAGTTGGTCCTCTCCAACAACCAGGTGAGCAGTGCTGGGTGCTACTTGCAGCACTCTGGGAGCCCGGTGTCAACCCCATGTGTCTTGGAAATGCTTGCCCCGTGTCACAGTCCCTGTACACACCTAAGAGTAGGGGCTGAAGGAGAACAAGAAAGCCAAAGGGATGTTTTCTCTGCTGCTTGTCACTGCCAGAGCATCTCCTTTCATTCATGTCCTCTTTCTGCACCTCTCCTGGGGATCTGATGGGGGAAGAGTGGTGCAGGCATTCCATCAGCAACCCTCACCCATGAAGATGGGGGGTGGCAGGGTGGGCTCTGCACTAACCCCTCTTCCTCCCAGCTGCGAGCCTCCAAGGACGACTGCCAGAGGGAGAAGGAGGAGAAGGAGAAGCTGAAGAAGCTGCTGAAACAGCATAAACAGGTAGGGATGGGAGGAAGCCCTCCTTGGGCAGAGGGGCTGGGGGCTGCAGGTAATGAGCAGTGGTGGGGATGATGGTGGGCTGCCACTGGGATCCCCCAGCATCTGTCCTGTCTCCTTGCAGGCTTCTGGAGAGAGGCTGCACCCCGAGCCAGCGCCAGGGCCGCTGGGCCCAGCCTGCCCCATGTACCAGTACCAGTACAGTCCCCCCATGGCTCACCCCATGTACCACGGCTACGACGAGTGGCAGCAGATCCGGTACCCGCCAGCCATGCCGGGCGAGCACACTCAAGGACAGAACTTCCACCATTTCCCCCCGGTGAGACTCTGCCTGTGCCAGCAGGAGGGGGAGCAGAGGGGGACATGTGGGTGGCTCTGGGACTCGCTGCCTTTCAAGGCCACCGAGTCCCAGAGCAGGGAGCTGAGCACTTGTGTCCTATCGGCATGTGACTGCTCAGTCCCTTGCCTCCCCTTCCTTCTCCTCCTCACACTGTCAATCACAGAGTGCAGCCTCATGATTCACATCCCAGGTAATTCCCTTCTCTGTTCCACCTCCTCCTGCAGCCCGAGTACCCCTGGCGCCCGCCCTGTGCCATGGCTCACAGCCAGAACACCCAACCAGTGGCTGGGGTGAAACCAGTCCCCAAGGACTTGGGTAAGGCTCAGACCCTCCCTGACAGGTGTGCCCATCCTTCACCCTGAGACTTGGGGCACTTAGCTAAACACATGGGGGAGGGATGGGGACACAATTCACCAGGCAGTGGCCATTTTCCCTTAGCCCCACCTCTCATCAGCTGAGGGGATGATTTTGCTTGGTCCCTGCTGCATCCCTGCCAGTATGCCCACAGCACCTAAAGTCAGCCTGAGCCCAAACAGCTCACAGAGTTATGGCAGCTGGTGCTCAGGGATACCAGCCATGCCATGGCTGGCATCCCTTCTGTGGCCTTGTGTGAGAATGAAGAACTGTGCTTACCCTGTGCCACCCTTCTCTTGTGTCTCAGAACAGGCAGGTCCCGGATTGCCCTAATGCCAAGGACCGGCCACGCTCCGACACCGGTGGAGGAGGAGTAGGGTGTGTGTGTGTGCCCGTGTGTGTGTGTCCAGGAGCTTCCTCCGGCGGCCGATGCCTGTGCAAGGACATGTGCTGCACGTGGGGGGCTCAGCAGCGCCTTCCCCCAGGGAAATCATGAAGGAGGGACTCAAGGTGCCACCGTGGTGGCAGCCAGCATGGGGTCAGTCCCCTACGGCCATCCCCTTCCTCACGAGGAGCCAGGCCTGGCATCACTGTAGACCTGAGCCAGGTCTTCAGGGAAGAGGAGCCAGTGTTTCCCAGGAGCTGTCCCAATCCAGAACCCCTGGAGGAGCGGGTAACAGCGGGGACTCTCCCAGTGGTGGGAGACCCCACGCTCGCAGGCAGGTGCTGGCCGCAGCCATGGCCCAGCCTGAGGGTGGTTGGTGTCTTCGTATTTATTTAAGGACTGAAGTGTGGCTGAGTCTCTCTGATTTTGTCCTGAAAGCTGCTTCCTGTGGGGCAGCCTCTGCGTGGGGACTGGGAGAGGGAGGGGTACCAGGGCTGTTGGTCCCCATGTGCTCAGGTATAGCCATAGAGACAGACTGAGTGCAAGGGAACCCCAACCCTTGCTTGGGCACCCCAGGACCGTTGCCCCGAGTGTATGCCCCCCACCTCCCTCCGTGTGCTGAGCTCAGCCCCTCACCCTCCCCTCTTCTGTCCCCATCCCTGCCAGGGCAGGGAAGCCCCTGCTGCCCCCTCTGCCTTTCCATGCAGCAGTGGCCTTGGGGACAGTCTTTGACATTGCACATAGCAAGTCTTGCTCCACAAAATAGGTCTGGAGAGGAAAAAACAAACACAACACAATTTCTGTAAGCATGGCTGTCACAGGCATGACAGCAGGAGGCACAGGATTCCAGTATGCTCCTCACTGAGGGTTGTCCCTGGTGCCAGCCCCTTTTGCCCACCTGTCCTCTGCACTCACCCCCCATCCTGTCCCCAAATTCTGGGCTGTGATGACAAGTCCATGTTTGCAGTTACTGTGGAAAAAATCAAGTTTGTCCAGTCAGGCACTGCTACCCCCAGGCTGGCCACTGTACCCACTGTGGCCCCCACTCTACCCCTCCTACCCCTGACCAACAAGTGGGGCTGCACATTTGCAGAGCCTTTATTTGGTGTTTCTGTGGTGGGTGGTGAGGGGCTGGCCGCCCCCAAGCAGGAGAGCAGCACGTCTCCGTGCCAGGACCACGGGCAGCCTGAATGCACTGAAGAGCTGCTCCGTGCTCGGCACGGTCAGGCCAGGCCCGCCCCAGCCGGGGGCTTTCGGGCCAAGCCTTCATGGAGATGTGGTCTCCTGCTCCAGGGGCAGCCAGCCCCTGCATCCTCCCACTGCCCAGGATGGTGGAGAGGAGGAGGCAAGCTGGAGGCCAGGAGATGTCACCACCAGGGGTGGAGGTGGGACACAGGGATATTGGAAGTATCCCACTGCCATCGCTGAGGTCTCTGCCACGAGGTCGCCCAGCCCAGCATCCTGACTGGGGGGTGCCAGAGACGGGAGCAATGGAGGGGACAGTGCGTGATGCCTGCTGCTGGGGAACATCTGGGGAGGGAGTGGAATGGGAAGCAGCTGGGGAGATGCTGGCGCTGATGCCAGCAGCCCGAGGCTGTACTGGTCCTACTCTTCGTGTTTCTCCTGCTGCCGCCGCCTCAGGTAGGTCAGGATGTGATTCTTGACGGTAGCGATGTTGGTGCGGTGGTACCAGCGCATGATGGGCACGCCCTCGGGGCTCACCAGGAACTTCTCAAAGTTCCACTTGATGTCATGGTTCCGCAGAGGCTCCCAGAAGAGCCTGTTGGGGTTCCCAAAGTCCTCCGCCACCGGGGGACAGGCGTTCTGCAATGGGGAGCCAGTGCATCAGTGCCTTGCCCCGACAAAAAGGAAGCTGGGTGTGTCCCACTCATCTCCCCTTGCCATAGCACCCACCTTCAGGAAGGTGAAGATCTTCTGCTCCTTGGCCCCGTTCACATCCCCTTTCTTGAACAGCTGGAAGTTGGGAACAAAGCCACCTCCTGGCCGGACATACCTACAGGGAACAGGATGTTGTGCAATGGAGAGCTCTGGCTGCTTGCACAGGGGTGGTGACAGGACCCCAAACCCCTTGTTTGGGGGCCACAGCCAGCAGCAGCTGCAGCCTGTGCTCCCACTGCCTGGCTGGGACCCCAGCAGAGCCAGGGGAGGGAGGTGTCCCACAGCCCCCACCACAGTACTCACTTAAGTGCAGGGAGGATCTCTGAGTTCTGGCCGGGTTCCTGCTTCCCAAATTGGTTGGAAGGGAAGCCGAGGACCACGACCCCCTCGTTCCTCAGCTCATCTTGTAGTGCATTCAGTTCTGCACGCAAGGAGAGCCAGAAGTGGGTTAGCAGAGGACTGGGCACACCTCCACACTGCACTCTTCCCCCTGGAACCGTTCCAGTCAGGCCGGGCTCTGGGGAGCAGGCATTAACCCTTTCCCCAGCTCCCTGAAGCAGAATGGACCATGGGGACATGCCAAAGGCTGCACTCCCAGGCCCTGCCCTGACCCCGAGGTGCCCGTGCCCCCAGGAGCCTTACCAACATACTGCAGGGTCAGGCCTCAGTATGTGGCTACGTTGACGAAGAGCACTGTCTTCCCCTTGTACCTCTCAAAGGGGATGTATTCGTCCCCATCGAGGGGCAGAGCCCCGTAGCTGTAGATGGTGTCGTTCACCGTGGGGTAGCAGTCCACCTGTGGGGTGAGGAGCATCCCGTGGGAGCGGGCTGGGGGCTGCCGGCCACCCCGCTCCCCATCCCCGCGGCCAGCAGAGCACTGGGGCCAGCCCTGCTGCTGGCTGCGGGGACGGCTGCCAGCGTTGTGTCCCCTGCCCTGAATGCCGCTGGCAGCAGCCGGGCTCCAGCGTGCCAAGGTCGCGCTGGTGGGACAGGCCGACTGGGGCATGCGGATGCACATGGGTCTGGCTGCAGCTGGGGGAATGTTTACCGAACAGGGAGCAGCAGGAAGGCGAGTGGCTGTAAAACAGCCGGAGCACAAGGGGAGGCACCAGAATCCCGAGGCTGTAACCAGTGAGCAGCACTCACCACCCCCGGAACCCCTGGGGGACAGGGGCAGTGCCGAGGGTTCCGGGTGGGATGGGGAGCGGGCCGGGAAGGGTCGGGCTGGAGCAGCCCCTGCATCCGGGGCCACAAGGGTTAACCCAGAGGAGCCCATCTCCTGTCCCCACCAGGGTATCCAGGCTCAGCCAAGTGCCACCGAGGAGCTATTTTGGGAGCTGGCAAGAGGTGAAGTTACAGGGGCTGCGCTCGAGGAACGAAGGCTCCGCGGGACTGTGGGGTCCCGCTGGCAAAGTGGGGAGCCTGGCTGGGGGGTGACAGTGTCCCTGGGGGGTCTCAGTGTCCCTGCCCGCTGGGCTGTGGGGGCGCGGTGGGTTCCACACCTTACAAACGTGGGGAACACTCCCGGGCATTGCACGGAATAAAGTCCCGTGCTCTGCCCCTGGGAGGTCACTTGGGGAACACATGGCTCTGTCCCCCTCTGTCCCCAACGCCAGGACAGCGATTCTTGGCCCTTGGCAAGAACTAACTCAGAAAATCCCCCCGTGCTCCGGGCACCGGGATTGTAGGGGGAAGGAGAGGGGATCACGGGGCCACCGTGCCCCACCCCTGCCCCGGGGAGTCCTGCAGAGAGCCTTGGGAACAGGCGCGTCCTCAGGGTGTCCCACAGCCCCCAGACCCCCCTGAAAGCCCCGCGGGGGTCTCCCCCTCCTCTTACCTTCTCCCTCTCCTCACTTTGCCCCAGCTGGACGAGCCCAGCCAAGAAAAGGGGCAAAATCCAGCTGCTGCGGGAGCAGCCCCCCATGGCTGGGCGCGGGGTGCGGGGTGCCGGCACCCCCTGGCAGCCCGGGGCGAGCGGCCGGGACAAGCTCCGCTGTCGCCTGCTGTCACCTCCGAGCCCGGCGGCCCAGAAATAGCGGCGGG
The DNA here is from genome assembly GCA_017589585.1 of Phylloscopus whistleri. Taxonomy (NCBI): domain Eukaryota; kingdom Metazoa; phylum Chordata; class Aves; order Passeriformes; family Phylloscopidae; genus Phylloscopus; species Phylloscopus whistleri. Next base: position 3,399,503 of record JADMLD010001555.1, on the reverse strand, counting down.
GCTGCGAGGGGGGAGCCAATGGCCGGGGGGGGCCGGGCCGGGGCCGCGTTAACCGTGTGGGCTCTGGGACGGACACACGGACGGACACCGCCCGGGGGTGGCACCACGGCCTGGCGGGGACCCGGGGCACCCATGGGGACACGGGGCAGCGGCATGTGCCAAGGGTTTATGCAACGTGTTACCCGAGCCGGGATTAAACCCGCAAGGTGGGGGGAAGAGATATCGGGGCGGGGGGAGGGGGGAAAGAGGTGACGGGGGATGGAGAGGGGACGGGGGGCAGAGGGGTGGTGGGGGAGAGGTGCCCCGTCCTGTGCAGGCCACCCAGCCAGGGTGACATTTCCCCCCCAGGTGGGGTGTTGGCACCCGAGAAGCAGGGACCAAACCCCCCCCCCATCCCTGCAGCAGCCTCGGGGGGGCCGGGTGGGGCTGGGGGGTGCCCCCCCAGTGGCTGCTCGGGCTGGCCTGGGGAAGGTGCATCCCGCTCCTCTGCTTTGTGCCCGCTAAATGAAGGTGCTGCTAGGGGCAGCTCTGGAGGAGGATCCCTCCTGCCAGGGGCTGTTCTGCCCCTCGTGGGCTGTGGCTCCATGGTGACCCTGCTGGGGTCAAGGGCAGGGCACTGCTGTCCCTTAGCCCTTGGTGTCCCCAGGGGCAGGAGTTTCCAGGGTCCTGTTTGCTTAGCCAAGGAATGTGAACATTTACCCTGGGCCGTCTCCAAGGAAAATATCCGTGGTGAGGTGTAAATTCCCTGAAATCCCCCAACAAAATTATTCAATGTGAGAATTAACCGGCTAGAGAGGAGCTGGGGGAGTTGTGGTTTTGGGGGGAGGCTGGCCTGGGGTGGAGGACAGTATGGGGTGGTAGTGGGTGAGCCCTGGGGGGACCACGAGTGCCAGCATGAGGTTTGGCTTTACTAGAAAGCAGGGTCAGCCCTGCCACGATGTTGTCACTGAGCCAGCTGCTGGAGATGCCACCAAGGAAGGGAAGTGTGGCCATGGGTTAAGAGGAAGCTGGGAGCAATCTCCCAATCCGTGTTCTTCACCAGAAGGAACACCATGTCCTGGGAAAGGCTGATGTTGTGAGGCTCCAACTGCAGCCTCAGCTGGCGTGGGAGGGCTGGGGGTGGGGTACCTCTCCCAGGCACAGAGAGAAGCCGTGGAGCAGGGGGGGCTGTGGGTCTCTCTGTCACTGGCAGCATTTCCCAAAGCTTTAAACCTGCACTGCTACTGGGGAAATGGCTTAGCCCTGCCCTGCCTGGACCCCAAGCAGTGTGGGGTGTTTGTCCAGGTCCAGGCAAACCCTCAGAATGCTCAGCCACTGCCTGGGGACTGCACAGAGCCCATCACAACATGCCAAGAGCCAGGCCAGCCACAGGGGTGCTCCGGTCGACTCTCACGGATATGGCTGTGAGTGGAGCAAGGTGGCTCCTTGCCAAAACCTGTAGGAGCCAATATCTGGGATTTGACCCTCTCCGCCTACTTCCCAGGCTCTAGGGAGATTTGAGGCCATGGGGCTGCAGCTCCTGGCCTGCACGCTGCCTGCACGTCTCTGCATCCTGCAGCCAACAAGGACCAGAGCTGTGCTCCCCAGCACAGCTCACACCTCTGACCCTGACCAGGGGAACTGCTCAGGGCTGTGCTCCCTGCCCCACTATTGCCCACCACAGGAACAGCCACCCACATCAGATATAGTGGTGTGTGGTACAGTGTGGTTGTGTCTCTTCCACGTGTCCTTGATCCCTGCCATGAGCAGTGAAAGTCTGAGTCACGCCTGAACTCAGTTTTCCTAAAACCAAAAAAAAAAAAAAAAAAAAAAAGGGACCAATTTATCCAAGTCCTGTCTCCTTGGGTCCCAGCACCAAGTCAGCCTTGGTGGAGGTTGGGAATGGGGCAGGAGTTAATGAGACACAGCCGATGGACTCCCTCTCTGCCACTGAGCTTCCATGGCACCCTGGGCACGTCATCCAGTGTCCCCAACGTGCTGTGCCGTGCCGTGCCATGCTGGAGGCTGCATGGGAGAGGCCAAAGGGGCCAGGGGCTCCCCCAAGACTGTGCTGCTCCACCCTGCAGGCTTGGGGTCCCCCACCTCAAAAAAGCAGCCGTGCAGGGCGAGCTGACCCTCGCACGAACCTTCCTGCTCGGTTGTTTTTCCAGCAGAGGCGGGCGGGAGGCAGCTCCCGCCTGCTGCAGATGTTTGGCAGGAGTCTGGGGCGGGAGGCCAGGCGCTTGCAGCTCCCCCAGCGCCATGCTGCCCTGCCACCAGCCTCCCCAGCTGTCCCCTGAGCCACGTGCCTGGGCTGCAGAGACCTTGTGCCAGGCTGCAGGGCTCCAGCTGAGCACAGGAAATGTGAAAGCAGCGGTGGGGACCATCTAGTGCTGCCTGCTGGGCTTGTCCCAGAGCTGATGGAGGAGTATTTTCATGCAGAGGGACAGGGATGGTGCCAGCAGCGTGGCAGGACAGTGGCAGGGAGCTTGGGCAGCAGCAGGCAGCATTGCCCTGGCTAGCAGCAGTGCAGCTTCCCTCTGGCAGCCTGGCCTGCCATCAATCCCAGGGCAACCTCTGAATCTTTTTTCTAAGTGTGCAACGGGAAGCAAAAGCAAAGCAAACTCTGCCAGGCAAGAGGCCCCAGCTCTTTGAGCACCAGGCGTCCCCAGGCTGCCAGCCCAGCCCTCGCTGCTCTGCCCCAGCCCGTGTGCTCTCACACACTGCCCTGGTTCAGCAGCAGCCTCCTTGCTGGGCATGGTGCCCAGCACCCTTTGGAGTGGGGGTCCCCCTTCCCTAGTGCCCCCACAGCCCCCAGGCTAAGTGCTCTGCCTTTTCCAGGGGAAGATTTGCTCCCTGTAGCAATGCTCTGGGCCCATTATCCCCCCTTCCCCCTGCAAAGGGAGGCTGCCCAGAGGCAAGGTGAGAGCCAGCATCCTGCGTCCCCTTCTCCCTTCTGGGACTGCCCCATCTGCCTCCCCCAGCAGCAGCCCCCAGGGGCCAGCAGCCAGCTCCTGCCACATGCCAGCACTTCCAGGGAAGCATCCCAGTGGGTGCTGAATCACTTGAGTGCCCGCATCACCCTGCCTGCTACAGCGTCACCGGAGCAGGACCCGCTTCTCAACAGAAAGGCATTTTTCCTTGGCAAAACTCCATGCAAACACTGCCTCCAAGCTCCAGCACTGTTCAGGCACTGAAGTGAAGCCAGGGGGATTTGGTTATCTCGCTCTGTCCTGGAGGAGGAATTTCCAACTTGACTATGTTGGAAATCCAGTTTAAATCCTTTCTCCGCCATCTTAATGCTTTAAAAAATGTCATGGCTTCTCCCTGCTTTACCTCTGCTGCCACTTAGCTCCATGCTTGTTGTTGTTACCAGCAAACCCATCTTTCCAAGGCCTTTCCTGGAAATGTTTGCAACGAGTTTTACATTTCCCAGAAAATTTATACCAAGAAAGGAAATCTCTCACTTCCTTCTGCTGCTCTTGACAGGGGGAATGCAGAGGTGGGAACAGCCATGGTTGCATGGATGGGGGGGGAGGTGTTCCATGCTTTACCTCGTGTTTTGCTCCAAACCAGGCTTCCTTCCCAAACCACTCCAATGTTTGTGGCTTCTCCCCTATTTCTCTCATAGCAAAGCTGCTCAGCTTTTATTCCTGGTGCTGCTGGCCATCCCCACAGTGCCCCCAGGGAAGCAATGCAGGGGTGGAGCACAGGGGAGAGCAGAGCCAGGGCTGCTCCCACCCTGCACATCTGTAATGTCCTCCAGATGCGCTGTATTGTGCCAGCAAGGGAGGGAAAGAGGAAGAAAAACAGGAAAATAACTCTGGTTATTTGCCTCACACTCTGCAACTCGAGAGGGGAAGAGAGAGTTGACAGCTCAAAACAGAAATATGTTTTTTGGCTGGGCAAGGAATAAATGTCTGCTCCCTCCTAGCACAATCACAGCCAGTGGCTCCAGTGCAGGCACTTCTGCCTCCCAGGATCTGCATCCCTGTGCTAGGCTCCCTCCCCAAGGTCCTGCTTCCCTGGGAACCTCCTGTCCCCATCACCCAAAGCAAACCCCAATCTGGCTGTTGTGGATCAAGCCACACAGGGATGGCACACAGGGTTTCCAACACTGCAGGGCTGGTTGCTCTTTTCAGCACAGAAAATAGGATTTAAACAATTCCCACCAGCATCACCGTAGTGTTTCCCCACATCCTTGCCTGATTCACCCTGTCAATTTTGTGACCTTTCTTGCTGTGAGTCACCAAGATGTGGTTTCAGCCCCAGGGCTCCTGCCACGAGGCTGGTGAGAGGAAAGCGGTGTCGGTCACCCGAGGGGGAGAAAAACAGCCACAACCACTGTCAGGAAGTCCTGAGGGATCCTTCCCACCCACTGTATCCAGACTGAGGTTTGCCCTCTGGAGCGTGGGGCTGGGCTGGCAGCGAGCTTCCTGCTGGGCTCCAAGGCCGGACAGAACCCCAAGGACCTTGGGGCAAGGCAGAGAAGGAGGTCAGGGAGGGTTTCTGGAGAGGCTGCAAAGTACCCCAGATCCTGCAGAGCCAGATACAACCCGTAGTGTGGACAGAGTTGCACGACACACTCACATGAAGGCTAAAGTCCATTTATTTCATAACAAAGGGCAACACAGGAGCTTACACGATCCCTTGCCAGTGGCTGGGCACAAACCCGCTCCTCCCGCTTTACCAGCCCTGGTGAGGCACGCACAGACTCCCCAGCAGGGCTGCTGTGCTGGGCAAACAGTGGGAGCTCTCACTATCAGCAGTGGGGTGTGCAGCCAGTGTGCAGACAGGAGGGCTGGCAGGAACTGCACATACTCGTCTGCCCCACAAGACCCAGAGGAACAAAGAGCCCTGCAGGATTCTCCTACCATTTCAGCAGATAATGGATAGAGGAGAAGCCAGTGCCAGCTGCACGTCTGCTGTGCCGCCAGCACAAGCTCTGTCATTGATGCTTTTAGCCAAGTGCTAAATGCACAACCAGAAGCCACATCCATCTTGCTTTGACTCTTTTTTCCCCAACAACCTTGACAGCTGGGACTCCAAAGAAGAAATAACTTTGTCAGGCATTTCCACTCCTTGCTGCTTGCCTGGGAGGATACGGTGTCACCAGTGAAGGCAAGACCAGCCTGCCTCCCTCACAGGAGTGAGATATTTCCAGCTGGACATGTCCACAAAGTCACATCTCTCCCCACTGCTGCCCGTGCTGTCATTTCCCCCACAGTCCCCGTGAGCTCAGTGGGCGAAATGAGCAGTGGCTACCCAGCGAGAGCCAGGTACAGGAGCAGGGCTGGGTGCTGGCCTGCCCCAGCTCCTGCCCAGGCTCCAGCTCCCAGGGAGCCCCATCAAGGTCCCTGGCACAGGGTCCCATGGCTGTAGCCCCCAGCCCAGGGAGCTGGCTGTCCCCCACAGCCCGTGCCTCAGACGATGCCGTTGCGCGTGGGGTGTGTCCGTATTCGGTGGATGATGACGGCCGTGGCCGGGCACAGCACCAGCGCTGTCATGATGAGGATGGTGGCCAGGATGATCAAGACGATCACCCAGATATCCAGGATGTGCTTGGGGAGGGCCATCCTGCAAGGAAAAGGCAGAGGGTGGTGGGACAGCCCTCTCCATCCCTCCCATAGCCAGAGTCCCCCTTAGTCCCCTGCTGCTCTCTCCAAGGACACTCCTGTGGCCAGGTCCAGCTTTCACCTTGGGCTCCTTCGAGAGCCTTTGCTAAAGGCTCCTTCAGTTACCGTCAGGATTTATAGCATGCTTTAAAGGCACTGGATAAAAGCCCAGGGAAAAACTTCCCTATTAATTGCTATTGTTTGATACAGGAGCTGATAAAGGAAAGCCACAACCGGGTGTCCCGCTGGTCACTCACCGGTGCATCATCACGTGGGGAAACGGTGGGGTCAGGTCAGCCAGGAGCCCCCTCGTTTTTGGGGAGCCTCGTGTGTGTCCCCCCCACCCGCACCTGGCGCTGAGTCACGGAGTCACCCACCAGCTGAAGGGGACAGAGGGGCCGGGGAGCGGGGACCCCCCTCCACGGGGACCGCGGCTGTGCGTGCCCCCGTCCTGCCCCAGCACCTCGGGGGTGGGGGACACGATGCCGTGGGGGAGAGGCGGCAGCTGCCTGTGCCCTGTCCGTGCCCTGTCCGTGCCCTGCCTGCCTTGCCCGTGCCCTGCCTGCCCTGTCCGTGCCCTGCCTGCCCTGTCCGTGCCCTGCCCGTGCCCTGTCCGTGCCCTGTCCGTGCCCTGCCCCTGCCCTTCCCGTCCTACCTGCCCGCATCCCCTTACCTGCGGCGCTGCCAGGCTCCGGCACCCACTCCGAATGCGGCTCCTGCTCCAGCTCCTGCGAGAAGCGACGGCAGCGGCAGATCCCGCCGGGAACGAAAGACTCCCGCCGGGCGAAAAAGACTCCGCCTGGCCCCGCCCGGCCCGGCCCGGCCCGGCCCGCGGGGGACGGCAGGGGAGGAGAAGAAGGGGAAGGGGATAAAAGGAAGGGGAAGGAAGGCAAGGCAAGGCACGGCAAGACGTTTTTTCTGCCCCAGGTTAAAATAAGAACACGCTCCATCTCATCCCACCCAGAATGGGGTTCCACTGGGGGAGAACATCTGGAGCTGAGCCCGAAGGTCTCAGGGAGGGACCGTGGGGACATTTCACTTCATAGTCCTTGACAAAGGGTCCTCCCTAGCCCGTCCCCCTCCTGCCTCAGCGGGGCTCACAGGCACCCACTTGGCCCCGAGACCCAGGGCAAGACCCCCCAGAGCCTCCCTAGCCACCCGCAGCGAGGTGCCCGCACTCCCCAGGGACTCGGGCAGGGTGATTTACAGAGGCACGGGCAGAGAGCATCGCCAGGGAGGGGGCAGACCTCAGCCCGCCGGCTGGGAACGCTGTTTCTGCTGCCCAGTGGAATATTCCACTCCATTGGTGATGCTGAATAGCACAAACAAGATGGGATGCTCTGACTTTCCTTCTGGGACACAAGCTCAGGGTTAGTCACGCTGGGACCCACACACTGCAGCTTTCACTCCTGCCTTTCCCCAGGGAAACCTGTTGGATTTCTGGTGGTGGAAAGCTCTGCCGATGCTCTCAAGACACCCCTGGCCTCCAGGCACCCCCTGGACACGCAGCTCTGCCGGGAGCAGTGCACAGGCAGCCTCCTCCCTGCCTTCCCAGCAGCGCTCCCCTCCAGCTGCTGCAGGCAGATAAAAAGCTTGTGGGGTTTCTATCGCGAGCAGCAGCAGATCCTCACGGACAGGGGCTTCCTGAGGAGCTGCAGGCAGCGGGCACAGGGGCAGGGACTGACTCCAGGCACTGTGTGGGGATGGATACCAGGGTGAGGATGGGGGATTCATGGCCAGGCTGGCACTGGTGCTTGTTTGGGGTATGCAGCAGCAAACTGTGTGTGGCTTGCTGATGTGAGCTCTGCCCTCTGCGCACACAGCACAGCATCCACAGACCTCGTGCTTTCCTGCTGATCCCACAGCACGGGCATGTTCATTCTTGTCAGGATCCTGTCTTAGTGGACATGAGACTGAAGAGAAACCACCTTTGGGCTGTGAAAAGGTCACCTCTGCTCTGCCGTGGTGAGACCCACCTGGAGCCGTGTCCAGCTCTGGGATCCCAGCATAAGGACACGGAGCTGCTGGGGTGACTCCAGAGGGGGCCATGGAGGCGTTTTGAGGGCTGAGCCCCTCTGCCCTGGAGCCAGGCTGAGAAAACTGGGGATGGTCACCTGGAGAAGGCAAGGCTCCAGGAGAACTCACAGCCCCTTCCAGTGCCCAAAGGGGCTCTAGGAGAACTGGAGAGGGACTTAGGACAAGGGCTCGGAGAGACAGGACAAGATGGAACTGCTTCCCACTGCCAGAGGGCAGGGATAGATGGGATATTGGGAAGAAATCCTTTTCTGCGAGGGTGGTGAGGCACTGTCACAGACCAGCTGTGGCTGTCCCACCCCTGTCAGTGTCCAAGGCCAGGCTGGCCGGGCCCAGAAGCCCCGGGACGCAGGGAAGTGTCCCTGCCCGTGGCAGGGGTGGCACTGAGCGGCACTGTGTGACCCTGGCTGTGACTGAGGCGCCGTCCAGGGCCCCTTGCCTGCCCCGCGGGGTCACGTGCTCAGGCCGGCGTGCTGACGTCACACGACGGCGCGGTGGCGTCAGGCGGCGGCGGCGCGGCGGAGCCCGCCCGCTCCCAAGATGGCGTCTCTGCTACAATCGGAGCGGGTGCTGTACCTGGTGCGCGGCGAGAAGGAGCTGCGGGCGCCGCTGCCGCAGCTGTACTTCTGCCGCTACTGCAGCGAGCTCCGCTCGCTCGAGTGCGTCTCGCACGAGGTAACGGCGGGGCGGCCGCGCCGCATCCGCACGCCGGGCGGGGCCGGGCGGGACGGGCGGGACCGGGCGGGACGGTGCTCTGTCTGCGCGCGGCGATTGGGTCGCTTTCCCGCCACTCACTCTTCTTCTGCTTTACTATTGGTTTTTGGCGCGGCTGGCGGGTGGGCGCAGCGCTGCACGGAGCGCGGGGATTGGCCGCGGGTGACGGATGGGGCGGTGCTGAGTTTTGGATTGGCTGTGCGCTCCTGTCCGTCGGCGGAACTCGGGTTGTGATTGGCTGGGGCGAGCGCACAGGGAAGGCTTCCCCTCATGGGGGACGTGCCCCCCTAACCGGCCCCGGTCGGGGGAGCGGGGACCCCCAAACCTCAGTGGGGCCGCGGGGACCCCTCACCCCTCGGCGGGACCCGACCGTTCGGTCAAGACCCCCCCTTCCCACACTCATCCCCATCGGGCCCGGCCGTGGAGGGGCAAGGACCCCCACGCCAGACTCACACCCCTCCTCGTTATTAGCTACGATTTTTGCGGGGGGGGGTGGGGGGGAGGGTGTTGGCTTCATAAATTGTCATATTAAAATCGCTGAGACTGGTTTTGTGGAAGCCTGGTTGAATTAAGAAATTATGGTCGTTTTGGAAAGCCTCGAAAGAATGACTGTGCAGCCCAGATCTCAGAAAAGACATCTTTAAGGAAATGTTAAGGCCTCTCAAGAGTGGATTCGTGACCTGGCTGTATCCGTCATGAATTCACTGTGGTGTGAGCAGTGTAGTCATTGTGCGTGGCCATGCTTAATAATCAGTTTGAATTGTTCTTCAAGAAAGGGGCCCCCCAGTCTTGCTGCTCTTGTTTTAATTGCCCAAATACATTGTGACAGCACAGAGATACAAAGCATCTTCTGAAATATGCATGTATCTGACCAGTGTAACTGCAAGGACAGAATAAATTTAGGTCTAAATAGAAAATAAAATGTTAAAACTATTGTTCAAGCTGAAAAATGAGATTCTGGTAGCTGCTAAAGGTCAACACCCAGCTGATCTTTTCCCATTTACAAGGTAGAGTAGTTTAATCCATTCTAACTTAAGAAACCGTATAATTAATGTTATTAAATATCAGAATCTGGCTGAGATGGGCTAAGGTTTTGCATACCAAAAAATATCTCAAGCCTTCCCTGTCTTCACCCTGCTGTTGCAAGACACGAATCCTTGTTGGATCATGTGGCATTTTGGGGCTTTTTGGACAAAGGTGTGCCAGGTAATGTGTGTGATGCGACTGTCTTCTTCAGGTGGACTCTCACTATTGCCCCAGCTGCCTGGAAAACATGCCCTCAGCTGAAGCCAAGCTGAAAAAGAACAGGTGAAGTTGCTTTGTTTTGGTTTGTTTTGTTTTTCATCGAGGCTCTCTATTTAAAACAGTCCTTTCCCACGTCTGTCTGAAACTCTTCAAAAATTACGTGACTGCTTGTTAGGTTTGAGTCTGTTTTGGGGAATAAGTGTCTTTCCATGATGTATCGTGTGCTGTTCATGACTTTTGGGGTTTTCTTTAATGATCTGGGCTCATAATCCAGAAGTTCTTTAGTATCACATTATGTTTCTCACTGCTGCTGCTCTTATGATGTCTCTGGATCCCCCAAGTTCCTGTGACAGCCCTGCTGCCCCTTACCCCTAGTGCTGTTGCCTAGGAGTTAATGATCTGTTGGTTTAATGCTGATGTGATTGTTGGGAGCATTTCTGTCTGCCTGGGACCCTTCTCAGAGCCCTGCCTTGTTGTTTGCAGGTGTGCCAACTGCTTTGACTGCCCGTGCTGCATGCACACCCTTTCCACACGGGCCACGAGCATCCCTGCGCCGCTGCCCGACGACCCGGCCAAGACCACCATGAAGAAAGCCTATTACCTGGCCTGTGGCTTCTGCCGCTGGACTTCCCGGGACGTTGGCATGGCAGACAAGTCTGTGGGTAAGGGACAGTTAAAAGACAGAGAACTGAGTTGCAGCACGAGCCCAGTCTGTGTTTTGAGGGTAACGGATAATCCAGTGAGTTTCACGACTGTACTGTAGACTTGGTGTCTGGCTAGGATTGGAGTTGTAGTTGGGAATTCACAGGAGAACGCTTTGTTGCTGAGGAGTCCTCTGAAGAGCTGAGCTGAGTTAGTGGAATATGTGACCCACTTCCATGCCTGTGTTACCTGACTAGTGAGAGAACTGTCAAACTGTTTTAGTCAGTGCACTCTCCCCAAAGCTGAGATCTCGTTTGTGTGCTTTCACAGTCTTTGAAGCCACTCAGTCTGACAGCATAAACATCTAATTTATTTTCCATCACTTTTGTTCACTTAGACTTATTCCAGAGTTGCTAGTCAGTCTTTGAACTTGGCTTTTCTCTTCAGAAGAGCACTAGAACAAAGCTTTCATCTATTTTTTTGGTATGTGAGATGTACAGAAAATACCTGTCAGACTCCAGAAATGGGGCTGAGTAGACCAAGCAGATCGTCTGACTTCCAGTGTTGATGTGACTGAAAATGGAGCTGAGGATGCAGAGACAGCAGCTGCCAGTAATAAGAGACACATATATAAACACATGTACCTGCTGCTGAAGTGACTCCTGGGTGCTGCCCTGAGTATCTCTCCAGCAACATTTGTTCAAAAACACAATATAAAAGCTGTCAGAACTCCTTCACTCCAAACCTGCCTGTGCAACACTTTCAGAGGTGTATATTTGTACAGACATGAACTTAAACAATTGCAGTGGTAGGTGTAGCAAAAATAGGAAATGTCATATTTTATAAATAACACCAAGATATTTGAGTGTTGGGTGTGATTTCTGTGTGGCACCTGGAAACCTCCTGTGGACTTTGCTTTTTCTCTTCTCTTGTGCAGCGAGTGGTGGCTGGCAGGAGCCGGAGAATCCTCACACGCAGAGGGTGAGTGAGCAGGAAAGCTGTGCTTGGGCTGAAATGCATCAGCCAGAAGGAACTGTTAGAATGTCAGGCCCTCTCAATCACTTTTTCTGCATCTATATAATCCTTCAGATACCAGTTCCAGTTCCTAATCTGCACCTTGACTGAATTCAATGGAGGGAAGGCCTCTTAGAGGCTCCCCTGAGGATATCGCAGTATAAAATCTCCTTTTGAGAAGAAGCTCAGTTGAAACCAACCTATCTAATGGTGCTGTTAAGGTGAATGTGCTGCGTATGTATGTGAAAAAAAAGCTGTTTTCCAATCAAAAGTGCGTCTAGGATCTGGAAAACACAACTGCACCTTTAACACCCTTCCCTGTTACCCATTAGGGCTCCACTCTAAATGTGACCAGCCTTGAGGAGGGGGGAAAAGATGCTAAAGATGCTGTTTGCTGTGCCAATCCAAATGACTCAGAGTTGGCCACATGACATTACTCTCTGCAGTCACGGCAAATTCGTGAACAAAGTCTCAGTTGCTGAATTGCAGAGTGAGAATTGGAAACTGCCCTCCAACACACATGATTCCCAAGGGAGGGTCAGTCTGCCACCCACAGTGTGGGCTAAGACATGTTAAGGTACACAGGCTTCTTGAAGTACATCCTGCACAACACAGCTGGTACTAGGAACAGAGTGAAACAAGTAGCAAGAGCCCCAGCTAGTTGACAAGCAAATGCTGCAGCTGAGGTGACAGTGCTCCCTGTTTCTTTTCCTCCCTCCAGATTAACAAACTGGTTGAGTACTACCAGCAGCTGGCTCAGAAGGAGAAGATCGAGCGGGACAGGAAGAAGCTGGTGCGACGCCGCAACTACGTCCCCCTGGCCTTCTCGGTGAGCTGGTGGTGCTGTCTTCTCAGAGCAGCAAAAGAGATCCACAACAGCCTCAGCCCGGAAAATCAGATAGTTGGTAGCACGATAGGGCTGCCCAGCTTTGGCTAAGTGAGGACAACATGAAGAAAATGAGGTTTTCTTTAGGGATTAATACTTTTACAGTCATTACTGTGTGTTATATTGCCACTCTCTCTGGTAGTCCTCCCCAGCAGTGCCAGAAGGGTTTATACTTGCCATGCCAAGGAATATGTTCTCTGGCAGTGAAGTGCAGCACAGCTGCAGCCACAGTGCCTGTGGCAGCTCTTTCTCAGGACAGCCCATCCCACAGCTCAGTGACAGATAGATCTGCATTGTTTGACACTTCTCTGGATGAAATCTCTACTGAAGTTAACCTTAAGACTTGGTTGTGGCTTGATTGACTTGTTTATTGTACCTGGCAGGTAAATGCTCACTTTGTTTAGCTGGGTGACTGCATATGCTTGCAACTTCAATGAATTGTGCTTGCTCTGTGCCCTTGCTTGTGTCTTATGGCTGCATTTTTTGTCTCCGTTGCTACCTGCTGCTATTTTGGGGGCTCTCCACAGCAACACACTATACACGTAGTGGTAAGTCTTTTCACAGTTTCTGCTGGTGTTAAAGCTCTGATGGTACCACCTGAAGGGGAGTAACAGATCCTACACCCTGCCTCAGGGCCTCTGCCTTAGGTGTGCCTAGAACAAACACAGCTGAAGCCTAACTCTTCAGAGGGTGATGTGTTACAAAAAATATTTTGTGTTAGTTTAGAAACAGGGCAGGATCTTTGAGTAAGTAATGTACACCTGAAAAGCAGTCCTTCACCAAGCTTGGCTGAGACACAGCTGTCTGCTTGGCCAAGGCAAGTGCCACTAACATTAATCATCTCGTCCTTGAAAAATCACCAGGGTAGGCTGATGCTCACATTTCTCATTTGGTGAGAATTCGGGTTTTCAGCCCTGCCCAGAAGGAAGATGTCTGCCTTCAAGCATCCTGGGTACAGCTCAGCTCTAGAAAGCTGAGGAGTAGCTCAGCTATTTCTGGTGAGAGAGACTTGTAGGTAACGAGGCTTGTAGTAGTTTGAACCTCTCAGCTTCTTCAAGTAGTGCAACAGAGCCTTTCAGATGGATGCATAACCACATCAACCCACTTTTTCTGGCAGCTGAGCTCTCATTCTACACTACTTGACATGGAGTTGCTCTAAAGAGGATATCCAGGGAAAATGTGTCAGTAGTGCAGGCTGGTGATTCGAGGAAGGAGCAAGAAGCATTATAAGCAGTAACCACACACATCTGTCTTCCCCATCTGCAGTGCAGTGGGAATTGTCTTTTCCTTGCTAACAGTTCAAGCAGAAAAATGTATCTTAGGAAGCATTGAATACCTTTTCCTTTTTGCTTTCCTTTGCTTGTACCCCATGCTTGTCATGCAGCTCAAAAGATGAGTTTGCAGCAGGTCTTTTTGTCCCATCAGGAAGACCTGAGGGTGACAGTTCCTTTTTTCCTTGTAGGACAAATACGGCCTTGGAACGAGGCTTCAGCGCCAGAGGCCCGGAGCTCCCATCAGCGCCCTTGCTGGACTCTCGTGAGTCTCAGGGTTGGGGTTACCTTTGGGGGCAGGATTGGAGGTGTTGGCAAGAGAGGAGTAAAGCAACTCTAGAAAGATGATAGATAATTAGCAGATAGCAGTGAGAGGAGATTCCTCCTCTCAACCACTGCAGAGGTGTCAGATCCTCGGGCATCTCTCTGCAGCAGCTCCAGATGTTCTGCTTTCTCCCAAGAGGAACAAGTGACTGCTCACTCCCTTGTTGTAATTACTGTTGTGACATCTCAGCTCTCGCTGCCTTCTGTGCTAAAATGCAGTTACTGCTGTTGCTGTCAGAGCACACGTGCCCTATTTCATGACTGAGTTGCCCCTTATTTTGCTTTAGACTGAAAGAAGGAGAAGACCAGAAGGAGATCAAGATCGAGCCAGCTGATGCAGTGGAAGAAGTGGAGCCTCTTCCTGAGGATTACTACACAAGACCAATCAATCTGACAGAAGGTAAAACCTTATTATTCTGTCACTTTTTTGCCTTATATTTTGTAACATAGGCATTGCCTAAAAGCTTGTGGTCTTCCTCATGACCCAAGTTTCTGGTCATTTTTATGCTGGGATTGAAATACTGGGAAATACATGACTTTAAATGATAACTTTGAATGCAGCCTTGGGTTGTACATAGAAAGCTCAGAGCCAGAAGGCCAGAAGGGTTATTTAATTTTCTTGCTGGCCTTAATTCCTGTGTGTGTGAAGCATCAACTTTTGCATGGAGAAAAAAGCCAATGTCCTTTTTCAAATAATAGCAGGAAATAAGGAAATAGCAGCTGCTGGGGAGCCGGAACCAAAAGCGGGCTGTTGAGTAACAATTGCGCATTGCCTTGACATCAGCCTGGAACAGCCTGTGTACACTTGCCAGTTCTTTAGCTGACTCATAAATTTAATCCACAAATACTGTAAATTGATCAGCAAGGCCTGGTGTGAACAGGATAAACCAGCAGGTGATGGGGTGATGTGGGCTTCCAGCTGACGTGGCTCCAAGTGGAACGGATGTTGTTGGTAGTTCTGCAGGCCTGCAAACTCTGCCAGTATCAATTAATTGATGAAAGGTTTATGGAAGGGGGTGGATATTTCTGCTCTCCTTTTCTCACGAGGCTGTTGGCATTGTGAGTTTGATGCTGGTGAGGAAGACAACTTTCCTGGTTCCCTACAGTGAGGGAAAGGCTGCCAGGTGGTTCACTTGCCTCTTAGGCAGTGGAACAGTGAGGAGCCTGCATTTTGAGAGAAACCCATGGGAGGTTTTGGTTGCTGGGAATTTCTTGCATTGGGGGCTATGTTTTCTCTAATTCTACGTGTGAGTCTGAGTTGTGTAAACTCCTTGCTAAGAAGCCATGTATTGTATTCATGCAGCACCCAGCTGTGAGGGTAACAAAGCTGTGAAACTCATTTGCATTGGTGAGGGAAAGAACCATGTTCTAGATGATTACAAAACTCTTGTTTCCATCCCAGCTCAGCACTGAAGAAAGATGTGGGTCCCTTGTTTCTCCTGGGCTAGCACTGGTGTTGCTCTCATGTTACTGTGCTCAGTCAGGCAGCCCTTTATTCAGCTTTTGCCTTTCTATTTATTTCTAGAAATGTGATAGTTGCTAGTGGCTTCTGAATTACAGGGTGCAGGTGAAATTAGGTGTCTTAGAGATGGTGGCAGGTCACCACACAGTGTGAGGTGCATACATAGAACCCAGCTCAAGTTTCAGTTCCTGAGACATTTCTTTGTCTTGCTTTCTGTTGTGCTCCCAGTGACGACTCTGCGCCAGCGCCTGCTGCAGCCTGACTTCCAGCCCATCTGTGCTTCCCAGCTCTACCCACGTCACAAGCACCTCCTGATCAAACGCTCGCTGCGCTGCCGGGTAGGGAATTCAATCCAGACACCTGCCTTTTCCAGGCTCTCAGGGCTTGGGTGCTGGCAAGTGGGCTCTGTGTTTCTCTTCTAAAAGAAATGGCTCAAATGCTTCTGGTTGTTGAAGTTCTCAGCCAAGTTAGTGGTAACAGCACTGAGGGGGTGAGGAGGCTGTCACATCTCTGGTGTGATGACAGTTGTGCAAGGGGGACAACACTGTCAAAGATGCATGAAGATACCAAGGTGGTTTGTGCTAGTGCCCTGCCTAGACAAGGAGTCAAAGAAGACTGCCAGTACAGTTTAAATTAAAAAAAAATGCTGTTACTAAAGGCAAAAGTCAACAAACAAAATATTAGGGAGAGGCAGTGCAAAATACTGAAGCTGTCACTAGAGTGAAGGCAGGAAGAGAATATTTCAGAGAAGCAAAGCAGAGATCTGGAAATGAAGACAAGCAAGAGTTAAATCTAAGTTCTGCTGTTGGCTTTCTGCATGGCCTTTACTATATGATTTGTTTTTTCAGTCATACAAGGGTATTTATTTATCTAGTTCCTAAAGTAATAGAGCAATATTCGTGTAAGTATTTAAGATGCAGAACGCTTTGCAAATGCAGAATATTTTCTCAGAAAGAAGTAACGTCAGGCTGATCCTTTATTTGAAGAGTAGCCTATGAGGACATCAGAACTTCTAGCTACTTCATTTTTTAATGGATTCTGGAGCATAGATCAGAGGGCCTACAGTTATTTGTACTGCAGTCAGTGTCCAGGTGTTTCCAAGACTGGTTCCAAGTCTTGTGTTTCTGAGGTTGCTCTGGTAGTGCTGGATATGACATTTTGGAGTATCAACAGCTGAACACTTTGATGGCAGCATGCACCCCAGATAGTTTTTATGTGCAGTGCTGGAGGCTGTAATGTCATGGCTGGTGACACAGTACTTGTGGCTCTGATTCTTCAGTGTGTGATTGCACACTGTCTTTTGGTGCTGACTTAAATACCTTTCTCTCTAGAAATGTGAGCATAACCTGAGCAAACCAGAATTCAATCCAACGTCTATCAAATTCAAGATCCAGCTGGTTGCTGTGTAAGTAAGAAATGGGGCCTGGGGGCAGCAACTCCCTGTTCATGCTTAGTTAATGCCTTCTATTTTAATTTCCTTTGACCTCTTGTGGGATTGTGTCATCCCTTAGGATGATGTAATCACCTTTTAAAATATATTTAGTTTATCTGTAATAGGTTTGCTTGCTGATCTATTAAAGATTTCAGCAGTTTGACAAAAACACTGCCTGCTGTGCCAGCCCCAGACTGTTGCAGGGGTTTGTAGGATTAGGGTTATACAGCAAAAGGACACTTCATTTTTCCTTTTAGGAAAGCTCTAATAGCTTTACAGACAGCAACACAGTCCCTCACAATCATTTGCTCTGTTATTTTGTAGTAACTACATCCCTGAAGTGAGAATCATGTCTATTCCCAACCTGCGCTACATGAAGGTCAGTAGCTTTTCCAGAAATGTCTTAGGCTGAGACATAGCCAGGAGCTGTGAATGTGGGATCTTTTTGGAAGATGACATGGTGTGATGATTGTTCCCTGAGGGCTCCACTCACTCCCTTTAGAGGATGCAGGGTTTAAGGGAGTGGCCAGAGCAGCACTGCATGTACTTTGTCACTGCAGCAGTAGATTGCTGTGCAATGTGACATCACAAGATTTGCCAATGTCTGAAGAATAAGAGGTGTGGAACTGAGATCTCAGCTACACTCACAAAATACATGTTTCATATTTTAAGAGTTTTGCATGGCATTGGTGCCTTTCTTACAGGCAGGGGGTGGTCACTGTCCATCTATTGAGAGGATGTGATGCAATTTTTGAATGTGTTATCAGTCAGAGAAGATGGAGGTGCTCACAGTAACAACGAATTTTAGCACAATTGCTTCTTGAACTGTGATTCCTGAATCTCTCCAGGAGAGCCAAGTTCTTCTGACTCTGACTAATCCTGTGGAGAACGTCACACATGTCACATTGCTGGAGTGTGAGGAAGGAGACCCTGATAACATCAACAGCACTGCCAAGGTATTGATTGCACCCTTCTGCTGTGTAAGCCCAAGCCTCTTCCAGGGTTTACCACTCCCGTTTGTCCTTCCACAGGCCACACTTACCATGTGTTCTTCAACCCCTGCCAGCTGTGCTGCATTTCCCTCCTTGGAGCTTAAATGACTGTCACCAGTGTAAACAGCAGCTCATTAAGTATTTTGAAATTGTGTCTGTTCATTGATATCCAAAACCCGAGGGAGAAATTTATTATTTCACTGGCAGGGTGGTAATCAGGTGGTCCTGGAGCAGAGAAAAGCTGAGAATGAGTAACTATTCTGTTAAACTGCAGGGAAGCTGACCTCAGAAGAGGAGAGCCCTCTCCTGCTTGCAGTGTAGCTGGTGATCAGTGCTGAAAGGCTTCTTTCTCTCCATGCTCTGTTTCAGGTGGCAGTTCCTCCCAAGGAGCTTATTCTGGCTGGCAAAGATGCTGCAGCAGAATATGATGAGCTGGCAGAGCCTCAAGACTTCCAGGATGACCCTGAGTGAGTGTCCTGTGGGAATCCTCTCCCTTAAAAACTTGGCTCCTTGAGTAACTCACTCTCTTCCTGTCTGCCTTCAGTGTGGTTTGAGTTCCTTTGAGAGCATTGTTCCACTTGGAACAATGCTTTGAGAACTTGGCTGACCCAATGTTCCTCTGTGTTCTGCCTTGCAGTGTCATTGCCTTTAGAAAAGCCAATAAGGTGGGAGTTTTCATCAAGGTCACCCCACAGAAAGAAGAGGGCGAAGTGACGGTGAGTTTCAAGATGAAGCACGAGTTCAAAAACCTGACGGCTCCCATCCGGCCCAGCGAGGAGGGCGACCACCCCTCGGAGGTGATCTGGCTCACCCATCACGTGGAGCTCAGCCTCGGCCCCGTGCTGCCCTAGCGGCTCCCAGCGCTCGCTCCCGACGGCTGCACGGACTGGCACCCTGAGAAAGCACCTGCTGAAAGGTTCTGCCAGAGCTCCTTTGTGATGTGTGGGTGTGCCACGGGCCAGGCCGGCTGCCAGGAGGGGGCTGAGGCTGCCGTGGTTTGGGCTGGTTTGTTCTCTCTCCCCTTGTCGTAGTGCCCACTAACCACCAGTCCACTTCCCTTCACTGCCACAGGCTAGAGTAACTTGCAGCACGTGTTAGAGCACAGAACAAGATCTCCCTCCAGGTTTGCGCTGAATTTGGCTTTATCAACAGATAATTAGGGCTGAATTTGGATTTATCAGCAGAAAAGAACCCATACTGGTTTTTTCTCCATGCCAGCCCACAAACCTGATGTTCCATACCCAATAATAAACAACTTCTCTTTCACACAGAGCAATGCCCTTCCCAGACAAACATTTTAGGGATTGTCCCTGCCTTCTGCATTCTGGCAAGTTACTGCCAGCAGCACGATCTCTTCTTTCAGTTTTCTGCTTCCTCATAGGATACCTCAACTATGGGGGCTGGGCCATAGAGCCCTGCCCCTCTGGCATATGTAGCTTGCTTAGCCGAGGTGGCAGATGTGTTTTCACAAAGGAGTTGATCAGTTTGCCTTTAAAATTTAAACATAGTGTACTGTAGTGTTCATGGATCTGACTGGCAACCAAGCCCGCCATCAGCCCGCTGCATCTCATCTGGATGTGGCAGCAGGATGTGCTGCAAGCAGGGACTTCAGGTTCTGCTGCAGCTCTTGACTGAGGCAGGAATGCTCTGGAGAGGCAGGGATGCTCCAGAGAGGCTCCCTGGCAGACTTCAGCTCAGTAAATGTTGTGTTGCTAGGGACTGTAGCGATGAGGGTGTGAAACCTGGAGCATTAAGATTAGTTCTGGTAATTATAAAGCTACAGCGGTGATTTGGGTTCATAATCTTTGTTTTTCCAGTTAGGGTGGGTGGGAAGGAGGTGTAAAGGTGAAAACTCATTATATGTTAACTACACACACTACCAGAAGGTCATTTACCCGGGGTGTAATTAGGCTGCAGTCCAAGCTGAAATGGGTGATCAGGAGCTGTGTATCCAGGAGATTGAATTACCAGTAAGTGCATGGCTGGTGCAGGCAGGTGAGATGGCTCTTCCTGCAGAGCATTCCCACTTCAGACGTTGACCTTTGTTAAACATTTCTGAGGGGCTTTGACGTGCTGCTGTGCTGGGAAAGGCTTGAATGCCAGCCAGCCATGGCCATGTCATGATGCTTGTGCCATGGCTCTGCCAGCCTGGATCTGCGAATCCTCTGCATGGAGGGGCAGGATGAGGCTGCCTGCTCCCTGGGGGTGTGGTGCAGCACCCCAAAACATCTTCCTTAGCACGAGGAACCTGCTGTGGTATGCTGGAGGGGCTCACACCTCAGAGCCCCCGATTGGCAGCGGGTCTCAAAGTGGCGAGGCATCACGTTTACAACTCTGTGTAGGTGACACACAGACGTACAGCATGAGTTTGAGACTTGTAGTTAGTAGTTAATGTATAGTGCTAGTGCCTGCCGCGGCTTTCCCTGTCCAGATAACAAAGCACTTCACCTCTGGCCACAACTTCTCCTGTTTGGTAGCCAAAACAGCTGCAGCACTTGCAACACGGCTACAGAAAGACCTTCCAGGACCCAGGCTTTGAGCTGTGCCTGGGGCTGGGGTTTGCTGTAGGCAACGTGACCTGCGCCCTTCTCACTAAGAACAAAAGGTGCATCGGGCTGTGGCGTTCTGAGCGTTCTGATGAGCTCGGCGAGCTGTTTCCTCCCCTCCCTGTAGGTGCTGTAGGGAAAGGTATTGGCGTGTCCCTGCCTCTGTCCCCGCTCCCCGACAGGCGCCTGTTGCCTTATGCTTGACGTCGTGTAGTGACCTTCAATAAAACACCCGTGGCTCTCGAATACTTTGCGCTGGTTCTTATTCCAAAACAATCATTATTTAAACAAAACAAAAAGCGGAGCTTCCCCATCTTTTCCCAATGGTCTCGTCCCGGTGCTCCCCCCCTCTCGTTGTTCGTGGTCTCGCCCGTTGAGCTCTGCCTGGAGCGCCCCCTGCGGCCGTGGCGCTGTGACGTCACCGTTCCTCAGCCCGCCTTTTCCGTCACGGCGCTGGTGGAAGTGGCGTCACTTCCGGCCGCCGCCTGCCGGCAGCGGAGCGGAGCCGCCATGTCCACATCGCTGGGCTCCAACACCTACAACCGGCAGAACTGGGAGGATGCGGTGAGCGGGGGCGGCCGCGCGGGGCCGGGGGAGCCGGCAAGGACGGGCCTGGGCCGGCGGGGCCCTGCTCCGCCGCGGGAGCGTGTGGGGCGGCAAGGCCGCGAGGCGAGGGCAGTGCGGGGAAGGCGGCCCCGGGGCTGGGATCCTCCGTGGGGACCCGCTGCCTTCCCTGGGGACCCGCTGCCCTCCGTGGGGACCCGCTGCCCTCCCGGGGGACCCGCTGCCTTCTCTGGGGACCCGCTGCCCTCCGTGGGGACCCGCTGCCCTCCCGGGGGACCCGCTGCCTTCTCTGGGGACCCGCTGCCCTCCGTGGGGACCCGCTGCCCTCCCGGGGGACCCGCTGCCCTCCGTGGGGACCCGCTGCCCTCCGTGGGGACCCGCCGCCTGCCCTGGGGACCCGCCGCCTGCCCTGGGGACCCGCCGCCTGCGGTCGAGCCGCCCGGGGGGGCTCTGCCGCGGTTCCCCGGCGCTCCTGACGGCGCAAAGGGAAGGAGCTGCCCCGCCGCTCCTTCCCCAGCGCCGCGGTTCGGGGGCTGTAGCAGGGGCTGAGAGCCCCTCCCGGCCCTGCGGGAGCGGAGCTGGGTCCCCCGTGTGCCCCTGGCCGCGTCCCTTGGAGCCGAAGCCTCTCCCGAGTGGGCCCAGTGCGGGCAATCGCTGCCGAGGGATACCGGGGGCGGTGTCCCCTGCTGCAGTCCAGCCACTGACAGGTTCAGATCTCAGGATCTGAATTTGGTTATTTTAAGTTTTGCTTCAAGCTACAATAGCCAGCACATTATCGTTCTGTAATGATTTGGGCCTGGATCATGGCTTGCAGCTCTCCCGGTGTCTCTGAATACATTTGCATCTTTTAATCTGTCTGATGAGTTAAACGAGATAATTTTTCAGCGTGTGACTTGAAAGCTGTTGTGGTGGCAGAGCTAGTTACAAATTCCCGATTTTCTTCTTGCTCAATCCAGGACTTCCCTATCCTGTGCCAGACATGTCTTGGAGAAAATCCCTATATTCGGATGGTATGTGCCTCTTGGACCCTGAGCTCCTTCCCTCTCTCTGTGGTGGCCCTAAAACTGGGGGTTTGGGGGCTGAAACGGGACTGGGTGCAGGAGGAGATGCTAAATCCACACACAGTCCTGAGCAGCTGGGTCTGCACAGCAGGAGCTGGTCCCAGCCCTTGTTGGTGTGCAGTATCGTGGTTAGGGCTGTGATTGAAGAACAAATCAAGCAAAAAGGAGGGGAAGATGACACAATCCAGTGCCTGGAGTGCAGGAAATAGCAGAAAATGAAGGTTTAATACTGACAAACTCCAGCACGGAGAGCTGTGAGCTGCTTAAATTCTAATTAGTGCAGTTTGTAAAATGTGATGAGCATGCACCTCTAAAATGAAGTTAAAGGTGACTGATGGAGGTAGTTTAAGTTCCTGTTTGCTTTCCTTGGGTTGCTCTGTGCAGTGTGAGTCAGTCCATGTTGTGTTGCTTTCTCTGCCTGGCCTGGTTGCCCATGACCTACATTGACATTATTTCCTTCACATTCATGTTCCACAAAGTTTGCTGGGAGAGATTGGGTTGTTCTTACGAAACATAACCCTAGTGCTAGTGTAGAACATATCTCAAACCTGTTTGTTTTCATGGGCTTACTTCATATAACATCATCTTTCCTCAAAAAGAGCTGTTAGTGCTCCTTTTCATTCTCACCTTTCATCAGTAGAGGAGGTGGGACTTAAAATAAAAAAATCTGGTTTTAATGAAAGTTTCCAAACCAAAACTGTATTGAGAATTTATATTTTTTGTCCTGTTGACTTCCCAAGGTGTAAGCCAAATACACAGGGGTGAGTGAGTCTAAATGCAGCATAATTATGAAAAAAAACCTACTGTGTTATAACATCAGTGATATGTTCTGTGTTGAATTGATGATATTTCATGTTTGCTTTTATTGTTTTTTTATTATATTTCAGACCAAAGAAAAATATGGAAAAGAATGCAAGGTATGTTTGTGTGTTTTGAAGAAAGAATGTCAAAATGGGTGCAGATCTAGGAATAATACATTTTAATGATTAAAGACCTGTCAGCTTCAGAAGAGTGCTTATCTGGGTTAACTGAAAATGTTTATATAACTACATAATTTTTTAGGTCAGTCTGCTATGCCTGTTAGACAAAGTCAGTTGGTCCTAAAATAGTAAAATTATTGAGCAAATCCTAAATCTGTCTAAAAAAGTCTTCATGTTTATCAGAAGGAGGATTTACAAATACTGTTGTACTGTATTGGACGTTTTTGCAGCATTTTAAATGATCTATGTTTTCTTGTGTGAGTTTGTTGTTTTTACTGAGAAGTGCAAAATACCTGGAGTTTGGGTTTTACTCTGCATGTTTTCAAGGCTATTTGGTGATTTGTGTTGGCTGTCCAAGAAATAAGCCACGATCATTTCCAAGAGCAAGAAGTACTCAGTGTTGCCTGGACTGAGGGAAATTAAAGGAGGTCTTTGCCCTTTTATCAGTTTTCATCTGAGGTAGAGAAAAGGTATAATTTGGAATTTGTACAAATTGAGATTGTATATGTACTCAAGCTGTACATGCAGAGGAAGCAAGTGCATCATTCCCTGAGATGAGAGGGAGCACCACCCTTCTGCACCAAAGCTCTCATAAGCTCTCCTGGGTTGCTGCTGTGCTGGTGCCTGATGTACCCATCATTGTAATTCATCTCTAGAAGCTCCACACTGACATCACCTGGAATCAAAGAGAATTTCCATGGCTTTGAGTAGATCTGCACTCGGGTTATTGTCATAAATAAAACAAAAAACAAGAAGGAAGAAAAGAACTTGCTTAAAACCTCCTCCTGTCAAAGTAAAACCCCAAATAGAAACAAATATTTCCTGAGCTCTGAGTCTTAGCTTTAGGACAAAGAAGTTGTATTTATGGTTTGGAGCAGCCAGATGAGTTTGGGGTTTGTTTCTGTGCAAGAAGCAGAGTGGTAGCTGTGTGCAGAGTGAGCCAAGTGCCACCCTTCTGTCCCAGATCTGTGCCAGGCCCTTCACGGTGTTCCGCTGGTGCCCCGGGGTGCGGATGCGCTTCAAGAAGACAGAAGTGTGCCAGACCTGCAGCAAGCTGAAGAACGTCTGTCAGACCTGCCTGCTCGACCTGGAGTATGGTGGGTACCCAAAAACCCCATCCAAGACAAGGAGCTGCCCTCTGAAATGGGAGCTGGTGGAATCACTTTAAATGTCTGCATGTAATTGGCACTGGACAGTCTTTGAGAAGAACAGGTCTTGGTGGTCATGTCTCTTCAGAGGTTCAAGGGCAGGGTGGTTTCCCTGAGCAGCAGATGAGTTACCTCTGGTCACTGCAGGTTGCAGAAATCACTGTTTCTGCTCTTTCAGCTTGTTCTTCATATGGATTGATTGGGGGATTTTTGTTTCATTTTAGGTTTGCCTATCCAAGTCCGGGATGCAGGACTCTCCCTTAAGGATGAAATGCCTAAATCTGATGTCAACAAAGAGTACTACACCCAGAACATGGAGCGAGAGGTAAGTGTAGCCAGCCATGATCATGCTTCTTGGGTGGCTGGGTGTGGGGAGGAAAGGGCAGCTATGACCTAGCTTCTCTTAAAACCACTTGCTTGCTCTGATTCTGTGCATTAGTGCTCAGTGCTGATACACACATAATTGTTTGTGTTCTGCCTGCTTTTAGATAGCCAATTCTGATGGCACTAGACCCGTTGGTGCACTAGGAAAAGCTACTTCTACCAGCGACATGCTGCTGAAGCTGGCCCGAACCACTCCTTACTACAAACGCAACCGTCCTCACATCTGCTCCTTCTGGGTAAAAGGAGAGTGCAAGAGAGGAGAGGAGTGTCCCTACAGGTAGAGACACAGCTTGAACAGTCAGTCTCTTCACCACGGTCAGATGCAGCTTCCCTTGGAGGTTGTGCAGTGGGCAGGAGACACTACAGTGGTTTGGGTCTGGGCAAAACTTGCATCCAGTGCCAGCAAATGAATGTCTGTGGTAGCAAGTTGGTTTGTGAGAAGTTGGCTGTGTTCTCTGCCAAAGCAGTGACTGAAGCTCTCCTCTTGTGTAGTCAGTTCTTCCCCTTCGTGGCATCAGTCCCCTCCAGCATGGATCTTTGTATTTGAACAAGAGGCTGTTTCAAACCCAGCTCTTGTGTTCTGTAGTGCTGAGTGTTGAGCTGTCAGAAGCGCCATTCATTCCGAAGTTGACGCAGTCCTGGCTGCAGTTGAAGTTTTCAGGGCTTTGTTCCATTTTGGCATGTTTGTGTGGACGGGGTTAAGGATATAATTGACCTGAGGGCTTGAGAAGGGAAACTGGCAGCTGCAGTAATTTTAATCCATTCAGTCATCCTCGATGTTATAAAATGCTTTGTTTGCTGAACCTTAGGCATGAGAAACCTACAGATCCAGATGATCCTCTGGCTGACCAGAATATCAAAGATCGTTACTATGGAATTAATGATCCTGTGGCTGACAAACTTCTGAAACGAGCATCAACCATGCCTCGTCTAGATCCTCCTGAAGACAAGACTATTACTACACTGTATGTTGGAGGGCTTGGAGATACCATCACTGAATCAGATCTCAGGTGTGTTGGTGAATTTGTATTACCCTTGCCTTTTTGTTTGACACTTTGATAACAGCTCTTCAAGTGAGGAACAGAAATAAATCTGGTTTTCAGGTTTTTTTAATGGGGAGCTGGTTGGTGGGCAAGTGCAGAGGAGTGCCAGCTTGTTGGAGAACAAACAGGCACATTTCAAATGCTTTGATTAAAATTTATCTTTTTAAAGATGAGTCATCCCTTTGAGCTGTTTGGGATACTGTGTAACTCTTTTTACAAGGTAGTCCTGTATCCTCTAGCTAGCTACTGAGAGAAGCTGCTGCAGAGCTTTTACTGCTCCATAATTGCATGGAAGGCTTATTATGATTAACTGATTGATTATTGGTTTCTAATGATTAGTTTGAACAGGGGATGGAGAAGAGAAAATTTCTGAGCATACCTATTTCACCTGCCCTATACCCTGTGACTAGGAGGAGTGGGGTATCATAGTAATTTTTTTTTTGTCTTGTACAGAAATCACTTCTACCAGTTTGGGGAGATCCGGACGATAACGGTGGTGCAGAGGCAGCAATGTGCTTTCATCCAGTTTGCCACCAGACAGGCTGCAGAGGTGGCTGCTGAGAAATCCTTCAACAAACTCATTGTCAATGGCCGCAGGCTGAATGTCAAATGGGGAAGGTAAGAGTGGGGGAGGAGGCTTGGAGGATCTGCAAGGTTCTTCTCTCAGTTTACAGTCTTGATCAGCAGGATTGGGTGTTATGCAGAAGTAGATAGTTGTTTGGTAAATAGTTGGGGACCTCTTGCATTTTGGTTTTCTTTTTACAGTGGGATCTAGCTTGGAGATGGCACAAGTAGCATAAGGGTTTCTTGGGTGAGGATTATGGATGAGTTTTGGTAGCTTTGCTCCTAGGCCATCTCCTGTAAACACTGTTTGCAAATTTGTTACCATCCGTCTGATGTTCTGAAGAAACATCTTTGGCCTGAAGAAAGGCATCTGGAATAGATAATGTGAAGCTCCTGTGGTGTAAATATCGTCCCTGTTCTCAAACTTGGTCTGTTTTTCAGGTCCCAGGCAGCAAGAGGAAAAGAAAAGGACAAGGAAGGCACTACAGAATCGGGGATAAAGCTGGAGCCAGTTCCAGGACTGCCCGGAGGTAAGGGAGTTGTATTCATCCCTGAAACACTTAATGCTGACCCACTTCCACGAGCGAGGCTGCTGTTAAACTTCTGGGAGCAGTGACAGTTCAGGATGGTAGAGGTAGTGGTGAGCCCAGAGCAGTTATAGTAGGTTTGCAGCAGATCCAGCTGGATGGGAGATGAGCTTTGTGCAGGAGCAAATCTGTGATGAAAAGAGAGTTCTTTATGTGATGAATGAAAAGTTAAAGCTGAATTCAACTTCTTTGGTCAGAGATACTGGCAACCCACGCTTTTAGTGTTTTCTTAGTCCTCTGAGTGCAAAGCAAAGCTGGTTTCAGATGAAGGAAATTGGTGACTGGGGTTGCAGGCAGTTCTGCTTCTCAGTCCAGTTCATACATGCAATAGTAGCAACAGTTTGCCCTTGTGAAAGCGTGGGTCGTGCTCCATCTCTGAGGGCAGACACCTCTGCTTGTCTTGCCTGAGAGATTTCCCATAACCATGTGTACTTTTTCTGCAGCCCTCCCCCCTCCTCCAGCTGCAGAAGAGGAGGCTTCTGCAAATTACTTCAATCTACCTCCAAGTGGCCCTTCAGCCGTGGTGAACATTGCCCTGCCACCTCCTCCTGGCATTGCTCCACCGCCGCCTCCAGGTACCTGTGTTTCCCCCTCAAGTGGGGCTGTGAAATTCAGTGTTAGATGGTCTCTTCCTCCTTGCCAGGCCATGCTGCTGCCCTGATGTGTGCCCTGAGCTGATTTTCCTCATCCCTGATCACACAGTGTAAACGGATGATCTAAACTGAGCTGTCAGCACAGTTTAATCAAACTGAGCTGCCTGTTGTGCTTGGTATTTGCTTGCAAATTCCCAGGCATGTTGGAGATCCCTGTTACTGGTACTGAGGCCTACTCAGTGCTTTTGCTGGCTGTGTAAATGCCACATTAACCCGAACTTCAAAGGGTAATTTTGCAGCTGGTTGAATGCCAGCGTGTCCTTGGCTCTCTGTATATCTATCCAGAGATGCTTTTTTTTAATGGAATTTTGGACTCTTGTAGATGTATTTGCTCTGCTCTGTGATTGAGTAGAAAACATTTAGGTGGGTGTTACAGACACCTGCCCAGTGCTCCTACCAGCTTTTATTTGTAATGATATTTGTTGGGTAGGGATTGGCCCTAGTTGTACTGAAAAGAGGGGCAGGAGTTTGGGGAGATGGGAGATGTGCACATTTGTGAGGCACAGCTGTCAGCCAGCTGTGGTGTCAGTACTTTGAAGCAGCAGTACACACACATCAGGTTTCTGTTGCTTTACCTGAAGCTGCCAACTTTTGTTTCTGCAGGTTTTGGACCACACATGTTCCATGCCATGGGACCCCCACCTCCCTTCATGAGAGCCCCAGGCCCCATCCACTACCCATCCCAGGATCCCCAGAGGATGGGTGCCCACGCAGGAAAGCACAGCAGCCCCTAGCACGTCCTGCCACCCTCATCCTTGAAGTAAATGTTATTTTCTAGTTACCATGGTAGCACCATATGTTGAGCTGTGGGTGAGCTAGAGACGCCTTATTTCCCTGCTTGCAGCCACAGGGCAAGCTGAGCTCCGTGTCTCCACTTATAATCGGGTTCTTGATACATCCCAGGTCTTTCTATTAGTGTGGGGGTGGGTGGGGGACAGACAGAAGGGCTGTCGGGGGTCTGTGGGTCTGGGGTACCAGAATTACAGTGCTGTCTGTGTATCCCATTGGCACACTTTTGAAATAAACTTCTGGAAAAACAAAATCAAACCCTTTTCAAGCCCTTTTGATATCCTCAGTTGGAATGTTAATGGACTATTAAAATGTAATCAGAGGCTCTTCTCTGTCAGGTAACTAATGATGTATTATTCTAATGAGGTATTAAACCAGGACTGATTAAGAGCCAAAAAACGAGTTTATCAGATCTGCCAAACCCATGGCTTGGCCTTACCACTACACAGAATTTTCCTCCTCCTTTTTCCTGACTTCTTGATTAAGAAAAGACAAGAAAGCAAAGCCTTTTTTAGTGCATCTCTTCTAATCCTGCACATCCTGAGCGAGACAAGTTCTGGGTCAAGTGAGCAGCACCCAGGCAGTGTGGGCATGACAAGTCAGCAGTTGCTGATGTAGGTGACAGCCCCCTCAGCCGCAGAGCCTGGGCTTGTGCTGCCTGCAGGGCAGGGCAGGATGCAATTGCAGCTGCTTTAGGGGAGATTTGGGGCTCTCAAGGCCTGTGAAACAGCATCCCGTTAAGCTGTGACATGGGTCCCACTTCATCTTGCCTTGATAAGATGTGAAACTTTTCTTTCTGTGCTCCAAGTTTGGTGGTTGCCTCGGAGCAACAGCGTCCTGCCTGGAGCCTGAGGCTGAGCGAGGTCTGTGTACGTGTGGCTGGAGGATTTTAGGTTTATTTCCATATTAGCTACTTCCATGCAGTGGATCTGTGGATGTCTTCATAACAGGAGGGGTCCTGTTCTGAAGCTTCATTTGCTTGTTTTTTAAAAAGTACATACAAGTATTTGAATTTTTCAACACCGTACTTTGACGCCCTTCCTGGAGCGCAGTGTCTGAGGACTTGGTCTGATTTTTATGTGACTGCTGGCACAGCCAAGATCCTACATGGGCAAGGACAGGCACGTCCACTTTTAGTTTGGTGTGCTGTCCTGTACAGTGCCACTGGGTCCCATCATGGTGCCAGCCCTGCCAGGCTGTCAGAGGAGGTGTAGCACTTGTGGCACCACAGGGCTGGCTTTCCCTGGAGAAAGAGCTGGGCTTTGGGTGTGTGTAATTATTTCAGCTTTTGTTGGAGAGCTGTTCCAGGGTGCTGTTGGACAGCAGAGGCTGCTGGTTAATGGGACAGGACTGGCATTTGCCACTGCTTTGGCCCAGAATGTCCATAGCCAGGACCTGTGGGTGCTGTGACAGATTTAGAATGCAGGAGGCTTCACATCATCCCTATTTATTTATTATTTCCAGCCGGTTACCCAGGGTGCCTGGGTTCTGCAGATGATGGACAAAGAGGAGGGAAATGGAACTGGAACAGGGCAGCAGTTAAGCATCATAGATTTATTGTTTCTAAGGAACAACACATTTTTATTTCTGTTTGCTTGCCCCCTCCTGCTTCTGTGGGAGACAGAGTAATGAAAGCTTCCCACCTGAATGATAAGTTGTGGCAGCAGAATCCCTGCGTGGGGTTTGCTCTGCGCAGCATTACAAACTTCACAAATGTGGCAGCTGCTAACTGCATTTTTACACACAACATTTACTTCCCATTTAACCACAGTGGTGGAAAAAGGAACTTTTATCCTGGTGCTTTTGGGAGTATAAGAAAGGGTAACATTAAGAACCTGACAAAAGCAATTGAAAGAAGCCTGTGTTGAGTCAGAGATTTTTGTGAGGGGGTTCCCAGATGTTCTGGTGACTGTAGGCTGCTGTTAGTGTGTGTCACTGCTGAGAACGTTGGTGTAGTTGGATCCTCACTGCTGATTTTCACATTCCCAGGGAAGCCCATGCTTGCTCTGGAGGCACAGCCGTGCTGCTTTTCCTTCCCACTGGTGTTGAAGTGACCAGAACACCCCAGCAAGCATCCTCACACCAGTGTGGTTCTGCAGGGCAGCGGGTCAGGCAGGGCCTGATCCTTGACCAATCACATCAGGCAAATCTGGCATAAGTCACTCAAAGAGCCTTGATTACATGTTCAAGCAAGACATGCAAAGAGCAGTAGGAAGGGGAAAATAGCTGCCAAGTGCTAGCCAGTATCTAGGGCACAAGTTTCCAACTCCAAGCATTCCTCTTCCCCCTATCATGGCTGTGCTGTGTTGGTAAACAGGTAGATTCCCACTCCTTCATTTGTTTTTGTTGTCCAGCCAAGCTCAAGGTGGCTGCTTTAAACATGCCAATGCCTCAAGGAACTTGTTTTGCTGCTGCTCTTCCATTATCACCTCCTCTCTGTGTCCTGATTGGAATGACAGATGCAAGGTTGTCCTGAAGATGGAATTTCTCTGCAAAAGCACCAGCTGTCCAAGCAGGTCTCGCGTGTCAGTGAGGATGCAGTGAGGCAGCTTGGTGTGTTGCAGCTGGTGGTGCTGCTGTTTTCCATGAGGCAGGGAAGAGGACAGGCTGTACGGGATGTTTTGTACGGGAGCTTGCAGGGATCTGCTGGATTAACAGCGAGGACTTGGCTGGTTGGCTTGGCACTGACTGCAGGGGGAATTCAGAATGGCCCCACACTCGAGCTCATTCAAACCCCATTGGAAGATGACAACAGAGCCCACCAGCTGAGCTTTCACAAAGGATACCTGCCCCCCCTCCCCTCCCCTTGTGTCTGAGTCCAGTGAGGGAACCATCCGTGGCCATGGGGAAGGGAGTGCACATCCTACAGCTCCTCGCTCTCCGGCAGGATCCGCACCCAGCCTTGGGCCACCCTGTTGAAGTTGGGCCTGTGGGAGATCACCTCCAGTGCACTCAGGTTATCCAGCTCCATGGTGGGCAAAGAGAACAGCTCACCAACCAACGCCCTGTCAAACGGGGCCGGAGTCCTGCAGCACAAGGAGAAGCACACTTAGTCACAAGGAGAGGCTGGGCCTGTTGTGAAGGTGTTAGAAAAAATAAGTCTGGATTTATTGAGTCCAGCACAATGCAGCAATGTCTGTTGGAAATGACAACCCTCCTCTTCCTACCCAGGAACTGTTAAGAGTCCTGCCAGCCCAGTGAGGTGGTTCTCTGGTACAGAGCCCACCTCAACTCAAGCTTTGGCAAGCCTGGAGAGCGGGGTTTGGTGCCTGAGTGTTGGTGGAAGTGTTCTGCACATGGCAGGGCTTAGATTCAGAGACCAGTGACAAACCCCTGGTCTTAAGAGTGTCTCATCTGCAGCCCCTGTGTCCTGCAGAGGGCTGAGGCTGACAGAGCTGCTCCAGATCACTCTGGCACAAGCAGCTCTATTGGCCCTGGCTCCATCCCGCCTTCTGGGATGGCTCCTCACGAACAATGACTAACAGGAGGAGCAGCGTGGGGGCAAGAGCTGTCATCTCTTTCTGGAGAAATGAGGAAAGGGACTGGGGAAGAGTGTGCCAACCCCCAAAAAGCCAAGAATGTTGGTTTTGGAGCAGCACTTGGGGGCTGAGCCATCAGTGAAGCAAAACTGGGACTGTTTGCTTTGGGAAGCACTGCTAGAACATGAATAACGTGGCACTGTTTTGCAACAGAGGAGAAATAAGAGGGGGAAAGGCAAATGAAAGAAGTTTGTTCTTGGAACTTTCTTCTGGGGAAAGAGAGTCTTTGTCAAAGCTTGGTTTTCACTCTCTCTTAAGGCAGCACACCTTAGCAAGTTGGCCCAAGTTTTTGTATCACAGCCTGAATGTTTAAAATTGGGGATAAATCAGCCTGCTTTAATGCAGTTGCTGTGGAGATGGTGGACTTGCCCTTGCTCTGTGACCCATGAGAGCTGTGCTGGGATTCAGCTAGCCTTAGGCAAGACCACTGGCTTTTCAATAGCCAGTTTGTTCCAAAAAGTTTGTTTTTCTGTGATTTAGTATTTGAATTGAGAAGTGATTTTAAAGCCAACAGCTTGGAAGATCATAAGAAGCCCAGTTAAAAGCAGATTGGCTTTCTGAATCTTCCTGCCTCACTGAAGAATTAGAGGAGGTGGCAAGAGGCTTGGAGTTAAATTAGCATCCATCTGTATTAAATTACAGTTGAAGACTTTAAATAGAAAGGCATCGTGTGAGAGGGGAGAAATGGTACAGGGTAGAGTATTATTCAGAAACATGCCCTTGCTTCAGTCCCTGTCCATAAATAAATTCTGAGGCAGGAACATGGCTGAATGTTGAAAGAAAAGAGCCAAGTGTCTGCAGCAGCTCCTTGTTCTCCCCCTGCAGCACCTTCGTGGCTCTGACACCTCAAGGAGAGCCACATGGCAAAGCCCCAGGGCTTTGAAGGGGGAGAAGAGCAGCGAAGGGACGGTGATGGCCAGGCTCTCTCTGCCCTTTAGGATGGCTTTTACCACAAGGAGGGGTTGTGGTCCCCCACAGCCCCTTCTGCCAAGTGCTGAAAGCACAGCAGTTGTGTCCCCCATGCCTCAAATCCAGCCTTGGGGTGGGTGCAGGGGAGCTGCTGTTGGCACAAGGTCTGCTGGAGATCGGTGCTGTGTCCAGGGGGGAAGCTCCAATGGGAACTTGCCTACTGGAAGGTGACTTTGGCCAGGCCACCAAAGCCAATATAATTCCATCCTCATGACAGAGGCTTTCAGGAAGGAGGACAGACAGGACTTGTTTTACTGATTCCCTGGGATGATGTTCAGCTTAAAAGTTCAGTTCTCATTATTCTGCCATGGGCTGCTGGTGCTTTGCTACCACCAGATCTCCATCTCCTGAATCCCCCCCAAGCACCTTTCCAGAAAGGAGATCTGTCTTGGCAGTCTTTGCTCCAGGGTCCCACCCTTGACCCCAGTGTAATTTGGAGGTGTGAGGGGGCACCAGCTGTGCTCCATCAGAAGCAGCCACAGGGCATGGAGCTTGCAAGGCTGAGCCACCAGAAACCCCCTGGCCTGGAGGCTTTGGACTCAAGCAGGTGTTTGGAAGGAATCTGGTGACCTCTTAGCACTCTGTGGGAAGATTAACCTTCTACCCCCACTGCTTCCAGCAGCTGCTTGAATACCTTAACAAAATTAGGAAAGCGACTTGGCACTGTGTCATTCCTT
The DNA here is from genome assembly GCA_017589585.1 of Phylloscopus whistleri. Classification (NCBI taxonomy): domain Eukaryota; kingdom Metazoa; phylum Chordata; class Aves; order Passeriformes; family Phylloscopidae; genus Phylloscopus; species Phylloscopus whistleri. The sequence goes on along the minus strand of JADMLD010001555.1, from coordinate 3,366,389 downwards.
CACCCAGCCCAGAGCTGAGCCCAGCTGGGAACAGGAGTGATTCCTTCTCCAGAACCATCTGTATAAGAATTGGTCCTCCCAAATTTCATCCCTGAGGTTACCCAGTGAGATCGAACTGCATAAGGCTGTGCGAGCCCAGTAGTGGAGCTGAGAGGAGATCTGGGGGTGAGCTGCTGGAGCCAGGAACCTCTGCAGGGAACAACAGAGGAGCTCCTGAGTAGGAAAAGAGCATCCTGAGCCCTTGCTGTGTCCCTGTGGGTATAAAGAGGGCATGAATTGTGTTTCCCTGGCAGGATGGTGGGTGCTCCTCGGGGCTGAAGGGCTCTGCCAAGGGCTGGCATGGCTGGTGGTGCCTGCCCCTGTTACCTGTTGAAGCTCCTGAAGTCCCACGCAGGGGGTCTCATGGGCGGCGGGTTCTTGCCATGCACGGCATCGTCCCTGTCACCAAAGAGCTCCTGCCATGGGGAATGGTAGCCCTTGGGGATGGCAGTGACATTGAACTTCTCGTGGGGGATTTCTTTGAGGGGGCTCGAGTACCCTGTGCAGGGGAGAGGCAGTGTGGGCTGCTGGGGCCACAGCCAGGCTGAGGCAGGGGGCTGGGAACAGCCCGGCCTCTGCATGGCCATGGCAGACCTGTTACTGGGGCAGGAACGTGTATCTATAACATTCATATATGTATATATACATAATTGTACATATGAAATCTCTGGGGGAGGGTTGGGCAGCCCCTCAGTAAGCAGCCTCTCACTGCCTCCAGCCCCATGTTGCTGAGATCACAGCAGTGTTGAGTTCAGGTGCAGGAAGCATTGACTTACCTGGGGCCAGGGCACTGGGGTTCAGGACTTTGCTCATGTGCAAGACCTTCTCTGACTTCTTGGGTACTTCTGGGGGGCCACCTTGGGGTGATGCTGCTACGTGGAGCTCAGAGTGATAATTCTCCTGGCCCCCGGCATTCTCCCCTGCCTGTGGAGGGGAGAGTTAACAGAGGGGACAGAGAGGGCAGAGGGGAGCTCCCCCTGCCTCGTTTGGGACTCGAGAGGTGGTTGAAAGCACCTCAGAGCTTCCTTCATCTACTCACCATCTGATCATTCACTGTTCCTTCTGGATCACCTTTCCCAGTGTGGTGTGAGCCACCTGCCCCTTGCCCTGGGAGCTGCAGGAGACAATGAGTGGGTGCAGAGGGGGATCAGCACCATCCCCCTCCTCTTTGGTGGGTACTGAACCCCATATTTGCCCATCTCCATGCCCAGCCCACCAGGATATCTCTCCCTTCACCTCTGCATAGCAGTCAGCTGACCATGGCTGCCCTGTGGAGAGACCACTGACCCCCCCAGGAATTCCTTCCCTGGAAAGGCTGCAGGAGGCAGGGCAGGGCTGTCCTCAGACCCACCTGCCTGGAGCCACTGGGGTACTCAAAGACAAAGCGCTGCACCCGCTTCTGGCGCTGCTGGAAGAGCCGGGAGCCGCGGTTGTTGGGCAGGGAGAGCTCCTCGATCATCAGGTCGTGTGTTGTGCTCATCTTCTTCCCCAGGTCCAGGTGGGGCTCTGCGGAGGCTGGGAGAGCACAGCTACAGCTGAGGATGCTGCAGCGTTGGGGGCTCCCAAGGCAGCACAGACCGTGTATCCCCCTCGCTGGGGTCTCTGTTTTGTGGCTGGGCCATTTGCCCACAGCAGGGACTGACATTTCCTCTGTGTGAGGAATTGTCAGGGAGCTTGAGAGGTTCAAGCAGCCTCTCCCACCCTGTGCATGGACTGTTCCGGCAAAAGCAGGGCAAGTCAAGCCCAGCAAGAGCTGGGTCTGGCCCCTAGGCAGGGAGGGCAGCACAGTCCTGGGGCTGGTGACACACTTGCACCCCCTTACCATCTTCAGGGCCCGGTCTCATGATGGCCATCACCTGCTGCCGTGCTCCTGGGGCAGCTCTGTGGGAGGCAGATGGATCCTGTCTGGCTGGAAGAGAGGGGCACTCCAGGAGTGACAGCAAACATGGGAACACGTCAGCCCCAGGCATGACCCAGAGAGAGGCTAGGATGCAGCTGAGCATCTCCCCTGTTCAGCACCACCCCGGAGCATTTCCTTGCACCACTCTCATCCCCTTCAACAGACACAGGGAATGTTCAAATCATGCTGCCCCTCAGCCCCTGCCTGTCATTCTTCCCCTCTGCCTTTCCTTAGGGCAGAAACTGTCCTTGCCTCTCTTTGCCCACAGTGAGCCTCTGTCCCTGTGCCCCAAGGGCCCTCAGAGCTGCAGCTGCTGGCTGAGCAGGGGCCCTGGCTACTGCCTCCCCCCCAGCACCTCCACTTCAGCAGAGCTATTTTCAGCTGCTGGCCCCGAGGGTGCAGGAGCTGCAGCCCTGAACCTGCAGGGAGCTGGTGAGCCCAGCCAGTGACAAGAAGGGTCATGGGACCACTCAGCTGGGTTGCTCCATTGTGGAGAGGTGGCTGGATACCATCACCAGCCTGAGCCCCCTGAGCTGCCCACCTGCAGCAGAGCCCTCCTGTGCTGCTGGGACACTCAGCTCCACAGGTGCTGTTTGACCCTGCTAGGTGCACCTGGCATCCCTCAGCTTGGGCTGGTGCTGGGCAGTGTCCCCTAAAGGGCCCTGCAGTGCCGGGGTTCCCATGGGGTGCCTGGCACACAGCTCCCTGCCAGCTCTGAGTTCAGCATTAACCACCCACACAACGAGCTAGGGACCTGCACCCCACCCTTCCCCCTGCCCTGCTCCATGGAGACTGCACCCTGACCCCCACAGTGGCAGTGTCCCCTTTTCCAAGGACATCCCCAAGCCCTGTGCACCCACCCACCTGCTGACCCCCACGTGGGACCTCACCTTCCCTACCTGGCCAGGGGATGCCCCCGATGCTGGAAACTGAAGATGCTTCTCCTGCTGTGCTGGGGATGAGGCCAAAAGCAAGCTGCAGCCACCAGCACTCGGTGGCCTCTGCTGGCCCTTCACAGCACCCTTGGGCTCCTGCTGCTCGCCCCAACCCGTCCCGGGCTCCAGCCCAGATGCCAAGGTCCAGCCACGGGACAGAAGTTATTTCTGGCTGAGAAAGGGGGCGGAGCAGGGCTGTGACCCTTGGGGACTGGGATGCCAGTCACCCCAGCAAGGAACAGGTCTGACTCACAGGGATGAGGATGCCCCAGTCCTGGCACGGAGCAGGGCTGACCCCTGGGGACACGTAGCAGCAGCAGGAGGTGGCCACGTGCCATGTGTGCCCCGGCCACCTCGGGGACAGATCAGAGGCAGGCTGGGTGGAATAACGGCGCTTTATTTCTGAACTGGGTGTACAGCAGTGTGGTGAAGGCAGGTCGTGCTGGCTGCTGCAGCGAGGGTGGGAGATGTGTCCTGGGAATGGGGGGCTGTGTTCCAGGGGGGCAGCCTGCAGTGTGGAGGTACTCCAGGGAACAGGGATGGGCTGGCTTCAGCAGCATGTCCTGGGGAAAGGGAAGGGGTGATGGGCTCTGTGAATGGGAATATGCTAGAGCCCTGGCAGCACAAACACAACCTCTTTTCCAGTGCTGGTCTCACTGGCCCCAAGGCCTGGGGATACCAACATTCTCAGAATCACCTTCTGTGCCAACACCTCCTTCAAACCCTCTGCAACTTCTACCATTTCCTTCAGCCCCTACATTTCCCCACCTGCCCTGGCTGTCTCAGCACCCCTTGGTTCCTGTGTGTGCCTCCATCCCACTGAACTGGGGGTGGGGATGTGGTGCACTTGGCTATGGTGACAGAGACAGGCACAAGATGGGGCTGTCCCTCTTGGTCTGGGCAGGGCGGGAGGGCACCAGTAAACAGTCCCCTTAACATGGCAATAAATAACTTTGGCACTTTTTGGTCTCCAGGGAAAGAAGGATTTGGGAGAATTTCTTTGAGAAGGGGTCAAAAGTTTAAAATAAAAAGAAAAGGCAGTGAAGAACTGGGGGCTGGAATTAAAAATTAAATTTTCCTCTCCAAAATCTGGTTTCAGTTGATACCAGCCAAATCTAGAGGCTGGGAGAGGCTGGGAGAGGGGGCCTGGTCATGGCATCCAATCGATGCAGCCCACCCGCAGCAGATGTGCCGCCCCAGGGAAGCAGAGCTGCAGTTACACCCCGGGATAACACCTGGGAGCTGGGAACAGGGGCTGACGGGGGAGCACCAAGCCCATCCCACCCTGGCCGTACGGGACGGGGCTGGCTGGCGGGCAGGGACTGCCGAGGGAGGGGCTGTGGGGGGCCCGGCTCCCCCACTTTGCCTGCTCCTGCCTGCTGACCACGCAGTCCTGCCCCGAAAGGTTAGGGTGGTAAAAATAGAGCGGGGCCATGGGATGGCGGGCGGGCGGGAGGCACATGACCCCTCTGGCACACAGAGGGGCCGTGGCAGCTCCGGAGGGACACTGGTTTTTGGGGACCTCGGCCCCGGGGGTTGGTGTGTTCCCGGTGGGGGGTGAGCGGGTGGCATCACCCGGGCTGACGGGTGGAGGGAGAGGATTTTTTTGGCGGGGGCTGGCTTGTCTAGGAGGTGCAGGGAGCCCCTGAGGGCAGACCCCCGGTCTTCAGCCTCAGGCTGCTGGTCCAGCCCCGGGGACAGAGGTTGAAGCTGTGGATTCCCGGGCTCTTGGTCCCCGAGTCTTCGGAGTCGAGGGAGACGTCCGAGTCCGTCGGGGACCGGGAGGTGCAACGCTTGGCTGGGGAGCGCCCACCCACCACGGGGGATGGCAGGGGGCTCTTGGGGACGGGGGACAGCCTGGGCACGGGGCAGGACGACGCGCTGGATGGCAGCAGGAGCCGGCGACCCTCTGCCCAGGCGGCTCGGGGCATCCCGGGGGAGGCACAGAACTGGGGGCTGCCTGCCCGGGGCGATCGCAGGGGGCTTTTGTGGCTGGGCGAGGGGCTGCCCAGGCTCCCCTGCGCGCTGCTGGCAGCCTGCGGTGCCGGCGCTCTTGGCCCCAGCCGGGGCGACTGGGGCAGGCTGGGGGGGCCGGCAGAGATGGGGGTGAAGGGCCGGGAGCTCTCCAGCCCCGCGGCTTTGGGAGAGGAGCTCTTCCTGCGGGCAGCGTTGATGATGTTCCTGGCGAGCCGCGCTTGCATCTGCCGGCTGGCCCGGGGGTCCGCGTCCTGCCGCAGCGGGGACAGGGACCTCTCGCTCCACGGAGGGGACGTGGGGGGTCCCTCATCCAGCTCGGGCACCGAGGCCGGGCTGGCCCAGCCGTCCAGGCTGCCCGGGCGCCGCGTCAGCCGGGGCGTCCAGGTGGGCGATGCAGGGAGGGACGAGCGCCTGTCCTGGAGAGGGACAGAGAGCGGGTTAGTGACCCCCCCTCGGGACAGAGCAGGGTACCCCGGCAGGAGGGTGCCAGGGTGAGGTTCATGCTGGTACAGCCCCCCGGGAGCTGGGGATGTCTCCCCGTGCATTGCACCCCTGCAAGGGGTCCCCAAAACTCATTCCACCCTGCATCCCCTTGCCCACCAAGGAGATGGGGGCAGGCTGAGCCCGCCGTTAATCACCCAGAATACGTCCCAGGACCTCTCACTACCTGCAGCTCGGTAGAGTCTCCCTCTGGGTGGTGCTCGCAGCCCCCTTGCACTGCCCCAGGATCCGTCACCCAGCACTGCTCCCCAGAGGGCAGGAAAGAGAAGAGCCACGTGTGACAGCGCAGAGAGTGTATTCAGAAAGAGGGGGAAAAAGAAAAACGCAGAAGAAATAAAGCACAGTCAAAAGGCAACTCGGCACCGTGGGGAAAGTGGCGAGAGGCCATGGGCAGAGGCACAGCTGGGTGACAAACCTTGGGCTGAGCATTGCCCAGCAGCCCTGCCCTCGGCACCCTCCTCATCCCAGCACATCCCCTGCTCCCAGCCGTGCCACACAGCACTGCCCAGCCCAGCTCCAGCACCGAGCCCAGGCAGGGACAGGGACCCCGCAGTGTCCCTAGGCCCAGCACCACTGGACTCTGCCATTCCCCCAGGGATGCAGTCCTTCCTCCACAGTGAGGAAGCAAACGAGGACAGATCCTGAAGGAGCCACAGAAGAGCCAGGAGCAGGCACAGTGAGGCAGAAAGGCAGCGTGTCCCCTCCAGGTTTGCTTTGGTAGGAGGCTGAGAAGAGCCACAGGACAGAGGGGATGTGGAGGAGCAGGCAGAGCTCTGAGAGCTGGAAAAGCCGGAGGTGAGGAAAGGAGGGAGCCAGAGGTGTGATGCTCCATACAGTTTCCAGGTGGGAGAAGAGCAAGAGAGCCCTGTGGGACAGGCAGGCTCCTGCTGACTCTTTGGGAATCCTGCAGGCTCTGTCCCTGGCACCAGTCCCTGTTGCCTCCCCGGGACTCCTCAGCTCCTGTTGCACCGGGGGCTCAGCAGTGCCTGTCACCCACTGTCCCAGCACTGCAGCCTCACAAACACTTCTTTTTTTCTATTTTCTTCCCCCCCCTCCTTTTCTTTTTTTGTGGTTGGTTTGGCTTTTGGCACTCCCATGAGCAGTTAGGGAGGACTCAGCCTAGCACCCCTGTGTTTTTCTCTCTGCCACCACTACTTGTAGTAAAAAGAAGGCTTCCACACCTGCGGCTCGATGCCGGCATTCCTGGTGGAGTAGGAGGGCCGGGGTGCCTGGAAGCCTGCCTTTCCCCGCGGCGGCAGCAGGCGGCACGGCGAGGCCAGCAGCACCTCAGCCGGGGCTCCAGGGCTGGCGCGGCTGTCGTGGGTCAGGGGCAGAGCCCCGGCAGCTCCGGGGAAGGGGCTGGCAGTGCTCTGGCTGGCACTGGGCACCGCGGGGGGATGCCAAACCGGGGAAGGAGGCAGCGGAGAGGTCGGGCAGGAGGCTTGCTGGGGATAGGGGTAGGAGTCAGGAAGAGAGGGTCTGGGTGGGGGCACCTCCTGGGGCATGGACCTTGCTGGCCCCTTGGATGGGGAGAGGATGAAGAGAGAAGACTGGAGCTGGTAAGGCTGGTGCTTGGAGATCTCCAGCTCCTTCTGGGACACCTCGTTCTCCATCACGTTGCTGCCATACAGGGATGCAGGAGGGGTTTTGGAGGGCCTGCAGGGACTCTTGGAGGGACGTCTGGAGACCATGGGTGACAGAAAAGCATTGTTGTCATACTTCCAGGAGGGAGGCAGGGACATGGTGGGCGATGGGGACCGCAGCAGCTCAGGCTGGGAAGGGGCCTCAATGATGAACTTCTCCATCCTGGATTGTCGGCGGGCAAAGAGCTCAGCCCCCTTCCCTCTCGCTTCAGTGAGGATGTGGCTGGGCTGTGGCTTCTTCTTGGGCTGAATGGTGGGAGACTTGAGGCAGGAGGACCATGCTGGAGCATCCTCAGCTGGTGGGAGGTGCTGCACACCCCTGGCTGCACTGTTGGGGACAAAGTTCGCAGCTTCAGCCCCGAGGGCGAAGGGCTCATCCTCGGCGCTGGGCTCCCCCTGCTCCTTCTGCTTCTTCCTGCTGTCTGCACTCTGAACCAGGTCCAGCAGGTCGGGGTTGGGGCCCAGCTTTGGCTTCTCCACGAAGGTGAACATGGACTTCCTGCTGGCTCTACGGGCAGCCGACTCCTCCAGGATCCCTGTTTTGGGCAAGGGGTTTGGTCCGCTCACCCCGCAGCCCAGGAGGGGATCTGGCAGCATCTTCTGCCCCTGGGTGGGGTACAGGGCCGAGTAGGAGGGCGGGGAGCGGACACGGGTGAGGGGTGGGGGGCTGCTGAGGGTCTCTGCGTAGGTTGGCGGCGGGGGCAGCTCGGGGGCAGGGGGTTCCTCGGCCGGCTGGGCACTGGTGGGGGACGCCTGGGTGCCGAAGGGCCTGGCTGTCCGGTTCTTCACAGGCTTGGGCTTGGCCAGGGTGAGATGGACCTCGTAGTACTGCCGGGCCTGTGTCCCATTCTGCTGCTGCCCGGCTGGCAATGCCATCCCTGTGGCTGTCCCTGCCATCCCTGTGGCTGTCCCCGCCATCCCTGTGCCTGTCCCTGCCATCCCTGTGCCTGTCCCTGCCATCCCTGTGGCTGTCCCCGCTGGTGCACTGGGCACCTCGCTGGGCACCTCACCGGGCACCTCAGCGGGCACTTTGATGTTCTTCTCCTCCTCGGGGCTCTGTGGCAGGACAAGGGCAGCAGTGTTCGGCCCCGCAGGGGCTCCTGCATTTCCGAGCCCCTCCACCCCTCTCTCCACCCCGCTGGCCGCCTGCTCCCGCACGCCGTTGGTGGCAGCCGATGCCATGTTCTCCTTCAGGTAAACGCTGAGTGGGATCTGCTGGGCTTCAGCGGGAAGCTGCTGGCGCGGGGAGGCGTTTGCCAGCATCCCTTCTCCGGGATTGCCAGGCTGCTCGGGCTGCGGCTTCATGGCCCGGCTCTCCTCCATGGCCCCCGGGCGCGGCTGGGGCGCAGGGCTCAGCGGCAGCGCCCTGCCATGCCCGGCCCCCGTGAGCCCATCAACGCGCTGCCGCCGCCGGTGGAACAGCAGGACGCCCTTGGAGCCGGGGCCGGGCGCCGTGGTGAGCTGAGCCGCGATCCTCTGGCTCCGCGCCTTCGCCTCCTTCAGCTCCTTCTCCGAGAGGCTGGCGCTGCGGGAGAGACCTGGGCAGAGGGGAGAGGGGGATTAGGGCCCTCAGTGGGAGTGTGGGGTGCCAGCCCTCCCTGCCCGGGACTGGCAGCCCTCCCTCCAGGTATCCCCGGCATCCCAACTCTTTCCCTGGCGGGCGGAAGAAGGCAGCAGAGATGTACCGGAGCTGGGGTCCATGGCCTGGGGGCAAAGGGGATCCAGCAGAGCCATCACGAAGATGCTGGGACAGCTGGCAAAGCCCAGGGGACACAAGTGGCACTCAGGACATTTCCACCACAGCACCCCGGATTTCAGCTGGGTTCTCGCACCCACCGCGCTGACCGCATGGGAGAGGAACTCATCCGAGCAGGTCTCCGGTTGCAGCTCACACGGCTGCGGCCCCCGGCTCAAAGAGGCAGTGGCAGGGAAGGGGCCAGCGTGTGTCCCCCAGTTCCCCCCTCAAATCCCGGCATTCTCAGCCCCGAGCGGGCAGGACATAAACCCGGGGACAGCAGAAAGATGCCAACCCAGCCCGACCTCGCAGCAAGGGCGGTGGGCAGCCCTGGTGGGCGACTCGTGTGTGGAGCAACACGAGATGGCAGCAGCCGACAGAAGCTGCGCAGCTCCTGCCCAGCTGGACACAGGCACGGAGACAGCGAGGATCCACCCTCACGCCTCGGGACTGAACACAAGTGCTAAAAGCAATGTGCTAAAAGCCTGGCGTGAGCCCTGCGGCGAGCAGCCCAGTGCCGCTGGGCTTCTCCTGTGCCGGACAAAGGTCAGGGCACCAGCCCTTCCCTAAGACCGAAAGGATGTGGAGCTGCCAGGAACTCATTTTCTCAGGGTGAGCAATTTCCTATGAGCTTGCCCCCCCGAAAGCAGCCGTGGGAAGGGCAGTGTCCCCCACCCTGCCGAGGTCACTGCTGGGCACAGACACCAGCGCCGACCATCAGCATCACCCCTGAGGCCAGCAAGGGTGCAGCCCCTCTCCAAGGGCACTGCCAGGATGGCTCTGATGGGTGTCTCTGCTCTGGCTTCAGCAGGGAGGTGGGCGGCCAAGGCTGCCTGCTCGCAGCCCTGCTCCTCTTTCCTTCCCATCCCATTCCATCCTATCCCATCCCATCCCTTCCCGTCTTCCCTTCCTTCATGTGTTCTTCATTTTCTTGCCTTCTGTGCTGCTTGGGAGCCTTCCAGGATATTTTCAGCAGTGGCTCAGCCTACCAGCGAGGGAAAGGGATGGATGACTAAGCCAAATCCTTCCAGCAAGCCCACGGTAAGCAGGAGGGCTGCTGGAAGCTGGGCAGCTCCTCTTCCTCACCCTTCATCCCTCCTGCCTCCCTCAGCACCCAGCAAGTCCTTGCACACGGCTGAGGTGTGCAGGATGCCCTGGATGAAGTCTTCAGGCAGCCCGGCAGGAGGGTTTTGTCTGGGCAGGGGAGGCAGAGATGCCAGTGGAAACTCTCCTGGAGCCGAGGAGCCCGTGGGCAGCGGCGACGCCGGCGGCCCGTCCCCCCCGGTTGGCGGGCAGCATTGTTCGTTCACCGCCCCGTTTCTGTTTGCTTTGGCGGCGGCACAGAGCGGGGCCGCGGCTTCCTCCGGCCGGGCTGCCTGGAGGGCGGCCAGCACCGCGGCTCCCGCCCCGCGGGGTCACCCTCGCCGCCTTTATCTCCGAAACGGAGGAGAAACGCGGCCAAGGAGCCGCTGAGAAACAAGCCGCAGGCTCCAGCTGTCTGCGGGTTTCGCGCTCCGAGCGGAGCATCCCCGCTTCCTCGGAGGCCGGGGCTGCCGAAGAAGCCGAGCTCTCGGCGGAGCCATTTCGCAGCCTCTTGCTCTTGCTACTGCCTTTTAACAGCAAACGAGGGGCCCTGGGGGATCTCCTCCGTGCTGGAGGGATGACTCAGCTCTTGGCCAGCCCGTTCCTGCTCGGACTAGCGGCCAGATACGCTCCCACGTAGCCGGGACCAAGAGCGGGATTTGCCCACCGGGATTTTGCCCCGGGTGTCTCCACCCCTTGCTGCCGCCACAGGCATGGGCATCACCCCGGGCCGGGGTGTGCTGCAGGGTGGACTCTCCCACCTAAAATCCCCCACCTGGAATCAATTTCCATCCGTACCCATCCCCTGCAGTCTTCCAGAAGCCCCTCTGCCCCTGCCCACCCAGCACCCACCATTCCTGGGCTGGTCCACCTGGGTCCACTGGAAATGAATCCCTCAGGGTCCTGCTTGGGATGCTGAGGGTAAGAATTGCTCTTCACATCCGATTTTTATGACAGAGATGAAGAGCACCGAAGCCTCTGGCAGTCAAGAGGAAATTGCTGCAGCCTGAGCCATGGGATGAGATTATTCACCCAGTGCAAGGGCCTTTATCCATCTGCCATGGTGTCCAGAGGGATTCTGCTGCCTGGGGCAGTTTCTACACCACACACTCCCTTCCCAGCCACAGGGAACATTCCATCGTCCTGCCCTGCCATCTCCTGCCAGCTGGCAGCCCCGGGTGGGCTCTGGTTGGTCCTTTTCCCCAGCCCCAGGCAGGCGGGAGGGAGCTGAGAGCACTGAGAATGTCCAGGTGCTGGGGAGGAGAAGGAAAGGGATGTGGGGCTGGAGGCAGCCCAAGCAGCGCAGGGAGGAGGCCAAAATAAAACTGCTTGTGTCCAAGGGCACTGGGAACTGGTTCCCACCCATTACCCTGAGCCCAGTCCAAAATGCAATGGGTGATGGCTTCTCCTTCCTTCCTTCCTTCCTTCCTTCCTTCCTTCCTTCCTTCCTTCCTTCCTTCCTTCCTTCCTTCCTGCCTTCCTGCCTGCCTGCCTGCCTGCCTGCCTTCCTACACCATACCCTGGCTTGCCATGACACTGTCCCTCAGGAAGGAAACATCTCCCCTCTCTGAATCTTCTTCCATCTCTCCCATCTTCTTCCAAGACAACGAGCCCCACCAGCCTCCTCCGCTGCCACGTGCCCTCCCTGGGCCCACCTCGGGTCCCCTGTGGTACAGGGATGCTGGAGGAGATGCTCCCTGTGCATCCTGTGCCCTGTGGAACTGCTGGAGTCCTGGCACACACAGGCAGCTCCAAGTGCTGTTCTGGTTTAACACCCTTCAGCTCTGGCCACAGAAGCCTAGAGATCTCTATCTATATATTTATACAGGCACTTGCTATGTAGGTTTTCCGTTGCTCCAGGGGTGACTTCCTGAACATCCCCCAAGTGCAGGGCTGAACAGCCTCTTGCCAAGCTGTCAGTCATCCTTCCCACGGCGTGTACAGTGCTCTCTCCTCCAGAGCGAGGATGACGAAGGTGATGAAAGGCATTTTTGTTGCTCTCACTTCCTGGACAGATGGGGGGAAGAAAATTCCTTCCATCTCAGCTTTCCACGCAAAGGATGGATCCCCCTGAAGGGTGTTAAAGCAGGATGTCTGAAGTCCAACCAGGAGAGGCTGGAATCACCATCTGACCCCAAAAGAAGGTGAGGGATGTATCAGACATGGCTTGTGACCCATCCTGCCCTAAGAGAGACTCTGAGAACTGAAATGGGATGAAGATTTGGCCCTTAATTGCAGTCTTGCTGAACTGACAAATTCATTGAAAGCTGATGATCTTGACGTGGCTGGGATGGATGTCACAGGAAGGAAAACAGTGACTTGGAAGCTGTGCCTGGTGAGAAATCCTTGCATGCAGGAGACAAGAGGTGCCCAAGCCTTAATGAGACCCGCAGGGTGCAACAGGTCATGTGAAATCTTGGAGTCAGAGCTGGCAGGTGACTCCAAAGTCCTCAATTTGGGCTCTGTCCCTGGCCTGCTCCACGTTTGGATGCTCAGCCATCCTGGTGCTTCAGCCCAGCTTGGCCATGCTCAGGGTGTCCTACCAGAGCAGCCCCTGGCAGAGCACCCACCATCCATAACCAGCAGGCACTTTTCCCCATTTCCACACATTTCTTGGACTTCTGTGGTCAACCCAAATGGTGCCTCTTGCTGGCAAAATCCCACTGGCAAAACCAAGAGTGAAACCAAGACAAGCCCCATTTCCAGAGGGACATGCTCTGTGCCACCTGACACGAACCCCGGCGCACATCCACAGCCAGGCAATGCTGGGTGAGAGGAGCTCCAGCGTTTTCACCCAAACATTGAGGACTTTGGACACTGAGGAAATGTAAGCAGGTTTTTTGGCAGAGCAGTTAGCTGGCCCCTTGCCCCAGCTACAGCTGTGCAGGACTTTTTGCAACGCTTACCAACTCACACACATTTAAGCCTGTGCACACATTTCCCTCCAGCTCCCAGTTATCCCAAATAATCTGCAGCTAGGAAAAACACAGAGGGTAGCACAGACAGGCAGCTGAGCTAGCTAGGAACGGATATGATTCAAACATATGGATAGAAGGATGACAATTTTCTGCCTCATTCCCAGCTTCCAACGCTCCTATGCCCCAGATACAAAACCTCCATGAAGTTCTTATCCAGGCTGGCCCTGCAGCCCCAAAAAGATCCGGCTCAAGTGCTGGGTGCTGTGGTGGGATCAACCGCTCCTGCCTGGCAGGCTCTCTGTGCTGGGCCTCTCCCCACGGGCGCCTTTGCCAGTGACAGAATGTGGCACAGTGAGAAAATCCGTTGCGCTTGCAAGTTTTCCCTGTGCTCTGTCCGCAAGGGGCTTTGCTGGATTTGGAGCTCTCTGCCTCCCCACGCCCCTCCCGGCTCGCAGCCCTGCCCGGCGCTCAGCACCCAAAGCCTGCTGAAACGGCCCCACAGTCTCCAAGCAACAGGTCCTGGGGCACCCAATTCCCACAGAGGGGGAGGAGAAGGGGGTGGTGGGGATTAAGTTCGAGTGGGGGCTGTCTGCCCCTGCCCATGCCCAGTTCCCCGGGGGGATGCAGTGATCAGCCCCACATGTGTCCACACTGGGCAAGAAGAAGCTGTTGCCACCACACAGGTGGAGGCAGCACCTTCCCCAGTTGGCTAAAATGAAGCTTTTATCTTTGGAAAAGGCGGCTGGAGCTGGGCAGACCTCCCCCAGACAGCCCTACCACCCATCCACCCCGAAGGCAGCAGAACCAGCCCGTCCCACGGCTGGGTATCACGGGGACTCCATCCTGCCTGGAAAGCGCTTCCCAGCCCCATTGTGCCCAAAGCTGCTGGAACTCGCTGCCACCCATCCCGGGCTGCAAGGTCCCGGGGACAGCCCCGCCGGGCGGGTGCCCCGAGCCAGCGGCGCTGGCCTGGCGAGAGAAGGTCAAACGGCTCGGAGTGTCCCTGTGGGGCGGGCAGGGCGGGGAGGGCAGCGGAACGGAGCGGGGCCTTTGCCTGTCCCTTGCACAATCCGTAAGGGATCCATCCTGCTGGCTGCCAAGCCGAGGGACAGACCTCGTGTCCCCAGCGCGGGTGGCATGGCCAGGGGAGGTCACGTCCCTGGCGCAGGGGACAGGGGACATCGCCTGGGAAGCCGTTCTGCGGAGCTGGGAGGTGCGACCCTGCGAGCCCCGAGGAGAACCCCCACGTCCCTCCACGTCCCCGCCGTGTGTCCCCGCTGTGCCTCCCACGCCCCACATCGGACACCAGGGCGCCGGCAGAGGGACCCGACACCTGCCCCGCTCATTCCCGGAGACAAACCCCGCTCAGCCCCGGCTCTGTGCGCCCCATCGCCCACCCCTCGCCCACCATCGCACCCACGGGACTCCTGGGCACGCACTCCCGGCCCCGTGCGCCCCGGACCCCTTTGCACCCCCTCGGCACTGCCATCCCCCGGCACCCGGACACCCCCAGATCCCAACACCCCCGCTGCGTGCCCACACAGCCTCCTTCCCCCGTCGCTCCTGCACTGGCACCCCCCGGCCCCCGCCCGGAGCCCCCCGGTCCCTGTCCCTCCTACCCCTCCAGCCCGACCGTACCCGCGGTGCCGGGTGCCGGTGCCGCCTCCCCGCGCAGCCCGACTGCACCGGGGAGGAGGCGGCGGGCAGGAAAGTTGCGGCAGCTCCGCCCTCGGAGCGGGCCCGGGGGGGCGGCGGGCGGGGGCCGGGGCCGGGGAGTGGCGGGTCCAGCCGGCGCTGCCCCTGCCCCTGCCCCTGCCCCTGCCCCTGCCCCTGCCCCTGCCCCTGCCCCTGCCCGCCCCGACAGACCGACCGACCGGACGGGACGGGTCCCCCCCCGCCCCCGGCGACTCTGGCAGCCGCCCCGCCGCCCCCGATGCTCCTGCTCCGCCGCTGCTCGTCCCGGCTGGGTCAGCCGTGAGCCCGCTGCCGGGGGAGAGAAGCCTGGACATCCCTTTACCCAGCCCGGGGCACCCCCTTACCCAGCTCCCCGCATCCGCTTCCCAGTCCGGGACATCGCCTTGTCCCATTCTGGGGCATCCCTCTCTCGCAGCCCTGCACACTCCCCTTAGCAGTCCTGAACATCCTCTTACCTATCCCGGGACACCCCCCTACCCAGCCCTTCACCCTTTTCCCCTCCTTCCTCCGCAGCACCTTACTTTCAGACGCTGCTGGGGGCGTGGGGCCTCCCCTTTCCGCAGGGTTCCCCAGTGCCTGAAGTTTGGAGGCACTTGGGGGGAGGCAAAAACCCGGAGGCAAAAATCCAGCACCTGGGGACCTCCTGGAAAGAGCACTGAATCCCCTCTGCCAGGGATGGTCTGCTCCACAGTCCTGGGCAGGACGATCCCTGGGGAGGCAGCATCACCTCCCACCTCCACCGCCCTCTGGGGCTGCAGAGCTCCCCGGCTGCGGGTGAGACCGGCCTCACCCCCTTCCCATGCCTGTCCACACCTCAGGATGAGCTCTTGGCTTGATTTTTTGCCTTTCTAATTTCCTTTCTTCCTGCCCCTCTGTGCTTTTTTGCGCTTTCCTGGTTTTTGAGGGAGCCTGGCGCTGGCTCTGCAGCCCCCAGGGAGTGAAACCTTCCGTTTATTTGCACACCAGACAGAGAAACCAGTCCTGCCTCCTGCATCTCCCAGCCCCTGCCTCTACCTGGGGCTCCTGCGCTCCCCAGCCTGCCCTGAGAGGTGCCAGCCAGCCCGGGCCGGATGTTTGAGAGCAGCCAGCCTGGCCTTGGGCTGCTGGATGGGGACCAAAGGGGCACCTGGGACCCGCCTGGGTGGGTCCACACAGCTCAAGGTGGGGCACCCCTTTGGCTCCCGGCTGCCAGGGCCAGCCCTGCACCACTCTGGGTGTGGATGGATGCACCCTCTTCTCCCAAAGGAGCTGGAAGTGCTGGGGGTTCCTGTACCCCTAGGCACGTAAAGAGAAGAGGAGCACACCCCTGAGATCTCGCAGGGATGCTTCTGCAAACAGCCTGCTGCAGGAACAGCCCCAGTGCTGCTTGTGAGGGCACCTGTCCTTTCTCTGACCTGCACTGAACCAAACCTCTCTCTCCCAAACCTGCAGGCTTTTGGCAAGATCCCAGAGCTGCCCCCAGCTCCCGGGACCCTCAGTGACATCCTGCTGGAGGCTCTGGAAAGTCTGACGGGTCCTGCAGGCAGTGGCTGCTGGTGATCTCACTTGGAGGGGGAGGAAACGGGACAGACAAACTCTTTCCAACAAACCTGTTGAGTTACTTTAAAATTCCAGGCTGGCAGCAACAGCGCTGGATGGCGGCGCGGATTAGGAAAATGCTGAGCCTGGACAGAGTCAGGCCTGACCTTTCCCCACCGCAGATCTGCCATCCCGGAGCAGTGAGAAATGGGAAGACTATTTGGGTCCATCTGGTTTGTGTGCTGAGCCCTGAAACATGATGCTGCTGGGGCAGCTGTGAGCCAAAGGGCTTGGCTGAGCTTCCGAGCCCGTGTCCCATCCAGGAGCCGCTGGTTTGGAGGATGTCTGACACTGCAAAAAGGGCAGGGAGTGGATCCTGGAGACCGGGTTCGTGTCAAGCATCCCCAGTGGGTCCCACCACGTCTCACCCAGTCCTGGGGGCTGCCTTGGGAAAGCCAGGCTGTGAGCTGAGCAGCAGCATCCAGTAACACCATCCCATGGGGACAGGGACAGGGACACACCTGCCTTGGTGCTGTGTGGCAGCTGAGACAACAGCTGGGCAGGAGCAAAATAGAAAGGAGGGTGGAAGCGGGGTTTAAAAATGGGTCCCATGCCTGTAAGAGGATGGGTTGTGTAGGAGCATCTCCCACGGGGAGGTGGGGCAGTCCAGGCATGGCAGCAGCCCCAGGAAGCCCAGATATGAACCTGTATTTGTGTCACTGTGGCTGAAGGGACAGCCATGGGTGGAGAGGAATGGCTGTGGCACGGGGCAGTGAAGTGAGGCGATGGCAGAGAGCATTGTAGGAACCAACCAGCCTGAAATAAAGTGCTTACTTTTTAAACCAGGGGCTGACAAAAATGGCCCAAAGCCATGTGAGGGAGGCTTGGCCACCCCCAATCAATGGAGGAGGGGTGTCCCTGTCCCAGACAGTGCCACAGGAGCTGGTCCTGATCACTCTTGGGCAGGGTCCCACCAAGCCCCATGGCCAGGGTGAGGGCTGGGAAGTCCATCCTGTTCATGCCCTGCTTAGGGATGGGTTGAGTTCCTGGAGACAGTGGGAACCCGCCTGCTGCCTTCCCACCCCCCTCCCGAGAAAAGCCACAGATTCCTCCTTATTTTTAAGGCCAGAGAGATCATCTCAAGCTAAATTAATCCCAGCAGCTCTGCTGGAAGCCTGGGACCTCTAACCCAGGGGAAGTCCTGCCCTGGGAAGAGCTGGGTGTTCTCACCAGGAGCACAGTAGTGCCTTTCCAAGGGGGCCAGTGGCCAAAGAGGGTTTCTCTTACCTGTTTTCCTTGGCTCAAAGTCGGGGTTGATGAGGACCCGTTGGATCTTCACCACTTTCCACTCCTGGCTGGGGTTGTCTGTGGGGCTGTCTGCTGTGGGGGGCAGCTCTGGGGCAGAGCCAGGGCACTTGTGGGGGGCTGCAGGCTCCTCTGCCAAGGCCAGGCTGCTGCCATTCAATGGGGGTTGTGGTGCATCCCCATTGAGCCCCCTGGGGTCCCTCTGGCAGCTCCCACTTGATTTCCCTCCCAGCAGTCCCATCCGTGCCTCCTGCTCTCCTGGCTCAGAGGCTGGAGCATCCCAGAGCTGATGGCAGCTCTGCCCCTCTCTGCTCCCCCTCTTCTGCCAACAGCCACTGTCCCCCTCAGCGTCCCCCTTGGCTGTCCCACAGACACAGGGGGGCTGCTCAGCCTCGCCAGGCATGGGGCAGCTGGGCTGGGGGTGGAGGCAGAACTGCTGGAGCCTTGTCCTCAACATCTTTCTTCACTGATTTCCTTCACTGGCACTCCACGGCCTTTCCAAACATCTCTGCATGGCCAGGGGGATGGATCCTCCCTCAGAGCATGGGCAGCATGAGAGGGAGGGCAGCCACGTGCCAGGCACGATCTCAGCTTCACTGCTCCTGCAGGCAGGAAGACCAGGCACGATGCCACGGCAGCAGGCAGGTTTTGGAGACCCAGACAGAGAGAGGTGTCCAGAGGAGGCAGGCCAGCAAGGAGGATTTTGCATGAGTTTCTCTTTTCCAGGCAGAAAGGACCAGCATCCGAAGACCTGTGTAAAGGGGAGGAGGAGCATTGAGGATGCTTGTGCTTGCACTGATTTCCTATGGCCACAGACATTGGAGCAGCTCCTGGCAAGCCCAGCCTGAACCCCAGCTCCAGCACCACTTCCCATGAGGGAGGGAGGACCCCCTGAGATGCAAAGCCCATTTAGAAATGCCCCAACCCCAAAACTGTTCTCACCACCCCAGCACCCTCATCCATCCATCCTCACCCTGGGGACAGCACCCCGTGCCCAGCTGCCCTCCCTTTGTCAGCCCAGATGAGGCTGTGGGTACCCCTGTCGGTGGTGAGGCTGGGGCATCACTGGGCTGGAGCTGGGAGTGTTCAGCAAAGAGGCAAATCCCTGAGGATGTTGCTCAGGGTTATCAGGAACAAAAAAGGAAAATTTCCAGCATCCAGCTAAACCGTGTTTAACCATTGAGTGACTCACTCGGCGTCAGGACAAGCGCAGACAGACCCACTTCCCTCCTGCCAGGCACAAATCCTGCTGGGATGACGAACCCACGCACCAACACAGACAAGTTATCAGCTGGGAGAGGGGGATGTCATCACTCCCAGGACAGGATATGGGTTTTAGTGTACGGAAATTCCTGTGAGTGCTTCGCTCGTACGGCATCACCCAGCCCTGCTCACAGCAAGGCTGCTCCAGGGGCAGCACCTCCTGGGAGATCCACAGCACCCATGTGGACCACGATGGATTTCCCAGCCTAACAGGCAGCTGAGGAGGAAAAGGGGTTTCTGCTCATCCCAAACCCCTCCCTGAGTTAGTGCGAGGTTTTTCAGCGAAATAAGAAAAAGCACCAGGCAGTGTGGCAGGTTCAGCTCTGGCAGGAATACACCCTGCAGCTTCCTCAAGGCTCACAGCTCCTCTGCAAATCTTTTCCTGTCCTTAGCAAGGTTATTTTGGAAAAGAAGACAGATTACAAAGCAGGCGCTCGGGCATTTCCCAAACACAAGGCTGCAGTTTTTGGAGAACACCCAACGGAAATCTTCTGCCCCTTCTGAAATCCTCCTTCCTCCTGCCTCTCTCTGCTGCAATTATTCAGCACAGATTTGCAAAGAGAACCTGAGGAGAAAATGTCAGTGTTTCTCTCTGAAAAAGAAATTTCACCCTCCTCTTTATGTAATTTGGGGGCTCAATAGTTGCTGGAAGCCACCCACATCTTTCCTTAGAAATATGGCAAGTTGTTGGAGCTGGCTTATCTCAAATGAGGACAAAAAGAAAGTAGCCCCAGCCCAGCCTGAGTCAGCAGAGAACCTCTTAGGGTGGATCTGCTTCTCCCCACTCCCATTCCCTCACGCTGTCCCTAGGGAGCAGGTTTCTGGGGCAGCACAACTCACGTCCATCCTACACCGAAGCCGCCTTGACAATTTGCTGGGGGAGCTGGTCCCTCCCCGAGAGCCACATCTTCCAGAGCCGCCCCCTTCCACACATGGGCATCTCCTGGGCGTGACGCCCACGGCCGCGGGGTTCCCCAGGCAAACCCTTCCCTGGTGAGGCCTGAGCAGCGGTGTTCCCTGAGGACACACTGCTGGGACAGGGCTGCCCACAGCACCCAAATCCCCAGTCAGGCATCTGCTGCCTCGCTGTGGGCCGGCCTGGGCCCGGTGTGGCAGCAGGGGAATGGCAGCAGAGCTATGGAGAGCAGCCTCCTTCCCCCCGGGACACGGCTCCTGGGCTCCACCAGCAGCACGGGAGGGGAATATTTATGAGTGCCACGGGTCTCTAGCAAAAGCTGCTGGGCTGATCCTGTCTGTTGGAATACCAGTCAGGTAGGATGTGTGCATGTGCCTCGGGTGCACCACTGTGCTGGCAATAACGAGCAGCAGCACCAGCCATAGCCACAAAACCAGGCTGGGATAGCCCCCACCTGCTAACAAGGGCTGTAAAGAGGGATTTATTTCTCTCCCTTCTCTCTTTGTTTCTCATTTATTTATGAAGGGTGGTTTCAGGCACCATTTCAGGGGTGCAGCTCCAGAGGATGCCCAAACGGGGCACCAGTGCCCAACTCACAGTCCCGAGAAGCAGCTGCTCCCTGTGCCCATCTCAGAGGCTCCTCGTGCTTCCTGATGGCAACAAGTCCCTACGAGAAGCTGCAAAATGGTGCTGGGGAGGGAATAATAACAACAACAACAACAAAAAATCCTTCAATTCACAAAGTGCTGAAATCTGCCAGCAAAGAGACCTTTTGCTCAGCTTCTCTTCCTGCCCACTCACTGGCGAGTGATGCACAGCCCCCCCACCTGCCTTTCTCACACCCTGTCACCCTTCCCCCCCCCGCTATTGAAAAAAAAAAGGAAAACTAAAGTTAACTTTCCACGTCCCACACAAATATTTTTGGCAGGCGTTGCTGGCAGTCAGGCTGCTGAGCCCGGGGGAGACGGGGTCTGCAGAAAGTTTTGGTCTCCATCTGCTGCCGGCACCCGGCTGGGGGTCCGCGGTGCCTGGGCTGGTCTGTCCCAGACACAGCGCAGGGACAGGAGGTGGCACAGCTGTAAAAAACACGGGGCCACCTCCAGGACAGCCCTGGGGACCGCGAGTGGCCCGGCCACGGGAGCACAGTGAGGTGGGGGAGCAGATTCCCACCCAAACTTTGGCTCTGTCCCCGCTTTCCCGTGTTGTTCTCACCCACATCACTGCCCCGCGCTGGGTTTTCATCACCACGAAACAAGCTGGGAAGGGGTGTGAAAGCTGTCCCCAGCACAGCGGGGCTCTCGGGTTTCCCGGGTCAGGCAGCGGGTCGCTGTCACTCAGGCAGGACCCTGCTGCCCAGACTTGCAGTCCCCAGCTCCAGTCACAAGATCGGCCCAGTCCCTTTCCAAAATAGCCCGGCCGCAATGTGTGCGTGTGGGGAGCTTTACACCTCCCCTGTGCCCGCAGCTGAATGTCCCCTCAGGGGAGCTGGGCACCTTCCTTCCCCACGTGGCGCCTTCTTCCCGTGGCCCTTTCCCTCGGGGGCACCGCGGGCAAGGAGACGGGGTGGCTGCATCCCCCAGGGCAGCCCCACATCCCTGTGTGTCTGCAAGGGAGCGCTGCCCTCGCAGCTGACACCGGAGACGCCTCGGGTGTCACCCAGCAGCATTCGGCTGCCCTGTGCACAGACACTCTCGATCTGCTGCAACCCAACACCCCTCCCGGCTCCCTGGGTACCTGGCCAGGGTAGGATGGCTGAGCTGTGTGCTGGGGGCAGGCATGGCCCCCCTGCCTGTGTGTGGGGTGATCTCCCCTGCACAAGGACCCCACTGCTAAACCCTAAAAGCTCTGCACGGCTGGGGCCAGTGTGGTGTCACCTGTGCCATCCTTCCACAGGAGAGCTGCTGCTTACAGCCAGGAGGGGATGGCAGCAGCTGGGACGCAGCTGGGCTGTGCAGGCTGGAAGGAGGGAAGCCCTCTCTGGCAGGGTCCAATGCTCAGGGAAGGGATGCAAGGAAAGTGGGATGGATGCGATTGCTTCCCTTGGCATGAGGAGGGATGCCTGCTCCCCGAGGAGCAAGACCTGGGACAGGGATGGCTGTGAGACACAAACTTCTGTGTCCTGGCTCCTGCAGGCGAGGCCGGGGCTGGCAGGCACAGCAGCCCGCAGCGTGCTGGGGCAAACAAAAGCCTTTTGCAGCGCTGATTTACTACCTTGACGGAAACCGGGATGGAAAAACCAACATTCCTGGATGCCTGTCCTCGTGCAACCCCCGCGGTGCCCAGCACCCCGGCCTGCCTGGGGGGACACGGGCTGCTGGTCCCGGCAGGTGGGTGCCCTGTGCCCGCATTCCCTGCCCACAGCTGCTGGGGAGAGGCGGCAGGAGGAATGCCGGGGATGGGCACGGGGGCTGCGGGGCGCCGGGGGAGCGGCCGTGATTAAGCAATGAGCAAAGCAAGGGAGGAGGAGGAGGATGACAGTGGCATCCCGGCCAGCTGGACCGTGTCCCCTCCCTCTCCACCCCACGCTGGAAGGAAGGGCTGGACGTGAGCTGCTCGAATCCCTCTGAAGGGCTGCGTGGCTCCTCACGGCAGCCCCGGGCTTGTCCCTCCGGGTTCAGGGAGGACTGCAGCTCTCCCTGGGCAGCTCCCCTGGGAGCAGAGACTCCAGGCACTGAGGAGGGCTGAAGAGTAGGATGGGGAGCTGAGGAGAGGGATGCTGACCCCTTGGAGGGCAGCACGGGCCAGGCTGGGCTGGACTCAGGGTGAAATGCATTTTGTACCCCAGCACAGCCATCCCAGCCCAGCCCCAGAGGGTGTCTGCCCCACTCTGCCACCCTGTTCCCACAGGGGTTTTGGTCAGGTTTTGGTGCTCAGCACACCCACCCCACTGCTCCCACTGCTCAGCCCACGTTCCAGCCCCAGCCTCCAAGAAACCCCCATGCTCCATGGGGATCTGCATCCGTCAAACATCAGTCTGTGGACTCCAGCCAAGCAGCACTGATCCTGCTCTGCCCTCCTGGCTGGGTTCAGAAGTGAATCTACCCCTTCCTGTCATCCCTGAGGGGCCCACATGACCTGGGGGTCCCAACCAGGCAATCCTGGGAGCTGCCCATGCCCTGGCTGCATGACAGCCCCACACAGGGCAGGTCCCAGCCTGTCCTGCTCTTTGCTCAGCTTGAACCCTGACCTTAGCTCCAGCTGCTGCATTCCAGGGAATGAGGACAACCCCAGTCTGGCTCTTAGAGCTGCCTTGAACCCTTCTCAGTACAGTTTTGGGGAGCCAAGTACCAGGTTTGCCATGTCCCACCAGCTCAGCCTGATGCAAGCCCAAGGTGTCACCAGGGGGGTGGCCATCCTCAGGGACCTCTGGCCCCTACTGCTGTGGGACAGAGGGTGGTGAGCTGGAACTTCAGCAGATCACTACAGGGATGAAACTGCAGCTCAGCCTTTCCAGAGCTCAAATGAAATGTAAAAACAGAGAGGTCCAAGAGAGAAGATGAACTGAAAAATCAGTCTCTGATCAGTGTGGCACAGCTGTCCCCAGGACTGGCACAACCATGGCTGCAAAGTGGGCTGGATTGGCAAGCCAGGTCCTGGCAGCTTTTGTCTCCACACATCCCTGTCTGCCCAGGGCAGCCACCTTCATCACCCATCCTGCAGGAACATCCTGGCTGTGCAGCCGCTGGCTCTCTGGCACAGCAGATCCCACACCCAAATTTCCCCTCAGAGCTCCAGCAGCAGCTGCCAGAAGGAGGAAGGGAGGGCGGGCTGGCACAGTGGCGCCTTCACGCATTTCCCAAGCAATACCAAAGCACATTTCCTGGGAGAGGAATGAAGGAACTCTCACTAAACTAAATCCTGCTCCTGGAGGCAAGCACTATGGGCTTGGGGTCACCCCTGGATATCAGATGCCTGTTGGGGGTTGTGCCAAAAACTGTGTTGGGTGGGGAGGACAGGGCAGCCTCTTCAGTGGGTTTGGGGTTCACGCTGCAGTGGGGTTGGAACTCATCCCACAGCCATGAGATGAGTGGGATGAACTTTCTGGCAGTGGAGTTATGGCTCATCCTGCAGCCTCGTTGGCCCCAGGGAACTCAGCCTCAGCAGATAGAAAGCACAAGACAGTAAATAAGCAGAAAACCCCACAGGGGCTTGAAAATCCAGTTTAAACAACCTCTGAGCATTCAGGGCTGCCTGAGCTGGGACAACTGACAGTCTGAGCATCTCAACTCCTCAGGGTCCAAATCAGGCTGCAAAACTTCCCAGGTAATCCTGGGAAGGCACAGCCACTGCTGGATTTCACAGCCGTGTTTGGCATTGTCACAACCCTGCCAGGTCCTTCTGAACAGACAAACGAGGGGCTGTGACCTGGGGCTGTCAGGATCAGGGCATTCAACATGCCAGTGCAGAGATCCAAGGTCAATAGCAGACCTGACAGCTCAGCCAAGGTTTGCTGAGCCCAGCAGCTCTGTCCTCCCCACTGTGACCCCCCCACCATCACCTCCAGGCATCCCTGAAGCCCTAAAGCTCCCTGAAGAACAGAACTGTGCTGCTAAGAAACAGGGAACAGCTCCCTGCTGCCTCTCAAACCTGCAGCCCTGGCCAGTGTCTGGGCCCCCAGCTCTGATCCCAGGCAGGCAGGACAGGAACTGAGGGTAGAGGTGGGTGCACACAGCCTGGGAACTGCCAGGAGCAGGATAAAGAACATTTGAACAGCACAGTGACGGAGCACACAAGCACAGGGTTTGGCCCCTCAGAGCCCCACGGGCAGCACTCGGGTCTGTCCATGGGAAACAAAGAGCATCCCGGGGAAGGGAGTGTTTTCTTTCCAGACCAGGAAAGCAGCCAAACCCCAGCACATGCCCATTCCCAGGCCTTGGCCCCAGCAGCACAGCAGGCTGGTGGCCTTGGGACATGAGGTCCTTTCCCATCCAGCTCGCCCAAGGCTGAGAGCCCGGCCAGTGCAGGGAGGCAGGAGAGCAGCCCTGCTGCTTGCCGGGGCTCTGGGGGCCCCTGAGGCCAGGGCACGACCACCAGCTCGCTACTCAGAGGAGTCCCCAAGCATTTTGGGATGGGGCTGTGTGTGTGTGTGCTCAGCAGTCTGGCTCTCCTCCTGGCAGAACCGCCTGTGCAGTAGGAACAAACACGCCGAGGACACATCCAAGCCAGTGCAAACAGCCCCTGACCGAGCTGCTCTCTCCCGACTCTCTGTTTTTCTTTCTCTGCTTTTCCTCTCCTCTCTTAACCCCTTCAGGAGCCCGGGGGACCTGTGTCGGCAGCCCTAGGAGCTGCGGGAGCCAAATCCCATGAAACCCTGGGAGTCTGACCACAAGGAAGGGCTGGGACATCACTGAGGTTCCAGGGTCCCCCCAGGGCACAGAGCTGGTTTTGCTGCCCTCAAGTCCCCTGGCTGTCGTTCCCTTCCCTCTTCTTCCCCCCCTCCTTCCTCCCGTCCACAGCTCATCCTTTCCCCAACAGCTCCGGAGGGAAAAGGGCTGTTCCCCCTTCCAGCGCCCAGTTCACCCAGCCAAGCACAGGCTGGATGCTGGCAGGGGGGCACGGACAGAGGAGCCAGGAGACACCCACAGTGAGGAAAGCACTCTAGGGAAGCCCATCTCCACCCTCCGCTCTGCCGGGAGCGCCCTCCATCCTGGAGGTTGCCCTGTTCGTCTCCTGTGGCACCGCTCTGTCCCCGTGGTCCCCGAGAGCCGTGCCCAGGCAGCATCCCGCTGGGACGGCCACGGAGCCCGGGGCGGCTCTGGTGAGCCCAGGGATGCTCGCAGTCGCCACGCTCACCTCTTTCCCTTCCCCTTTTCTCCCGTGGGGAAGTAAAGCTGGCTGCTCTCCATGTGCCCCAGCTGAGCCCGCAGGAGGTCCGGTCCTGGCAGCCCCGCGGTGCCGGGCCCGGGGTCCCGGCCGGAGCTGGGGCCGGCAGCGCCCGGCTCTCCTCGCCTGCTCCGCTCCAGCCGCGCGCAGGGCAGGGAGAACGGCGGGGAGAGGGGAGGGAGGAGGGGAGGGGGGAAATGAAACTTTAATAGCACAGAGCCCCTTTTGTTTCCCAGCATATGGGATATTTCATACATGCTGAAGGCATTAACCACCTATATTCTTCAAGCGCTGGCGGCGGCTGGGAGCACAGCCCCGCGCTCAGCTCGGGGCACGGCGCCTGTCCTGGGGGGATGCAGGCTGCAGCAAGCAGCCCCTCTGCTCTGGAACCCCTCCCTGGAAGCGGGGAAACCCTAAATGACAGCCTGGAAAACTGCTCTGCTTCACCCAGGATCACCCCCTGCATCGTTTTGTCCCCCCAAAAGAGCAGCCAAGCCCCCAAACTCGAGGCTAAGAAAGAGATGTCCCTTTCCCTGTTTTTTGGACAGGCTGTGAGGTGGGGGAAGCTAAGCCCACCATCCCTGGGGGTCTGAGACTCCTCCTGTCCCTGGGACATGGCAGAGCCCAAAGGTCCCACGGAATAATAGTGGTGGAGAGGGGCTCAGGAGGGTTGGTGGCATGTCCCCTCCCTGCCCGAATCCTAAGGACACAAGAGGATCCCTGGAGCAGCAAACAGGCAAGGTGCTGACAGGGAAGGGCTGGGGAACATCCGCATGGGATATCCTCATGCTCTTTACCCATTTTCTCCCCTCTGTCTCCCTTTGTGGTGCCTGGGACAGACCATGGTGCCTGTAAAACGGGTGACACCATCTTCACAAGTAGGGAAGGGACATCTCCAGGTCCTGAGCACAGACAATGGCTGTCACTGCCCCCCACAGCCCCCAGCAGCCACCTCAGTGTGGGATGGGGACATCTAGGGCCCTTGGCACTGCATCCTCCCTTACTCCCATAGAAGAGATGTTGGCTTCGACCTTCTGGTCAGGAGAGACATCAACTGGTGGCAAAACTGCAAGCATGGTCTGAGATGGAGGGGGCCACCTGTGTGCTCTGCTTTCACCAGATGGGGTGGATTCCTCAGCACTGGGGCTCTCCATTGGTGCCCACCCTCTGACTGGCACCCATCAGGGCTCCCAAAGTGGGTTCCCCTTCACCAGCCCTCGTGTTTTTGGCCAGCCAGGGGAAGGAAGGCATGAGCCGACTCACGCAGGGTGAAGGGAAATGCTGTCCATCCCATGGAGCCACAGCTCCACTTGTCCCTGAGCCCCTAGCCCTGCACTGCACAGGATGCCCAGTAAATCCTTACTTTGTCCAGTGTTTATCCAGTCACACTCTAATTTGAAATAAAAAAGGCAGCCAGTAAAAGGCCTTTACAGCTCTTCAGAGCTCATAAACCGGCAGCGCTGGCGGACGGGGGCCAGATGATTGGGGGCTGCTCGGAAAATTTATTGCAGATTTTGGTAACTTAAACATTACAGCTCTGTGAGCCCCAGGGCTGGTTTGCTGAGCAGCTCCCAGCGGCAGGGATGGAACAAGGGATGCTTTATTGGGGAAGGGAAGGGGGGGCTGACAGGTCTCACCCAGACCCACGGTTAACATCCACCCAGATTTAGACTGGCTCGTTTTTAAGGCAAGGCTTTGCACAGACTGAATCCATCCTCATGCCAGGAGGGAGTCTATGTCCAGGATCCCATCCTCACATCCAGGGCTGCTGGACACGAGGCTGCATCACCCTGGGATGAAGAGAACCCCCAGCAGCATCCCAGGGAGATGATGAATGGGACTGTGCCAGCACCTCCTTGTGCCAAATCCCCTGGCTCGGTGGGTGACCTTGCACCAAGCCCTGCCGTGGGGCAGGAAGAGCTGGGATGGGCTGGCCAAGCTTGCCGTGGGAGTCTGCAGAATTTGGAGAGAATGAGAGGAAGCGGCCGGGTGGGGAGCGTGCGAGGGAAGGCGGGTAGCAGGAGGGAAGGCGTTTTTTCCTTGCCAGTGTCTTGGCTGGTTCGGTGTGAACTGCTGTAAATTTGTTCCTTATCTCTCAGGCCATTTAATGTTTTCATGAAAAGAAAATAGTCTGCAGGAAAAAAAACCCCCGCTGATAAAAGATCCCTTTGGCACTGGGAGGAATGTTAAATGTCTGTAATCAGCAGGGTCTGGGGCTTGGAGCGCTCCCGGAGCTGGCAGGGAGCTGAGAAGTTGTGGAGACCGGGCAGTGCTTGGAGCAGACTCTCCCAGCACCCTCCCAGGTCTGGGGGGGAGTTGGCATCTGCATCCCTGGGTGCCCTTTGCACCAAGAGAGGGTCCAGAGAGACCAGCACAGGGGACGTAGTGCCCAGTGTGGGACAGCAGTGGCTGTGGCTGGGATGGCTCCAGCTGCTTCACCCTGAAGGCTTCAACGTAAATAAAACCAAATACTGCCAGAGAGAATAAAATGTGGGAATACAAGGTGCAAATTCTGTGGGAGAAAAGATATGGATCCAAATCCTTCTTTACTGCTTCCCAGGGCCAGGCAGGAGCATGGGCTGTGCCAGGGACCCCCACAGGTCTTTGCACCTCCAGGGTGTGCATCCTTCGCCTGTGGGGAGGCCAGGGGAAAGCCCCAGAGTCCCATGTGGCTGGAAGCATTCTTCCCAAGGAATCTGGCCCACAGACCAGCTGCTGTTTGGATTTACAGTTGCAAACGCAAATCCTGAGTCCTCCTTGGAACAAACGAAAACGAGCCCTCCTTGGAACAAACCTCCCGGCCCCTACTGACCGTGCCCTTGCTCCTGCTGAGGGCTGGGATTCAGGGCTGGAGGCACAGAGGGGTCACCAGCACCCCTCTCTGCGGGATCAGGTACTGCCTGCTTGCATTTCCCATGACTTGTGGGCACTGAGCTGTATCCCTGAGGCTTCTTCCTTTCTCCAAACACTGGGTGATGCAACTGCTGGCAAACCACATGCTGGTGCATCCCCGACTGGGAGCATCCCCGACTGGGAGCATCCCCACTGTGTGGCTCTCTGAAGGCCATCCCACCCAACAGCCTGAGGCCAGCAGAGCCGTGGCACACGGACACATGAGCCTCTGAGCTGCAGCTTCATGTCCAGGCTGGAAAACAAACAAGGCAGCAAAAATGTGACTGCAAAGGGGATTTTTCAGGGTGGGAAGGAACAGTTACTGATGACTTCCCCCCTCCCTTTTTTTTCCCCCTTTTGGTAATGTTTCATTTTATACTCCAAGAGAGCAGAAATGCCATTTCAAATGAAAAAAATCAAACCCTTCTGTTTCAGCACACTCCCCAGCTCAGTGTCCTCATGCACCAACACCCACATACCAGCTTTTCTCCCAAACACAGCCCTGGCCCAGCGGAGCCCATTTCCAGGCAGCAGCACCCCTTGGCCTGTCCAGCCTGCCTCCCCTGCCACCCCCAGCCCCATCCCACCATCCACATCCCCTCTCCACAGGCAAACACATTTCCCTGCACATCCATCACGTGGCAGTAGGATGTGCATTCTGGTGCCAGAACACGCACGGCCGGCTGCGCCAGCAGCGCCTGCACGGCTGCACAGAGCTGCTGCTGTGCTGCTGGAGCGCAGCTGGCTTTTGTGGGATGGTTTTGGCTGTGCCTGGAATGGCGGGGAGGAGCCAGGAGCTGGCACTGACCATCAGCACTGACCTGCTGAAATTGCTGTGGTGCCAGGTGTCTCACCCTCTGCTTGGACATCTGTCTGCGTGCCCGCCCTTGCCTCGCTGTGGGGCATTCCTGTGCTGTTCAGAGGTAAAACCATGTGTGTTTTGTAAAGCTGGGGGTTGCTTGGCAGGCTGGCAGCACCACTGGCATCACAATGGCATGGTAGGATGAGGACAGTGCCCGTCCATCGGCCCCGGGCACCTGGCATCCTCCTGCCAGTGGATGTGGGTGTCAGGATCCCAGGCTCTCATCTCTGAAGGGCTCAGTGGCAGCTCCCCTCGGACTCCAGTGCAGTCCCACTGCTTTTCCTGCCCTCTGGAAGACCCCCCCACCCCGCCGCCGTCTGCCTCTGACGCAGGCGGCTCCGCTTGCAGACGGGCGGTGCTCGCCCCGAGCCCCAGCCACAGAAAGCCCCTTTGTTCAGCCCAGCGAGCGGGGCCCGTGCGCCGCCTGACCCCACTGCCCTCCACCGCCCGAAAACACAGCCCCTGCTGTCCCATGGCTTGGGGCAGGCATGAGGACAGGGACAGGGACAGCCCCCGACACCCCTCCTCGGGTCAGGGTCAGTGCCCAGGGACACGGGCATGGGTCACAGAGGGTGCAAGGGTATGGAGCTGCTCTGTCCTGCCAGGAGGGACGGATGGAGGGATGCTCTACAGCCAAACCTCTCATCTCATTGCTTTTTGAGATGGGCAGAAATCACTGGGGAACAGTGGAGCTGCCAAGCTCACCAGGGTGGGATGGGGAGCGAGGCTGGCGCTGAACAAGCTGCTGCTAATGAGAAGCAGGTGGAGAGCCCGGCCTCGCACCCCCCAGCGCTCTCTCAGCCCTCGGGGTCAGACTGTATTTTCTTAACTCCTGATTGCAGAGAAATTGGAGGCTTGTGTGTCGGTGTGTTCTGGTGTGCCCCAAAGCAAAGGGAACTTGACAGGACCTGGGTTTAGGTTTGGGAATGATTGGAGACTGTTGTGGCACTTCGCACCCTGGCTGAGCAGGGCACAGGATCCATGGGATGATGCCTGCCCTGATCCTGCTCCAGCAGGAGCATCCCAGTTGGGAATGGCAGCAGCCCATCCAACAGTGCTCAACTCATCCCTAAATCGCATGCAGGAGAAGAGGAACCCTGATCTGCTGAGCCAGAGAGGAAACGAGAGCAGAAAAATGTGATAAACAGCTGTAAAGCCCAGCCCTGGCTCTGTGCTGCTCCCGCCGTCGCGGGTCGGCCCCTCAGACTGTTTATGGAAAGCCCAGTTTGCCGAGAAATCCATCTCCCGTTTCCTGTTGATCGCTGGGAGCCAAGGTGCCTCAGCCAAGGGCTGCCGCCGCCCGCGCACGTCTCGCTGTGAGACGGAGGAGGGGGCTGAGCACAGGGTGCAGCGAGGTCACGGGCCTGGGGGGCCGGAGCGTCCCCTGGGAGCTGATCAAAGCTCTCTGGTGAGGCTGAGCAAGCCCAGCCCTTCTGGGCATGGAGGGATTTGGGATCCTTCCTCCTCGGGCTCCTCAGCACCGCGGGGGTGTGTGTGGGATGCTCGCACCCACCTGCGGAGATTCAGGGCTGGGAATGCCCACCCGTTTCCAGCAACCCCTTCAGCCCCCAGTGCTCAGCAACCACAGCGAAGGCCCCGGTGTGGGGATGAGTGCCGGGTCCCCACCTTCCCTCCCTTCCTGCTGCTGTGACCCCGCCGGCTGCGGAGGAGCTGCCGCTCCGTGTCCGCCCGCTCAAGGCCGGCCCCATTGTCGGTGAAGCCGTGCCGGGCCGGAGCGGAGCCAGGCTGGGACGGGCCGGAGCGGCAGATCCTCCGCTCTTGACTGAGTCATCAGCCCGCGGGAGCTGAGCAAGGCAGAGCCGGGTGCTGACCTGAAATCCAGCCGATCCTTTTCTCTGAATCAGGGCAGGGAGGAAGGGAAAAAGGTTGGGGGAAGGGGGGAGCAATGAGTGGGTTTTGGCTGCTCAAATCTCCTCTTTTTCCAACTGCTCCAGAGAGAGATGGGGCCAAGGCAGTGCCAGAGGGATGGAGGGAAGCTGCAGAGAGTCAGGATGGGGACAGACACAAGGACATGACAGTCTGCAAGGAGAAGGAAGGGGCTGGGAGATGCCAGGCGTATATGTGCCCGTGTTTTTTTCACTGGGCTCATCCCAACAAATCCTTTGAGGAGGAGGAAGGAGGGAAAGAAACAGAAAGAGCTTTCCACCCCCTCTGCCAGGTCTCCTCCCTGAGCTGCAGTTCCCGTTGGGCGGGGATGGGGATGCTCGCCCGGCATGTGCCTGGTCCAGCTCCGAGCACGCGGCCAAATCCGAGACAGCCCCCAGGGACAGCCCCATTCCAGCAGAGCCGGGGGCCAGGGGCAGATCTGGATCCTGCTGCCTGGGGAGGATGGCTGCACACCAAAAGTCATCTCTGAGTGGTCAAATGGGTAAGACAAGCCCATCCCATGGGCAGCTGAACCTCCCCTCCCCACACTGTCCCCTCCTCAAACCTCAGCAGCAATCGCTGTTGCAGGAAATCCTGCCTCCAGCCCTTCCGTGGGGCTTCGCAGACCCCCCAGCAACCCAGCACCAGAGCCAGGGAGAACACCCACCCCAGACCCACCCCATCCCTACCCCTGGGCTGCTCCCCACGAGCGGGGGGGTCTGTCAGCCCAGCCGGGGGACCGTCACCCATGTGGTCACCAGCTGCTTGGAAACATTTCCCTGGCTCCGGGGCATATGAACAGATTTTTATAATTATTAGCCTTGGTAATTTACCGTAAAATATTTATTCTGGCTCATTCCAAGGCGTTTGATTCGTGTTGGGTCCGTACGGTTTG
This sequence comes from Phylloscopus whistleri, assembly GCA_017589585.1. Classification (NCBI taxonomy): domain Eukaryota; kingdom Metazoa; phylum Chordata; class Aves; order Passeriformes; family Phylloscopidae; genus Phylloscopus; species Phylloscopus whistleri. The sequence goes on along the minus strand of JADMLD010001555.1, from coordinate 3,334,602 downwards.
GGGGGCGGGGGCGGTGCATGGGGAGCCACGCGGCCGTGCAGGGCTGGATGCTCGCTCCCATCCTGTATGAATATCCATATGGATGTGTGTGGCCCAGGAAAGAGACCCTGGTGGCAGCCAGGATTGGGGGTCCAGCTCGCCGTGTGGCTCCTCACCCCCTCCTACCGCACTGCCGGCAACCCCAGCCCTGCGGGACTCGGGCAGGGGAGGGTGGAGGTGATGTTCTGCACAGGGGAATGTGGGGGAGGAATGGCAAACCCCGGTGAGGGCAGGTGGATGGAGGTGACAGGGAGGGACGAGGCGGAGGAGGAGGGTCCCTGAGGTGGCAGCGGCGATCCCAGCTCGCCTGGGTGGTCGGCAGGGCTGGGCTGCGGAGGATGGGCTGGGAAGATGGAGCTGCGATGGGCTCTGTGCCGCGCTGGGCCCCCAGTGCGAGGGCAGAGGACACCCCGGATCACCCTTCCCTGCCTGCCCCGGAGCTGCCTCCCCTGCCTGCCCCGGCGCTGGGATCCGCGTCACGGCTCTCCAAGCCCCGAGGGCTCCGGCAGCGGCGACCCCCATGATGCGCGGGGAGGCTCCAGCGATGAAACTCAAGCCAGATGTGCAACAGCGGGAAGCCTTTAACATTTCCCTGCTCTGCGCCTGGAGCTGGAAAGCCCCTCCAACAGCCCTGGCTCCCGAGTTTCTCCTCTCTCACTCCCCAAGTGTGCCCTGAAAAGGAGCTGCGGTTGTTGTCCCAGGGAGAAACAAGGGCAGGGACCCACGGGGGATGCTCCAGCAGCTCTGGGCAGTGCCGGGATCTTTGGGGAAGGCAGCAACCTGACAGCACCAGCAAACAGCATCGAGTCCCCACGGGGCTTAAAACGACAAGGAGAAGTATTAAAAGGGTTGAAAGCTACAGATTGTGTGGGCTGAGTTCCACCCCCACAGCAGTGTCAGCCCCTTGGCAGTGGGAATGTGCTGGTACCAGCATGGGGTTTGCCTCTCCGTGAGCTCAGACAAGTTTCTTCTGCATTGACATGGCCAGAAGCTGGATTTGCTCAAGGAAAACTTGCCAGGACAGCCAGAATCACACACATCTTGTCACCCTTTGCCCCCCTCAGAGTCTGGAGCCTTGTTTAGTGTCTGACTTCACTTTTCTGTAGGGCTCAGCATCCCCTCACAGACCTTCCTCATTCTCAGCCTCCTGATGTGAGAGGACACTCCAGCCTGCCTCCCAGCCTACCTCCCAGCTGGCCCCTGCATTATTAAACCAGATCCTCCTTATCAGCCTTTATCTTTTTCCACTCATGCTGCTTCTAGCTTTGCCAGCCGTCGCTACTTCCATCAGGAGCCAGAGGACACCGCGACACCCCTTCGGTGCTGCCCCTCAGTTCATCATCCCCTGTGCCCCTGCAACCCCTCTGGGGGGGGACAAGCCACAGCTTCCCTGCCTCCAGAGCCCTGGGAAGCAGCCCCTGCTCCCCCCAGGCTCAGAGCTGCTCCGACACCTGGTTCCAATCACAGACGGGAAGGGACAAAGGCGCCTTGCAGGGGGGCAGGGGGATGCAGGATGAGGGGCTGGCAGGTGGGGAAGGAGGGGGGCTGCAGGGCTGGGATGAGGGGCATGCTGAGGCACCAGCCCAGGAGCTCTGTTGGGCTGGAGGGGCCCAGCTGCCCATCACCACATCTCCCTGAAAGAACAGCACTCCCAGAGTGGGGTTAACTGCAGGCACCGGAAAGCTGGGATTAATGGAAATTGGTTATAAGAATTTTCCCAGATGGAAGAAACATCTTTTTGTCATCTGTCCTTTGACATTTCGAGTCTATTTTGCATCCCCAGCATTTTCTGATTTGGGCTGTGACATTTAAATGGGCAGTTTGTGTTTACAGTCTTAGGTGTTGTAAATATCTTATATAGAAATGTCTTTGCATGTATAGGAGACATTCTATACATTTGTATCTTTGAAACAAGAGATATAAATCTCTACAGGAAAATGTAGATCTACAAGAGCATTTATGTCAGCTTTGTAGTCACAGGGTAGATGAACATGTAACAGAAATATATTGACTTTTTCAGACACTGGGATTTAGTATTATTTTATCACGAAGTGTACATATGTCACTTCAAAATCATGAGAGGCGTTAAAATAAATATTTTGCATGGCATTTATTAAAGGACTTGCTGACTTGCACTGTCCCACGCTCCTAGGCATCATCCCCTCCAGTCACAGATCCCATGGCAAGGATGCAGCAGTGTCAGGGCTGCAGAGCCAAGGTCACAGCCCAGCAGCTGTGGGGGGTTCAAAGGGACTCAGCTCCCCAGCAGGGCCTGGCATGGTCACAGTCCCCTCCCAGCAGCACACAGCACTGTGTGACACCCCATGGGGCCTCAGGAGGCTTGACTGCCCCAAGTCTGACCTTCCATGAGGGTCCCATCATCCCAGCAGGAGCATGACTGCAGCCAGAGCCTTTCCAGCAGCACCTCTGGTCCCCTCCCTGTACATGACAAGATCCCCTGGGAGGCCCCCAGCTTGGAGAAAAGGGCTGTGGAAGAAGGTGAAGCCATTGCTGTGTTCACAGTCCTGCCACAGTATGAAATATTTGCAATATCTGCTTCTACCCTCACCTGGGCTGGGGACACCTTTCTCAGGGGAGCAGGGGGCTCCTCCATGGTCAGGGATCTCTGTTATTTATAGGGTGCAAACACAGCCTGCTTCCCCCTGTGAGAGAGCAGTGTCCATGGTGTGTCCTGACTCCTCCATGGATTTCAGAGCCAAGGTCTTGGACAGGTCAGTGCTTGCTGGGCTCTGGCCCTTCTGTGTGCCTCTTTGGAGGAGCAGAGACGGGAGGGGGTTACAGAGATAGGGGGGGTGACGGTGAGACTGCTTCAACCTAAAAATCCATGGCACAGACATTCTTTGATCAAAATAATTCTCATTTCTACTAGGTCTCATTGTAAAGCTTGATTTAAATGTCGAGGCTCAGCAGGCTGTGAAGGCTGGGGACAGCGCAGAGTGCTTGGAGGAGGGACCCATCCCACCCATAAACTGCTGAGCACCCCCACCTCCATCTGCTTTGGGGAGTCAACACAGGAGATGGCTTCCAAGTCATCCAAGAGTTTTCTCTCTTGTCCCCCCGCCCCCTCTGCTCACCAGATGATGGAAGGCACAACATCCCCCTGCAGGGGTTTGCATCCCAACAATCACATGCAGCCAGGGCACTGCTGGCAGCAGGGCAGGAGGAGCTGGCTGGGCTGTACCTGCACCCCAACTGCTGGCACTGCCACCTCATTCCCTGGCAAAACCCCTCTCCAACCCTCCCTTCTCAGGGCTGGGGGTCTTCTGGGAGTCTTAAATCAAGTGAGGCACCTAGGGGTAGGACCCAGGCCTGGTCTGTACAGCTCTGCTGGGGACAAGGGAAGGGTTAGGGGACCACAGGTCCCTGCATTCAGTGGACATCCCCATGAGTTACCCCACTGCCTGCGGCCAGCAGCCTCCAGCCCTGTGCCCAGCACCCTGCTGCCAGCATCCCTCCTTCCCTGCAGCCCTCCTGCACACATCTGTCCCTGCCTGCATCCCTCCTGGCAGCTGGGTGGGCTGTGGCACAACCAGCATTGCCTGAGCCCATGTGAAGAGCAGCCCAGGCACGGCTGGGCTTCCTATCTCTGCAGACATTTCCAGCAGGGATTCACTGGCACATCCCTAACAGCCAAGAGGATACAGAACACGTTGGGGCATGGAGGTGGGATGTGTCAGGACAAGGATACAGGACGTGTCAGGGCATGCTGCAGGATGAATCAAGGTGCAGAAAGCAGCCATCAGGGATGGACCCAACCCCACAGTGGTTTGTGGGATGGAAAGCCAGCCCTCACCACGGCCATCGTGGTCCTGCCTGCAGGCTGGGGCTGCCAAGGGCTTGGAGCATCCTCATCTGCCCCTCTGGGAACCCCAGGAAGCTGCTGACTCCCACCCACTGCCCCTTGCAGCTGGTGGAAGCTCAGAGCTGGGCAGGGGCTGCCTTGGGGTCTCAGTACAAGGCTGCAGCAGGGGAGCAGTCCAGGGGCAGTGTGGGTTTGAGCCCCAAGCAGGGATGCTTTAGGATCCTGCTGTTCCTGGGGCCCTGCTGGCTGCAGCTGCCCAGCCTCTGGCCCTTGCCCAGCCCAGAAAGGATTTTGCCAACTTTTGCACATTTTTGGCAGAAGCTAGAAAACATCACTGGTGCCAAGGCAGGTGACAGGCAAGGGGAACAGATCCTCCCTCACACAAGGCTCTCCTGTGGCTGTGGGAGGGCAGAGACCTTCTCATCCTCCCACAGCCATGGCATGGGGCTGAGCTGTGCTTATGACCCTGCTAATTAACAAGCAATTAATTCAGGACTAAGCTGAGCACCAGCTGGGCCCACCTGGGGCAGCCCAGGGCCAAGATGGAGGTTTCCTTGCACATCATCTGGGGCTGGAGGCCAGCCCCAGACACTGCTTCCTCCTGGGCTTGGGGACACAAGGAAGGGAACCACGGTGGGTGCATGGCCGGGACGTGCTCCAGGACAGCTAAGAATGAGCAGCCTCCTCTTCTGGGCAAGCAGCTCCACTGTTCCCCCCAGTTCTCCCCCTGCAGCCCCCTCTCCATCCGGCGGCTCCTTCGGCACCACACATCGTTTGTCACTCCGACAGGTTCAAACAAACCCGTCTGGGATTAATTAGGCTCCGTCTTCGTTTCCTGCAGTGCTTCGCAGGGGCCGGGCAGCGGAAGGCGCTGGGGAGGCAGCAGACGGGCGGGCAGGCTGGGGCAGGCAGGGACTGGATAATGGGGTGGGGGGAGAAGGTCAGCAGGGACCCCCCCAGCCCCCCAAATCCCTCCCCAGCGCTAAGGCAGCCGGTGCTGGATGCTGTCCCGGCAAGAAGAGGCTGCGGGCGCCGTGCAGTGCGGATGGATCCAGGACTAGAGAGCTGCTGCCACCTCGTGCACGGAGAGCTGCTCTCACACCCCCTTCCTAACCCCCCCAAAGATGGGCCCAAAGGCAGCCAGGACCCCCAGGGGCAGGACTGGATCATGCCAGCGAGGAGAGACACAGGCAACAACCAGCAAGTAAAACCAGAGCCCCCCATTTATTAGCAGTTGGTTCAAGAGGACCTTACACCAGTGCTTGGGAGCCTCCCCCAGCACAGCCTCCACGGCCCCACGTGCTGCTACAGGGGCTCCTGTGAAACATCCAGGTGGGAAAGCTGCTGCCAGCGGGGCCCCTCACACGGGGAGTGAAACACACTCACCCCACTGCCCTGGCCCCGCCCCAGCAGGATCCTGGGCATTGCATCCCCTCCCACGGAACCACTGCCATCCCACATCCTGCAGGGCAGCTCCATCCAAGGGGAAAGGTGGGCCCTGATCCTGGTGAACCCATGATGGCTCAGTCTCACCTGAGCCATCCCAGGGTGTGGGAGAGGCTGCAGCTCTGTAGGGCACCACTGGTACAAAGATGTGTCTCCCCCCGGGAAAGCGCCCCGTGTCCCCACCGACCCCTGTCCATGTCACGTCTAACAACCAAAGGGACCACGTAAAACCCTCGGGGTTTAGGTACAAATTCTGGCACTGAAGAAAAACACCTCCCTGCAAAAAGGCGAACCAAATGAACAGCCCACCCCCCCCACCCCCCAAAAACCCAACATTATTAAAATACTTTCATTTTTAATAGTCAGAGGTTTGAAGTTCTCAGCATTCTTCTGATTGCCATTATCCCAATGTCTGTTCTGCTCCCCAGCTCTCCTCCATGCCAGGGTGTGCTGGGCACCACTGGGCTTTACCACAGGAAATACCACATGTGTACAAGATTGCAGGGTGGGCTTGAGCATACTGACACCATGAGCAGACTGGGACCAGTATGAGCATACTGGGACCAGTATGCCCAGACCAGCATGCTAGCCCCTTCTCCTGCGAGGCCACATTCCCACCACACTGCCCATGGAGGGGGAGTCAGAGGTTGAGGAGCTTGAAAATGATGACAGAGATGACAAAGAAACTGTGCCCCAGTCTTTGAAAGAAAAATCCACCTTGTTCTCAGCTTTTCCAACTAGGTGCTGGGGGAATCCAGCAAACTCTCGTGCCATGGGGTTGATGGCAGGAGTGGGTCTGGGTTTCTCTGTGCTTTGGGTCTCCACCAGCTCCATCTCTCTGCTCCAGCTCAGCAAAGTCACCACCAGTGCACCCAGAACAGCTCCTCCACCCTCAGGCCAGGAAGTGAGGGACAGCTCTGGTGCTGCTCTCGGGCCCAAGGCAGTCGGAACCCACTTTGAGCAGAGAAAAGGGGAATTCATGCCACTCCCCTATGCCAGAGCAGGGCGGGAAGGGACGAGGAATTAAAAAGGAAAAATAAAATGAAAGAGATACAGGTGTGGGGCAGGCAGAGAGGTGAGAGCACAGGGATTGCAGAGTCGGATCACTGCTCAGACAGCCTCCAGTGGAGCCCTGTGCTCCAGGGGGCCCTCTCCGAGCCTCTGGTGCTGCCACACGCTCCTGGGGTTCCCCTCCAAGCCTCCAGTGATGCTGTGTGCTCCTGGGGTCCCCTCCAAGGCCAGGTATTGCTGAGAAGGTCCTGCTGGTACAGGGTCAGCCCCGCTCAGGTATTGCTGGGGGGTGGCAGCAGCAGCTACCTGGTGCTCTGCAGCTCCTCCCGCAGCCAGGTGGGCAAGGTCTGCCCCATTTTGTACAGGAGCTTGGAGAGCTCTATGTTATGGTCCCTGTAATAGTCCCGCAGGAAGGAGCGTGACTGCAACGGGAGAGCAAAGAGGAGCATCAGGGGACCAGCCTGGAGCCCACCACCCCAGCACAGCCCTGCTCAGGACCAGCCCAGGAGGAGGCTTTCTGCATACTCACATCTGAATCCATCTCGGGGTACTTCCTCCCTTTGCTCTTTCCCAAGCATTTTGTTTTCCCTCCATCCAGAAGCTGACACCAGAATCCTTTCTTTGGATCAAACCTGCGAAGCAAGAGCTCTGCCTTAGCCCTCTTACCCCCTCACACCTTCCACATACATCCTGTCCAGCAGGTCCCACTGCTGTCCAGCCCTGTACAGGGCACTTCTCCACTTCTGCAATCCACAGCCCAGCTAACATCTTGCCATCAACCCCCTGGTCCAACCCCATGCAGCTGTGCAATAAGCAGTCCACCAAGGCTCCTTCACTGCCCTGTTGAGGGAGCACAGAGTATACCTGGGTTTAATTACCATTTTCTGTGGCATTTTTGTCCCTGGATGCCCTCAAGTGCCCCACAGCACTTGGGTGGACACATATATAGGCAAGCCCTGGCAGAGTTAAATTATTATTTCTCTAGGAGCTCTGGAGGCTTCCCAGATTAATGGGATTTAATGGAAGGCTTGGAGCAGGTGACACCCACAGCGGTGCCACACAGCCAGCAGCTGCTCTCAGGAAGGTATGAGGAGATGGAGTGCCAGGGCTCAATACCATCATCTGTGTCACAAATGCACTCCTGAATTCTGCTCCAGGAGCCCAGGGCAGCCCTTGGGCAGCTTGGAATGACCTCGCTGTAGTGGCTGGATAAGTCTCAGGTGAAAGCTCAGCCTCATCAAAACCAACAGCAGTTCTGTAGAGAGGCCCAAGGCTGGGGGCTGCTCTGGGACAGTGCTGGGTGTCCCCAGGGCAACCCTCTGCATGGGAGCAATGGCAGGGTGGAGGAAGAAGCTGGGGGAAGGACTCACGCCAGGGTCTTGTGATAATCAATGAAGTTGGTCACGCCGAGGAATTTCTGGACCGTCTCCATCACTTTGGCGGGTTCAGTTCGGAGCAGCTTGCCATCCAGCACCAGGATCTGCAGGGAGCAAGGCACAGTGGTGAGGTGTCACTGGCTCCCAGCCCTGCTCTCCTGAGGCAAGAGGACACCTTTACCACTCCTTTGGTCATCTTGGAACCAAATCTGCCACCAGCCTGCACAAGGATACCTGCTAAATACCAATGTGCCCTGGTGCTCCCTTACACTGGATGTTGGAAAATGAAATGCAACTAAAGCCAGGGCCAGGACCCACCCAGGACAAAATCAGAGCTTCTGCTCAGGGCTACCCAACCCACAGGCAGCTGGGATTGCAACATGGCAATTACTCCAGCAGCAGGCAACTAGTAAGACTTTATAAGGTTAATCAACAGTGGAAAAATCATTCAGAGATTGATCCCATACTCTCCAGCAGTGCTGACTGTGTGGGTCACAGCAGGGCTGACATCCAGCTCCCATTTTCCCTGCAGACAGCTTGAACTATGGGCAGCTTCACCTGCTATTTTTGTCCTGCTCAATGCTGTGGTGACACCAGACAGGGCAGCCCCAGGGGTCTGTGGCCAAGAGTGAGGGTCAGTGTTGGGTGACCCCGCAGAGCCACCCACAGCCCTCTGCCCCACACCCCTTCAACCCTGCTGTGACAACCCACACAAGGACATCTTCATGTGTTACCCATTACCAGGTTCCCTTTTTGCACAGCACCTTCCCTCTGCCCCTTCTCCAAGCACTTTCACTCCTCTCCTCACAGTTTATAGGGTGTAAGTAAAACAGCTCCCCTGGGAACAACTGCACAGCAGACCTTGGATCCAAGATCTCTTTCCCCCACGTCCTTGCTCGGGTGAGGGCTGTCCCTGGGTGCTGCCATCCCTACCTGGTTGGCGTGGTAGCTGTTGAGCCAGCGCTCGATGTGGGTGGCGTACCAGCCCGGCACCAGGCAGCGGTTCTGCAGGGTCCGCAGCCTCGGGGCGGCCTCGGGCCCCGCCGTGATCACCTCGTGGAAGGTGTACTTCAGGGCAACAGGGTCATCGTGAGCTCGCTGGTGCTGTCAGGCAGGAGCAAGGCAGGTTTGTCCCCAGGGTAACTCAAACCCTGGGCTGCCCATGAGGTGCAGCGGCTCCCAGGCCACCATGACGTGTTCTCGTGTGTCACGTTCAGCCAACTGGCACAGCACCTGCAGTCACCCCCTTCCCAAACCAAACCTCTTGCCCACTGTCCCCCAGGACTGCCCAGTCCAGGGGAGAGGCAGAGGCTCACCTGATACCAGGAGTAAGCTCTGTCTGCAGGGTTGATGAGGATGGTGATGATTTTGGCCTTGGACAGCAGGGCTGCAGCTCTCCGAGGAGCCACTTCAGAGTCAAAGTAGTTGGCACTTTTCTCAAAGTAGAAGTCAGAGGTGGTGTTGGAGGGGATGGGGAAGAATTCCATGTACCTGGGGGAGGCACAGTGTGAGGCTGGCAGACAGGCAGCACAAGATGGCCCCAGCACTGTCCTCACAGGTGACATCTCCCTCAGAAGGGAAACCCCACAGCACCACTGCTCCCCTGCCTAGAATTACGAGCACTCCCAGCACAGTCCCCACAATACAGAGACCCACCAGTCAATGCCCTTGTGATAGTTGTGTCCATTGAAGAACTGGATCTCCTCAAATGTCTCTGAGCTGGGGTAGTTGCTGCTCAGGTCCGGGTGCATCCCCAGGAAGAGATAAAGGGCAGTTGTTCCTTTGGACAGACAGAAAGAGGGAGTTGACACAGGACAAACCTCCCTCCAAGCTCTGCTTCAGGGCAGGAGGGCTGACAGAGGCTCTTTGGGAGTGTGAGGGTGAAGGGAAGCACCTGTTTTTTGAGGCCCAATGATGAGAAGCTTTGGGAACCGGTCACAGGTCTTTTCTTTGGACCAAATGTCTTTGTGTCGTTTGTCTTCACAGGGATCCTGAAACACAGTGTGGGGGGTCAGAGACAGAGCAGCCTGGATGGGACCCCACACCACTGCTCAGCCCCTCCAGCCTGAGCAGACACACAGGAAAGCCACCCTGCTCAGCAGGCAGGACAAAGACAGGGCTTATCTCCATATCTACAGGACAAACTCCATTCTGGCACTGCCTGCAGAACCAACCAGAGCTGATAAACACTGCTTACCCAGGGAATCAGAAGGAATCCAGGTTGGAAGCTATCTGAGGCTCAGAGCAAAGCCAGCTATACCCCACTACCCTCTCCCAGCACAATAACCAGGGTCACTGCCCCCATTACAGGCACAGGGGTACCTGCCACAGTGGGTCCTTCTCCTCAGAAAAGATCTGGAAGTATTTCTGTGCCAGCTGCACTGGGGGCAACGTCTGCAGCTTCAAGTTGGTCCAGGAGTTGAGGAAGCGGACCAGGTGCTTGAAGGTGTACAAGCCCAGGCGGTCGTTGCCGTAGTTGGACAGATGGGTCATGAAGATGCTGATCTGAAGACAAGAGGACAGAGCAGGGGCTAGTGGAGCCTCACCCAGCAGCCATCCCACAAATGGCCCCACCCTGGCTGAGGACACTGGGGACATCTCCTGCAGCAGAGCCAGGACAGCTCTGCAGGACACCTGCCTGTCTCTCCCTGGGCAGTACTTACGGGGTTCAGGAGGACAGTCAGGAACAGTTCACCCCCATTGATGATCTTGTCCAGTTCACTGGAGCCACCAGGGTATTCATTGTAGAAAATGGTGTGTGTGAACAGGCCACAGGTTTGCCGGGGGAGTACCTGGGGCAGGAAAAAAGATATAAATGGAAGAGGTAGAAGAGCCAGGGCAATGAAATGGCCACATGGCCTCCTCCAGGCTTTGAGAGCTTGGTGCCCTTCCCTTCCACCTGACCTCAACCTCTCAGAGGCCAGGACCAGTTCCACTACCCCTCACCACCCCTGACTTGAATCCCTAGACAGGAGGGAAGGATGTGGACAGATGGAAAAGCCAAAAACTGTCCTCACACAAGCTTCACCCATGCCAGATGAGCAAGGGGGAACAAACCCCTCAAACTGGAGCTGCACAGAAACAGCTTCCCGAGGTTCTGGTTTGGTGGGGGAGGCAGGAGAAGAGAAGCAGTGAGACAAAGGGCAGCACCCACCATGATGCCGTTGTGGATGAAGCCGCGGCGGTAGCGAGCGGGTTTCAGGTGTGGATATTCCTCCGTGCTCGTCACCCTGATGGACCAAACCTGCTTCCAAGCCTCGTACAGCTGCACGTGCACAGGGTACACGCCCGAGTGGTGAGGGGCCACAGCGTACCCCATGTCAGTGGGGATGCCATGCTCCTGCAGAGAAGAGAGTGTGGAATGGGTGACTGTGGAAACCCCAAAATCACAAACCAATCCCTCTCCGTGCCCAGCTACAAAATGTCTAGTTGTGCCTCTGGAGAGCAACCAGGGTAAGGCTGTGCCTCTGCATCCTCTCCTAAGCCTGGCTGTCCCACAAAAGGGAGCCCAGGAGCAGCCATGCTGGGTGGACACCCACTCCTCTGCTTCATTGAGCCCATCCTCATCCCTGTCTTCTGCTGTCACCCACAGAACAGCCACAGCCAAGCTGTTGTGTGAAGAGTGAGGAGATACAGCTATACAGGACTGTAGATCGGTTTATATCAGTAGACACAAAAAAAGCCTGGAAATTCTGAGCTGGAACACTGCCCATCCTACGTAGGAAAGGTCTGGTCTCTCTCTAATTAAGCACTTGTAATTATCAGATAATAAATTCAAGTTAGGTTGATGATCCCTCTCTTAGGCCATAGGATCCAATTATTAATAGGTCTGGCTGTACCAGTTTGGATTCAAGACAGATGTCAGTCAGTCACAGTATGAACTGGTGTCAGTGCTACAAAAGGACAGCCCAAGAGGACAGAGAACCCCTGACCAAGCTGAAGGTCGGAGCCTGCCTTTACAACCAAACGTGTCCCTGACAGTTCAGCCTGTAGAGGGAGTTTCCATCAGCCGGAGCCTCCAAGCACAGCCACAGCTCCAGGAAGCTCCAGGACCCCACATCATCACCCAGCACTGATTCACATGGTGCCAGGCTGAACATCCCCCTGGGCTGCACCCCTGCATCCCCACAGTGCCAGGACAGGTGGTCATGGCTGCAGGGCACAGATAGGGTCTCTCCTAGAACAACCTCTGGAACAGCTCACTGCCACAGCAACAAGCTGGCTGCTGCAGATAAATCCTTTAGCTCTAGGTACTAGATGGATTTACCCTCACAGCTGCAATATGGGGGACATGACTTAACGTCACCAGGTCCCTCTGCTCCAGCAAGCAGGGGCCATTCCCTGGGAATCTTCTTTGCTCCTCTTCTACCATCCTGCCCTCACCACAAGCAACCCCACCGGCAGCATCTTACTCACGACAGCGAACTTCTTGTTTAAGGTCATCTGCTCGGCCAGAACCGATTGGTTATGGAAGAGGTGAGGCTGCATGTGGCTCCACATGTGGGGGAACCACCAGAACTCCTTCACGTAGGACAGCAGCAGGTCATCACCTTCGTCCTCAGCATCAGTACCTGTGGCATGACACTTGCTGTCACCACTGAGCACGGGGAGCTGTGTGAGCAGCTGGGACAGAGGGAGGGGCAGCCCCTCTTGGTGGCCAGGTGATGGAAGAATGGGGTGGGATGCCTGAGGACTCTCCTACAGCCCCAACAGCACCCTCTTTGAGCACCAATTGGTGCCCCAGCACCAGCTGTACAGCACCCACAGGAGAAGCAGTGCCCTTGCCCTCCTCACCTGTGTGGAAGAATTTCCCTGAGTATCCCAGGTTGAAGGTGAAGTTTGGGATGTGGGTGCGCAGCTCATTCTGTGTGTCAAACAGTGCCTGGGGGAAGGGGAGAGAAAGCAAGGTGTCCTCAGCACGTGGCCTCAGGGATAGCTGCCACATCAGGCAAGCACCAATGTCCCTGAGCGCTTCACAGAGGGGCTCTCAGAGGGACAGGGGAGGCTCTGAGGGCAGGAAAGCTCATCTCTGGAGCATCCCTGAGCAAGCACAAGTGTCCAGCCCTGCCCACCCAGTCAGGAGAGCACAGACACACCTTGACATCTTCCACCTTCATGCGTGTGCCCTCCTTGCCCACAAAGATGTCATCGATGTCCACCAGGATGTAGCGGTCAAGGGGCAGAGACAACCTCTTGCCCGTCAGGAAGGAGACAGAGTCCACAAAGACCAACTTGTGCAGCCAGAAGTTGAGGTTGTTGCCGAAAAGCACCCTCTGAATGCCATCGTGGAGGCCCAGGTCCTGCATCACAGTGGTGTGCAGTGCAGCGTCCACGCTCATGTGCGGGATGGACTCAGCTGACTTGGTCTTGGCCAGGAGGACGGGCTCGTAGGTGGAGTGGTTGGACTGGAAGACAGTCCAGTCCTCCCCGGGGAGCACACCCTTCTCCACCTCGCTGGGGCGCGTGATGTAGAGCAGGGGCGACTTGGGGTTGATGCTGCAGTCCTTCAGTGCCAGGTTGGAGTGGAGGAAGAGGGGAAAGCCCTTCAGCTGGGCACTCAGAAGGCTGTTCTCATTGGCCTGCACAGGGAAAATGGGAGCTACAGGAGATGGTACGCTGGAGATAAAGCAGGGGCTCACAAGGAACACCAACAACCATGGTGACAGAGGCAGCAGCTCACCACCCCTAGAGATGCAGGTTCTGGGTTCCCCCCTTCCTCTCTGGAGCATGGGGTGCCCTCATCTCCCTCACACACTCAATCCTGCTCATGTCCTATGTGCAAAGTGCCCCAAGGCTAGGAGCCTTGGGCAGGAGAAGGGCTGCTGAGCAAAATACCTGTTCATGCTTTTGGCAAACCCCAGCAAGGGTTACTGCTGCAAAACAAGTGCTAAAAGCAACTGGACTGACCCAGAAATGTGTTTTTTCCCTCAAAATCTCCAAAGACCACATAGCCCTTCCAAAGGGAAAGAGCTAAGATGGTGCCCTCTGCTAGAAGCCTGTGCCCCACACCAACTCACACTGCTTGCAGAAAGGAGGGCAAACTCCCTGTGGAGCAGCAGGACACCAGGGCTCACATCTGGCCTGGCCATGGGATCTTGGCTTGCCCCATGTACCCCCTCACCTTGAAGAAGCCGATAATGCCCACGCCATACTCCACGCAGTACTTGTCCAGCAGCTCCCGGTTCCAGGCGTCCAGGTTGACATACTTGAGGATGTTCTCGTAGATGATGAGCGCAAAGCGTCCCCGGTCCTTGTCGGTCAGCGTGGGCATGTCCCCCTTCCCCGGGGCAATCTCTGTCCTGTATTTGAAGCGACTCGACTCCAAAATGGCCACAATCTCCTGGCCCAGCTGGGAGTAGAGGCTCTCCACGAAGACCAGCACCAAGGGGTCCGTGCGGGAGGAGTCGGCCACCTTGAGGGTCTTCAGTGGCAGCAAGCGGGAAGGGGCGACCTTGGGCTCGTCGCAGTCCGGCCCCGCCACATCCCCAGAGGGCTCCAAGCCCCTTTTCCACCCATATAAATAATAAGCAGAGACAAAAACACTGAGCAGGCAGAAGGCAAAGAGCAGGAGCAACACCACCTGCGGAGAGAGCTGCCAGATACCCCGCCTGGCCCTGGCCAGCACAGTCATCCTTGCATCCGCTGGGTGAGGTGGGGTCCCTCTCCCCTGCCCGCCCCCTCCCCTCACGAGCCCCGGGGAGGGGAAGAAGCAACCAACCAATCAACAAAAAATCAGGTAAAATCAAATTGAATACTACTAATAAATTAAAATACTAGCAGGCCGCCTGTGCAGGCTCTCTCCCCTCCAGCGGCCGGGCGTCCCTCGCCGTCTGCTTCATGTCACCATGGCAGAGGCACCAAGAGTCCCCTTGCCGAGCCAAAATTCCTGTGGTGATGGCAGCAGCAGCAGTGGCAGCAGCAGCTCCATGGCCTCAGCGGGGCGAGGGGGCAGCGGGCAGCCTCGGCGTGGTTGGTGGTGGGAATGTGGGCATGGCGGATCTCTGCTTCCCCGGCTCCACACGGCACCCTGAGAGAGAGAGGTGGGATGAGAGGGCAGCGCCAACGCTGCTGCTGTTATTTCTGCCAGCGTGACAGCCCCAGCAGAGTCCTCACCAGCTTGCCAGCATGCCAGGGCTTGCCACAGGAATGCCGTGAGCTCTCGACGGCGCCAGGGATGCAGCAGGAGTGCGGCACGCAGCCGTGCCACGGGATCCCAGCTGTGGGTGCACCTGGAGTGCAGGTGCATCACCAGGGGCTATGGAGGGGAGCCCCCAAGCCCCCTGTGAACCTCTGGTACCTCAAGCAGCAGGAGAAGCAGCCCCATTCCTCCCTGTGCCTACCAGGAACTGCACTCTGCCAAGGACAATTGGGGGTGGTCTGAGCCCACCATGGCCCAGCTCGGCTGGCAGGGAGGGACACGGGAGGGACATGGGGAGCCTGCCAGCTGGGCAGCTCAAGGCTGAGCCAGGAGTCGCCAGCCAAGGTCACGGAGATGGGCATGAGGGAGTGTCCATGTGGAGCCAAAGGGACCTTGGGAACATTTTTGCCTTCCCTGTGAAAGGCTCATTTGAAAAAAGAAAAGGAACACAATAAGCACTGCTTGCCAGGTGAAGCCACCTGGGGGACAGACCGATGAGGCCAATGTGTTTAAAGAAAGAGAGTGACTCACAGCACTGTCCCCAAACTCACTGCCAGTGTTGGGGACAAGGGCAGGAGCCCCTGTTCCTCCCAAGGAGAGCTCCCTGTGCCCTGCCAGCACCGTGGCTGAGCACCCTCCCTGCTGACACCAGCCGGGCTCCTAACAGGATTAAATGTGGCCGCTGAGCGGCACTGTGGATTACAGGCTGGGGCTTGGCAGGGTAATCCTGTCATCCCTGCCCTTCCCAGCAGCAACTCCTGCTCCAGGCAGCACTTCCCAACCCTGCCGACATGGCACTGCTTCAGCCAGGCCTCCGTAGGTGCTGCTGGCAGCCAGTCTCCTTCCAGCCTCCATCACTGTCTCCTCCCTCACCATCTCCGTGACACACCAGCAGCCTCCCCTTGCTGGCTGTGCTGGGCATGGTGGAACAGCTGGGTTTATTGATTTGTAATTTATCTTTGTGCACATGGATGATCTCCAAGCATGACCAAGAGAGATGCACCTTCTCTCCTCAGCCCCTCTGAGGTGTGTCCTGCCTGTTCCACCACACTCCTTCTGCTCCTCCAGCTTCCCTGAGACAACAGCCTCGCTGGGGTTTTGTGACAGGGCACTTCTCCAGGTCAGTTGATTTTAGGGATGTGCGTGTGCAGAGGGAGTCTCCCCGCCTAGGGATGCAGAGAGCTTGGAATGCATTCCAGCCTGGCTGTGCCATCCCACTCCCTCTCCATTTCTTTCATCTGCCAGGAGCAGTGGGTGCTGGCAGCTGCATTCCCACAGTGACAGGCAGGCAAATGGCAGCAGTGGATTTGGTGCCAAGCACCGGAGCCAGCAGCTGATGGACAGGACCGTGTGTCCATCCTTGTACCACCCTCCATGAAACAGGGAAGAAGGCTCAGCACCTACATCACCTGCCATTTCCAAGGGTGCTTCATTAGCCCATTTTCTCCTAAGAGCTTTTCATTACTCGTACTTAATGACCAGGCTTTGGAGACAGCATCTCTGGCCAGATGCCAGCTGAGCCTCCCCAGGCTGCCCGTCAAAGCCTGCCCAGGCAGGGGGTGCAGCCAGCACCAGAACCCCAGAGCAGCCAGGTGTGAGCTGGGACCGGGATGGGCAGCATCCTGCCCCGAGCACCTGCCAGTGTGGCAGGAAGCAGGCAGGAATCCTGCTCTGCCAGTTCACTGCCAGAGCAAACCCTCCATGGGGAGGATGCCAAGGGCTTTGGGGCAGTGCTGCAGGGTGGGCATGCTCCTGCCCAGGGCTTTCCCAGTGCAAGTGTGTGCTGGCTGCATCCTGCCCAGCAAACCCCTGCACAGCCCCGGCAGTGGTGGGAGAGCTGACAGCTCACTCCCAGAGAAGGAAGCAGGTTCATGCCCAAAAGTACAAAAAAAGTCCTTGAGACCAACAGCTTTTCTATAACAAAAACAGAAACAAGATGGCAAAATTTAAAAAACCACAAGACCTGGCAAGGTGACAGCCGGGGTCAAACTTCCTTTTAACCTGATTTTTAGATGCGGCTCAGGTGCCTTTTAAAACCACAGTGGTTATTTAAAAGGCATCAGCTGGAAATGTCAGCCTGAGTCCCACACACAGACCTCAGGTCCCCAAAATCGGTGCTGGCAGGATCCCATCACCGGGTCACAGCTGCACATCAACGATCCCGGGAGAAAGAACCCTGGAAAATGCTCTTTTCTCGTGGGTTTCTCAGCAATGCCCTGGCAAAGACTCCACTGGAGAGGAGGCTCAGTGAGGAGGCTTAGCCACTGTGCTCTTAATCCGGCTGCCCTGACAAACACAATCAGCATCCAAGCAGCTTCCCGGCGTGGCTGGGAGCCCGGAGCACCCTGCGGAGCCGGATCCGACCCCAGGACGGGCAGGGAGTGCAACCAGGGGACAGGGATGCCCTTCACTATCAGCACTTCAAATCTAAGAGAGCTGCAGGAAGAAGGGAGAAACGTTTGAAAAGCTTTTCAAAACCCACCCCCTGGTGCAGTTTGGGGATGGTGGTTCCCCCCTGCTCAGAGTTATTTTCCACAAATCCTGCCTGGAACCACTGCACCCCAGAAAGTCAGGGAGGCACCAGATAAGATGAGAGGGAAGGAAACCATCTCCATTAGTGGCTTACAGCACTCTTCCTTTAAATACCAGTGAGATTTTGCAGAGATGCAATGGAAGGATTAAATATAAGCAAGGAAGTGCAAACAGATCCGGAGGAGAGGGAAGGGTCAGTGATCCCAGAAGACAACCACAGCAGGGTTTGATTTATTGAGGGGTGGAATAGGTCTGGCTGCAGGTGCAAGCAGTGAAGGTCAGGCAGTTCAAAAGTTCCATCTGTTGAATAAATCAACTGTCCCAAGCCCATGGCCCAGAGATGAGAGGTGAGCTCCAAACCAGGGGTGTGAGAGAGCAAGAAATTGCTCACACATTTCCCTTGCACCACTTTGGAAAGGGTGGAAGGGGAGGAGCAGGCGCCCACTGTCATGCAGAAGACACTCCAAGATTTTGTGCAAGAACTTTGGTCCTCAATTCTAGCAGCTCCCAAACCTCCAACATTCAACCCACAGAGATGAAGCCACATCCTAAACATCACAACCAGATAGCTCACCCTGCTCCTCCTCCTGCTGGCACCCTTTGTGTGGGCACCCCTGCTTCTCGCTCCTCATCCTTGCAGGGAGAGACCCACCACTGCTGGGTAATCACCTCGTCACCACCATGCCAGCTCCACTTCCCCACGTAAGCCA
The DNA here is from genome assembly GCA_017589585.1 of Phylloscopus whistleri. NCBI lineage: Eukaryota > Metazoa > Chordata > Aves > Passeriformes > Phylloscopidae > Phylloscopus > Phylloscopus whistleri. The sequence continues at coordinate 3,316,527 of JADMLD010001555.1, read as the reverse complement.
GCCCTGGGGGTTAAGCATGGATGGAGGAGGATTTACAGGCAGGATGCTAAATTGCATTGCACAGCTCAGCGATTTGCAATCACTCCTGCTCGCTCCAACACTTCCCTTCCCCTAACCGACCACTGCAGGGAATGTGGACGGATCAGCCCCACCTACACATCTGCTGCATCTCCCACTTGAAAGCAAAAGGCTGTTGGAAGGTCTAAATTTGGCCAGGCTGGGACTCAGGCCCCCCAGCAGGCAGATAGTGCTCATCCAATTCCACCTTCTGTCTCTCCCAGACCTCAGGCACCCTCACCAGCCTCCCCAGCAATCACCGAGTGGTGCCCTGCAGCCCTGGGAATCAGCACTACCTGTAAAGATGCACAAAAGGCAGCCAAATTATTATTAATAGGTTTAAGTTCCCTCTAGAGGGAATCCCCTTCACTCCCTGGTAATATTTAGAGGGCTACAGATCTAAAACCACTGAGCTAAGCACGTCCTTAGAGTGGAGATTAATGCCATCACATTATTCAAGAGACAACTGCAAGCTCGAGACAGGGGAGGTTGCTTCGAAAATGAAAAAGTAACTGGCATGAAAAAATGGCCTTTAAACACCCACCTCTGCACTGTGCCTTTATCAGCTCTAAATGACAGTGATCCCAGCTACGACTGGAAATATCAGCAGACAGCTGGAAGCACTGGCAAGAGAAAAGAGCTATCTCAGGGTGTGAAGGACCACTGTCTGTCCCTGTCTCCATCTCCTCCCTCCCCAGCCACAGCTGACCAAGAGAAGGCACAGTCAGGAGATGATCTCCTTTACTGTGGTGCGTGGCGATGTGATGATCCCATCAGGATGCTCCTGGAGCTGGGGCACAAGCCCTGTGCCACAGGAGACAAAGCCATACAGCCCAGGAAGAGAAACCCAGCATAAAAACTCCAGCCACTGCAAAACCAAGAGTTTCTCCTGGTGATCCCCATGTTCTGACAGCCTGAGTGAGCCTTTAGGATGGGCCCAAGAGACTTGGAGAGAGAGATGAGCTGTAGGGACATCCACTTGCCTCCTGCCAAGCTGCAAAGCCTGGGTGCAGGGGAGAGGGATGTGGAGCAGACAGAGAGAGGAAAACACAGAGAAGGACACAGAGGAGCAGAAAGGAGCTTGTCTCAGTCACCCACTTGCCGGAGGTTTTGTAATGCCAGATAAGGAGCATCTTAGTGGTAGATTACATAGGCTGCTTAAGTGCTTTGCAAACAGTAGTTACAACCTACCAGGGAGAAAAACACCCTGCTCTGGGAGAGGGAAAATCCCAGTGCTCCTTTCCTGAGGACACCAGCCTTCCGACGGTGCTCAAGAGGTGCCAAGTTAAAAATGGACAACAGCCCCAGCAGCTGACACTGAGACAGGCAGTGACAGGCAGCCACTGGTGCTGCTCCCACTGCAAACCCACCTGGCTCAGCTTCTCCCCTTCATGCACAGGCTGGATATGACCAAACACAAGGGAGTATCAGGAAAACTCATCCATGATTTATAAAGTCTGGAGAATTTCCACCCCAGGAGGCCTTCGGCAGGAAAATCCTCCCTTTTTCTCAGCTCTTTTTTTGTTAAGCTCTGATTTAAAGAGCCCAGCCAGAAATGAGCAGTTGGAGCATTCACCTGGATTGCTGAACCAAGCTTCCCCCTGACACCTCACTCCCCTCTGGAAATAAACCTCTGGTTCTGCCTACCCACCACCTTCCTGCTCTTGAGGGAAAGAAACCAATATGTGCAATGAGCCCCACAAAAGTCTTTAAGAATTTTCATTTTTAAAAAGTCATTTTTAGTCAAAGTGTCCAGCTCTGGAAGAGGCATTTTTTCATCGAGAAAGCCCTGTTAGCATTTCAGTTTTACTGCAAAAGATAAAGTAATGTTTTTCTCAAGTTTTCTTAAAAAAAACCAATCATGAGAATAGCTGATTGCCTGCAGAGGGATGAAAAAGCAAGGTTCAGTGTGTGGCATGTATATGCTGAATTTTTAGGGGAGAAAAAAACCTGAATAATTTTTTTAAAAATGAAAATCCCTAAAAACTGGGTGAAGTTTCTAGAAGCCCGTGATTAAAACTTTTCATGGCAGAGCAGCTGGCAAAGCCCAACTGGTGGGTTTCTAAGACTAGTTCTAGCAAATCCATCTCAAACCCACATCCTGTCCCTGCTAATCCTCATCTCCCACCCCGTTCCCCAGCCCCAAGGTGCCCTAGACCCATCAGTGAGGCTGTACAGAGGAACCCTCTGCAGAGGTCACCCCATTTCTGATCCTGGGGCACCAGTGGCTCCCACCCTCCTTGTCCTCAGCATCCTGATCTGGAAGAGCACCTCGCCATCTCCCAATACCCACAAGAAATCAGTCTCCTCCACAAACTAGGCCACCAATTAGCAGCTGTCATTAGTTTTCCTATGCCCCAGGGACACTGGGGTTGGGCAGCTGATCCCTCAGCATCGATGATCCCCAACATCATCCCGACAAAACACCCCAACACCCCAGAGCCAGGTTACAGTTTGGGTTGTGCCACTGCAGCTCCCCTCAAAAAAGCTGAAGCCCATCACAGGTGACTCCTCCTCAGGGGTATTTTTTTGTCCTTGAATCCTTGGGAACAGCCTCGGAGCAGAGCTTGGGGAATTCTCCCAAACCTTAATTGAAAGAGGCGCTTAACGAGGAGAGTTTCTTTTGTCTGTTAATTGAAACAGGTTCTTACCGACAAAACTCCCCATGAATTTTAAGTGGGTTCACAGGGGGAAAAAATCCACTCAATGAATTGGGTTTTCCTGCTTCGAAATGTGCCGTGTCGGTTCCTGTGGCTTTCCAAGCGCCCAAGAGCCTTTCTGGATAATCAGGGTCTGAATCCCGAGTATTTTAAAAAGAAAAAGGATGAGGGGAAAATAATCTCACATGCATTTTTATATTTCGCTGGAGCAGCAGCCTGCTCTCTCACAAGCAGGTCGCACGAGGACTCCTATCCAAAAAAAACACGGACTGAAAGCCTCTCGATGCCACCTCTTGCTGCCTCTGACACTTGGCTTGGGCAGACTTTCCCTGCAGAGATGCTGGTCCTGCCACGAGTGTGAGGGTGGCATTGGATCTCAGAGAGCCTTGAGGCAGCAGTGATTCCCTGTGCTCAGCCACGGCAGTGCTGCGAGCCCCACAGGACAGGCCAGCCGCTTCCTTTGCTTGACAGCTTCCCAAGTTGGTGGGAGAGCAGAGCCATCCTGCCACAGCACTGCCAGCTGTTCTGGGGAGCACAGGCTGCACTGCGAGTGCTAACCTGGCCCCAAAACAGCACTTTTGCAAAGCAGAATCCATAAAACCACATCATGAACCAGCTCACACAGAGCAACCAACCCCCCGCCAGTGCCCACATTCCAGAGAAATCCCTGCAAGGATGGAGCTGCTCCCTCCTCCCAGGAGCTCCCGGGATGCTCCTGTCAGACCACATCCATCCATCCTGCCTGATGCCCCAGTGCTTTGCTGAGCTGCCTCTGACCTCCACTTCCCTGCAGTCTGCCAGGACAGACACTGCCAGGAGCCCAAAGCACCCGCAGGGCCAGGTGCTGGCAGCCAGTGGTGAATCAGAAGTCAGAGCAGCCCCTGCCGTGCCGTGGGTGTGTTCCCGGGGTGGCAGGTCCTTTGGGAAGGGCTGGGCAGCACACACTGACGCACAGGCAGGACACTTCCAGGGCCAGCATGCTCCAAGGTCACGGCCAGGACAGGCTGGAGGTCAGATCTTTTATTAGACCACTGGACACAGTTGGAACCAGCGACACGTTTTGGCCGCGCAGGCATTTCTCGGGCCCAAGAGCACATCTGTTTTTTCCTAAAGGTATTAGCTAGGCTAATAAAAGACATTACCTCTGCGTGTAAACTTTGTCACCCTTAAAATGTACCAGAGGCTGCAAGGCTCAGCAGCCCAGGGAAAAGAGGGAGCAGGAACAGGCACAGAGCACAGGGGACACTTGCAGTTTTGTTTTGTTTTCACCCCCTAGAACAGCACTGGCAAAGGCCACACTTGCCTTCAAACGAGCACAGCTGCTGGCATCTGAGCTGCCTGTTACCTCCCCTATTTCCACATCCAGGTCTGAGGCTGCAGGAACCTAATGGCATGTCCAGGGAAAGTATGTTGCTTTGGTTTACCTGCCCCAGCATCAGCCTTGTCCTCTCCTTCTCCTCTGCAGGGGCTCCAAGGCAAATGCTTGAGGAACCAACCTGTCATGCCCCACCTGCACCAACTCCTTCCCTCCTGGCCTCAATCTCATTCTCTGACGTAAATCCATGAGAGCAGCAGTGTACCAGCACAGCAAGGGATGGATCAAGGCTGATGGAGGAGACTGAAAATGGCCTGAGCCAAGTGTCCAGACACTGACAGCACTTGCAGCCATACCTCAGGACTGTGCAGTTAACACTTTTTCATGTTTCCCCTTTCTTTAAGTGCTCCAAGCCCTGGGGCTGCAGGGCTGTACAAGGCTGTGAAGACACAGTGTTGGAAAGGAAGGGCAATACTTGGTGGGGTGCTGACAAGTAGCTAGAAGGTGTCTGGGTTTTGCCAAGAGATGGGAAGCAGAGCCAGGAGAGCAGCAGGCTACCTTGAGGAGTGGCAACATCTCGGGGGCTGTCATCTTCCTAAGCATACCCACAGCTTTGGGGTGAGACACACATCTCCCTGTGTGGCAGAGGGAGCTGAGCTGGACATCCCTCACTGTACATCCAACCCTCAACATGCCCAAGCTCAGAGACAAGAAACACTTCTTCCCTGCTCTACATCAGTGAATGTAAATTCCAGGATATTCTGGGTTCCCTGGCAGAAGCAGGACAACAGGGCAGAGGTCCCAGAAGAGTCTTGATCTCTCCAAGACAATCTCCATTTCCACAGCTTTGACCATATCAGTAGCAGGGCTGAACTCAGGACATGCCCACCATAAATACCAGGGCAGTTCCTCTTGGCATACCACTGATTTAGGGATCTCTTGACCTTCCTAAATCCCTTTAGGAAGGCTGGTGCCACCTGAAGATAGTGCAGACGATCCTGTCCCCTTCCAGGGGCAAAAGGCTGCAGCAAGGTCCTGCTGGTTTTGGGGAGGACATGGGAACCAAGGTGCTCCCAATCCCAGCCCCCTGGCTGCTGTGACACACAGGATTTACAGCTCGATATTGATCAGTCTTCTGCAAGCTCTGCCATTGCAGTCAGTGGCTTTTGCAGGAAAACAACATGAATCATAAGCTACAGGCCACCAACTCTGTGTCTGCAGGCTGTGACTCCAGCCCTTCCAGGGGTCTGAAACAAGGGCTGTCCTGCTCCACCACACCTCGGGACAGGCAGAGTGGGCACAGGGGCACCATCTCCCACTGGCACCTGCAAACTGGTCACAGCCCCCAAGGTTTGTAGGATGGTCTCCAAGAAAGCAGCATCCCACTTTCCCTCCACCCAGGTCCTCCTGCCCCTGTGTCAAGTCCCAACACCACCAACATACATGTGACAATGGCACAAAGCAATGCCACCAAAATCACACAGGGAAGTCAAGGGCTGTCATGAGGTCCTGAAGTTGGAAGGGTTGGAAACATCAGTGAGACAGACTGGAAGCCCCTGTCCTCTGAGGCCATGAAGCAAACACAAGACATAGGAACTTGGTATCTTGCTTCTCTTGTCTTGAGTCCTAACTTTATTCTGGCAAGCTCTACCTCAACAGCCAAAAATAAAAACACAACTCATTAAGGTACATCTAGAAGGTGGAATTACACAAAGAAAACCCAACCCTTTTAAGCAAAACCCTCCATGACTCTGCCCCAGAGTACAGAGAGCCAAAAGAGCAGCTCCATCTCCAGCTTGTAGTCAAAAACTGGCCAAGATGGTGGGACCATAGCCCTCCACCCTCAGCCCAGCACCCAGAGATATCCCAAAATCAAACCTGCTTATAAAAGCCTGTGGAAGGAGACAGGCAGGTGCTGATGGTGACACTCTGCAGCAGGGACACACTCAGTTCCATACTTCACCATGACACGCTACTGAAGAAAATATTAATCATTCCCTCTTCATTCCAGCCTGGCTTTTGACTTATGAGGTGTCTTCCTTCAGTTTAAATTACCACCAACAGCGTATTAAATATGTCCTGTTCTACAGTACTGGCAGAGAAGGGGGGCAAAACCCAAAACAACCTGTCAGGAAATGTCTGTTTGCCTGTATGTTGGTGGGATGGATTTTCCAACCCCATCCAAACAAAATCATCCCAGACCCACCTGCCTCCCAAAGGCACAGGAAGCGGGAAGGGCTTTGTGTGTATGAGCTTCCCTACCAGCATCAGTGTCCCATGCCAGCAGCTCCAGGTTGGAAGGGGCAAATTTGGGGGCTGCAGCTGCTGGGATGTCATGGCATGTACCAGGGCTGGGCAAGGTGACCCTGATGGGTGGCAGGGGGAGGTCCTGGCTTCCCCATAACCACACATGGATGCCCAGCCATGGAGGGGTACTGGGAAACATGATCTTTGCCTTCACTGTCCTTGTCCAAAATGAACACTGTCACAGGCAACGGGAAGATGCTTGGCCATTCTGCCAGAAGCCAACAGCACTGGGGTTTATTTTCCTGCCATATCAAGCCCTGCACGTTTTTTCTATTGTTTAATTTCCTTCTTCTCCACCCACATCAAGTTCACTCAGAAGAGAGGAACTTATTTCCTATTGAATTTGTCCTGGTTGTTTTATTTGGAAAAGGACAGCTTCCTCAGCTGTGGTCCCCATGTGCAGCTGAGGGGAGCAGGCACAGAGCTGCTCACCTCCCCATCTTCACCAGCCCAGCCCCAGTAAAAACACTCTCGAGACGTGAGTTAACAAAGATGCTGCTTTGCTGCAGGAAGAGCTGCTGTTCCAAGGCTGCTGGTGACAAAGGGGCACTGCAAGGCGCCGGTTTCCCAACCTTGCAAGCACCGTTAGTGGGAAGACAATCATCCCCATGGTGTGCTGTGGCAGCAGCTGGCTGGGATCACGAGATGGGAGAGTCCCGGTGCTGGGATATGACTGCAGTACTGGGAGGGAGCACCAGCCTCGATGTCTTTGCACCAGCAAAGTCTTCCAGGTGATGCCAAAGGTCGCTCAAGCTGGTGTGGTTTCTGTGCCGCCGGGTATCAGGGGCTGCCCCCATCCACAGGGGACAGCCTGCCTTTGCGGTGCTGGAGACAAACCCAAAAGTCTTGGGGAGATAATACACACAGCTATGCACGAGAGGCCCAGGAGCTCACCAGTGGCAGAGAAAATGCCAGGACCTCTTCGAGAGGGGGTGGTGAGGTGCTCCCCAGGAACGCCAGCCAGGCTGGACAAGGTGTGCCATGCCCAAGGTGTGCAGCACCTCCAGGTGCCCTGGCCGCGCTGCCCCGGCCGCTTTGGTCCTGCACTGTTTTAGTTACCACCGCCGGCACCGCTCGGCAGCGGGGCCGCCCCAGGCCTCGCACCCCGCGCCTGGCACCGTGCTGCACCTTGGCCTCGACTGCTCCTCGGCGGTGCCCGGCAGCGGCGGGGCCACAGCACCCCCGGGCACGGCGCGGCCTCGCCGCCTCCTCCGAGCCCCGTGCGCCCAGACCCCCTCGGCCTGGCGGGGCCGCGGGACGGCCCGGGGCGGGGGGCTCCCCGCCGGACCCCAGCCCCACCCGGGCCGGCTCTTCCCGAGGGCACCGGGCCGTTCCGCCGCGGGGACGGGCGGGGGGTGCCGCCGTTCCCGGGGGCGGGAGGAGCCGCCGGGCCCGCTCCCCGGCGCAGCCCGGCCGGGGCGGTGCGAGGCCCGGCGGCCCCGGCCCCGCCGCCGCCCGCCCGCTCCCCCGCCCGCCCTTTGTCTGCGCCGCCGCCCCGCTCGGGCCGTACCTGCCGCTGCCGGGCCCGCTCCGCTCCTCTCCGCTCCTCTCTGCCAGGCCGCCGCCGCCCGCTCCGCCGGCCCGGCCCCGCTCGGCGCGTCCCGCCCGCCGCCCGGGCAGGCACCGCCCCCGCCGCCCCCCGCCAGCACCGCCCCGGGGGCCGCGCGGGGCTCCGCGCCTCGGCCGGAGCCGCGGCTGGGCCGGGACGGCGCTGACCGCAGCGCCCGGGGCAGCGCGGGGCTCGGAGCTGCCCCCGCCCCACGTCCCTGCCCAGCGCGGCCCCCCGCTCCTCGCCCCCTCCGGCCCCCGGGGTGACCGTGAGCCCGGCGATAATCCCCCGACGGGAGGGCTCAGATCCCCGCGCCCCGGGTGCCTGTGATGATCCTCGTGCTCGGCGATGCTCCCACCAGGCCCTCACATTCCCACTGTTTCCCGGGATGAGCACGATGGGGTGTCCAAAGAGTACGGCCCAGGCTGTGTGTTTGGTGTGACTGGGGTGTCAGGCTCCTACACAGAGCCTTTTCATCCTTCCCCCAGTGTGCGCACACCCTTTGTGTCAGATTTTTAAAGCCAGTCAAACCTGAGGTCGTCCCCCAGCCCCTTCCCCATCTGCAGAGCCCAGATGTCATTTCAGGGTGCTGGTATCATATCCTTTCAGCTTTTCCTCCCTGACTTCAAGATAAGCTCAAGGGCCACATTCAAGTTACTGGCTGGCTGCCCCCAACCTGCATGCACACACACAAAATTCCCTTCATTCCTCAGAGAGAGGGAAAATGAGCTGCTCCACTCCTGCCCTGCCCTCGGAGGCTGCTGAGGACTGTGCTGGCGTGTGGAGACACGCTCCGGTCCAGAGTTAATCACCCACACGAGGTCTGTGTCTCACTGCCCGTGTAAGAAGGGATGTGGTGCATTAAGAGACAACCCTGTCAGGTTTTGTGTCCAGCCCATGGGGACAAGGTTCATGTCCAGCCCACGGGGATGAGATGTAGCAGAAGGTCTGCTGGGTTTGGTTTAGGCAGCATACTCTGGGAGAGCTTCCAACTGAACAAGAGTCGAGGAAGCAATTTCAATCGAATGGAACAAGCAGATAAACAAACAAAAGGAAAACAAGAAAGGAAATTGTAGGGAAAGAGACACAAAGAATGGCAGACTATTATGGCTGCAAATTTTTTAAGTGTTCACTGAAGTCAAAGACTTCTTATCCTTAAACATTTCACTTCCCTCACAAGCATTTTCTCTGAAGATCCCTGAATATTTTACAAATGCCAAAGTTACTTGAAAGCTCAGAAAACAAAAGAGGACAACAGCAAAATTTTCAACTGCAAACTGCTGTAAAGGGTATTAAAGGGATTATTTTTTTTCAGCCTTAAATGATTTGCAAACTCAGCCTGAAAAAAGTATCTCTCCTGGGAACAGCATTCTGAGGCCATACTAACCTCTGCCAGAGGAGATTCATGCACAAATCATTGAGCAAAAAGCCAGCAATGAGTAATCAAAGGCACACACCAAACTCCAAGAACAATCTGCAGAATCCACAATCTCAAGCGGTAAAGTTTTCCACTGAATAATTTCTTCTGAGAAAAAGGAATTTGTTGAATTCCAGGTCTGGCATTTGTGAATACTTTTTTTTTTTTTAAAGAAGAAACAACTCACTGGAAACAGCTGCTCAGAAAGGCACTGGGATTTATTAATACCAGCTCTGCCATTTTACATGAGTATCAGGTAGCTTTTTTTCTTGCCTGTCTTCTGTTTGCAAACACAAAGGAAACCAATTCCTTTCCTGCGTGCTTTAAGCTACAGGCTCTTCTTCAGCACATCTGTCAGAAAGCAGCTCAGTGGCTTTCCTCTGCATTGTTTCCAATTTATTAATCAACACTTCCAGCTCCCTACTGAGTTACAGCCACATTATGGTCCCCTTGAAGTCCATGGCAGCACTTCCACCAACTTCATTAGGACCAGAAACTCGCTCTTGAAGTCCCTGCCAATTCCTTAAGTGCTTTAACTTCAGCATTGGAGATTTCTGTTTTAATCTTCTTACGCCTGTTTCTGACACATCGTTTTACATGTGTGCATGCACCAACTGCCCTTCTTGAAACTAAAAATGGCCTTAAAAGCAAAGGGAAAAGTTTGGGTTTGTTTTGTTTTTTTTTTTTTTTTAACCTGTGAATGGTGCATTTGGGACCCTGAATATCTCTCTGCCATGGCTGTTAGAGGAGTGATGCCATCTTGAGGGGTCCATTAGAGAGCCCCAGCTGCAGGCCCTGCTCTGTATCGGGCAGACAGCTGGGGTTCAGCCTGCTGCAGGGGGAGTTTTGGCCTCTTCCAGTTCCAGTCTCCATTTCAAGGCCACCAGTAAGGCCACTGGTCCACGGCTCGTGGGAGCAAGTCACAGACATGGAAACAGTGATATTTGAGCACCAAAAATTCCTTCTTGTAGAAAGCCTGGAGCTGGGGCCTTTGCAGGTCAGGCCAATCACTTCCCACTGACCCCTCTCAGCCTGAACCAGTTTACTCCAAGGCCAAAGCCCGGCAGGAGATGTTAGGAGCAGCATTCCCATTTGCCTGGCCTTTTTGTTTAGTCACCGGCTGAGTTATGAAATCCGCCTGCAGCGTCACCGTGTCTGTGGGTTTCCCATGGGCTGGAGAGGCTATTACCAAAGAGCAGCTGGAATGTTAATTACCCATTAAGGAACTAAATCTGGGGGATTTCTCAAAGCAAATACACATCATCTCTGGCACTGACCCCACAGTGGCCTGAGCATCCTTCCCAGCCAGGCTGGAGGACGCAATCCTTGCAGCCCCTGCTGGGTGCCTCCCTTCTCGTCCCCGCCAGGGAAGGCTCTCAGCGCTGTCCTCAGCAGTAGGACAGCTTTGCTGGGGCTGGCATGCAAGCCCCAGGAACATTTTGCAGGGCAGGCAGCTCCCTTGCAGACACATCAGAACGAGTGCAAGGCAAAGTGAAAGGGAAGACTGTGTCCCAGGGAGTGGAGAAAGCTCCATGCTGCTCAGAGGCTGGAGGGAAACCAGGAGCAGTCTGTCTCCCAGCAACTTTGGGGCTGAGGGCAGCACAGGATTTTGAACTAGTGGGTTAATTCTTTTAGCAGCTCATATGATTATTTCAGCCTGTTGCCCATAAGTGGAAGCCTGCCCATTTCCTTCCCTCTGGCTTGCATCTGTTCCAGGGGAATATCCATAGGCTCGTAGAGTCCTCTTGGGGGATTGTCACAGGCAGCGCTGCACGCGTGGCTCCGTGGGGACAAACCCACCCTGCCTGGCTGCCTGTGCACCCCTCACCATCCCCTGGCCCCTCCTCAGACAGGGCACCCACAGCACACATGTCCTGACACAGGCTGAGCTCTGCAGCACTCCCTGCTGCTGACTCTTTCCTTCCCCTTTCCTCCAAATCAGCCCACAGCCGCTGTCACTGGAGCTCCCGGCTGGAATTACAGCAGCTCTGCCAATGTGTATTTTAAAGGCCTCTCCTTCAATATTCAAACAGGAAGATCCCTGATGCAGTGGCAAAAGTGTATCAAACACGGGAGCGACTGAAGGTGTCCCACGGGGTCAAGACGGGGGTTACAGTGGCATCCCTGAGTACAGAGAGCTTTCCCAGGGAAAATCCCAGCACGGCTGGGGGCGGTGCAGGGGGACAGAGAGCCTTAAAGACCAAACTTCTTTTCCCTGGTGGCAGCACAGAGGTTTGCATCCATGCTTGGCCAGAGAAAGGAAAAGGTATGGGAAATCTGGATGGGCAATATGGGCAAGTGGATGCTACCCTAAAAACATGTACCACCCCACAGCCTCAGAGGTGATGGATATGAGAAGGGAGGCAGGAGTTTCTGACGGGCCAGCACCAAATACCGTCAGTCAAGCAGAGGTGCTGGACCCTCCCTGCAGATGTTTTCATGCCTTTGGACTGTGCAGCCTCACTAGCAGTACTGTTATAAGGAGCCTCCCTTGTCCAGCTGCTTTTCCTCCATCAGCCCAGCTCTGAGCAGATCTGAAGGTCTGTCAGGCGTTCCCATGTGGGGACCCACGGGTGCTCCTGCTCTGTCACTCACACCCCAGCCCCATGTGGCTCAGAGCTCTCTGTTTCCCAGAGGCAGCTCAGCACCAGGTGAAGCAACTGGAAGCAGGGCAGGATCATGCCCAGAAAGCATCTCATCAGCAATATAAACTCAGTTTCATTGTGCCTTTGTTCTGAAGGTTTTTGGTGTTCCCCATCCTTACTCTCCTGGGCACTTTTAGAATCACTTGGAAACTGAAAATATTGCCTTGCTGGACCACCTTTATGTAAAAATTTACAAACTGACATTCTCTTTGTCGAGGTGGAACAAATCTGATCACGGAGGTGTTCCTGCACCATCACTCATGGTTTACAGCTGCAGTCTCTGCTTCTCCCATCAGCTGCCAGAGCTCCTGAGAGAATCACCGGGATCGAAACCTCTGCCATCAGCTCCTTGACGAAAATACGCCACTTTCACATATTAAACCACCACATACGTTCTCTTGTGGGTGATTTCCCAAACACCTCCTCGCAGTCAGGGCTCCCGCCTGAGCTCGGGGAAGGCACAAGCAGCTGCATGGAGACCCCCAGGACCCCTCACCGTGCTCAGCCCCCAGAGCGGAGTGAGGGGGAAAGGCCTGTGCCCCAACCTGGCTCTGGCTGAGCCGGGGCAGAGCCGACTGCAGCGGCCTAGCCGGGGGGAAGCAATATGTTTGCTAGAATTACACCCATTTCCCTCCAGTTGTTCTCTAAACTGTTTCATTTCCAAAGCTCGCCCAGGCCGGCTCTGTCTGGAGCGCAAACCCCGACCCGCACCCGCCGCCATCTTGGGGAGGGACCCGGGAGGGACTCGGAGGTGGGGGGGGGGGCGCCGCCATCTTGGGGAGGTCGGTCCGGCGGGAGAATTGTGTGAGGGGAGAGGCGGCCGCGCCATCCCGGGGAGACCGGCCCGGTTTGGCCTCGGGAGAGACGGTCACGGCTTGGCCCGACCCGGAGGGATCGGGATTGGGATCGGGACACAGCCCTGCGCCTGCGGCAGCGGACACACCGCCCCCCGCCATCCCTTCCGGGTCAGGCGGTGACTCCCGCCCCCTGAGCCCGCCGCTTCCTTTCCGCGGCAGCTGCCGGAGCAGACGGGCAGGTGAGTCCGGGCCGCGCCGCATCCGCCGCCATCCGCCCGCCCGCGCCCCGCCGCGGCCTCCGCGCCCGCCGCCCGCCCTCGCGGGGCCGGGGCTGCGCGGGGCAGCGCGCTCGGCGCGGGGGAGGCGCGCTCGGCGGAGCGGGGCCATGGGCCGCGGGACAGCCGCGGGCTGGAGTAGCGCAGCGCCTGGCTGCGGGTGCTGGGCCCCGGGCCGGCCCTGCCCCGGACCCTGAGCGGTCGGGGCCGCGGTGAAACGCGGCGCGTTCGTCGCTCGGAGCTGGATGCTGGCGGTACAGCGTGTGCTGCGCCTGCCGTGTCGGCCTCTCTGGGCTGGGGAGGGCGCTGTCCGTGGAGCCCGTGCGCCATGGATGTGTCGAGAAGGGGCTGTGGTGCTGTCGGAGTGGCCGCGCAGACACTGATGTAAATGATGTTACAGTGCTCAGGGCCGTTGGTGCAGAGGGCACCGCCGAGGGTGAACGTGGGTTGTGTTGGGGTTGGTTACCTCGGTGCAGGGCCGGACATCTCCCTTGTGCAGGGCGCCGGCTGTAGCAGGAGTTTGGCAGGAGAGGGCAATAGGGAACCGTTCTTCTGTGCCTGGGAGCGGATGCACAGGATCCCCGGCCATCAAACCGAGCACAGCCGAGTGCTGCCCCTGCTGTCTCCCATCGCTGGCTGGGGGCTTCAGGGACAGGAGACCTAGCTGGGCTATCCCAAGGATGTGGGTGGGAGACGAATAACATGGAAGAACTCAAGCTGGTACTGGAAAGGTCTGCAGACTTGGGGCTTACTGGCAATTCTGGGTCTGTAGTAATGGTTTGATGTTTTCTTTCCATAAACCCACATAAACAAGGGGAAATGCTCAGCGTTGCTGGTTATCAAGAAAAGGAGCTCCCTTGTGCACTGCTGTGGTGGGGTCTGGGGACATCAGCTGCCATGAAGTGCAGCAGAGAAACTCCTCTAAACAGCTGTAGGTGATGACCTGTGTGCCAGGAGACAGCAAAGCTGGGAATCCTGGGGCTTATAAGAAATTTACCTGTCTTTTACCAGTGATAACTTATTTTTCTTGCTTGATAAAAGGTCAAAATAGCAGGAATTTCATAAAATTCTTTAACAGTGCTGAGAAACTATCAACACTCATACATTTCTGTTGTTGTTGTTCAGAAATGGCACCTCGTAAGGGCAAGGAGAAGAAGGAAGAGCAGGTCATCAGCCTGGGACCACAGGTTGCTGAAGGAGAGAACGTGTTTGGCGTCTGCCACATCTTTGCCTCCTTCAATGACACTTTTGTCCACGTGACCGATCTGTCTGGCAAGTGAGTATGGGACAGGCATCACCTCACTGCAGTGCCCAGCTCCTTCAGGTGTGAAAGTTGAAACCGGGTTTGGCAAGAGGTTCCACCAAAATCCTTGAGTTTCATGGCATGAACTGGGTGGCTTGGTGAGCTCTTCTGACCAAGGTGGTGTTCAGGGTGTGTTATTTCCAAGGGTACCACATCAGTAAGCCTGATCTTGGAAATAATAGGTTCTGGCTGTACCCAGATCGTGGTTTGGGGGAAGAAGAAGGAATGGCTTTCTTTTGAACATCACCTTTTCCTTCCTTAGGGAAACCATCTGCCGTGTGACCGGGGGGATGAAGGTGAAGGCAGACAGAGATGAGTCCTCTCCCTACGCGGCCATGCTGGCGGCCCAGGACGTTGCCCAGAGGTGCAAGGAGCTGGGCATCACCGCCCTGCACATCAAGCTGCGTGCAACTGGGGGCAACAGGTACAGCAGGAGGGCTGGGACACTGATGGGACCTGCCCGTGGGGGCTGATGGTGAATGGAACACGAGGAGAGTGGTTTGGCATGGGGGGAGTGTGACTTTTGCATTGCTGGCTGTTTGTGAACTGTGTTCAGCTTCTGGGTCATTAAAGGGGTTGGTGGTTCTGACTCTCCTCCAGGACCAAGACTCCTGGACCCGGTGCCCAGTCAGCCCTGAGAGCTCTGGCCCGCTCTGGAATGAAGATCGGCCGCATTGGTGAGTGAGCAAAACAGGGATTGTTTAGGGAAATGAGCTTTGTAGGTATCTGTGCTGCTTGGTCTTAACTTTGGGACGTTCTTTGTGGTCACTTAGATGGCACCAATTAAGGGATTTCTTGTAAACAGATCCTTAAATTGACATTTCACCAGTAGGTGATGAGAGCAGTACTCGGAACCCAGGTTTGTGTGTGCAGGGCAAACCCCAGCCTGGAGCAGGAGCTGCTGCTCCTCTGGTGTCACATGGCTGTTCAGTCACCTAAAAATACCTTGTTGGTCTCGGTGATTCAGTAATAATGGAGTTCTCCAGCTGTTGTAGGGAGAGTCCTGAACTTCATGGGGGATTCACGAGATGCAGTGGTGGTGGTTCTGCTGAAAATTCTTCAAGCATCCTGCGTTCGTTTTGAAATGCTGTGGCTGCTTGGTTTAAGTGGGATGGGCGATGGGAATTTTTGCTCGCCAAGTGTTAAAGTCCTGGGTGCCCAGCCTGTGCCAAGTTCCCAAATACCTTCACAGAGTGTTCCTTCTGCACGTGTGTCCAGGTGTTGGGTGATGCCCACGTGTTTCTGGGGGTACCTCTGAAGGTAACTGTTCTGGGTTTTCTCCTGCAGAGGATGTCACCCCCATCCCCTCCGACAGCACTCGCAGGAAGGGTGGTCGCCGTGGACGTCGTCTGTAACCAGCGCAGCACCTTCTGTTATTAAAGCTCTCTTAAACCTCTCTTCAGCTCTGTGTTTCCTTACTGGGGTGAGCTCAGAAGCCAAGGGGCTTCAGTTTAATTCCATCCACAGATGGCTTGTGCTCTGGAGCTGAGCCTCTGGCTTGGAGGGGAACCAGGCTGGCTGATCCAAAGCCACAGGGGTCTTGGGCTTCATATAGCAAAAGCTGCTTTCAAAATGAGTCATGACCTCTTGTATCTCCTGGAAAAGAAAGCTGGACTGGGAGTGAGCAACTGCTGCTGGGTTTTCTGCAAAATGTTGCTTAATGCATCACTTCCACTTTCTGTGGAAAAAGTCCTCTTTCTGCCTGGACATCCGTTCCTAAGCCAGAATTTCCCTTGGCAGAGCCATAGTGTTTTATTTGTTGTTTTATATGTGGCCATGGAAAACTAGAAGTTTTCCTAGTTAGAATAAACTTCCATTACTGTCTTAAACGTGCACCATTTGCTGTTCAAAATGGCCCCTCAGTTCAGGAAGGACATTGAGTGCTGTGTCCAGCTCTGGCCCCTCAGTTTAGGATGGACATTGAGATGCTCAAACACGTCCAGAGGAGGCAGTGGGGCTGGTGAGGGGCTTGGAACACAAACCCTGTGAGGAACGACTGAGGGAGCTGGGGTTGTTTAGCCTGGAGAAAAGGAGAGTCAGAGGTGACCTTATCACTCTCTACAACCTCCTGGAAGGTGGTTGTAGTCAGGTGGGCTTGGTCTCTTTCTCCAGGCAGCAGCTGACAGAACGAGAGGACACAGCCTTAAATTGTGCCAAGGGAAATATAGGTTGGCTATTAGGAAAAAGTTTTTTACAGGAAGAGTGATAAAGTACTGGAATGGTCTGCCCAGGGAGGTGGTGGAGTCACCATCCCTGGATGTGTTTAAAGCAAGACTGGATGTGGCACTGGTGCCATGGTTTAGTTGAGGTGTCAGGGCATGGGTTGGACTTGATCTTAACAGTCTCTTCCAACCCAGTGATTCTGTGTTCTGTGTGAGTTACTCTGTCCCAGGGGACATCACCATGGCTCATTCATGGGGCACATCTGGGGACAGCTCTACAGCTAAAATCCAACAGAGGACCTTTGCTGTGGCAAAAACTCAGCAGACTCTGCTCATCCCTTGGTGCAGGAGATGTTTCCACTCACCCCCTCTGCTGCCCACCCTGGTCCAGGCCAGTTCAGCCCTGCTGGTTCATAGAGCGGATGTAGAAAGGCAAAGGTGTCTGCTCCATGGGAAGGTGATTTACCCCATTAACCCTTGGAAGCTGGAGCCGTGCAGGTGCACACAGGGCTGGCTGAGCCGAGTCACTGTACACCCAGCCTGTGCCACGTGCTGCCCTGGCAGGGCTGTGCCATGGGCAGCCTGCTGACTGGGCTCGCTGCACAATTAAAGGCAAAAATTGCTTTGATTTCTCAGCCGACCTGACATCTTTGAAGCAGCTTCCTGTGTTGATGCATAACCCCAAAGAGGAAATGATGAATGAGGAAGAGAAACAAAAGCCCCAGCACAGGGCAGCGTCCTGGCCCATGTCCTGGGGCTTTCTGGAGGGAAAGGCCCTCCTGTCAGGGTGGCATGGATGGGTTTCCTGGCTCTTACAGTCCCTGGCCTGACCCAGCTGGCTTGTCTTGAGTGATTCAGTGAGGAACTGAATCACCTGCACCCCCCTGGAGCTGGAGCTGGGTGATGGCTTCTGGGCTGCGTGGGTGAGGGACTCTGTGCCTGCCCACCCTTGCTTGCCCACCCTGTGTCACCCTGGCAGGAATGCTCATCCTCTGGAGGGCATGGGGCTGTTCTGGGGCTGTGCTCCATCCCCAGGCACAGTCAGTGATCACGGGTGAGCCCCGTGGCTCAGCCTTTCCCTCAGGTTTGTCCAAGGCTGATCCTGTGCTATTGAGGGTGTCACCTCAGGGTGGGTGGGAAATGTGGGTCTGTTCCTCAAACCTTCCTGCAGGGTCTGGGGGCAAGATGAGGCCCAGCTGGCGATGAATGGCTTCCTGTGAATGCCTGCTGGCTTATTCCACCTCCCTGCCTGAAACAATCGCTCTGCTGGCCTGGTCCTCATCAGAGTCCTGAAATCACTCCTTGCTCCAGATGGCTTTTTATCCCCAAAAAAGACTTGTGAAGTTTTTGATGGGCAGCACCAAATACAAAGCCGTGGGGTAACAGGGTGGTGACAATTCATTGCCAGCCTCAGGAGATGGTTGAGGAGGGTCAGACAGGATGGAAGCTGATCTCTGAAAGCGTCTGTGTCTTCCCTGGAAAATCAATTCACAGCCTGAGAACACACTGGGTGTCACAGCCCTGGGCAGGAAGTTTTGTGTAGAGCACTGAAGAGCTGACTATGTGTCTGTGTGGAGCAGGGGCTGACTTAGGGCTGACAGTCCTCCAGGCTGGGGCTCGAGGGGCTCAGCCTGCCCGGGAAGGGGGCTGTTCCCCACCCCCAGGTTATCACCCACGTTTGTGGTTTGCAGAGCTGGCCCAGCTCCATGGAATTGCTGGGGTTTCATTTGTGAAGTTCCTCATCAGACTTTCTCTGGTTCCCCTTATGGCTGAGGCTAGTCACTGAATGCACCAGGAGCACGGCCTCGAGGCAGGGAGTGTGGCACCAAAATGAGGAGCTGAGTGGGGGCTGGGGCTGTCAGGAAAACCTGTGGGTCCCCCAAAAGTCCCAGTGCCCATGAGGAGAGAGACAAAAAATGTATGGAAGGCTTTTGTGTTCTTTCCTTTTCTCCCCTTTTTTTCTTCCCTTTTGTTTTTTACTTCTCTTTCTTCCATTTTCTCTCAATTTCTTCTCCCTTTTTATTTTCTTTTCAACCCCCTCTGATGGTTTCTAAATACAGCCTTGTTACAGGCCTGGAGTGAGGCTCATGGACACCACTGGGCCAGTGCTGTGTGAACCCCTGGGTGCCCAGGCTTTTCTCAGCTGGGCTGCAGGGTTGGGACCAGGCTCCAGGCACCAAAACCATTCCCCTGTGTGGGGCTGGAAAGCATCATCCCACCATGTTTCCCCCAGGAACAGTATCTGCCAGGAGACCCTGCCTGACTTCCTTTAAGTGCTCCAAAATGATCCCTTTGTCTGCTCTCCCAGGGCTCTCCTGCCAGCTGGGAGGCTCAGGGCTGAATCAGGAAAAGAAATGGAGTCACTGAAACAACAGGTCCCTGCTCACCCCAGTGGGTTTGCGAGGTATCCAGTGGTGCCTGGTTGGGTGGGGTTGGGTAGGACTTTAATTCCACATCCACAGGTTCACTTTTGGCTGAACTTTGGCCATGGCCATGCTGAGTCCTGACGCTGGAGCCAGCTTGGTGCTGGGCTCAGTGTGACCCTCGGCCCAGCATGGGCATTGGGGTGTGTTACCCCTGGGCTGCTCTGCGACATCGTGTAAAACCACACATAATGCATAAAACCAACCATAATGCAAATCCCAGCATGATGGGGTGGATGGCTGCCCCTGCCCATGTAGCACTTGCAGGGCTGTGGAGGGGCTGGAGACCCTCATTGCCCCATTCCTGCTGCTTTGGGGTCACTCACCTTAAGGGGCTGTTCCTCCTCTCTTGGCTTTGGGGGTTCAGCCCCTGGAAGCTGCTGCAGGCAAAGCAAAGAGGGCAGTGCCAGAAGGAAGGAGGGCTTGAAAGCCCTTGATCCTTTAGTCATTGCCCCCTCAGCCTGAGGAGTGCTGGCCAAGAACCCCCACACAGGGAGGGTCCCAAGTGACCCTCAAGGAGAGGCTTGAGCCCATGGGCAGCTTTCCCCAGCAGCAGGGGAGGAGGCCAGGGAGGAGGGGTGTATCCTGGCACTGTGCCCCCAGGGAAGGTCCTGCTCAGCTCTTGGTGTGGGGGGTCCTGCCCATGGTGTCCCAGCTCTGCACCCCACTTCCTTCCTCACACGCTTCCTCTCACCTCCCCCATCCCACTGCCACCTCCCTTTTCTCACCTCCTGCCCCCCAGGGCCACCGAAGCCTCTGGGCCCCTGGCACCGGTGTCACCAGGCTGGCACCGTGACCTGCCCGTGGCGTGGTGTGGGCAGTGAAGCCCCACGGAGCGGCCCTGGAGCCCAGGGCTGTGTCCAGCATCATCTCTGAACTGGAGACCTCTGGAGCAGAGCTCTGCCTGACGACAAGTGATGCAAGTGCCAGCAGCCAATAGGACTTTTTCTTTGGCTTCCCCCCCCGGGTGTCAGGGCAGGGTGGGGACCCGAGGGTATTTCCAGAAGCCTCTCTCGGAGCGCTCATTTTCTTCGGGGAGCCCAAGGGAGCCATGGCTGACGAGCAGCGGGACCTCATCTCTGACCGCGGCAGCGGTGTGCTCAGTGTTGGGGACACCCAGAGGTGCCATTGCTGGGGACACGGGCATGGGGCGCGCGGGGAGGGCAGAGTGGGCGCTGTGGGGACGTGGAGCAGGGGGCTATTGCGTGGTTGTGGGACGGAAGTCGGGTCAAGGGGACACAGAGTGACTATGGAGCAGAAGATGGGCCGCAGCCTGTGGGAATGGGGCACTGTGGAGCTGAGAGGGCCGTGGAAGGGGCCAGAACATGTCTGTGAGGCAAGGCGGGGACACGGGGTGGCTGCGGGATAGGGCGGAATTGGGGGGCTGTGGGATAGGGCGGAATTGGGGGGCTGTGGGATGGGAGGCATGGGGCGGCAGTGGGAGGGGGACATGGGGCGACTGTGGGATGGAGGGAATTGGGTGGCTGTGGGATTGGGAGGGCACGGGGTGGCAGCGGGATGAAAGGGATCACTGCGTCTGTGGGCCGCCGGGGACAAGGCATGGCGATGGGGTGGCCAGGCTCACAGGGTGGGGCAGAGAGCCATGGCTCGAAGCTTCGGGGGAAGCAGCCTTGTGGGAAAGAGGCTGTGGGGCAGGCAGGATGATGACGTGGCCATGGGGCAGGAGCGGACCCTGGACCCAAGTGGTTTTGTGGGGCTGCCCCCCCATATCCCAACTCGCCCTACGTCCCAACCCCGGCAGGGGAGACAGCCCCTCCCGAGACTTTCAGCCAATCAGAAGCCCCGGACCTGTGACGTCAGCAGTCACCGGGCAGACTCCCGTGCGGCGCGTCCCGTCCGGGCCTTGTCCCTCGGCCGGGCAGGGCCCGCTCCGCCCGGGCGGCGGGGGCACCGCGGCACCTCCACAGCGCCTCTTGCACCCAGCGGGGCGGGATCTGCCACAGCATTTTAAACGATTAAGTGCAGTCCAACATCCCGCGAGTCGTGTTCTCTGCCCCATGGACCAGCGAGATTCCAAGTGGCTTCATCATCCCGCAAAAGGAGATGCCCAGAGTGATGCTGTTCCCCCAAATCCCTTGGCAGCGTCCTGTCCCCACCTACGTGCCCGTCGGTCCCCCTCCCGTGTCCCCACTTTCCCCCGCCCCCACAGTGGGTTTCGGTTCCGGTGTGGGGGCGTGACGCTCCTGCCGAGGTTTCACTTCTGCTTTCTGCGATGCGGGGATTTGCATTTGTCTGGCTGCAAACCCCCGGGACAGGAGTGTCTGGGGCCGGGAGGGGGTGACAGCAGGATGTCACCTCCTGCTGTCCGTGGATGGCTGAGCTCCCTGTCTGTGTCCCGCAGGTCTGAGCTGAGGCGCAAAGCCGCCTTCTCCACGCTCTCCATCCTGGTGGCGCTGCTCATTGCCGGCCAGGCTGTCACCGTCTACTTCGTGTACCAGCAGAGCGAGCAGATCAGCAGGCTGACCAAGACCTCCCAGAACCTGCAGCTGGAGGCTCTGCAGAGGAAGCTGCCTGCCAGTCAGTAGCCCCATGGGCACCAGCGTGGTGGGAGGTGGAGGGGAAGAGGGGATGAATCCCTCCTGGACCTTCCTGGACCACCCAACCTGGTTGGTGGCTGTCACAGTTCTCCTTCTTCCACAGATGCCAAGCCAGTGAATAAGATGAAGATGGCCAAGGCAAACCCACCTCTGGTCATGAGTGTCCTGCATCCTGCACCCTTTGAAGACTTTTCGGTAAGAGCTCCACCACTGCTTGGCACTGCCTGCTGCCCTCAGGCCTTGCTGCCACGCTCACACTGCCCCTTTGCCTTTTCTCTTCAGATCAAGGCCCCTGCTAGCAACAAAACCGAGGACCAAGTGAAGCACCTCCTGCTGGTAAGGTCCCCTGCTCCACCCCCACCCCACAGCTGCCTCCTGCACTGGTCTGGGGTCTCTTGGGGTGCTGGGAGCTCCAACCCACACCCCCCTCCTCATTTTTGTTTGCCCTCACTGTGGTGGTTGCTCTGCAGCAAGCAGACCCCAGCAAGATGTTCCCAGAGCTGAAGGACAACCTGATGGACAACCTGAAGAGGCTGAGGAGCACCATGACTCATGTGGACTGGAAGGTCAGTGCTTGTCACTGTCATCCTGTCCCACCTGCCTTCTGTCCAGGAGTGCTTTGGGGAGGGACTGGGGTATCCCCACCAGGATAAACAAAGTCTGGCTTTCACCAGACTTGGCATGCTCCCACCCCAAGGAAGGGGATGGTGTTCACCACCTTCCCTGTCCAAGCCAGAGCTCATGACATGGCTCCCCTGGGGTGAACTCCCCCCATGCCCATTAACGCACTGAACCCTCTCATTGCAGTCCTTTGAGTCCTGGATGCACAAGTGGCTGCTCTTTGAGATGGCCAAGAACCCCAAGTCGGAGGACCGCAAGGCAATCCCAGCAGAGAAAGGTATTGGGGATGGGACTGCTGAGCTGGGGGGGTCAGGCACGTGTTGGCATGGGGCATCCCACAGGGAACCAAGCCCTCCCTCCAGTCACTGACCTATTTGTTCTGTGGGGAGCCCATTTCGTGGCTGTTAGGACATCACAGAGCATCTCTGCCCGCTGCCTGTAGGGCGTTTGGGGTGAACAAAAGGCTGAACAGCAGGAGCCCCGCCCCAAATCCTCCATCCCCGGTTAGCCCAAGAGCTTCAGAAAGGTCACTGAGCAGGGGCTTGTTCAGCTTTAACTGTTTCTGGATAGAATCTCCTGCTGAGGGGAAGGGCCTGGGGGGGCTGACAGAGTGTCCCTTCTGTTTCTATTGCCCTAGTGCAAACTAAGTGCCAAGCAGAGGCCACTTTTGGGGATGATCAGCTGGGCCGCTTCCGCCCACAGTGCGATGAGAACGGCGACTACCTGCCCAAGCAGTGCCATTTCTCCACTGGCTTCTGCTGGTGCTCCTACAAAAACGGCACCAAGATTGAGGGCACTGAGACTCGGGGAAAGCTGGACTGCCCTGGTAGGTTGCCAGGGAGGGGATGGAGAGGAGAGGAGAGGAGAGGAGAGGAGAGGAGAGGAGAGGAGAGGAGAGGAGAGGAGAGGAGAGGAGAGGAGAGGAGAGGAGAGAGGATCAGATCTAGGCTGCAGGAAACATCCCTGACCCATCCAGTGCCAGTATGTTAAGGCTGGAGAGGACCCCAAAACCCACAGTCCCCCCACAAGTAGCTGGAGCTGAGGTGTGCAGTCAGGGTTTTCCATGAGCCCCCCCTTGCTCAGCAGTGGGTGCAGGCACTGCCCTGCTGCCCTCAGAGGGATGGGGGTGTGTGATGGTGCAGCCCTGGGGTCCAGCACCCACATCCTGCCCTTCCTTTGCAGGCACTGCTGCTCCCAGCGCTGCCCCTTCCACCGCAGATCCAGAGGAGATGATCTTCTCTGGGGTGGACATGCTTAAGCTGAGCGCAGGCAAAGGTGAGTGTCCAAGTTGTCCCCAGAATCCTGGGGATTGCTGGGGAGGGGAGGTTGTGAGGGAGTTTTGGGAAGTCCTTGAGCTGTTTTACCGACCTCCTCCCCTTGTTCCCCCACAGGAGAATAGAAGAGGATGCCAGCAGTTGCCTTCAGCATCCCTGCCCCTTTAGCTCCTACCCTATTTTTTTTCTCTATTTCTTTTCTGCTCATATATTGCTTTTCCAAGGTGGTTAACAGTGGGCATCCCTTGGCACCCTTCCCCTACTGCAGAGCATCAGCCAGGGCTGAGCTGCCACCACCATCAGACAGAGTCCCCTCAAAAGGTGGGCAGAGCAGGCTGGAAAATTATTTCAACCACGTCAGATCCGTACATCCTGTTCTCTTTGGCTTGACCTCCAACAGCACCCAGGCAGCAGTGCAGCTCACCCCTGCTGAAGAACTTAAGCTTCCTTACATGAACAAACATTAAAAGCAGCAAAATAACCCCCACCAGCTTCTTAACTGATCCCTGTAGGCTGGAGCCTTGTTAGATTACTGGAGTAATGGGTTTTTATTGTGGAGTGCTCAGCTTTGTACACAGAGATTCGCCTACAGCCTCAGCAGTGGGTAACCATGGGGAGACGGGCTTCTAATTTTCCTGAGTATATCTGATTGTTCCTTTATAAATGATCTCACAAGCTAATAATCTCAAATAAACTTTTGAATAAGAAAGCCTCGTAAGCAACTCCAGCAGGGCTCTGTGTGGTTTGCAGCTGTCTGAGGTTATAAATAAATGAAACTTAACAAAAAAGAGATAAAGAAAAATCTCTGCAGGCACTTGGACAGCTGTATGTCCACCCAGGATTGGCTGTGCTCCTTGTCCCATTCCTGGCCCATCTCTTGTTCAATTTCAATTGTACCCAGGCATCCCCCTGCCCCAGACAGGCAGACACTGGGCTCTGCTCTGCCACCCACAACATCCTCCTGAGCCAGCCAGCCTTGGCCTCGCCTGAAAGCAGCTGCAGTAAAATCTGTTTGTTGTTTTTTATTTTGTACTTCATAAAAAAAAAACAACACAAAAACTGACTCTGCCTTGAGTGAGAACAGCTGATGGACACAACAGTTCAGTGCAACTCCAGGGACATGATAATCACCACTGTCAGTGTTAGAATAAAAAGGAAACTCGAGAGCTTTCTTTGTAGTAGCAAAAGGACTGACACCACAAGTCACAGGAGGAGGGGAAAAAAGGTAAAAGTTTTTTTTTTTTCAAAAATATAGCTCTGTGGTAAGAGAAAGGGATGGCTGGGTATCAACAGAAGGAAAAGCAGTTTATGCACTGCTCTGGTCAAACTGCCTCCTCCAGTTCCGTTCCATCTGGAGGAACTATAAACACATCTCTGGGCCTCAGCAGAGCAGGAGGAGGCAGAAAGTTACACAGCTCTGCTCTAAAACTCACAGTTAAAAGGAGCTATTATTTAAAAACAAGTTGGAATTCTCCAGGTGAGCTTCCTTTTCCTCTCTTCTCTTTGATCTTCACTCATAAATCTTTAATCACAGGAATGCGGTACCTTTGGGGAGAGGAGTTAAAAGTTAGGGATGGGGAGGAGGAGAACAGCCTTACAGCTGAGCAGAGCATGGGCAGAGGCATCTGGTCCACTTCCAGGTGGCTACATCACCATCTAATCCCCATCACTCTTCCAAGCTCCCTGTGGCCAGCAGGGACAGACAGACACTGACAGAGGCCGCTCATCTCTGCTGGTGACAGAGCTCAGCAACACCCAGGCTGGACATCTGGTTCTCAGCAGCTAAGGAGTTGAGGTCAGACACATCCAGAGGAGCCAGCACACAGCTGCACGACATTCCTCACACTGCTCCACTCCCTGGCCCTCTGATCCCAGGCCAGGCTGGCTTAGTGAGCTCTTAGAGGGCACACTGTCTTCCCAAAACTGGCCCAGGAGCTCTGAATGTGGCCAAGGTTACGCCGCTCAGGGTACCGATGGCCAGCCCCACAGGCCATGTACCTTCTCACAATCCTTCAGGCTCAGCTCCTTTCTTCTTCTAAAATGGAAAGGGGGAAAAAACATCAGTATCATTTGCACCACAGACATGAAGGACCCAGCAAAGCCACAGAGGCTTCCTGGGTATGCCCCTGTAGAGGTGGCAGCCACCACAAGGAACATCCTGTAGTCTCCCTGTCACCCCTTCAAACCCTTGGGATGGGATGCCAAGCCCTCAGGAACTCCAGCTTTTGCCGAGAATGAGATGAACAGACAAGCTGGAGAGCAGCTCCTTAGACAGGACAAAGTCCTCTGCCACCAAAAGGTTCCCTGGGTCTGACCATTCCAGGGAAGGGAATCTCCTGGGGCAGCAATACAGGAACAAGCCCTTTAAGTCACTCGAATCCCAACCCAAGGTCAGGGTGTCTTAAGACTGGCCACAGTGAACTGTAGGCATCCCTGTACTGCTAGCAAGGCCAGGATATGGCTCTGTTCCTTCTCCAGCCTGGCACCTCTCCTGCTGGGATAAGCACCACAGCCCAGGGTGTGGAACATACCTTCTTCTTCTTGGGAACCTCAGCAGAGCCATCTGCTACAGGTGCCTTTTCCAAAGATGCCTTTTTGCTCTTCTTCTTTTCTTTTTCTGTCTTCTTTTCTTTTTCAGTCTTCTTTTCTAGGAGTGGGAAAGAAATGCCAACTAAGAGAGGGACTCTGGTATTGTCAGCCTCTGAGAGGGAGCACAGACTGGTATGAGCATCTCCACTAAGTTTTTGATCACATCCAAACCTGAGCAAGATTCCTAGAGCAGGAACTGGGTGAAGAAGGAGCTCTGCCCACAGGCAGCTGCACCCAGGGATGTTTCCTTAATACCCCTGAGCCAGAGCAGCTTGATCCCACCATCTGTGCACACACATGGGTGGAATTACATAGAATTCCCTTCTTTCCACCTCCTGCTCCAAGGAACTGCTTCAGGGCTGGAGTAGATGGGCACATGCCAGAAATGAGAGCCAGGGGAGCTGCTAACACAGGGTGGACACGAGGTTCAGCTCAGCACAACTGCTCAGGAGGCTCCACTCATCCCTGTTACACAGCTCACACAGGGGCCAATAGGCAAATCTGTCTCCTCCAAAAATAAGGGCTGCATTTCAGCAGAACCATCAGTTCTGGCCCAGCCAATCCACGCCCCCTCTCCCTCTTTTTCTTTAAAGCCTACCAGACCCAGCACAAAACCAGCTCTGATTTACAAATACAGGCTACACTGCAAAGAAAAAAAATAGCCTTTGGATTAGGGCAGAGAGCAGGGCACTACAGAACAACAGCTGTAGAAGGGTCAAAAGTGACAGGACATGAGGAAATAGCCTCAAGTTGAGCTAGGGGAAGTTTAGGTTGAATATTATGAAAAATTTCTTCACTGGAAGGGTTCTCAAAACACTGGAACAGGCTGTCCAGGACAACAGTGTGGTCACCAACCCTGGAGACATTTAAAAGATGTGTAGATATGGTATGTGGGGACATGGTTTGGGGATGGGCCTGGGTTAATGGTTGCACTTGATGATCTTAGAGGCTTTTTTCAAGCCACATGACTATGACTCCATGAGGGAAGCAGCAGGCAGGAAGCCAATGGGAAAGTGAGTGCTATTGTAAGGCCCTGCACCAGAGGCTGAAGGTGCAGCAGCTGCAAGTACCTATTGCAAAGTAGGACCCAAGTGTAGGATGCTTACTTTTAGCTGCTTTTTTCTTTTCCTTGCTGCCTGCCACCTTTTCCAGGTCACCATCCACTTTCTTCTTTTTCTTTTTGGGTACTTCTTCATTAGCTTGTCCTTTCCTTTTCTTCTCCTTGGGCTGCTCCATAGCCCCATCCTCTCCTGTCAGCTTCCGCTTCTGAGACGTTTTCTGCTTCTTGTTCTCTTTGTCTTTGCTCTTGGGTGTTTTCACAGCCTTGTCTGTTGTGGAGGATGGTTTCTTTTTCTCCTTTTCCTTTTCCTTTTTCTCCTTTTCCTTTTTCTCCTTCTTCTCCTTTTTCTTCTTCTTCTTCTTCACTTCCAATTCCTCCACTGCCTGCACTTCAGGGGCGTCAGCAGCAGTGGTGACCTCAGTTTCACTCCCTAAGCTTGGCTGCTGTGACTGTGGGACGGAGAGCAGGGCATGTGATGATGCTGGGGTCACTTGTACCTCTGTTGCCCCAACATTGTTCTCTTTCAATGCCAGGGTTTTCTTCATTGAGGAAGCTTTGAGGTTGGCATGACCTGGCTCTGTTTTTCCTGCCACCTTCTCTTTGCTGGAGGCTTCTGCAGCTTCCTGCCCTGAAGGGGGGTTCTTTTCTGCAGAAACAGACAAAAGAGAGACGACAACTCAGGGAGCATTCATTACACAGACTAGTCACAGGAGGATGGAAATATGCATTTGAAGAGGAGCATCCAGTTCTTCTCCCCAAATAAAGCTAAACTTGTTGGCATCTGTTGAAGAGTCAAGAGAAAGATGCCTCAGCCTGAAGTGGGTGACAGCAGCCACAAGAGCTCTGGCTGTTTGACAAGATGGGTGAGCACAGATGGAGCAGTCCTTCCCCAGGACACCATCCCCAGTAAGTTGGGGACTTCCCAAGGTGGTGGGGGTCTCCACACTGCCACGTGTAATCATTACCAATGGCCAAGCCCAGAGCCCCTGGGCCCTCTTAAGCCCATACACAGATAGTTCTGACTTCCTCAACAGACCTTTGCACAATTTCATGGCGTGCCAAAGGGACCAACAGACCCATCTGAACTTCCAGAGTGGGACAGAGTTCATCTGAAAGTGCCAGGGTCACACCACAGCAGAAGCAGCTTCCAGCTCCAAGTTTCATAATTTGCCAACAAACCAGGGAAATGGTGGGACACTTTGTTTCTCCACAGGTCTCCCTTGCTTCCCCTCCTCTGCTCTCCATGCAGCAGAGCCCACACAGCCCAAAAGGAGGCTTGAACACCAGCACTGTGCAGCAGATGTTCTTTAGGCAGTGTTTGAACCTTCCACAGAAGCCAGCAATGCAGTGTGCACTGGCTCCAGGGAGAGCCCTACCTGCTCCTGTTAATTACTGTGGTTAAAGCACATCTTGGAAGAGGCAAAGGCACTGAGCCTTGGAGGCAGCCAGCACAAGCAGGCTGTTGAGGGAGCAGGCTGTGCTGTGGCCAGGGAAGCCAGCAGACGGCAGCAGCACTCCATGCTGTGGTTCCATGGTGCAGACACACTGGGAACAGGGCCCGTCCCAGTGACACCTTCCCCAGTGTCACCCTCCCGTGCCAGCACGGCTTCGCTCCTGGGCCAAGCAAATTCCCAACCTTGCCAAAGGAGACCCACCTGCTTTGTGGTTTGCAGCCACCTGGTTGTCATCTGTGTCAGAGTCGCTGCTGTCGCTGCTTAAGCTGTCGGCCGGAGCTGCTTTCAGGGAGCCCCTGGCGAGGGAGTTTGCAGCACTCCCAGCTGCCTTCCCCGGCCCCACCTCACCTCCGGGCTGGGGGGGAACCGTCTTTGGTGCCTGGGGTGTTACTGGGGTCTTGGAGAGGACTGGGTAGCCTGTGAGGAGGGACTGAAACAGCACAGACACACTGAGGAGTCACAGCAGGGCAGCCTCCCACACACCAGACACGCAGCTCTGTCTCTGCTGCTATTGTCCTTGTACTTCAAGCGAAGGGCCCACCTTTGGCCACCTGTGGAGCCAGCTCTGAGAGCCCAGGGCTACCAGGAGAGGGGCCAGCACTGACAGACACCAGCTGAGCTGACAGCCAGAGGTTCTGCTTTGTTCTCGCCCAGCAAGGCAGGCTTGGGGGAGGCTCCTGGCCATCAGGGTGAGCCCACGCACACTTAATGCACTGCAGATGTGCTGCACGCCCTGCACGTTACTTACAAAGGGAATCTCATGTCTTGGACATGGCTTAAGTTACAAACTAAAGTGGGGGGAAAAAAATCCCTGCTGCTATTGGCACTGTGCACCACTTCTCCTGGTTTAACCCTTGCAAGGTACCACATCCTCCTGTCTCTTCTCCCAGGACCTAAGGCCTGGCTGCCTGGGGAAGCATTCCAGGTTCAAAAGACTCTCTCTTTCTGCCTCCACCAAAAGGTCTTGCTCACACCACTGCACTGGGGAACCCCCACTTCTCTGCTGGCAAACCCACCCAGCACCCCATCTGCTGTGGCTGAGAATTGAGTCAGTTCTATTTAGGAGCCAGCTGCAAGACCCAAGAGGATCCATCCTGCTCAAGTACCATACCTGTGATGCTGCATCCTCCTCCTCCTCACTGGACTCTGAGGAGGAGTTGTGGACTAGCTGGGTCCCTCCTGGTTTCTGTAGGGAGCCTGGAAGAGCAGAGTTCCTCCTGTTAAACCACTGCTGCCTGGGGCTGAGCTCACCACCCCAGCACAGGCACTGCCACCACAAGCCCTTCTGCCTCCAAAAAAAGGGGAGTGCTCTGCCAGGCTGGAGAGGAGGAACCACTCCAACCACTGCAAAGCTGCCATGGGTAACAAAAGGCTGTCCCCATCCCAGTAGCACCGAGAGCACCTTCTGGAGAGAACTGACCAGGTTTGGAAGGCTGCTCGGGTGCCTCCTCCTCCTCGCTGTCGGAGGAACTGCTGCTGTCAGAGGTGTCCTCTGCATGGGTGGGTGGCACGGCCTGGCTTGGGTGTGTGTCCTGTGCTGGCTGCAGGACTGGCTTCCTTGCCTTGGCAGTGGAACTCCCTGGGGCAGCAGTGTTGGCAGGAGGAGCTTTTCCCACAGGAGCCCTTTGCTTTTGGCTAGAAGCAGGCTGGGACCTAGGGAGAGGGAGACAGAAATAGATCTGGAAGGAGGAATAACTAAGTGCTCACACCCATGATCTATAAGCAATAACCCAGAGTAGACAGGGTTTGGATCACCTTAGCCCTTCTTCAGCTGTACTGCTCCAGTTTGTGTCACATCAGCCCAAGAACCTCTCAGAGGGCCCAGCTCGCCCCAGCCCACAAGGTTAGTGGGCAGCTCAGGCCAAGCAGAACACTGCTATCACAAAAGGAAAGATGCAGCCAGCCAGCTGGGAGCCAGGAACAGCAAAGGAACCAGGGCTACCCTCTGCTAGGATAGAGCAGCCCCTCTCTCCTGGCCTCATGAACACATTCATCCCTCAGCTGGGGATGTGGCACCAGCCCAGAGCCCAGCAGACCCATCTTCTCCCTCTCCCCAGGAAAGCTCCCCACCTTAGTCTCCTCCATCATTACCTTTCCTGCCAGCATGTTGTGCTCTGAGGCATCACTGCTCAAGCTCTCAGACACTCTGCTCACTGCAGGGACAGCAGGAGTTTTTGTCCTCTTCCCTGAAGGCAGGGTGGCATTTGCCTTTGCAGCCACCATGCTCGAAACTGCAGTTACTTTGACATTCTGCTGGGACAGAGTCTGAAAGAGATGAGAAAGAAAATCAGGACAGAGCAAACTTGGAGGGAAAAGATACAGAGGCATACACCAATCCAGCACTAACTCCTAAGCCATTCCATCATTTTCAGCACAGCACCAAGACTTTTTGGGTTTGTTTTTTTTTTTAATTCTCTCCTTTACAAACCAGTTCTACCTCCCATAAAACTCTGAGCAAGGCCTCTGGCACAGCCAGG
Source organism: Phylloscopus whistleri (assembly GCA_017589585.1). NCBI lineage: Eukaryota > Metazoa > Chordata > Aves > Passeriformes > Phylloscopidae > Phylloscopus > Phylloscopus whistleri. The sequence goes on along the minus strand of JADMLD010001555.1, from coordinate 3,285,584 downwards.
AGCAGAAATAAGGGCCAGCACCCCAAGAGTGCCAAAGGCATTAGCCCAGTGCCCCAAAGGCACCTACCCTGAGGGCAGGCAGGGGAAATGTGCTGTGCTTGCAGGCTGTGAATCACTACCCACTGCAGCATCAGCAAGACTGCAGTTGTAAACCTTTGCAGAGTGGGCACTTGGACTCCCAGCTGTCTTTTACACTCTAAAAATCACACACCAAGAGTTAATTGGCAACAGAGATAAATAGACACCAACCACAGGGAAAATCTGCCTCCAGGTCCACAAGCCAAAAACAGATTAGGGGTCACATTAACAAGAGCAATTTTGTTGCCTCACATTTGAAACCTCCCATCAAACTTAACATAAGAGGGGTTAAAAATAGAAAAGCCAGGGGCAAGGAAACCAGGCACTGAGGACAGGTCCATGACAAATGCCAGCAGAGGACGGGGAAGGAGCCACGAAGGAGCACTCAGCCTCCTGGTTTGTGTTACTGACGAGGCCACGTGAGCAGCTCTCCCCCTCCAGATCTCTGACAAGCTGGGCCTTTGTGGGCTGACATTTCCCTCACACATCATCTGGCCCTGGGAAGGGAACAGGCCCCGCTCCGCCCTGCAGAGCCGCCAGCCCAACGTGAGCTCTCGGCCCTCTCACACAAAGCTCAGGTTACAGAAACTGCATTATTTTATACAATCTCAGTAATATAAACATGCTTTACTCAAGTACTGCTCAGGATGGCTGCCTGCCCATCAGCTGGAGGGAGAGAGCCTTTCCCCTGGCCACAGCCTCAGGCCAGCATGGGGAAGGGTTTCCTGAGTGCTCATCATGTCCCCCTCCCAGCAAAGGCACGTGTGGGGTAAGAAGTGTGCTTGGCCACCAAGCCCTGGGCTCACAGCACCAGCCAGGCCACCAACGTGTGCAAGAGTAGCCATGTTCCATAGTCAGTGGGGTTTTTATGTGGTTTCCTGGGCTCAAACTGCAGCACAAGTGCAGACACTCCCAAGACAGCTTCACACCCAGGCAAGGTCTGGCCCCAGGGAGCTCAGCCACAGCTTTGCAGGAGACACAAAGAGACTCCAGTGGGAGAGCTGGGATCAGCTCCTGATACTCAGGGGTACTCCCAGCACAGATATGGGGTCACCTCCCTTCTCCAAGGCCTGGCTCCTCCAGCTGAAAGGCAGTAGGACTGCTGTGCTACCCCTTCAGGGCAGATCCTGCCACCCTCCCAAGGCTTGTGGAAAAGAAAACCAAAGAACTTCAGAAGCCTGCAAGGAACCAGGCAACAGGTTGCCTTGGAGCTACGCAGGTCATGGAAAGACTCTTCCTATAAGAATTTGGCTGCTTTTCCAGCCTAAACTCCTGGAGTAGAGCAGAGGGGACAAGAGTCCCAGGGAAGGTCTGGGCTTGTGTGTCTACTCATGTTCCTGTCAAAGCACTCACACTCTCCACTGCTCTCACACACTGCAAGATTGCTGTGGCTGAGATATGCACCCAGAGCTGGGGTCATCCAGACCCACAGACACAGCTGAGAAAACCTGATCCAGCCAACGGGAGGCTCCTCTGCACTGCTCATCACCTGCACAATTCCCACCTTCCAACTCCTGAGACCTCCTGAGTGTGCAGCACTGAAAGCCTCAAGACCCACGGGGTCAGCAGCTCCTCACCTGGGAAGGGGGGACTATTTCATCCTCTGAATCTGACTCCTCACTGGAATCATCACTGCTGTCCACAGCTGGAGGGGCTGTGGCTGGTGCTGAAGTTGGTGCCTTTTTCACGTTTGTTGGCTGGGGCACAGAATTGGTTTTCACTGCAGGAAAAGCATAAGAGATTGTCACTGTGAGAAAGAATTGCTCTCTGTGGCTGCTCCATGTGCAGGGGAGAGGAAGAAACCCATAAGGATGCAGGTGAGGGATCCTGGCTACTACCAGGCAACTTACCAGCTTGTGGAGGCTGTCTCTGTGCTGCAGGAGACTCCTCTTCACTGTCAGACGAGTCACTGCTCCCACTTTCTGAAACCTGGCTTTTCAAGGTGCTTACCACTGCTTTTTCAGGCTGCCCAGCTTTAGCAGCCTGGGTCAGGTTGGGAATCGGCCTGGGCTGGTCTGATAACCTCTTAACAAAAAAGAAACACAGGCCCAGAAATGCAGTATTAGTACAGGTGTTGTTTTAGGAGTTTAAGTGCAGTTTCAGCTCAGGTTGGGTTTTGTTTAACAGAGCTGTTACCAACACTCACACCATCTTTGGTGTGTTAGGAGTGGAAGGGGCTGCAGTCACCGCCTGGGCTGAGCTGCTGTAGATACATCCCCCTGAATTTAGCCATTTCCTTCTGACAGAAAGCTCAAGTATGTTTTACATGAGCACCGGGCTAATAGTGCTTGTAAGCTTTTAACAGCAATTCCTTGAGACAGAGACACTGGCTGAGGACAGGAGAAACACTGCAGCCCCAAGACTCCCACTCCAAGGAAGCCATTTAAACACGACCTACCCACAGTTCAGGGAATCAGTAGGAGTTGGGAAGCCTTGTGCCATAACACTTGCAAGATTCAGAGACAGCATTAGAGCAGCTACAGCCTAGAGCTGCTAGAGAGCTCAGTTTAGACACAGGGCTGACACAACGGTTGAGAACACAGGGCAGGCAGAGACAGAGTGTGACTCAACTTGGAAGCCAATTTGTCAACAGGTCTAAGACTTCAGACATCTCCAGACAACAAAACACCTCTGACACTCACTTAGGCTGTGCCTTTCTGCAGCACCTGTCAACACTCAGATGTTCCTGAACAGACCACAAGCCACCTTCCCTGCTGTGTCAGCACTAGGAAGCCACAGTCACCTGTGTCTCAGATACACAACTTCCAGGTGAGACTCTCTCTCTTCCTGGCCCCTCTCCAAGGGCTGCAGATCCCCCTCCTGCACACTGAAGGTTACTGGTGGCAGAGGAGAGGAAGCACTCGTGGAAAGATCAGGGAATTTCCTCCCCTGCAGATATTCCCCAGGCTGGCAGTGCTCTGCACGCACTCATTTACTCCACTCATGGCTCATCTCCGGGCTGCTCTGCCAAGGAGTACATCGTGTTTGCCAGGGCAGGCAGGCCCTGTGCACCCTGCATGTGCTGCCAGCCTGCTTTGGTGCTCCATGAGAGATTCCTGCCTGGCTGCACCATCCCTGCTATGCTGCTAATGCAGTGATACCCTCACAGCCCACAGCAGAGAGCACCAGCACAGCAGCCTTTCGGGAAGATCAATCCTACTGTGCTTCCTGGCACAGCCCTGCCATGGGCTGCCACTGGGGCACTGTTTATCATCTCCAAGCCAAACACTAAACAGACAACAGCATCTGCATGTTTATCCCATTACAGAACAGCTCTCTGAACGAGCCAAGCACATTTTGACTCTGCTTAGAGAAACAGAAACCCCCACAAGTGCTTGGGGAGGGGGGACCACAAACCTCACTTCTCTGTTTTGTTTTGATACCAGTGAGTCACAATCTCCAGAAGAGAGGCCAGCTTTGCAATGCTGAAGAGACACAAGTACTTGAAGCAGTCAGAAGAATTCACACACCCTGCTCTGAACGTGCTAAGTCCTCTCTGCTGTTCTGAACACTGCTGTGCAAGGGAAGGGCTTACCAAGATCAGAGCCCACTGAGTTTTAAGCTCACTCAGTTTAAAGCCCCTCATAGCAACGTTCTGGCTTCTCTCTCTATGTGGATACACAGCACAGGGCTGATCCATTTCCTAACTTAGCAATGGAGTGGGAAAGAGCTGCCATGCAGGGGCATCATAACACAGAAAGAACAGCATCCACATAGAAACCACCATAAGGTTTACACAGCCTCAGATCTTCCTGGGAGGCAGCCAAGGTCCATCTATTCACTTCAGATGGATGACAGCCTCAGGTAGGATCTGGCCAACAGCACAGCCATGTTACATCCAGGCAGCAGGTAACACAGTCAGAGAGCTCCTGACAGCTTGACAGTCAACAGGTACTGAAGTAACTCAGAGAGGAGGAAAATAACTCAAGAGGAAATCATTTTTCCTGCTCCCTCTCCAGCCCCCAAAGCAGGAGCTGCCTGTGGCTCAGTGAGTGTGATGACTCAGCTCCTGCACAATCCATCTGCCACTCGCTGGGTCCATTTGCATCCTGCAGCGCTGCATGACAAGAGGGGGAACAACAGGGAGCCACGTGCTGGGCGCACGTTGTAAAATCACAAAATCACACTCGGCACTGCCCGTGTGCCGCGGGAGCAGCGCCGCCCCGCACCGGCACCTCGGCTGTGCCACGGCCCCGCCCAGGGGCAAACTGCCACCTGCACAGGAGGGGGAGCAGGGCTCAAGGAGGAAAAGAGACCCTCCGTCTCTTGGGAGACTTGGCCTCTCCCCACACAGCCTGCAGCCCAAGATTAAAAGTTGCTGGCACAACTTCTGTCAGCACAACCCACGCGGGTTTTCCTGGGATGCTCAAGGAAGACACGGGTTCCCAACACATGGATGCACGTGTCTCTCCCACCCACTCCTTGTAAACAGAAGCCAAAGCCTGTCTATAGAGGGCTCAAGTGCCACCTTTGGCTCAAAACACTCAGGGAAGAAGCAGCAGTATGAAATTAGCAGTTCCAAAAGAAAAGCAGCTCACAGCATCTTTAAGGTCAGACTGCCCCCCATCACCATCCTTGCCCCCCAAAATATGCAAACATCTTGTCAACTTCTTTGACTAAATATTCCTGAGTCTTCAAGGGTAAACATACCAATTAAGCAGTTCAATTTAGGCATGATGTTCATTTTAATTGTGCTAATCCACCCCCACAGGGAAAGATGAAGCAGCTTCCAACGCTCTGTATCTGTTTGGATCTTGCACAGAAGCCAGAGGAAGTTGCAGGATACAGTAAGTCAGTGGTTAGCATATGCCCAAGTAGCAGATGGTAAGGGATGAGCTAAGAAGAGTTTGACTGAGAGGACAGGACTGTGGACACAGCTAAGCCCAATGGTTTGTCTTCAGGCTTCACTCGTGGTCTCTGCCTGTAGGATACTAACATGGGAACAAACAGCCAGTATGGCAAAAATAGAGCTCCCTTGATGACAAGCTCTTCCTTGCTGACTCTGGATGTTGAGGGGTAAATGTCAGTTTGCAAGAGGGAAGATGCTGAAGTGGTTAAATCAGCAGGTAAAATTTGCTGTTGAAAGCTTCACAGAATCAACACTGGAGGACACAAACCTACCCCAGCACATAAACCCTGCTAAAATGGACAAATCTCAGTGGTTTTACAGCAGGACCTCATGGCACAGCTATCAAATAGCTGTTCCTGTCACCTAGAGCTGAATCCTCACATCTAATCAATCATGCAGGAAGAGAGCAGCACAGAGCCAACTGTGAGAGAAACGTCCCCCTCCACCCACCAGAGCAGACCAAGGCTATGAAGACAAAAATGCAGAGCCTCGTTGGCTCCTGCCTGTCAATAGTCAAAGGACGTGTTGACAAAGAGCCTCCCTGCAAGGACACGTGAGCCTCTACCCCCAGTTTCCCCTCCTCCCTTGCAGACAATAAGGCTGCATCTCCAAAAGGCTGCTTTCAGGCACTTTCTGAAGGGCCCTGTAGCTCAGACTTGAGGCAGAAGGGCTCAGTACAATGCACCTAGGGATGCTCTCAGGAAGGGATCTGCAGCCCTTTGAGTTCAGCAACCTGAGTCGAGTGTGAGCTCCCCCAGTCCTTCTCCTTTGGTTAGAGAACTCTGACCAAACCCTCACAGGAGAGCCAAGACTGACCTACCAGTGACTCTGCACAGGCAGCCACTCCAGAGGGGCAGGGCACGAGTGAATAGCTGGTATTAAACCATTTGCCTCCCACCTCCTCTGGCACAACTGCGTGAGAAGAGTGAGGCTGTACTTGCTTCCTCTCTGAGGACTGAGAAACAAGATACTCCTCGTGTTTCAAGGACATCAGTGGCAGCATTTAAGGGATAAACACTTGTCTTGCACATCCCACCCCTTGGCACTGGGCTGAATGCAGCACCTACCTTCTGGCTGATGGGCACAGGGAGGTCCTCATCTTCACTGGCTGAAGAAGCAGTGCTCTCCGCTGGCTTTTTACTTTCAGCAGGCTTCGTGGGAGCAGCAGTCCTTCCCAGTGAGGTGTTAGCCTGCTTTGGCACTGTTGGTTTTGGTGCTGTCTTCCCTTGGGACAATGGAAGTGTTTTTGCTGGAGCTGCTTTGACAGAGGACGATGCTGCTGGTGTAGGTTTCACTGGGGATTGGACGGCCTGGGAGGATTTTGGAGGTGGCTTTGTCTGGACAAGATAAGAACAGAGTGAAATAAGGCAAATCCCACAGCAGCATAATTCATTTGCTCAGACTGTAATCAAGGGAAGAAATTTCAGAGCCCCCTGGGAAAGGCAAACCCTGAAGGAAGATTAGTGACTGGCAGGACACAAGGAATTCTTTCATCCAGCTTTCTTCATCAGCGTGCTGCTACTACCAGACCCCTCCAGTGAGGTACAAGGCAGCACTTTGCACTCTCCACAGCAGGGAAGCTGAGTTGCACTACAGTTTGACAAATCAGACACTATTTATTGCAATTTATACCCAAGGAGCAAATCCCACCATGATAATTTGCATCTTCAGGTGGGAAAAGAATCACTGGGGTTTTTTGTTTTTTTTTTTTCATTTAAAAGCACTGATATTTTTTTCTAAGAAAGGCACAATGGGTTGATTAAAGCTCAGAGCAAAGACACGGAGGTGCCTTTTAACACCTCACGCCCCCTTCCTCCCACCTCCAACATGACTTTGCTACACACTACTTGCATTTACAAACTCTTCTTTTCACTGCAGTGCCTAGCCCTGAGAGGCATGCAAGCAGAGGGAGGACCTCAGAGACACGCACTTGGGTTACTAATGGACGTTCTTCATCTTCACTGTCTGATGAGCTGCTGCTCTCTCTTGTATCATCGGGCTGTGCAGCCCCAGGAACCGTTGTTGATGTGAGTTTGGCCTGGCTTGCTGCCAGTGCTGTTTGCTTCACTGAATTCTTAAGAGACACTGGAGCAGCAGGTGCACGTTTCACAGGTGCTGCGTTAGACTGCACTGTTTTCACAGCTGGCTTGGCCTGCAAACAGGGGGAACAAAGGGGAATAGGAGAATCAGGTAACACCTTGGAAGAAAATGGCTGAAAGCTCTAACTGCATGGAACCCACTTCAAAGCAAGCCACCTTGCTAATTTTGAGCAGGACGGGCTTTTTCAGACCCATGAGCTGTGGAATATCTGAAGCCAGTCACTTTCTCCATGGACTGCCTGACTATATCCATCAAATTGCATACTAATCACCTCCTACAGATCCAAGGATCTCCCTCAGCTTCAGGCACTAGCAGAAACTGGAATAGAATGGTTGATGTCAGCAGGGTTTAGTGGGGCTCTCGCTCACATAGCACATGCTCTGGTCTTGGGTTTGGGGATCTCACATACCCAAGGTAAGGGGTGCTGTCAGAATACAGCACTGCAGCATTTCCTCTCTTCCTCAAAAGAAGGGAAGTGATTTCCTAGGGACAAAGAATCCATGTTGGAGAGGTTACCTGGATGGCTGGAGTTGCCAGCTCCTCCTCAGAGGATGTGTCCTCACTTGATTCCTCACTGCTGCTCTCAGCCCCAGCTGCTGGCTCTGAAATACAAGTGAGGAGATGTCACAGCTGCTGCTTGCTCTGAGCCCCCAGAGCATGATGCTAATGTGGCTTTTGAAGTCAGGGAAGCAAAACAAGCCACACAGAGGGCTAAAAGGATTTGCAGGGAAGAGGACCTAGCCTTGCTGAAAACATCAATGGCCTGCTGGGAGCAGCTTCTCCAGACAAATGCTGGCCCACAAACACCTCTCCTCAAGTGCAGGCAGAGATGGGAAATGCTTCCTGGCCACTCTCTGACCCTATGGGGTGCTACCCAGCAACACACACCTTCCTGCAGGGACACCCACCCTGGCAGGGCCTCCTCTGGATAAGAGCCAAGGAGGATCATTTCTAGAACTTCAACGATCTATTTCTCACCCTCCTCCCCCAACACACACAGACACACTTCAAAGCATTTAAAGATTTCCCTGAAGACTTCAAACCCCTAAACGAATCACTTTGCAATTGGGAATACAGAGAAAACACTGTGGTGCCTTTCCATAAAGCTGAAAGCACCAGCAGCATTAGTACTGCACCTCCTCCGGACACACCACACTGTTAGCCCCCAGCCCTGGGTATGTGCTGAGTGCTGCCAGACATCTTAGCACAGGATCTGCTGCTCGAAATGGGAGCAGGCACGCTGGATTCATCCCACGGAGCTCTGGAGCTGGCTGCTTTGCAGTGTTCTAGCAGCCTCCCAAAGGAACAAGCATCACTCTGAGCTTTCCAGCAAGGGAGCTAAAGGAACATGCTGAAGGCACGTCTCAGATCCAATCTGCAGCAGAGCTGGAGCTCACACACATCTACACCACCCTGCAGGCTCCTTACCTGCTTTGGGGGCTGGGGCCTTCGCAGTCGGTGCCTCCTCCTCCTCCTCACTCTCAGATGAGGAGCTGCTGCTGCTGCTGCTGCTGCTGGAACTTTCCGGTGCTTTGGTCATTCCTGGTGCTTTGCTCTGCCCTACTTTGGCCACAGCTGCTGTGGCATGGCCAGGCTTCCCAGGACTGGGCAGTTTCTGGGCCTTGGCTGGAGCTGGGGCATTGGGCTGCTGCTTGTTAGAGAGCACAGTTCTGCCAGCAGCAGAGAGCCCTGCTGCTCTGCCTGCTGGGGCAGCGGGCTTGGGAGGAGAATGCAGGGAGTTGGCAGCTTTGCCACCCACCACAGCTGCTGTCACCTACAGGAAATAAAGGAAATTAGAAGGCTATACACAGCTGAGGAGCTAAACTGGAGACAATGTACCTGCAACAGCAATGTGGCAGCAAGGTAAGCCATAGAGCTCTTCAAGGCAGTGTTTGGGGGACAGGTATCTACGAGAAGGATTATGGCAGCATAGGAGGGTCATTTAAACATGACTTCCACCCCAGGACACAATTGTACACGTGCTGAGCAGTCTGGGACAGTCCTGGCCTCAGAGTACCACCAGCCTTCAAAGTCAGGAGCATTGCCTTACCGTCACTGCACCTTTCCCAGCCAGAGCCTCCTCTTCTGACGAGGACTCATCTTCCTCACTGCTTTCTACATTCACTACCGAGTTGGTGGCCAGAGAAAGGCTGGCAGCTGCTGCACAGAGAGAGCCACAGAGCAGCTGTGTGAGTGTGTTTCTCACACCATCACAGACTCAGGTTTGCAGGAGGGCCCCAGCAGCAGGGCAGGGTCCCATCTCCACACCTGATCCAAGACCATCATCATTGCTGTCCCTGTGACAGACAAGTGCTTTGCTCCTCCACCCCATCCCTCTCCCAGCCACCAAGACAGGGAATCTGTCAAGATCTACAGTTTTCTAAAGGCTGGTCTACAGCAGATCAGATTGAGACAAAATGTATCAGACACCAGTTTTTGTTAGACTCCACAAGCCAACACCTCCCACATCATCTGCACTCGAGATTTATCCCCACCTCAGACAGAGGGCACTGGTTTTCCAGACCAACTAACAAGACCTTCCCTGACCCATGAAACAGGCCTGCCTTTGCTGGCCCAACACACACCTGGGACCAACTAGAAGGTGCTCCACAGTGGGCAGCAAGAGGTTCCCAAAGCTTCATCCAAGCAACAACACCCATCCCTCCCCAATGAATCATAACAGGTTTTTTCTAGCTTCAGCAGACATCTGTGCTCCTCAGAAACTCCACATGAGAAGGGGGGTGCTAAATTAGTTGTCCTGTTTTTCTAGGAGCACAGACAAATAGCCATCACTTTACAAGCATTTTCTCCAGCCAAGGAAGCTGGGCTGCTCCTACACAAGTCTCCAGCCCTACTCTGTCAGCTCCAGGGAGATAAAAGGCTCCTACCATTTGCAGCTTTCGCCTTCTCTTTCTCATCCTCTTCCTTCTCTGAGCTCTCAGAGCTGCTCACGGGATCAGGGACTCTGATCTTTTCTGGGATGGCTGCCTCCTCATCACTCACGTTTCTTCTCTTGGAATTTGGTGGAGTTCTGACGGAAGACAATGAGTGTCAAAACGGGGAAAAAATATCTTGAACAAATTAGAATATAATTATTCATTCACTCTCAGATCAGGCTCCAGCCTAAGAATAGGCAGTGTAATTTCTCTACAGAGGAATTCCTAAGGAGGTAGGAAATACTTCTCTAACCTCCAAGGGACATCTCCAGTCCTCAGCAAACTTCCAAGAGCAAGATATTCCTGCAACACTCTGGAGAAATACTGAACCTAGGTGATTTTTCTGTACCTAGGCAGACTCTCTTTCACTTCAGCAGAGAAATAAAAACATAAAGTAGGCTGGTGCTCGACAGAAGGCAACCTACAGAACAAATTCTGTCTCCAGGAGGCAGCTACAGCCTCACAGTAAGTGCAGCCTCAGGGTTAGGGCAGATACCCCCAAAATACCAGGTCCTGGTATTCCACAGGGCCAGGAGAAGCCAATCTAATGGATACAAAAGCCATTTGAACTTGGGCTCCCAAGTCAAAAGGGCAGGAAAGTCAGCTTGCAGAGAGGTTTAAGAAAGGAAGTGGCTGGTCCTACAGAAGATGTGTTAGAAAAAGAGGAAGAAGAGGCCAACATAGGTACTAAACACTTAAGCTACTCAATTGGGTTAAAACATCAAGGTGAAGAAAGATTTCTCCAGGGTCTAAATCCTACCTGTACCAGAACAGATGATGTGGCTAAAGTTACCTATATTTCCATTTGAGAATTAAAGACAGCACATTTGTTTTATAACAAAGGTAACACTGGGCACATGCAGGTGTGATTCACACATGCAATGCTTCTATGCCCTGGGACACACAGTCATCAGAAGCAAATACCCTCACTTCTGGGCCAGTTTAGCTCATTTTATTTGTTTATCTGTTTTAAAAACAAGATTAGTTTAACAACTGGATGAGTAAAGACTGTGCTTGCTGTCAGAGTGTTCTGGACAGTAACAGCGAGTTTGGTGCAAGCAGCCTAAGCCAAAGGCTTAGAAAGTCCTGTAACTCCTCCAATAATCCTTTTAATAAAGCAACAAGGCAGCTCACACAGGCAGCTCTGATCCTGCAACACCATCCTGATCCAGAGGCAGCTGACAGCACAACACAGACTGATGTGAGAACTTGTTGTGAGTGCCCAGGAGCTCAGGGATACCCTGTGGGGGGAAGACATGGTGTCTGCCAGCACTGTCCCTGTGGCATTCTGGAACATCTGAGGGCTGCAGGCTCAGGCTGCTCCTAGGGCTGAGCTGGTCCAGCTTTCCCCAGCTCCCAGGCACCCTTCCACCCCCTCCCTGCATCCTCCAAGAGTAAATGCAGCTCTGGAAGGAGGCCACCCCTGGAACTGCAAGTCTCAGCTTTAGGCTCAGTCTGGAAGAGTTCCTGGAGAACAGCACCAAGGATGGCCTTGGCGAGAAGAGCAAGAGCCACAGGGTGGATTAAGGAAGAAGATTTTTGGGACAAAACCCTACGAAGCAACAGGATGTGACAGACAGCTCACTCACAGGAGCACTCCAGGATAAAGATAACTACTGGCCAACACAGGCAGAACTCAGACAGACCAGGAGTAACAGATGCCTTTGTGGGGCAAGACCAGGACAGAAGGGTGAGGCTGAAGAAAAAGGAATTAAACCTGATGCAAAGGCCCTGTTGCCCCTCAAGTTTCAGTGTCTGGGAGGGTTTGCTGCAGCAGGCAGGATAACCAGCACGTGGGAAGGTCACCAGCAGCACCCATGAGAGCAACAAACTGTTAAGAGGGAGGCACTGCAAATCTGTTTTTAGGCTGCTACATCCTCATCTGGATCCAGGCTTTCTCCTGCCCAGGTGTGGAGGGTAAGAGCAAGGTACCAGGCACAGGGCAGAAAACACCTTTGAAAAAACACTTCCCAAGGCTGCTGGCAAGGAGATCCTCACTCCAGTGCTCCCAACTCCAGGATTCCCAGAAAACCCAGCACTGAGGCTGCCACAGGCCTCTGCAGTGCTGCACTCCAACACCCAACCAGAGCAAGCACAGGGTGGGTGCAAATATCACAGATGGGAAGGCTCCCTCCTGCAGACCTTCAAAAGGAGGATAACGATGCAGGAAGGCATTTGGAACATGTAAGGAGTTGTAAGGACAGGCTGAAACCAAGAGATTTCCTCTGAGTCAGATCATCTGTGATCTATGCCAAGGTTTAAGTCCCTGTAAGAGCTTTGGCATTTCAGCATCTGCTCAACTTCTCTGCTCTCAGGTCAATAATCCTGCAAAGCACGTGGCTTTAAAAAGAAAGTGAAACAGAACTAGGGGACAGATTTCTTACAGTAAAGCATGACTCTGAGCTCCACAACACTCCAGCATCAACCAGCACACACTACATCAGCTGCTCAAACCTAACCTAACAACTTATCTCCAAGCTCAGGATATCTTAAACCAGCATAATCCTGAACATCTGAAACGAATTACTCTGAAACCAGAGGTTAGGAGAAAACTCTGCTGAGCACAGTTACCATCGGAAATCCTCTGACAACATGGAATTCCAGCAAATAAAAATCACGTAGGCCATGCAGCCTAGACGTCAGCACGGTCTGGAATCTATTTGATGCTCACTCCCTCCTTCGACTTACTTTTCCCAGTGAGTAAAGATGTCCTCGAGAGAGGTCGAGAGGGAAGGCAGCAATTTCTGTGAAGGCAGAACGAACACCAGTCAGGCACCGGCCCCGTTTCGAGATGTGACCAGCAGACAGAAGCAGCCCATCCAAGCCTCCCCAGCAAAACGGGACCGTGTTCCCTGCACACACATCCCGGTGAATCCCTCCCACTCCCCGCCCCGCGGCACCCAGGGCCGCGTGTTCCCCTGGAGATTTCTCCCGGAGCAGCACGTGTTCGGAAAGCAGCAGCCCCCCGGTACGGGCGGCTCTACCGGGCGGGCCGCCAGCCTTCCCCCGGCCGGCCCGGGAACGGGACGGCCCGCGGGCGCCGGGAGCACCCTCTAGGTGCCGGGACACCACGTGGGTCCAGCACGGACCTGCGGGCCGGCGTGCGGCCCCGGGCCCGCGGCGCGCCCGGCACCCACGTGGCGCTCCCGGTGGTCGGTGAGGGCGCCAAGGGGGACCGGGCCCTGCGGCCCCGCCGAGGCCCGCGCTCGGGGGCCGCTCCCCCCTCTGCCTCCCCCGCGGCCTGGGCCCGGCTGCCCGTTACCTGCCCGCTCTGCGCCTGCAGCTCCCGGGCGGCCCGCGCGAAGCCGCCGCGGAGCAGGTGCTGGTGGATGAGCGCCAGCAGCTCCCGCCCGCCGCCGCCGTCGGCGGCCATGGCGCGGCCCGCGTGCCGCGCGACAGATGCCACTTCCGCTTCCGCCGCGCGGCCCCATGGGAAACGTAGTGCCGGGAGTCAGCGGGCGGCGCCACGCGGGGGGAGCCGGCGAGGAGGGGCTTGTCCCCTCATGGGGGCCTCCGGCTCCGCCACGGGGGGAGAAAGAAGGAGGGGATCACCCCATAGGGTCTCTCATGCCGCCCCGGTGGGAGATGGGGAGAACGGAAGGGCAGAGGCGGGGGAGGAGGTTCACCCCATGAGGTTCTCTCACAGCCCCTCGGCTGGGGATGGGGGACAAAGAGGAGCGGGGATCTCCTCACGGTGATCACCTCACGGGGGTCACCGCACGGGGGTCACCTCACGGGGGTCACCGCACGGGGATCTCCTCACGCGGGTCACCTCACGGTGATCACCTCACGGGGATCTCCTCACGGGGGTCACCGCACGGGGATCTCCTCACGGGGGTCACCTCACAGTGATCACCTCACGGGGGTCACCTCACGGGGGTCACCGCACGGGGGTCACCGCACGGTGATCACCTCACGCGGGTCACCTCACGCGGGTCACCTCACGGGGGTCACCTCACGGTGATCACCTCACGGGGGTCATCTCACGGGGGTCACCTCACGGTGATCACCTCACGGGGGTCACCGCACGGGGGTCACCGCACGGTGATCTCCTCACGGGGGTCACCGCACGGGGGTCCCGCATGTGGCTCTGGCAGGCGATGGGCGAGCAGGGAAAGGGCGCTCACCCCATGGCCGCTCCCCCACCGCCCTGGCGGGGGATGGAGGAGAGCGGGCAGCGAGGGGGTCACCCCATGGCCGGAGCTGGGCCCCTCACAGCCCCTGGGCAGGAGATGGGGGCGGGCAGAGAGCGGCGGGGGACGGGGGAAGGATGAGCCGCCCAGCAGCGGGGGTGGCACAGCGGGGGCTGCTTCAGCAGCACTGTGTGTAATTCTAAATATTTCAGAACAGTCTTCTCTAAGATTCATCCACAGTGCTCTGAAGCCGAATCCTCAGAGCCGATTTAGTGCTGAGTGGACTCTGAGCTGCTCTGGCGTTTTTGGGGCTTAAATAAGCAAAGGGCCAGAGGGAAGAAGCTGCTCCTGATGCAGAGCAGCTGTTGGAGAGGGGGCTGCCCCGCTACCACCCCCCACCCCGTGCTGATACTTTCCAGGAAAAATCTGGCTCCCATCACTTTGGCAGGGGTTTATTTTTGGAAGGTTTAATAATGTCCGTGGTGCGCCTGTCGCTCATTCAAAATACAGACCCTTTATTTGTATTCATAGTCAGGATTAAATATAAAACTGGCCTGGCTCCAGCTGGCTCTTGCACCAAACGTCTTTGACACCAGCATCGTCCAAGGCTGTAAAGCCACGGTCCAGGAGGCAGTTTTACAGCTCCTGTAAATGAATCACAGACCTGGACAGCCCTTTCTGGGACTGACCTCCCCCTGCTCAAGTGGTCACTGCAGCCTGGTGTAAATGTGGCCTCAGCACCCCCCGTGATGGGGTGGCTGGACCACGACGGTGTCCCAGCACAAGTGTGGCTGCTCTGAGGTGACCTGAGGCACAAAGTCTCAACTGGTGGCCTGGTTTGCAGCCCTGGTTCTCCTACCTGGAGAGGAAAAGCCAGATGAAGCATCCCAGGGCAGAGAGCAGAGAAGGAGTGTCTCCTGGTGAGGCTCTGGATGGGATTGAGTGGACAGAGGCAGCTGAGGATGCCGTTCATGGCCTCTGAAAGTGAGGTTAGGTGCAGATTGAGCCTCTGGAGCCCAAAAAGAGCTCTGTCTGCTGCAGGGATATGGATGAACAGCTTTGGACCTACTTTGACATCGTCTGGAATGGCTTTATACCTCCAGGAGTTGCTCAGTTTGCTTTGTTTATTTAAAGAAAAAAAAACCCCAAATATGAACACTAACTCAGCTGCCACCAGCAGCCTGGTGATTAGAGGAGCTGCTGCCCCGGGTTCAGGGTCTCTCCTGGGCAGAAAGCTCTCCAAACATCTTGAAACAAACGTCAAACTATTAGTGGAGGCTTGTGTGGTGCAGGGAATTGCAAAAGCCCTGTTTGGAGAGGTCTGGGGGAGGGTGGATGGGACATTTAGCACTGGGAGGGTGGCAGGTGACCAGATTAGCAAGTCATCAAGATGCCAGCAGAGAGACAAAGGAGAGGAGCACATCCTGCTAACCTGCAGGGGTGGGGCAAGGCAAGGAGACTCTCAGGCCAGGTACGGGCAGCAGAGAGGAGCACAGCCCTGCAGGGCGGGGTTGGAGGTGTTCTGCCAGCCCAGCTTTTCCAGCCCCATCTGATCGCCGTGCCAAGGGACGATTCCTTACGGGGTGCCTGGGGAAAGCAACCCAGCGTTTGGGTGCCAGGAATGCAACAAGCCCCTGCTCTGTTGCATTTTCAGGCCTCCCCTCTTCTCCCGTGGCTCAGGGCACACATGCACTAGAAAGCATAAAGGCTTTTGGCTTTGACCAACTTCAATAAAGCATGGAAGGGAGGAAGATAGATGGGCACAGATGGGAGGAAACGCTTTCAGGGGAGACTGCTTGAGAAAGGCAAACAGAGGATGTTAAAGCTCTGAGCACCCGTGCACAAATGGCTTGAAAAATTGACTCCATTTTCCCCCTGCCCCCACCAAGTATCTCTTCACCGGTCTGCCATAGTTCAGGGTCACCTGAGTCCAAAGTTTCATACCCTCAAGCCACAAATACACTCCACAAACCACAGCCCAGGACCTGGGAGTAACACAACCCACTTGAATGAAGAAATCTGAAAAAAAATGATATGTATGCTGCACCACAATTACAGGTAGAGGAGGTATTTGAGGTGGTTAGTAAACATGTCAAAAAATAAATACAGCTATTCAGTCAGCAAACAGCTGCGTGATTATAACCAGGAAAATCCACCCCAGCCCAAAACCAGCTGAGACCCAACAACATGTTCTTATTAAGGAGTGGTATTTTTTTTTGTGTGTGGATTTTTTGGAAGGAGGTTGAAAATATTTTGCCCACTCTTTATTTTAGGAAGGTGAAATGTCCCTGGTGGATTTCAAAAGCCAACCTCTCGGGTATGTGTTCTCCATGCCAAGACACTGAGTCACGAAGAGATCGGAGGAAGCTGTTGGAAGTCCAGACAGGGGATAAAACAGCTGTAATTGAGGAGCCAGCTCAGCTGTGTCTGCTAATAACCACACAGCCTTTCCCTGCCCTCAGCCTTCAAGCTGAGGTCTTTGCTTGCTGCCACTTTCACAGGCTCCCTGGTTATTGCTTGGGGTCAAACCTGTCCACACCTATTCCTTTCTGAATGACTGCTTGTGTCTCAGCCAAGCCTGGGGTCAGGGAGTGTGCCTGCAGGCTGGGAAGCACTGTCCTTCCTGTGTTTTTCCCAGCTGACAGCCCCCAGGCACCTTTGCAGGACCCTTGGGCTTTGCTGCTCTCCAAGCTTCAAGTGAATGTCTTTGTCCACCCTGGCATGTTGTGTTGTAGCAGTGTGGTGCAGTCTCCAGTCAAGGTCTTGCCTTTTGTTTGGTGCACGTGGGGTTGCTGATCCCTGTGGAGGGCTTGCAGGATGAAGGGATGGTGATCCATAGGAATCACAGGGCAGGGTGGGTCACAGCACATGTGGGGTCCAGATATGGGAAGGTCCCAGGCTGTTTGCCCGGGGAAGTTTCTGCCTCTGGCTGCTGGTGTTTACACCACAGTGGTGGAGCAGGGACAAGAGGAAAGGTGCTCTGGTTGTTCCTCAGCTGCAGCAGCTCCTGGCCTGACATGTTTCATGGCTGCTGATTCCATTCAGAACTGCAGGCATGATGCTCCTTCTGCCTCAGCTCCAGAGCAGGGTGGGATGGGTGACCAGGGACAGGACCCTTGTGACCCCCAACAAGTAACTCTGATGTGTCTCATGGGTCAGAGCATTGGCTGAAAGTGCAAGTCATGTTTAGAAGGATAATCTTCATGGCCCAGTTCAGAAGCTGAGCTGAATTTCCCTGCCACAAGCTGTCAAAAGAGCTTCAAGCCCTCTGCCTCCTGGAAAGAGCCCTAGGAGCACCACCTGGACTGAGCAGAGAAAGGAATGTGGGGAAGGTGGAGATGGGTAAGGACAAGATGCAAGAGGTAGATGGAGATGAAAGGTGTTAGGGGACAGTGAGGAGAGAAGGGGGAGCATGGGCAGAGAGGCAGAGAGGGAGCAGTGAAGGGACAGAAAAAGGGGTTCTTATTTCCATGGGAAGATGAGTCAGGGTAGGGAGGTAGGAAGCAAAGGAAAATCTGAGGAGGGATGGAGAAACAGAGGAAATGAGGAAATTAGCCTGGGGGGATTTGCTCAGTGAGGCCCCTGGTTGGGCAGCTCTGGGTGTGGAGGGGGTTGCCAGGTGTTGCTCGGCAAGGATTTGAGTCACAGCAGATCTCACCACGTCTGGGAAATGTCCTGGGCTGCAGCCGGGAAGCGCCAGAGGCAAATTGTGCACGGCCAGTGCCACTGTCCTCTGCCCAGCCGGTGGGCTCAGGCTTTGCAAGGACAAGGATTCCTTTGGGAACAGTCTGACTCAGGAATCCCGTTTTATTCTCCCCCCCTTTGTTTTGCTGTTCTCTGCCCCCCTCCTCCTTTTTCTTTGTCTGCTAATGCACAGCAGATGGGAGGAAATGCCATTTTAAATGCCACAGCATCCTGATGAAATGCGATGGGTTATGGCAATCTCGGATGAATCATGGCATTGTTTTGTGCACACAGCCCTGCTGCTGCTGCTTGGCCTCGCTTGGGCAGCTTTCTCCCTCCAGCTTTGCAGGTACACTGAGGAGTGTTCAGGCATCCCCACCAGCCTGCTGGCAGGTGCCCTCCCCGACCTGGGTGTCCAAGTGACATTTATTAATTTCACCAGCCACATTTCTGGAGGCCAAACCAAGCCCATGACACTTTGCCAGTGGTGAAGCCAGCGTTTAGTTTTGAAACATTTACTCCACATTGCCTTTGGGGACTTCAGGGGTTATAAATGATACTCGGTTCTCATGTTATGTTCGTAGGATTTTTGTACAAGGTGGAAGAACGAGATCAAGGGAGCCTGACCTGGTGAATCACAGCCCTCCACAGCACCTCCAGCTTAGCCCTTGGCCCCTCTGGAAAGCTGTGTCCTCACACCTGCCTCCTCCTTGGCCCCACAGCCAGGATGGACTCACAGAGCCAAACCTGAGCGCTGTGATGTGGCCACTTGCTGTTGAGGATTTGCTTGGGGTGATCAGATCATTTCCCCTAAGCTATGAGGCAGGCATCAAATAATATTGACTCACTCTCTGGCAGCTTGCTGCCAGATGAGAAGGAGCAGCTCAGAAGAGAAAAGAAAAATATTAAAAAACATATATATATACACATATCCCAACAGCTCCATCACTGGAACTCAGAGCGACCCAGCCCTTTTAGTTTCAAACTAATTAACCAGGGGGAAAAAAGTCACCTCTAAGCCTGTGGAATATAAAGCAGTCTTTTAAATTTGGTAGCTGAAAGAACAGATTTGAGAACTCCAACGAGCAGGAGACGTGACATTAACATTTCGTTGCAATATGCTCAACAACCTCGATTGGAAGTGTCTCTCTGGCTGTGTCTCAGTGCCTGTGTGTCTGCTGGCGTGGCACTTATTCAGCGCTGGCACCCAACATCGAGTAGCATTAAGCCATTTAATTTCTCTTTTTTTTTTGGGGGAAGTAGATCCAATATACATGGATGCAGTGAGCAGAAGGGCTGTTATTATTAATCAGCCCCCAGCCCAGCCCTGCTTCCCCACAGGCTCTTGCTCTCCTTTGTAAGCCTATCCCTGTTAAAAGGCCTGGCAGCCTCGCGTGCAGCACGGCCAACAGCAACAGCCACAACAGCTCTGCTGTGTTGATCCAGGGCTCAGCAGCTCTACCTGGGAGGAGAGGGAAGGGGCTCTCTTTGCCTTCATGAAGCTGGGGATCTGGGGTATTATTTTTCTCCCATCAGGCATCCTGTGCTGCTCCAGCTGGAGTCAAAAGGTGTGTGGCAGGAAAAGGAGGGGAAGGGGCGGCGGGGGGGCAGGGGCTGCTTGTGCCGGGGTTGTGGTGTGGACCTGAGCTGTGCTTTTTGTCCTTCCAGCATCCTGAGCTTCCTCAGCTCCATTCTGACCAGAGCAATACTCTTGCTCCTGGTTAAGTGCCACAATATGAGACTGAGAAAGGAGGAACAACCTCTTGTTTTTCAGCAGTGAGCTGCCCCACTGCTGTGGCTGTATCCTATTACTTTGACTCAGGACAGTTGGCTCTTGCTTGTGCTCCCACCAGATCAGCATTATTTGTCCCCCTAGTCTGGCAGTCTCTGTCCCACAGTCCCTGACCATAACCACCACCTGTGGCCAGCTGGTTTGCTCTGAATTCTCCCCTGTGTAGAGTCTGGGAGGCTGGGAAAGAGAGGAAGGCTAACTGGGAAGGCTCAGCAGGATGGATCACCCAGGGGAGGATCACTGTGAGGAGCATCACTGTGCAGCAGCACGTCCCACCACCCTCCCTGTGGCACCATCCTGGTGGGACAAAGCCAGGTGCCAGCACTGGGGATGCAGCAATCTGAAAACAGGGTAAAAAAGAGAGAGAGGGAAAAAGTGAGAATTTAGGCCTCTCTTTCTGAGGGTTTCTGCTTTGTACATTAGCGTCCCTTCCTGGTCCCCTTGTGCCTGAATGTGGCTGCTGGGCACGAGAGAGTGCCATTAATGGGCTCTTGATGTGTGTTTATTTCGTTTAGCACATCCTGAGAGCCCTGGTGAGAGCCTCAGAGACGTTCATTACGCTGATTGCTTTCCCTGCTTATGAAGATGGAAAAAGCCACAGTGGTTAAGGGAGTGGAGTGGACAGATGCCAGATGCATTAGTGCTCTGGGCAGTCATGGAGGGTTCCTTCCTCAGGAGTTTTGCCTCAGGAGAAGAAGAGTTGAGAAGAACACAGCTTCCCCAGGAACTGCACTCATTGACCAAGGGCTGTGGGTTGAGGGGGAACCCCACAAAGGACATGACACCCTGCAAGGGTCTACCCTGCTCTGGCAGGGCTCAGTCTGAAGGCAGGGGAGACTTGTGTGAGCACATCCAGCATGAGCCTTGCCTCGTGTCACGGTGCTGCCAGCCCTTCCTGATGCTTGTGGCATGAGCAGCCAGGGGTCGGCAGGGCAGTGGTCCTGTTCACAGCATCCTCATCTTAAAGCCTGAGTGCTGAGCCAGCCTGGGTGGCTGCAGCCCAAACCCTCTGACCCTGCCCAGGCAGCCACAGAAGGGTGGGTGGGTCACCCAGCACAACCTCTGCTCTCTGTAGCACAAGCTCTGCCTGTTCTCTGCCAGTCAAGAAGGTGGGCAGGATGGAAAGCTCGTGCTCTTGGTACCCAAACCTGTCTGCTCCTGGGCTTCCCAGGTGAACTGTGAGGAACTATACCTCTGCTCAAGTGGGACACCACACCACTCTGACTCCAAGCACATTCTCCAGACTGATGTAACTTTGATGTACCAGAAAAACTCAAGTTTCAAGGCAGGAGCAACATGTACACACATGCTTGTGAAGAAATAACCTGTGAGGGGACCAGATTTGGACCTGCACTGTTGGGGACAGCCAAGATGGGCTTCTGTAGCAACATTAGTCCCTGTTCTCCCTGCCTTGCTGAGGGGGCACGTGGCCAGAGATGCCCGTTTATCTGTGTATGACAACAATACACAGGAATTGCAAACAGATTTTTGCCTTATCTTGCTCGAGGGTTGTTGCAGTACAAGGATTTATTTTGGCTTTTCTGCCAAAAAAATATATGCAGAGATTCCACCAAAGCACATATATATATGTTTCTCTTGGAAACAGAAGAAAACCATTATCCAAAAAAGCCCTGCACTGTTATTAATCTCTGGGGCTTTATCCAAGTTTCATTAGGAATCTGGACATGCTTGAAATGGCTTTCAGATAAAGCTGAATGAATCTCTCTCCGTCTCTGAGGCTGATGCGGCTTAACTTCCTAGCTGAGATTTGGGTGGGTTGGGAATTGGGTAGGAGATTTTCAGCCACCTAAACCGGGAAGGAGGCAGTGCCTTAAAGCAACCTGATCCGAATGACTCGCAGGCACTTTCCATGGCTTGCTGGGAGCATGGGGAGAGCAGGGATATCTTGGTTGAGGGAAGCTCTTCCTTGAACTTGAAATTGCCTTGGAGACTCCTGACTCATGGGGCAGGAGATCTGGGCGAGCCAGTCCTCTGGGGATGGACGGGCTCTCCTAATCCCTGGGAGCAAAAGGCCAAAGCAGGGATGCTGGAATAAGGAGGATGCTGAAGGCACTCCCCTGCCTTCCCTGGACCAGGGGTCCTGGATGTGGCCACCTCAAAGCCACAGCAAGCCTGCCAGCCACAAGAGGGTGACAAAGTGCCATCCTGTGCTGTGGTGGCCCTGGACAAACCCAAAGGTGTCCCGGCCTGGCAGAGGACAGCAATCTCCTTTGGAGGGGAACCAGAGACTCTTGTAAAGTCCTTGATGAGGTCCTGGATGGGAGAGAGTGCTGGCTGGGAATGGGATGCTGGTACTGAGGAGCTGGGGATTTTTTACTCCACCTAGCTTTAGTTAGCATCAGTTCTGGCATCAGCAAACCATTTTTGCTGCCAAAAGTGGGGGGGGGAACTCCCCAGAATTGCTCTAGCAGACAGGCAGAGGAGCCTTGCCCTTGCTCCCCCTTGGTGGTCTAATGTGAAACCCACGTTTTATAGTAATTTTGGAAAAACAGAGAGCTGCTCCATGTCTGTCTTTTGTGCTCACAGAGAGCTTGTGGCCAGCCAAACCTGCACCTCCCAGTGCTCCAAACATGCTGGGGCTTGGAGACATGGATGAGCCACCTGAACTCAGACAAGTTTGGGATGGACACAGCTTGGTGCCACTGGAAAGGATGCTCCAGGAGCATCTGTGCCACCTGCAGTGATACTGAGAAGGAAAGATGCTCCTGTTCCTCTTCTTTCTGCCTGGGATGTCCCCAAGGTGCCAGTGTGTGGTCACCCTGGACGTGTCACACCTCACAGCCTGCAGCCTCCTGTATCTCCACGGCCATGTACTGCTGGTTGTCTTTTGGCCCTATGGGGACTCTGTTGCAGATACCAATCCTTGTGGCCTTCCCTGGGGAGAAGCAGTGGTCCCTCTGCCTCTTCTCTCTCCCTCTGGGACAGTAGCATCGCCTGTGGTGTAGTGTGGTCAGGGACCGGAAGCTTCCTGCCGGATGAGCTTTGCAATTCTGCTTCTAGAAGGACAACCCGTGCTTCTGAGCAGCTGCCTGGGGCACTGTCCAAGATAGAAGATTGAAGTGCTCTGGGAGGTTTCCAAGCCAGAGTCTCATCCTCCCTCTGTCCCAGGAGGCTGGGGCAGCGGGTGTGGGCTCGACAACATCCCCGGCCTGGAGCGCCAGCAGCTCCCTCGCAGCTTCCTCTGGGCTGGGCTGGGAAGAGCCCGCAGTGCAGCAGACAGGAGGGTGGCTCTGCCAACCTCTGATCTTATCTGCTGCTGGGAGCCGCTGCTGGGGGCTGGCCCTGCCCCCGGGAAGGTCGGGCTGCCTGGCTGGAGAGCTGGGCAACACTTTCCCATGGAGTGTGGATTTGTTTTACCCCTCACACTGTGTGCTGTATCCATATGGGTATGGTATATAGGGATGTATATTTGCAAATCCCCTCGCTCCCAACTGTTGTTTATGCTGTTATTGGTAAAAAAGAAAAGGGGATGAAAGGGTGATTGCCCCCTAAGTGCTTCAGGAGGTGCACGTGTGGCAGGGACATGGGGTGATGTGAGGGAGGGTGTGTGCCTGGGTAACACAGGCTTTTTCTTGCAGCTGCAACTTCTTCACTGAGTTTACACTCCAAGGAGATTCTTCTCTGTTCTCTTTAAATACTAGGAGTAATTAGAAGCTGCTTATGAGTAATTGCTTGGACTAAGCAGTCTGGTTTCATTTAAGTGGTTGGTATGAAATTCCTGATGGTTTGGTAGGGAAAAAAAGTAAGAAAGGCTCTTTTAGTCTCCCAGGAGCTGCCGTGGGGTTAAAGCCCACCTTTCCTCACCCATCTGGACTCTGAAGCCCTCCAAGAGGGAGGTGGGAGAAAACATTTTGTAGTGTGAGAAGGGTGGGGAAGGTGGAAGAGGGGTGGGTTATGCCAAAGCAAACGGGGCCAGGGTTTTTCAGTGAGCAACAGCTGATTCCGAAATCAGCTTACCTTCAGTCCCACAGCAGCATACAGGAACATTTTCTGCCACTCCCCAAGGCAGAACTGTGAAAGCCTGAAGCCAATGTTAACGACCAGCTCGCAACGCGCCGGATCCTACCGACCTCAGTGAAAATTGTGACAATAAATCTGCCTCAGGCTCCAGTCGTTAAGTTGTCCTCAATACCACAGAAATCCCTGCAGATTTCGTGTTTACTTTGGCCCTGCGAACGCCTTGCTCTGTTCCAGTGTTAATGGCAAGGCAGATTTTCGGGGCCTTGGACGCGGCGGCGCTGGTTTGGACGAGGCGGCGGCGGGAGCGGATGGAGGGGACGGGCTCCGTTTGGTGCCTTCAGCACATTTTATCAGCTTATCCGATCCGTAGGCAGATGAAACACTGCGAGTCAGGCAGGGTGAGAAGAGATTTCCCAACAGGGTAAGCAGGCATTTGGAGACAGGAGGAGTGTGGGAACTGCAAGGGAGAGGAAGGTTTGGGACCTGGGGCTGGGGAAGGCTCTGTTCCCTTCTCCTGGCAGAGAGCTCGGGCTGAGGGGCAGGATCATGTGTGTGGCATCCCCTTGCACAATCAGCTCTGTATTTATCCCACTCCCCATGCTGGAGGCACTTCCTGATGCATCCCAGAGACCGTCCTGGAGATGTGATGCTGAGGAGCTGGACCAGGGCTGACCTGCGCAGCCGTTCCCGTGTTATCCTCGCATCCCTGGGCTCTGGTCACCTAGCAACTGTGCATCAGATGGCACGGCAGCCCTCAATAAACGGTGTTCAGCAGGCCTGTGAACCCTGCCGGGCCCCACATCCCCATCTCCACTGCTGCAGCCTGGGCTCTGGCAGCCCTGCAGTCGCCAGCACACAGTCTGTCATGTGCTGCCAGGGCAGCTACATAATCCGTGCTCATGCTTTCCCCTTCCCAAATCCCCTCCATCATCCCAGATTTAAGCCAGTCCTGTGGCACCTGGCACACTGGGAGCTGCTTTCAGCATTTTTGAGAATCAACTTCTCCCAGGGCGGGATCCCAGCCCTGTCTTGACTCGGATCATGGGACTGAGCTACATCCCCTGTTTTCATTTAGCTTGATGTTTAGGGGAGCTGAATATGGGTTATACCATTCCATTTATAGTTTTAGCAAAGCATGATTGGATTTTGTTCCAGTCATTTTTTATCTTGACTAAAATGTCGGTTTTGAAGACCTATTATTAGCAATTTTTTGTATAGCTTCTGGATTACTGCAGATAATCATGAATCACCCTCTGCAGTATTGATATAGGTACTCTAAGCCTCCCAACAACCACCCTGTAAGTTATGCCTCTGATTACAAGCAGAAAACCCTCAAAGGTAACAGGTGGGATTGGAATATGGGGATGGTGCTCCAGATCCCAGTGTCTGCAGAGCACATTTCTCCAACATCCTTGTGTGTGGCAGGAGTCCTGGTACACATGCTGTAGTTCAGTTCCAGCTCCCAGTTCCAGCCTGGGACTTTGCTTCCAGCCCCTTCCAATCCCTTCTCTGTGTTTGTCCTGCTTGGTGCCCATGTTGCCTTACATGATCTCTCAGTGCTGGGTTTGGTGCTTTCTGTTTAGGAAACTGCATCTCTTTGATTGATCTGGTGGTTTTACTGGTGCCTGGTGGGCAGCTGCCTGCACTGGAGTGAGCACAGCTCACCCTGACCCCTGGCTCCAGGAGGAATCTGTTCCAGACTCCTCTGCTTTGGAATGAAGTTACTTGCACCCATCATAAAATCTTAGAATCATTAAGTTTGGAAAAGCCATCTAAGATCATCACATCCAACCATAAACCCAGAACTGACAGTTTCACTCCTCAGCCATGTCTCTAACACCAAATCTACATGTTGTTTCAACACTTCCAGGGATGGTGATTCCACCACTTCCCTGGGCAGCTTGTTTCAATGCTTGACTACCCTTTCAGTGAAGAAATTTTTCTCAACATCCAATCTAAGCCTCCCCTGGCACAATCTCACCCTGCAGAGTTTGTCTGTAAATGCCATGTGCTGCCTCTGAGGAATCACTCTTGGAGCTTTCTGTTTGAGTGAAATACTCCAGTGTTCTCCTCAGTAAATTCAGCTGAGAGAAACTGGGGATTTTTTCTCATTATTCTGCTCTGTTTCCCATTTAGGAGGGAGGAATACAAGCTCCAAAGTTTAATCCTAGATTTCTCTGCTGACAGAGCTCACTGCACAGCCAGGAAAGCAAGCTCTGCTTGGCTTTGGGCATGGCATCATGGTTGTCCTGGACCTCTTCTCTGCTAGTTTAAGGTCCAGAGGGTGTCTGGGTTTAAACCAGGACCTTCTGGTTTGACTCCTCTTGGGAAGCAATAGCAGTAAGGAGCTGCTGTGTTACAAACCCAGGGTGAAGGGAAACGTGGGTGCTCAGCATTCAAAGCTCCATTCCCCCGTATCTTGCTTTCCCTCCTGCTGAAATGTCTGTGGGCACCCTGGGCCTTCGAAGAAACTTCAAAGGAGGCAGCACACCCTCTTCTGTTAGCACGGAAGACTGATGAATAATAGAGTGGACCCACCCACTTGTACTTTAATCTGTCATGTTCTATGGAAATTAAGCCTTTCTCTTACAAGAAGGCAATTTGTGCTCTTGGCATCCTGGGCGAGAAAGAGCTCTCATCTCCTGCTGGATTATTGATACCTTTTGTATTAAGCAATGCAGTGTCTAATTGGGCTCTTTGCCTGCTCTGAGCCACTCCCCAGACAGCGCTCAACAGCACAGAGACCTTTCGAAAGGGGGGAGCCGGAGCTTCCAACGCCTGTGCCCAGGGCTTGCTGCTGCCTGCAGGGATGGGGTGGGCAGAGCGGAGCTGCGGGGTCCGGCCGGACGTGCTCCCTGCCTTCCTCCTGCTCCAGCGGCGCGGTTGTGGACAGCCTTGATGTCAAACTCTTTGAAACGCCCCTCTTGAGCTGTCCGACTTTGCCTCCTGCCAGGATGGAAAACAACCCTTGGTGCTGGGGAGGAGCAGCATCTCTGCCGTGGTCCCGCAGGGTGCAGAGGAAACACGTCCTGCATAAACAGGCGGCCGTTTGCCCGAAGGGGGCACAGGTGCGAGCCCTGCTGGCACGGGCAGGTGTGTTTTCCTTGCGCTGGAGCGGGGCTGTAAACAAGCAGGGCGCTGAGGCCATCCTGCCCTGCCCTGCCGTGAGCTCAGCGGTGAGAAAGGGCTCCTTGTCTGGGGCAGGCACCTGAGCCAAGCCGGGGAGTGCTGGGCTTCATCCTCCTCATCCTCCACGCCTTGGCTCGGGGCAGCAAGCAGAGCTCGGGGTGGGCACCCTGCCCACCGGCCCTCGCATCTCCTGCCAGCCCAAACCCACCGGCTGCCTTTGAAGAGGTTGCACCTGAAAGGGGAGGTGGAATTCAAGGGCAGGCAGGAGCCAGGAGGCTGCCCAGCCCTGGGGAGAGGATGGCCAGTCCCTTGCTCTGCTGTGGCTTGGGAGGAGAGCCAGGACCATGGCAGGGTATTAGGAGGACACGGAGGGGCTGGGGCTGCTCCCAGGAGTTTGCTGGGTCCCTGCATACCTGATGGCCACGGCTGCTCCAGGAGGGAAGCCTGTCCAGGGGCTCCACCAAAGGTGCCAGCTTGCAGCCTGGAATGGCTTTGGGATGGGGAGACATTTGCCAGGAGGGTGCTGGGGAGAATTGCTCTTTCTTTCCCGGCCTGGGTGAGGCTGAAAGTGATGCCAGCATCTTGCATACTTTGAGGATTGAGGAGTTTCTGTGTCTCCCATGATAAATCCTGTCAGGAATGAAGGTGGGGGAGTCCAAAATCAATAAGCTGGGGAAGCCAGTGTCAGGGTCACATGGCAGTGCTGCCAGAAACCAGCTATGCTAAATGCTTAAATCCTTCCTTCCGCTGCCTTGGGACCTTCTCTGCTTCAAAGAGAGCCCTCGGAGGCCAGGGAACTGCTGACTCTTTATTTTATACATTTTTTTTAGCAAGGCTCAGTCCTTCTGGAAGGTGAGTGTGTTGGGGGCAAAGTAAAGTCCACCCCAGGAACCTGAGCCATGAGAGCCTGACGGAACCAGGCCGTGTCCATGTGCTCACATGCTCTCTGTCTTCCATCAAACACTGCCACACCTGGGCAGGTTCCTCATCTCCAGCTTGTCCTGCCTGCAAAGCCAGACTTGAGCTGCTTCCTGTCACCCTCTCTGAAACGTGGGGATCCACATCTGAACACATCCCTGGTTCACAGCAAAGGGAATTCTCCATCCAGACTGCCGAGCCACAACGTGAGCCCTGGGGCTCTGCTGTGAAGCTCCAGTGGGGAGCACCTCGCTTCAGGGGAGAGCTGCATTTTGGGCTTGAGAAGAGGGAGCAGGACGAGGAGGGAGAGCACCCAGGCGATGTGGAAAGCTTGCCATAAGGCATGGGAAGGAGGGAGCAGTGCCAAACCCATGGGCTCCTCTCCAGCTCTTCAAAGCAAGTCGTTAGAGAGAGGAGAGGAGAAGGCGGTGAGCTGCAGTTTCCCAGAGGGTAGAGAAAGGCAAGGGAAAGAATATTATGTGAAGGAAGGGAAGCTGATGGACTGAAGCCTCCTGAATGAAAGGGAAGGAAGAAAACAAACATGAGCAGGAAGGCGTAGAAGTCATTTCACAGGAGGATTTGCAGAATCATTGAGATGTATCATCACAGTGACCAAAAACAGAAGAAAAACTCCTTACCCTAAGAGGAACTTTTCTCATTCAGGCCTTTTATTTCCTATTTTGCTGGTACTGCAGGACCTGGAGAGGAGGAAGGGGAGCAGCAGTGTTTTGATGGGGAACAAACCCTGGCCAAGCCCAGCATGTGTTGTTAGAGGCTGTGGTTTACATTAGAAAAGACTCTGTGCTACGGCATCCAAGTGCATTTTGATGGTGATGATTATTTTCAGCTGCTCAAATGGTGTGAAATACAGGCGGGGAATTTACAAAAAAAGACCGTTTGGCTTCCAGAAAAAAAAAAAAAAAAAAATCCAGAGCCCCAGTCAGAGGGACAGCTGATGCTCTCCTCTCTGCTCCATAACGTGCTGCCCTGGTGGCTTTGGCATCGTGTGCCACAGCGGCTGCTGCACCTCTCCTCGTCCTTCCAGCAATGAGCAGGGTTGCATAACCAGGAACTGATGCAGATTTGCTGTTTTCTCCTCCTCTGGCTCCAGCTCCCAGAGAGTGAATGATGGCATGTTCAAAAACCTCCGAGGTCCCCCAACCCAAACCCTATCCCTGTAATCTGGTCGAGGTCTCGCCGCAGCGGTTACCACTAGAAATTTGGGTTCTATCCACAGGGTCCGTGTGGCCAGAGGCAGAGAGGTGCTGGGCTCTGTGTGGGAAAAATGAGGTCCTAGAGTGGGCAGAATAATGTGGAGGGCGGGTGGGGAGGAGGCAGGTCCTGGCACTGCCTGGCAGAAATGCTGCTTGCCTGGAATGCACCAGGGAGGGAAGGTGGTCCTTGGGCATATCCCTGGAGGATAAGACACTGGGGAGCTCATGACAGGGAGAAGTCTGGGACAGAACCATTCACCAGGTTGAAGGCATGATGTCCAGGACCTGGAGGCTCCCAAAGTCAACGGAGAGGTGCTCACCTCCAGCCCCATCCTCTCCTGGGCTTGGGACTGGCGATGCCTCCAGCCTCCTTCCTTCACCACAAATTACCTGGCCAACCCCTTCTGTCAGCCTTTTCCCCCCTTTCTAGACAAAACAACCTTTCCCCATTCCTGGGACTGCTCCCTTCTTCTCCAGACTTGCCTAGGCTCTTTCATCATGCCAATAAAAGAGCAAATGCATCACACGTTGGCCAGGGAGAGTGGAAACCCTTAAACATCTAAGAGGCGAGAGCGACAAGAGGTGTTTTCTCGAGGCTCCCTGATGCCCTGTTAGGTCAAATGTCTTGCTCTGAAGCAGGAGAGAGGGGACTTATTAAAAACCTTTCATTTTTCTGATTTTTAAGGTCCCGTTTCAGCAGGCCGGAGGTCGAGGCGTGAGTGGGGCTGTCGAAGGGGAAGGGCAGCGAGCTGACGGCGTGCAAACAGATTGTGCAATATTTGCCTTGCACAGAGCTCCCATTGTAAAGCCTGGGAGTTCTGCTTCCAATAAATCCCCTGCCATAATGCCCCATTGATGGCAAGAGAAAGGCAGTATTGAGGGCTGAAACAGCTATGGCCCCGGGAAGGGTTAAAAAATAAAGAAAAGGAGGGGAAAAAAGTAGGAAAAAAAGAGAAAGATTTGAGGCTTAGTTTTAAACTTTGCTGTGTGGCCCTCGTGGCGGATCGCAGGCGCAGAGAAATATGTGGAGCCTGTTTGCATAACCCCATTTGCAGCGAGCGCTTTCGGAGCCAAAACGCGAGTGCGGCTGGAGCCGGGGGGCAGTGGGGAGAAAAAAAGCAGGAAGGGCTGTGTTTATTTTCATTCTTGCCCCAGGCCACGTAAAATTAATAATTAAAAAAAAAAAAAGAAAAAGTAATAATTAAATATTTGGTCAGAGAACCAGCTGTGCAAATGTGAGGAGCTGTGCCAGCTGCAAGGACACGGAGGGACTTGGTCCAGGCACTGGGTTGGGTTTGATGCCTTGCAGGTCGTGTTCCTGGGTGTAAAAGCACCAAGAAGGAGCATTTTTGGCTTTGGCCCTGGCTGGTGAGTGATTCCTCAGCATGGGGAGCTTGGTTCCTGCAGGCACCTGGAAGGTCTGGGCTGGGTGATACTCTGCCCACAGAGCTGCTGCCAGCCCCACATCCAGCACCCAGCTCACCTGATGGGCCTCCCCATCACCCTGAGCTGGTAATGCCACTGCAGACCAGGCTGGGAGGGAGATTCAGTGTCTTTTGTCACAGCAGCTGATGTGACAGGGGAAAGCAGGGCTGTCCTTGCCAGGGCAGATGCAGGACCAAAGCAGGCAGGGTCTGCTGGCTGGCTCAGCATTCATGGCTGGGCCGGCTGCCAGGGGAAATCTCCCTATTGTGCAACAGGCTGGAGCTCTCCAAGGAAGCTCCTGGCTCTTGAGACATCTTTGAGTGAGGCTGGACAAGTCACTGCCTTGAATTAAGAGCAGTTGAGGGGTTGCCTGCAGGCCCTGAGTACTTTTTCCATCCCTAGACCTTGTGATGCATTAATCACTCTCAGAGCAGCTGTGCAGACAGCTTAAATCGTCCTGACCCCAAAACTCCAGACTTGTCATTTCTTCCTCCTCCTCCCTGCTAGCCACTCCCTCCTCCTTCCTCCTGTCATGAAACCATTGGGGCTGATTGCAGGGTCCCATAACACCCCATTCCTGGGATTCTAGAGTGTTTTCACTGTACCCCTTGCTGCTTTTCACTCTTTTATCATTTCTTGGAGGAGCACCCAGAAGGTGTCCATGTGCTGCTGAGACCCAGCCAGCTGTCCCTGAACCTTCTGAGCAGGGTCACTGCCAACAAATTCACTATTTATTCACCCTTTGGCTCTTGGAAAGGCTCCCCCAGCTGAGTTAACCCTGCTGTTTCCTCCCCAGACCTGGGACCAGCTTGGACCCATCATTGATTTACCTAAGCTGGCTGCCCTGGCTGTCACAGAAGGTCCCCTCCCTGTGTCAGCATGTGCCTACATCCCTGCTGCCATCTCTGTCCCTTCTTTCAACCCTCTGAGTTTTGGCCACTGACAGCAGCTTAAACTCAGGATGACTCTCTCAGCCTGTGCCTCCTCCTCCTAAGGGTGTGAGCAGGATGTGACCCACCACACGGCTGTGGAGCAGCTAATCCACACACCCGGGAGGTGCTTGGCTCTGCTCTTGCTCCTCAGAGGTGGGATCCAGCCCTGTTCCTTGTAGGTGGGCTCCAGACCCACTCAGTGGCCACACATCCCTTCTGCTGCCCCCTCCTGCACCTCCCTCCTGCTCATCCTCTGGCCCCAAGCAAGACATAGTTTCTCAGTGATCTGCGTTGCCTTGAACACAGTTTCTCTGCCATGTCTCAGGCCTGACATCTTCAATTTCCTCTCTCATCTGTAATACTCACCCAAGTGGACCATAATTTATTATTTGGAAGGAGCTCTGCTTACAACCCCTGGCGATAACTCTGTGCCTGGTTCGGGGTGTGTACAGAGCTGTGTGTGTAGAGAACACAGGGCCCAGGAGACAGGGATCCCCCGCCTCTATTTCCCTTCAGTCAGGTCCAGGCTTTTCCAAGAGGAGGATATTGTTCAAAACTAAAGGTGTTGGGGAAGAAAAGTGAGGCAAGTGGTGGGAAGGAGTGAGGGAAAGGGAGAAGAGAAGCGGGCGGAAGAAATGAGAGATGAACCCCTGGGGATTAATCAAACCTCACTGAAGGGCTTAGCCCAGCCCTTCTGAGCTGTCGAGTGAGCAGGGGTTCCTGCCAGCAGGGAAAAGTACAGAACACAGTTATCCACCCCTGCCTCCTGCTCCCATCCCCTGCACCCCTCCTTGTGCTCCTGCAAGCCCCTGAGCCCTGGCTGAAACTGCCTCTGATCCCTGTCCTTGACCCCATCCTCTCTGCCTGTGTCTAAAGCTGGGAGAAAGGAGCCCATCCTCCCTTTGCTGTTCCTGGGAGTCCCTGGGAGTGTGGAGCCTCGTGATCCCTCCTCCTCACTCCTCTATGGTGTCTGGGGTCCTAGGGAGCAGGCTGGATTGGGGCAGGGGGGACATTTGGGGACTGGAGGGTCAGTGAAAGGACAGAGAGTGTGGGAGGAGCCCAGGGAGGGGACCCAGAGGATCTGGGAAGGAGACATGTAGGCGTCCTGGAGCCATCTGTCTGATCTGCTCCTCTGAGCTGGTTCTGAAGGCAGAGCCCTCCCAGACCCCCAGTGAGCCCCCACCACAGCCCTGCAGTTGTAAAGGAAGGTGAGCTGGGGCTGGGGGCTACTGGGGTGCCCAGTGTACTGGGACCCCTCAGGTCCCCATCATTTTGGGACTGCAAACAGCCACAGGACTCAGCTCCCAGCTCGGACAGGAGTGGGTGAATTTTTGTGCTACCAAAATCCCCCTTCTTGGGCCACATCCTTTGCTGGAAGAGGTGGGGGGACAAGATGCATAGGAATGCTGGCCCTGCAGAAGGAATTGCACAGGGCCATTGCTCATCACTGCCAAAACAGCCCCTGAAGCATCAGGGCACGGGCTCCTTATTGCCAGGACCCCAAGCTCAGATCAGTACCCCTGCATTGGCAGAAGTCTCTGGTTCCCAGCAGACCTCGTCCCTGTCTGCCTGTGACAATGGCCCTTTGCTGCCCCAGTTTCCCCACTTGGAAACACTCCGTAGTGCTCTGCAAGTCCCCGGGTGGTTTTATTAACACTGGGGGTGTTCAAACAAGTTTTTGCAGCTTCTCCTTGGTCAGGATTTATCTGGATGGTGACCCTGTCAGTGCGGGCAGCTGGCCCCAGCAATCCCTCCCAGAGATCCAGCCCTCCCCGCTGCCCTCCCGGGCTGGGTGCTGCGGGGGCTTCAGCTGAGCATCCCACCAGGGCTCCTGATCCGTGCGGCACACGCCTCGGTGCAGGCAGGGAGGGAAGCATCGCTGGCTCAGGGAATGCCACGCTTAGGACCCTGCAAGCTCTGGGGCTTCCCAGCTTTTTGCTGGAGCTGCTGAGCTGGGAGGGGCCAAGCCGGCAGCTCCCCATAAACCTGGCGGCTCAGACCAACTCCTGGACAGATGTTGGGACTCTGCCTTGGAGCGGAGCTTGGGAAAAGGAGAGGGCGGCCCTTGCCCGGAGAGTGAGGAGGAGAGCTCGGCACCCCTGGGCTTGAACTTTAGCACCCTCTTCCGCAGGAGTTTAAAGACGAGGATCGTCCTATCCCGAGCGAGCCGTCTGGATAGCCGGGCAGGCGCAGGGCTGGAGCGGACGAGAAGCCAGAAACTTTCTCCGACGAGGATTTTGTGGAGCTCTTCGTAAAGAAATAAAACCTCAGGAAGCCAGGAAGTGTTTCCAACGCTCGGGACGCTGGTGAGCGGCTCCGGGCCGCCGGCAGTCCCTGCGAGGAGCCCGTCCTGCCGTGCAGATGTGCGTGATTGGAGCGGAGCGGGGGTTATTTTCCTTTGACTGAAGGCAACCCAGCCCCGGCGGATTAAGCCCTTTGTGTGCAGGCGAGTGCGCCTTGATGGAAGCGGCTCCCGCAAACCCAGCTGCGGGGGTTGCAGGGAGCATCCCCTAGGTCAGGGAGCCTCCTGGAGGAGGGGGAGACCTCCTGTTTTCGTGGCTCTGAGGCGATGCTGGGGCAGTAACTCCCCTGGCAGGCAGCACGGTGCTTCGGGATGGCCGTCTATGCCCTCACGGGCTTCTCGCTCGTCAGCCTGCTCAGCTTTGGCTATTTATCCTGGGACTGGATGAAGCCCAGTTTGGTGGCCGACGTGGCCACGGACCCCATGGAGAAACCACTGCCTCCCACCTTCACCAGGCCACCCCACATCATCTTCATTCTGACCGATGACCAGGGCTACCACGACATCGGCTATCACGGCTCAGATATCCAGACGCCGACGCTGGACAGGCTGGCAGCAGAGGGTGTGAAGCTGGAGAACTACTACATCCAGCCCATCTGCACCCCGTCCCGGAGCCAGCTGATAACTGGCAGGTAAGCCAGTGCCTGCTCACAACCTACTCTTCTCCCCCTTTGGTCCCTTCTGTAGGTCTGGGGGGTTTAACTCCAGCTTGCTGCTTGACTGATGACCTGGTGTGTTGGCAGAGGATGGAGATCCTCCAGCAGATCTGGATTTCTCTAGAAACCTTCCTGGGAAAGCAGTTGATTTCCACACAGGATTAATAGTGGCACATGGCAAGAGCAAAAATGTGCATGCTGCTGGGTAGTGGATGTCACTTCGGGAGAGGGTGGTCTCTAGTCAGGAGGTGTTTGGTGCCGGGCAAGGAGCTGTGTCCCCAGGCAGTCTCTGACACATTGGCCCTTGGAGATTTGCTGTGAAGCCCTTGGTCTGTGCTTCTCTGCATGTATGTTCAGTGCTGCACTGGGCAGCACAGGCTGAATGTTGCTCCATTGCCCTCTCCCACAGCAGCACAGTCAGATGTCCCCTTATCCTGGGCCATTCTGCCTTCTAGGATAGGTGGGGCTTTCTCTGGAGCTGCTGTGTGGTCAGCACCTATGGCAGGAGTAGGTAGGAGGCAGATCCCACCAGTCCACCTCCTTCTGAGGAGTGGGCCCCAGGGAGGTGCCTATGGATGTGGTCACCTGCTGCCTTGGGTGGTGGAACCACCCAAGCAAAGGCCTCCCTTCTCTCCTGATGGCTCTTGAGGGGTCCCAGACATCTTTGTGGTGTGCAAAGCAGGGGAGGACAGGGGTGGTTGGGACATTCAAATGAGGCATTATGAACCCACTTGCTTGTACTGCCCAGCCCTGACACAGCCCAGCCACCTCCCCAGGCTGGCAGCAATGGGGACAAATGCTGGTGGCATTTTTGTGAGATGCCTACTGAGCCTCTGTCTGTGTTCTTTGCATCTGGTTTTGGTTCTTATGGATGCATGACGAGCTCCCTGTCCCTGGCTAGAGCTTGCTTCATTGGGTTGGGTTGGGTGACATGGAGATCTGCATTTATTTTGGGTCTCTAACACATAAAGTGCCATCATGTCCTCACCCAGTGCTGCTCCTCATCACCATTGCTTTCCTCTGGCTCTTCTTCCTGGCAGGTACCAGATCCACACGGGACTGCAGCACTCCATCATCCGCCCTCGGCAGCCCAACTGCCTGCCCCTCGACCAGGTCACCCTGCCACAGAAGCTGCAGGAAGCCGGCTACTCCACACACATGGTGGGCAAGTGGCACCTTGGCTTCTACAAGAAGGAGTGCCTGCCCACTCGCCGGGGCTTCGACACCTTCCTGGGCTCCCTGACAGGCAACGTGGATTACTACACCTACGACAACTGCGACGGGCCGGGCGTCTGCGGCTACGACCTGCACGAAGGGGAGGACGTGGCTTGGGACCAGAGCGGGAAGTATTCCACCTTCCTCTACGCCCAGCGCGTCAGCAAGATCCTGGCTTCCCACAGCCCCAAGGAGCCCATCTTCATCTACGTGGCCTTCCAGGCGGTCCACACGCCGCTGCAGTCCCCCAAGGAGTACATCTACCGCTACCGCTCCATGGGCAACGTCGCCCGCCGCAAGTACGCGGCCATGGTCACCTGCATGGACGAGGCGGTGAAGAACATCACCTGGGCCCTCAAGAAGTATGGCTACTATGACAACAGTGTCATCGTGTTCTCCACGGACAACGGTGGGCAGACCTTCTCCGGGGGAAGCAACTGGCCGCTACGGGGCCGCAAAGGGACGTACTGGGAAGGGGGAGTGCGTGGCATCGGTTTTGTCCACAGCCCCCTGATCAAGCGCAAGCGTCGGACAAGCTGGGCGCTGGTTCACATTACAGACTGGTATCCGACTCTGGTCAGTCTGGCCAGGGGGAACCTGAGCAATGTCCAAGGCTTGGACGGCTATGATGTCTGGCCTGCTATCAGTGAGGGCAAGGAGTCGCCACGCACCGAAATCCTGCACAACATCGACCCCTTGTACAACCACGCCAAGTACGGCTCCTTGGAGGACGGCTTCGGCATCTGGAACACGGCTGTGCAAGCTTCCATCCGGGTTGGGGAGTGGAAGCTCCTCACTGGTGACCCAGGGTACAGCGACTGGATACCCCCACAGACCCTGACCAACTTCCCGGGAGCTGGTGGAACCTGGAGCGTCTCACCGACGGCCTGAGGAAGTCTGTGTGGCTCTTCAACATCACCGCCGACCCCTACGAGCGCTACGACCTCTCAGAGCAGCGCCCAGACGTGGTCAGGAGCCTCCTGATGAGGTTGGTGCACTACAACCGGACGGCCATCCCGGTGCGGTACCCTGCGGAGAACCCCCGGGCTCACCCAGACTTCAACGGTGGTGCCTGGGGACCTTGGGCCAGCGAGGACGAGGGGGAGGAGTGGGAAGGTGGCCGGGAGCCTCTGAAAAGCAGGAACAAGAAGAAGAAGTGCAAGATCTGCAAGCTGCGCTCCTTCTTCCGCAAGCTGAACACCAGGCTCATGTCCAACCGCATCTGACGGGACACTCCCCCAGCATCCACCCATCCTGGCCAGGGTGGAGCTCTGGACTGCAGTGCCATGGGGTGGGAGCGAGGGAGAAGGACAGGCAGGGAAGTGGCCAGTACTCTCTTGCTTTCCCTTGCTCCAGGGTTCACTCCAAAACACTTCTCCTCCCTGGCTGGAGTGGTGGCCACAGGGGATTGCTCCCAGGGGGTGAGGAAGGTCGATGTGGTCTCTGCTGCGGTGCTCGGTGGTGGTGAATGACTGTGCTGAGCTGGGCTGGCCCTGCACAGCTGCTTCCAAAGAGAGAGACCTTTTCCTCAAGGATTCTGCAACCAATCATAAGCTTTAAGTGTTGGCCCTCTCAAGGGCAGGAGGAAGCATGGGGGGCTCTGCCTTCACATTAACCCTTGCCATTTCCCTTTATTTACTTCTGGCTCTCAGGCTGCAGCCAAGCAGCTGCAACCTTTGTTCTTGCTCTGGGAACTCTAGGGCCTCCCCCAAGCCCAAGACCACGTTGCTTTTTTGTGGAGGGGTGGATTCTTGACCATGCATGTCAGACCTGAGATCAGCGTGGCTGGACTAAGTCATGCTGCTACAGTGACCTCATGGGGCTGTGGCTTCCCCTGTCCACTGGCTGGGGGGGCTGGAGCAGCCCTGATGAGGAGCTGTGGCCCATGGAGGATGCTCTCAGAGGACAGGTGGTTCTCTTTGGCCTCACATTTGGGAGGCAGGTTTGCCCCCTCCACATGGGGTCAGCCACCCAGCAGAGCCTTCCACCCAAAATTTGCCTGGACAGCCCCTCATGTGCAAGCGTCTATGCACCCCTGTTCCTCCCTATGAATCCTACACATCCTGCGTGCCAGCTACTCAGTACAACTGCCCCTTCCCAGTGCTGTCCCTGTCCCCACATCCCATTGCTGAACCTGGGGCAGAGGGAAGATCTCAAGAAGGTCTCTGCAGAAGCTGACCTGCTGTTTGGTAGCTGCAGGACTTTGGGGCCACGGTGGAGGACGGGGCGATGGGGACGTCTCCCACCTGCCAGCACCGCGCCGCATCCCCTCGCTGCAGATGGGCACTGCTCTCCCAGCAGCGCAGGCGTGGGGAGGAAAACACCTCCCCATCATCCGCTGCTGTGGGGAGCCAGCCCATCCCATCGCCAGGGGCCGGGGAAGCCAGCACAGCTCCGGGCCCCCGCGCCTCCGGCGGGGTGCGAGCGCGCGTACGTGCGCTCGCAGGAGAGCTGGCGAGGATGGAAGGGGGTAAATAGCTTTCAAATGGTTTTGGATGCATGGTGCATTTCCATTTACACAATGTGTTTTACATTTCTCCCCACAGGTTTCTCTTGGTGCAGCGTGTGTAGGCGAAGGCCCTGCTGTGAATTTTGAAAATAGTTATTTTTGTCTCTGGAAAATGAGGCCCGTTAGGACTTGTCAGCTCTTGGATGAGCAGTGTGGGCTTTCTTCTTTTTTTTTTTTTTTTTTTTCTTCCCCCCCCCTCTTTCTCCCTTGCAAAATAACATTCATTTAAGATCTGTCATTGAAAGATGTGACAATTGGCAGCGTGCACACTGAATACCTTTCAGTGCGCTTTCAAGCCCTGTGTGTGAGAGAGGGATGAGGATGGGAAGAGAATGCAATGACATGTTTGTATTTTTTTTTCTTCTTACTCTTAGCTGGATCATTTGGGGGTATTGGGATTTTCTACAGAAACAAAGGGAAAAAAAAAACCCAGCTGACAGCAAGGCAGAAGAGAGGAGGCCTCTTCTTGTAGAGCTGGGAATGAGTTTGAGAAGCTGGAGTGTGGCGGTGCGTGCGCCAGTCCCTGCTGCTCTGTGCACGCCCATCACCGTGCCATCCCACCCCGCTGGCTCCCTGCATCCCGGCACCCACATCCCAAGGACAGGTTTCAGAGGGGACTCAGCTCCTCCATCAGCCCCATCTCCATCCCTGCTCCCTCAGCATGTTGCTCCATGGTTCCCATGGCATCACCTGGGCGGAGGTGAGCCCCAGGAGGATGCTCCACATCCTCGAACTACCTCAAATCAGCCAGCCTGGCCCCGGTGATGTGCACCAGAGCGGGGCTGCGGCACCGGCTGCCATTTGGCAAAGCCAACCAGTTGCTGAAAATAAAGCGACACTTTGCTGAAGAAGAGGAGGCTGCTGCAGGCAGAGCCAAAGCCAGGGGAGAGCAGGGGGTGATGCTGCAGGGGCTTGGTAACAAATATTGGCTAAGGGCAAGTTGGTGCTGAGGGGAATGGGAGAGCAGGGCTGGATGTGGGGTGGTGACAAGGCTCGGAAAATGGCTTTCATTTCCATATTTATATAAATGCATCCAAGTTTAGTCCTTCTTTTATTTTTTTTTCTTCAAAAATGGAAATTTCCATGAAAACATGCTCGATTTTTCTCCCTTCCCTTTTCCTAACATCCCCATGAAAATGTTTGTCTGGTGTCACTTCCTCTTTCTAGGTTTGGATCTGTTGGGCTGATGCTGGGTTTGCAGTCAGCCTGGCCACAGTGGTGGATCTGCTGTCATCTGTATTTTAATTAAAAAGAGTTGGATTCTGAATCTTTGCAAGAAGAAACAGCTGAAGGAATGTCTTAGTCCCTGAAAACAAAGAGAAGTAGTCAGGAGAATTGCTGGGTGCTTGGAGAGAGCAAAGCCTCCAGCCCGAGGACAGCAGTTGTCCTTCACCACTGATTCCAGCTGTGCTGTATCTGAACATTGGGCTGGGAAAGGAGATGCAGCTGCTGCCACGTGTTCTCCTCATCACAGCAGAGTTCATTAATGGTCTGTGCTGTGAAAAAATGCAGCTATGTGCCAAAATCCCGTGTTGTCAGGGAGCTGAAGTCCCCTGGGACGGTGCGTGTGCTCTGGCTGCCAAGGGGTTAATGCAGCTGGAGAGCTGCTCAGGCGGTGGAATTCCCTGCACCCGGGAGATGTGTTTTCACAGACGGGCTGAGGCTCCCCTCCTTCCCAACCTCCCTTCAAAGCGCCTGGCAAGCCCCCGGCAGCTCCACAGCCCAGCAGCAGCTGGGCATAGGATGGGGGCCGGGGGGATGGGGCAGGCGGTGCACCCGGGGCCATCAGGGATGGAGGAGTGGTGGCTGCCTCTGTGGGCACGGACTGGCTGTCTCCACCCGGGCTGCTTCCATCCTGCTGGCTGGATCGAGTGGGAAGGGGATGGGCTGGGAATGAATGGAGTTGGGATGGGACAGAGATGGGGAGGAGGATAAGAGGAGGGTGGGGCTGGGCTGGGCTGGGAAGAGAAGGGGAGTGGGATAGGACGGGGATGGAATAGGGATGGGATGTGCCAAGCAGGACTGGGGGTACGTCAGAGCCTCTCCAGCCCCACAGGCAACCCCCACCCGAGAGAGGGAAGCCCTGTGTCAGGACAGGGGATGGGCATCCCAGCAAACTGCCCCAGTGGGAGAGTGGCAGAGCACCCTGAGCACCTCAGAAGGAGTTCTGCATCAGGGGCACTTGTGTCCTTTCTCATGCCAGTGATCTGAGGACGTGTTGTTTTGCAAGTTCCCCCCACTCAGATCCAGTGCACGATGCTTCCAGGGAGCCACATGGCACCTACTGAGTGTCCCCAAGTATCATGGACACGTCCACAGGAGGGTCTTTGCCTATGAAGCCTGCTGTCAGGGAGTGGGTGGCACTGAGGACACCCTGTCTCAGCCAAAAGCAGCTTCCTGTGGTTGCAGGAGCAAGTGCTGGGCCTGTAGGGACAGGGCACGTTTGCAAACACAGCCCTAAATGTAAATCAGCTCTCCTCAACATGGTATTTATAATCTTATCTAAAAATAACCCCAAATTCAGCTTCCCAGAGGACAGCAACTAAACATCCCCCAGACCCCAGCTTGCATGTGAAACTGTCCCAGTAATTTTGGGATCTCTGCAATATGTAATTGGCAGCCTGGCTGGTTTGGTGTGCGAGGCACTGCTGCAAGCCCCAGCCCCTGGGAGCAGGGGCACCTGCTGCAGCCCCCCCAGGACACGTGCATCCTTCCTGAGCTGCCCACCCAGCGTGTTTGGGGTTCAGGATCCGACCTTGGGTGCCCACCCTGGGGCAGCCCCGTGCTGGGATGCAGAAACCAAAGCTCTGCAGGTTTGGAGAGCAGGATGCATTTTTGGAGAGGCAGCCTAGTGATGGAGGGGAGCACTGGGGATGAAGGTCTCCATCAGG
The DNA here is from genome assembly GCA_017589585.1 of Phylloscopus whistleri. Lineage (NCBI taxonomy): Eukaryota > Metazoa > Chordata > Aves > Passeriformes > Phylloscopidae > Phylloscopus > Phylloscopus whistleri. The sequence continues at coordinate 3,244,840 of JADMLD010001555.1, read as the reverse complement.
TGGCCAGACCCGAGCACGGCAGCAGGAGAGCAGCATGGCTCCCAAAGCCCTGCAGGAGCAAATCTTGGGATGGCTGGGAACAGACACATCCTAAGAATATCCTGAGGCCTCTGGGAGAGGGCTGGGACTACTCCCCTCTACAGGGGAGCCCCCAGCTCAGAGGTGGAAGGTTCCACCCAGAGCTCCTGCTCCCCTCGGGTTGTCCCCAGGCACCCAGGATTGGGACCACGCAGCACTTCCTGCTTGGGAAAACATCATCAGCAAAGCAGAGCATGTTCAGCACACAGGAGTCTGACACCCCCTTACCCTCAGAAGGAAAAAATGTCGAGGAAAAGGAAAAAAAAAATCAAAAAACAAAACTGAAGAGAGAGGAGAACAGAGAGGGAGAAACTTTTCCTGGAGAGTCATGTCTCTGCCAGGCAGGAGAACCCTGGGGAGGGAGGCAGGGTCCTCACGGAGGGGTTTGCCATCACCCCCTGCCCGGGTGAGGGGTTTGGGCTGTCAGGGGTGCAGCAGGGGCCCCGGGGGGGAAGGAAGGGACAGACCCCTCCTCCTGGCTCCGGGAGCAGGCAGAGTCACGCGTGTGGGGCTGAGCACGTGTGGCAGCGTGGGGGTGGGCACGGGGAGGGGGGCAGGTCACATTGCCGAGCTCACGGGGACACGAACAGCAGCGCGGGTGGGAGGGAGGTGGGAGTGAGGCAGGGGCACAGAGCCTCCCACGGGCATCCACGGGGTCTTGGGAGTGGGGGGCTCTTGCCTCTAGGGTTCCAAGGGGCTGCTGGGGGCTTGCAGCAAAACGCTGGAGGAGGAGAGCACTCCCACAAACATCCGGATGCACCGGCCCCCACGGCAGCCCCCATCTCCTGGCACAGCCCCCCTGGGGTGGGGAATGAAACCCCCTTTTCTGTGGGAGCAACACGGGGAGGAGTTGTGCAGATGCCTGGAGGCATTTTGGGGACCATCATGTCCCCAGGGCACAGATGGCACATGTGGCACTGTCTGCGCCCCAAGTGAGGGTGCCTGGTGTGCTCTGCCCATGCCAGGGCATGGCCAGGGTGGGTCTGGAGGCCATCAACCCCTGGGGACTGTGACCCCATCCCTGTGCCCATCCATGGCTGGGAATCACTCCCTGCTGTGCCACCAGGTTCCCCTGGATGGGGCCCGACAGGAGCTGGAGGCTGGATGCAGGGATGCAAGGTGGGGATGAAGGTGCACAATGGTGCAATTAATGGAAAAGCCATTAGACCTTTCTCCTCCTCCCCCTCCTCTTCCTCACTCCGCCACTTGCTGTCCTCCTCCACTTCCACCTCCTTTCTTCTCTCCCTCTCTGCTCCTCCTCTCTCCCCTCTCAAAGATTTCTCCCTATTTTTGTCTGGTTAGAACCTTTTTTTTTCCTTTTAACCCTTCCCTGGCAGCCTGAAAGGGAACTCAATCCATCTCAGCTGCCAAGGGCAATGCCCTCCCAGCCAGCACAGGGAGTCCCTTTTCCTGTTGTGATGAGGGTCCTGCTGCTGCAAAATCATCCAGAAATGGGACAAAAGCTTAGTAGAAAGCTCTTCTGGGGGATGTCAGCAGGTGGAAAGTGCAAGGGGTGATGTAGACAGAGGGGGTGGTGCTGCATCCCCAGTGAGGGCTGGTGGGGACTCAGAGGGAAACCCCTTCCCTGAGGTTTTGGACCTCACAACTCCACTTTTATTGTGCTTTTTGTGCTTTCCTATGTTCAGCACAGCAGAGATGCGACTCAGCAACAAAAAATCCAAGGACTGGGGAGCCAAACCTTCCTCTTATTCCCACTTTGAAACTCTCCCCTTCCTACCCTGGTTTGGGCACCACAGGCACACAGCACCCCAGGACACAGCCTTTTTGCTCCCCTCCAGCTGAGCTTCAGGCCAGGCTGCTCACCCCTCTCTGGGGGGGACCCTCAGGAGCTGCTCCACACAAACCCCAGGGCCCTTTTGGGGGATGCAGTGGGCAAAGGGGGGAGTGGGGGGCAGCCAGCCCCCCTGCAGTGTGAGTGGGGCCAGCCCCTCTGGGGACCCCTGGCTGAAGGTGGGACGGTGTGAGGACCTGGGGACCTGCCATGGTTTCTCCAGCTTCTCCTGACACACTTCTGCTCCATCTGCTCACTCTTACCACGATGTGTCCCCATCCCACAGCCCCCAGAACCCCCAAGAATCCTGCTGCAGGTACCAGCAGGGCCCGTATTTTTTTTTTTTTTTGGGGGGGGGTGGGGGGGATAAACAGTTGCTGGGGTGACAGCATCCTCCTGCAACATGGAAACCACGGTTTCCATGGAAACCTTTTTTGCCCCAATTATTTCACCACTGCCACAGCCTTTAATTTGCCTTTAATAGTTGTATTTTAGATAACCCCCTCCCCCCTCTGCAGCAGGTGGGTGACCCCCGGGCAGCCCCCGGGCCGGGTCCCCAGCAGGGCCCGGGTCCCCACGGAGGGCGGCGGGTTTGGGAAGCAGTTGCCCCGGCAACAGAAACAGGGCGTTTCTGGCAGCGGTGGTCACCATGGGGACGGGGATGCTGACGAAGGCTTGTGAAGCTGAGAAGACAAATTGCCCTCATCATTATCTCTGGGCTTGTCAATCAAATATATTCCCTTATTTACCTCAGCGAGGAGAGAGCCCCGGGAGCACACGGAGAGGGAGGGAGCGAGAGGAGAGCTGCTTGCCCCAAATTCTGCACCGGGAGGGAGCATTTCCAGCCCCTCGGGATGGCCACCATCACCTGCAATCGCTTCACTGAGGAGTACCAGCTCTTTGAGGAACTGGGCAAGTAAGTTGGAGATGGGGCTGGGATGCTCAGAGCGGGGCTGTGCCCTGGCTGGGAGAGAGCCTCAGCGGTGCTGGGAACTGCTGGAGATGAGGGAAAGGAGATGGGCACGGAGAGAATGCAGTGGGAATCGGAGAGAGCACGCGAGTGAGCATGGGGGTTCCCAGCCCCAGACCTGCTTCTCTGTCCCTACCTGAGTTCAGGGGCTGCTGATGGGTGTTGGGCTGGGGCTTGGGACACCCCAGAGGTCTGGAGCTGCCTGGGAAGGGCTCGGCTGCCCCTTGCACGGAAAAGCTGCTCCCAGGAAAGAAGGCTGCTAGCTCCCTTGGGAAGTTCTCCAGCTGGGCGGAGGGACAGGACAGCTGAGGAGGAAAGCCAGAACAGTGGGCACCCCTCACATTTCTTTAGGGAATTTATCTGTGTGGATTCACCGGGGCTTGACTAGTCCTGCAGGAGACCCAGTCTGCCTGGCAGCCCCCAGAGAGTCCCGGTGGCTTTTGGAAAGGTCCAGGATATTCCCCAGCCCTGTCCCAGTGCGGGTGAGGCATAGCCCTGCCTGACCCTGCTTTCCTGCGAGGGAGGCTCAGCTCCTCTGCTCCAGGTGTCATCGTGTGTGCCTGTGTGTGTGTGTCTGTGTGTGTGTGTGTGTGCAAACAGAACTGCCTCTGCACAGCCAGGGGATCCTGGGGAGCTCTGAGCACCCCAGGGTGGAGCAGGGGATGCCAGGTTCCCCGTGTGGAGGGATGCTCCGCGTCCCGCCCAGCGTGGCTGTAAAACGGGCGCAGGAGTGAGCAGACATGTGCCTCTGTTTTGGTTTCTGTGCCTTTCTTTGGAGCTGGTGTGTAAATCTGGGCCGTGTGGCTGCCGTCCCTTCGGAGTGGCTGGCAGAGTGGTGGTGGGCTCAGGGTGCCTGTGCCCCAGAGGGGAAGCTTTGTCCATCCGTGGGCACAGGGGTGCTCCAACCCCGCAGCCCGCATCGCCCGGGCACGGAGCAGCCTGTGCCAAAGAGTGTGCCCACATGCACGTGGGCGAGTGAAACGGGGCTGAGGGAGAAGGGAGAGGGCAGAGATGGGGAAATGGAGAGGCTGAGACAGGAGGACTTTGTGCTGGCTGGGCTGAATGCTGCTCACAGTCCCCAGGCAAACTGTGGCACCAGGGTGCTGCTGCAAAGTGCAGCTCCGTGGAGGCAAATGGACCCTCCCTGTCCTGGGACACTCACATCCATCCCTGTGACATCAGGGTGACAGAGAGGGGCTGGTGGACAGCAGGGGATTGGGTTGGGGAGTGGGTCCCTGTGGCAGGGACAGTGCCCAGCTGGCACTGCAGGCAGGGGGATGGGCACCCGCCGGGAGCTGGTGGCAAGGTGGGATGTGGAACCTGCTTTTTCCAGCCTTTTCTCGGCTTTTCAGGGCTCTAGGGCTTTGTGGTGGTGGCAGGGGCTGGGCAGGTGAGGCAGTGGCTGCTCCGTGCCTGTGGTGAGGCTGTGGGGCTCTGGCTGGGCAGAGGTGGCTGTGGGGATGTGGAGGGGAGTTCGCAGGCCGGGAGTGGCGGGGGAGGAGCAGGAGGGCTCCTGAAGGTATCTGGGTGGGTGCTGACTGGAGGACTGGAGAGCAGCCAGGCTCCGGGGCTGCCTGCTTTGCCCAGCACTGTGGTGTAAAACCACCTGGACAGATGCATTTTAGCAGGAATAAAGGAGCAAAGCTGGCGCAGCAGCTCACCAGCCCCTGAGAGCATCGCCCCCACCACGCCAGCTCTGGGGTGATGCAGGGGCAGCAGCAGCCCCAGCTCGCTGCATCCCACGCTTTCCCATCCACTCAAGGGGGCAGGTACAGCAGCACTGAGGTATTCCCGAGTTAGGGGCTTCACCAGCTTAGCCAAGGTGATGTGGGGCTGGTTGGGGATTTTCCACTGGGACGGTTTCCAGCACATCCTGGCAGATTCAAAAATCAGCGGTTTCCCATGGGGAAATTTCTGCTTCATGGGCTTAGAGAGGGAAATGAGGACGAAGCGCTGCACCTCTGCTCCGCTGCGGCAGCTGCTCGGGCTGGGAAGTGCCGTTCCTCCTCCGGAGAGATGCTCCCGGTGCCAGGCGGGGTGGGTCTGTCCTGGCAGGGCTGGGCAGAGCGGCTCTCCCCGCAGCAGCAGACCCTGGCAGGGAGCAGCGTCCTGCAGGGATTCAGAGCAGAGAGGGTCCATCTTGAGTTTGCTGGCCCCAAGGGATTGGAGCGGTTTTTTGGGGGGAACGCGGTGTGTCCCCAGCCCAGCTGGCAGGACGGCGGGTCGGGGCTCCCGGCTGCTGCAGCCGCCCCGTTTCTCTGCCGTTTCCTCGGCTGTCACCCATCCTGGCAGCCGGGCGGGTGCGGGGTTGAGATGCCACACACCAAACGGTAGCACCGCGGTGGGGCTTTGGGGGCAGGCAGAGACGGGGAGGGAGATCTGCAGTGTGCCCAGCGAGGCACAAGCCCGCGGCACATCCCTGCGCCTCCCAAGCATGGGAGGACATCTGTCCCGAGCGGGGAACACGGAGCTGGGGAAAACCCACTGCTGCGGCAGCCCCCGCGAGGCCGAGCAAGTGAAGGGCTGCTCCGATGCCCCACGCTTGCGGGAGGGAATCAGGCGGAGGGCGGGGGGCAGCGGGGGGGACAGGGAGAGGATCCTGCCCACGGCCCCCCGGAGTAGGACAAACATGAAGTGCAGCTCCATCGGCGCCTCCAAATCCGCCCCCGCAGCAGGTTCAGGGAGAGGCTGGAGACAATTATCGTGCCGAGCCGTAGGATCAGCCCCTGCGCTCCCGGAGCTGCAGGAGAGGGGGCTTATTAAAAGGAAAAAAAAAATAAAATATGGAGGAACAAAAAATCCCCGGCCCACACTCTTCTCTCTAGAAAGAAGATAAAATGCCTCGGAGGAGGAGGAGGTGTTGAAGAGAGGGAGGGCGGCAGCAGCACAGCCGGGCGCTGGCAGGGAAGGTGTGAAAAAGGGAGAAGCGGAGCATCCTGGTGGCAGAGCCGCTGCTTCAGCTGGTGGGGAAGGCCCTGGGGACAAGGCACGGGGTCATGCCTGGCCTAGGGACCCAGGGACAGAGGCTGCAGGGCTGGGGTTCGGCGGTGCCAGGGCTGCAGGGACAAGGCTTGAGCTGGGCTGTGGGTCCAGCATCACCCTGCACTGGCAGCCAGCCAGGTGACAAGGACACGGTCTGTACCCATGGTCCTGCAGGTGGTGTACCCATCTCCTGCTCAGACTGGGACATGCTGTCTCATCCCAGCCAGGCAGAGATGGGGGTCCTCGGCTGTCACCCAGGTTGGGGTGATTCCCATCCAAAGACCCAGCGCCCTGGGAGCAAAGGGACACGCTGCTGCCCATGGCCAGGGAACAGGATGTGATTCCTTCCTTCCAGAGGGATTTCTTGCAGGTCAGAAGGGCTGAGCTCCCTGCCTGGCACCCCCAGCACTGCCTGCAGTGCTCCATGAGCCCCTGGTGTGGAAGGGGATGCTGCCTTTGCCATGAAGATGTTGTATTTAGATGGAGCAAAGGGGGGCTTTTCTCCCCCTAGGCTGGAAAAATCCTACATGGGACTGAGTAGCAAAGGAACAGCCTGGCACAGGGAATAGAGCCTGGCTGGGGGTCAAACACCCAATGTGGGAGCTTTCTGGCCAATGCAGACCCACTGAAGGACCCAACTGTAACAAGGATGGGGGTATGGCAGGCATGCTGTACCCCTGGGTATCCAGCACCTGCATCCAGTGTTCCATGTTCCACCCACCCTCCAGGCACACAGGGCTTTGCTTATGCTTTACAGACCACAAATAGACATTTGGTTTCTGTTAGGAAGGTCTGGAGGAGCCAAAAGCCAGGAATGCAGCTGGGAGAGTGAAACAGCCATTTCCCATGGCTCCCCGCTTTTCGCTGTTCAATTCAAATAAATCAATGAGCAAGTGCCTGTGGACACTGGGACCAGGAGTGACCATGGGTCCCCAGCCTCCAGTGGATCTGGGACACCTGTACCCCTCCAGCCTCATGCTGGGTTCTGCAGTGAAACCCCAAGCTGGGGCAGAGGGACATCCCTGCTTGCTGTACTCTCTGCTGCAGACTGTCCTGCCACTGCAGAAACATCACACACATCTTCAGGAAAAGGAATAGAGAAGATGAGTCCCAGGTATCCACAGGAACCCACAAACCCTACACAGTGTGGGGCTCCCAGCAGGATGAAGAGAGCGAGATCACAGAACTGCCAATAGCTCTGGTCTGCCTACCTATGGCAAGCTGGATGTGAAACATTTCGCCCACCCTTTCCAGTTAATTCTTCCCCAGGATTCAGGGATATTAACAGCTCAGCTCTTTCAGCAGCCAGGATGAAATGGCAGGACGGGGAAGCTGGGAAGCACCAGGATGTTTTCCCCCAACTCCTGCCTGGCACGTGCCGTGAGCGATGCTCCGCGCGGCAGCACTGGCTGCGTGGGCTGCCAGCTCTGCTGGGGCTCCATCCCCATCCCTCCACACCCGCTGCTCGCCTGCTCTCCTAAAAATCACACTCAAACCCAAATTGCCCGTCTCCACCCACCCCCGCCGCTCAAATCAATTATCCGCCGCTCTTGCCAGCCCGCGGCCTTTTATTCCTCGGCAGGGAGTTGGAGTGGGGTGAAGGGGAGTGGGGGAGGGTGGGGCAGGAGGTGGGATTGCTTTTGATAGTTGTTATTTTAGCGATTGGAGAGGCTTGGCAGGAAAGGGAACCTGGCACAAAGGTTGTGCTCAGCGGGGCTGGAGCGTGCGTGTGTGTGTGATTGCAGTGCTGCAGCTCCCAGCATTGCGCCGGCACTGGCAGTGCCACGGGCTGGCAGGACTTGGGCTCTGGGCTACCAGGGCAGACAGCAGCCTTTGGAGTGTCCCAAACACTCGTGCTCGCTCCCCTGCCAGACCCCAAGAGAGATTTGCACATTGGCTCCTGCGTGTACAAGGTGCAACAGCATCCATCCCTGTCCAGCTGGGCTCCATCCTCACAAGGTCCCTGGGCTGTCCCTGCCTGGGTGACAGTTCTGCAGGGAGGGGGATCTGGCACTGGTCACAGCTGCCTGTGAAAGGTCTAGAACAGTCAGAGTCACACAGACTGAAGTGGCCGAGAGCTACGTGGCAGCTGCAGCCATCACAATTTCCCTTGGAAATCAGTGCCCCTGGTAAATCACTGCTCCTTCCCTCCTGGCAACAGGTAGGGCAAAGCCAGAAGGAAGAGGAGGAAAAGTGCACGGTGCCTGGGGTGTCCCAGAGGAGCACGGAGGGGAGAAACCCACATTCATCTCTGGGTCTGCATGTGCCTCCTCTCATCATTCCTCAAGGACAGTGGTGCAGGGAAGCTGGCTGAGATCCCTCTGTGTTTTGCCCAAGTCCCTGCCCCAGGCAGCACCTGTCCCCATCTTTGTCCCCATGCTGTGGCTGCCCCCACCCCACAGCCACCCGAGAGCTGAGCTGTGCCCGTTCACCTCTGGCTTCTCCTGTTCCAGGGGTGCTTTCTCCATTGTCCGGAGGTGCGTGAAGGTGCTGGCAGGACAAGAATATGCAGCCAAGATCATCAACACCAAGAAGCTCTCTGCTCGAGGTAAGCACTGAGGGTGTTTTGGGGAATGCTTGAGGTGAGCAGGGCTCATGTACCAGGGAATTTCTCCCCTCTGCGTGGTGCTGGGATGATGCCTTTGATGTGCAATGAAGTGAGGGGGTCTTTGATTGCCATGGGGACCCCCTCATCCCACCCTGTCCTGGCTGCAGTACACACTGAGCTCCCTGATGGATGGGGTGAACGACCCAAGGAGGTGCCTTGGTGGCTGCTCACCACATCCCATCTGATCACAGGGATGCATCTGCAGCCTGGCTGTGCCAAGGCTCAGGGGAACCCCCAGACCCCAATCTGCCTCAGGAGCAGAGGACCCCATTTCTGTCCCTGAGAGCCCCCCACCACCCTGCACACCCATTGCAGCAAAATGATGGTTACAGCTTTGCAACGAAGTCAGACCACTGCCAGCTCTGGGTGCAGGGTAGCACAGTTATTTTGGGAGCATACCCTTCTGAGAGGGTCCCCACTGACACCCCATCCCTGCTCTGGGGTCTGTAAGTTTTCTTACTCATATACCTACATCAGTGAAAGGCGAACATCCCTTCAGGTGGGGGTTTGGCTTCATTTCTACCCGGAAATGGGCCCTCACCCCTCGCTGCCGTCTGCTCTGGTGGAGCACATCGGCTGTTTGCTGCTGGAAGAGGTGCTGGCGGGCCTGTCCTGGTGGGTGCTCCTCAGAGTGAGGCTGAGCCAGCACAGAAGTCATCAAACAGCCCTTGCCCCAAGCCAGGGAGCCCTCTGCCCCCAGGCACCTGGCGGCAGAGCTGTGATGAGGCGGATTGAAAGGATGAGGCAGCAGATGCCATGTCCCTGCTCCGGCTCCTCCCTGGCTGTCGGAATGCAGGATGTGTGCTGGGAGGAAGCACCCTGCCAGGAGGGTTTAATTAACCTCCCTCGGTGTCTCTCCCAGTTCCACTGCTGACCTCTGAAGGCAAAACTGAGATGCAGAAAAGAGTGACAAGCTCCTTCCTGACCTGGAATTAAACCAGTATGTCGCAGTGTCTCTCCCACAGTGCTGCCGAAGCGGCACAGCACCAGCACTGAGCCCCTCAGGTCCCCCAGCACTGACCCCTGCCCCTCTTCAGGGATGCAGATCATTTTCTTCCTTCAAAGCCAAAGGCTGGGCTTTGGGCAGGGTGTGCAGTGCTGGGCTCAGCCCTTGGCTCCTGCCCGTGTACCCCAGCTGGCAAACGCCTCCCCGTTTTCAGGGCTGCCTGGAGCAGCAGATTGAGCCACCCTCCCTTTGCTCCCTTCTGCCTCCGCCTGCCTCCTCCGGCAGTTTGCCCCTCTCCACTCTCTCCTGAGGCTTGTGCTGTCCCTGCAGTGCTCAGCAGTTCCCTGGAGAAGCTTCACTGGGGTTATTTTCCCTGCTCTGCCAGCTGGAATCACCAGTGACTTTGGCTAATGGTCTGGAACCCCCCATTTCTGCAGTGCTGGCAGGGAGGATGGCGCTTCCCCAGAAACAAAGGGCAGGAAGGAGAGAACTGGGGAGAAGGTGAGAGAAGCTGCAAAACATCCCCAGCCATGGTCTGTTTCTTTAGACATCCTCCTGGCTGCCAACACAGAGGGGCCAGGAGGAGAGGTGGTGGAGATTTTGGAGGAAAAATGGGATTTGGGTGTGTGCAGGAGCTGGGTTTGTGGGATAGGAGAGGCTGTAACCCACCTCCCCAGAGAAGTGCTTGCTCCACTGTCCCTCCATCTCATCCCTGTCATCCACCCCACAATGGGCGTAAGTTGTGAGAACAGCCTGAACTCCAGCCTCTCCTTGTCACCCTGTCCCACCCTGGGAAGGTTGTCACCCATCAGGGGAAACAATGTGGGGAGCTGAATGAGCCCACCAAGGTTATCTCAGCCTTCAGCTCACAGAGAACAGGCTGCAAAGCTCACCCCGAGCCCCAGGACAGGGTACTGAGCCCTGGGGAAGGCTGCAGCTCCACAGGGAAGGGGCTGCATCACCTTCACGTCTCAGCGGTCGGAGACACCCAGGTTTGGTTTGATGCAGAGCGAGACTCCAGGGTGTGAACCTGCAAGGTAGCAGTGATAGCACTGAGAGACAGCAGCCCTAATTATATCCTCGCTGGTCCTGGCTGCTGAGCTCCTGCACAAAATGCCTCCAGTCAGGCACCTCCATGCAGAGTGGCTGGGTCAGGTGTGAGCAAGGAGAGAAGCGCAGAGGAAGAAACAAAATGATTTGCAGATTCGTTCGGAGCTGTCCCAGAGCGGAGGATTTTTTGGCTCAGCTCAACTTGCTTTGCCCAGAGCTCTGTTGTCTCACATTCCCAAGCCTGCTGAAAGCTGGGGAGTGGGACCTGTGCTTCCTGTTTGGAGACAGGCACCAGGGTTCTGCAGTGTAGGAGAGCAAAGCCCGGTGTGGAATGGCTGACGATGGCGAGGGGGAGTGAAGCCCATACCCTCATTTCATCCTGACACTTCTCACTGGTTGACTCTGCCTTCAATGGCTCAAATTGTACAATGCAGGGCCAGAAATGTCCTAGCTGATTGTCTGTGACCGGCTAAATAGGAGAAAAAGGAACAGTGCTGCCAGCAAGGATAACCCAGACAAATCCAGGGTATTTGGGAGGTGATCAGAGATTGTGCAGCAAAGAGAGGGGAGAGGGGAGAGTAAGGATCATTCCAAATCCAAGATTGCCCATGGCATCACTGCCTGAGGGGCTTAGCCAGGGACTGCATCTGTGCTGGGATAGTGCCCATTGGGCCCTGATGCTGAACTTATCCCAAAATCCGTAACTCTTTAGCAAAAAAACCCCAAACCTGCTCTGTCCCCCCAGGTTTCCTGTGCCAGCACCTCCTGTGAGAGCCATTGATTCCCTTCCTCAGATCCTAATTTAGGGCCATTGCCTCTTTCAGATCACCAGAAGCTGGAACGAGAAGCCCGGATCTGCCGTCTCCTGAAGCACCCCAACATCGGTGAGTGCACCCTGCACCGCTGGTGCTCCGTACCTGCCTCTGCTGCCCACTTGCCCTCCCATGTCCCAGCCAGGGGGGTCTCCATCCATAATCCAGCCCTGTCTGCAGCAGCATGGACTGTCCCAGAGGCTGAGGAGGGCTGGGTGTCATCCTGCCTGGTTGATCTGCAGAGCCACCCCTCCTCTTCCTCACGGGAAACACCACCCTCAAAGGGGGTCACGGGAACAAGGGCCCCCGCTCGGGCACAGCGGGGCTGAAGTAGGTCCGGACTAACCCACTTGGCCGTAGCTCCCTCGGGGAGAAGCGGAGCCCCGGGAGGCTGCAAGAGGCTATTTTTACTGCTCTCCCCCCGCTGGGTGCCGTATTCCTCTGCATGCTCCAAAAAGCGGCTGCAGCTCGGAGCAGCAGCAGCGGCAGCGCGGGGCGTGTAGGAGGAGCGATGGCGGGGGGGAAGCGAAGACTTTCCCACCGACCGTCCATCTGAAAGTAGCCTCCTTCGGAAAAGCTGTTTCAGGAAAACTCCTGAGCCCCTGCAAAAGACAAAAATAGGCCAGAAGGAGAGAGAGAGGGGAGGGGAAAAAACTGCAGTAAAAAAAAAAAATCAAAAAAAATCCCAAACTCCATCCTGGAAGTGATGCTGATGCAGGCTCTTGATCCCTGTGGATGGTCTGGATGAACACCCTCTTCCCTCTGCTGCACCCCAGGATGTACCAACCCCAATGAGATCCTGCAGCTTTTTGGAAAGCATTTGGTGGTTTCTGCAGCCCTCTCAATGCACAGTTAGGAGCTGGGAGGGTTCCCCTGTGGCTGAGCTCCTCCCTGGCCCCCTCACTGCTCCGGTGACCTGGATCCATCCTTCCCCAGGAGTTGCTGCAGCAGATCCAGGGAGCTAGATCCAGGGCCACTAGGACGAGCCATGTGGCTCCTGTCCCATAAATATTTCAGTTCCAAAAAAGACTGTCAGCTTCCATCTGTCTCGGGCACACGGCTGCGTGGCAGGTCTCCCCTTCATTGCCGGGGTGCCGGACCCTGCAGCATTCCCCAGCCTCTGCTCCAGCAGGACCAGGAGCTGTCCTGCAGGGGTCCCTCCGGGGCATCCTGCCTCCTCTTTGCACCAAAATACATGCAGGGATTGCCGAGACCTGGAGGAAACACACTGCAAAGTGTTTGAATAGGAAGAAATACTAAACCCGGTGGAACTCACTGCGTGAGACCTGCAGGGTGGCACCTGCAGGATGCCCAGGTTCCCAGGCTCCCCAGGTTCCCAGCTTGGCCACAGCTCTTTCCTACCACTGTCTTCCACCCTTCCCTCTCCATCACCTTCCCGTGGGGCTGGCAAGGTCTCTGAGGACTGAAACAGCTCACCCGTCCCTGTCCTTGTCCCCCATCCCTGCACTACCCCTCGCAGTTTGGCTGTAAGCTGGCAGGTTCAGAGCTGCAAAGGCTGGAAGGGGTTAACACCATGAGATGCTAACAAGCCCGATCTGCTGCTATTTATACCCAGGAGGCTCTTCTCCACCCCCCACCCCACACCCTCTTTCCTTTCACCCCCCTCCACTGCTCCTGCTGCCTGGAAACTTGGGCTTGCAGCTTCCCTTGCGTGCAGCAAAGGCGGCTGGTTACCCACACAGGAGCTGGAGCGAGCCGTGCCCCTGCAGAGCAGCCTGGCGTGAGGAACAGGAGGCACTGCTGCTGGATGAGGCAGAACAGCCCTGTCCAGCCCTGCCCGGGGAGAAGCACCCCAGCTGCCAAGGGCTTTGCTGCCCTCTTAGCTTGTTCCCTGCAGCAAGGTGGGGTCCTTCCACCTCCCATGAGAGTGCTGTGCTGCAGTTCCTGGAGGAACCAACCTGTGCTCTGCACCGTGCCTGCTGGAGAGCCTCACATGGAAAGCTGTGCGTGGGCAGTGAAGGGCAGGCCCAGGTCCCCAGAACCCCACAGCACTGGGTGCTATACCAGGGAGAGCTGTTTCCATTCAGGGAAGTCTTGCTTTATTGGGAAAACTTTGGCTGCACCTCGCCCTGGGGTTTGAACTCCAGGTACTTTGACTCTCACTCCTAAAGCTGTGTCCTGCTCCTGCCCTGGCTCTCAGCTCTGAGCTGGAGTGGCTTGGCCAGTGCAGCTCTCTCTGACTATGGTCAGTAACAGATACTTGTAGGATCAGGCTATATTTAGAGCAGCTGCTCCCTCTTATTCTCCCTCTTATTCTTGGCTCCTGGCAGCCACAAGCTTTGGGACTTCCCCAAGCAGGGAATGTATCTGGACCATATGCTTATGGTTATGCTGGCCCTATCCACACCAAATTCACCTAATCCCCCCGAGAATACTTTGGCTTCTGTGGGATCACAGGAGTGATACCCCCAAATCCCTCCCAGACAAGATGAAATGGGAGGAAATACATTTCTTCCAGCAAAGGAAGGCAGAAAAGCTGGGGTTGTATGTTGGAGAAAAAAACTGAGCAGACACAGATGTTGGAGCACAGGGGATGTCTGCAGAGGCCAGCAGTGGGGAGGGATAACTGGGGAATAAGATGAGCAAGTTGTGTCAGTAGTCAAGACCACAAGAGAGACAGACAGAAAAGATGCTGACCAGCCCATCAGACCTCGTCTGCTCTGTGCCCTGGCCAGGTGAGGTGACACTGCTGGCAGCATGCTTTTGGCAGCCACTGGATTGGCCCACAGAGCTTGGAGACAGGAAAAGGACTGGCAAAGTGGTGTTTGCTGGCCTGGCAGATAAGAGTGACACAGTGCAGCGTCTGCGCTCGGTGCTGGGGTTGTTATCTCCCCTGGCTCACACTGAGTCTGGAGGATGTTTCCATATAGGGCTAGCTGATTTAGATGCAGTAAAAGGGGCTAGGAGTAAAAACTCCCACAAAATCTCTCACCTGAATGTCTCTTTTTTCCTCCCCGATTCCCAACATTCTCAAATATGGTGAAAGTTGTATCAGGCTGACACCAGGTGAGAGAGAGGGAGCATTAAATATTCATAGCCTGAAGGGAATCAGACAAAATACGAGATGAGGGACAGAGGATGATGGACAAGTCTCTGTTTATCCACCCTGTGTCTGTGTCTGTGTCTGTCCCCTTGCTGCACACCTGCCTGCTAAGTGTGAGCAGGGATCTGAGCCTGAATAACCAGCATGCAGCTGCAGAGTGACAGGTTTGTACCTGGTAAGGGGTGTGCCCAAGGGGAGAGGGTGCCAGGAGATGGGGAAATTCATCCCGTGGAGATTCCCAAGGAGAAAAGGAAGGTCATGAGCAGAAAATAAACTCTGGGTGCCAGAGTTGTCAGCTCAGCTCCCTGCTGAGCTCTCCGTCTGCTTGGGCACCTCTCCTGATGGGACTGGGGACACCCATGCCTGCAGCCTGCCCAGTGCCCAAGATAGCCCAGCAGCTGCCTGGAACCCTGGCCAGGTGCAGCCCCGGGGCAGTCCCCGATTTGGATGTGATCTTTGAGCCTTGCACGACTGCCCCGGGGCTGGGGCCATGGCTGGGGTCCCCTGGTGAGCAGCGACCCCCACCCAACCAGTGGCACTAGCAAGAGGAATAGCCCTGCTGTGCCCTTCCCCAGCTCCTGCTTGTGCCCAAAGAGGGGCAGAGGCATTCCCAGGGAGCGGGGTGGGAGCCAGGTGTACCCCATAACCCTTCTGTCTCTGCTGCAGTGAGGCTCCACGACAGCATCTCCGAAGAGGGACACCACTACCTGATATTTGACCTGTGAGTAATGGTTCACTGCCTCCCCTGAGCCACGGGCAGCTCTGGGCTTCCCCAGGGTGACGTGGTCTCCACCTCACCCCAGCCCTTCCCACAGGCTGGGTTTGAACCAAACTCGGCTCCCCCAAGCCGGGCAGAGGGCAGGTCCCTGTGCTGCACCCCGGTTCCCCTGCCATGTGTGGTGCAGTGACATTTTTGGGGGGCTTGCCAGGGCTGAGTGTGCTGTCAGGCAATGCAGCTGCCCCTGTTCTCTCGCAGGGTCACCGGCGGGGAGCTCTTTGAGGACATTGTGGCCAGGGAGTACTACAGCGAGGCGGATGCCAGGTGAGCCGGGCTGCGGAGGGGGCAGGAGGTGTCCCCTTCTCCCACAGGCTGCTCCCTCCCAGGGTCCTACATGACTGGCTTCCTGCAGCAGCAGCTCATTCTGTACTGGGAGGTGTTTTACAGCCACTCTGCAACACATACTCATAGACCAGAACTGTGGTGCAAAAAAAAAAAACCACCCAAAAATGCTCTTTCTAACTCGCTCAAGTGCACACTGTGCCAAGAAGTGCATGTGCTGCCATAGGACTGGCTTCCACTTTGAATCAGATGGCTCCCAGCCATTGCCCACAGCATCCTCATTCCCCAGGATGCGGGGATAGCCAACATCTGACCTCACTGTAAATGAACAGGGTGTTGGGGGCTCCCTGGTTTGGGGGCACCAGGACTGCTTGGCCTGGGGGCACCAGGACTGCCTGGTCTGGGGGCACCAGGACTGCCTGGTCTGGGGGCACCAGGACTGCCTGGTCTGGGGGCACCAGGGCTCCCCAGGCTGGCAGAGAGGAAACCCAACACCAGGCTGGTGGCCAGTCAGGGCCATGGTAGCACAGACATGATGCAGATGTCACTCCTTCCCCTGGGAGCTGCATTCCAGCCATCTGCAAGTGTTTCTCTGGCATTTGCCACTTGAAAGCACTGAGGAGGAGCAGTCAAGACAGGCTGTGCTGGAGCTCTGCTCCCTCCCATGCTCCCACTGGCACTTTCCAGGTACCTTCTGCAGAGCCATTTCAGCTACCCCTTTGGTCCCTGCAGTTCATCCAGGGGACAGTCTCATTCTTTTGAGGGGACATGATCTGGCCCTCTCCAATCTCCAGATATCACTGTGTCTCTTGGCTTTGCCCCCAGGCTAAGCATAGCCTGTATGTGTGTCCAAGGGAGTGAATACACTACCTCTCTGCACAGAAATATCCTTTATTTCTAGGCAGAAAACAATCTCATTTAATGGGCTGCCTGCACTGAATCCACTTATAGCCCATCCACTTATTAGTGTCATACAAATAAAATAAAATACATGTAAATAAAGACCTTCTGCCTTGCACGCAAGCTGCTTTGGAGTAGAAGCGATCAGGGCTTCTGTCTTTTTCCCTTCCTGCCTCACACACAGAGCAGAGCTGGAATGTAATGAACTAGATATAAAGCAAGCAGACACAGCAGAGCCACCTGCATTAGAGGAGAGCAGGAAAATGGGGCTGGAGCAAAGGTTGCACAGAGCACATCTGCTCTGCCTGGGTTTGGAGACCAAATCTTTGCTGGTATTGTGGTTCCACTGTTGGTCTCCAGCTCCCCGTGTCCACTGCTGCTCCTGTGGGGTCCCCACGGGCTCAGCTGTGTCCCCAAGCTCCTGCTCACCATTACTTGGTGTCCAATAGCTCTGTTGGGTTCTTACTGGGTTAGAATTGCTCCCCACAGGTGTGTGGGTTTTGGTGGAGGGGGATACTGAGCTGTGCTGCAGGGCTGCTGATGGGAAGCGTGATGGGGAGAGGGGGAGAGGGGTGAAATGCAGCAGAATAGAAGTGTCTGACAGAACTCTGCCTCACCGGCCACTTGTGTGAGCTTTCTCCTCTCTCCCACAGCCACTGCATCCAGCAGATCCTGGAGGCCGTCCTGCACTGCCACCAGATGGGGGTGGTTCACCGGGATCTGAAGGTAGGAGCTGCAGGGAGAGTGCCTGTGGGAGGACAGGGGACCCCATCTGTGATGCAAAGCACCGTGGAACAATGCCCAGAGTCCCTCAGGGCTGCTGAAACAGCGGGGAGGAACACGTGTAGGGCTGCGGGAAACCTACAGAGCAAAGACCAGCTCCGGAGTGAAACGACACAAGGGAGCTGGGGTAGGGAGGTCTGTGCAGTCTATGATCCCCTAAAATTCCGGGGACAAAAGGACAAAGAGCAGGACAAAGCAGTTAGGGGAGCACATCCAGAGCTTCCTCTGTGCTGTGCTGGGAAGCTCCCCCTGCCAGAAGCAGAGCCCCTGACTGAGGTGTTCACTCAGGAGGAGTGAGGAGGTTTTCACTCCCGTCCAACCCCCATCTCCTTCTGCAGCCCGAGAACCTGCTGTTGGCATCCAAGCTGAAGGGTGCTGCCGTCAAGCTGGCTGACTTTGGCCTCGCCATCGAGGTGGAGGGGGACCAGCAAGCGTGGTTTGGTGAGTAGGACTGGCCTGATGTGGGGTCTCCTCCAGCCCTCCTTGGCCTGTCCGTTCAGGGGGGCTCCAGGACCCCGAGCCCAGAGTTATGGGAGAGTCCCAGCAGCACCAGCCAGGGAAGCACTGTGGGTGAGCAGGCTGATGTGGAGCAAACAGCTCCACAGGGACTCTGTGAGTCACCGAGGTGTCCTGGTGAGATGGACAAGCCGGCAACAGGGGCAGGCCAGGAGGAGGAAAGCCTCCTCCAAGGGCTCCAAGTGCACAGCAGAGCACTCCAGCCTTAGGCACCATCCGGGGTCTGGCAGTGGCAGAAAAACAGAGTTTGCTCTGCCCTCGGGAGTCACAGAGGTTTCTGGAAGGAGGGTGTGTGTCCCACCGGGTCGGGATGTGCCAGCGCTCTGGGCTCTCGCTGTGCCTGGCCGGGAAGCAGTCCGTGCTGGTGAGCTGTGCGGGGGCGGGGGCTGCACGATAGCGGGCGTGACGGCTGTCTGTCTGTCCCAGGCTTCGCCGGCACCCCGGGATACCTCTCCCCCGAGGTGCTCCGGAAGGACCCTTATGGCAAAGCCGTGGATCTGTGGGCTTGCGGTAAGTCAGACCGGGACTGGAATGCCGGGAGCGGGCTGGGCTGGGCTGGGCTGGGCTGGGCTGGGCTGGGCTGGGCTGGGCTGGGCTGGGCTGGGCGGGATGAGGCAGGCTGCTCATCCAGCATGTCCCAAATCGCAGTGCCAGTCACATCTCAGGGAAGTCAGGGTGGAGGATTTACCCAGGAGGTGGCGCGTTACCCTGGGCAACACACTCTCTCCCAATCCAGTGGCACCCTTCTCTGAAGGATCACCCCCCTTGTTATGTACCCAAAGCTCCCAGTCAGGCGAGGTACTGCCTCTGTTCCCTGTGGTGCTGGTGGAGTGAGGCAATGCCTCCGTGCAGCCATAGGGGAGCCTTTTTCCATCGACAATGGGGAGGAGGCATCACCCACCCCTGCCAGGGCACCCACTTTGGGCTCTGCATGGTGGCTGCCAGAGCCTGGAACCTCCCCAGGTGCTGAACTGGACCCACCAACAAGCCTTTTGCTCTTTGATCAGTGAGCAAATCTTAATGGTTCCCTAATTTCTGTTTCTCTGTTTGAGTTTGACCAGTCCCCAGGCTGTGTGTGCTCCTGCCTGCAGCAATGAATTCTCTCCCACTGATCCCGTCTCCTCTCCTGGGCAGGTGTCATCCTCTACATCCTGCTGGTTGGGTACCCACCCTTTTGGGATGAAGACCAACACCGACTCTACCAGCAGATCAAGGCTGGAGCTTATGATGTGAGTGGGTTTATCTTGCTGCCCCCACTCACAGTCTCCTCTCTCTCCTGCTGTCCCTGCCTCGCAGCCTGCTGCTCTAGAAGAGCAGCCGAGTTCACACAGATGGGAACACGTACTTTCCTCTGCCCCAGTCACAGAGTGTTGGCCTTGTTGCCATGCCCAGGCACACACACTGACATATTTCAGGGCCACTCTGTGGGAGAGACAGCTCTTGTCCCGAGCCTTCTGACTTTCCTCTTCCACTCCTGCTCTTTGGTTTTCTACCTGGCAGCTCTTTCCACTGGCTACCATTTCTCCAACCTGTTGCAAATCGCAGGAGAAGCAACCCAAGTGCTGGGGGGCTCTCTGCCCTCTCTCACCCTCATCCCTTTGCCTTGGCAGTTCCCCTCCCCTGAGTGGGACACGGTCACTCCTGAAGCGAAGGATCTCATTAACAAGATGTTGACCATAAACCCATCCAAGCGCATCACGGCAGCAGAGGCTCTGAAGCACCCCTGGATATCGGTGAGCTGGGGCTGAAGGTAGAGAGATGTGGGGATTTGCAAGTGGGGAACACCTCACTGGGGGTCACTTGTTATCAGACGTGCTGCCAGCTCTTTTCTCCATTCTGGGGAGATGGTTTCCTGGCATGGTTCTGCCCAGAGCTCTCACAGCAGCATTTCCCCTGAGGTTTTACAGCAGAATAAAAGGCTTGGGAATGCAAACAGCATGTTCCTGGGGGACCTGGTGGTGGGAGGGACACACATGCTCCCTGCTCTGGTGGGGACAGGCTGATTTCTCATTGTCACGCAGTGCTGGAGGGGTCTTTCTTCAGAGGCAATGGGAGTAGGCTTGTGTTTATCCATCCATCCATCCACCCCAGCAGCAATCCCTCCACCCTTCACTGCATCCCGCTGTTTCAGCTGCTGGTTCTCACTCTGAATCAGATCCTAAAGGCAGGGGGAGTCAGTGGGCTTAGCCACACATGTGCAAACCCTGAGCACATTGCTAAACATGGCTGGTCAGTCAAGGGGTTAACTCAGGGGCAGCCAGTTCTCCACACACCCCTACCACCAGAGCAGATCCTGCTGACTCCAGAGCTTCGATCTCCCACTGCCCATTAAACTTTTATCTGCTGCTGCTGCTGCTGCAGGCAGCTCTGGCCCGTGCCTCGGCCATGGGAGATCATACACGTGTGTGAGCATGTGAGAGCCAGGCTGGGGAGCCCCTTCCCCCCAGCACTGCTCTGAGCCAGGTCTCTCTCCCCCCAGCACCGTGCCACCGTGGCATCATGCATGCACAGGCAGGAGACGGTGGACTGTCTGAAGAAGTTCAATGCCCGGAGGAAGCTGAAGGTAACTCTGTCCAAGCTGGCTGCTAAATGCACAATCAGGTCATTGGGGGGCTTGTTCCCTGGGTGGGAAATGACAGGGTGTTGTCTGTGGGCAGTGGTGTGGGAGTGACGGGCATTTGGGGACCCCCATTGTGAAGAAGGGGAAGGAGACTGAGTGGGGTGACAGCTTCATCTGGCTGGGGTTTCCAACTGCTCAAAGAAAGCCATGTTGAAGGAAAGCAATGAGTCACACTGGACACTGGGGTGAGGACTTTTCCCCTGGAGCCAGGGTCAAGATAGCTTCTTTTGGGGCTGGACATGGGCCTGAGAGTTACAGTGAGATCCTTTGCCTGATGGCCAAGACATTTTGCAGCCAAGAAATAAAGTGATGCACAGACAGACCAAAAACTCTCCCGACCCAGCAGCCCCACAGCCTTTCCCATTTTGGATGCTGCCATGTGCCACAGCCTGGACCCCTCTGATATCACCATCTCCAGCCTGAGCACCTCCCTGAGGCACCCATCTCCCGGGTGCTGCTCAGCCCCAGCTGGCAGCAGGGTGCTGGGAATGGGCTCTGGAAATCACAATGCCTCCTGCAGAGCAGGGTGAGGCTGGTCTGTGCCACAGTCAGAGCCATCAGCGCTCCAGGCCTGAGCACAGCGTGGCACAGAGCAGTACAGCTGCAGGCTACTAACAAGATTATCAAGCAAAGAAACTGGCTATAAACTATTATTACTTTTCAGCTAGACAAGTAATCAAATTAGTTCAGGCATACACTTCGAAATAGTAATCCATTACTGTAAGCAATTAGTCCAAAGTAATCTCATTATACACTTAGCAACTAGTTAGTAGACTCAGCTGGAAAAGGGGAAGGATTTCTACAAACGTTGTTTTGTGGTGGTGATCTTTGCATGGCTCCCATGAGCAATCCCTGCCCTGCTGCTCTGAGCTGGCACAGCTTTAATCACAATTAAATCCGGTTCCACTCCCAGTGGGTCCCAGCTGTCGGCCCCAGTCAGTGGGGTTCTGCTTCATCTAGGACAGGGTAGTGTGAGACTGAAAAGTGCCCCGCAGGTATTTAATATCCCTTTAATCTCAGAGGGAAGGCAGTTCTGGAGAGTGCAACCCAATGCCATGGTGCTGGGGATGTGGAGTCAGGTATTGAGAGCTGCTTTTGATGGCAGGAGGAGAGTATCGGTCCGTGGGCCAGTTTCCTTCCTTCCAGTGGCTGGGGGACAGGTGCTGAGCAGGGCTTTCCTCCCCCAGGGATGGGGAGAGCAGCAGGGTGCAGGGGGCTGGGGTCCAGCACACCCTTTCCTTCTGCCTTCCTTGTCTTTCAGGGAGCCATCCTCACCACCATGCTGGCCACCAGGAACTTCTCCGGTAGGTGCTGTCTCTGGGTCTCATCTCCTTGTCTTACAGGATACCCAGGGCAAATCTGTAGGGTCCTTGGAGAGCTGGCTTTGCCTCATGTGTCACAGAGAGGTTGAGGTTGCAGCCTTGTGCCTCTGGGGATGTGTGGCTTTTGGTCCTCCTCCAGGAGAGGTCACCTGGCACCTCCAGGCTGGCTGCTGGCTTGGGATGCAAGAGAAAAAGCGTGTGGTTGAGGCTCAGTGATCCACAGTGCTTTAGGATTTGGGGGTTTGGATGCACCCAACCATCTGGCTTGTGCAGGGATGGGGATGTGGGTGCTGGGGGCAGCCAGAGCTCAAGCAGCTGGTTTTGTGTTCTCCTGGAGATGTTTGTGGCTCAGGGAGAGCATCCTCTGCATCGGGAGTAGGGAAAGGCCCCTGGTGCCACTGCAGGCAGATGGCAGCAGGATCTCACAGGTCTCTCCCCAGGCAGGTGGAGGCTAATCCTTGCAGGATTCCCCTCTCTCTTTCTGCCTCCCTGCATCCCGAGGGCTGCCATGGCGACAGGACCGAGCACGGCAGCCCAGCCTGTGCACTGGGGAGGCCTCAGTGCAGCCAGAAGCCCCTCTGCTCCGGTGCCCTCCCTCTGGGGACACCTCACTGCTTAGGGGATTTCACAGGCGATTCCCCAGGCGTGGCACCGACTGGAGCCATGTGGCTGCAGAGCTCATCCGCCCGCTGTCACCTCCCCGGTGCTGGGGATGGCCCTGCCGCGGGGCTGGGACACACCCGGCAAGCCCTGCACGCTGCCGAGCTGCCTGCTCGCAGCTCTCTGGGGTTAGCTGGGTGTTTCAGGGTGCTTTGCTGAGGCTCCCCGGGTGTCAGGTGTAGCAGGTGGGCAGGGGTGCCAGGGCAGAGGGCTGTGGCCACGGCTGGTATCTGCATTTGTCGTGGGGGGATCGTGCTGACACATTTAGCACTTGTGGCGGGCGCTGGAGGAGTCCAGCAGCTGGGGCGATCCGGTGTCAGGTCCCACGCCGGGAGAGGCGGGCAGGGAGCATCAAAAGGCAGGAAGTTCACAAGCATCTCTCCCCGTGCTGCTCGTCCCCCGCACGGCGCAGGGGCTCACCAGGGCAGGGCTGGGGGGCGACAGGCGCTGGGCTCCACCGATCGCGGCCCGCTGGGGGTTCGGGGGAGTGGGGGAGCCTTGTGCGGCCGGGGGCCCTGGGGCAGTGTCGGCAGCGGTGGGTGGGCACAGGGGAAGGCGCCTGCTTTTCATCCCTGTCAAAATGCGGGCTCGCAGCTGTCGGGCCGGCGGGCCGGCAGCACATGATCCCGGCAGCATGGGGCTAAAATTAGAGGGCGGCAGGCGGGCAGCCCATTCCTCCACACTGCACCACGCCGGGTCAAACAGCACCGCCCGGCCAGAGCCCGCCTCTGCCGGGCAGCCCTGCCGGCCCCCTCCGGCCGCCCTAGGGACCCGGCGTGACGTTGGGACACGGGTCATGCCCCTGGCCAAGAGCCACTGGGGTAGGGCAGGACGGTGCTGGCAAGGTCGCCCCTGAGCTCCCGCGGGTTGCACCGGTGATTGCTGGAGAGAAGACGAAGCCCACCGGGCGGGCCTGGGGCTCCTGCCGCCCTGGCACCCGGCACCATGCTGCTGATCCTCGCCCTCCTGGTCTTCGTGCCCTGCCTGGCTCTGCTAATCTCCTTCCTCCTCTCTCCAGGAGGCAAAAGTGGTGGCAACAAGAAGAATGACGGCGTGAAGGTAAGCTCAGCCCCGGTGCCCTCCGCCGCCTGCCGCTCTGCTGCCGGGGCGGTGCTGGGGGTCTCTGTGCCGTGCCGGCGGTGAGCCTTTCCGTGCCCTGCCGGCCCTGGGGCTCTGTGCCGTGCCGGCGGTCCCTGCGGCACCCTGCACTTTAAAGGGCAGCTGTTGGGTCGGCTCGGCTGTCCCGGTGTGTCCCCGTGCCACCGGCTGGGCTCCTGCCAGGACGAGCAGCGCGCAGGAGGCTTTGCAGCGCAGCGGGCGAGGGGAGCGGGCCGGGGCTGGAGGGTGCACTGCGGGAAATCGCTGCTGTTTCGTTGCCGGCGAGATGCTCTTGTCCCTCGCTGCCCCCAGGAAGGGGGAGAGGCAGAGGCTGGACCAGGACAGGGGACAGGAGGAGGCAGCTTTGCAGCCTAGAGCCATGGCTCCAACAGCAGCTATCTAGCGGGATGGGTGGCCTCATCTCCTGCTCGCTCAGCATGGGGGTCCTGCTGCAGCTGGTGAGACTGGTCCCTATTCCTGTCCCATCCTGTCCCAAGGGCTGGTGTGACACATGGGTGCTTTTTACCCCCTTGGCAGTGCTGCTTTTCCCCTGTGCCCAGTGCAGACAGCAAAGAAACATGGTGATGCTTTGACAGAGTAAATGGTTTGGTGATGCTCTAAATACAAGCTGGTGCTTGGTGGATCTTGTTTCTTGGGCTGCAGAGCCTGCAGGTTCATCAGCCCCTCTGAGGTGGGGCCGCAGCTCTGCTCCAGGACAAGGCAGCTCCAGGAGGCAGCAAAATTCTGCTGTTTCTGGTGACACGGAGATGTGGTGGGTAGCAGTGGTTGTTGAGCTCTGTCAAACTCCTCCTGCAGGAAGGAATGGTCCATGCAAGGGTCTTTCTCTCCTTACCTGTTCCCTTCATGAATACAATGGATCACTCAGCAAGGGAGAGCTGGCGTGGTGACATCCTTCATCGTGGTGACATCCTCCATCATCAGGCAGAGCTTTGGGAGCCCGACTGCAGCGTGGCCTCTCTCCTTCCTCCATAGAGGTCCTTTGTTGGGAGAACCTACAGAACCTTCTCCTGCCTTTTTGCAGGGACCCAGCTGTTGGGCTGTGACGGGTGCAGGGTTTTGGAAGAGTAGAGCCCTCAGCCAGCTTCTTCCTTCCTCAGTACCAGTGGTTGGTGAAGCGGAGGTCTAGGGATGGCGTGTGTTTCTGTCACTCTCCCCAGACCCAACAGCTGGGACAGGAGAGGCCTGCAAGGACCCTCCAAACCTGGGCTCAGCTCCACAAGAGGCCATTCTGGCCATGCAATGTTATTCTGCAACATGAAGCTGATGGCCTGGATGGGTCTGAGAGGACATTACTTTGGGCTGTCAGGATATCATGAGTCTCCCAGGACAGAATTAATAGGGCTGGTGTTGGCAGATCCTATGGTAGTCACAACACCCCATGTGCCAACCACTGCTGGCCTGTCCTCTGCTGCTCTGAAGTCCTGGTTGCTTCTGAGAGTCACCTAAGATGTGACACCACAGGTAGAGCTGACTTGGTACAAGTTGCTGGAGCACAGGTGAGACCAAACAGAAGATGCATTTTTAAGCTATTAAAGGGGAGATTGCTGGATGAAGAGGCTTCACCAGGCACAGTCCTGAATCTAATTTTCCAGCAGAAAGGGACAGCTTTGAATTTCTGTGTTGTAGTAGACAAGAATTTGCCAGCCCAACTTGCTAATGATGCTCCCTGTTGGACTTCAAAGGAGCTTTGAGGGCAGACATTATCCTGGGAAAAGAGGCACTTCCTGTTGTAGCAAAATAGCTTGTTTGGGTGAACAGCCTTCTAGCTCTTCACTGAAACTCAGTGAGGAGATTCTGGTTTCAGAGCGGGATCAGAGAGGCTGGCTTGCATCCCCAGCCTTCAGCCCTCACTGGTAAGTAGGGAGCAGATCATGAGGCTTCATGCCAAGTGCAATCTACTCACCAGCACTCATCTGAAGAGTGTGGACAAGCTCTGAGAATTAATTTGCTTTTTTATTGCCCCGTTTTCAACAAGTAAAGGGGAGGCAGCTTGGCTAGATGGCCAGGAAGGTGAGGAGGAGAAGACAAGGTAGAGACAAGCTCACTCCCAACAGCTTCCTTGCATTATCCACCTTCAGCATAACCATCCCCACCTCTCATTCCCATGCTCAGCCTCGGGGGACCTGCAGCTTAACTCATTCAGGGGGGCACGGGGAGGCTGGGTGTTGTGGGTGAAGCTCTAATGGCCCACAGGGCAACCAGCAGATGTCAGGACACTGCTGAATAGTGTTAACTTCCTTAACTGGCTGGAAAAGCAAGGTGGGAACCTGGAAGCCTGCCTTGAGTGATTGGCATGGTGAGAAGGGAATGGTCCTGCCTGTTCAGAGCAGGGCCACGTGGTGTGGGTCACTGTCAGAAGAGTTGTGTCCCCACTTGGAGTAATGTGCTGGACTGGCCATCCCCACGAGAGCAGGCAGATCCCAGGCAGCCCCTCCTGCCTTTCCTGCCCAAAGCTGTGCTGGTGGGCAGCAGGCAGCTGGAGCTGCCCTCTGGCCTGTCTGCACAGCCCTCCAACACCAGCACGGTGCCAGCCCAGGCTCAGAGGGCTCAAACCTCACCCTCCTGAGGAGGTTCCTCACCTCCTAAAAACATTCCCGGGACCAGAAATCCCCCTCGATCCCTTCTCTGGGATCCGTGGGAGGTCCTCTGGTCCCAGCAACAGCTAAAATACTTTCACTGCCCTGTGTAGTGTCACATTTCGTCCCATTGTAAACTACTGGAGTCACTGCCCCGTGTCGCATCCTGTCCCGTCCTGAGCTGACGAGCTCTGCCCCGTGTCCCATCCTGTTACTGTATGTCCAGACTCGACGCGCTCACTGCTTTGTGTTGCATTCTGTTGCGTCTGAAACTTCTGCAGTTTGCTGCCCCGTCTCATGTCCTTGGGTAGCAGAAGCGGTCAGTCCTTCCTGCAACAGCCCAGCTCCAGTGGCTCCCTTTCTCCGTGAGGTTCCTGACAAAACGCCACAGCTCACTCTGCCCTTTAGGACATGTTTTCTTTGGGGAAGGAAGGGCCCAGTGCCTAAAGGGGTTACAGGAGTGCTGGAGAGAGACTTTGGACAAGGGCATGGAGTGATAGAACAAGGGGGAATGGCTTCACACAGATAGAGAGCAGGTTTAGACTGGATACAAGGAAGAAATGATTTATTATGAAAGTGTTGAGGCACTAGAACAGATTGCTCAGAGAAGCAGTGGGTGCCCCATCGCTGGAAGTGTTCAAGGCCGGGTTAGATGGGGCTCTGGTCTAGGAACTGGATGATCTCTAAGGTCCCTTCCAATCCAAACCACTCTGTGATCCCATGATTCTACAACCTAGCGAGGAAGGGGAGAGCAGCAGTTAGTAAAGGGGGAAACTCACTGAGGATGCTGGTGGGAGCCAGTTAGGATGTGAAAGGAGCAGTGAGGGGGAATGGATATCATCAGTTTTTGTGCTGTAGCCCACCCACGCATGGGTCGCTCCATGGACTTTTCCAAGAGATTTGCACAGTGTGTGTTGCTTTTCTCTCTGTAGAGCAGGCACAGCTGGTGCCTTATTAAATATGCTGGTACAGCACTTTGTTATTTGGCACTGCAGATTCTGATTTCTGCACGTTGGTATTCCCTGACGCACACTGGGATTCATTCCCTGGGAGCCAGAGGTGCAGAAGGGGTATGAGGTCAGCATGCATGTCCCTCTGTCTTCTAGGTAAATTAAAGATGGAGATGGGGAACAGAGCACAGTAAGGAAGGAGAGCCCAGAAGTAGTTTGAGATTGCAAGCAGAAGAATGGATATGGGGTCATCCAACCCAGAAACCTTAAAGCCTAGTGGTAGTGGTCAAAGATGGAGATAACGTGCAGGTCTTCTCTTTGGAGTCCTGATTTCAAGTACTGGAGCTGTGCTCAGGACTGCTTCCCACACTGTGGGTCTGCCTTGAGGCCTTAATGCCTTGCTGGCCTTAAACCAGCCTGCTTAGGACTGGTCTAGATTCAAAGCCAAAGGAGTGTCTCCACACCAGTCAGTGCCATCAGCAGGTGCACCCAGAGCAGATCCAGAGAAGTCAGTACAGCATTCACATGGGGCACAGGGTGAAGCTGCCTAAGCTTTTCAGTGTCCCGCTTCTGTTCCTGTGAGCTTACTGGCCTGCTCACAGGCCACCAGAGTGGACATGGGCTCCTAGGGGATTCCCTTTTGGACTAGCCAGGTCCTTGGATGAGCAACCCCAGAGATTGTGGCAGGTCAGGAGAGAAAGTGCTGGCAGGAATGCGGGGAGGGAGCTGGCAAATCACCACCAACACTGCAGCCAGCGGCACGTCCCCACAGGAGCAACGAGTCCCTCTGCGCCCATGAGGACCAAGAAGGGTGGCTCAGGAGCTGCTGCCTTTCATGTGCTGCTCTCAGCCTTTCTCACTCTGTGTCTCTTCCTGTTCCATCTCTTCTCCTTGTTTTTCCAGAAAAGAAAGTCCAGTTCCAGCGTTCAGTTAATGGTGAGTGTCCTTCGTCTTCCTAAATGCCAATATTGCTGGGCCTCTCCACATGTTCCAGCTTCCCCCGTTTTTGGAAGTTACCTCGGGGTAGGGAAGAAGGGACAGCGGGGTTGGAGGGAACATCCTCAAAGCCGTATCACCCACAAACCCCATTAACAGGGTTGGTGCAGGCACTTGCTGGCCACCAGCTGGTGGGAAGCCAGCCCTGGTTCTTGCTGATGGGTTCTCATGCCGTTTCTCCCAGTTCTCCTGACTCAGGTCTGCAGGCTGCATCGGTCCAAGGAGCCTTGGAGAAACACCTTCCATGCCTCTGCGGGGACTGTATGGTCATGGGACACCTTGCCAACCTACATCGGGGTCTTCTGGGTAATACACAAGCAAGGCTCTGCTGGGAAGAGCTAGCAGAGCCATTGCTCTAGCTCCGCTAGCAGAGTTGCCTTGATGAGGCTCCCGGAGAGAGACGGGGGTCAGTACCCCTCTCCCCCCAAATCTGTGTAGTGCTCAGCTGTTTCTTGAAAGAGCTGTGTCTCAGCCTTCAGTGGTCCATGTGGGTCTTGGAAAGCACTGTTTTATTGTACATTTCTCTCCCTACTCTGCGGTCAGTGTGGTCTCTCTCACTCCTGCACAGTCCCCTCTTTCTCATCCCAGCCTCTCCTCGCTGTTAATTTGTACATCTCTCTCTTTATTGTACAGTCAACATGGTGTCTTCCACCCCTGCACAGCCCCTCTCCCTGCCCCTCCGGCAACGCTCCTAGGAACCCACCACATGGCCCCTGGACCTGCCCCCATCTCTGTCCCCACAGGTGTCGGTAGGAAAGGCAGCGCCGTTCCTACGAGACCCTCCACAGCCCACCTCTTGTGCCCTTGGCGACAAGGAGTGGAGGTCAGGGAGGGCTCTGCCAGTGCTGCCCTAGAGCTGTGGTTGAGGACAGGTTGGACCTGCTGGCGTTTTCCTTGGTTTCTGTCTGTTGGCACAGCTGAGCGCTGTGGGGTCAGACTCGGGGGGCTGTCGAACACACGAGCACCCTCTGTCATGGGGAGAAGACTCTTCTCACCACCCCATGTCTCCTTTCTGTTCTTTGCCCAGGAATCATCGGAGAGCACCAACACCACCATTGAGGATGAAGACACCAAAGGTACCGGTGGGGGCAAGTGGGAAGATGGGCAGGTTGCTTTGGTCTGGCCACTGCTCATGAGACATTTGCCACAGCAAAACCCACCACCACCAAGCTGCCTCAGGGCCCGTCAGAAGCTGATTTATTTAGCTCCTCAGGTGGTTTCCCTGCTGAGTTGCTGACACAGCAGCTGGGGCGTTGCTGGTGAGGAGTGAGGTGCTCCCATGAACAGGGAGGTTCCCTGAAAGCAGGTGTGGAAATGGCAGAAATCTGCAGGGATAGCAGCCTGGCTGCTCTTTTAAAAATAAGCGTCCCTTTGGGAAAAGCCTCCAGGGGAAATCCCTGTCTGCCGCCCGCCTGCCTGCCAGAGACAGCTTTCTAAGAATAACCCAGGGAATAATTTATCGGTGTTAATTTGTAAAGTCTCCCGATGAAGTGATCTCGGCACAAAGCAAGATGGACTTTGGCCTGACATGAGAGCTAGTGGGACAACTTGTCCTCCTGGAGAGGGGCTCCTCAAGCCTGGATGTGAAGGCAGGTGGTGCTCAGGAAGTGATGGGGTTCCCTCGCCTTTCTGAGCAACTCCTAGGGACACGCTCTCTCTCCTGTCATTAGTGACAATGCAAAGGAAGAAAAAGTCAAGCACGATGCCAAATTTGCATTTGAAGCAGAGCCTTGTTAATAAGCCCGGGGTTACCTCCGACAGCTCCTCCTACATCTCTGGGAGCCCCAAAGCCTCTGTTGCAGCCCATCCCTTCCCAGGTGAACCGGCAGTGTCTGGAATCTCTGGCAGCAGCTGCACAGCTCTGTGCCCTTTCAGGGTCCCTTGTATCTCCTAGGGTGGCTGCACATGTCACTCACCTGTTCTCCTCCCTTCTGAGACCCTCTCCTTCCATTCCAGAGGGAGGTGAGAGCATCCTTGGTCCAACTTGCCTTAGCTGGCCTCTGCTGTGAGTTCCTGGGGTAGAGGGTCCCAGCTTACAAGGCTTTTCAGCCAAGACCAGCCTGTCCCAACCTTTGGGCTGAGGATAGCTTCCCACTTGGTGATTCTCCTTTTGACTCTTTAGGAAATTACAGGCATTTTCAGTTTTGCCCTGACTTTGAAAATCTGGAGATGAAGAGCCCTTCTCCACCTCTCTCTCCCCAGTCTCTCTCCTGCTTTTTCCCCGTATAGTTTCCAAAGTCCCCCCACATCCTGTGGTCTGTTTCTGATGAGATAAAGATCTCTCACCGATGTGGTAACACCAGTGCCTATTTCTGGTTTGTTTTATCCTTTTATTTCCCTTTTCTCTTTAAACCAACAGTACGGAAGCAAGAAATCATTAAAGTCACAGAGCAGCTGATTGAAGCAATAAGCAATGGTGACTTCGAGTCCTACACGTGAGTGTGCCCAGTGCGGGTTTGGGCTGGGTGAGGGCTCAGCCTCCCAGACTGGGGTCTCTCAGCCTTACAGTGCTGCCCAGGAGATTTTACTGCTGCCCAGGGCAGTGACCAGGTTGATGTGGTGGGGGAGAGTGGAGACAATCCAAGAGAAGAAGGAGACATCAGTTTCCAAGCCTCATGCCGCTCGTGTGTTCAGCTGACCACAGTTCTCTGGTCTCACTGTCACAGATGAGCCCAATTTTTGGTTTGCTGGAAGAGGAATAATTGCAAACACGACTTACGGTGAAATAAATGTTTGTATCTGTGGAATCCATTATATCCAGATTGCCACAGGCTGCTCTGAAGCGTAGATGATTTCTGCTTGCTGAGCTGATGCTGTTCAGAGTACACTTCTTCTGTGTCCAAGGCTGATTTAATTAGTGATGTCTGAGTGAGTGCAGGTCATCATCCCTGCCTCAAAGCATCGCAGCAGGGATATTTTGACACAGAGCAGATAATATGAGTTTTTTTTTTTCCTGATGTCTTTCTTGTAAAAATGGCAATGTTTGAGGAGGTTTAATTGCAGAGGGTGACTGATGGAGAAGGCACCCTGCTTTGGTGGGGTCCTGGCTACAGGCAGTGGGCAGGAGAGGAGGTGGGTTGGGCAGAATGCAGGGTTGAGTCAGATTTTTGCAAGAACTACTCACTGGTGCAGACACTCCTCAGGCTGAGGGAGATATCCCAAGCAGGAGGCATTTGGGTTCTTCAGGCTCTCATGCCACAAGTGGTGAGATAACCTCTGCCTTTTCTCTCCCCTTCCTGGCTCCCCAGGAAGATGTGTGACCCTGGAATGACTGCTTTTGAGCCTGAGGCTCTGGGCAACCTTGTGGAAGGCCTGGATTTCCATCGATTCTACTTTGAAAACCGTAAGCATCTCACTTGCTTTCTGAGGGACCCCTCCCACTTCCCGTGTGCCTCCCATGTGTCTTGACCTCCATCAGTTTGCTGGAGGGAATAGGGTTAGGGTTGCTGTAGGAGCATCTCTGGCTGATCCCAGGAGCAGGTGTTAGGTCAGCTGGGGCCAGGTGTCTGTAGAGGAGTTGTTGGGTTAACTGTTTTCTAGATGGAACCAGCCTGAATCCAGCTGTACAGCCTTTACTCAGCCCCATCAAGCAGGCAGCTTAACACAAGTGTCTCTCCTTCCCACACTGCTGCCACCCTGAGCCAGAGCCACCCAAACTCTTTCCCCTGCCTAAATCCACTTGTGCTTGTCCCCTCTCCAGTGTGGTCCCGGAACAGCAAGCCCGTGCACACGACCATCCTGAACCCCCACATCCACCTGATGGGAGACGAGTCTGCCTGCATTGCCTACATCCGCATCACGCAGTACGTGGACTCTGGAGGGATCCCCCGCACGGCCCAGTCGGAGGAGACCCGCATCTGGCACCGCCGGGACGGCAAATGGCAGATTGTTCACTTCCACAGATCCGGCGCGCCCTCGGTCCTACCGCAGTAAGCCCTGTGAGCATCCAGGGGTGGGGCACAAGGCATGGGGAGGGCTGGCTGTGGGCTTGCTGCAGCCTTGAGGCTGACAGGATGTGGGGTCCTGTGCTGAGGATCTGTGGTGGGGAGATGGCTGATTGCTGTGAGATAGCAATGGGGAGAGGGATGCTCTGCCAAAGGGACGGTCAAAGCAAATTCCGGCTCTTTCTGGTTTGTGTTTTGCAGCTGAAGCGTGGCCCTGCCCGTGTTGGGTTTGTCACTGACTGACTACCAAGGGGAGACCCCCTCCGACATGTTCACCTACGGGACTTTGGCTGTTGGCTCTGCTGCTTGGTTCCCGCTGGAATAACCCCTCGCTTCTCACCGCACACACACGACAGCCCCGCCATGCAGCACAAGCATCCCATCAAACCCCCCACCCCGCCGGGGTCGTGGCGCTGGGCCCCCTCCCTCTGCATGAACCAGAAAAACAGAAACCATGAACTTAAACCCAAGCATCTGGCCGGTGTACAGGCCCCCCCTCATCGGCTGCATAGCGTTGGTGGGCCTCCTCACTACCCAGCACATCTCCTGAACTGGACTCAGACTCATCATCCACCTCCATCCCCACCTCTGCTGGAAGCCCTCTGAGGAAGAGGGGGGCAGTTTTGAGCCGCTCTCTGCTGCATCCTCCCTGCGTGCTGGTGGATTTTGCTTTGCTGCTATCCAGATCCCCATCTGCTGCCATGACTCCTGCCTGCTCCCAACCTGAGTTCCAGCTTCCCAGCAGCCTCGTCCAGGGAACTGCAATTCAATCCATTTGCCAAGTCCATTTTTCATGCATACCTGTGCAAGGAGGCCACGTTTGGATGGGTGAGTAAAGACTCTCTGTTCATTTTCCCTTCCCAGCGCAGGCTGGCTCCTTCCGAGGAGAGCAAGTAGGTTTGCACCCTGGCTCCAGGCAACTGCTGTGCCAAGAAGGATGCTCTCCCTCCTTCCTCCCTTCTCCCTTTGGAGCAGACTGGCGGTGCTGGGAGAAGAGAGGAGGAGAATGATGACTGCTTCCCAGTACCACATCAGCACAGACGGGAGCTGGGGCTCTCCCATCCGTGTCCGGGCGGTAGCATCGCCCCTGCACCCTCCTCCTCACCCACCACCCAGCCCGGATCCTTCACCCCAGCACCCACCCCTGCCCCCCACATACAGCACTGGCGTTCCCTTGCTCCCGACTCCCAGGATGGGATGGGGGCAGCCAAGCTGGCTGTTGGCTCGGGGCACAAACCTCCATGGCCCACGTGACTCCTTCCAGCGACAACAAGGAATGCAAGCTTTAGTGACAAACTGCAGAATCTGGTTGTGCTTCGACAAAAACAAACAAGCCTTTCGCTGTCTTCTCCTTTGAGCGCATGCCTTTTTATAGGGAAAAGAAACCAACCTACCGTGTATTTCGTAACTTGATTTTGAGTATTTGCTGAAATGGATCTTTATGTAATAACTAGAAACATTCAACTGTTTAAGTGGGGAGGGAGGGGGGGATTTTCGGGGGTTGCTGTTTTTCATTGCGTTTACATTTGACGTGGGGTTGCTCTGCCACGATGCTCCTACCAGGGGTCCCACGGCTGCCAGCCCCCTCCTCACACCGTGGTGGCTTGTCCCGATCTGTCCCGCAGCGTTGGGTGGCAAAGGCACCCACCTCCAGGGGCACCCACCTCCAGGGGCACCCACCTCCAGGGGCACCCATCTCCAGGGGCACCCATCTCCAGGGGCACCCACATCGCCATGGAGCCTTCCTGCACCCCATGGGTCTTCCTGCAGGGCAAACCCACAGCGGTGGCTCTGGGAGTGCCACCAGCACGTGGCTTTCAGGACAGAAGACATGGCCGGGAAGGGGAACGTTGGTCTCACCTCTTTGCCATCAGGTGGAGGTCCGAGGGTGGGTGTTTTTCTGGCAATTCTTCCATTTCACATTCTCTTTTTTCCGACTGGAGCCTCTTTGCTCACTGAGGCTTCTGCAGCACTGCTGCCCTGGGGTACTTTCTATCTCCACTCTCTTCGTCTGCATGGTGTTTAACTTTCTAGACGGTGCGTGTGTTGAAAATCAAAGAAATGAACAAAAACTGCTTGTTTTGGACCTAAAAAAAAAAAGAAAAAGAAAAAAAAAAAGGAAAAAAAAGAGGAAATGTTTCCTCAATGTAAATTCTGAGCGTGTATTTTGCATTTTCTGTGGTTTTGAATGCTTTGCTCTCTGTTGAGGCAGGGACGGCCACCATGCCAAACGCAGCTGCATCCTTGCAGACTGCAAAAATATTTTCCCATTGGATGGAGGGGAAGAAATCTAAACTGCTCGGGCCTGAGAAGTGTTTTGGTGTGTTCCTCTGTGCCAGCAGTGTGATGGCTGCTGGTGAAGTATGTAGGAGATGCCTTTTTGGGGGCAAATGACAGAGCTGATCCATGGGTGCCCATGGGGTTCCTCATGCCTTTGGTGGATCTGTGCACCATAGGCTTGCAAGAGTTCCCCAAAGCAGGGAAATCCATGCAGGGAAAGGATTAGCTTTTAAGGTACAGTTTGGCTGTTTTTACAGATCTGTTTTTCTTCCTGTAGTCATGTAGTGCTGAAGTTTTTTTAATTTTTAAAGGAAGGACTCAGCTCTTTCACAGTTCTCTCTCTCCCTCTCTAGAGCTGGCTCTGAAGCCAGCTGTAGTCAGTGTCATCCACCTTCTAATGTTCAAGCTCTCCAGGTGTCAAGAGGATTTTTGGGAATTGGTATAAGGTGGATGATGATGGAGGATATCATATCAGGGTTCTGCATGGGGGCTGAAGGGCAGATGTCATCTCAGTGTGGTTTAGAAGCTGCTGATAGCTGTGGACCTTGGATGGGCTGCGAGAGCAAAGCTGCTCCAGCAGCTGCTGCTGGAGAAAGGACTGGGACTGGGGGTCTGGTGGGATTTGCTGGGAATAACAGATGAGCTGTTGGGGTAGATACAATCTCCTTTCACTGAGAACCCACAGTCACTTCTAGGGAGAAGCAACCTTGGCTCCCAAGAAGGCTTTGAGGTGTCTTCTTGGAGGGAGTTTCTCCTCCTTCTCCTCCTTGAGGTTTCCCTGAGGTCATCTCCCCAGGAGGCCGCTGGATGTCCTTGCAACGCTCCTTTCCAAGGGAAGCAGAGTCTGAAGTTTAAACTCATTCTAGTCTTCCAGTCAAGCCGCAACCTGACCAAGGAAGACCCAACTTCCCAACATGCCCTTGCTGGCAGCATTAAGCACCTGCACTTTAGGGGTCTGTCCTGCCTGGTGTCTCTGCCCCACCTTCCCCTCTTCTCCAGAGCGGGTTCCTGTATCTCCAGAGCATCTCAGCAAGCTCTGATGGACCACCACCTTTTCTTTCAGTATCCATGGAAAGCATCTGTTTCTGTCTTCCTTCGCATTTGCTGATTTCTCCTTAACTTGCAGGAAAGCTCTATAAATAAGTTTCCACCATCCTTCTTTGGCTGGGAGAGCCAGGGATGCTGCTGTTACATCTCTGCTTTTAAGCTGTTGACACTGTCCCTGACACATGCAATTGGGCGTTGCCCCAACAATCCCACCATGGTTCTGGGAATGACAGCGTCCAGGGATGTTCCTAATAAGCAACACGGACAAGGCCACCTTGTTGGGATAGAGTTTACCACCATGGACCTCCTGTCCCATTGGCCTCAAAGCTGGAGATCAGGCTATGGCACATTTAATTTCCTGGCACAGACAGAACTCCTCTCCTCTGGATTCCTGGTGCCTGGGTCAAACTAAACTCAGAAGTCCTCCAAACTCATCCTCTCTTCCACCTCTCCCAGACCGCAGGGGATGTCTAAAGGGAAGCACTTGCTGTAGTGGTGTTGAGCTCCCAGCTCCACAGGATACTGTTTATCCTTCCTGGCTGCCAAGGTCCACTGCCAGTATCATAATTTTTCACATCTTGCTGATCCGTCCCCTCTGGAAGACAAAGAGGCCACTCCCGGGCCTCTGCTCTTTGCTGGAGGAGCAGGCACCTTCCTCCTCACCCCAGCCAGGCACAGCTGGGAAAGTTGTCTTTCCCCCCCAAACCCACATGAAGTGCCTCTTCTGCCAGGCACCAAATCCTTCTCTGACCCCAAGGCTGCCTCTCCTCCCACGGATGTCCCCATGGATCCCCAAAAGCTGGAGCAGGCAGCAGTCATCCACTCCCACTTGGAGCTCCCAGTGGGCTCTGCAGCTTGTGGTGGGATTGCAGTGCCCTGTGTGAGAGGGCAGCCACACAGCCCCATGGACCAAGAGGTGTCTGCCAGCAGGAGATCACACAACCTCCTCTGACCACCCCAGGAGACAGACTGACCCTTCTTCCCCACATGGGATGAGTTATGGTGTACCCCACGCTCGTGATGCTGCACAGGTCCTTCAGCCAGCAGAGACCTTGTCCTTGTCCATGTCCCAGGGTGCAGGTCCCATTCATATCAGACAGGGAAACCCAGATGTGAGCAGGCTGTGGGGACACCAGAGCAGGGGCTGGTCGCCACTTTGCCACCAGATTCACCTGAATCTCCTTCCCTCCTGCAGGTCAGCAACAGGGAGTGGGAGAGAGGGAGCAGTGTATCGAGTGGCTCCTTCCTTCTTTGGATCGTTGTCCCTTTTTTCTAACTGTTGCACAATTTTAGGGCTTTTGTAACATTTTTTGGACAAGCAGGGAAAATATGCTAACAGTGGTTTAAGGAAAAAAAATATGAGATCTATCTCTCTCTCTTATATATTATATATATATAAAAAATATATATACTTACAGGAAATCTCTATGGAAATATTTATTTAAGATGATTGCAAAGAACATATTATAATTAAGAGTATACTGAGCTTTGTCACGTAACAAAAAATCAAGCCCCGGGGAGGGGTAGCTGCCTGTCCCCTCGTGTCTGTTTGTCCGTACGGTTGCAGCTGAAGCCTTTCTCTTCTCTTTTTGCAAGTGCACTCGAACTGTTGAGCAGTGTGACCGTGTTGGATTCAGTGGGAACTTGGGGAGGGTGGGGGAGGATGGATTTTGTTTCCTTTTCCTTTGTCTTTTTCGAACCTGCGGCCGTGAACAGAATGATCACTGCTCAAATCGGATGCTCTGTTTGGGGAGGGCGGTGGGAGGGGGGGACGGGGAGCAGGGTGGGCGTGGGAGGGAGGGCGAGTGTCAGTTTTATTCTTGGTGTTCAAGTGCAATAAATAGCTACCAACTTCTGAGCATGGAAACGGATGATTCTCCGTCACTGCAGTGACTCAGACCGTCTGCCACCCCCTTGTCCCTCCATCACCGCACTCCTGTCCTCGAAAGCATCAAGGCTGGGACCAGGCCTTGGGCAGGGGCTGCAGGTATCCTGCTGCCTGCAGGATGCCGGTACTCTGGACACTGCCCACCCCTGGTCTCCAGCATCTCTGGGGCTTCAGGGAGCTCAGTGTTGTGCCCAGACCCGCTCATTGCAGTCCAGCCCTTCTCCCAGTGACAGGGCTCTGGGGGTTGCAGGTGTCTGGGAGCCTCCAGCAGGTGTTCAAGCTAGATGAGGGGTGGGGGTGCCCACTGGGCAGTCTGGGGGAGCTTAGAGGATGCTGGTGCTACAGGGTGAGGGGCACAGGACCTCCAGCCAAATCCAGGGAGGGTTTGAGGGTCTCCCAGGGATATCTGCTGGGCTTTGCTCATGCAGGTGGGCTGGTACCTCGGGGAGACTGGAGCCAGGCTGCCACATTCCCTGTTCCTGCTCCACCCCAGGCCCTGGGGTGCCCCTTTGCCCCTCTCTCCCTGCCATCTGCCCCGGCCCCGGCAGGTGTCAGCACTGGAATGTTCCCGCTGCCGCGTCCCTCCCGCAGCCCTGGGCAGCCACGCGTGGTGCAGGACACGTGTCCTCTGGATGTGCCACTGCCTCACTGCCTTTTGCCCTTGGTGGCCTCCCTCACTGCCAGCTTTTGCCTCCCAACCACATCCCTGGCACAGCCTCGGCTCCTTCCCTCCCATCGCTCTGCAGCACAGTGCTGGCTGATGGCAGCTGCCAAAGGAGAGCCCTGAGGATCCCAGGATCACAGTGGGGATTTGGGGAATATGGTAGGCCCCTATGGTGGTAGGAAAAGCTGAGAAACATGCAGAGAGTGGACCATCTTGGTCAGCCCAGAGCAGTTTCAGCTGTATGCTGTGGGAAGGCGTCAGGTTCTCCTGGTTCTTCTGGTACTTTGTGTCCAGCAGCGACATCATGAAACACCAGAGTCCATCACCCCACACAGACCCCTGTGTGTGCCCCTCCAGGGGCCAGCCCAGCCTGGGCTCCCTGGCCAGCACACACAGCCATGGCTGGGCAACGCCGTGACCTGCTGAGGCCTCCTGCTCAGTAAATAGTGTCAAGGTTAGAGCGAGGGATTCATTGGGGCCATAAATGTTTATGGCAGGCCCTCCCCGCTCCCCAGCCGCCATGGCCTGAACTTTCCATCAGCCAGGCTTTTATGGCCGGACTCTAATGATTAACCCGGGGCCAGCAGTGGAAGGCGCTTCACGGGTGTGCTGCCACAGCCCCACACACCCAGAGCAGCTGGAGCTGGGGACCCTCGTCACCCCCACGGGCTGCAGCCATGGTGGGGTAGGGTGAGGAGGATGGGGAAAGCCATCAGTGGTCCTGCAGGGGAAAGGAAGGGCACAGCCATCCAGAAATGAGCTCAACATCCCTGGACAAGAGGAGGTGAGCAGGCAGGAGGACAAGGTGTAGGAGCTGATCCTACACCCTTGGAGGGGCAAAGGCAACAATTAAATCTCCTGTACTGTAGGGAAAGAGGGAGACTGCAGCCTCCTGACAGAATTCATCCTGGAGTCTCAGGGCACAGTGCTGGACCCAGTGCACCAGGAGCACATCCACAATCCAGACATAGACCCTAATTTTCCTGTTTGTCATATGGTTTTGTCTTTTACCAGGACAAAGTTTTGCAGAAAAAAGACCAGGAGGAGCTGTGCCCCTCTAGATGTGCATGGGAAGCCCTGGAAGCTCCTCTAGATGTGCCTTTGTTCCATGCCAAAGACCCCGCAGATAACCCAGGCAGGGGCTGTGTCACACTGCACTGTTACTGGTGAGATGATGGCACATGGCAGAAGGCACACATGACTCTGGGATAATGGGGACTGGCAGCATCAGCTCCAAACAGCCCCATCCAGGAGTTTGCCAAGACTCTCAGCCCAGCAGTGTCAGCAGGAGGTGGAACATGGGCTGATCTGCCCCAAAATCACACACAGACACTGAAACCCAGCCCTTCTCCTTTCACTGGGAAAAGCAGCACTCAGGGCTGGGGCCACACCTTGGATCTCCCTTGGCAATAGACACAAGTCCTCCTTGGACACTGGGTCCAGCTGAAACCTGTCCCTGACCTCCTGCACACACGAGGGACAGGTTACACCACCTCTTCCCTTCCTTTAAGTCACCCCAACCCTGCCAGGCAAGAACCACCCTGACCCACCAAGGTCCTTGGGGGATCTACAGCCTAGTTTGTTTATAGAGCCTTTTCTTTTATTCTTCTACTTGTTTTTAACTGCTCATTTATTAGGTTAAATTGCTTTAGGAGGACACTGATTTGTGCTGGTTTTGCTGGAATACTTCCATGGGATCAGAGCACTCTGGCACACGCTGTCCTCAGGGCATGGAGGCTGTTACAGATTCTCTCACATGTGTTTATGGGTTATTGGAGTCAAATACAGACAAACAGAGAACAGATTAATACACAGGAGCTCCTTCTCCTCCTCCCCACCTCCTGCAGCCTGGACATCCCTCCACCCTGGACATCCCTGAGAGGGGACAGCAGGGCTGGGGCTGCAGGTGGGAGTGGGACAGCCCTGATACTTCAACCAGACACTGTCACACAAACACATGGACTCATCACACGGTTTGTCACACTGAACAGAAACATATCAGGGGTGCCAGGACAGGCAGCAGCTCTGTCCTGGCAGGGCCAGGGTGGTGATGAGGAACCTGGCAGGGTCAGCAGCTCCTGACTACTCCTTGAAAGACCCCCCCAAGCTGTCCTGAAGTGCTGCAGTGCAACCTGTGCAAAATGGGAGGTGAGCTCCCACCCAGCCTACGGGACACCGGGCCCCCTCAAATCATGGACTCCTCATCCTCCTCCTCCTCCATCTCCCGGTCCACCTCGATGGCCGTGTTCTCGTAGCTGGTGATGCCCCCGTATTTCCTCATGTGGACCATCAGGGGTTTGGGGGACTGGCTGCCAGCCAGGCTGGCCACGTAGACACCGGTGCGGTTCTCCTCCAGGGACGGGCCCCAGTCCATGGCCGGCCGGCTGGCTTGCTGCACTCGCTGTGAGGGAACAGGCAGAGGGAGCACAGACACCCTGCACCCTCCCCTCCCCAGGCAGCACCCCACCCTGCAGCTCACCCACCACTGCTGACCCCCAGGCACTGAAAAAAACCCCAGTGAGGATGGGATGGGATCAAAAAGTCATGCTGAAACGTTTTGGGAAGGTGAAACCTTCTGTCTAAGTGTCTTGCTGTGGGCTGGGGAGGTGTCGTGGGCTGGGGGAGCTGGTGGTGAGGGCTTGCAGGAGTGAGGGGCTATTGTAGGGCTACAGCCCTGTGCTGTGGGCTTAGAGCCACTCAGACAAGGGGTTAGCCTTGGCCAAGGTGGCTCCTGGCCATGCTATGTCAAGCCAGGTTACAGCCAGCAAGTCCTCCATCAGGGAATTGCTGCCTGGAAAGGGCATCAAGCTCTGCTCCTCTGCTTTTAACAGCCTGGCAAGAGCAGTGAAGGGCTGGGAAAGCTGTGAGCAGCCAGCAGCTCTGTAACCTGCTCCTGGGAGGAGCCTTTCAGTGCAGGGATCCCATCTGGACTGCCTGCACAGTCTGGCAGCTGCCTGCCTTGCTGTGTCACTGCTCTTGCCAAGTGGGTGCAAAGTCCCAGGTGCCCATGGTTGCCCCATGCTTCCTCACAGGGCACTGCAGGCTTGTTTTGGAGTGTGAATGCACACTGGGCTGCCCCTTGGGCAGCAGTTTTACTCAGTACCTGCCTGGCATCACGGGAAGCAGCACTGCTGGAAATGTTTTGGGATGTGCCATCTCTCACACCCCATGGGCATCAAGGCAGAATGGGGACACACACTTCCAGCAGAGAGGACACAGAAACTTCCAGAGGATTGTGACTTGGCAGGGACTTGTGCTCACTGCTGAGTATTTCTGGGGTGCTCCCCAGCAGTGTCAGGCCCCAGTACCTCCTACCTCCCACAGCGTCCCTTCTTCTTGGAGCACAGCCACCACCATGCCCATGGGGATCATCAGGCAGGAGAGGACTCCCATGAGGATGCCCAAGACCTCTGCCCAGGTGGGGAAGCGGTAGTTGCCATACTCAGAAGGCTGGTACTTGACAATGTTATACACCAGCAGAGCCTGTGGGATGGGAAGAAAGTGAGGTCATCCCAGAGGGCTCATGCTCAAAAAAGGCCTGGAGATGATGGACATCTCCCAGCAGAAGGATGATCTCTGGGGCAGGAGATGCCAGCAGAGTAACTTATCACACTGGAAGATCACCCAGGGGTACTGGCAGCACCATGGTTTTCCAGCACCATCCAGCAGCTCAAGGTGAGCACTTACCATCATTGTTGCTGGGGATAGCACCATCCAGCAAGCTCTGAAGTAGGGCCCTGGTTTGAATCCCAGCATCATGTGGATATCTCGGCAGAATCTCTTCATGCCTGCAGGAGGGAGAGGGACTCAGAAGCTTTGATCCTTCCCCTGAGCCCTGTGCCTGTACCAGGCTGCCCTGATCACAAGCAGAGGTTTGCATCCTCTGCAGCAGTCTCCCCCCACTCATCTGGGAGATGCAGGAGTGGGGCCCAGCTGGTGCTGCCTGAAGAACCATGCTCAGCACCACAAGGTGTCTTTGGACAGGTGAATCAAGTGATAGCCAAGAAGAAACAGGTGGTGGGAGTGGAGTCTCATGCCCCACTGTGAGGCTATTGGTTTCCCTACTGCTCCCTCTAAATCCCAGTCTTCCTACAGACAGCACATCCTCCCCTGTGCTCCTGTGGGGACAGGCACCCTTA
Organism: Phylloscopus whistleri; assembly: GCA_017589585.1. NCBI lineage: Eukaryota > Metazoa > Chordata > Aves > Passeriformes > Phylloscopidae > Phylloscopus > Phylloscopus whistleri. The sequence goes on along the minus strand of JADMLD010001555.1, from coordinate 3,203,074 downwards.
CCATAGACACGTGTCACCACAAGGCAGGTAGTGATCACCACCACCATGAGACCAAAGCCAGCACTGTAGTCATCCAGTAGGACCAGCCAGTACATCCCACCCTGTGGAGACAAAGCACAGAGGCCAGCATCTCCAGGACCACCATCCCAATAAACCTCCACCCATGTCCTCTGACTTTTGGGGACCCTGGGGCAGCAGCCTCAAGAGACATTGGTCTCCTTATGGGGTTGGTGTAGGGATGGGAATAACACTGTGTCACTCCCCTTGGCCCTCACACCTTCTGGAAGCCCGGGGTGGTCTCTCTCTCACCTGATTATCTGATATGAACACACATGTGAAAACCTGGCCCCTGACCTAAGTTCTCCCTAAAATGAGTCCCTGGTTGGCCCCCACAATGGACCCATCCCCACCCCCATACCTCTGTTGTGAGGATGAGCCCCATCAGGAAGAGGGCGATGCAGATGACAGCTGAGAAGGAAGCTTTCTTTGGCCGCAGGTAGTAGGGGAATTCATCTGTCACTGCCGTCACGATGGTCTCCATAAATGCAAACTGCATGCACAGGAGGAGAGGGTGCCCTGAGCCCTCAGGCTGCCTGGAGTCCACGGCTGTCTCCGTGGGCTCTGTCCTTACCTGGCTGTCCAGGCCCAAGGTTAACAGCATGAAGAAGAACAGGAATGACCAGAATGGAGAAAGGGGGAGCATTGTCATGGCCTGGGGGTACACCACAAATGCCAGACCAGGACCTAGGGGAGGCAAAGGACAGCAGGGTGAAAAGGTGGTGACAGAGCTGGGCATGGGGGGATGGAGGAGAGCTCAGCGGAGCAGCACCACGGCAGAGACTTGCCAGGACTCTGGCAAGATGGGCAGGAAGGGTCCTGTGGCAGAGGGTGGAGAAACAGCCTGCTCCTTGCTCAGACCTTCATCAGACATCATTTGTTATTCAGTATTTACACCACAGGAACTTGTCTGCCCCTTCCCTCCCCCTGGCCAGCTGAGCATCCACCTTCATCCCTCATGCTGACACGCTCAGGTGCCTTCCTTCCTGGAAGGGATGCTCCTCAGCACACCCAGGCAGAGGGGGAAGGGGAAAACATCTTCGTTTGGCCTCACCTGCTTTTGCTACCTGGTTAACAGGGACCCCAAGCTCCTGGGACATGTATCCCAAAACGGAGAAGATGGCAAACCCTGCCAGGATGCTGGTGATGGCATTGCCCAGGGTCACTATGAAGGTGTCCCTACAGAGAAGGAAGAAAATGCTCTGAACATGTTCCTTCCCACCCCACACCAGTGCACGGTGGCACTGCCAGCCCCAGGTGCCACACTAAGGTGACCCAGTGCCTGTCCCTCAGGGCCTCTCATGGCAAGTGCTTTCCAGGGTCAAAAGGAGCATATATCTCATGGATAATACCATGGGGTTCCTCCAAAGCTTTCTGTCCCCTGTGGATGGGATCAGACCAAACATCCAACACCCATCTCTTTCAGTGAACTACACTGGATGGTGGGAACAGGGCACATGCACATCTCCAGCCTCAAATACCCTCAGCTTTCAGCACCTATTGCCCAAAACTCCTCAGCTGGGTGCTCTGCCTTGGTGCTTAGGAGAATTTTTTTTCCCACAGATCCCTCTGTCCCTCTCAAGCCTGTACAAACTGCCAGGTTTCCCCTCAGTGCAAGGAGCAGATCCAGGTGACTGTGTTGCACCATGTGCTTCTGCTGACTTTGAACCCCCCAGCTCAGGTTTTCATGGCTCCCCCAACCCATAATTTTTACAAGGCAGCAGCTGATTCCCACCTGTATATATTCTGATGGAAGGTGTTGTATGAGGCGAAGGTGAGGAGGCCCCCAAAGCCCACCCCAAGGGAGTAGAAAATCTGCAGGGCTGCCTCGATCCACACCTGGGGGAAGGAAGCAGTTCTGAGGAGAGCAGGGGTTTGGAAACCTCCACATGAGGAAGATGGCGTTAGAAATCTGCTTTCCCAGAGCCCTGGGCACATCTTCCCCAGCACTCCAAGCATGCACAGCCTATGGGATATTTGTCTTTCCTTGTTAACTGTCACCACTCATAGTGGATCAGCTGGCTAATGGAAGGGCTAATAAGAACATTTTAGGGCCAGCCCAGTGGCATCAAATGCCCTTGTAAAACTGGGTGGTCTCTTGATGCCCACCACTGCTGACCACTCCACATGCTGGGATTTCTTGAGAACAACAAACAGTCAAATCCACCATGGGCACCCATCAGCCCATCACAGGGGCTGGGATGATCCTGCCTGTGGTCCTGGTACTCAGGGGAGTCTTGGTACCATCCCATCCATGCAGAGCCATAAACACATGCATGGGGTGGGGACACATGGGAATAGTGGCCCAGACAAGGTGTGGGACAAAGATTTTTGGTCTAGGAGCAACCAGGAGAGCTTTAGGTTAGGGTGTGGCCAGAAAAGACACCTGGATAAGGGAACTGCCTCTGTTGCATTCAGGAGGTGGCAGGAGAAGGTTCATTTTTGTGTCTTGAACAAATTGCACAACATCCTACTCACCTTGGAAGACAGCAAGTGATCAAACTGTGGTGTGAGGTAAAACTGGATCCCCTTCCAGGCCCCCTCCAGGGTCACGCCACGAATGAGCAGCATCACCAGGATGAGGTATGGGAAGGTGGCAGTGAAGTACACGACCTGTGGGAGAGCAGAGCCAGCTGGGAGAGCTGGGAATGAGAGCACGGCATGAGTTCTGCTCCCCATGCCCTGTCCCTAGGGTGAGACACATCACCCTGGGGTCCTTGGGCTGCAGCAGGGCTGGAGTGCCAGCCCTGCTGGTGTCTGAGTGTGCAAGGCATCCCCAAAATATCTTATACCTAGAGGATGCTGTTTGTGGGTCTCACTTTCCCAGAGGTGCAGAGTCACATGCACTGGTGAGCATTGCTGTAGGTGCCCCTCAGAGGGGACCTGCCAGCCCTTACCTTGCCAGAGGATTTGACTCCCTTGAGGATGCACAGATAGACAATAGTCCAAGAAAGGAGCAGGCACAGACACAAGTGCCAGCGGATCTTCCCGGGATCCCCAATCCCCGAGCTTCCTTGGATGTGCAGGACATACCGGCTAGGGAGGAAGGAGAGCTGCTAGCCATGGGCTGCCTTTTTCCAGAGGCCCTCTGACCCTAGAAATGCCCCTGCTGCAAGATAACCTTGTCAACAATCGCAGGCACTGGCAGCTCCTTGCCAAGCAAACAGGAACAGTTGGAGTGATTTCTCCACCATGTATTAAAGAGCCTAGAAGGGATGCCTGGCATCTTGAGAGCAAATTCCCAGCTTTTCCAGACGTGGGATGCATTTTAGTCTAGCATATCTCCAGGCCAACGAAGCAGCGCCAGAACATGGACACCTCCCACACCCCCGTGGCTAAACTGAGCTGTCACCCACAGCTGAGCACAGGAGCCCATGGCTGCACCCACACCGCCACCCCTGAGTGAGACCTGCAGCGTCTGTGCTGTGAGACGGGCAGATCCTGCACCCCTCACGCCATCCCCATGCTCTCCCTGAGGAGACACCAGCCACCTCCCCACAGCTGGGTGGGGCTGGCCCCGTTACCTCCAGTACTCCTCGCTGGGGCTGACGGTGTTGCTGATGTTGACGGGGAGGGTGCTGTTCCCCGCCTTGATGACGTGGTGGTCCAGGCACAGCTCGGTGTTCCACCAGTTGCCACAGTGCTGCCAGGGCAAGTCGCTTGTGAGGGATGCAAAGAGGTAGAAGAGAACGTAAGCAATGATCATATTGTAGTAAATGGCCACCAAGGAGACGATGAGGATCGTGCCCATGCCAACGCCTGAGGGAAGGAGAGGGTAAAGAAGGAGTGAGCTGGAGCAGAGCAAAGCACATCCAAAAGCAGGGTCAGACACTGCACCTCAGCAGCCAAATGATCAACCAGTCCAAGGTTCACCTGCTGGGGGAGCCTCTTATTGCCATTATAACATCTGGACGTGCCTTCTCTGTATTGGTGATCTATTGCCTCATACAAAAAACTTTACACCAGCTTAACACTGACAATAAAAGTATTTGATTTGAACTTTTATTTTTTTAACTGCTTTATTCTTACCTTTGTTTTTAACAGGTATTGCTTAGCTTTCATGCTCTATTTTGTACAATAGATGGCTTAATAATCTTTATATCATTACTAGAGCTGGTCATGCCATCCAGAGCCCTCAAAGACTGACCAATCTCATGCATATCCTGCAGCTACTAAAACAGCTAACCCAAAATTCCAGCCTGCCACACCTTCCCCCAGGTTCTTCCAATTCTAACAAGAGCTTTGAGGATCATGGGATGCTGCTGGTGGTGCATGTCCTCATCAAAAAGCTCTTGCAGAGGTCCCTCAGAGGCTCTGGACTTCACCCACGCACCTTTAAAGAGAGGGCTTATCTTCCAGACAGCAAGTGGCCCTAGGCTGGAGAACTGGCCAAGTGACAGCTCCATGAAGAATATGGGGATCCCACAGATGGCCAGCATGATGAAGTAAGGAACCAAGAAAGCTCCTGCAAGAAAAAAAAATCCTGAAAGTAATACAGAACAAACATCTAAAGCCCAGCTGTGACAGGGAATAAAGCTCATTCAATATGTGTGCCTCTGAGGGATTTACATCAAAATCAGGAAGACAGGGAGGAGCAAGAGCTCACCCTTAGTGGAGGAGAAAGGTGCTGTGATTCACCTGGTGCTGTGCTTCCCCTCTGCTCCCAGCTCTCTTTTCACTTTGAATCTTTCACAGACACCATGAAATTCTCCAGTTATTATTGCTCTGGGAGGAGTTGAACTAACATTTTGCACCATCACCCTTGCATTGCAAAAGGTTCACTCCCTCCTTTGATAGTTGGGAAGTGTTTGCTGGCCCTGCTGAGTCTTGGAGGACACCAGACCAAGAAGCTAGTGGACACCAGGAGAGCTGGTGTTTGGTTCAGCATGGAGACAGGGGTCTGTCCAAGGCCAGGAATACAGAGATGGGCTTCCAAGTCCTTTCCACTCATGGGCACAGGTGGTTAAAGCCCTAAACAAGCATGGGGAGGGCAGGAGGAGGCTTCACCCCGCAACAAGTGTTACTTTCCAGCCCCAGGAAGGGGAAGGGATGTTTCTTCAGGGATATTCTATCAGCCCAGGTCAGTGGGTGGGAGGCTGACTGCTCCAAAGGATGCCCAAGTACCTCCTCCATTGGTGTAAGCCCTGTAGGGAAACCTCCAGACATTTCCAAGGCCCACGCAGTATCCGATGCAGGAGAGGAGGAAATCCAGCCGCCCTGTCCAGTTCCCTCTGTCTTCTGGGCACTCCGAGCCCAGGTCCCCATCCTGGCTGCTGGGGCTCACCAGGAGATCTGGTGTCACTGGCTGAGTGAGGGGCCAGGGTATGGGAGAGGGCAGACAGGGGTTGAGCAAGGAATAAAAACAGAAAATGAAGAATGGGAGACGGAAGAAGTGCCAAGAACTCACAAGTGAATTTGTGACCCCCAAGCCCACAGCGCTGACACTTGTCCCTTGGGATCACTGTCCCAGCAGCTCTCTGTTCCCCACCTCAGCCAATGCCCTGCTCTGCCACTGAGCAAACAAAAGGGATAAAAGCAATCCCACATGGCCAGAGCTCCCCTGGAAAAGGTAGGATTGTCCCAGCTCATTCTGGGAAGGTTCACCAGGACCCAACTCGCAAGCCCAGCTTCCAAAGACATCCTTTCAGGGGGCCACAACAAACTTTCTGGATCTCCTGCAGAATATGGGCATGAGGACAGCCATGGGAGAGCCACTGAGGTGTGCCAGGGAGCGAGACACCCACCCCAAGGGTGCTGCCACGCCGGGGTCTCCGCTGGCTGCCATTAACTGCTCCGTGCATTTTTCACACTTTTCCAACTGCCAAAAGCCTGCACCGTGGGAATTTAGTGATGCTCCCAGTTGTCCCTGCTGAGAGATGAGAGACCTCCTTCCAGAATTCCTAATGTGCTCTGGATCAATGCAGCACAGGCAGGGCATTAACCCATTCCCTTCCTCCCCAGTGCCTCAGCTCTGCAAGTGGAAGTGCGAGTCCTGCAATCCATTTGGGGATTTGGGGTGATGCACCAGGAGGGCACCCCCGTGTTTGTATGGGTGTACATCAGGTTTGCAGTGAGATGTTCAGTCTGAATTCCCCCAGTTTCCTTATCTCAGGAGAGCCAGGAAAACATCCCCACTGACTCCAGAGCTGAAAGCCTGAGCCAGCAGCTGCCAGATGAGATCCCATCACAGATAAACCCACAGCCAAACCAGGCAGCACAAAGGGGTGGAATGAGGATCCTGTCCCTGTGCCACCACGTGTTGCTGTGCCCTGGCATAGGAGTTAATCATGTTTGTATTGAGGCACAGGAGGGTTCTGGTGTCCCTGCTGACAAGGTACAACAACCAGGGCAGGAGGAGCCCGTTTGGGAACTCTTGAGCTTCTCTTCTTGGGCTCTCTGAAGAAAAAAAGCAGCCATCTCCCTGTCCTTGTTCATAATCATAGGGAACAAACCCATGGGATGTGGTTGAGGGAGAGGGACCTGGGTTTGGAGGGATCAGGAGGAGGAGTTGCAGGTCTCCTGTACCAGTGTGCACGGGTGCTCAGAGCCTGCAGCAGACCCCAGTCTCCAGGAGGCCAGAGCTGGCTGGTGATCAGAGCTCAGTGCTGCCCTTTCACAGCCTCAGGGAAGGTGGCAGCCCTCTCCCTCTCCCTCTCCTCTCCTGCTGGACTGGAGGATGCTCCTGCTTCTGGTTCCCATGGAGACACCGAGCTGAAGGAGAGGGCTGGCAGCTCCCACCCTGCCCAGGGTACACCCCAAACCCTCAGCTGCTGGCACTGCAGACATGCTGCTTGCAGCCCAAAGGCACCAAACACAGAGGCAAACTCCTCCCCATCCCCACCTGGTGCACAAACACCTCGAGGGACAGGACAAGGGCAAACTCTTCCCAGAGCCAACCTGAAATGTACAGCTCCAGAAAAGCTGTCACACCAAAATCCTCTGTGAAAAGCCCATCCCTGCTGGATGCCACCATCACAAGGCAAGTGCCAGAAGAAAAAATTGCAAAAAACACAGACTGACAAGTCAAAATATGACCCAAATGTAAAAGTGTTGCTATAAAACCCTCACTACCTGGCAGCCCTCCTGCAGCTGTTCAACACAGGTCTGTGGTTTAGCAGCACCTCCAGGCCATGGCAATGCCTGCTAATTAGCCCAGCACACACAGTGTGTGACCCACAGCTGTCTGTGCTTGCAGGGGATGGACAGGCTGCTCTGGACTCCTTCCCAAAGATTTCAGCAGCCAAAACCTGCATTCACGAAGATCCCTGCCAGGTAGGGGCCATCACAGTTGGGTCTTCCCCCTGCAAAATAATGCAGTCCATCACACAGGCTGGGGAGCTCTTGTTTTTCAGGTTTGAATCACAGAAAACCAGCAAGTAAGGATGCTGGGAGATCATTAAATCCTGTTGCCTAATTCCTGCATCTCTGTCTGAATCCTAAACACCTGCAGGAGGGCACAGGTAGAGCTGCAAGATCTCATTACATGTGGGTGCCTGTCCATGAGACGCAGCACAGAAATCAACACAGAAGCAACAGCAGGAAATGAAATGAACCAATGGGGCCTTTTCCAAACTGTTAATGGCCTGGTCCCCATCTCAGTCACCATTTCAAGGGCCATGGGATGTAGTCAGTCATTTGTGTCTCAGTTATGACTGGCCCCCTTGTTAATGTCTTTATCTGGAGCTCTACAGCTCTAATTTAGGACCCCAGAGCAGAAAGAAGAGACCACTCAAGTGTCAGATAAACCCAAAGGACAATGACAGTTGTTCCCACTGGGCAAGCTGAGGAGATACAGGTCAGAGATGCTGCTGGAAAACACACACAAAGGTGGCTCGCTGACTGCAGTGCTCAAAATTCCCCCAAATCCCAGCCTTTCCATAGAAATCACAGAAAAGCTGGCCTATTTGCCTGACTTGAAATTAATTACAAAGCACAATATGTAAGGCTCCCAGCCCATTTTTGTCCCAAATCACAGAGGGAAGCACACCTCCCTTCTTCTGGCTGCTGGAAATCTCACACACCAGCTTGATTCTAGAGGAGTTTTTTTAGGATTAATGCTCTCTTTCAGCCTCTGTCATAACAGGAATTCTCTTTTTCAGCAGCAGCTGAAGTGCTCCAGTGCTCCAGTACTGCTCTAGTGCTTTCCACCATCAGCTGCCATCCTTCAAGCAGGGCTCCCGTCTCGCAGATATAAACAGATGGGGACTAACAGCTCCCTTGGCAACCACAGCCCCTTTGAACACAGCATCCCTTTCCATTATTCACCAAAAGATGTTCCCAAAGAAGTCACCAAAGCAAAGGTCACTGAGAAGAAAAAGCACTTTAGTCTCTGCCAAGAGAAGAGCTCAGGTCTGTAAGGAAATGGCTCCGTGCTAATTATTTTCTCTGAACCAATTTACTTAAACCAAAAATCAGCTGTATCTGAGTGAAAAAACTCCAGCCAGATCAAAGGTATGTTTTCATCCTATTTTGTCTCCATTCAAGCTGGCATTGTGGGGTTATTTTGTCAGTGTTTTGTGCGTGGATCACAGCCTTTGAGCAAGAGAAATGCCACCCAGCACCAGATTTCTCCCCTGCGGATCTGAGCACAGCGAGTCTCTAAAGTGTGAGTCACTTCAGATTAGTTTGGATTGCTTGTTAATCTCTGAGAGAGAAAAAAAAAAATCTTAAAAAAGGCATAAAAATTAATTCAAATGTAATATCACTTAGAAAGTGAAGTAAATAAAGCACTGCTGTGATGAGGAAGAGCCCCTTTAAAGGGCTGAACTGACCCGGGGTGACCCCAGCCTGGATCACAGCCAATGCCATGGGAGGGAGCAAGTGATGGTGGAGCCATCACAGGGAGGATGGAGATGGCTGAGGCTGAAGCAAACTCATTACAGCAATGTCCAAAGTGTAGGGAGTGTGCACAGATACAAATGTTTGTGGTTTTTCATCTGAAAGCACTGGGGAAGTTTCGAGGCTGTTTGTGGCAGGCAGGGGAGGGCAGTGGTTCAGGTAGGAAGATGCTGCTCAGCAGCCTGGCCAGGTATGGGAAGGGGCAGCAGGAACCATGGCTCCCACCACTGGCTCCAGTGGGATTTAGTCCATTTCTACCAAATAAACCCCAAAGAAAATGATCAAATAAATGAAAACAACCACTCAGCGCTTCTGGAAATACTATGCAAAACCCAACCTGAAATCCTTAGAGCCTGAGAAAGATCTTCTCTAATCAAGAGGTATTTCCATATGTCTAAAATATGTCTGGTAAGAAGGTTTAAAACTCCAGTTCACCAATAGGAAGTGGGTCACAATGAGAGGAAGAGGAGGCTGTCAGGGTCCTAGGTGGGCAGGGATGGGCACATCTCTTCATCAGCCACAACCAGCTCCAGGCAAACCCAATGCCAGCATTGGATACAGTGGTCCCAAGGGGACTGTGAGCATCAGGTCCTCCATCTGGAGCTCAGCAACAGCATTTTTGGGTAATGAAGGACAGAGGGCTTTGAGCAGCACTGGGAATGGGGAAAATAACTCCAGAGACATCTGCTTTCCATCCCAACTGATCACCATGGGACTAAATGAATTCCTGAATAAATGCTAAAGAGGGTCACCAGCATCAAGTAACTCAGAAAGGCATTGGAAGGGGCAAAGACCACTTTTAATGGATCTTGCAGTCACAAAGCCATCTGGAAAAGCAATTTGTAGGAAAGAGGAAGAAAAGAGAAGAGCCAAACAATGCCTCCAAACAAGAGTGGAGAAATAGGCTGTCAGGGCCTGCTGGCTGTCACCAGGATACTGCTGGGTTTCTTACGTCATTTCCCAACATCCTAGGAATTTCCTGGCAAGGATGAAACTCTCCTGGGTTTTCATTCATCTCAACAGAGTCAACCTGCCCTGTGTTCAGTGGGCATGGTTTGGCACAGGGTGCAGCTGAAGGGGCTCCCAGCCCTGGGTCACTGCCTGGGATGCTCCAGGAAGGGCTGACCCATTCAGCAGCAGCACATCCCCATGATGGAGCTGTGGCTGACACCAGCTCTGCCACCCTGCTCCACCGTGTCCCCAGAGCAAGGATTCAGTCCCCAATCTGCCACCCTGCTCCACCGTGTCCCCAGAGCAAGGATTCAGTCCCCAATCTGCCACCCTGCTCCACTGTGTCCCCAGAGCAAGGACTCAGTCCCCAGTGTGGGGGGAAATGGGAATTCAGACTGGTAAGAGCAAAGTGGCAATGGAGGGGAGCCTAGGATGGGAAAGCCTGAGAATCAGGTTAAAAATGGTTTTCAGCAGGATGTAAAAAGAGTTTGTAACTCTGCCAGCTCCCCCGTGAACCCAGAGTTCAGCGCCCAGCTGACCCCACATCACCCACACCCCTTTAAATCCTGCCGAGGAGGATGAGGAGGCAATCCGAGCCGCAGGTGGGAAAGGCACTGCGCAGCCCCCTGCGCCCATCCCGAGGGAGGGACCCCGAGCCCGGGCGGTCCCGGGGCTGCTGGAGCAGCGTCCCCGGGGTGCCGGGCTGCGGGGAGCCAGCCCTGCCCCCGGTGCCACCCACGGCGCCCGGCCAGACACAACATGAGTCACCCACCGCCGGCAGCACCTGCTGCCAGGGGAGGGAGGGGTGGGCGGGCAGCGGTGGGCACGAAATGCCCCATCCCGCTGCCCACGGTCTCGCTTTGGCCCCGCGCACGAACACGATTCCCTGATGTCCCACTAATCCCTGCTGGCTGCCCACGGAGGCTCCCGAGGACGGGATGCGGGCGACAGACACGACTCCCCCGCTCTCCCCTCCCAGCCCGGGGTTATCCCTGCTCTCTTCCCAGCCTCGGGGTACCCTCGCTTCTGGCTGTCACCTGCCGGGGGTGTCCCCGGTCCCCCGCTCCTGTCCCTGGGGCACCCCCGCTCCCGGCTCTCACCTTCCGGAGATGCTGCTGCCGAACCTGCTTCATCCCAGACCCTGTTGCTATGCGCTCCCCGCTCCGACACTTTTCGTCTGGCTCTCTCCGGCGCTGGGGAGGGCGAAGGGGGAGCGGGGAAACGATGGCCGGCACGGAGGGGTGGGCACCCACCTGCTGCCGGGGAGAGCTGGGGACGTGAGGAGAGAGGCTGAAGGAAAGGTTTGCCTTGAGAGGAGGATGGCTGCGTGCGGAGCAGGGAGGGAGGAGGGAGGTCTGTCTGTCAAAAGCATTCCTGGCGGGGAAAGGGGGGCTCCGGGACCTGAGCCCCACACCCGGGCAGCGAGGGAGAACGGCTGCTGCCTCACTCACGCCACAAATGCATCAGGTGTCCCTAGAGAAGGACCTGACTTTGGGGTCACTCTGTCACTGAGCACCCCATGTAGTGATGGCAACAGATGCCAGAAGCTCACAGTACCTTCCTGTCTGGCTCTGGGATGATTTTCCTGTGGCAGGACACAGCTGGAGCTTCAGCAGATCAGAAGTGATTGTTCCCCATTATGCCTGAGCTCAGCCCTCAGTCCAGGCGAGGGGGATGCTCCACAGCCATCAGCCCCTTTGGGTAAGACAAACACGTCCCACCACTCTGAGGGCAAGAGCAAGAGCACCCTGGGCAGTCCCCAGGGTGAGCATCTGAGCCCAGCATGTCATGGCCCCAATGCTGGAGCACAGGTCACATCTCCAGGGTCCAGGTGTCCCTGTTTGAGTCAGCAGAGGGATACTGGAGCCCCAATGTCCAGGGAGATGCTGGCTTTTCACCCTCATACTCAGTCAAAGCCTCAGTGAGGTGGCTGAGCTGGTCTGTGCCTTCTCCTCCCACTTTCATTGTGGAAATGTCTCCCGTGTGTCTGGGAGGAAGGACAACCCCACAGGCCCCAGGGCCAGTGTGGGACCAGGACAGCTCCAGACTCACAGTGGTGCCTCCTTCCCTTGACAATATCCACTTGTCCATCACTTCATCCCTGGACTGTGCCCAGTGCTCTGACACTGGATGTGTCCTTTTTCCTTGCAAGTGTCCTACAGGCTCCAACCTGAGCCAGACCTCTGCCCAGATGCTTTACTGAGGTTGAAGGCAAGTGGGCAGCACTGGGGATGAGGAGGACAATGACAGGGCTGGAACAGAGAGAACACAGCCTGCCTGATGTAAAAGCAAATCTCCAGGACATCTAATGGCAGTTGTGCTCCTACAGCCCTCAAAGCACTTCTGAAAATTTTCCCTGAAAGGAAAAATGTCCTCAGCACAAAGACACATTTCTGCAGGAGTCCAACACGATGAAGTGGTTCAGCATTTGCACAATGGGTCTTTCAGTGCTAATATTTACCTGGATTTCCCAGGGAAAGGAGAAAAGAGCAAAACTATATAACTGAACAAACATCTCTTTTCACACACTCACTGCTTCCTCAAAAATAAAAGTATCTTTGGGAATTCACTCAGGCTGGTTTTACCTGCCTTGGACTTGCCCATCTCTTCTCCCTCTCCCAGATGCTGGCTGGGAATGCTGAGCCTGAGGCTGGCCAGGCTGATGGCCAGGGGCTGCATCAAGCACTGCTCCTGCCTCAGCCTTCATACAGGGCAGGGATGCTTTGTTTGCCTTTCATGCCAGTGCAATCTGAATCAGCCCTTTTAGACTTTTTCCCTTGGGATCCACCTAAACAGATTTTCCATGTCATGGGAGGGGAGAGCCTGGTACCACCTTATTACAGCTGTCCCATGGGGCTCCATGTCACCAGCACGGACTGATCTCTACACAAACCATTCAGCATTCCTGGGCAGACTTCATGGCTTCATCTTCTTGTGCCCAGGGCAGTATTTTTCATTAGACACTCAGGGCTGATGGTGCCCTGAAATGTCCATGTTGATACCATTTCTTCTGGGATGCTCTGTACCTGGAACTCACTTTTCTGGTTTGTCTGGTGCTGCTCTGGTAGCATCAGCAGCTCTTCATTGCCTGGGATCACCAGGGAGCAGAGGTCCCACCCCAGGCACCTGGGATGTTCCAGCTTAGCATTGCAAGGCTCGAGTGGACCAAGTCCTGCATTGCCCTGGAGCTGGCAAGAAATGCACTTCATGGAACAGCACACACCAGAGGCAGTAACAGCCAGAAGCAGCAGTGCAATCTAGAGACCCCAAAAACCCCAGGAGAAGACAGAGGTGCACACAACTGTCCTCGTGCCCCAATCCCCAAGGGCCTGGCCCTAGGTAGCACACACAGGGCTTGCAAGGATTTTCCAGCAAGTTTTGTTTTCTCCCACTCCACCTGGGACACCAAGTAAACCTTTCCCTTCTCACGGGCCAAAGCACAACACACATCCTCCACCCCAGCGCAGCACCGACAGACACTGGCACTGCCTGCTCTGTGTGACACGGGAGGGCAAGGAGAGGGCAGAACACAGGCTGGGGAAACACCCTTGCCCACCCTGCCTGGCAGCCCACACACATCCGGGTGCAGCCGCCCGGGCAGGAGCGGGAGGGCGGCTGGCAGCGGGGTGGGAGCGTGCCCGGATCCGCACCGCAGACACGAGGAAGGCGACGAGGCAGCGGTGCTGTGGTTAGTCACTGCTGGGAAGGGTGCCATGCTGGAGGCTGCTGGCAGGACGGGCGTGCTCGGCCACCTGCTGTGCCTGGCCTCGTTTCAGTGATGGTTTCGAGATTTCTCTCCAAGGAGGGGTAAAGCTGGGCAGTGGGAGCTGATGGAAAGTGCAGAGGGAGGAGCAGGGAGAAACGTGTAGAGGACAGCCCTCAGGGTCCCCTGGCTGTGAGGGCAGGCTGTCCCCATAAGGGCCAGGTTCCACGTGGGATGTGTGATGGGGAGACAGCTGCTGCAGGTGCTAAAACCAAGTGTTCATCACCTGCCAGGGGTGAAACCGTCAAGGTGACAACGTGTCCAGGAGGTTTGGACCAAAGCTTCCAAAGCTGGTGGGGACATGGTGTCCACCAGCCCCTTTCCTGGCACAGGGAGGGCCCTGCATGGTTCACCCATCCCTGCCCAAGCAGCAGGTGCAGGGCGCAGGGGAGGACGTGGGAGGGGGAAGAGAGCAGATGCATTTCGTCACCCGGTCAAGGGGCGTGTGTGTGTGCAGGGGGAAGGGGTGGCTGGGTGTGTGGGTGCATTTATTGCCTCTTCCCGCCAGCGCCGGCTCCCTGTGCACACACGGGTGGCAGGGACCCAAGGGCACAGCCCACAGCTCCCTGGACTTTTACCCTGCTGTGCAAACAGGCAGGCGCCAGATTAGGGTATCAGTTGGAATTTCATCCTGTCAACGGCACCCGCAGCCTCTCTGGGCGGGCAGTGGAGCATCTTCCCTCTGCCCCAGCCCCTCGTCTCCCTGCCGGCCGCCCAAAGCCACAGGTGAATTTGGGAGATGCACGCTTCACCCCCTCCCCACTGCTGTCTGCAGGCTTCCCCCTTGCAGCCAACAGTGATGCCCAGTGCTGGGCTGCCATCTCCCCATCCCACTGCTGGTCTCCACGTGGCAATGGCAAACTTGGACATTAAAGGCATCCAAAGCCCAGTGAGGGAGGGTGAGTGTGGGGGAGCCAGCCCACACCATGGGGACCATGCTGGACTCTGCACACAGAAGCAGCTCCCGTTTCCCCAGTCCAGCCCAGCTCTTCAGGCAGGTGCCTGATTCAGTCTCATGCCTTTCCTATATGGCACCAGCTCCATTTGCATCCCCCTGCCTGTTGCAGTTCCTGATTCCCCACATTTCCTTGCAGGGGTGAATGAGGTTGTTCTCCTGTGCCATAGGCAGCCTAGCACCATGCTGGTGAGTGCAGGGTCACCAGGGTGCAGCAGTAGGTGCAGCCTCTGTTGCAATTGCAGGAAGAAACACTTTGCTCTGTCCCTCTCTCAGCAATGCCACCTCATCCTGTTCCCACTCCTCCATCTCCTCCACCCACGAGGACTTTATGCTACTTCAGGTGTCCCTCCACAGCCAGCTGCCCGACCCTGGCACCTCAATGCATCCCATGCAATGCTTGGCACTGGGAAGAGTTTTGGGGCTGGAGGAGCCACTTGTGGCAGGGATTTGAGGGCAGCCCCTCGCTCAGCGTTCTGCTGGTTGAGGGGAACACTGATGGGATGGAGAGGGGAGAGTGTCAGGCACCGGTGCCAGCTGTCCCAGGCACTAATTCACATCCTCATTCTCTGTTTATTCATCTTGGACAAGGAGGATATTCAGCCCATAGACAGCCATAAAATGAGATTAGAGACCAGGAGGCGCCAATGGGAGGCAGACACATCCCTGGGCAGCTGGCCTTGTTCTTTGGCCTCTGCCAGCCCAACAATGGCCTCACCCTCTCCCCTGTCCCCAGTGCTGCGAGTTTGCAGCCATCGTGTCACCCAGCATGTCACTGTCATCCCTCTTGGTGCCAAAGGAATGAGACATGGCAGTGCCATGACATGATACGAGCCATGGCACTGCCAGCAGTGCCCCCGTGGGACAGGCACACCATGTGCTGCAGGGACAAGGCTGCTGTCTCCAGACACCCTTCCCAACCCTGCTGTGCCCAGGAGCATCGGCGCCAGTGTCACCCCGAAGCCAGCACCCTCCCCTGCCACAGCACCATGGGCCAGGAATGACAGCAACAAACCCGTGTCACACAGGATCCCTGCTTGCTTTTATTTTCACTGATGCCTAAAAAATAAAAAGGAAAACCGGTTCTGCCTTATATACACAAAAACTGAGCTGAAGTCCTGAGTCGATGCAAACATTTGTCCTCATCACCGAGAGCACCTGGTAACAGTGGCTGTGGGAAGTGTCACTGGCAGGAGGGAGACCCAAAGCCTTTGAGGGCTGGAGCAGAGCAGTGGACACAGTGGGATAACAGGGACCCACTTGTAAAAGCCACAGCACACCTGGGGACTTCATGTTCTGGGGGCTGGCAGTGGTGGGGGCTGGCAGTGGACAGTGTGGCCAAGGGATGTGGGGCACAAGCAGTGTCAGGTGGGATGTGAGGGTTTGACTGGGTGGTCTTCAGGCAGCTGGGACATGTCTGCTGCTCTATTTTCCCAGAGCTTGGAGAGAAAATGCTGAGAAATGTCACACAAGCCACCATGCAAGGCTCATGCTCCCTCACCCCTGTCTTGGTCTTCGGAACTGCAGCTGAGGAGCACATGGTGCAGCCCTGAGAAGGAGCCACAGACCCTCCTGTGTCCCAGCTGTGTCCCAGCTGTGTCCCAGCTGTGCCCCACTGGCCTTTGGGGTTGCTGAAACTGGGCTGTACATCAACCTGGGCCTGTACAATGGTCAAGACTCAGCAGGATGAAGGGATTTCTCAGCTGCAGTTCACCAGCAGGAATGGATGGGGTTTAGCTAACTGGCCTAGGGAACACAGTGGGTAAGTGGGAGTGCAGTGCATGGAGGAGCAGGGAGACAGGGAGGGCAAAATCTGTAGTCCTGTAATCTGTAGTTTCAAAGAAAATAGGAAAAGAAATGCTTCTCTGTCTTTCTGAAAACCACCTCTCCATCACCTAACACAGGGCACATGCCAGTCATTCCTTGCATGCCTGAGGAGGCCCCTGCCCACTTAGCAGCAGCTCCTGGTGCCTGCAGTTACTGTGCTCCCTTGGACCAGCACCCAAAGCTCTCCCAGTACTGGCCCTCCTGGACAGCCTGGGGCTGGTTCTTGGACCCTGTGCCAATGGCAAACCTTCAGTTCCCCTTCCCTTCCCCATGGAAGGGCTCAGCAGGGTGGTCTGCCCCAAATCTGCCTGTGCTGGGCTCCCTTCTACCCTCTCCCCGTGCTCCAGCTGGAGGATGGCTGCAGTGCCACCTTGCCATGGCACAGCCAGGGGAACCAGGGCTGCTGGAGATGCCTCCCCATGGCTCTGTGTGGCTGCAGGGGCAGGGCTGGGGATGCAGAGTTGGGCACTGCCAGCATCACTGGGGACAAGGGTGGGGTGTTCAGGTACTCTTGTCACAGATGTGCTCCAGCTTGCCCCCAGCACCGTGGTTTGAAGGGCTTCCATGCCCTGTCCTACAGCCGAGGTTCTTGCCTTGTTCCCAGAGCCAAGCTTGCTCTGCCCTCCTCACCTCACTTCCCAGGAGACCAGCTCAGCAGAAATTCATTTTGCCTTGAGTCCAGCCAGGTCTTTTTTCTATTTCAGTCTTGTTCGAACTGCCCAAAAGCACCAGGCAGCTGGATTGCCAGGAACACCACAGGAAGCACCTGGAGCACCACAGGAAAGCCCTCCTCCACTATCACCCCTTCCTTCTGCTGACATCAGGACCTTGCCGTGGGCTACAGAGACCAGAGACCAAACCAGAGTGTGGTTCCTAGGGGAGAGCAGTACCTAACCCATGTTTGTTACACAGGGGAGAGCCCACCAGCCCCTTGGTGCCACCTGGCCCAGCCTGGCTGTCTGCCCCATCGCTTCAGCCAGGGACAGTCGTGTCTTTGGGAAGGGGCTGTCACCCTTCAGAGCACGTGGGCTGGCGGGGCTCTGCTGCATAGTGCTTTTCTCTTGGGGTCTGGAGCTGGTGAGGAGGGCTAAGGCAAGAATTCCTCCTTGATCGTCAGCGGCGATGAGGAGACGAGGCTGGGGGCATTGCTGCTGCAGAGGCCCCCGATGGGCCCCAGGGTGCTGACAGCTGGGGGGGTCGGCGTGGTGGTGCTGGTGGGCTGGCTCTGCTGCTGCAGCTTCTTCTTGTTCACCTTCCTCTCCTTCGCCCTCCGATTCTGGAACCAGATTTTCACCTGCAGAAAGGAAAGGACGGCAATGAAGAGACGAGGATGGACGCAGGCAAGGGTGACAACCCCCAGCCCCACGGGGCAGGGAGGGCATCCCAAAGTTCGGAAAGAAAGGGATGTCTGTGCAGCAAGGTGGGGCCTCCCCTGACTGCCTGGGCTAAAGCCCTGACCCCTCCCCATCCCCATCCCCATCCCCAGCGGGGCGTGGTTTTCCCGGGATACAGCAGCACTGACCTGCCGTTCGGTCAGCCCCAGCGCCACGGCCAGCTCAGCCTTGCGGCGGATGGTGATGTAGCGGCTGTAGTGAAACTCCTTCTCCAGCTCCAGGCGCTGGTGGTCCGTGTACACCACCCGGTACTTGTCTTTCGTCCTGGTCTTGCCTGGCAGAGAGAGAAGAGCGGGGGCTGAGCCAGCGGGGGAAGGAGGGGAGCAGTGGAATGGAAGGAGCATCCCCAAGGGCACAGAGGAGACACAACCACCTGTGGGGAGTTCAGGAGAAACAAGGCAATGCCCTGGGCACCAGTGGGAAAGAGAGTCAGGAGGCTCCTGCTGGCTTTAGCATCCTTCCTGTTTTGCACCAGAGTGTTTCTCCTTGTTGGGAAGTACCTGGGCTTCGGTGGAATTGCTTGGTGGAAAGAGCAGGAGGGATTTAGGGGTGCCCCAGGAAGACATACCATAAATCCCCTGTGTCACAGTCCCTGAGAGGGGCAGAGCTGCAGGTCCTGTGGTGAGCTGAGAGGCTGCCTGGCAGGGCTAAGAAAAGCCCATCTCTTTTTCTAGGAAGCCCCAAACCAAGGTGCCATCACTTGAGTGTGCATGGATCAGAACAGGGGAAGGACAGAAAACCCTGGAATGACATTTCTCTGCCACCCAGAGGGTTACTCTCCTTCTCCCTGTACTGAGCTAAGACAGAGGGCAGTGCTTTAGTGCAGTCTTTAAAGATGCACTGGAGAAAGCCCACATGATGCCTAAGCACTCCTGGGGGCTGGATCCATGGGCCAGGGGTGTTTGGCCAAAGCCAGCCTGAATCTCTCCTTGGCCCCCCAGACATGGACAGAGCTTGGGGCCATCAGGATCCACATGTCTGTGCACACAGATGCACATCCCATGGGTCTGCAAACAGCACCTGCTGCTTTCTAGCAGAAAAATACAGTCAAAGGCAGCCCAGCTGTCTCTTCCTAAGTTCCTTTGTTACTCCACAGGCACACAGGGTGAGCTGTGGAACTCTGCCTGGGCTGTGAGGGGCAGGTGGCACTCTGAGGGAGGACACCCATGCCTGGCAGTTTGCTGATGAGTTCCTGGTGTTTTCCTCTGCAGAAGAGCCCATGGCAGGGAATAAACACAGCTGTGAATATTTGCTTCTCCACCCCAAATTACAAAATCCTGTTCCAGGGAATCGAGAGGGATGATGCCTGGCCATTTGTTTGCCTGGCAGACGTGTTTGCCCATCTTCTCCTGAATTTCTGATGCTGAGAGCAGTGCTGCTGAGGACAGGAGTGGGAGCAAGCTCAGAACAGCTCCATGGATTTCCCTGGGGCTGCCCTGGGTGTATCAGCATGGACAAATACTGCACACCACTGCTGCAGATGTGCAGAAAGGGATTTCTAGTGACACAGCAACCTATATAACCTTGCTTGCAGCCTGGTTCTACTAGGAAAGGGGATCTTTGTGTGCTTGCCATCCTCTTCATCTGTTTTCCCTAATGAGTCCTTTGCACATCCACCCAATTGGGCCAAATCAGTTGGACACTGGGAAGTCTCTGCAATACAATTAAATCCTGACACCATCTGAGTGGAAGCAAGAGTTTAGATGGTGCAGAGGAAAACTGGGCTCTAGGCACCCTAACAAGACATCAGAGAACATCCACAGAGCAAAACCCCAACCTCCAGGCTGCAAATCTGTTGGTAAACCAGCTCCATTTTATTTTTGACAGTGCCTCTCTTCTGCTCTCCCATTCTAAGGAGATGGAGACATTCCTAAGCCACTTCTTATACTGAAACTTGTATGTAAAAGAGACCTGGGATGGGCATGGAAGGCATCTTGCCCTGCTGGCACTCCCAGGCACACAAGCAGCAGTCACTCAATTCAAGTCAGCACCCAATTCCCATGACTATGCCACTGTCTTTGTCCTCCTGCCATTGCTGCTGGTGGTGCTGGCACAGCACGAGTAGGGTGAAGGCTGAGGGTCCCAGCACAGTCCCCAAGAAACACTAAAGCTCTCCAGTGATCTGTGGAAGAGGGAAGGAGCCCAACAAGGCTGCAACATGGCCAGGAATAGAACCAGAGCTCGAGCACCAAGGCAGGACTTCAGCCACTAACTCATATTTGAGGGATGTGATGAATTCAGTGAATGTTTCAGAGTGGGGAGCCCAGCTCACCCCTGGTCAGAAGAAAACACCTAATTCCTCCTCACCACCATCAGGTCAAACCTGCACATACCCCACAGGGTGACTCTCTGCGTTAAAAAAGGGTAAAAAAAGGTTAATTTGATTGAGCAAGGTGTTTGTGGAATGTCTGCAGAGACAGGGCTAAAACACAGAGACTCCATCTGCAAGGGACCTATGGCAGCTTTGCCAGGCACTTCTCTCCTGTCTGGCACACATCAGCTGTGACAGCTCCAGACAAAACTGCCCAGGGGAGACTCTGCCAGGCTGGAGCAGTGCTGGGGACACCCAGCCCCTGGCACCCAGCCCACACAGGACCTGCACCCTGCCCTTGCCCTCCCACAGGGCCCCTGTCTGTCCCAGGGGTCACTGCTGCCTCTCACCACCCTGCAGGGGAAGGGTTCACCAGCATCAAAAGAACTTCTGCACCCCAGCCCAGGAGGGACCTGTGCTGAATCTGCAAACACAGCAATTCCCAAGAAGTTACAGAACAAACCAGATGCTCTGGTGGAGATTTATGTGATGTTTAGCAGCTCTGTGAGAAACTGGGCTCCCTCTGGCTGCTCCAGGCTCAGGGGCTCCTGCAAGATTTTTATTTCTCATAGATTTATCTCTTTTTTTTTTTTTTTCATTTGAAAGCAAAAGCCTCTCTAAAGAGATAATAACTTTAAAATGGTCTTACTTGCAATGTTTTTATTTGAATACCACTGTTTGGAAAAAAAGGAACACCTGGAAAGTGAAGGAGTTGACAGGTAGAGTAAAAAAAAATAAAGTGAAGACTAAAGAATAAGGCGGTTTGTGAATATCACATATGCCATGAATTTCAGTAGGAATTATTATTTCCTGCTGCAGCTGTAAATAGATCCATCACAGCCTGTTCTTTGTTATTCCTTCTTCATCCTTCATCCTGGATGGAGGCTGGGCTTTGCCTCAGGGCTGGCGGAGCCATCACGGGGTGAGCTGGGCACCAGGCTCAATATCAGTATCAATATCATCACTTGCTGCTCAATATCAGGTAGAAAAGACTCAAAGCAGAGGGCTGAGGACCCAGCCAGAGATGGAAAGTTATTCACCTCCACTAATTGCTGGTTTCGGATGTTTGCTGAATTCAGGGATGTACTGTGGGTGATTCACAAGGAAAAGAAAAGGATTTGCAAGAAATACTATTGACAATGAATAATTCAACTCCCCTGAATGTGAATGCTGGGTTACACTTTACTCTCTCCTGGAGACTTTTTATGGCTCTGTGAAAAGAAAGAGGAAATTCGGGACGAGCCAATCTGGTTCCTTCTGGGGAGCCCTCGTGCCTGTGGCCAAACAGAGGGAAAACTGCTCCTGCATTTCCAGCCAAGCCTGGCAAAGCTGAAACAGGCTGTCCCATGGCCTGGATAACTTGGGGCTGGGGCTGCTGCCCCAGGAGGGAGTGTGGATGGGGTGCAGAGGGGGTGCCAGTGGTGTCTCTTAGCACGTTTGTTGGCCCTTTCCAACCTTGCTCTGCATTTCTGGCCTCTCCCACTTGTCCCCAGAAGACCAGGCCAAGGAACTGCTTGGGCAGGCAAAGGGAGCCATCCGTGGGGCCAGTGGGAATGGTTTCGGCTTTGGGATCAAGGCAGGGCCACTGACAGCGTGGGGAGAGGGTATCGTTACCCCTGTTAATGTGTAACCCTAATAGCACTCACCTGAGCCAGGATGAGATAAGGGAATAGCTTTAATGTGCTGTGCAAAGCCCAGGGGACGCGCTCCCCAGCCTGCACGCACACACACGGGGGGATGGAGGCCTGACCCCAGCCTGGATTCACTCCCCACAGCAACCCTGCCCCGAGACAGGGACACCAGAGCTCCTGCCCTGGGCTGGGCCAGGAGCCTGGCAGGGTAAGGGGAAATCAAAGTGGATCCTGTGCCCACCATCCCAAGCTCTCTCCCCTCACAGCCACAGTGGAGGCTGCCAGGAAGGGGATATTTCACCATCCTGGCCTGCCCAAAGGATGGCTTTAAGTAAAAAACTGTGCCCCAAACCCCCTAACAGACTGAGAATATGGACATTGAGAGACTGGTGCTGAGCAGCTCTAAGAACAGCTGGGAAGGGGCTGGTTCAAACCAGGGAGGAAAGTGGGGTGTGGGGTGGCAGTGGCACCTTGGGTGGAGGTGGAGCAAAAGCTGGCATGTTACGAGGGGATCAGCCCAGCTCCAAATGGAAGATCCCCATCCGTAGGACACATTTCTCCCAGCCACAGCAGGAGCAGCACAGCTGCCAGTAGCCAGGAGCATAAACAGCAACACTTTTCCAAAAGTCTCTATTTCACAGGTCAAACAGCTCAAAATCACCACAGCCACAAACTCTGGCTCTGTGGGAAGCTGCTGTGCAGCCATCAGGGCTCTGGTCAGGGAAGCTGGGGTGTGGCAGCCCTGACCAGAGCAGGCACTGAGAGCCCACAGCAGTGACAGCTGTTGCACCCCACAGCAGAAGGCCCCCAGGCCTGGGGACACACTGGATGTTGCTGTAGAGGAGGTGCTGGCTGGGGAGATGGAGGCATTGCTGCCAGGCTGCCTCAGCAGCTCTCACGCCTTGCTCTGTGCTGGCTCCTTGTGCTCCCACAGCCACCCTGCTTGATCCCATCTTCCTGGCTGTGCTCTGGCCCCACACTGGCTTCATCTGTACAGCCTTGTCTGCCCATCTGTCTGTGCTGGGGGCCTGGTCCCGCACTATCTGACTGACAGCCCTACAATATCATAATGCTGAAAAACATCAGGTGTAACAGTCCTGTCACCACGGAGCACCTGGGATAGAATGGTCCATACTGGAGGTAAAGTGCAGCAAGGCAGGACACAAGGCTGTCCCCTCCACGTGGGTGCTCCCTCTCCATGGTAAAGCTGCTCCATTCTGAATGAGTGGCATCCACTTGCAAAGAGAATAAAATCCTCCCAGCCCAGAATCAGTGCTCCATCAGGACCTGGCAGTTCTCCCCAGGAAAAGGATCAAGGAAAACTCCCCTCATCCCCAAAAGAGCTTAGGCAATGCAACAGCTGGAGAAACTGAGGCACACAGTCCCAGGGTCAGACCCATGAGATTGCCTGGACAGCTTTCCTCCTGTCCTTCTGCAGCTCCATGGGGGGAATCCCCCTCACAACCCCACAAAACTGAGGACAGCCAGCGGAGAAATGCCCCATGACAGAGACCCCAGGCCCAGGAAAGGGCTGAGGTCGGCTCCTAAAGCTCAGGAGCCTCCAGGCTGGCTGGAGCCACCCCCATCTGGCAGCCAGATGTGCTCCAGCTGCCTGCGTGCAGAGGGGCCGATGCTCCCTCTGCCGAGCAGCGTTGATGGGAGCCGCCCTGCACAGAGCTGATGCTGGGGCTCGGCACAGACAGCGCAGCTCATTTCACCATCCCCAAACCCACTGGAAACGGGAACCCCAAAGTCTGCACTGGTGTGGCAAGGGCTGAGCCTCTGATGCCCGCCCTGCTCACCCCCTCCCCACACTCATATTTCCCCTCCTTTCCCCTCCAGCTCCCCCTCCACTCCAAAACACCCACGCTCCTCTGTGGCCCGGGAGGGGGGGATAAACCCGAGCCCCTCGCACTCCCTGAGCGCTGGGAACCAGCAGCTCGCGGTTTTCACAAGCTTTCCCCTTCCCCTGCATACTTCGACATCCTCAGCTATTTTTCCTTTGCCGCAGGAAGCAGAGGAGTGATGGATGGGACGGCCGACGCGGGGCGAAGGAGCGGAGCCATGTGGCTTGTTTCATCAGAGCCAGCGAGAAGCGACCCCCTCTGTAGGGCAATCCTCCCCGAGATCCCCGCCTGACATCATTCCTCTGCCGGAATGCACCGCATTTAGACAGAGGCTGGGTGTCAAAAACTGGGTGAGAGGAACCACACATCCTCTCTGTGCTGTGGAGGGAGGGGATGCTGGATGAATCCTCACTGAATGGACTCTGCCAAAGCTCTCCCATCTCTACTCTGGCTTGGAAAAATGGGCACTTGAGACATCAGGGTTGAGGCAGGATCTATCTTGGAGTCTGAGGGCCACTCTGAGGAGCCCAGCAATGCTCCTACACCCAGGGTAGCTCTCTCCATGGTGATTCACCTCGCACAACCTGAACATTTCTTCCTGGTGCCAAAGGCTTCAGAGCAAACTGCAATTCTCCCATGTGTACCAGGTAGCAATAAAACCTGGTTCAGCTTGGTGTGGTGAGCACTGGAAACATTTCACTGGCCAAACTGCACCACTTGAGCCAATGGCTTTCTGGTCTCCTGCTCTCTGAGGATCAAGCTCTGTGTTCCCTAAAAGGCTTTGTGTGAGTGCGTGGCTGGGGAATGCATGCTCGGGGGCTGTGGCCCCGGCAGAGCTCGGGGCAGAGCCCGGGCTTGGTGCACAGCACAGTCAGGCAGGGCAGCCCTGCTGCCAGGAAAGGGCAGAAACACCTGGTCAAAGAACTAGATCTGGAGAGTGCAGACCAGTGCACAGGAGCACAGGCTGGGCCTGGCTGGGTTTTGCACAGCCAGCACAGTGGGACTGGGACAGGGCTTCACCCACATCCACACAGGAGGGGTTGCCACTGGTGAGCAACCCCTCCTGCAAGCCTCATCCTCCTCCCAGGAGGTGCAAACCCCAAGGGCATGAAGAACAGATGCCTGGTGCTTGCAATGAGCTGGTGATTCCCCATCACAACCCCACCTTCTTGGACATGGACACAACCAGAGGCCCTTCACCCCCAGGGGCAGCAGCATGAAGCTGGCTGTTGGGGCAAGTCTTTCCCAGCCCTGCAGTGATTCAATCCTTTATTTTGGCAACTGGCAAATTCCTTCAGTTGTTCCCATGTTTTATGAGGGCAGAGCTGAGTGCTGCCAGCCTGGCTCCTGTGCTGGGTCAAAGACCAGAGCAGCGGGAGGACAGGGAGCGCCGGGGTGACACATGGGCTGCTGGCACATGTGGGGTGGACACAGCCCCATCCAGAACCTCACCTCACTCCAACCCTGACCCAGCTCATCCCAACCTGCCACCTGGCTGGATGTGGCTCATTTGCAGTAGGAGGAGGAGGACAGCAAGGCAGTGGGGGCCCCATATGGACACCACGGTTCTTCCGCCCCTTTGCAGCCCCATAGGATTTGGCCCATCCTTGCCGTGGGGTGGTGTGGGGGAAGGATCCAGCCCCTTATCCAAGCAATCACAAAGCTAACAGGAGTGGAGTGGGTGTCCTTGAAAGGTCCCCTATGGGAAACATCTGTCATTGGCCAGGGGTTTAAAGTGTCCCTCTGCTAATCCCGGGGTATTAGCCAGCCAAGCCCATCACGTAGGAACTGCCAGTGCTCCAGGGAAGCCCTTTTTGTTCAAGGAAAGTCAATTCTAGGAAAGTTTGAGAGGCCTGTACCTTGGCCAGCAGGCTAAGCAGTCAGCAAACCCCAGCTGGGGCCAGGAGCAGGTTGTGGGTTAATAATTCAAGGGGAGAAGACTGATGGGGCCCAACACACCCCCCCGAGTGTCCCAGTGAAGGAAAGGGTCTCACAGGGAATGAGCATGTCCTAAAGACAGGCTCCCCATGCAGGGACTGACCAGGGAAATGCACTGTCCTCCAGCCAGCACTATCATCCCAAAACATACCAAGCACAGCATGAATCCCAGCAGTCCAGGGGAAACGTTTCTGTCTCATTATAGGGATTTTTACTCTTTCCCCCAGTGTTCATGGGCCCCACTAGGAAAATAAACAGAGCTGGAAAACTGACCTAGAAATAATAAAACTGAGATGGAAAACTGCACACCCAGCAAATCACCACATGCTCAGAGCATCACTGCTTGCTCTCTCTCCATCACCCCAAAACCTGTGTGGGCACCACGGGCATTGGTATCACAAGAAGCCCTGAGCACATTTGCCTCTGCAAGGAATGCTCCAATTGCACTTTCACTTGCAATATTTAGCACTGCAGCCCCTGCTCAATTAGTGACCTAAAAGCCAGACCTGAGGCAGTATCTGAGGATTTGCATGACTAACAAGCAGAGGGTGAATTTCAAAGTTCAGCCAACCCCGCTTCCAGCCACCTTCCTGAGCTTTTTATAAACCCTGGGTGCAATTCACAGGGAAGTTTGCAAATAATTGTGAATAAGGAGGAAGCATGAGGCTCTGACATGCTGCTAGTGAAGATCTTATGAGCAGAAAAGGAGGTGACATTGGAGAGAGAAACGAGGCCTGGGGACATCTTCCAGCTCGGTTCCCTGCAACTCCCAATTCCTGGTGACTGGCGTTGCAATCCCTTCTGCTGCTGTTTTATCTCAGCTCAGCCAGGTGAAGCACACATGAACGCAGCAACAGGTACAGAAAATCATCCCCCTGTAAAGCCTGACTCTGCAGTGAGTCACTTAGGAGGTTTCTCATTGATTTTTCTCAAGCTCTGGATCACATTTGCAGAAGTGCCCAATACACTCATATTCCCTGCACAACATTTTATTTTACTACCACGCAGCTCTTCCCCAAAAGCTCTCAAACTATGGCCAGGAGCTGTTCATATGAGCCAAGACAGAAAGGGAACATTAATTTACAACCCTCTGAAGTATTATGATTTATAGCATTCACAATGAAACTGTTGATATTTATAGCAAAAACCTCCATGTATTCATTTCCTATTCCCCCAGTTTATCAATCCAGATTGATTAAAGTCCAGTTTATTGATTTCAATAAAATTATTCATCTAAGGATTTCACCCTTATCTGTGTGAAACCCATCTCTGTCCTACTCTCTTTCAAGCTTAATGAAGACTTTTATTTAAAGGGCAGCACTGGAAAACACCAACTGCATCCCACTATCTCCCAGCTCATGGTCCCACCACGGCCAAATACTGCAGTTGCTTGGCAGCAGCAGCACTGGGCTTGGACCCAGCAGAGATGCAAGGGCAGGTCCTTAATCTGTGGGTGATTTAGAAAAGGAGTTTACTGGCCATCCATCCTAAGGAAACCCCCCCCAGGGAAGGGCCTTTCATCCCTGCACTGCTGTGGTGGGGCTGGGGCAGCTCCTCTCTGTGTGAGAGGAACAAGGCTGGGTTATTTGTTCCTTTGTATGTATTTGATCTAAGAGATACAAACTAAGCAACTAATGATATTTTTCCAGAATTCAATCAGCTCAATTGTTGTCTAACTCAATCAGAGGCACTTTCAAGCTCCTGTTTCATCTTGGCCCCACTGCTGGGTGTAAACCCATGGCCTTGATCCAGAGGAGAGGTATGTGCTGATGGCTTTCCTTCCCCATTCATTTTCCCTCCCACCTCTCTTCTCAGAGGAAACCAAGATGTTCAGACCTACAAAACCTGCAGAAGTGGCAGAGTCCCTGCTGCAGGGGAGGGCTGCACATCACATTTCCCTTTCCACCTGGGCAGAGGGAAGCCCTCAGCCCTGGCACGCCTGTGGGTCTCCATCACTGCATTTGGGGGGAAGCATTTTTCCTAAATAGTTACATTCAGTGCTTAAAATGGGACAGGAAATACCAGCCTGCCTCTCCCTCCTCTTTCCAGACTGGGGCTGGGTTTTTTTCCATTTATCGGGATGTTCTGCCTGCTCCACTGCAGACACTGGTCCCCATCCCTGCCACACAGATTCTGGGAATATGAGTAGGTGTTTTCCATGCTAGAAGACCCCAGGCACCTCTGCAGAAGACCCTTACATGTCCCTTGGCTACTGGGAATAGTGCAGAGCCAAAAACTGGAGGTACTTTGCAGACAGGGAGCCCAGGCCGTGATTCCAGGGACATGGGGCAGCAGTAACTCAAAGCAAACTCGCCCCCAAGAGATGCCCAGAACCAGTCCTGTAGTGAGTTTGGCCCCAGCAGTGCTCTGGGGAGCTCATGGCCAGCACAGGAGAGGGAGAGGGGTGGCAGGTTCAGGCAAGCCCCATGGGTCCTGCTGGGAAGGGTCCAGGCTGGGAAGATGAAAGGCTGAGGGTAGGTCAGGACAAAGGGCCCGAACCTCACCTTACTGCCAAAGGAGCCAGCCACCATCTCCATGACAAAGAGAAGTCCTTGTCAATTTGGGCTGGCCCCAAGGGGGATCTGCCCACTGCCTTTGAAGTGGGCAGCAGGGCGGGTAGGGGGCTGGGGTCACCCAGACCCTTCCCCCAGGTCAGGAGTTCAACAGGGACAGGACCCTGGGGACAGCAGGACCACTCGGTGCCCAGGCCAGAGGTAATCACAGGAACCAGGGCACCCTCTCCTGCAGAGCCCAGCACCCACTGGCCGTGCACCTGCAGCACCCACAGCTACCCTCCACGTGGCACTGTCCCCAACACACACACAGTGCCCCTCACACACACACACCGTCTTCCTCACAGCACCCTGCACACAGGCACTGAGCACCTCACCTCCCCCAGACACACCTGGTGGCACTGCCTGTACACACACACTCCTCATGGTGCCCTGCACACTCACACAGAGCCTGCAGCACCCCACTGAATGCACCTTATGTGTGTGCACACACACAGCATGGATATACACACAGCCCCTTCCCTGCACACAGCTTTGGGCACCTTGCACACACACACATGCACACCCACCATACACAGACCCACTCCCAGCACACCCACATACACAGCCAGCTCACACTCTCATGTACAGCCACAGCCCCACACTCTCACCCTTGCACTTTTGAGACTCCCCCATCCAACACCTGCCAGGGTCCTGGGGGTCTCTGGCTCTTCCCATCCTACCCAGTGGCCACAGGCAATGGCACCGGTTGGAGAAAGGGACTTTGCAGCCATGTAAGCCCAGCTGCCAGTGTGGAAGGACAGCACCCTCCCTGCCCATCCTCAGCCCCTGCCACCTCAGCGTCCCCTGCTCTTTGAGGACTGGGTGTCGTGCCAAGGGCAGGCCAAGCTTGCTGTCCCTCCGGCCGTCCCCGTGCAGAGAGAGCCACAGAGCAGGACCCTGCAGAACTCCAGGGATCCCCTGCTCTGGGGACGCTGCAGGAGCGGCGGTTTCCTTACCGTTGTTGCTGGTGCTGGGAATGCTGCGCCTCATCCACTCGTACGGGGTGCGCCTCTGGGCATTGGGGGAGAGCTGGGGCACCGAGCTGCTGATGGGCGGAGGCAGCAGTCCGGAGCCCGGAGGCTGAATGGGGTTAAAATCTGGGGGGCTGAACCCGAACTGCCCCGGGCTGGCGGCGGCAGGCGTTGCCGCGGCCCCGTAGGAATGCCAGTCCTCCTTGGCAGGGGTGTAGGGAGAGCCCCAGGCGGCCGCCGGCTGCCCGTGGTGCAGCTCGTTGTTAATCCCCGGCACATGGTGGTAGCTGGCGAAGTCCGAGTACTGCGGCGGCCCCGGCACGTAGTTCTGGGGGTTCAGGTTGAGGCTGGGGTGCCGGACCGGGCTGGGATACATGTTGGTGTCCTTATCCACAAGATACCCCAGGTACATCTTCCCGGGCCGCCCCCGCGCTCATGCTGCGCCGCCGAGCCGCGACTGCGGCCGGGTTGGGTTCGGCGGGGAGGCGGCCGCCCCTCCTTCGCCACCGCTCACCTGGGCGCCTTGGGGAGCCTGTCCTGGGGCCAGGCACCTCCCTGCCCACAGGCTTTTATTGGGCCCAACCTCTCGCAGCATTTGCATTGAAAGGCAGGTTTGCATTTCAAAGTGCAGAAACCCCGGCGGGTGAAGGGGACGAGTTCGGGCTTCTCACTCGGACTGCAAGGAGGATGAGGTAGGGGGTGACCCCGGGGAGCACCGAGGACCCCCAGCCCCTCTGTCACTACCCCACAGCTGTGCCCATGCCACCGGACGTGGTCCCTCTGTAGCAGCTGGCTTTGGGGACATCAGCAGGGCTGAGGATGCCCCGAGGGACCCCACCACCACCCATACCCCAGGAACAGGGTGCCTTGGCATGAACCTCTGTATTAAAAGCCAGCTACACACAGAAGACGAGCTGGCCTCTGTGTGTCTGTCACCTGCCCTGTCCCCACGTTGGGGGACACAAAACTCTTGCTCTGAATGGTGTTTTCCTGTGCCCAGAGGCAGCAGGGCATGTGTGTGTGTGCAGATCTGCCTCTTTGGAAAAGAGGGGCTGGTGGAGGCTCTGGGTCTGCATTTCCCTCATCCCAGAGAAAACCCACCCCTCCAATCCTGACAGCAAAGCTCAGCCCAGCCTCAGAGAGCAGGACAGATGGGCAGACTCTGTGTGCAGGGAGAATGTCCCCACCGTGGACACTGCTGGGGTACCTGGGCTGACACATCTCCAAGGGACTCACAGCCCTGCAGCAGGAGGAGTTCCTCACCTGTTTTCTCTCTTAAGAAAGCAAAGCCATTCTCATATGTTGGTAATAGGGGAAAATCAAGCAGAAAGGGGACATTTGTGAAGCCCTGTCTGCCTGCAAGGTGGGAGGTGCCAGCCACAAACACCCCAGCAGAGATCACCCTGTCAGGTCAGACACACCTGCACTCCAGAGGGGGACGAGGGACTGAGTGACACACTGCCCAGAAACCCCCACCACTGGCAGCCAGGACCCTCAGCCACACTGCTGTCCCCCTCCCTGCCAGTGTCACACTCCAGCTGCACAGGCCACCACTGCAGTCATGGTTGTCATTTGCAGGCTGGCTGTTTCTCCTCAGTCAGAAGCAGAGCCCACAGAGGCTCCAGGAGGGTGTTTTGCCACTTCCTCAAGGCTGCCTCTGTCTTTTCTCTGCACCAGCCCCTTTCCCTGCTAGAAATGTGAGCAAGGCAAGGATGATCCTCACCCTCTTGGGACCAAAGCAGCCTGGAATATGACAATAGGAAACAGGAAAAAAAAATAGAGATATTAGGGATGACATTGAGAGGAGAGCATAAAACCTCTGTCATGGAGCTCTGGATCTTCCATGGTCTGTGTCAGACCCAAGAACCTCATCCCATTTGTCTAGCCCCAGTTCTACCTGAAACTGGGTGCACATATTCCTCTGTGCTACATCCACATCCTGCAAGGAGCTGGGTGCCAGGATGAGATGGAGGGGAGATGGGCAGGAGGTGAGGGGTCTGGATTACGAGGACAGAGAAGGGTAAACCCCCAGCAATGGGAAATCACCCCCAGAGCTGGCATCACTTGCATTCTGCCTCCCCACACCTGGCATGGCTGAAGGCACCAGGAGATGTGAGCACTTTGCAGCATCTCCTCTGGGCCCCCAGGGTCCCAACCCCTTGCTCAGCCTTGTCCCAGGGCCCTCCCTCATGACAAAGGTGACATGACTGTCCCACCCAGTGATGATCTCAGCTCACCACTCAGCTCAGATTGCTTGATGTGCCATATAACCCCATCTATCCTGGATTTTTCCCAAGATCTCAGTACAGCCATGGCTTTGTGTAAACTAGAAAGTCAAGGCCACCCTACTCTTCCTCTTCCTCCTATCAGCAGAGAGGCTCAGGGAGTGGGAGAAAAAAAAAAAAAAAAAGAAGAAAATTCCCCCTGAGCAGATGGTGGGAGGTACAGAGGAACACAGGTGGCTGTTGGGTCCCATTGCAGGGGTGGCTGCATTTTAGGGACTGGGGTTATTGCTGCCTCTGGCTGTTTCTCACAGGCAGTGACAGGGAGCCCAGGCCCCCTTTACCTTTTCCCAGTCTGTGGAGCCAATGCCAAGGGCTCAGGCAGTTGCTGAGTTGTTGGGGGGCTCAGGGGTCTGGGGCAGCAACCCACACCTGCATCCTCCCCAGGGGAGGAGGTGACAGGCTTGGCAGGGCACAGCATGGCCAGGTGCCCACTGGCAGCTGAGCATGGTCTCCCTCAGCGTGGGAGAAGGGGACAGGGGAGGACAATTGGGCCATAAAGATCCAGCAATAACTTCCCTCCTCTTTTCTTTGACCCCTTTATTACTGGTGGTAAAGTTTATGCTGGGGAGGAGCCAGATGAGGAGCCCTTCATGGGCTCCCCAAGGAGCATCTTAGCTGCTCAACTGGGACTGAAGGGTGCTGAGGGGGACCCTCAGTGCCCCAGGATGTACTTTGCACTGGGATCCCATGGGTGAGCAGATCAGGCACTGACAGAGCCCCTGGGGGTGCCCAGCTGGGTGAGAGCAGGCAGTAGTACCCCCTCCATCCATCCTAGAGACCCTCAGGAAATGCACCCAACCTGGGGACCACCTCAGGTCCTTCATTCCTGGTATTCCTGGTGGAAACCAGGCAATGCAGCAGGGAGGGAAAGCAGTCAGGGCTCCCTGGATGCTCCCTGGGGCTCCGCGCTGCTATCCGTGATCGAGTGATGCCATCTCCTGGAAGGAGGAGGGCTGGGAGGTCCCTAGGGCCGGGCTGCATGCAGTATCACAGGTGGAGGAGCAGGGACACCATCCCATCAGCTCCTGCTCCCATGAAGGAGGCACTCAATATGGGAAACCAAGTCCTTCCTTGTCCCCCAACTTGCTCTGAACCCCACCATGGTTTTCACAGGAGAGGGAGATGCCCACAGAGAGTCAAGTAGATGTCTCTCCTTGCTTCTCTTTTCCCCCACAGCCTCCTGCCCCACAACCTCCACACTCCCTCCAGCTCCTATTGCTCCCAAAGGCAAATTTGTGGCTTCAGACCAGCATATCCCAGAGCTGCATGGCCCCACTCACATCCCAGCCCAGCCAGGACCTCTCAGTCATTCCCTAGCTTCCGAATACCCCAAGAATAACCCCTCCTCTCCAGCAATGGAGACATCAGTGCAACTCTCTTGCAGAGGACAACCCCCTGCCTCATCTCCTTCAGCCCCACTGCAGACTCCTGTGCAGCCTTTGGCTCTCCCCAGATGCCTGAACCACGCCTGTGCTGTCACTTGTGTCCCCATGCTGAGGAGAGTCTGCAGAGCTGGTCCCCAGAGAGATGAGTGCTGGACTGGGACAGCCCGAATGGATGTGCCACCAGTGCTGCCACCCAGGGCTCAGTGATCCTCTTTGGGACCTGGATCAGCTTTCTTGGCAAATGCAAAGGCCACAAATATTGTGCCCATCCTCAAGAGGGCACTGGGGACAGGGACACATGCTGGCAGCCCTCACTGCTTCCCAGCCCGTGTGGGCCCTGCTCTCAGTGGGCTGGGGATGTGACTCCCCCTGCACTGGCGGGGAGCATCCTGGTTTCCCTCCTTGGCTGTGTTTCAGGCAGGGTGCAAGCAGAGGGTTA
Organism: Phylloscopus whistleri; assembly: GCA_017589585.1. NCBI lineage: Eukaryota > Metazoa > Chordata > Aves > Passeriformes > Phylloscopidae > Phylloscopus > Phylloscopus whistleri. Next base: position 3,169,927 of record JADMLD010001555.1, on the reverse strand, counting down.
ACCATTCCCACATTAAGTGGCTGCAGATGTGTGGGAAAGTCTGGGGCGAGCGGCCGGCGTGGTTATTAGTATTCACCCCGGAGCCTGTCGCTGTTCCCGGGGCTCTGCCGAGCACATTTCATACCGGGGTGGTGGGGGGGGTTAGGCAGAGTGCGTGGGACGGGGTGGGAAGGGCCCCGAGGTGGGGAAAGGCAGTGGGATAACATCGTCCCTGGCTGCTGCCTCCTCCGAGTGCCCCAGCCCAGGGGATGTAGTGAAGAGCCAGCATCCATAAATACACAGCACCATAGGTGTGTATGGCCCCTGCTGCCTCCTGACACTGCTGGGACCCCGTGGTGTCCATGGCCAGTGCTCCCAGTGCTGGGGAATGCTGCAGGATACTCCCCAGGCTGCTCCCCTTCATGTCATGCTTGGGCATACACTCACTTTGGAAGAAGCCCAGCACTCTCTACCTCCCCTTCCTCCCTGGGCACTGGTGTCACCCACCCAGTCAAAGCAGGAGCACAGAACACACAGGGCACAGGCTCCTCTGCACACCAGGACAGAGCTTTAGAGACGCTGGGTGAAGCCTCAGTGCAGCTCTCTGCAGGGCCCAAGAGCTGGATCCAGCCAGGAGCAAGTGCTGGCAGCTGCCACACCAGATGGGCTGCCCAGATGTGGTGCTGTGCTCTCTGGCACCCAACACTCCTCTCTTGTGGTCTGCGGCTTGACACCACTTCAGAGTGATGCTGAAATTCCTGGGCTGGCTTGGAGTTGATAGAGGCTCTGAAAAACTGAAGCTGGAGCAAATCTGGCCCTCATCAAACCTTCAGAGAAGTGGTGTAGGCCAACATCTGCTGCTTCTTTCGTACCTGCCTGTCACCTGCTGGCACATGGTACCTGTTGCTGACCCCAGCACGGCTGTTTCCACCTTGTCTTGGGTCACCCTGGCTCTGGTCTCTCTCCTCTGTGTCAGGTGTGGGATATGGGCTTTTCTCTGTGGTCCCAGCTCTGCCTGGGATGGGGAGGAGTTCAGAGAGCTGCTTTGATCCACATGATGCCAGAGCAGACCAAATACTCTGGAATGTCCTGATTCTTAGTGGCTGATTTCCCCATCAAAGATGCTGCACTACATGACCCCAAAGCCCTCATTAGCACTTAGGGATGCTTACTGAGGCTGGAAATCCCAGCTGAGAGGGGTCTGGCATCCCACACTGCAGCTGTCCCAGCCCCAGGGGGACCACTGGGTCCTGCAGCACCACAAAGGGGGATGCAGGCACCAAAAATAGAGGTGAGCAATGAAGGGCTGATGAGGCCAAAGCAGCAGAGCTGCTGCCCTCCACCCACACACTTGCACAGGCGAGTTCCTCTGGCTTTGGTGCTTCCTCTGAGCTGGCCTTTCCCAGGAGCTGCCGTAACCCCAACGTGCTGTTCCTAAACAAAGTGTGCGGCTGTGGATGCTCCCTGGGGATGTGCAGAGTGGGCTGACGTGTGCTTGCCGGGATGCTTTGGGCTCCCCAGGGCCCTCTCAGCATCCCCAAACAATGAATCCTGGCCTTTGCAGACTGGGAGGTTTTGTTTGCCAGATTCTTCCTGGTCCCAGCCTGGAGTGGGTATTGGTGCCATCTGTTTGCAAAGGACAGAGGGGGAAATATGTCCCACTTCAGGCTCAGGATGCTCTGCCCTCAAGCATGATCTGTATCAGCTTTTCCACCCCCTGCTCATCCCAGGTAGCCCATCCCCGATGCAAGGGGCCCAGCAGGATTGCACCAGTGGGTTTCTCCCTCTCCCACTCTGTCTGGAGCAGTCATGTCCTTGGAGCGGGGACACTGCCAGGAAATAGCTCTGCTGAGCAACTCCCAGCAGCCCTTAGGTCCCCACACATGGACCTACCAGACACATCTTTGTCCCCTGGGAAAAGCTTTGGGAAGAGCCATGTGCACAGCACATCCCCTCTGCTGCCTGCCTCCCACACCAGCTGCTCTCACGCTCGCTGGTTCCATTTCTGCACAGCAGCTTGTCTCGGCCCAGGGGGGAGACAGGGGCCTGACACAGGGCCACCACCAGCTCTGGAGCTGGGGGAATCCATCTGAGCCAGGGCTGCATTCCTCCTGCAGCTGTCCTGGTGCCAGGCACGGAGCTGGCACGCCAGCCTCGTGCCATGAGTGGCACACGGGGATAACCTGGGTGCTGCAGCCTGCCTCTCCTCACCCTCCACAGCTGCACAGAATAAACACCTCCCCTTTGGTTTTCCATAGATACAAAGAAAACATGGAGATAATGTGAGATAAGCAGCAAATCTCTTGGGCTGGCCCAGCCAGGGAATCAGTCCCTGTGGGCATTGTGCAGTTATTTACTAGCTTGGCAGGAGGGGATGAGTCTGCCTTGCAAAAAAGGCAGAAACACAGATTTCAGCAGTGTCATCATTATGGGGAGGACTTTTTAATTCTTAGAAAGGAAAATTAAAGAAAGATGGACAGGTATCTTTCCAGGATAGCCAGTGCAGTTTTGCACTTTTTCTTATTTGGATTAGAGAGAAACATAGAATGGTTAAGGTTAAAAAAGACCTCTAAGATCATAAAGTTCCAACCCACCACTGCCATCTTCACCACTAAACCATGTCCCCAAGTGCCACATCCAGACATTTTTGAACAGTTCCAGGGATGGTGAACCCACCACTTCCCTTCACAGCCTGTTCCAATTCCCTTAAGCATCCCCAAGATGAAAACAGTGGCAAGAACTGATGGGCCAAAAGGCAGTTTTCATCCAAAGATGACCTGTTCCCTTTGCTAAAACAAATTGAAAAAAGAATCCCCTTCTGGACACATGATAATGTTCTGCCTAACTGAAAGTTTCTCAGAAACTTGATTTGAACTCATTAAGATGCTGGGAGGATTTAAAGCTGGTTCATCACCTGGACTCCATCCCCCAAGGGCAGTAGGGGTGTAGGACATCTGATAGCACGGCTGAGGTGATCACTCCTGCCACCTCTCCAGCTCTGTGCCCTCGGCAGCCCCAACAGCCCCAAATCCCCAGCTAAACCCACCCTCTGCTGCAGCATCCCAGCAGCAAAGACCTTTTATCCCCCTTTCTGAAAAAGAAGGAGAGTTGCAAGGGTGTGTTGGTGGCCCCAAGGGGCAGTGGCCAGTCGGGGGCCAGGAGCTGCAGTGCCGGCAGAGCACAGCACAGGGAGGCATCTGGGGGGAATACATGGAGTCAGTTCAGTACAGGCCCTCTTTAATAAAAACATGAGTCAGCTGCTGGCGTGGGCAGTGGATTTTCTAAACATCCCCTCATATCCTGAGAAAGGGAAAAAAAAAAAAAAAAAAGAAAGAAAGAAAACGAGAGGGGGGGCTTGAGGGGAAAAAAAGAAAAAGAAAATAAAAGAAAAAGAAAACAGGGGGAAAAGGCCAGAATTGAAAGCAGACACAGGGAGAGAGCAGCTCCTTCCCTCCGGTTTAAGGAGGCGATAGTCGGGCTGGTCCGGGCTCCTTTTGTTCCCTGTTAGCCGGGCCCTCATCGCAGACCGCAGCAGAACTCCCCTCCCCTTGCAGCCACTTTGGCTTCTCCTCCTTTTAATTTTTTTTTTTCACCCATCACTCTGGTCCGCCGGGCGTTAATCGCAAGTTCTGCTCTGCAAAGGGTCCCCACAGAGGGTGGAGGGAGGAAGTCGGAGCAGCTCCGCTCCTCATTGGCGAACCAGCCTCCCCCCTTCTCCTCCTCCCGAGGTCTCTTTTATTTATACACGCACACACACACGCGTGCACATCCCTCGGCCCCGGGGTTTGCTCCACACTCGGGTCCGAGGAGGCTGAACCCCCTCCCAGCTGGGCTGGGGGCTGCACGGGGCACGGCTGAGATGCACTAGGGGAGCAGAGCAGGGGCTTGGCTGCAGCCCAGCCCTGGCACAGCCTTGCCTCTCCTTTTGATTTTATTTTATTTTTTTTTTTCCCCTCTCCCCTCCACTTCATTTCTTTCTTTCCCTTTCGCCTTTAAGTGGAAAAGCCTTGCCAGCTGGGGAAGGCTGGGAGGGCAGGGAGAGCCTCAGCAGGCAGCAGATAGAGAGTGTGGAGGAGGAGGAGGAGGAGGAGAGGGAGGAATTCCGGGCCCGTCGGCGGTGGGACGCGGCGCAGGCACTCGGCTGCTGGGACCCTGCCCAAGGTAAGCGCTCCTGTCGCCCTCCCGGGGGCTGCCTCGCCCTCCTGCTCCGCTCTGGGGCTGGTACAGTCCCCAAGGATCCTGTCCCCGAGCCAGCCTGGTTGCTCTGAAAGGGGCTGTGCTCCCCTCCAAGGGGTGGGCAGCCCCAAACGCCCCGCCAGGCTCCGGGGAGATGGTGTTTGGTGGAAAGCAGATGAATTCTGTGGCGTTCCATGGGAAAAACCAAGCCATCAGCTCTGACCAGGTCCTGGACTGGGAGGGCTGAGAGGAGCCAAGGGGATGCTGTGGCTGTAGCAGAGGGAGGGGGGACCCCACTACAGCAGGAACAGGGCCCAGGTGATCTCTGCTTCTCCCCGGATGGGGGCTTGCCCTGGCTCTGGTGGCTGTGGGAGGGCTGGAGTGTGCATGGGGGAGAGGCTGCTCACCATGCCCAGCAAGACATACTTTAGGTGTGTGTGCCCCACTGCAGAGCAGAGCCACCCCACTGTCAGCCTGTCCAAGCACACCCATGGCCATCCCTGAGTGCAGGTTGCTCCAAGGGCCATGTCACCTCTGTCTGTGGCCATGGCAGGGCTGTAGGCCATGGAGAGAGACATCTGCAAGCCCTGCCCAGGGTCTGTGCCTGGGAGTGCTGGGTACTGGAGAGGGCAGAGCTTGGTAAAACCTTGCTAGGAATGGATGTGGGCAACTATTCTGCTGCCCTGACAGCACAAGAGCTGAGGGCCTCCAACACAGCAGAGCTGGTCTGGAGTGAATCTCTGACAGCCCAGGGGTTAGCATGACCTGAGGGGCTTTGGTGCTCACAGTGGCACCACTGTGGGCTCAGAGTATCCAGCTCCTGCACTCATCTGCCAAATGGGAGTCATTCAAAACAGGGTTTGTGGTGGAAAGGGATGTTGTTGTGCTCCTCCACTCTGGTCCCAGAGCAAGTGGGGTTTATGCTAAAGCATGGGGCAAATAGTTTAAAGTAGTTGGTCTGGTGCGCAAACCCTGTGTTTTGGCATTCCCGAATCTTTTCAGAGGGTCTCCCATTGCTGACAAGGATTAGCAGTGTTGAGACCCAGCTCTCCCCAGGGGCCTTTGAGGGATGGGTGGGAAGGTCATTTCCGCCTCAGCATCCTGCAGGACAAGGTGCCTGTGCCTCCCTTGCTGCTAGGAAAGGAGGCAGTGAGTGTTTCATGTGGTCACTGTGAGCCAGTGTCAAGGACATGGCAGAGGGCACGGGCCAGGCTGGCTGGGAGGGGGAGCTGCCAGGCAGCTGCCCTGGTTGGCAACCCTGGCCAGGGTCTGACATGAGGCTTGGAGTCACTCTTTGACAGGGATGTCATCCAAGCTTGGGTGTGCTCTGGCTGTTTTGGCAGCCACCAACCCTGGGCAATGTCCCTGAGCCCAGGAAACACCCCTAAATCAGCTGGTGCATCAGGAGGGATTGATCACAGCAACCCAATTGCAGCGTGCTCAGGGCTTTTCTCTCTTCCTAAAGCTGGCTGTCCCTTCCTCCAGCTCAGGGGCATGGGGGGTCCTCATAGAAGGAGCAGGCAGGGAGACAACAGCCACTCAATTCCCTGTCCCTGGATCACAACAGCCACTCAATTCCCTGTCCCTGGATCACCTTCTGCATCCCTGCACAGGACTGGGAGTGTGGGGTGCCCGTGGTCAGTGTGAACACAAGCATGGCCAGCTGCAGTGCTGCAGTCAGGGAGAAGTTAGCCATGGCTTATTGTCCACAGTCCTGGGTGCTGCAGGGTTCTGGCCTGGGCTTGGTCCTCTGCAATCCCCACATGAACCACCTGAGAGGTGGCTGAGCACACATCCTACACCCTGGCATGGCACCAAGCTGGGTGGGCAGCCAGCATGCATGGGAGTGTGGGAGGATCCCAAGAGCTCCAGCAGAGTCCAGAACCAACCAGAGTGGCTGTAAGGGACACAAACCAGATTGCAGCATGATGCCAGGAAACCCAGGCTCTTCCTTAGGGATGTGCTGGAAGGTGCACAGCTGGAGGCAGCTCAGAGAGGCAGGGGGGAGGGAAGGGGTCCTCCCCAGCAAGTGACACCGAGTGCTTCAGCAGGGATAGACATGGAGTGCAGAGGCTCAGGGACAGCAGTGAGGATAATGAGAAGTCCAAAAGAAGCTGCAAAGGACCGGGAGAGGGATTGATGTGGCTCGTTGGTCACTGGGTGTTGTGGGAAGGTGACACAGTCTTCATGCACAGGAAAAGTCATCAGAGAGAAAAGAGCTTTTGGGGGAAATATCTGTAGGCTTAAAGACAGAAGGCTGAGTTCCTTCAGCCTCACAAGTCTCAAAGCACATGTCAGGGAAAGCTCTGGCTGGGAAGACATGGGCACAACCACAGGACAATGACACTGTGATCTCTTTCAGTCTCATTTTTGATGGGTCTGTGACAGGATTTCCAAGGCACTCAGAACAACACTCTCAGGGAGAGGAGGGCACTGAGCCTGTCTGCAGGAGGAGAGCAGGACAGCATTGTCTCAGTGAACACCAGAGGAAAGCTGAGATTAAGAAATGCTCTCTAGCTGTGGGAGTGATGCTGTGCAAAAGGAGACCACGTTGGCTGGATGTGGCTTTGGCCAAATGTCCAGCTGCTGCGAGAGGCTCCAGGCAGGGACTTCTCTGCCTGGTCCTCAAGGTTCCTTTTGCCTCTGTGTCTGATGGGAAGTGGGATGGGATTGCAGTGCTGTCCACAGTGTCAGGCTCCAGCAAAGCATCTTCCTGGGCTGGAGTGGCAGAGGGCAGGGAGCAGAGGGGCTGTGTGGTGGCTGAATCCCGTGGGAGCACAGTACCAGCAGCTGGGGCTGCCTTTGACCCAGAGCTGGAAGGAGCTGGGGACCATGTGGGCTCGGGGTTGGCTGGATGTATCCTGTCCCTGCAAGGGAGGATTGGAGCCCAACACTTCATGGAGTTTGTTTGTTTGTACTTTAACCAAGGGAAAGAAATCCCCTGGAGAGGAGCTGCAGGGGGAGGGTATAGACTGGGTATTGTTTCCTGAGGGGCTGGAGCAGCTCCAGGAGGCTCCTTCCGCTCCACCAGGCAAATTGGACGTAACGAGGCTTGTTTTAGGGGTGGTTGTTCCCCCTCCTCCTCTCCCCCATTGCCTAATTAGGGTTCCCAAGCTGAGCTCACCTCTGTCCTGTTCTGCTGCCACTGAGACACCTCCTCCTGGAAGGGCAGCACGTTCCAGCACCATGGGGAACACAGGGCAGACCCAGTTGTGACAGGGACACAGCTGTCACAACACATGCTGGGGGTGCACAGAGGGGTGCTGGGATGGGTCTGTGCTGAGCAAGGGGGTCCCATGGGTCCATTCTCCCCCAGTCTGGTAACAGGGGCTGTACAGTGACATACTGCCCCTCACACCCTGCTTTTCCAGTATCCCTGGGTGCACACCAGGCTGTGGCATACCCTGGTCTATGTGTGTAACCTTCCCTGGCAACCACCAGCCTGCAGAACCAGAGGACCATGGTGTTGGAGCTTATTCAGGGAGCAGGGAGCTCACAAAACTCACACAGAAAGGCTGGTGCCAGGAGAGCCAGGGTGGTGCAGTGTGTGGTGTTTGTCCTGCACCCATGGATGGACTCATCCTCTCCAGGCCATGCCTGCAGGGGCACCTGCTTATCCATCCAGGAATTCACAAACACCCGTCCTACACTCTTCCTTGGGCTCAGTAAGAGCCAGTGTGTGATGGAGCTGGTGGGAAGCTGTGGGGTGCAGGAGCTGGAGCAGGGAAGAGTTGGAGAATGCAGGGATATATCAGGGCACTGCACTGATTGCTAAACCCTGGAAATTCACCAGGAAACAGATGGAGCACCTTCTCCCTGCTGTGGAAGGGGGCTGGTTGGCAGGTCTCCACGGGCAGCACAGGGGTGATGCTCCTGAAGCAGCAGGAGATGGGCAATCCTGCTCCTCAGCCCCATCCTGCCAGGCCCTCTGCCTTCCCTCTTCCGGCCCAGCTACCATGCAAAAGAGTCTGTGACTGAAATCTTAATGCTACCAAGACCCAGCAATTGGCACCAATTAAATTGCTACATTCATGTTTGAATTGCTTTAACTGGCGAGACACACTGTCTTATTTATACAAAAAAATATGTTTGCTTGTGGGTTTGTCTGAACCGGTGCCAGCAGAAAATACACCATTTCAAGCCCTGTGCTCTGCGAGCTCATTCTCCTCTTCCAAACTGGAAGTCACCTTGGTTTCAGCCTTTGCCAAGCACTGGTGGCAGAACAGAAACACTGCTTTCCTTGGGGCCGGGGCTGCAGGCACCACCAGAGGGGTCCCCTCCTCTCTTCCCGCAGGCAGCTGCCAAGTTTCCCTCTCCAGCCTGGGAGCTGTTTGGGAGAATATGGTCTGATTCAGGAACAGGACTCAGTGCCCATTTAGAAGCTGCACTCAGGGGGAGGGCAGGGGTTGCTGGCAGCTGCTGGTGCCAAGTCCTGCCTCAGCTTTGCCTCTGGGGGTTCTGTCAGGGTTTGGGGGTAGGGGCTGTTTGCAGAGCGTGGGTGCCAAGGGGAGCTGATTTCTGACTTGTGACTGAGAGAAGTTATAAAGAGCCCTGCATGCAGGTTGGCAAGAATGGCTTTCACTACCTGAGTAGAGCATGCAGGAGGAGATTATCCATCTCTGCAGTGCTGGTGCCAAGTGCCACCATCCTGGTCTTCCTGCCCCACAGATGAGCCTATGCAGGAGGGGGCAGAATCAGCTCACAGCACCAAGAGCTGCACCAGCAGTTGCATTTTGCTCCCTCTCAGAAATCCAGAAGTAACAGGGCCAGACAAAAAACCTCTCTGAAGGCAGCCTCTGCCCCTCGCACCCAGCACTGGCTGGCTCCATCCTCTCCCACCTTGGCCACAGTGTCAGGCTCCTCTCCAGCTCCTGCAGATAGGCAAAGGGTGCCCTGACCACAGAGATGGTGAGTGCCTAATCCCAGCCACGAGGGCCTAAAACCCCAGAACAAAGCAATTAAGCTTGGGTCCCTCAGAGGCAGCTGAGAGGAGCTGATGCATCCACGGAGATTATCTCCTGCTCCACAGATCTCAGGGAAATGCTCACAAGAGGATCAGGTTGCTCAGCCTTTTCTGGGGTGTTGGACTGGTAGGACCACAACCCTCTGCCTGCTCCTGGGGCTTTGCAAAGCCCTTACATCCTACTGGGACTTAAGATGGTTCTTTTTTCTCATCCTGCCTCCGTTGCCCTCCCCTTGCAGCTTATTAGTGGTTAATTAGAGCCAGCTGGGACCTTTGGCTCCAGCCCTGGCCCCAACAGAGTAGCCACCCTGGATCAGTGGCTGTGAGCAGGTGATGGAGGTGCTGACTTGCTGGGGACTGTTCTCCTCCCTGTGCAGACACCAGCAGAGAGCCTCCCTTGAATCACCTTGGGAAGGCAGACATGGCTTTCTGGCAGCCATGGAACAAGAGTGAGGAAAGCCTGGAGATGCCAGTACCAGGGATGAGAAGCCAAGATGGTCCCTGATCTTGGTTCCATGTTCCCTGCTTCCCTCATTCTCTGCTGTGGTGGGGAGAAGCAGCAGGACTCTGCTCAAGGCAGGCAACCCCCATCCAGTGTGACATGCCCAGGAGCTGGGACCCCTAAATATGCCAGTTTGGGGTGGAGGGATAGGAGAGCTCTGAGTCACTCAGCCAACCCCAAGGCTTTGCTGCCCAGTTGGAGGGGCCAGTGGGATGCAGGGAGATGTGTGGGTCCTGGTTTGGGTCCCTGCAGCCATGTTCATGATCGGCATTATTGCTCACATGCTTGTGAAACAGCATGGTATGTTCTCCCAAAAATGTCTTTGCTGTCAGGGGTAATGGAGAAATTAGGGGACAGTCATGGATGGCCCTGGCTGGGCTGTGTTGGATATTTTAGAGCGTCCTATTGGAAAAGAGCACTGGGAAGGGGTGAAATGCTCCCAAGGGGCACATTTGTACCTCCCTGGGAGAGTCATTGCACTACAAGGGGTGAGCCCTGAGTCTGCACAGGGCTGCCCCCCACACCCGCTGAGAGCATCCCCAGACATGGACAATGCCAGACTTAGGGCTGTGCTCCAAAACGCTGGCCAGCCTCCAGCCCCACCCCAGAGCAGTCCCAGCACCACCCCAGAGCAGTCCCAGCACCAGCATAGCCCTGGCACACATTGTGTGCCCCAGGGAGAGCAGGGTGGTCAGGATGTGACCAGGGCGAGAAGCAGGGGATGCAGCAAGGGACAGCTGGGCATTGCCCGGCACGTGGCAGCCACTCCTCCCAACACCCCCTCCCTCCTTCCCCAGGCCCAGGTGAACCCTGCTCCTCACCCAGGCTTTTCCCACAGTCCAGGCCAAGCCTGCAGGCCCCGGGGAGCAGCCCATGGGGTCTGGCCTTTCCTGCAAAGCGGAAGCAGCGGGGCATGCGCAGCCGAGAGGGCCATGAATACCATCACTCGGGGCTGGGGGATTATTTATAACTCTGGCACCTCTCCAAACAGATGTTTCTTTTTATTCTGAACTTGCACTAAATGGGTCACTCGTTTCCTCTGTCTCCCATGGGCTTAAAACAGAAGGGGAAAGAGGAGGGGATATGGGTGAGAGTGCAGGGCTCGCCCTGGTCCCACGTCCCTCTGTGCTGGCTCCTCACAGCGACGTGCTGTGGAGAGCCATGGCTGGAGGTTTGCTGGGTTCTGTGTGTGGACACTGAGGTTCCCCCTTGCTCAGAGAGGGAGGATGGCCGTGGTCAGACAGGGCTGCCTGGGGCTCGCTTCCCCACCCCATTCCTCACGTGGCTGACCCCAGGGCAGCTGAATCACACTGCTGGGGCTCAGTGTGGACTTGTCATCTCCCCTGGCAGTCCCCTCTCCTGCTTCAGGGTCACAGTCCTCATTTTCAGCTTCCTGTTGGATGCTGTCAAAGCCTGTGGCAGGCTGGCCTGGAGGAGGCTGGGTGTGCCACCTCGTGTGCTGACATCTACTGCAGGACCCTCATGACCACACAACCACATTCTCCAGGTGCCACTGAGGCTGGGGACCAGAATCTGGGGTTCTGGGCTAGGGTTTTGGTCATGTCAGATCTGCTCTCTGATGCAGAGGTCAGTAGGAGAGCTGTCCCCTCCAGTGGGCACAGTGTCCCTGGGCTCGTCCCTCAGCTGATCCCCAGAGGTGGCATCTGCCCATGCTTTTCCCATCTAGAGAGCTCAGTCCATACCAAGGCTGTGGCTTTAGTCACATCTTCACAGCCAAGGAGCTCTCACAAAACCACTCAGAGGGTTTTGACATTAATGACACTGCCTGCACTTGCAAAACTTCACCTCTCCCAAACTGAAACACCCCCAGATCCAGTACATTGCCAGCAGCTACCCAGGCTCTCAGTGTCCCCTGATCTCACAGTGTCTGGGTAAAGCCTGGGGGCCCCCTTGGCACTGGCAGGTGGCCAGGTGAGGAGGGTTTTGCCCCCAGGTGTTAATCTCGGGGCAGGGATGGTCTGTGGGACACAGGGACTCCCCAACCTGGCTGCTCCTTGGTCTGGTTTCAGATTTCCTACCTCTGTGTTTTATCAGCAGCCGTTTATGGGCCTTGGGATGACAAGCTCCCCATGTATGTGCCCTGCCTAATTCGAGCCTTTTGCTGGGAAAAAGAAAAAGGGCTCTGTGATGATAATCTGGCCTGTGAGTAAACACAGTGTCATGGGAGCCAAGGGACCCCAGAGGAGAGATGTTGCAACTCCGGACAATTCCAGCCAAGGGAAAAAAAAAACCAAGAAAACAACCACTCAGTTTTATTTAGATTAAAGGGTGGGAAAGAAGCAGTTGCAGAAGCCAGAGGGAGGGTGGCAGAGGAAAACAGGACAAGCCAAGGAGTTTCACTGCAGGACAAGCAAGGTTTGGGTTTCAGGGGTCACCAGCCTTTGCTCGGGGAGCCTTTTGCCTTCAAAAGCGGGGGATGGTGTCCCCCTCCCCCTGCCAGGAATGCCTTTGCTCCCTGGCTGTGAGCAGTATTGATCATGGGATCCATACAGGAAATTTTCTATTGCATATGGGCACCCATGATCTCACTTAATGACTCAGATGTGCTTAGACAAAGAAGAAATAAAGTATATTTTACTTTCCGCTAATTTGCACCAGATGTCCCCTGCCTGCTTGGCAGGGCAGCGAGGCCATCAAGCATTGTGGGAGCGCCTGGAAGCACAGCCCTGCAAGAAAAGGGGCTAGAAATAGAAATCCAGAGGAAGGGAAAGGATTGGCAGCTGTGTGAGAGCTCCTTCCCAGCCCAATGAGGTGCCCTTGTGGGCAGGGCCAGCATCCAGCACCTCTGCCCAACACCACAGGAGCAGCAGCGAGGGCAAGGAGAGCGTGGCCAGAGAGAAGAGCAACATGGGCAATGGATGCAGGAACTGTCCCTGGAAATAGAAAATAGAGTTTAATGAGAGGGGGCTGTGCACCCTGATTTCCAGCGAACGATGCATTCCCTTACTGGTGACTAATGGTCTGCAGGGACCAGAGCTTCTGCCAAGGTGGCTGTCAGCCCAGCATGCTGAGCCACCCCCTTCCCTGTGCACCAGCTCTGCAGGCTGGTCCTCAGCTCCCACAGCTCTGGGAGTGCTTGTGGGACCGCCCCACACACACTGGTTCTGCACAGGGCACTGGTTGTGGAGAGGAAAGAAACGTGGTCTGGGCGGGCTGGGAGGAGGGCAGGGGGCTGGGAGGACACCCTTGGTGTTCCTAACCCATCCTCTCCCATGGTTTATGATGTTTACAGGGCTGGGAATGGCCCTGCCCCACATGATCCATGCTTGGGGCTGGGCAGTGCCATGCAGTGTCCGTGCCAGCAGTGGCTGCCATGTGTGTTCTGCTGGGATGCTGGGAGACACGCAGGGAGCAAGTGCAGAGGGAAGGGGGCTCAGGCTATGGCAGAGCACACAAAGTCAGGAAATTCTTGCCTTGTTGCCCAAGAAGAATGAAGACTGAACCCACACAACATATTTTGGGCATTAGCAAAGGCATCTTAGGCTTGCTAGCATTCTTAAGCAAGAGAGAGGTCTGGAGTTGGGGAACATTAATGGATCAGTAAGGTTTGGTGTTGCTTGAGCTGCTCAGCATGGCACTCTGAGGTGCAAGGAGTAGTAGAGGTGGCTCCCTAAATGAAAGTGGTACCATCCCCAGCAGAGGCTGGATACAGCTCTTCCTTGTATCCAAACTCCTGGGCGTTGCCCTGCTCCTGCTGCAGAAATTCCTGTCCAAGTTCATCAGCTGCAGAGGCATCAGCCCCCGGCCGCTGGCGCGAGGGAGTGGGAGAGGAGGAGCAGGAGAAAGCTCAGCTGTCATCAGACTTGGGATGCCGGAGAAATGGGAGCGGGCTGCTCTGGAAGAACTGTGTAGTCATGAGATGGGGAATCATGAGACTTGAATCCCGGTCCTGGCGCAGCCCTGGCCGAGCTGTTTGGCCTGTGCTCTGGCCCTCTGGCCTGTGTCCTGTCTGTGGGACCCCAGGCCATCAGAGCCTGGTGCTCAGTGCTGCAGCTGCTCTGGGATGCTGGGGTGACCCCTTGTATTCCATCCCCCAGAAACCCCCTGCAAGAGCACGAGGCTAGAGATGCTCAAACAGGATTCCAGCGGTGCCTGACCTCAGCCAGCCTTGGGACACTTTCCCTTGCCAGCTGGGAAAGCCAGCAGCCCCAGGGCTGGCTCAGCTCTCCTCATCTCTGCTGCAAACTCCACTCTCTGCTCTGCCAGGCTGCTGTGATTACAGAGGGGAGATAAGGACATGCAGTGTCTGTGTCACCAGTCAGGGACAGTTGCCTGTATCTGTGTCTTGTTTGGACTCCAAACCCTCCCAGACACTCTGAGTCCAGCAGTGCCCAGCTCTGGCCTCACTGGGCGTAGCGTGGGGGCGAGCAGGGACGTGCCAGCCCTCGGGGACCAGCCTCCCCCATGGCACTTGGCCAAGCCCCAGTGTGGCCCCCAGGAGCTGAGCCCTCCTGGGAGCTGAGGCCCTGGGGAGCAGAGCCACCCCACAGGCATGTGGGGCTGACTGTGGTGTGGGGCTGTGTCACCCAGCCAGCACGGCTGCCCTGCGAGCCAGCCGACCTCCTGTCTCCTCTCCCGGCCAAATTCCTCCTTTAGAATAATAAACAGTGTGGCTCAAGAGAAAAGCTCCTTTCCCTGCCTGGCTAGGACTGGTTTGCCTTCACATCGAGGAGCTGGAGAGGGGCAGAGGGAAGGTCTGTACCAGTGCTGGCAGGGAGGGAAGGGTGGGGAGGGGTGGAACGTGGGGGTGGAGAGTTGGGACAGCACCTTGGTGGCTGCAAGGTGGGAGGCTGCCATGGGGCTGCAGGGCTGAGAGAAGGGTGCTGGACGTGGCATTGCTGCAGGAGCTCCCTGGCCTCCCTGATTGTGCCTGGATGGGTGAAGGCAAAGGATCTTGGATCGGTTGAAAATACTCTGGCTTGTGGGAAGGATGTAAGAGTCTGAGGGGTCTCTGGCATCCTGCTAACCCATAGGGGTGAGAGGAGGTCACCCAAGGCAGCTGAGCATCGTGTAGGTGCCTGCGTTTGGGTCCCTGGGTGGGATAAAGTCTGGGTGCCTGCTTTTGTACCACTGAGTGGGATTGCTCCTCCCTCGTCTGGCACTCTTAGTGGCACTCACAGTTCCTGCTAAGAACAAAAGCTGGGACTGAGGAGAGAAACAAGTGCTCTCAAGGCTGGCAGCGAGCTGGGTGCGTTTGCATCCCTTGTGAAATGGCTGTGCGCACCCACATGTGCAAGCAGACGTGTCCCCGTGGCAGGGAGGGAGAGGTTTGTCCCTCTGCCTCCCGCAGGACGGGCAGAGCTCAGCCAGCGCCTCCGAGCGTGCCTCTCGCCCCGGCCGGAGCAGACAAACAAGGGAGAGGTCACCACTCTTTGCGAGACGCTGCCACCCTCCCACTCCGCTCGGGAGGCATCTCCAAGAGAAATGCCTTTCTGCAGAACCAGCAGCTTTATTAAAACCAGCTATGAACACAGCGCAGGCGGCAGGCGGAGGCTGCGGGGCTCTGGCTGCTCGCTGGAGCAACACCCCTGCTAGCCCAGCAGCAGCACAAACCCGGCAGGGCAGGGGTTTGCCCATCAGTGATCCTGCAGAGATCCCGGCTGCAGTCTGGGGGGGGACAGGGAGCCAGGATCTCGCCCGCAGCAGGACTGGCAGTGACAGCCAGGGAGCCGGACAGGCAGATAAAAGCTGGGCATGAGCTCGGGAGGATCTTGGCCGCTGACAGGCAGGTATCTGGGGGGCTGGGGTGGTGGATACAGCCTGGAGAGGATCCCAGTTGTCCTTAGAGCCTTGAACATTGAATAATGGATGAATCACACACCTCTGTAAAGGAGAATGGGGAAACGAAGGTAATTGTTCTCATGGCCGTGCCTTGGGGGGCAGAGATTAGGTTGTCCATCCTTCCCTCTCCTGCGGCTTGGTGCTCTGAGGGTGGGTGCAGGGAGGTCACATTCATTTACAGCCTGAATTTCACCACGGTCCTTTCATCCTCCCCACCCCCATCTCTTGCCCTGAGCGCTCTTATCCCCTCTGGCAAACGAAGAGAGAGAAAGAGTTAGAGAGTTTTTTTCAGGGAGGAGGGAGACGGGATGCTGCTGAATAAGCTGGAGACCTGGAAGGATTTGTGGTAGATCAGACTTCTGTTGAGCCAAAGCAAGAGAATAATAAAAACATCTGACAAGCGCACGTCATTTAAAAACCATTTCCTCCTTAACATCAAGCAGACCGGGAGGCCGCTCCAGGGCCAGAGGCAGCAGAGAGCTCAGCGGGAGAGAGACGGGGCTTGGGGCCGGGTCAGCAAATCCGGATTGCCACTGGCCCTCCTGGAGCCTGGCAAGAGCTCCCCAGAGCACTGCCAGCATCACACGGGGCTTCTCCTCGGGGTCTGCCTTGGGAGGTGGCCCAGTGGCAGGGCAGGAGCTCAGCCCCGGGCTGCAGAGCTGTGAGGCTCAGCTCCCTGCAGGAGCATCCCCAGGTTCCCCAGTGAGCTCACTTCCCCCAGGCTTTGCCCAGGCACAGAGAAAGCCTTTCCCCTCACTCTTCCTCTTGTCGGTGTGTTCATTTTGCTTTGCAGAAAGACTCGTTCCCACCCCTGCAGGCACCATGGGGAGGGGTACCTGTCACCCCAGTACACAGGAGACAGACTGCTGCTCTTAGGGATCTCTGTCGTCATCTCCTTTGGCTCCTGGTTTGCACCAGGGAGGGCTGAAAAAGCTCTGTGGAAAAGATTTCTCGAGAAACGTTGATTAGAAGGATTTTAAACTAAAAAAACCCCTCTTAGATTCTCTTAAATTTATGTATTTAAAAGTTAAATACAAGAAACTCATTTTTTGGTGGAGTTTCTTGTTGTGGTTTAACCCCAGCCAGCAACCAAGTGCCATGACAAGGCTTCTTTTATTTCATTGGAAAGAGCAAACAATGTGGGAGGGTTGGAGGGGGATCTGTTTTCTAGCAAGTTTTATCTCACTGTGACTGAGGGAAGAAAAACTAAGGAAAAAAGGCAAGTGGTAAAGCAGAGGGAGGGAGGGAGGAAGGCAGGGCTCTGCCAAAGGGGGAGAGGAATTTCCAGCTGAGATGAGCAAAAGTTGACACAACTGCTGGAGCCTCCAGCAAAATCCCTGTTTACCAGTGGGAGAAGTCTTAAAAACTGCGGATCCAGCATGAGGGGGAAGCACCACTCCCCCAGGAGGGAAAGGCTGAAAAGTGGAGAGATGGGAAGTTTCTGAGGTGGAGAAGTGAGGCACAGGGACCCCAGCCGAGGGATCCCTCCTTTGCTGAGTGCTGTGCTCACATCACTTTGCTCTTGGCAGGCCTCAGACACCCAGCCCAGAGGCCAGCATGCTGTGCCCCACTCTCAAGACGTGTCTCCGGCTCCTCATCCTCACTGGTGAGTGCTGTGGCTGGGCAGGGTGTGTGATCCTGGGGGGCTCCCCTCAGGGTGAGGGGGAGGAAAGGGGCAGTGCCATGGGGAAGCACTGGGGTGCACAGCATGCTCCAGGCACATCTATCCCTGCTGGTGCCTCAGATCCGTGGACTGACTCAGTCCTGTGGTGGGGTGGATGCAAAGTCCCCACCTGCTTCGTGGTGATGCACAGCACGGTGGGGGAGGGAGACCTTTCCATAGGCAGCAGTGCCAGGTGTGCTCAGACCTTCCTTAGCAGACACCCCAGAACCCACATTAGGTGGACAACCCACAGGAGGAGGGATTTGGTCAGACCCCATATAGCCAACAACCCCCCACAGCAAGGGACCAGGGCTCCTGGCTGCACCTGGGCTGTTCACAAGTCCCTGGAGTCCTGCCCACCTGTGGGGACACCAGAGAGGAGCATGTCACAGCCCCATTGGGACATCTGGGCAAATGGTGAAGCAAGGAAGCTGGGAGAGACATGGGGAGCCATTCAGGAAGACCTTGCCTGCTCTATTGCTTCCAAAGGATTTCCTGCAAGGTTTTGCTTTCATTCCTTTTTCACTTTCTTGTAAACTGACATTGTTTCAGCCTCATCTGTGTCCTGTCTGACACTGTCTGTGCGGACAGGCAGCCAGAAGAGCAGGGAATTGCCTGCTCTCCTCCTTGGGAGTTCTCCACCCAATATTGCCACAGACAGCATGGGCTGCATTGAACACTGCTACGTCCTGTGGTGTCTGATTTGCTCTCCAGTAAGGGTTGCAGGAGGTACAGGGAATGAAGTGTGACCCAACAAGGTCTGGACTGGCAGGACATTTTTGAGAAGACCGTAGGTCTGTCAGTGGTAGTTACACTAGGGAAGGCAAACCCAGGAAAGTTATTTTTCAGTGTAAAGGCTGACACCATGAAGCAAACACATTGCCATGGGGTGTGCTTCTCTGTGGATTTCAGAGGAATTCAGTTTGCTCTCATGTCACTCCTCTCTCAGGTCTGCTGGAGGTGACATTTGGGGACAGCAGGCTGCACATCGAACCCAGAGACACTGAGCTTGTCCTCAGCCTCCACAGCACCCTCTCCCTCCTGTGCTATGGGGACAGAGAGCTGGTCTGGGAACGGGAGGGGCAGCCCCTCGCTGCCTCGCTGGAGCACAGGGATGGTGTCTTTGTCAGCAACCTCACGCTCAGGAATGTGACAGGCCACCACACCGGGGAGTACACCTGCACCTACAGCCCTGAGCAGGCTCCAGAGCCAGTGGAGAGGAGAGCCCTCTACATCTACGTTCCAGGTAGGGGACAGCATGTCCTTGCCTGTGGGTTTCCATGGGGTTTAGCAACCAGGAAAAAGAAGGCTTTGGCTTATTGTTCTGTCTCCAAGCGCTTGGCCTCCCCAGATCCCTTCTACAATAGCAGGAGAGCCCTTGTGGTAGGTCTCTCTGGCTCTGGCATGTCTCTGGGACAAGTGGTGGGGGGCAGTGGTGCTCGGTGGTGCTGGGTCTCTCTCACCCTCCCAGGAGACATTTGACAAGCACAGGACATGCAGCTCTACTTTCCCAAGGGAAGTATGGGAAGAAGCATCCTACTAACATGGAGTCAGGGCCCCGTGGTGGAGTATTCCCGGAGGAGCACAAGCAGCCCTGGTTAAGCTTCCAAGCAGCTTTCTCTAAGCAATGTTCCCTCTCTCCCACAGATCCCTCCCTGGTTTTCCTCCCTGCCGTCTCCTCTGAAGAGGTCTTCATCTTCATCACGGGCTACACAGAGGCTGTCATCCCATGCCGTGTGACCAACCCACAGATGCAGGTCACCCTCTATGAGAAGAAGGTGGAGAATCCCATCCCAGCTACATATGATCCACAACAGGGATTTAAAGGCTTCTTTGAGGATAAGACCTATTTCTGCCGGACATATGTGGATGACCAGGAGGTGGATTCAGACACTTTTTATGTCTACAGGATCCAGGGTGAGCTGACACTGTTTTAGCACACCTGTGCACCTGCTGTAGCTCTTTCTTCAGGCCAGTGGCAGGAGACACCAAAGCCTTCCCCTGTCTCCTCAGTGATGATCAATTTGGAGGCTGGATTTAGTCCTGTCTCCATTAGAGAATGGGATTTTCCTACAAGTCAGCTCCATCCCTCGGGGAAGACAGTTTCCCATGGACCACTCCACCCAGGGTAAATGGACTGGCTGCCCACTTATCCCTTCATAATTCATTCCTTTCTTCCACCTTTCCCACAGTGTCATCTGTGAATGTCTCCATCAGCGCGGTGCAGACCGTGGTGCGCCAGGGAGAAAACGTCACCGTGATGTGCACCGTGAGCGGCAACGAGCTGGTCAACTTCAACTGGGATTATCCCCGCAAGCAGGTGAGTGCTCCACGCCCACAGGCTCTGGGCAGCAGCTCCAGCCTCTGCCCAGATGTGCCATAGCAATCACTCATCAATATCCTGTGATGGAAGTTATGGGGTGCTGCTGCTGCTGCCACACGGGGAGGTCTGATGGGGATAGGCTTGGATTAAGACTGTCTGTCTCAGGTGTGTGTGTCCCCTGTCCTGCGGCAGTCAGACTGGGGGCCTCTACCACCTTCTCTCCCCTCCCTGTGAGCCCAAAGGCAGAACATGTTTTTGGCTCCTCAGACCATGTCTTCTGTCCTCATTTTGCAGGCAGGGAAGGTTGTGGAGCCAGTGACTGACTTCCTGCCTGGATCCACTCACGAGATCCGCTCCATCCTCATCATCCAGAATGCAGAGCTGGAGGACAGTGGGACCTATGTCTGCAACGTCTCCGAGGGCTACCATGAGAAAACGGACCGCAAGGACATCGCTGTCCAAGTGATCGGTGCGTTGCTGCCCACACGCCCAGAGCCTGCAAACCGTGTGGGCGTCCAGGCAGAATGTCCCAGAGTGACCCCCTCTC
The DNA here is from genome assembly GCA_017589585.1 of Phylloscopus whistleri. Classification (NCBI taxonomy): domain Eukaryota; kingdom Metazoa; phylum Chordata; class Aves; order Passeriformes; family Phylloscopidae; genus Phylloscopus; species Phylloscopus whistleri. Next base: position 3,149,972 of record JADMLD010001555.1, on the reverse strand, counting down.
CTCTCTCACAGCCTCCAGCTTTCTCCCCTCCTCACTTCTGCTCTAAGTAACCATGGCGATGAGCCAAACCTTACCTCATGTCACCCCTGCCCACTTCTTGCCTTCAAAACATCCCAAATTTCCCTTCATGGCTTTTGTGACCTTTTAAGATTCTTGAGGGTATTGGTAAGAGCTCCTCTGCACTATGCAGTGCCAAGGGGATGTGAAGACATGTCTTCCATCTGTATCTGATCTTCTTGCATGTAATTTGAGGGAAACTGCCCCATCTCCATTACCTCCACAAGATAACAGCAACACTCTTCTGCCCTGTGAGCTCCTCTGCTCCAGTGTGGCTCTGCATCCACACTCCCCTCAGACACAAGCCTGCAGTCTTGAGGGATGGATCTGAAGCTGGGTATTCAGAGAGTTTTGTTCCAGATCCATGTTTATCCAAAGGGCCAGGGAGAGTGTTGTTCCCCTCTCTGACCCCCCTCTTCCTCTTGCCTCAGAGCGTGGCTTTGTGCACTTCCACACCCACCTGCCCAGCACAGTGTATGCCGAGGTCCACAAGAGCCACACCATCCAGGTGGAGGTGGAGGCTTATCCCCAACCCAACATTGTGTGGCTGAAGAACAACAAGACATTGACCATGGAGAGCAGCAGCGAGTTCACCATCACCAGCAGGAACCTGTCAGAAACCAGGTACAGGCCCATCATTCCTCACCGGGGTGCAGAGAGGGGGTAATTCACAAAGGAATCTCCAAATTGCTGCTTGGACACAGTTGGTGGATTGAATAATTTTCTGTGAGTGGATTTCAGGTGTTCCTCAGGTGGGTGGGAGCTGGTTGCCTCCAATCATCATCAGTCCCTGGGTACCTTCCCACAGCCATCACTCTGGGACTGTGTCTCCCCCAGGTACCAGACAGCTCTGGTGCTGGTGCGGGTGAAGCAGGAGGAAGGAGGATTTTACACCATTCGGGCTTCCAATGAGGATGATGAGCAGGAGCTCTCCTTCCACCTGCAGATAAATGGTGAGGATGGGCATGCACACACATGACTGAGGAGGGTGGGAGCAGCCTCAAGGGGTGGCACCATCCTTTGCTGCAGAACCCTCAGAATGAAACCCTGAATCCTATGGCCACAGCTTCAGAGTGGTTTTGCTTAAAGAAAGAGCATTCAAGCAAGAAACACTTGGGTGAAATATCTCACACTTGGTCTCAGAGCAAGGGGAACAGGGAGACAGCAAAGACACCATCAGCTTGGCCCAAGGTAGTAGATGTAGAGATGATTGTGCAGCTGTGATGCCCAGGACTTTCCCCCATGCTCACCCTGCTCTCCAGTCAAGCTACATGGGGGCAGATTTCCTCCATAATCCCCTCAAATCTTACTCTTTTTGCTGTTCCCTTTCAAAAATAAAATACAATGGACATGATGAGTCCTACCTCATCCCCAGGCTATGGTAGGGATACAGTAGACTCACATTCCCCAGAGGAATCATGTTCCACTTCCATCCTGCAGTCAGAAAGGAAGATTAATTCCCATCACTGTCCTTTGGTTTCAGTGCCAGCTAAAGTGGTGGATCTCAAGGAGAACAGCAGTGCCAGCAGTGGGGAGCAGACTGTAACATGCTCTGCTGAAGGCATGCCCCAGCCAGAGATCAGCTGGTCTACTTGCAGCGACATCAAATGGTGAGTGGAGGGATGGAGGCCACGAGAACAGCTGGACTTTCACTTATTACACTAACAGGCTGTTATTTAACTGTTTTCTGCTGGCACACACGCCTGGGCAGCCCCTGGTGGGGCGTGGTCCCTGCTGCCTCTCAGGTGCCTTTACCCTCTGTGGCCCAGGTGCAGCACCAAGGGACAGCCCACCCGGCTGCTGGGGAACGAGTCGGCCGAGCTGGGCGTGCAGACCAACGCCTCGTACCATGCCGAGCGGCGGCTGTACCGCGTCAACAGCACCCTGCAGCTGCACAGGCTGCACCAGCCCCTGCTCCTCAGGTGCACCGTGCACAACTTCCTGGGCACAAACTCACAGGACATCACTCTGGTCCCACACGGTGAGGGCTGAGACATGTGTTGAGCCAGTGGTGGGGAGATAGACCTTTCTGTGTCTCCAGCCTGGAAGCCTGGGTGTTTCTGCCCCAAATGAAGCTTCCTTTGGGTTGCACAGAAAAGATTGTTCCACTTGGAGTGTGGAGCCCTTATGTCCAGTGGCCATGGATATGCTCTTTCCACTACTGGCAGGGTCATCTCTCCAGGGAGGCAAGACAAGGGTGCCTGAGCAGGTCCCCAGTGTCTTGTTGTTAGCCCACGGGTCACTAGATGGTGCCACGGACTTGAACATCCACATGCTGAACATCCCAAATATGAGGAAGGGTGGTGTAAGCCCAGGCCCAGGGCTGCCAGCTCTCCCCCAAGAAAAACAGCCCCTTTAGATCTTTTCACCCTTCTGTTGCCAAACCTCTCCTGAGGGAGAAGCCAGTAACAACCCTTCACCCTTTCATCCTTGGGGGGAGCTTGCTCTGCAAGTGCTGGGGAAGTCTGCCCAGGAGGACACTGTCCCTACCCAGAGAACAGTTCAGGGTCAATGTCTGGGGGAGGAGTGTGCAGGGACCTCTCTGAACTCTCTCACCTCCTTTCCCTGGGTGCTCAGGCCGTGCAGGGGTGGAGAAGTCTGACTGCTGTCCCTGTTACCTTTGTAGCCTTGCCGTTCAAGGTGGTCATCATTTCTGTCATCCTGGCCTTGCTGGTCCTCACTGTGATCTCCCTGATCATCCTGATCGTGCTGTGGCAGAAGGTAAAAGAGGAGAGTGTTCCCAGGCTGACACAGTGGTACCCCAGGGTTAGGGTGGCTGGGCCTGATGATGTCCCAGCTGCATCAGGATCTATGGGCCTCCATCAGTTCCTGCATGCCCCTGGCGTCACTGGGGTAGATGGGGAATGAGACAATGGCTGTAGGGACCAAAGGCTCCCCACCAAAGTCTGGACACATCCCCCATTCCCTCTCTGACTCCCAGCCTCTCAGATATCTCTTTTCCCTCTGCTCCCTTTTCCAGAAACCTCGTTATGAAATCCGCTGGAAGGTGATTGAGTCAGTAAGCTCTGATGGGCACGAGTACATCTACGTGGATCCCATGCAGCTCCCTTATGACTCCACCTGGGAGGTGCCCAGGGACAAGCTGGTGTTAGGTAAAGCTCTGCAGGTCCCACTGATGGATTCCTGAGGTCCTGGCTGTCTGGGGGTGATAAGTTTTGGGTTGAGATCTCCAAGAGAGACCAACCCAGAACAGACACAGAGATCCCTGGAGATACAATGTAGTCCTGCAACAGGGAATCATCCAGGACCATGGTGGGAGGCTAGATGCCCCCTTTGGCATTAAGCACTGTGTTATTCCTGGCTGTCCCACCTTGTAGCTGGTGGTTCTGGAAACCAGCCCCAACCCCAAACATGATAGCTCATGGCCGTGTCCATGCCCACCAGAATGACTGCAGCAAGGCTGGTGTGGTTTCAGACAAGCAGCTTGTATTTTCCAGGCTCCTTTCCTCATCTCTCCTCTAGAGCACTGCCAACTTTGCCTCCTGGCTGTTTCTTTGCAGGACGCACTCTTGGCTCCGGTGCCTTTGGTCGTGTGGTGGAGGCAACAGCCCATGGCCTGAGCCATTCACGGTCCACCATGAAAGTGGCAGTCAAAATGCTCAAGTGTGAGTTCTCCCCCTTTCCCCACCCTAAAGCCACAAGACCAGTCAGTGCCACACTCTCCCTTCCTTGCCCTGCTGCTCACACTGGCTCTCCCCAACAGCCACGGCCCGCAGTAGTGAGAAGCAAGCCCTCATGTCCGAGCTGAAGATCATGAGCCACCTGGGACCTCACCTCAACATCGTCAACTTGCTGGGGGCCTGCACCAAAGGAGGTAGATGAGCCCTGAGCACCCTCTCTCTGCTTCCCTGGGCTGTGCTTGGGCAGACAACTGTCCTTGGATAGAATAATTCCTGTTTTCTGGTTCCAAATGAGTCAACCTTCTAAGAAAGCCTTGTGGGACTCTGAATGCCTTTCTGAACCTGATTGAAACTGGGAAGGCACGTGTCTGTTAACCCCCACCTCCATCCACAAACACAAATTTCAAATGCCAAAAAATGCTCAGAAACTGCCAGAAAGGTGGCTTTTCCCTGTGGCCCTGCCTAGACTTCCTGTAATCCGGTAATATCCTTGATGAAACGCACGGCCACAGTGGCCAAGGCAGGGCTGCTGCAGGTGTTCTGTCCCACCAGGGCCCATCTACATCATCACCGAGTACTGCCGCTACGGGGACCTGGTGGATTACCTGCACCGCAACAAGCACACCTTCCTGCAGTCCTGCGGGGACAAGGCACGGCGGGAGGCTGAGCTCTATGGGAACGCCCCCAAGGAGGACCATCTGCACAGGTACCAGCCCTCCCCTCTTCCCTGGTGCCTGCCCCAGCCTTCCCCCATCTTTTCACAGAAAGAGTGGTAAAGTACTGGAATGGTCTGCTGGGGGAGGTGGTGGAGTCACCATCCCTGGGTGTGTTTAAAGCAAGACTGGATGTGGCACTTGGTGCCATGGTCTAGTTGAGGTGTTAGAGCTGGGTTGGACTTGATGATCTTGAGGGTCTCTTCCAACCTAGAAATTCTGTGATTCTGTGATTCTGTGATTCTGTGATTCTGTGATTCTGTGATTCTGTGATTCTATGATTCAGGGAGGGAGGCTGGTACTCCCGGGAAGGATCCTACATTTCTCCAGGGCAGTGAAATAAACACTGGCCCAGCACTGGGACACAGCTGGCTCCTCTGTTACCTGGTTAGACCAGCCCATGTGCCAACCAGTGACCTCCAAGCAGCTCCTGACAGGGAGGAGTTAGCAAACTCTGTGTCCTGGAGCCTGAGTTTGCTAGCCCGCATGCCAGCTGCTCCATGCCAGTTGGGAATATTTCCTGGCATCATTAACTTTATTTGCATAACCATAGCCATGCACTGAGTACAGAGACAGGGTTTTCCAGCATGTCTTAACCACTGGAGATCTCAGCTCTGCATTTCTAGTGCAGGTTGAGTTGCTACCAAGCCTAAGGGAGAAGTGCTACAAGGAGGGCAATTGCACAAGAAGTGCCACAAGGAAAGGGAAATGGTCCTTTGTCTGGTTGTCAGCTGTATGGGATGCAGGCACAGCAGCACAGAGAAATAGTCCCCTGGGAAGTTAGAAAGCAGCATTTCCTTCCAACACACCAAAACAATAGTAAAGTAGAGCAGTGTTACAGCCCCCCCTGCCCTCTCTGCCTGAAGGCAGCTGAGACCTTCCTAAGCACTATGCCATTTGCACACCACCTCATCCATGATGCAGGGCTTCTTTCCCAGCTGTGTGGGACATTGCAGTGCTGGGGCTGAGGGTTTGGGAATTTCAGGCTCACAGATCATTGCCCCCAACCCTCATATCTCCTCCTCTCCTCTGGATCTGAACAGCCTCTTTGCTTCCCCCCACAGCCACCTCTCCATGTCTGTCGAGAGTGACGGGGGCTACATGGACATGAGCAAGGACGACTCCCTGGACTATGTGCCCATGTCTGACATGAAGGGTGAAGTCAAGTATGCTGACATTGAGTCCTCTAACTATGGCACCCCCTATGAGCTGGACAGCTACTCCCCATCAGGTAACAGCCTGGCCACAGTGGGAGGGAGGATCCTTGTACTTTGGGTGCTGGATGCCTTTGCTTGCAAAGGTCACTTTTGGGACTCATCCAGCAGCAGTGTAAGATGTCTTCACAATGAGAGCTTCTGGCTCTGTTGCTTTGTTGCTGGAGGCTGAGCATTCCCCAGTGTGTTCTTCCACTAGTGGGAGGCTCACCAGTGTGCTGGTAACACCAACATCCATCTCTGCTTGCCCTCCAGCTCCTGAAAGGACAGACCGGGTGACACTGATAAATGAGTCTCCACTCCTCAGCTACATGGACTTGGTGGGCTTCAGCTTCCAGGTGGCCAATGGGATGGAGTTCCTGGCTTCCAAAAATGTACGTATGCTGGCTGCTCTGTGGTCTGTGGTGGTGGTGGCCAGCAGTGAGTTTTCTGCCATGTCCTCTGGTCAGCTTTCTCCCTCTGTCCCTCTGTCCGTGCCAAACTCCTCGCGGGATAAGTGGCTGTGCAGTTGAAGAGATGCTGACCACTTCCCTTTGGAAACACAGTCCTGGAGATCAGCATGACTATTATTTGCATATGACAGCTAACCCTGGCTCACACTGAGCTTCAGACCTCGAATTCCCTGGCTCTGTGCTCCTCCTGAGCCATGTTCAGCACAGCTGTGGCGTTATATCATCCCTATTTACTGGGGTGACCAAACAGCACACAGGGAGCTAAAGCACAAGGCACTCTGCAGCAGAGCAACTACTCTTCCTAGACACCCTTATTGCACTGCATGCTCTGAGCACCCCAGGATTCATAAGAAGTGCTTGTTTAGTGGAAGTTAAGCCACCATGGAGGACTAGGCTCTGGGATTTCCTAAGATCTGGCTTAGCCCAGGAGAGGCAGTAATGCTGTGTGAAGCATCACACAGGGCAGGGCTAAGAGAAGGCATCAATGGCATCAATACAGAGAGAAATTCCTGGCTCTCTGCCCCCTAGCCAGACAGTCTGATCCTTAAAAGTGCATGGTCAGTGTTCCCACAGCAAATGTCAGGGCTGTTCATACGGAAAACATCCAACATGCTGGCAAACTAGGGGACACAAGCCAGGCGGGTGTAACTCTGATGTCTTCAGGCTGCTGGGTTGTCCAAACAGAGATGGAGACCCCCCCTCCTTCCAGCCCACCAAGTCCCCTGGTAATTCCCTCTCTGCTGGGTTGTTCAGATTCCCCCTGCTGGATCCATATGGCTGTTGCTGTCATGGAGGAGGCAGTCCAGGCAAACAGCAAAAACGTGGTAGCTCTGCTAGTGGTCGAGCCATGATTGTCCCTAGAGGTGAAGGAGATAGCTGAAATGACGTGAGGTGACTCCTGTCCCTGCAGCCCCAGGAATGGGTTAGTGCTGGAGCTGGGCTGTGTTCTCGGGCTGTGTGAAGGCCCCTCACAGTGACAGTGCTCTGCCTCCCCCCTGCAGTGTGTGCACCGTGACCTGGCTGCCAGGAATGTCCTCATCTGTGAGGGGAAGCTGGTGAAGATCTGTGACTTTGGCCTGGCGAGGGACATCATGAGGGATTCCAACTATATCTCCAAAGGCAGTGTGAGTACCAGGAGCCTTGCAAGCTCCTTCTTCCCAGGGCTATGGACCCTACACCCTGGCACCCCCTACATAGCCCCCTGTGAGTCCATCAGTGTGCCCAGAGGTGGTGACAGGGAAGGACTCCCAGGAGATGATGTCAACAGCCAACCATCCTTCACTTTGTTTGCTCTGCACACTGTGAAGTAGCAGAACTGCGTGCCCACATCTCCTGGCTCTTTACAGAAGAACCTGAGCAGTAGCAAAACTCAGGATTGTCCTCTGTACACTGTCCTGATCACAGCAGCAGTGCTGCATCCTGCCAGCACTGAGTGTGGTCCTGAGCTTTGGGCAGGAGGAGGGCAAGGTTAGGCAGCTTGGTAGGGCTGTAGTGACTCACTGACCACTCTGGGAAGAGATTCACTGGATTCTGCTCTAACCACTAGACCACAAGTTAAGAAGAAGTGTCTTCTTGCATGCAGCTACTTTCCAGAGAGATGTCTCCAATCTTTCAAAGCAGGAGGATAAGGCTGTGGCTGAGCTTTGCCAGAAAGCATTTCCCTGTGATTTCAACAACAACCTATCCACTCCAGCCCTGAGGCATGTGTGAATCTCCAATCCCAAGCAAAGCAGGCCATTTAATTCCCAGAAAAACTGAGGCTGGGGGAGCTGAGAATAGAGAGGTGCCTTAAACCCCAATCTTTATCTAATCTACAAACTACTTAACTTCTCTCATGCTTTCTCCCATGTGCTGTCAAACAGGTACTCAGAGCTTGGTCTGGGGGACTCTCCTCCAGTGGGGTTGGGGTTTTCAGTCCAGCCTTGACATAGCTGGTTTCCTGTCCAAAATGGGAAATGAAACCGAGCCCCTTTGCAATCCTTCCTGGAGATTATTTTGGTATTCATTGTGCAAGCAAATCCCAGGAGCAGCATAGCCAGTGCTGCCTACAAGCTGGTCAAGTGAGGCTTTCTTTTTTACTACTCTGCATGAGTGAGAACAGAAAATAAGCTGGATGTATCCTTTGGCTCTTTTCTGGTCATCCCTTAACCCACTCCAGCCTGGTCTCAGGTTTCCAGAGTCAGATAGGCCTGGACTTTCTTCAGGAGTCTTTGGTCAGGTTATGCAAGTCAGTGGCCTCCTCAAGAGTGAGGGAACAGAGGACACACACTGCGACATGTGTGCATTCATTGTGGCAGGTTGTGATGGAAATGGATACAGCACATCCATTCTTCCCTTCTGCCTGCTTGGGTCTGTTGTGCACAAGGAAAGAGGGAACTGGTCCCTTCCAGAATTGACAGACAGTAGATGTCAACAGATGTGTTGGACTCACAGGCAGATCTGAAAGTTCTTTGCTTGTAATTTGGGTGTCAGGCTCTTATCTGTTGAAACAAGTGCTGTGGGTACAGCTGACTCTCTTGTTTCATTTTTGATTCTCTCTTAGACCTTCTTGCCCCTTAAGTGGATGGCTCCAGAGAGCATCTTCAACAACCTCTACACCACCCTGAGTGATGTGTGGTCTTTTGGGATTCTTCTTTGGGAGATATTCACTCTAGGTAAGTGCCCTGGAGATCATGGTGGTGTCTGTGGTTCTGATAACATGTTAGCAGGATCCCTTTAAAAACAATAAAAATGCATTTCCAACCCCCAAGTCCCTACTTTACCAGTCAGAGTAGCACTTCACTCCCTGTCTCCTTCTTCCCCATGCTCACGTTGCATTTGGAAATGAAACAGGAGAGGTAAAGAAATGTAAAACCTTGTTGGCTGGGGGGTGGCAGGTAATCCACCAGCCTAATTCCTGCTCTCCCTTTACTCCCAGGAGGGACTCCATACCCTGAGCTGCCTATGAATGAACAGTTCTACAACGCCATCAAACGTGGCTATCGGATGTCCAAACCCACCCACGCCTCTGATGAAATGTATGTGCTGTCAACATGTGTTTGCTCTACACACTACAGAAGCATTTCTACCTGCTTTCCTCACCTGCTAACTCAGTGCTCTCCCTTCCCTCTTGGCAGCTACAACATCATGCAGAAGTGCTGGGAGGAGAAGTTTGAGATCAGGCCATCCTTCTCACAGCTGGTGGTGCTTATGGGAAACCTCCTGGTGGATTGCTACAGAAAGGTATGTCCAGAGGACCCTGTGCTGGAGGGACAAGAGAGGGTCAGTGCCTTGGTGAGGGCCCTCAGCCAGGGTTTGTAGACCAGTGTTCAGTGTTGCAGTGCCAGAGGATTTTGCTGTGAGCAAGGCTGCATTAGCTGGAGCAGCCAGTGGAGGTGGTTTGGGCATCCCAGGAGCATTGCTGAGACAACTGCATTGACAGACAGGCAGCTGGTAACTCAGCAACTGTGGAAATCAAAATCCTGCCTCCAACTGTTTGGTATTTTGGAGCTGTGAAGTTGTGGCACTGATCTCTCCCTTAGGAAAGGTTCATGGCCTATCTTTGTTGGGGTAAGGGCAGCTGAACCCAGCTAGAAGATGCTAGCCTCTCTAGGAAAACCGTGGCAGGCAGGAGAAGGAAACACAACACAAGTGCATTCTCCCCACTCAAAAGACCTTTCCCTTTCTTTGGTAACCTGCCCTGTGGGAGCAGAGGTACCAGCAGGTGGATGAAGAGTTCATGAGGAGTGACCACCCCGCTGTTGTGCGCACCAGGCCCACGATCCCCGTGCTGAACAACGGCCGCCTCGCTGCCAGCCCCCCCAGCAGCAGCATCCTCTACACAGCTGTGCACCAGAATGGGGGAGAGAATGACTACATCATCCCTCTGCCCGACCCCAAACCTGAGGCAAACTGTGACCTCCCTCAGGAGGCCTCCATCAGCCGGGCCAGGTAAAAACATTGCTTCTGAGTGTTGGCCTTTCCCCAGCTGTCCAAATCTGAAACAGGGACCTCAAGAGAAAATGGGGGTGCTCTGTTGAGGCACAGACTAGGGGTGGATATACTGGGAGAGAAGGAGGGAAGTGTCACCCCATCTGAGGTGCTGTGACCTGCATGAGCCCACAGGGATGGAGATGAACCAGAGGAGCTGGGACATGAGCTGAGATAGGGCACAATGTCACATCCCTGCACATCAGCACAGCTGAGAACAGGCTGTGGTTCTGAACCCCACTCACAGGGAGGAGAGCACGCAGGGAACCACGTTCTGTAGAACCCAACCAGCCATGTGTTGTGTTTGAAGGCTGAATAGACCCACCTGATATGGTCTGTTCCATGGTGGAGAGCTACTCAGATAGAGCAGGGCTGCTGGGAACTCAACACACTTCTCAGTTTCTGGGAATCCTCTCCCACCAGGAGACCTGGGACAAGACACTCATTTCTCTCTCCCTCTTGTCTCCCTTCAGCTCTGTGCTGAACGAGGCCAACACATCATCTACAATATCCTGTGACAGCCCTCTGGGCCTCCGGCAGGACGAGGAGCAGGAATCCGACCCACAGCCAGGCTGCCAGGAGCCAACCACAGGACACCAAGAGGTGGAGGAGAGTTTCCTGTAGTCAGAGCTGGGCTGACTTTGCATCTCCTTATGGAGAGGCCAGCTGAGGGGCTGACCCAGATGTCAGAGAGCCGTGCTTGCCCTTGTACATCAGGACATCCCCTCCTGTCCCAGCATTCCTCCTTCCCTCCTGTCTCCCAGTGCTGGGTGGGGAATGAAAGACTTTTCCCCATTGCCATCCCCTTCTCCCTTAAAAAGAGGTGGCTCAGTGCCAGAAACCCTCTAGATCACTGCCACATCCTCCTCAGTGATCAAACCACTGCAGGAGGGAGACATCTCACAGACAGCATCTTGTCAAGTGGAAGATGTGGATTGGATCTCCATGAGATGCCACTTTCTGCATTGCTAAGATGACACTCCAGCCTCTTCCTCCTCCATGGCAAGGAGTTTCGTCTCCTCTGCACCAGCACTTCTCTGATGGCCTCAGCATCAGCCACACCGTGGTTCTGTGAAATGCCACTGGGACAGATAACCCACCTGGAGCCCCTTGCTGGGGTGTGGAGAACCTGCAACACCAGCCCCCAGCTGCTGGAGGCCAGGAGTACATTGGATTCTCCTCCAAGCACAGTCCAGTCCTGAAGGGGCCAGCCAGTGTCTGGGAGGTACGGAATTTCCATTTTCCTCTCTTGACAGCGCTTCTGTGGTGGACAGAGCATCACAAGCACTACAGGGATCCACAGCTCTGGGGCACAGCTCTGCATCCGCCTGGAGGCTGTCACACCCTTCTGTGCCCAGCATGGCACCAGGAGCCCCAGGGGCGTGCCAGGAGCTCCAAATGCCCTCACAGTGACTTGGTTATAGAAGCAAAGAGGGCAGTCACTGTTGTTCGTGTTGTTCTGTGTGGACACTAAGCTAATTATTCTCCATTGAAGATTTAAAGGGAACAAATATATTAATCCACTAGCCAGGGCCAGTATAAGGAAGCAATATGGTTATTCATTAATCTACTGCCACTACACCCAGCTCATCTGCTGGGAAATCATATAACCACGCCAGCTGCAGAACCCTTGTGCCTTTTCTTTGGGAAGCAAAGGCTCACCTTTGATAAACTGTTCACCCAAACACCCTTTCTCAGGATGGGAGGGCTCACTGTTCCCTCCTGAGTCACAGCAAGATTATGGGCAGAAATAAGGATGCCATAACACCAACCCAGGGGTAGCTCCAGAGAAAGAGAGGGAGAGAGGCTGGGAAGCTCCTTGGTCCCAGCTGAGCTGTATCTCATGCCCTGCCACCTTCTGGGGTCAGGCAGAGCCACTTTATCCTGCCAGTGCTGTGAAATGTCACAGGGAACCAAACAGGGCAAGAGGAATTGGAGAGTGTTTTGAAAACTAAATGGGCCCAGATCTTCCACCTGCTTCTCACCTCCTTCCCCACTTCTCACAGATGGGTCAGGGGCTTCTTGTGCTCTCAGCTGGCACTTGAACGAGCAAACTTAAAGCAGGAGGAACACCAGGCATTGAAAACCAGTTGTGAACCCACCTCTGCAGAGATGAAAGCTGGACTCCCAAAACTGCAGGTCTGACTCCACAGAAGACAGCAGATCTTTCTCTGAAATGAGTTTCACTTCACACAGAGCTCTGTTCACTGCATGTCCCCATCCCCCATTAACTCTTCATTGCCCTACTCATGCACATCTCTCTGTGCATCCTACAGGAACTGCACAGGCAGGTTTACAGAATCAGAAATTCAAATCAGCATCTTGCTGGGCTTCTGCCACCTTAGAGCCACTGAGAATTTCTTTTTTTTTTTTTTTTTCAAAATATGGAACTTCTGCCAGAAATCCCCAGCAAAACAGCTTCTGTTTTAAGTTTTCTACCATTCCAGTGCTGCCATTTATGCAGCTAAAGGAGGAGTAGGTGTTTTGTGGGCTGATGTCCTTGGTAAAATGTGAACATAAGAAATAGCACTTTTATTGGCAGCCAGCAGAGGATATTTTCAGCCTATGTGGTCAGATTCCCCACCATCCATAGGAAACATACTGTGAATGACAACTGTTTTTCCATCCTCTCTTCCTCCTGCTTGTAATGAAGGAGCCATCTCCTATGACCACAGTTCATTAAATGATCCTCACTGCAGAGAAGCAGTAATTTATGAGATCGTTTGGGTCAGATCTCTTGATTTTTTTTTTAACATGTAAGGTGCTTAGTAGGATCTGTGTCACTGCAACTTGAGCCCATAGGATGGCACATCAGATTATCCTAACAGCCCCTGTCTGCACCAGCTCCATTTTTAATTCATCCTTCTCTATCAAAGGTGACCAGAAGTACCCAGTACTCCAGGTGAGGTCAAACCTAGAGCTCACACAGGGCATTAATAGTTCTGGCCTGTGCTGGTCTCAGCCTGCCTGGTGTAGCTTTGGATAATACTGGCTTTTCCCCAGCCACAGCACACTGAGATCTTGGAGTCTTCTTCTGACCAATCCAGGCACCTACGTCTTTCTACACTCCCAGCATTTCTAACCAAGCTACTCCCTGCTGTTCCAGACATTGGGTCATCAGCAAATTTTGTTAACAAGGTGTTATTTTTGGGCTGGATTGACTAATAAAAATATTAGATACTTCTAGCAACAAGAACAATCTGAGAGAGCTACTTTTACTACCTCCATCCAGCCCAAAGATTTCCCCATCAATTAACACCTCCTCACTTTCCCTTTGGCCATTTGCTTATTTCAAAAATCCTGTTCTAAACTTCATCTTGTACAGACTTAATTGCTAATTAAATTACTGATTTCCCACTATCAAATAGTTTCCACAGTCCCAAAAGGGGAGATCTCCCTGCTGGGGGAGCTCAGGTGTCCTGTCCTATTAACTGGGCATTAGCTACATTTGAATGCCCATTGCATTTTGTCCCATTTGTAGATTTACTGCAATTATTATTATTTGCATCAAAATCTCTCCTGGCTGCTGATGGGATGCTACCCCCACCTCCCTACTCCTTCTGAAAGTAGGTACTCCAGACTCTTTGCAAAATGGTACCATTCTGCACTCCAGAGGAATATGACCAAATACTTGCCCTTGGCCCTGTGATTTAAGGGCTGAGTCTTGCACTTTGTGGTATTTTCCTGTCCTTACTCAACCTTTCACAGCACCTTCAGCAACTTGCAGTGACCAGACCTTCTCAGCCAGGGACAAGCTGGCAGCTGGACAAAGCCAACATGTTTTGCTAAGCATCCCTCCAAGAGAGGGCTTGGCAGAGCTGGGGATGACAGATCCAGCCCCACACTCCCTCTCCCTCTGCTGCCAACATTCCAGTCCCTGCATGGCCTGGCAGGTGGGGGCCAGGAGAAATGTTTGGCTGTTCTGGGCCCATCAGTTTTGTAGCCATCATTTCTCCAGTGAGACTCTGAAGGGAACTGGTCCCACTGGGTTTTCTCTTTTGATGATCAGTAGTTTTGTTTGGGTGTGTTTTTGTGTTTAGAGGTGGACCCAAACTGAGCCCCCCCACAAAGGAGCACATGCCACAGCTTGGGCCCATCTCTAGTGCAATATCTTTTTATTTGTAGATTATATTTTACTCCACAGCTGTTGCATTGTTATCAGAACCAGTATATGCATAATCCTACTGCCAATCACTATTTCATATGTGTATCCCAGAAACTAATGCAGCACTCTGGTGTCTCTTTCCACATTTAAGGTGTTCCTCAGACTGATGTGTGCACAGGTTTTAATCCTTTTGTCCCTCTCAGTTTGAGTGTGTTATTTTCTTAAGTGCGAGTGCCACGTTTAGTGTTTGTTTGTGTTGTGTTAAGAAATCTAGAGCACAGTGGACTTTACTTGTAACTAAATTGTCTCTGTTCACCTGCCAAGGGGCCTGTGACAGGGTCCCACGGGGATGGGGGGCAGAAGTGCAGTGCAGATGTGCAGCCAGGGGAAGTCAGCCACAAGTGAGAAGCAGCTCTTCTCTTTCTTCCCAGTCAGGGCTCTGGGCTGAGAGACAGCACCACGAATGAAGGGCACCAAGCACTTAGGGTTTGCCTGTGAGGAAGCCCAAGGTCTGTGCAAAGCTGGCAGATCTGGAGAAGGGGATTTCACAGAGTGCTAAGGAGACAAGCCCCCTGTTCCAATGCACAAGTGCAAGGAGGAGCCCTGGTTGGGCTCAGTGCTTAGCTCAGGTTCCAGGATGATCAGGGAGCCTGGATGCAGCCTGGTTGTGCTCCCACCTGGAGAGCACAAAGGTTGCCCTCAGGTGGCCCTCAGTGACCTTTTGGCATCCTTTGCCTCGGGTGGTTCCCCAGGCAGAGAGCAGCCAGGGCAGCTGCAGGTCCTCCCTGAGCACTGGGCAGCTCCAGAGCCACACAGGTCACTCCTGCAGCAGATCCCAGCCCTGCCTGGATGCTGAGTGGCCAGTGATGACTGTGGAGACACCATGTCATCTGCAGGACTTGCCCAAAGCAGGCCAGATGTTGCTAAGAATAAGTTTTCATGGGCCAGCACATGGGTTGCTGGGCTACCAGCAGAGTTCCCATGTTTTACCCAGAGACCTGAGGCCTCTGGGAGATGCCAAGGTGGATCTAGTTGGCTTTGGCAAAGGCAGGGGAACTGCTCCAGCAGCACTTTGGAGAGATGACTCTAGCCTGGGGTGGGAGGAGGCAGGGAAGCCAGCTTGTGCTGGGAGGCCTGCAGTGTCCCGTCATTCCTCTTCTCCTTCGTGGACTGATGGCACCAGAACTGCAAATCTTGCCCAAAGTGTGCCCTCTCCCCATCCTGCTGTGCTGGCTTGCTGGCATCACACTGTTCCTCTGCAGCCTTTCTGAACAGCAGCAGCACCTATCTCCATGCTCTCTGTCAAAATCAGCATGAGGGCAAAGGAAAAAACAGAGTTCAGACTAAGGTACCAAAGAGTTAACATTTTTCTAGGTTTACAGTTGTATTTGTAGGATTTGTACTATGTCACATTTATAGCCATGAGATATTATTTTTATGCTGTAAACTTTTACAAATATGTTTTTAAAGAAAGAGTTTAAAAATAAAGGGGTTTTTTTCGTTTTGCAAAGGCCCATCTCTTCCTTTATTTGCCTGCTTTTGGTTGCTCCCACTCAGATGGGGCTGGGAGTACAGCTTAGCCCTGTGGTGGGTGAAGGCTAAGCATGTTAATACTCTGTGCATGACCCCAGTGCTTAGTGAAAGCCCAGCTGGGAGCCAGGCAGGGAGAAGCACTGCAAGGAGCAGCTGAGCCCAGAGACAGGGTAAGGAAAAGGGGCAGGATCTGCCCCCTCCCTCTGGTAACTGTGCAGCCTGTGGGCCATGTGGGCAGGAGGGTAGAGGGAAGGGCACCAGGAATTGTTCCCATGTATATCCCCACTGCCTGGGGTTTGGGCCAGCAGCCCCAGCTAAGGACTTGGCTCCTTGGAGCACTGTAGGGTCTGTGCTCAGATCAGGGTGGGGATGCAGGAGAGATGACAAACTGAACAGTGGCTGGGTGGAAGGAGATGGCAGATACCACAGCACTGATTTTTTCCACATAGTTTAATAGCTCAGGGCAGTGGGAGGGCCTGGAGAAGCAACAGGGCAGGGCACCAGCAGGAGCCACACTGCAGCACACAGGGCTCCCCATGTCCAGCTCTCCTCCCTTCCCTCTAGGATGAGGAATTTTGATAATACCCTCAAAAGATGCAACTCCAGAATCCTGGCTCCCCACACCATCACTCCCTCAGATCCACGTGTCACTCTGCTCCCATCACCTTTCCCCAGTCACCTTTCCAGAGCCACTGAGGTCCCCCAGCTGCATGAGAGACAGGCACCTTGTGAGCCTTGCCCAAAGTTTGCTCCTCTTTCTGGCTCAAATTTAATTGCTCCTCCAAAATCCATCTCAAGCTGCAGAGCAGAGATGTTTGCATCTGCTCTGAGCCAGGTGCTTGGAAAGCCCAGGTTTGCTGCAAAGAGGGGTTTTTGGTTCAAACATATCAGTGTTGACCCTGTTTTCTGGCTACAAACAGGGGTGTTCTGGCTACATGATGCAGCCCCCACTGGCAACAGTCGTGCCTCCCTCAGCTCCTGGAAGCTCCCTGTGTACCCAGGGGTTCAAGGCATGGAGTGCAGCAGCAAGCAGGTCCAAGTTCCAGCAAGGCTCCCCTTTCCAGCACGGCCTGTCCTGGGTTCCTGCCTTGGCTCATTTTTCCAGGGTGGAGGTTTGCAGTCTCCCTGACCAGCTCAGGCTGATTCTCCCCAGATATGCTCTGAGTCACCTGGCACAGCTCACTCAGGGCATTTTTCTCCAGGAGCTGAATCAGCAGGGAGAAAAAAAAAAAAATCCCCTTTTGTCCAGAGAGGCTGCATGAAGGACTTGGGGGGAAGCAGAGAGGGGGAATTTGAAATAAATGAAAAGGCCAGGAGACCACCTGCTGTCTTTTTAAGCCTTTATTGATCAGCCTGGGTGGGGGCCCGAGGGGTCGCGCTCACTGCCACTGCTCCTTGGGGACAACGAGGAGGAGAAGGAGGTGCAAGCAGCTTTGCCCAAAGGCAGAGCTGGGGTCTCCAACCTCACAGGAGTCCTACAAGACACTTCCACCTTTTGGCTCGTTGAAAGTCTACGGGGTGACTCTGAGCGGGTTTTGTTCTGGTTATGGTGAGTTGACCAAATGGCTCTACAGGTAGCCTGCTGTCCTGCTCAGTCTTCTAACATGGCCTGGCAGGGCATTTATACATCAGCTTGTAGCTTTGGGGGTCTGCATGCGGTGGTCTCACTTCTGGTAGTCACTCAGATCCATGGGAGTTCACAGGTTTGTATACCGGGTGGAGCCATTGGTTGCCACGTGGAACTATAGGGGAGCAGTGGAGGCAGGACTTGACGGAACCAGGAACAAGGAACAGGATACAGCAACTTGGGATAGGGGTACAGTCAGGGTACAAGGTAAGTGATTTTTATCTATTAACATTATTTAACAGTCATAACAATTATTAACACAACAAACATTAACTGTGCAACAACAAACATGGCTAACAGTAACTCTTGACGCCTTCTTCTTAACAGAATTGACAGACCTCAGCCCTAAACCCTGCAGGCTCCCACTGACCCCTACCTGGCAGACCTTTTGCATGTCAGGATGTGCTGGAGAGGGGTCATGGGGCTGGAAATGAGCAGGCCAACATGGGGACCCCCAGAAGGGCATTTCCCCCACCCCAGAACAAGTCTCCTCTCCAGTGATGAGACAGACACCCCATGGAAGAGCTCAGGGAAGCAGAGAGACTGCAGTGACAAACCTTGTAGCTGTGGGGGTACCAACGGCTCAGTACCAACAGGACACTGGTGTTCCACGTGTGTCCCCAAACTGCTGCAGGGCAGGTGTGGCACCAGGGCCAGCTGTGCTCAGTGCTGGGGTCCCTTTGGGCTGCCAGCCTGGAAAACAAGCCTGAGCTCCCAGTGCTCCCAACCAGGGCTCACAGCAGCCTCCAATCCCCCTTCCCCAGCCAGTCTACCAGGCACTAAGCAAGTCTCATCCCATCTTTCACAACCATCAGGGCCTCCACAGATATTCCTGGGCTTCAAGTTGTTCAAAGTGAGGTTGCAGCTTCTCTGAGAACATCCCTGCCCTGTGCTCAGAGCTGCATGGGCACGTGAGTCCCAGCAGCGCTCCTGGCACTGAGCTGCTGCTTGCACATAAGATTTGGGGTGCAGCCTGCAGGAGGAAGAGAGGGACACAAAAGAGGGAGGGACCCCAAGCTTGTCCCAGTGAGCATCCCCAGGTGTGCCCAGTCCAGGCTGGGGACCCGTGTGTCCAGGCTGTCACCTGGGCATCACTGCCACCAGAGAGGCTCTGCAAGGGGCCCCCTCAAAGAGAAGAAGGAGGGCTGAGAGATTGTTTCCCTTCTCTCTATTAAACCTGTCTGGTTTAATACTTATTCACATTGGTGAGTCAGTTCTGTCTGAGCTGGCATTTGTTCCTGGAAAAAAAAAATACTTAAAAAGAAGAAGGAGGGAAACAAACATCCTTTAAAAAGCCCCTTTGGCTTGAAAGGAGGAAAGAATCATCAAGTAGACATCTCCTGTGGCCCAGCTGCTTGACAGCCCCCCAGCTCTGGGCAGGAGCCCCCCAGAGCATCATGCTGCCTCTAATTCATGTTCTTCTTCCCTGGATCCTGCCAGGAAAAACTGCTGAGGGGAAACGTTCTTTGGCCAAAAGCTGCCTTTCCTTCTCTCTGGACTCCCTCATGCTCTCCAGCCATCCTTCTGGCCAAAACCAAGAGCTCTCCATGTTCCCATGACTCTTACTCATCTCCAGCAGAGTCAGCCGTGCTCTCATCTCTTGGCCCCAGGGCCTTGTCTTGCTGGTACCTCTCTAACTGCCCCTTCTGAGAAGCCCATTCCCCTCCAGGCTGTGGAGGCTTTCAGGGCACTGCAGGTGCAGATTCAATAGCCACCTCTGTGCAGATATTTTGGAACAACCCTTCTCTTTCTGCCCATGGTTTGTGGCGGTGTTCCTGTCACTCCCTGCAGTCGGGGCTGCAGCTGGGGCAGTTGGCAGAGCCCCTGGCTGGACCTTCCTCCCCTGTGCTTCCTTGCCAGCACTGTCAGGGGATGGCTGTCACTTCCCAGCCCAGAGCTGCTGTGAGCAGCCCTGAACTTCTGCTGCAGCCTGAGGTTATCCTGAGACAGAGCAGAGAGCAAGGGGCACCCTGTGTCTGACAGGATCTGCTGATCCTGCTGACTCAGGTGTCCCTGGGAGAGCTGGTTTACTTCAAGCCTTCCCTCACACCTGTTTTGGAAGACCCACGGTCCAGCGGAGGGTTAACAAGTGCCTGATTTATTAATTACTGACACTGCTAATTAGCTAACTGTTTAATTACCACTTCAAGGTGCCTGCCAGGTTGTCAATTACAGAACAGCTCCAAGCAGCCTCCCCAGCAGCCAGGCAGGATGGCTGGGAGGAGGGGTCTGTGCTTGAGCCCTGCAGCTGCCTGGTGGTGACAGGATCACTCTGAGCCCCAGGCTTGGGGCTGCTGGGACAGGAAAGGGTCCCCATGTGCCCCCCAGCCTAGCCAGGAGCCAAAAGGGGTCTGCATGCTGGACCCCAACACGTCTCCTTGCCAGGGAGGGGGGTGAAGCTGGCATGGGGCTTGGGGGTGATCCTCAGTGGCCACAGGACCCCTCTCTGCACCAGGGATCACACTTTTGGTTAACACAAAATAGTTTGGCATCTTCACAGGCTTTTTCCCACCTGGCAGCTGCCCCAGGCTGAATTGCCTTTGTGGGCCTGTTGTGAGGGAGCCTGCCATGTCCTGTGAAGGTCCTCAGGTCCCAAAGCCAGCAAGAGCCACTGGGCCTGAGGTGAAACTTGTCCTGCTGAAATAAAATGGAATGCACTGCCTGCAAGTATAGGGACACTTTATGTCCCCACGCAAGGCAGAAGTGTATAAATGTCCTTGAGGAACAGAGCAACAGAAGCCAGAGAACATCAGGATTATCCCAAACTCCAGCACGGTGCAGTGCCAGCCCTGGGGAGTGGTCTGGGGGTGGGCTCCTCTCTGAGACCCCCAACAAGAGGGGGATCCTGCAGCAGGGTGTGCACATGGCCCCACCTCTGCCATGGGGTTTGTCACTGGTGACGTGACAAAGCACAGCCTGTTTTTTTTTCTTTCCCCTGTTTCAAAAACAAACAAAATAGGGAATTTGTTAACTTGTGGTCAGCTCAGAAAGGAGAAGCTCCCGACAAGGCAGCGCTGGGGACGGTGCCCACGAGAAGAGGCACCCACTGCTTGAGAGGATCCTTCAGAGGCATTGGCTCCACGCTGGGGACACCACGGCCCCTGGGGACATGGGTCCTGCTCTCCTCCTGCTGCTCACCACAGCTGGCTTCTGGCATGGTAAGTACACTGACTCCCAAAGTCTCACGTCACTCCAGGGGAGTTTTGGGATGTGGTGAGGGTTTCCTGGGTGCCTGGTGTGAGTGCTCCATTCCTCCTGGGTGAGGAGGGGTGATGGCCCTGGTGGGGATGAGGCTGTGGTGAAGCTGGACCAACAGGCACACCGCTCCTGGAGGTGGAGGGTGAAGCTGGGCTCCCAGTCCTGTGTCCCAAAAAGCTGCTGTGGGCTGGGATGGACCCTGTTTCTGGAGGCTGCAGCATGAAGTGGACACTGCTGTGAGCAGGTTCAAGGCTCCTTGGCATGGGTAGGCAGAATGTGTGGCACTGCAGGGAAGAGACACCAGTGCTGGAATTCAGTGCAGACTTGGCTGTAGCAGCTTTCTGAAGGTCATCCAGAGCTGGCTGCAATTAGAGAGGTAGGGCAGTGGTGGAAAAGAGGGTGTGTTGCTGCTCTCTGTTGGCTCTGGAGCCTGGCTTGCTCTTGGCTGCCTGCAGCCCTTCCAAGGTAAGGCCAAGGAGGATGGGGAGGTGCACGTAGCCTTGGCTGTGGGGAGGTAGGAGAGGGAAACTTTTGGGTCTGGACAGGGTTTAAGATGAACGAATGGTTCAGCAGCAACTGTGTCCTGAGAGAAGATCGTTCCAAAATAACACTTTGCTCAGATGGGGAAGGAGTTGGAGACATTTATTTGGTTTTTAGGTGAAGGAGTTGGAGATACTTGGTTTGTAGGTGAAGGAGTTGGAGATGTTTGGTTTTTAGGTGAAGGAGTTGGAGATATTTGGTTTTTAGGTGAAGGAGTTGGAGATACTTGGTTTGTAGGTGAAGGAGTTGGAGATGTTTGGTCTGTAGGTGGAG
Source organism: Phylloscopus whistleri (assembly GCA_017589585.1). NCBI lineage: Eukaryota > Metazoa > Chordata > Aves > Passeriformes > Phylloscopidae > Phylloscopus > Phylloscopus whistleri. Next base: position 3,128,650 of record JADMLD010001555.1, on the reverse strand, counting down.
GAGTCGGGAAAATCAGCTGCACTGGCACCTTCCAGAGCACCTCCTGCCCAGCTGGAGTGTCTGAGGATTGCTGGTTTCTGGTGGTGCTGGCACACACAACAGGGCTGCAGAGTCAGGATGTGATGGAAACAGAACTCAGCCAGCCAAGAAGGGAAGGGTGAACACACCTGGTTTTTAAGGCTGCAGAGTCGGCCAAGAGGTGATAACCCACCAACCTCAAGAAAGAGTCACTAAGCTGGTTTTGAGGTTTACAACCAAAGAGGTGGAAACCAGCATTGCTAATCTTGAAATTTGAAGAGCTGGGAACCTCTCAGGTCCTGTGTGGGACTCACCTTAATATTCCTTTTGAGCTTGCTTGGGGACACAGTGAGACTGTGGTGTGAAGTCATCCTGGTAAGGGGACAGCCTGTGGGGAAAGCATTTAGTATGTGACAGGTTGGCAGCAAATCCTTCTTGGGCCACTGCAGTGCTCATGTTTTCAGCCCAGGAAATTTGCATCCCTCTCACTTGATTCACTTTAAGTGACCTGTGCAACATGTTAAGCAGAATTTTCTAGGTCTGCTGTGCTGGGAACTGGGTTGTGAAGCCTGCAGGGTTTTTAATTTCTTATGGTTTTTTACAATAATAGAGACTAGGCAGGTGCAATACAGATCTGTGAGAGATCATAACAATAGCTGTCAGGATCTCTCCAAAGGTTCCTTGTGGCACTGGCCAGTGCAGATCATCAGCTGTGACACCTTCATGAGGCACTGCCTGCCAGTGTAGACACACATTTGTGTGAGTACCAGTGCTGCTGGCCATTTGCAGCACAAAGCTGCACCATGCCAAGGTTCTACAAAGCAATAGCCTCCAGCTGGAGTCAGAGCCTGACTTCCTTCTCCTACCTCTTGGTATTTTCTGTGAGTACCCAGGGCTGATGTGATTGTTGTGATCTGGGCTCTTGCTGAGGGAGGGTGAGGGGCTCAGGTCAAGCAGAGGAAATGTTTTAAACCTGATCATCTTGCATCTGTGTTCTTGGCCATCTTGAGGAGTATTCCTGGGGATTTTCATTTCTTATTGTGGGTAATTGAAACCTCTAAAGTAGAAGCCCCAAGCAGAGCAGCCATGAGCACACTTTTCTGCATCCCCAGTCCCTCAGATACTGTAGGTGACTCTGGGGAAGGGGTCCTCAGAATCAAACTTTTCCTTGCTATCATTCAGGGTGCAACAAAGGGAGCTCAGGTCTGGTCTGAGTCCCTCTCAGGGCCAGAGCTTAGCCTAGTTACCCCCCAGGACTGACTCAGATCCTGGTGGCTGGCTTCTGTGGTAAGGATCCTGGACACTTGTCATACCAGCCTTCACTTCTCCTTCCTCACCAAATGCTCAGCAGAGGAAAGCAGTGTTTTGGCTGGCATTGGAGAGACAGGGACACAGTCTGCAGCTGTAAGGAGAGGTCATGATTACACAACCCAAGTGTGGTAAAACCTCTGGCCAGCAGTTACTGGCAGCGCTGCGGAAGCTGCTGGAGAGCAGAAGAGAGGCATCCTTGGGCTTCGTGCAAGATTGCACAGTGGTCAGCAGGGAGAGAGCAGCCCTGCTTCCCCATTCTGGAAAAGGACACACTGCTCTGACTCATCCCCCAGCACACATGAAGGAGTGGGTGCTTGGGTGACCTAGCCTTGTCCTGCATTCAGTGTCTCTGTCTTGTCTGTCCTCATTCCACTTGTCTGGTGCCTGTATTGCTGATATGAGCCTCTAGTGACAGCCTGGAGGCTTTTCCCTCACTGTTCTGGAGAGCACCTATCCAGAGCCTTTTCTGGCCACAGCATTTCAGTAGCACCTCTAAGCTGGTGCCAACAAAGATGCACAGTGAGATGATTCCTGTTTGTTTTGTTTCCTTTCCTCATCCTCCTGCTGTGGTCAAACCAAGGACAAGTGACAACATGGTCTTCTCTGAACTAGTTTGAATACAACTCTGAGTCAGAAGAGCTTGGCTCCCCATGAAATGGTGCCAAAGCCCTGGATGTGAATGGATAGCCAAAGCAAAGAGTAGGTGAGGGAAAAGGATCCAGTGACAAAGAGTTAAAGCAACAGAAATATCGAGCCCCACTAGAAAGTGCAGCTTAGTAAAAAGGGAGGAATGTTTTGCTTCAGATATGTGGAAAAATGTAGCTTTGTAAATTATTCTGGGATATGTTTTTCTCCACTCTGGGCTCTTCCTCTTTCCACAGAAAGATAAAAGCATTAAAAAATAAAATAAAATTAAAAAAAAAAAAAAGAGGGAGATAACATGTCAAATATTCCATGCTCCAAAGATCCTTGTCCTCTGCTTCTACCCACAGGGCCAGTGAGTTTGATCTAGGCCTTCCCCATGGCAACTGTGTCATTGACACACATCAGCAATGCTCTCCAGGGTCTTGAGTCTCATATTCTCAACCCTTTGTTGCATGGAAGGAGTCATCAGCCCAAGACACCTTAAATGCTGCTCTTTGGGCTCTGGATGGCACAGCTCTGAGCACAGCTGGTAGCCCAGGACACACAGTTGTACCTTGGGCATCACCTTCCTCCCCAAAAGAGCTGTGATCAGGGGGGGATGAGGATGGGGGTGTGCTTCTGCTTCTGTGGGACAGTGCCCATGGCAGGAGGATCACTGCCCGCAGAGCAATGAACTGATAAATGGCACAGCTCCCTTTGTGATTAGTATTAGTTGAATGAGGGTGTGTGTCCCTTTAAGATGTGAGGTTGTGTTAGCGACTGGGAAGGAAAGCAGAAGTGGGAGAATAGCCCTGGATAGGGGCTGGAAGGGGATGCAGAGCCCCTCAGGCACAGATAGCCATTTGCAATGTGTTTCCTGTCCTCCCTGAGGGCCTGGTGTGGGGTGGCTGTACCACTTCTTCCCCAACCCCGTGGCACTGATTCATGTTGCACTTCCCCCCACCCTAAATATAGGTGGTAACTCAAAGAACTCGCTGACAGGGCAAAATAGGGGAAAAAAAAATCCCTCTGACACTAAGGCTGGAGTAGGACCTTGGTTCCCCTTTGTTCAGCCAGCAGAGCAGGCATCTTCAAAGGAGAGGTGCATCAGAACTGTGGCTGGTTGTGATGCTGGTGTCTGCAGGACTGGTGTGTTCTCTGAACAGCTGCAGCTATGGGCTTTCAGCAGCTGTTTAGCTTTTCCATGCCTCAGTCTCCTCTAAATAGGAATAATAATGCTGTCTCATTTCACAGTGTTTTGTTGGTGTCTGTGAGGAGAGTGCAGTGTCTGACTCCATGATACACAGGAAGAGGTGTCCTTCAAAATCCTGTACTTGGCAATAAAAGGCCAGTCTTCCCAAATTATGTGCACTGACCTCCTGCTCTGCAGGAGCCTTCCAGGTCTGTTCTAGCTCATCTCAGCACCAATGCAACAGAGAGCCCCATGCACTAAACTTGGCTTGAACTCCACCAAATGATGCTATGGGCTAACCCAGCTCATAGAGCAGCTCCAGCTCTGCCACAAAAGGAAAACTATTGTAAGAAGAGACAAAAATCAGCAGGAACAATTGCCAAACTGGCATTTGCCCTAATCAGCTCCAGATGATTGTTTTTCCTGTCCCAGTGCTTTAAATGTTCAAATGACAGGGAATAGGGAAGTGTGGAGGGTGGTGTTTCTTCCCTGAAATTCATTCTTTGGAGTATCAAGCCACGTGGGTCTGGTGGGACAGAGAATGGGTGGAGTGATGTGAGCCAAAAAGCCACTCTGAATCCCAAGCTCAGCCTTTTCCTGATGCTGAGCTACTTCCATTCTCAGCAGTGTAAACTCCAGCAGAGAATCTTTAGGGATCATTTTTGCATTCTCACTCTCTCTTTCCCTTGCAGGCTCAGCGTCTCCAGTGATCAGCCCTGACCTCCCTGCTCTGGTTGTCAACACGGGTGATCCAGTCCTCTTGCACTGCTCAGGAGAGTCTGAAGTTGCATGGAACAGCAAAAAGAATACTTTCAGTAACCAGACCATCAGCACACTCAGTATTCCCAAGGCCACTTACAGGAATACAGGCACCTACAGTTGTGGTTATGTCAACAGCAGTGACCAGGGCATTGCAGCCATCCACGTGTTTGTGCGAGGTAACCCTGCTTCTCTCCCTTCCCACATCCACTGGCAGAACAGCCTCCTTCCAGGGAGCCTGACAGGTCCTTTCTGCTGTGCTGTGCTTGTGTGTGTGCCTGGGGAGCAGAGCAGGCTCCTGGTGGAGCCACAGCCGTGTGAGTCCACATAAAATGGAGCCCATGGTGAAAGCACTGGGATAAAGTACAGAGCTACACCTCATGTATATGTGGATCTCTCCTGGATCTTTCCCTTCTTCCTCTGTGGCTCCCCTTATTGAAAAAACAGGGATGTAAGTCTGTTCAGTGTTGTAATGAGTAGTGAGATTTGTAAATCAGAGAACCCTATTGCCAGTACCTCAGATAAGGGAGAGAGTCACATGAATTGCATCCTCACAACATCACCTGAACCCCAAATATTCTTTTATCCCAGAAGAAGCTATGCTGTGGTAGCTCTACCACTTGACTTCACCCCTTCCCTTGTACCAGAGGTGCTGCCCTGAGCAGGGAAGCTGGAGGTCCCACAAGTAAAACTAGCACCATGGTGACAAGTTTAATTAGAGGTATGCATACTTTCCAGCCTCTCTTACCCGTGGACAGCTGTGAGCTGGTTGCTGTGATCCCTTCAGACCCTTAGCTGAGCTGGGTTTGTCATGTGAGTGTTTGGAGGCTGAGTCAGGCAGGGGCTGGGCAGGGCTGCCCCAGCATCGAACTCCCACTGGGCAGCAATGCTGGAGGCTTGCCTTTGCTGGAATGTGTTTCTCAGCTCCAGGGCATTTTCTCACCCCTCTCACAAGCCTGTCCTGTCTCCTCTGCAGACCAGGATAACGTGTGGTACACCCCCCTTTTCCGGGTCCGGGGAATTGAAGGTGGGAATGTTGATCTCCCCTGTCTCATCACGGCCCCCGAGTACGGATCCAACGTGACTCTGATAATGGATGATGCCTCCCCTCTCCCACCTGGGACCAACTACTCCTTCAGTGCTGAGACAGGAGTAAGACTGTACAATGTGCAAAGCAAGCATAAAGGTTCTTACCGATGCCAAGCACAGATAAATGGAAAAATAAAGAATTCGTCAAGAATAAGACTGGTTATGGAGGAAGGTAAAGAACTGGGGTTGTTGTGGTCCTAAGGGCCACAGATAGCTAAGCTGGCCACAGTAGATAGTCAAGGAAAAGCTCCTTGCCAGTGGCAGGAAAGACCTTCTGAACCTGCAGCTTCTTAAGGTTATTTAATGGAGGCCAAATTCCATCACCCTCTGGCAAATTTGTTCCTTCAGATGAGTTTGCATGGGTTCAGCAGTCTTCAAATCTTTGCAGGCACTGTCACAGACCAGAGAAAAGTGTCCACCAATCTCTCCAGTGTTCTGCAAGTCCCTGGGCCCCGATGCTCCATCTGTAACCAGGGCAAAAGCTTCTCCTTCCCTTTCAACCCAGAGTCCTGGCTGCTGCGTTCTCCCCACCTGTACTGCTTCCCACAGACACGTGCTCAAAAGGGAGTGGTGATCAACAGGGAAGGGAAAGGCAGAGGGTAAAGAGGATAGAAAGGAGGAGGTAAAATCATAGAACAGAGTCATAGAAAAGTTTGGGTGGGAAGAGACCTTGAAAATCATCTAGTTCCAAGCTCACTGCCACAGACAGGGGTGCTACCTGTTAGATCAGGTTGTTCAGACCCCACCTAACCTGGCCTTGAGCACTTCAGGATGGGGCACCCACAACTCCTCTGGGCAACCTGTGGCAGTGCCTCACCACCCAAGGTAGCCAGGGCCTGGGGAGTCTCCAGAGCACACGAACTCACTGGAGGAGCTGACACTGGGTCTTTCCCTGCTTGCCTTTGTGCAGCACTGGAGAAGCCTGTGTCCGTGGTGATGGAGCCTGCAGACCACGTCCGAATTGTGGGAGAACCTTTCCACGTCACCTGCAGAGTGATTGCTCCTTCCCACAAGTATGACATCAGATGGGTGACAGCAGCAAAGACAGTAAGTTGGGCTGTGGGGCTTTCCTGGAAACTGGGGGACACAGGGTAGTAAGAACTGCCCAGACCCACAGCAAAGCCTTGAACTACCCAACCAAAGCAGCTACTCAAGATGTAGAAATTTGAATATCCTTTCTTTGGGATGACACAGGATTAAGAAACACCTGCCTATTTTCAGAATCGTGATGCAAGAGAGGAGAGTGTGTTGTTTCAGCTGAATTTATTGGACAGGAGCCACAGTACCTATTAAAGAAACATTTCTCCACCCAGCCCTGCCCTGGGCTTATAAAGCAGCAAACATTTTCAGGACAGATTTCTCTAGAGAAAAGATACGTGTGAAGGAAAGGAATACATTTCAAAATCTCTGTGATGCTGACTTCTAACTGCTAGATGGTTAGATGAGGTTTGCTAGAAGTCCTTGTTATAACTGATGCCTCTTTTAAGGAGATGAAACCACACACAAGATATGTTTGGATCACATAGTGTAAGGCCAGGTTGCAGTCAGAAGGCTGACAATAGCTATAACCTAACTGCTGTGGAATATCTGGGTCCTTGGGTTTAATGTGTCTCTGGGTCTCCACACAGGCTGCTCTCAGTGATGAGGTCTCAAGCCCAGAGCAGGCGAGGTGTGTTTGCTCTGCCCTTCCGATGTGAGCTGTTCCCTCTCTGCCTGACAGGTCACAAGAACTAAAAGGACTGACTTTGGAAATGGTAACTACTTCATCAATGACACCCTGTCCGTTGCAGCTGTGACCATGGAAGACAGTGGGAAGTACATCTGTATAGCTAACAATTCAGTAGGGTTCAGGAATGCCTCAACAGTGCTTCAGGTAGTAGGTGAGTACTTCCCCAAAAGGCTAAATTATGTGTAGGCTTGAGTATTTGCTGCTTCTGCCTCCATTCTCTTCCTAGATTTGTTGTTGAAAACACAGTTCTCACTTGTGCCTGAGGGTTTGCATGAGAACTGTGGAGCTGCTAGGAAAGGAACTGATGCTCCCTTTGTACCTTGAGGGGCCAGAGGACATGTTTGGGGCTCTGGATGAAAAATTGGAGTGCTCTTCTCAGCCTCTATGCATTTATAAACAGCTTTGAAACAGTAAAAAGGGAATGGGGCAGGGTTGTGCTGGAAAACCAGGAAAGGCTGGTTAGAAGGAAGGGCGAGCCACGAGCAGAGTATGAATCTTTGTCTGTTCCAGTCACAGATCCACACAAGGGGATTCAGGTCTATTACACACTTGTTTGTGTCTCAAGATGGAAATTTCATCCTCACAGCTCATAGGCTGGAGTTTGCTGATGATCCAAAGCTGCTGCATTCCACAGCTCAGAAAGAAGGCTTAGTCTGAGTTATTTCCTGTGAGAAGCCAGGATTTTAGCTAAAGGGCCTATCTTTTACAAACAATTAGGAGATACTGATTTAGCCTCATCACTTCTTAGGATACAGCATGTAAAACTTCCTTCCCCATGAGACTTCACTAAGATTTTCTAGTTCTCCTCAGGCAGTGTAATCCAAGGTGCCATGACAAAGAAATAATTTAAGAGTACTCCTTTGGCAACATACCTGTGTAATGTTTAATTCCCTCCTGCAGTCCCCCAGCTGAGGCTGCTCTTTCCAATAATGATCCATTTATGGAGCTGGTATTAGGGTTATTCCAGGTCTCTGGACATGCCTGCTGATGGTCATGCTCTCCTCCACCCTGCAGAGAGAGGTTACGTGCACCTGATCCCAGGGCAAGCCACCAGCCAGGAGGTTGCTCTGGGAGAGAGTGTGAAGCTGCAGGTCCACATCAAGGCTTACCCAAAACTTCTCCACTGGGTCTGGGAACACACGAACCCCTTAAAGAACTCTAAACCCACCGTATTCGAGGGCCAAATGATCTCTGGGAACAACTGGTACGTGCTCTTTGTCTTCTACACTGGCTATGGCATGTTTCCAAGAGAGCTTTCCTTGGGACAGGCAGGCCCCATTCTACAGAAAACTCTCTGGTTTTAAAGAGGGAAACTGTTCTGCATTTCTGTTTTCTCTTTCAAGTATTATTAGCAAACCACAGTATGATCAGATCAAGGAGGACACCACCCTTCTCTAAATTGGCAGCCTTTTCTTTAGAAAGCCTTGTGGAAGTCAGTATCACGTTTGTGACCTTCTTGTTCAATCCTGCACTCTCCTTGCCAGAAAAAATCGCAGGAGTGGATGAATAGAACAAAAAGCTTCATTCCCTTACTGGTCCTTGGACCCATCCCCTGCTCTGAGGCTAAAGAGTGTGCACTGAGAGGCACTGAGAGCCCCTCAAGAGATGTCAGGAGAAATCACAAACCATGTTATGTGAATATGATCTAACAGAGAGCACAGGTCTGCTCTTCCAAAGCCTACAGGCAACTGAGACCAAGGGGAGGCTGAAAGAAAGTCACTCCATTTGTTGGGGTTTTGGGCAATTCCCCTTTCATTTTCTTACAAACAAAAAACAATCCACAAGAGGAACTGTGCCACTTGGCAAAAAACTTAGGGTGAACTCTTTCTTGCACTGTGGGCTGAGAAATGGGCTGGGGGCAGAGGGGAGTGGGCACTTAGGGAGCACAACTTCATGGAGAAACTCATTCTGCCAAAGGCAGGAGGACCAGCCTCCCCTGACCCTTGAAAGGCAGTGATTTAGATGTTAAATTATTTCTGAGCATTCACCCACCTTTCAGAAGTGCTGAAGTGCACTTGGTGGCAAAAGGTATTTGCTCTGAGGAAGATCAGTCCCTCCCTACTTCCCCTGAAGAGGGCTAGCAGGCTCCCTGATGGGCTGGGATTAGTGCTGGAAGTGTTCACTGGAAATGAATTAGTGCTGGAAATGTTTCACTTTCTGAAGAAAATGTTCCTGCTCCAGAGCCCAGGAAACAGGAGCATCTCACTGAGCAATGCCTGTGCTCCTCACAGTGTTTCTCTCTGTGAGCAGGTACAACACCACACTCCTCCTGAACCGCCTGAAGGAAGGAGAGGGAGGCTACTACACATTTTATGCCCTCAACAATGTGACCAATGAATCAGTTACCTTCAGTGTCTTTCTGAAATGTAAGTGCTTGTCCATTCTTTCACCCTGCTTGCCCCTGGGAGTGCTTCCCAGCTGGAAAAAAAAGTTGTTTGGGGTTCCAGGCTGCTTCCAGCTCAGCACCCACAGGACACATAGACCCAGCCCAAACCTGCCTGTGTGTAGCACAGGGGTTCCTTCTGGTTTATGGCTGCACACATGGAAAGGAAACCAGAGCATGGGGAATGTGCTCTTCCTCTGGTCACAGCATTCACTGTTTGTGTGACTTCTCCAACAGCTTCTCCCAGGGTCTGCAAAATCAAGGTGCCAGCTGATGACTCCAGCATCCTTCAGTGCACGGCCATCGGGTACCCTGCCCCACACATCGAGTGGTACCAGTGCCCCCTGCACTCAGACAGGTAAGGACTGCCCAGGGGACTCAGCACCTCCACCTGTGCCCTGCCCTTGCCACGCTGGCATTCTCTGAGCAGCACCACCTGGGCTCCTGGGCAGGCAGTACAGCAGAGCCTGTCCAGTAACAGCAGCAGGGATGTTGTTCTGCTGGAAAAAGAGGTTCTTGGGGTCTGCCTGAGAAGAGGGGAACTTTCTATTCCTAAAGTCCTGAGCTTGAAGAGATTGTCCACCTGTGATTTGTGTTCTCCCCATGCTTTTCCAAGGAACATATGGATCCCTTGGAGAAGTGCCCTGGTGTATGTTGCTGGAGAGCTACATCCTGGCTGGCCCAGTCATCTTTTTGGGACTTCCACAGGCCTGAGGCTCTGCAGAGCATGGGTCTAGTGAGCTACAGAGTCATGGGAAGCAACTGCAGCTGCCTGGACAGGGCTGTTGTGTCTCAGGACCAGGCCCGCTGAAGGGACTGATGGCAGAACACATGAAGTGTTACTTATGTGTGCTGAGCCACATAAAAGCAGTCATGGTTCTGTCTATACAGGGCTATGGTCTTCAGGGAGAGGTCTTTAACTGAGCATAGAGTAACACATCTCACAGAGCTGTAACCCCAATTCCCTTTGTCCCCTCTCTAGTCTGACACAGTCCTCACTCAGCTGTGAGCTGCAGAGGAGCACTCACTGTCTCCTCTTGCCACCCCTGCAGGTACAGTGAGGACTACAGATTGATACAGAATGACTCCAGACCCCAGGTGGTGAACAGGTTGCCCTTCCAAGAGGTGGAGGTGGAGAGCATCATCCTCTTCCAGGAGCTGGGTGATAATTTCACCTTCTGCTGCGTGGCCATTAACGGGGAAGGGAACGCCTCTGACATGTTTCACTCACTCACCATCACCAGTAAGACACAAACCATCAGCTGGGCAGCGTGGGGGAGAATCCGGGGCTTTGAGATTACATCCTTTATGTATATCCCCACTGTCTTGCAAGAGAGCTGGAACAGATTCCACAAGCCCTTTGTCCTCACAGGTGTGAGGCTTTGGTGTTTGCCAGTCCTGAGAGCTGTGTGGGAATTTCTGGCTGGGTTATAGCCTGAAGCCAAAGGCTGAGCCACACTATGAGCATCTTATAGCTGCAGGACTCAGCCCCAGGGCATGGTGCATCCAGCAGTTTCTCAGCCCACAAAAATACAGGGGCTGCATCTTTTGGTGGGGCTGTTCTTGCTACAGAGATCTTGGTCCCCAGTCAGTCTGGCCTGCACCTCGTGCTGTTTGTGTGGAAATGGGGGGCATGAGGAGAACCATTGCAGCCTAGAGTTTGGCATCAAGAGTTTGGGAGCCCCCAGCAGCTCCCAAAAGGGGGTACTGAGGGCAGTGCTGGGGTGTGTGGCATACAGAGGAATCCAAAGTGAATAGCTGGGCAAAATGCTCCCAGAGTTGGGACTGAAATAAGAGCATTGACTCATTCTCCTGTTTTCCCTCTTCCAGGGAGCGTCGTGGCCCTTCCAAACAAGCTCTTCAGCCCTGTCCTCTCCTCCTGCATAGGCGCATTGGTGCTGCTGATCCTCCTGCTCCTCTTCCTGCTCTACAAGTACAACCAGGTCAGATTCCCTGCTGCAGGGCAAGGGCTGCCCAGCCTCAGAGGCCACACAGGCCCTGCTGGCAGCCAGGGCAGGGACCATTCAGCTTGGAGGTACCAGGCAAGCTGCCTCCTTCACCTCCCCTGCCTCCCAGCTTCTCCCTGGAGTTTCCTGCTGCAGGGCAAAGCTCATGCACCCAACCCAGTGTATTAATATTTCCCCTGCCCTGGTCCTTCAGTCTGGTAGCCCAGAGGTCAGTGTGGCTATTGTTTGGTGTCAGACAAAGGTGCTCACTCTGTGCTGTCAGTTGCAGCTGGTTTTGCTCTGGTCCCCACAAATTCACAGACTGAACTAAGGGAGGAAAAAAAAAGTGGTTTGCAGTTTGCATCTACTTTTTATTCTGCTCACTGCTTCATAAAAAACTTGTTTTTATGGAGAAACAGGATGATGTTAGAAGAAGTTTGTTTCCAGGAAGACTTGGTCACTATTTTTATATAAGAACTTGCCCCATTTTCTCTGCAAGGCTCGTTTCCAGCATTTGGATTCCTTCTCTGTTTTTTCTACAAACTGAACCAATCAGTAGCCACCTCTGCTTCATCAGTGGGTGAAAATCTCCTGGTTTTCATCTCTTCCTTTTGGCACCCTTCCTTTGACAGCTTATCAAGGCTAAAGATTTTGCAGCAAAGTTCTGGTGCTGGTTGTCAGAAGATCCTTTCTCAGACAAGCACCTACAGCTTAGCAGGCAGAGCTGCCTTTGGACAGTGGTCCAGAGACAGAGAAAGATGGATCAGTGTGTAAGGACAGATTTGAAATAAATAGCTTTATGGAAGGGCTTGCAAGGCCAAGAGAAGCAGGACATGTCTCTAAATAACATGGTCACCTATCTCAGACAAGTACCAGCCTTCTCTGCTCAAGGACTCCAGCACTGCTTCTCTGCCCTGCCTGTTTACTTCTGCCATGACATTCTTGGAAAAGAGAAATTCTTACTTCTCTTTCTCCTTTTTTACTTTACCCTTGTAAGGGAAGTGGGGCCGGGTTGGCTCCACTGTTCTGCTGTGCTCAGCAACCAGGGGTCCAGGGAAGGAGACACAGTGGGGACATCTCCCTGTCAGCAGCTGGGCACTGTCAGCCACTGCTCTGGGGGGACATGCTGGGTCTCCCAGCTCTGCCATCCCAAGAGATCCCAAACAGGCTGCTTCCAGGGGCAAGAGAGCCTCCCTCAGTCATGGGTGATGGCTTGGGGGGACTTCATAACTGCAAAGAGTCCAGGCTGTCCAGAAAAAGCCTCTCTCACTCAGTCCAGATTCAAAAGATATTTGATGGGCTGAAATCTGTATCTTCCCTCTGCACCTGCAGAGTGAGCTTGAGTGGATGCTGGGGCTGGGGAACCCTCCCAGCTTGGGAACCCTCCCACTGAGTAACTGAAGCCTCCTCCTTACAGAAACCCAAGTACCAGGTGAGGTGGAAGATCATTGAGGCCTGTGAAGGCAATAATTACATCTTCATCGATCCCACTCAGCTGCCATACAATGAAAAATGGGAGTTTCCAAGGAACAACCTCCAGTTTGGTAAGAAACCTTCCCTGCTGCTGGCCTGGTGGCATGAAGCTCATCAGAGAGCTGAAATGCTTCAAAAGTCAGAGCCAAAGCTCTGGGTGATACTCAAAGCTGCATCCAGGAATTCCAGCAGCATCCTTAACCAGGCCTTGCTGCTCTCTTCCACACATGGTGGTAAGTGGTAGGGTGCAGCCTTCCCTCCCTCCTCCTTTGCTCCAAGGAAGGCTGCAGGGGTCATGTCCCTCCTCTTGCATGTGGGGTCATTCCTAAGGCACAGACTTGGTGAGGTAAAGTTTGGAGATGGCCTCTTTCACACCATCCTTGCTCACAGTAGGGTTCCCCACAGATGTTTGCCAGCTCCTGACTGAGAGATGTATCAATTTGTGTGAGCCCAGCAGGAATCCCCATCCACCAGGCATCCTCCTCAAGGCTGTGTGCAGGACAGCTGCTCAGTCTTTCTCTATGAAATGTCTTAAAGTTACATTTTTTTCTCTCTGCAGGAAAAACTCTTGGAGCAGGAGCCTTTGGAAAAGTGGTAGAAGCCACAGCTTTTGGTCTGGGCAAAGAAGATTCAGTGCTCAAAGTGGCTGTGAAGATGCTAAAGGGTGAGCACAGAGCAACTTGCAAGGGCTGAAATCCTCCAAGCTCCTCTGGGTAGGATGTAGTGTGTGTTCACCACATGTTGGTGCTCACAGGCTGCAAAAGCTACTTTTAGAAGTTGTTTCTGTGCCAAGTACCAGATGCTGGAATCACAGTACTGCCTTTTTTGTGGACAGGGCAGGCCAGAGGCACAGTTAGAGGACACAGTTTTCACTCTCAGTGTATCTCCTTTTATTCCATAACTGTCAACACCTTTTTCTGTCCTCTCCTTAATCTCCCCCTTGTCCCTCCCTCACTCCTTCACACAGTCCTTCTCTGACCTCACAGCATCAGCAGACACGGATGAGCAGGAGGCCCTCATGTCTGAGCTGAAGATCCTGAGTCACTTGGGACACCACGAGAACATTGTTAACCTGCTGGGGGCTTGTACCTGTGGAGGTAGGATCCCCCAGCCCTACTGCCCCCACAGACCCCTGACAGGGCCTCTCCTCTGAGGCACAGCGTGAGCTGATGAGCTGTGTGGGGAAAGCAATCCTCAGGAGAGGCGACAGTAACATCATTCCTTAATGAACCTTTCTGCTGCTCTCCCAGGCCCAATCCTTGTCATCACCGAGTACTGTCGCTATGGAGACCTGCTGAATTTCCTGAGGAAGAAGGCTGAATCCATAATTATCCAGGATTCTGCCCTGGACACCTCTTTAGACAGTGCTGCTGATTACAAAAACATCGAGCTAGAGAAAAAATACATCCGCAGGTAGGAGCAGAGCTGGGGTGGCTGCAGGGCTGAGCAATGCAGGGCCTGGGCACCCACTGGGAGAAGTGTGAAGAGCACTGTGCTGGGCAGAGACCAAGGTCAAAGGGCTGGAGGGGCTGGCAGGATACCAGGATGTAAAAGCCACTGGGGTTGCATATGTTTAGACCTGGTCAGAGTTCTGAGTTTTTCAAAGACTTTGACAGCAGTCATTGAATATCCCACAATAAATCCAGGTTTCAGCCCCGTCTGTCCTTCCTCAATTCAGAAAAAACTTTTTGGCTTCCTGCACTATTGGGCGCATGGGTTTGGTAGGATGAAGCTGACTGCTCCCCATCAGCCAAGAGCTTAAAAAAGGGGGAATGGTTCCTGGAGCCCCATTACACAGAGGACCCAGGTCCCCTTTCTGAATCAGCTTCAAGTTTGCCTTGGCCCTTAAGCCCCTCTCTAAATAAGTCACCTTCTGCAGGCAGGCATGTGGTTTCTCCTTTTGGTGGTTATGGAGTAGGGCAGAAGGTACTGCTGGAGGGTTCTAACAGCCTGCCCTCCTCTTTGTTGCTTCTTACTCAGTGACAGTGGCTTTTCAAGCCAGGGTTTGGAAACATATGTTGAAATGAGGCCTGTGTCATCATCATCATCTTCAGCAGCATCAGATTCTGTGCAAGTCAGGGGTGAGTCAATCATTTCTGTGATTTCATGATTTCTTTCTTTTGGCCATCCTGTCTGGTTTAGCTCTGGGAACCACAACATGCCAGAGTTTGCGTTACTCACCAGCTTTGCAGCAGATCTAAATCTCTGCTTTGAATTCCAGGGAGAAGCTTGGAGGAAGAAAGTGAAGCCAGGGAGGATCTCCGTCCCCTCAATCTCTCTGACCTGCTGCAGTTCTCCAGCCAGGTGGCCCAGGGCATGGCATTCCTTGCATCAAAGAATGTGAGTGCCGAGAGGACCACTGCCCCCAGCACACCCAGTGGGAAACACCAGTCCAGGCAAGCAGGAGCCACCCATCCTGGCTGCAGAAGGCTTGCCATGTCTTTGGGTGGGGTAGCCACGCTCAAGCAAGCTGCTGCTGGAAATGGGCCTCTCTGCTCTGTCTGTTGGGTTCAGGCAGGCTGGGCCCTGGTGTCTGGTGTTCCCTCCAGAGCCTTTGCCTCATATGGCCATCACGGCAGAGCAGTGTTACAGGGGAACCCAGGGCTCTGCAGCATGCTGGTCTCAACATTTTCTCCCATTTTTGCACAAGGTCAGAACTTTGTTGTGAAGCTTTCTCGCTTTGGCAGCATCCTTGTTACCCAGGGACAAGGAACTGAAAGTGGCTGTTGAGCTGACTGCCAGAGCTGGCTCTGAGTGTCAGTCACCCTGTGACTTTCAGAGATGAGGACACAGTGTCAAGAGCCCCTGGTTCTGAGCCTCCCCCTGTGGGGAAGACGACAGCCCCATGAGTGATTAAAGAACAGAGCATGAAATGTCACGGTGTCTAAACATTGCAAGTGAAGTGCTCGAAAGAGAGCTACAAACATGTAGTTTGTACATGACATGGTGCCTCAGACGGGCTCTTCAAGCAGTATGTGTTTCCCTTGCCCCTACAAGCATTGTTTTGATGGCAGGCCTAGGCTGTAGGGAATTTTTGGGGACTGTTGGGGGCCAGTGACCGGGTCTCAATTGTGGTCTCTTCTCCCCAGTGCATCCACCGTGACTTAGCAGCCAGGAATGTGCTCATATCAGATGGACGGGTAGCCAAGATCTGTGACTTTGGCCTGGCCCGAGACATCATGAATGACTCCAATTATGTTGTGAAAGGCAATGTAAGTAACAAAAGTGGGCACAAGAGAAGGTACAAGGGTAGGGGAGGGCTGGAGCATGAAGGACAGACAGGGTGTAGCATGAGCTGCCAGCTTGTCTCAGTCTGCAGGACTCTGCTCTTCCAGGCCCGCCTGCCCGTGAAATGGATGGCCCCAGAGAGCATCTTCGACTGCATTTACACCGTGCAGAGTGATGTGTGGTCATACGGCATCCTGCTCTGGGAGATCTTCTCCCTTGGTAAGAAAGAAGCGAGCTTGCAAACCCTCTTTTGTTTTCTGTGGCTCACTACTGCCCTAACATATCTGCAGAAAAAATTCCAAGAAAGGAAGAAGGTTGACAAAAATCTAGGTTTATCAGGGCTATAAAGCACTGTGTTATGTTTCCAGAGGGACCATTCAAAACAAAGAATCCCACATCACTTTCTCTAACTCAGACCTCCCTGGTTAGCACCGGCTCAGGCGATGCTCCAGGCTGCCTCTTCCCACCCCTCAAGACTGGAGTGTTGAACTCTGGTCTGAAAGCCACCTCTGCTCCTTTTACTGTCACAGGGAAGAGCCCCTATCCTGGCATGGTGGTGAACAGCAAGTTTTACAGCATGGTGAAGCAGGGATACCAGATGGCCAGGCCTGACTTCGCTCCCTTGGAAATGTGAGTGGATGCATTATTTCACACAGCAGCAACAGGAGGGCTGGAGCTGTCTCATGGCAACAGGCAGGGGCATGGCACAGGGACCTTGTCCACAGGTCTGCCTGCTGCTCCCAGGTGTCTGCCTTCAGGTTAAGGATGGATCCTACCAGGCTGCTCCTTGGTCCTACAGTAAAACAAGTCCTGGAGCAGTCTATCCAGCACCTCCTGTTTAGGGAGAAGAGGATGAGAACTCTCACATTACATGTCTACATTCCTGCACATGGCAGGGTTTTCTTCTTTTTTTAGTTAAGTTTCTTTTGACCCTATGATCATGAGGAGACAAGCCTGAGTAGACTACAGGAGGGTAATGAGTGTAAGCCTGAAGTCTTGGTGGCATAAAGCTTCTCGTTGGTTAGTTTGCTCCATCCACTCCAGTGCTCACCAGGGTTTTATGGAAGAAGACAAGGACTGCTCAGTACTGTGTCCCTGACATACAGAGTGCTGCAGGGAAGAGCCCAGGGTTGCAAAGCCTCCAGCAGCACCATGCAACCTCCCTGTCCCTGTCTGGCCCTGCAGGTACAGCATCATGCAGGCATGCTGGAGCCTAGAGCCCACACGGAGACCCACCTTCGACCAGATTGGCTGCTTCATCCAGAAAGAGCTGGAGGTGCATAATGAACAGGTGAGGACCTCTGGAGAGAAGGGGGAGGATGTCTTTTCCCCTACATGAACACAGCTCCTGGACACGTTTTCTGTGATATCCCTTAGCATTAGCTGATGGGAGCAGTGTAGTGTTGGTGGGAAGTGCAGAGAGGCAGACAGCTGAAGGGTTAAGTCACCCCCACCACAGCCAAAGAGGGCTGGACAAGAATGCACAGCTTCTTGGCACAAACCTCTCTGTGACAGGCAATCATACACTACCAGCACAGCACCCTGCCCCATTCCCCTGGACTTGCTGTGTATTCTCTCAGGACTCGCTGAGAGAACTTTTTTTGCCCACAAAAGCACAGGCACACACCTGCCCTGCCTGTCAGTCATGCCCTGTGGGCACAGCAAAGGGTGGCAATGTGGAGTGAGCACATCCCCAGCTGGCCACCTGCACAGGAACAGGTGTCATACACAATCAAAGGGACCAAAACACATTTCTTCCTTTTCTTTCAAGGACTACACCAACCTCCCCTCCAGCGCTGAGGAAGACAGTGGCTGCGACACCTCCGGCTGCTGTGAGGAGTCCTGCGAGCAAGAGGAGAGTGGGCAGCCCCTTCTCAAGGGCAACAACTACCAGTTCTGTTAGGTGGGACCTTCACCCTGGGGTTGATCCTTGTCCTGGCTCCACAGAGCTCACCCTAGGACACAGACACCTTCTGCTTTGGCCTCTGTGTGTTCTGAAGTGTGAATATCATGGACTCTCTCACCAAAAGGAGAGCGAAGGAGTCACCGTGGGGTCCCTGAAATCTTATCTCACACATAGCATGGAGCTGTTAGGATGGCAACAGGCTCCATCTCTACAAGGTACACAGAGGTCCCCAACACCTGCCTCCCCATGCCCCAGAGAAGGCTGTGGGAGTCTGGATTTTGTAGTTTTTTAAAAAATACTAGTGACAGTCAAGTAAGACATTTCCAAGTGTCATTCACATTACTGAACCCTTGTGTTTTATAAGCACATCTTGAAATATGTCTTGGCACTGGAATTACTCCACACACACTCTTGATGGTCCTGCTCTCTTCCCTTTGTCAATCTGACCCTGGACATTGCAGTGTGTTTAGATATAGGTAAAGCTTCTACACAGCATTAAATGTGCATTAATCCCTATACTTCCTCGTGCAATCTACCTCTCTGCAACTGATGTTTCTGCAGGGAGTGTTTGGGTGAAGTGAGCCACAGAGCCAACCCCAGGGTTATATGAACTTGTGCCTCACTAACAAGACAGAGGGATAGCTCTTTCTCAGGTAAAACACAGCAGAAAACAGTGCTCTTCCATGAGAGCACTGAACACAACCCCAATCCAGGAAAGAATGGCAGCTTAAAGAGGTCTAGAAATTATCAACATTACACATATCCTACAGAACTTCTGAGTTACTGAGCATGTAGCAATCACTGCCTTTGCCACTATTACAGACTTGTACTAAATTTCCTAAATGTACTTTTAATAGTGCAACTGAGGTGATTTTTTTCATAAGCTAGGGTCTAATGCCCTTCAACCTATTTCTCAGGTAGCTCTTGCTCAGGGTTACTACTGCCCTGGCCACCCAGTCCTGGGCACCTACCAGAAGTAGCTAAAGAACCTTCAGAGCTTCACCTGACTGGGTGGGTAAAGGAGCTCTATTCCAGGTACAGGCAAATTGCAACTGACAGGGCTCAGGCAAATTACAACTGCACTGCAGGTGGCCTTTGTCACACTCTGAGCAATTCCACTGTGGGCCATTTCTGATTCTATTAAATCCAGTTTTATGCTAACACCAACTGATTCATTCCTCCTTACTAAATGAAAAGCTAATGTAACTCTATCTGTCAGCATTATGAAAAATAAAATGTTTAACAAAATGAGTCTCTTCTAGGGCTCTAAGGACTGTTCTCAGAGGGGAACAGCTCAGAGCATGGGTGATGCACTGGCCTACCCACTCACCCTGCAACTCTGTTCCTCAGTACCAGTTCTCAAAACCACTCATTCTTGTGTAATGCAAAAACTCATTAAAAGCAAGGTTTTAAAGCTCTGGAGTAGTTCCTGTGCATGGATATAATGGAATGTAATTTCAATTGTGATGATGAGACATCTGACAAGTCACCACGTGGCACATGGCAGCAGTCTCTGGGGCAAGTGCAGTGCCAAAGGCAGGGCAAGTGCAGAAGAGATTCAGCAGTGTTTGTGCCTTTTCTCCTGAAGCCATCCAGGCCTTGTACACGAGAAAAAAAAACAAAACAAAAAAACCCAACCCAAGTCACTTGACCACAGTTTCACCCCCAAAATTGGAGATAATTTATTAAACTTTATCACTGACTGAAAAAAGTCACTAATGTCTCTTATAATAAGTTAATGTTCTTAACAGAAAAACCCCAAGCCATGATTACTGCATTTGCTCAGACTTAATACATTTACTTTAACAGTACGGTACTCAATAGGTTCCCCTTCACAGAAGGGAATTTTCAACAACACCGCAAGCCTCAGAATCTTCCCCACTGCTCACTCAGACAAAATAAACTCCCAAGATGGCAACTTAGCAGTCTGGCATCCTGCTTGTCTCCTCTACAGGTCACAGCAAACACTAAACCCCTTCACCACCAGCCATGGCAAAAGGGAGCTGCAGCAATGACAGCACAGCTTTGCACCCACAGCCCCAGGTGTGCTGCAGAGGCAGAGGCCTTATCCTGACTCCTCTCAAGGGGCTGACAAAGCAACCTGGGCAGCAGGAGACTCCTCTAACCCCCAGAGCACTGTGATAACATGGGCAGTGCAGGTGTGACTCCTGACAAAGTGATGAGGTTGCACATGTGGGTGCAGCTCTCCCAGCATGTCCATGAGGGTGGAATACAGAACCCTGCTTGCTCTGGTGACACTGCATTCATCATTCCTCCTTGATCCCATAGACAGTGTTTGAGTGTCCCTCCCCTCTCCACAGCCACCCCGGGGTTGCACAGCACTTAAACCATCCTCCAAGCCCTTGGCGGCCCTGGAGCTCAGTTCTTACCTTACCATACAGAATACACTCCTCTCACTGTACCTTTTGGCTTCTAAGTCATTAGTGCTCATGTGAAGGGACAAACAATTCTAGAAACTCCCTGCAGCCAAAGCACCCGCAATCCTGGACCAGGAGTGCAGCCTCCGGGGGGCTCACCAGAATCACAGCATGTTAAAGCAGCACAGCTCCTCCTCAAGACTCCTTGCAGCCAATGCCTATGAGAACTCTGCAAGATTACCAAGCAGGAGTCAGTATCCTAAATTCACCTACTCAGAATGTTTTGGGGGAAATTGTTGTAGCCATCTGCCTTTTATGCCTGGTCCCACACCCTCAGCCCTGCCACCAATAAGCACAAAGTCAGCAAGCAAGATTCAGAATTAAAAAACCTGTGTGTGCTTGACCTCACACACTCCCTGCTACCAGCAATTCCTCTCCAGCTTCAGGGAGGGCAACATCCCACAGCCCTGAACAGCAGGTCCATCACATGCCTTGGAGGCAGTTGCAGCCTTCTGCAAGGGGGTGACAGACCCATGCTCGCAGCAGCTATCACGATGCTATGGAAGCACAGAGCTCTTTGGTCAGTAACAGCAGTCAAAGCCACCAGCATCACACCTCCAACCTGTAAAAATAAACTCTCAAGCCAGACAGCTGCAAAAGCTGGCTCAGCCCACCCATCCACGCGACCAGAGAGAGAAACCAACAAGCTCTTTTGTTACTCAGCAACCTCTATCCTCCTCCTGCTTCCCCTCCTCATCCTCTTCCGTTTCTGTTTTGATCTGGGCCACCCCGAGCCGGTAGAGCGCATCCCGGATCACCACCTCCCCCGGCTGGCAGCTCTGCACGATCTCCTGGATCTGCCTGTTGACGATCTCCCTGCTGCTCAGGAAGTCCATCAGGCGGTTGTAGAGGTAATAGTGCGTGGGGTTCTCGAAGGTGATGGGCCTCTGGCGCACGTTGCTGGTTTTGCTGTCGTTGATGGCGGCGATG
This sequence comes from Phylloscopus whistleri, assembly GCA_017589585.1. Taxonomy (NCBI): domain Eukaryota; kingdom Metazoa; phylum Chordata; class Aves; order Passeriformes; family Phylloscopidae; genus Phylloscopus; species Phylloscopus whistleri. Next base: position 3,107,624 of record JADMLD010001555.1, on the reverse strand, counting down.
ATGGCGCCGTAGGGCTCCAGCTCGCGGCACAGGGAGAGGCCGCGGTGCCGGGCCGTGGGATCCCCGGGGCTGCTCTGCTCCGAGCCCGTGTGCACGATCCGGCGTGCCGAGGACTTGGTGACGGGGTGCTGGAGGGAGTGCTCAGCCACCGTCATGTCTACGCTGTAGTGCTGGTCCAGCAGCTCAGGGCAGGACACGTACTGGGGGAGAGACACAGGCACACCAGGTAGAACAACAAGCAACTTCCCCACGGCTGAGATGACAAAACTACTGGCTGGCCAAACTCCAACCAACACTACGAACCAGGACAGAGGGAGGGCGAAATGATCCAGGCTTCCCCTACATGCCACAAAGACGGTATGGACACTGCCTCCTCACTTGTATGCCCCCAGATAGTCCCAAGGCACTAGGAACCCTCTTCCTCTCCCACTTCTCAAGGAACAGCAGTAGTTTGTGCACTCCCAGCACAGCTCTTCCTATTCAGGACAATTAGTCAAACACAATCCCCAGGCAACACCTAATACATTCTGCTATGCTTATGAGTGATGCACTGGCAAAGCTTAAATCAGGAGATACTTATAAGGTCAAATTCACTCCTGGCAGTGTTCAAGACCAGGCTGGATGGGGCTGTGAACAACCTGGCCTAGTAGAAGGTGACCCTGCCTGTGGCAGAGGGGTAAAGTGTATGAGCTTTAAGGGCCCTTCCAACCCAAACCATTCTGTTATTCTACAAAATTATCTTGATCCACAATGTAGGTTACATATTGGCGGGGGGGGTGTATAATTTTAATGTCCCTTGCAACTTTTTTCCATACTGGACTGGTGGACTGGTAAAGCAGAGAGCAAAGACATAACTAACCGTTGGAGGTTCCATGGGGTCAGAGAAGCAGCCCTGGTTCTTTCCCCACATCTGGGAAGTCAGGCCAGGCCAGCAGAGGTCTGCACATAGAGCCACTGAAGAGGCTGTATCAACAACATACACTGGAGGCCAGTGGCGTGAGGATACCAACAAGTCCACGTGATCCCGAGCATTTTCTCCTCTTACTATGTACTTTGAGCCACACACAACCTAGGGAAAAAAAAGGATTAAGATCAGCAGCATAATAAAACTAAAAACTTACAGGAAAAAAATCTAGTCTTGAAAAAATTCAATTTCCTTTCAGGTATTGCAGACTATACAGTAACCAGACAGCTACTTTCTCTGAAGACACTGTTTCCTCCTCATACATATTCACCCTCCTCTTGGGGAATTTTCCAAGCCTTGAGGAACATGTTTCATTCCCAAGGCTCAGAGAAGTCCATTCCATTGCTTCTATTCAATAAGGAAGTTCCATGCTGTTAAGACAAATAATGAATAGCCAAGGAAGAAAAAAAGTATCATGGTTCCAGCCTTCTTTACCTGATGTGGACAAACTTTGTAGATTTTCCCTCCTGTGTGATGAGCAGAAGGTGGTGCAATGCTTGTCCCATTCTGTACAAACTCATAGAGAGCCAGGAGGGAGTAGCAGAGCTCATCCTAGAAAAGACAGGCCCCAGAGAAGATGACTAAAATTAACAGACTCCTGCAGAGAGGGAAAAGGCAGCATGCAAGTCTCCCAAATCCTGATTTGCACTTTATCCAATAACTTCCTAATCCCACACAGCACTGTGAGGATGACAAGCAATTACACAATGCTGAGCCAGTGACAAGGTAATTACAGGCTTCCTTTCTTCTAGCCCACAAAGGTTCAATTTATTTCACCATGTGTAAATTATCCTATAACCTGCTGGCACCCATCTCTGCCCTTAGTGCAGTCAGATGAGAAATTAATTGTCTAGGATGGCAAGAGTGGATGAAGGAAAGACAGCAAAGAACAGCTCCACTCCTGCAGGCTTGTATGTGGGCAAACAAGCCACTACCTTTGTATGTGATGCCTCCCAGGGGATGCCACACTGTGTCAGAAAGTTCTGCAGCTCCTCCTCACTGTAAGAGTTTATCAGCTCAGGCCTGAAGACTTCTTCCTGAAGGAGCCTCACCAAGGCACTCCCATTACCTGCAAAGGCAGGAAACAGCCCTCAGCACTCATTCTCAGGAAGGGAACTTACCAAAATAATTTCTTACGAAAACTACAGAAGCAGAGATTGTACAACCCACAGGCACCAAGAGAAAGCTGTGAATAGTCCTGCTTGCAAAGCATGTCACAGCCCACACATGCCTTGAGCCCTTCCACTGCTGAGGTCACCAGGCTGAGCCCAGCACAGCTGCAGACTCCTTTAACACCTATCCTGCCATTTGCAACCTTTAAATGACTGATCTGAGGATAACCAAGTGAAGAAGAGGAGACATAAATGTTACTGCAGCCTTTGGACTGAACAGCTCCAGGCTCAGCCTTCACATCTCCCTCATTCTTTCTCTGGAGCTTCACTTCCACAAAAGCCCACATGGCTCTTTTGCGGCCCAACTCTGAAGCAGCTGCAGCCCTGTCTGCAAAGCCAACTCACACACTTGTTCAGCTTGCAAAGCCAGTTTTCCTTCTTATATCCAATACCTAAATTCTTCAGGGAACCAGGTGCTAACTGGTCTTAGCTCTCAGATCTGAGATTATTCCTCTCACTGTTTCTTGTTCCATGCACTCAATATGCAATGGATGTACTGAATGTTGACAACTGACTGGGACCTAGCACACCACTCTCCTGTTTTTTTCTCAAGTTCTATAAAAACTTATTCACCCTTTATTGAGATTGTAACACTGAGATACCAAGCACTACCTGTAACTTCCAGACTCCAAGTATCAGTCTAACATGAAACAAACACTGACTGGCATTCAAGACGTGCATGCATCCCCCTCTGCAATCAAACTCTATTCTCCTAGGATGCAATGCTCTCATGTCCCCCCGTCTCAAATGCATCACAGCCCACCGGTGCATCAAAACTTCAGAGAAAAAACCAAGCCTCAAGCAGCAAAGTAGCCTGAGAAGAGCTGAAATCACCCCAATGTTCCTGTTTTACCTCAGCACAAATAACTTTTCAAGTGTCCTGCAATCAGCAATCCTTAATGCTAAACATCACTAAGACTGAAGTCACCAACACATGAAGCACTGCCTTAATAAGCACAACCTGAGCCATTACCTGGCACTGGCTGTGCATACAGGTTCTTGTCCTTCTCTGTATTGATCACCACTGCTCCTCTCATCAGTGGAGGGAAGAAAGGAGCAACAATGGAGGCATCAAACTTTGTGATGGGGATGCTAGAAGGAAAAGCCACCTGCTCAATCACCTCTGTCTCCATCGTGGACCAAAAGTCTTCTACATTCACTTCACTTGATGGCAAGTATTCTGGCCAAGTAAACTAAGAGAGAAAGAAACATGGGTTCAATACAAATAACCACAGTTCATTTGACAGTTTTGTGTCAGTCTCACTCATGGCAGGAGGACTATCCAGGAGAGTGCTCAGCCCAAATATAACAAGATGATTTCAGCCTCCTAAAGCTTCCCACAACCACTCTGCATTGGGTAAGACTCAAAATTTGACACATTTGACATAAAAGCCAGACATGCTACATTCTCCTACTAGGGCTTTTTTCCCCATTAAAGACAGCACCTCAGGGAAACCTGAGGAAAAAAAGAATGTGTTCATGTCAAAGGAAGAAGACCAAATTCATCAACTTCCATCCAAGGTTCCTACTGCCCAAGGCTGCTGGACAAAAGCTGCGGTCCAGGGACAAAGAATCTTGTTTCTCCTGAGCCACACATCAACACCTGTAAGAGGAAGCACAGGCACTGCTGCTCCAGCCACATCCTCTTGTCAGGCATCAGCAGAAAACCACTCACAAAGGTCTCGTGCATTTAGTGTGCATCATGAAGACCAGAGTCAGCAAAAAATGATTATGATCTGCTTTGAACACGAACAGGATGAGAGCTGTGAGGAAAACCTACCTCTATATTTTTCAGTGCTAGGACATTTTCTGTATTCCTCTGGGCTATTTCCACCTTGGGGGTTATGCCACAGATTCCACAGATCATATCATTGTAATCCCGGACTGTCAGGCATTCAAAAGCCCAGTAGCCATTGCACAGCAGCTCCTGGAGCTGACCCTGCTCATCAGGACTCAGGCTTTTGTCTGAAAAGAGAACATGCCACTGTTACAGTTTACACATCCAGAAGCCAGTGGAGAGGTAGTAGGGCTCTCCTATGCAAGATAAAACCAAACCTGCCCTCCAGAGAACTGTTACAAAGAACTGGTCATAGAGGTACTGTTTGGTTTAAGAAGTGATTTACTAGAAACATACCACACTAAAATAGGTGAGGTCTGCCATTTTATAACCTAACAATCATCATCAGGTCACAGTTTGGTATGTTATGGTAAAAAGCAAGAAGGAAAACCCACCAGTTTGCTCCTGAACAGAGTCAAGGATATTGCCAACAGCCACTCTGGGATCTTCTCCAAGTTTAATGTGGTTTCGGATTGCAAACAGAAGATCCAAGCTCACTAACAATTTGTTACCCACATTGAAAAGGCCTGCAGTTAAAACAAGACAGTTATTGTCTGTAGGGTTCCAGATCTTCCTCAGAAAGAAATATATTTCTTACTGATACACAACAACACACTCACATGAGTACAGTTCAGAGGATAACGGAAACACAACCAGTGTTTCTGCACCTCTGAAATGCAGAGTTCCCTGCTGAAAGATTAGCTCCTTTCAGACTTGTCTATTGATTTAAAAAGCTACAAGGAACAGCTGCCAATCCATCTCACTGCCAGTGCTGTGAAACAGCGCTCTCCAGAGATGTCTCTGACTATCATCTCAGGGGTTGCCTTGAAGAACTTAAAATTCACACAGAGACCTCCATCAGTGAATCAAAGCAAGGTCTTCCTCACCAGAACATTATGTGTTTTCACTCACAATTATAGATGTACTTTCAGAATAAGCAGAAGCAATTAAAAAAATAACTCAAATTTAGTACACTGGGGTAGGGAACGAGCTTTTCTGTGCCTGGACAATGACCTGACACAATCCCAAAGGGTTCAGACTGTAGCCATACTCTATGCTCACATCTTTCCTACCTGTGTAAATGTCAGTGAAGCTGTGGAGGGCCAGACACTGCAGGTTCAAGCACACTTTGACCTGAGCTGTAACCACCTGTAACCGATTGGCTGTCAGAAGCCAGCACTCCTGAGGACCAGCAAGGGAACTGCAACACACAACAAAAAAAAACCACTCTGAGTGAAGCCAATGGGTTTTTTAGTTCAGCTCTGCAGTAACTTCAGACATTCTAGTTGACATGGGTTCATTATTATGTACATCTAAGCCAGCTCACCACACCATTTCACACCAGGAAAAGAAAAGTTACATTTTAAAACAGATTTCCCAGGCAGAGTCAGGTTACTGCTCACATTCTTTTAAACAGCATTAGAGCATCCCTCCAGCTCCATACACTGGGCACCTCTATTGGAGAGGTGGAGAAAACCTATGGCCCCAGCTGCCCTGGGAGAAGTGTCTGTGCCATAGCTGGGGTGATCAGTAACACGTTCCACCCGAAAGCCTGTCCCTGCACACAGAGATTCAGAAAGGTCTGCTCCTCTACAGTGTAACTGCCAAGGGGGAAGTTCAGACAGGAGGGTGCCAGGGATTGAAATACTGCTGTCCACCTGAGAAAACAGGAATCAAAGCCAAAGTCACCTCCCTCCCAGTGGCAGGGCTTCAATTAGAGCCTGTGCAGGCACATGGGAGAGTCCCACACGCAGAGCACTGCAAAGCAGCCAGGCACAGACAAAAATTTTCAATGCACAGGTTGCTAAGTCCCAAGGTGAGGGACAGGGTAAGAGATTGCTCTGTTCTGAAAGAAATACAGAGCATAAAAAGTATCTCATCTGGAAAGATCTCAATTAGTGCTAGCCTGACCAAAGAAAATATCCACCACTTGTATCGAGATTTTTTTTGTGGAAGAAAGAAACACAACATTAAATGCCCTGACATTTTGCTGTAGGAAAAAAATTAGATCATGTTTTCAGAAATAGGAGGATGTCTGCCAGACTTTGGGGAGGAAATATCCTACAGGCTTTCATACCAATCTAGTTAAGGCAATCTAGCCTATGTACGAAAAATTTCTGAAAGTCCTTCAGATTTCAATTTGGATATTTGTTCCAAAAAAAGATCCAGTCAAGCACACAATAAGAAATGAAAGGAATGAAAATGCCATAAGCAAAAAGATCCACACAGGAAATATTCATACCAGGGAGAGAGAAAAAGGAAATCACACAATGCAGACCTGTAAACACACAAGCTTTCCTCTATCAGCCTCGAAGCATCAGAATGGAAAACAAAGAGGGGTTGACTAATGAAAATACTCTGTTTCAGTAAGAAAAAAGTTACATCTAGACTTTGCAGTCACCTTTGATTCTGCTAAACCCTTTCCACACACATTTAGCTTATTCAGTGTCACTTTCACCAGCTTCACTACCAGGGGCTAAAGCAAATATTATTTCAGGCAGACTCAGAACAAAGAAAATCAGCAGGAGTTTGAAAGAGCCAAAATCCAAAGCAGAACCTTACTTGTGTCCCCCTTTGAACAAGGGGCTGTTACAGAGGAGGCACTGCACGTGTGGAGACTCGTAGTAGTTGGACCAGGAGGTCTGCTCGATGGTCACTGTCTCCTCACTCACGTTGGACAGGATGAGGCGGGAGCTGTTGAGCTCATGGATGAGGGTGAAGATCTCTGCCAGCTCCGACTCGTTCTCGGGGATCTGCATCACCTTGCGCAGCAGCTGCAGCGTGGACTGACGCTGGATTTCCTTCTGGGATGGCGTCAGGGGCTCGCTGGTGTTCAGCACATCCGACTGACCAGGACTGACCTCCTAGAAAGCAACACATCCAACTAGGCAAGCATGGGGATGAAATACTAAGCCCAAAAAAGTCATAAAAGGCAGCAGAAACACAGTAACCTTTGCACTCAGTAAACTTGAGTCCTACTCTACTGCTGAATGAATCATTGACTCCACACAGGAGCTTCAAGCCCAAATTGCTTCTAACAAAAATAGTTTATTACATCCCATCCCTTCAGGAACTCCTGCACTGCCAGACTGTCACAGATTGGCCATTAAGTGCAGAGATTTGGGATCCAGAAGGTGAGGATAACCACCAACAGGTATATGAACACCTCATAACCCTCATCACTCAAACCCCCAACCACCACTGTCTGTCTCCATGGTTTAACAGGCACAGCCTCAGGGCAGCTTGCACAGCTCTCCAGAAGCTGGAGGAACCCAGTGCTAACAGAGAACCAGGGGCTGTGATATACAGAACACACTAATCAATAGCAATTGATCAGCTACAGTTTACCATTCTCCATACCATCACAGCAAAAGGCACAAACACAGGAGAACCAAACTCCAGGCTGTCCCAGGAGAACACAGAGAACACAAACAGGCTGATGTGTTTAATCCCTGAAACTCTTCCGTCAACATTTCAACCTGGTTTTCTGACTAGTCTAGCAATGAGATAAATGATCAGCCAAAAGCCAACAATAAACTGTGTGACAGGAATGTTAAACAGATCTACAACAGAAAAAAACCAAAAACAACTAAATGAGGAAGAGACAAACCACATGCCTCTCAGATTGCAAGCTGAGCTAAGCACACTGCTGTTCCTTACACAGCTGTTTGTGTGAGTTCCACAGGCCATCTCAGTTTGTTTGTGTTTTTAAAGAAAAAAAACAAAATCCCTAAACAAAGTTCTGTTCTTCAAAATAAAAAAGGCAAGTGGATGAGTCATTATTACACAGACTAAAATTCTGTGTACTTGCTGAGTAGGCATTTCAGCTAAGACTAGAAATGCTCCTTTCTTTCATTTATTGTTTTAAAAACATGACAATTCAGTATGAGAAAAGCTAACCTTTGAGACTGCAAAGGCAAAAAAACCCCAACCCTCAGAATTAACTACATCCACATAGAACAGCAGACAACTGAAAACATATTTATACATCAGAAAAAAACCCCTACAACCAGAAATAAATTCAGGTTGGAAGTAAAGTTGCTCTACAAACCCTTCAAAACAGGAAGCTCTAATACAAGATGTACTAACTTAACTGACACTAGCCCCAAAGTGCCCACAAAGCAGAGCATACTTGGGAGTTTCTTGATGAAGTCTGAAGTTCAACAAAGCTGATACAGCAATGCTGTGACTGCAGGGTGGATTTTCCCAGCATGTACTGACACAACAGAAGCATTTTTAAGTTGAGGAGACACCCAGTGGTAGCACTGGATGTGCTCAGACTTGCTCTCAGCCTGAAGCACCACTGCTAGAGGAGTTCAACAAACATCATCACAGATATTTTAAATAGGAACCATTCTGACAGAAAAGTTTATCATAATGAAAAAAAAAAAAAAAAAGCTCAAACCATGTTTCCACAGGGACTTGCAAACTAAACTTCTCTGCCCAGCTCACAAAGACGTGATAAAACAAGCCAGCTTGAACCTTACCAGGGATTTTGGTGTTTTCTCAGTCCTGTCTTTGGCAAGGTTGTATCCACAGCTCGGGCAGACGCGTGGCTTGTGCCTGTTTGTATACACGTAACTGCAGGAGGGGTTCTTGCATTTCCCTCTGCCACGTGATGTTGCTAATCCCAAATCCTGAATGACACAGAAGAGATGTTTGCTGACCTTGACTTTTAATAGTTGGACTCCATGACCTTAAAGGTCTTTTCCAGTCTGAATGGCTCTATGGTTCTAAGCCAACCACATTCTAGAAAATATTATTATGTATTTTATCTCCACTTTATAACTTCTTGTTTAAACATCAATAGCAAGCCCTGTCACTTTGCACAGAATCCTTCAAGTGGCACTTGAACATTCTGGGGCCAGTTCTCCAGACCAGAAGCACATTAAATTCATTCAGAAACCCCTGATCCTCCCTGCTGAACTCAAGGAGGGGATGGGGGTTATGCATGGGGACATGAGTTAAAATCCATCTCCTAACAAGGCCCCAAACATAACTGCAAAACAGAGAACAGTCACCCTGGACTAGGTCTAGAGATGACACAAAGTACAGACTATTTCACATTAAAAATGAGATGTATTTGTCAGTAAAACAGAAGTCCCAGAACATTCTCATCCCATAGAGGACACTCCCCATGGCAGAAGTCACACTATTTGAAAAATTCTCACCAAAGTTACGGTACAACTGTACTTGTAGGAAGGGAATATGTCTGGTTTGACCTCCACAACTTTAACCTGAGATGCCCTGCTTGTCACAGAACTGTGGAGCTAGAGATTGAAAGCAGAAAAAAACAACATCCATCAGACACCCACTACTAAATACGTACATGCATCAATAATCAATATCTATTAGCATTCTTGCCTCCAAGAGACTAATGTTCATTTAATATCAATAATACCATAAAACACTCTTTTGCATGCAAAGGCATTACAATTCACAGATTCATTTCAGCACCTTGGCATACTCAGTCATATTTTACAGGTGAAAAGCTCAGTACTCAATATTGCATGTCAGGTGATCAAAGCACCAGCAGATCCTTAAAACATTCTCTGGAAGTAGCTGGGAGGTTCCCAAAGTAACCAAGAGCAGGATTGTCCAACAGCACCTCTCAGCTCAGTTCCCACACTCAGCCACCAAACAACCATTCTGCCACTGAGCCATATAATAAAAACAGCCAGTCACAGATCTCATCATCAGAAGGCTGCTGCTACATTTTTTGTTCTATTTTTACTCAGGTCATATCACTCACCTGGGAGAAAAAACCAAAACAAAACAGAAAAAAAAACAAAACAAAACCACAAACAAAACCCTCCCCCTTCCAAAAATCCATGAAAATAATTTGCATTTGAAGAACAACCTTTCGCTCCTCAGCAGTTGGAGGCTGCAGAACTGACTGGCCCAACTGCTTCAGTGTACTGGGCTTCAAGCCTGATGTTCTCACAGGAGAATGCTTGTCTAGAAGAAGGAAAGAGATGCACCAGGTTCAATGTGAGAAAACAGGTTCTGCTTCTTTCTGACATCTTTGGTAAATGTCACTACAGTCATGTGAGATCTTTCCTCTGAGCTTGAAATAACCCAAGCAAGTTTCATGGCCCACTTACTGCACTCCAACAGAGACAACCTGTTTTTTTTTCTAGCACTGGTAGCCACCTCCCTTGAAATCTATCTTATTATTGGCAGATACCACTTCAGCAGGGTGAGGAAAGACAACAGCTCCCAAAGCACACAGAGAATGCTGCTTTTACCAGTACTTGCAAAGGCCTGCCTGCTGCTTGGCTGCTCCGTGCTGGCTTCTCTCCCCATGCTGGCTGGAGCAGGCAGAATGGCTCGCATGGGTCTGGCTGCAGCCAGCAAGGAGGGCTTGGGTCTTGGTTTACTTTTTACTTCTTGTCCCTTGTGTGTAGCAGTTGTTGCATCAGTTCTGAAAAACAAGAGCTACAAGTGGAAAAACATTCCATCTATTTCCCCTCAGCTTCAGTTTTCCGCTTTTCCCTGAATTGTGCTTTGTTAGCACACTAATCACAGCTATTGAAGAGAGACAGTGCTACGGCTGCATCTGCCCTGTGACTACAATCTGTCACTTAAAGAAAATATTAGTTCTGATGGACAAAGACTCAAAGGAACAAACCTGAACTGGCACAAAACAGATAGCAAATACAGTAAGTCTTACAGGAAGTACTGCCAACAGCCTTCAACTTCTTGGACTAGTCCCATGAGCACACAATAGACATCAAATGCTCCCATAACACATGGAAACTGACTCACCCCACCATTGGCTTTTTCACAGAGGCATTTGGACTCAACACCTCAGAAGACGTCGACATCCCCAGCCCTACAGTTCCCTTCTCTGCCTGCTCCGAAGAAGCGCCTGCTTGCTGCTGGCTCTCTTGGCCCAGCACCACTCCAACAGCACTCCTCCTGTCTTCAGCAAGCACATCATTTGGGAGAAAGTGGGCCTCAGAGATGATCACTTCCTCCCACTCCATCTCAGGCATCTGCCCTCCGCCAGGCACAGCACTCAGCAGCTGGCTGACAGCCTCAGAGCTCTCCAAGGCGGACCTGGAGGAGCTCTCGCTAACGGCCGTCCGTTCTGTCAGGGCTGACTGCTGACCTCTCTTAGCTGCTGGAGTTTTAAGAGAGGTGCCTGAATTTGGCTCAGATTTGCTTTTTGGTTGCTTTTCCTGGAAACAAGGAGAGAGTCACATTTCAGAGCTTTCGGCTTTCACAGATAAGCAAATCCCCTGCACATATGCCATGCTTCCCATGGCCTATTTAATGCTGGATCAAAACAGCAGAATCCTACCTGTTTCAGCAGTGAATTGTATGGGAGTAGACAGACAGCATCTCCTACAACAGCAAAGGCCCTGCTAACATTGTATCTGGCCTCTTGGCCTTTCATGTATTATTTTTAGATGCTGTTTACTTTGAAGAATCAATCTTTCTTAAACTCCTTAAATATCACCATTAGCATCAACACCACAAAGTCACCCACCACTCTCTGTAGCAAGGGCCCACCTCCTACGTTCCTCTTTCATGGTTTCAGCTCTCTGCTGCTGTCTGTTCTTCCACATTATTGAGCAATCAAAGGGAGTTTAGACAGAGAATTTGCATCTTTTGGATACATGCTTTCAGAAAAGCAAGCATGTGAGCCAACCAGAAAACAGGATTACTTAGGAAGATTTTTTGACTTTAAGAAAAATGTTACTTCCAAGACTAAGGCTACAGAAATCATTGTACTGGAGTCAACAAAAGTACAACAAACACAGAATTGGAATATGGAAAAATAATGGAATCCAGCAGATCAGAGAAAGTCTGAAAGACAAAAAGGAAAACTTCTCTGAAACCTTTCAGTTCTAGCCAGGGTAGGATTGAATGGCAGCAGACATGCTACATTCAGGCAGAATCCAAAAAAACTTTTTGCATTCAGCCATCTCTCTACCTCAGCAAGTTTACCAAACAAAAGCGAAGATGTCACCATCACTATTTGTACCCTACCACACAGGAAGCTCAGCCTTCACAGCTCAGACACCACAGAGTTTGCAAGCTGCCCAAAAGAGTTCTCATCCCTGAATGTTTAATGGATCCAGACACAAAACAAAGGAGGTTCAAAATAAATCCACACAAAGCCACTGAATGTCAATGCCAATTTTCAGACTGAGAACATCCTTTAAATTGTGCCTGAGGAGTCTTGCTTCAGACAGAAATGCACATCTGTTCAAAGCTGACTAATTACCAGCACAATGCCAAGGTTTAAGGATCAAGTGTGTTTTTCTGTACACAGCTAGTAGAGATGCCAATAACTTAAGGCATCATATGAAGAAAGACTTTTCCACTCAGACAAGCTCCACAACTCTACCAACACCTGAACATTTCTTTCCAGTCAGAGGTCAGAACACGATGATCAGACACATGGCCATGAGACAACAATAACCAACAGCACTCCAGCTTCCACTAGATCAACTTTATTAACAAGCTCCTAAAGGATCATACACCTCCTACAGCTGAGAGTTGTTCCTCCTGTCTGTTAAAAAAACAATGTTGAAAGACCACAAAAAAACTTAAATTTGCAAGAGAACTTCAAATGCTGATATTAATTACCACAAAACAACTTCCCGAGCTTAGCAGGAAGAACAGGCAATGCCTTCCAGTCACAGGAACTGTGAAAGCAGAGGGCCAGAAAAATGTGTATCCTCTCAATGAGAGAGTTAGCAAATGCAGCCCCATCTATTCTAACAGAGACAAGCAGCATCTTTACCCAAGGTGTGGTGATTTCAGGTCTCACCTTGGCCAAATGTCCTCTGCAATGGTGACTTGCTCCAGCACATGCACTGGAATACAAGTGCAGGGATCATTTCTGATGTATCTGACCTCCTGTGCTAGATCTACAGGTCTAGAAGTATCACAGGCATTCACAAACCCAGCACTTTTTGTCTCAAAGTCAGGAAAGGAAAGACAAGTTTACCTTTGGGATCCATTTCCCTCCCAGGAAGTTCCCGCACGTTGGGCATTTTGGTGGCTTATGCCTGGTGACATAAGTGAAGGAACAGCCAGGATTGGTGCAATTTCCATGTCCCCTGCGAGTATAGGTGGTTGTCTGAAACAAGAATTGTCAAGAATTTGTCTACAGACCTGAAAACCACAAAACTGTGCAAATCACTTCCTTTTTCCTCATAAGCTATTAGCAGAATTTAGATCAACAATGCTCATGGCCTCCTGGAGAAGCTAATCTTACATTTACAGTGATGCAACAGCTCTTTTTGAACATGAAAAAGTAATAGTAAGATGGCATTAAAATGCTTCTAACAGCAATCCACACTAAGATGTGATTAACACTCATGACAACACAGCAAAAAGACTTGAAGACAAGCACTCATGATGCAAAGTTGTGTCAGTATTTGTTGCTGTATGGGACAGTCAAGTGTCCCCTGGTCCTTCACTGTAACTTGCTATGAACTACTGAAACACGAGGAGCATCACCAGGCACTATTTATACCAACAACTAAATTAGAACCTGTCATCTTTGCCAGGACAACTGCATCAACACATTTGAGTTTTTGTCAGCACAGCACTTTCCAATATCCTGTTCTCAACACTCTCGAGGGAGCTGTTGTACTGTAACTCCCTAACTAGGTACAGACTTTTTCTAGAAATGCAAGTGCTGCTGTCAAAGAAATGAGTCAATTTAAACCAGATCCTTCTCAGGAACAAAAACCTGAGGTATTTCCATTCTCCCTGAGACAACTGGAAGAGCATCACACTATGTGCCACTATAAATATCTGCAGTGTTCCACTGGCTGGAAGAATAGAGAACCTGGAAAACAGGATTTGATGCTAGCTTATATAACAGAAGGAGCTGCAGTACTGACTGCACAGAACTCCCAAAATGGCTACAGAAACACGGCTGGCTGGAGTGGTTAAATCAGCAATTCTTCCTCATGCAACAGGCCACACAGCCTTTTATATGGCTTCTCAAAACCTCAGGTCATTGCTCCCCTCCTGCCTTGCAGCCCAAGCAAGAGCTTTGGAGTTCATGTTTTCCTGTCATAAGAGCAGATCCTTGCCCTTAAAGGGATGAACACTGGCTTTTCATGAAGAAAATATGCATCTAAGTAGTGGATGTAGATGGCTACACAGAAACTGCTGTTGGCCAGATGTGCTCTGATAGCTTTATCTACTTCATCTGTTTCCAAGAATTCCCTGAGGAAGAAGGCAGAAGAAATAGGCCCTGTAAGACACTGTAAGACCCTCTTAGCCTATGCAAGATGTAACACAAGGGAAAAGAAATACATCAACTGATACGGCAACTCCAAATTGGATTATCTTTAAAAACTGAACCGTGAGCAAATCCCTCCCACTCCAACACCTTTAAGACAAATCTGTGACAATACATCCAAATCTTAACATACCATCCAAGACTCTGAATTTCTTACCAATTTAATTGATGCTGGGTTCTCCACAACAGAATGAGCTGGCAAAGGTAACATGATAAACTGCGTTGCAGGTGTGGATGAGCTACTCTCTTCAGTATCCTAAAATTAAGCCAAACGGAAAATACAAGGAGAAAACAAAAGACATGGTGACCATATCCCTCCCTCTCAAGAACATTAATGTGTCTTAAGGACTGATGAGACCAGAATACAGGACAGAACAGCAACTGTATCAAAAGCAATGGCCTTGCCAGATGTACTCCAGAAATTACCAAACTCCCCACACTTTGAAACTGAAAACAGAGAATCCAACTTTTCACAGACTAAGGTTTTCTATGACTGATCCCTAAAACCTCAGCTTAAAAAGACTCCCTTCTACCACTCTGCAACCAGGAAAACAGCTATCAGGAGCACGGCAGTAGCATTTTTTCTTGCCAAAATCTTACAGTGCAACTGCAGAACCCAATTACTGGCATTGCAATACCCCAAATATTACTATAACAAACAATTTAAAGAACTGACTCAGGTTAAGACACAATTGATATCAGCACATGGCTGAGTCAATCTGCAAGCAGAAACAATTAGTCAGGGAGTTACTTTTGTATCATTGATTACAGAAGTTTCTGCTTCTCCCAGCACTGAGCATCAGCCAAAGCTGGGCAATCAGATCTCCTGCACCCACTGAGGATCTCGGGTAAAATGGGTGAAGCAGGGCTCAGATGTTTCAGGTGAGATCTGGCAGGAGTCTGAGAGTCACTGGAAGAACTTACCCTCCCAGTCACCACAGTCACCACAGACACCCCATTGGGCACCTGGGGACGGGCCACAGCGATGCTCCCGTTGGAGACATCCGTGGGGCTGCTCACCAGAGTCTCCTCAATAACCACCCGGGCAGTCTGGTACGGCTGCCCTTCTATTTCCAAAGAAGCCTCGTCCAAGAGGATATCTCCAGCCACCTTCTCTGCCACAGGCCCAACATAATGAGAGAGCACCTCTGAGGCGACAGCTTCTTCGGCAGCCTCGGGCTGGGCAAAGGCGGCCGTGTCCTCCGCCAGCCCCTCGATGGCAATGCAGCGCTCCGAGCCGCCGGCCCGGCCCGAGCCCACGGCCAGGATGCTCTGCACGGCCTCACGGGACACGCTGCTGACACTCCTGGGAGCTGCCAAGCCTTCGGGTGCTGCCGGGCCCTGTGTCACACACAGCTCCAGAGACTGCCTGCCCCTGTCCTCCTGAAGGGTGGGTTTGGGAATAATGATGTAATCGGAGCGAGGAAGAATCTTACGAAAGCCTGGAATGTCAGGGACTACTGCAGTTCGAGTGGATGCCTTGGAGTTCTGTGGGCAAAACCAGAGGATGGTGTAAATGATCATGAGAAAAGGAAGAGATTCAGTTCTCAGCCCTGCTATTTTAGTGCCTAAGGTTCAAACAGTTCCTGAAGTAGTTTGCTGGGAGTTTCTCCACATGACAGCACCTGCAGAATCCCTCTCAGCCCTGGTTTTATCACCTGCTTTACCAAAACTCACTCTGATGAAAGCATACAAAAATAACTGCTGTGAGCAGGTACCAGACATATCCATCTTGGATTACAAAACATCCTCCCTTGACTGAACAGAAGGCAAAGGCAAAAGGCAGTGGCCTCACAGCGCTTCTTTAAAGGCTGCCCTGAGCAAGGATACAAACTGGAATTGCAGTTAAATGACTCTGCCACACAGTGCTATGTAAGCAGGTAACTGCCTCTCTCTTCAGCAGCCAAAGAACTTCCAGAAAGACAACTTACCGGGTCCAGTCCCTCTTTCTCTAGCTTGGCTTTCTCCAAGTAGTAGCTCTTTTCAGCCACACTGAGCAACCTCCAGCTCTCACTGATCTTTTTGTTGATTTCAGATTGAGGGAGGTGTGGAAGCTCTTGCTGTACTTTCAAGTAAATATCATAATAGTAGAGAAGGTAAGCAGATCTGAAATACAACCAGAAACTGAAGCATTAAGGTCATTCTACATAAATTCTTGGGGGAAAAAGAAATCCACAAGGTTTAGGTTTGTCTCAAGGTCATGTGACAAGAAAGTTACATTTAATTTGATTTGTCAATGCACTTTTTAATCAATTGAAAACTCTCTCTGAGGAGAGCCTCTGAAGAAAAAAAGAGAACCTCTGAGAAACAGCAAATTATTCTGGGGTAAACAAACTCTAAACTGAACAACAGTGGCAGCTGTAAAGAATGTCTGAGCAGGCCCACAATATCAAGCTGGTATTTCACCCACAATGTTTGACACTATGAAGTGCTCCAAGTGCCCTGCAAAGTCCACTCATGTCAGAAACAAGGAAAACTGCTCCCCTAGCCTACAAAGGCACTAAATGAAGGCAGCAAGAACTTACCGAGGCTTCTTGGCTTTTTCTCCATGATCAGCAGTACTTTTATGTTTTTTCTTCTTCTTGGATGGCACGGGTGACGCGTAAGTGTAAGTGCTCTCTATCTCCTCCATCACCACAGTGACCTCGGTGCCTTCATAGGGAGCCTCCATGGCTAAAACACACATTCTGTTATGCTGCTGCCGAGTTATACAACGCTTTTCCCAACAAATAGCACTCTGAATCACTTTAGTAAACTGACAGCACTGTTGGCATCCAAGTTTGACTCTAATTGATAACTATGGGATCTCTATTTAT
The DNA here is from genome assembly GCA_017589585.1 of Phylloscopus whistleri. Lineage (NCBI taxonomy): Eukaryota > Metazoa > Chordata > Aves > Passeriformes > Phylloscopidae > Phylloscopus > Phylloscopus whistleri. The sequence continues at coordinate 3,090,559 of JADMLD010001555.1, read as the reverse complement.
CTACTCTTAGAAGGAAACTTCTATTTCTATAACCTCAATACACTGCATCTGCATTTCCAGAGCTGCAATTCCACGGGGAGCTCTCAGGTAAGTTTGGTGACCCAGGGAAGCCGTACACTCAGCCAACAGCTGTCTGGCTGCAAGGTGCCATATCCCAGCCACGTTACAAAAGCAAGGCCAGAAGCTGAACAAGCAGGAAGCCTCACGATCCCCTTACCCACCGCCAGCTCCCCGGGGCTCCGGGAGGCGGTGACGGACGGCTCCAGTCCCCGGGGCGGCGGGGAGGAGACAGGAGGTGAAGGCAGCACCACCCACGCCGGGCACAGCCCCGGCAGGGCCCGCACCTCGGCCCCGCGCAGCCGGTGATCCCGGGCCAGCCTCACGCCGTCACCCCGAGCCCCGTCTCCTCCGCACCGCCCGAGGCCAAGCGGAGCGGCGCGACTCCCTCCGGTCCTGCTAAATGTTTCGGGGCCCCCTCGCAGGTGTCCCCACTCACCGGACAGCTCCGCGGCCGCGCGGGCGGACAGGCGGCGAGCTGTGGTCACGTCCCCGCAGGGGCGCGGCGGCGTGGAGGAGGCAGCACCGGGGCCACGGGCCGGCCGCGCAGGGGGGAGCGTGCGTGCGGACGATGCGGGGCGGGCGGGCTGAGCGGGGCGGGCCGCCCCGGCATGCTGGGCCGGCTGCGGGCCGGGCCCGGGCGGAGCGGGGCTGCACCGGCCCCTCCGCGCCGGGGCCGCCGCCGGAAGTGACCGCGGCGACGGCGTCCGGGGCACGGCGGGGCGGGACGGTGGCCGGGATGGGTCAGTCTTTCTGCGCGCGCGCGAGGAAACGGCGCGCGCGTGTGTCCCGTTCCCGCCATTTCTCGTGAGGGCGGCGCGCGGGGCGGGGCGCGGGGCAATTAGTGCTTAATTAGCGCTTAGTTAGCAAAGGGCTCGGGCCGCGGCAGTGGGAGTGCGTTCTGCAGGAACAGTATCCAGCTCTTTGGTTCATCAGTGCGTGTGCCGTGTTCACGCATTTCTCCTTCCCGCACTCCTTGGAGCGGCGGTCCAGGCCTGGCCCTTCCCCTGGTGGAGCACAGCACCGCCGGGGCAAAGCGCTGCTCCGGGCTCCGGTGACGTTGTCCCAGCAATCACAGAATCGTTTAGGTTGGAATAGACCCCTGATATCATTGAACTCAGCCTATAACCCACCTATAACCCACATCAAATAAACCAAGCATGCCACATCCAGTCTTTCTTAAACACTTCTAGGGACGGTGACTCCACCTCCTTGAGCAGCCTATTCCAACATCTAATCACTTTTTTTGTGGGGAAAAAAAAAAAAATGTTCAACATCTATTACTAGGGAAATGAGAGTCAGAATATAATACTCCTACTGGTAAAGAAGCCACATACTAATGAATACAGGCTAGTACAAGATCTCAGAGTTGTTAATAAGATAGTTTCCCAGGGAAATCAAAAGCAGCAGAACCAGTAAGAATTCAGCTGAAACCTGACTGCTAAGGCAGAAACAATATACTTAAAAATTAGAAGCTGGAAAAAGCTTAGAAGAATTAATTGCTAAATTTGTGAAGAAATTCCTCTTGTTGTCCAACCTAAATCTCCCCTGGGACACCTTAAGACTACGTCCTCTCATCGTGTTGCTGGTTATGTCACTGTAAATCATATATACGTAATTTCTAAAAAATTAGATAAGTTAATCAAAACAATTTATTAGGAACATGACATGATTTCCAACAGTTACCTGGGAACACAGGCTGACTCCCACCTGGCTACACCCTCCTGTCAGGGACTTGCAGAGGTAGGGTGATCCCAAAGCCTCCTTTTCTCTGGACTAAACACACCCAGCTCCCTCAGCTGCTCCTAATAGGACTTGTGCTCCAGACCCTCCCTCATCTCCAATCCCTCCTCCAGACACGCTCCAGCCCCTCAATGTCCTTCCTGAACTGAGGGGTCCAGAGCCAGTCCATTGCAGTCAGCAGTGGAGTCAGCCCAGCTTCCCAGTGCTGGTGATGAGGCAGGTGGAGTGACCAGCAGCAATCCAGCTGGAAATCCAGGGAAGCTCAGTGCCGGGTGTAAGGACCAGCAGTGTCACCACTGTGTCAGAGTTGCCAGGGATCTCCCTGTTGGGAAACAGGGAATCACTCCAGGTGCTGCAGCCACTCCAAGTATTCTCAGGACCTTTGGATCCCAGCATTTCTCTCTGAATTTTGAAGGCTAAAAATTTCCATACACAACAAAGTAATTGTTTTCTCAGTTTTCATGAACGGTAAAACTTAGAGCTTTGCTCCCCAGGGAACAAACAGCCCCATTAGGCTCTCTACCCATAACCCTCTTCCTTTGAACCTTTTGGGAAGCAGGATATCACACAGCTATTGCTTGAACACGTTTTTCAAATTACACGTTTTTGATTTTTTCTGTATTCATGTCTATTTCTGCAATTTACATCATGACTTCTAACTTTAGATGAATGTAAACCACATCTATCTCATGCCTTCTCTGGTTGTGGAGGAGCAGAAAAAGGGCTCTTCTCGCCGAGCCAGTCATTAATAAACCCCACAAAGCAGTGATATGACAGCCAGTATTCAATCTGCAAATGGTTATTTAGTCTCCTGAAGTCCTGCAGCCGTTTCTGTGCTCTGTTAGTGTTTATTTCTGATAATTGGAGGCAAGCTGTCTGTTCTTCATCAAACACACCATCCAACCTCTACTTTTCCAAAGCTCCATACTTTTATTTGGATTGTCTTGGGAAGACAGGTAACTGCCAGGGAAAGCTGGAGTTTCCCTTGGAATGGAGAGTGTAAACCCCCCACCCCCTCTGGATTATTATAATTTTGCAATTAAGGGCTTTAAGGCAAGGATTTGGGAATAGGAATAACAGTTCTTTACTAGGAATATTAACAATACAAATGTAGTAGTACAAAAAACCAAGCAAACAAACAACAATCCTAGAAACCCTGACAGAGTCAGAAATACAACCTGACACCCTGTTGGTCAGGGTGTTGGAAGCAGTCCACAGTGAGTCCTCCTGGAGTGGCAGATGTGGTTCTGTTAGAGTAGAGATGATCCTGTAGAAAAGGGTCCAGTGATGAAGGGTCTGGTCTTCCTTCCTCTGGGAATCCAGTGAAACCAGATACCTCGTGTTCCTGCATCTCAGTTTTTATCCAGGTAGGAATGGTTGGCTCCCCCCACTGGGTGGAGCATCTGACAATGGGATGATGGAATGTGTCCTGTCATTGGTGAGCCTTTATGGCCCATTAGCAGAAGATATCCTCCTGGAGGGAGGAGGGGTGGTGAAAGAGATAAGAAACACTGCCCCACCAGGTTTGAACAGCTGGCCCATTATCAGCAGGCATCCACAGCCCTGGAGTTACAAGAGATAAAGAAAAAACATCTCCCCAACTGCTCTCAACAGATGAAATAGAATACACATTTTTTTTGGTTACATAACCCAAGACAGGATCAATACACAACCACTAGAATTTTCTTGGAATCATTACCTAGCCAAATATTTGGAACAAAATGGCTGGTTGACATTACAGGACTAATGAACAACTGAAAATAATAATTTAAGAGAAAACCACTTGAAGGAAAGCAGTCGTGTTTCTCTCATTGTTTGTGGAGGAGTTCTGACAACGTGCATGCTGTCGATGGCATTTGAAACACAAATTCTTTCCTAAATTGGGCATTTTGACTTTTCCATGGGCATTTACATGGCTAGATCTCAGGTAAAAAAAATACATTAACAACATGTAAATTATTTTAACTACACTGTGACAGCACTTTGAGGAGCAGGGGAAGCAGCTGTGTTGGGGTGGAGCTCCCACTGTGTCAGGAGGGGAAAGGCACTCTCTCCCCAGGAGCCTTCATGTATCATTACCTCGGGAAATGAAAGGTATTGATGGAGATTACACAGGAATCTCCCTCTTCATTTTCCTGACAAAGTACAAGGGCCTCTTTGAAGGAGTTCAAAAGACAGGCAAGCACACAGAACTGCAGCAGGTACCAGCCTTTACTTCTGAAGAGTTGACTTCAGAATCTGTTTAAATAACCGAGGAATTGTAACAGATTAATCAGCTATTCAGTAACAGTTCCTCCAGCTCCAGCTCCCCCACCTGCAAGCCTTCTAAGGCTCCATCTCTGCTCCAGTTCAGTCACCACAATTGTTGTGTGAGTGCTGTGGGGCTGAGTGTGATTTGACATCATCTCTGTGTCAGCCCTCAACAGCACTAGTTTCCAGGAGGCTTTCACGGCCCCATCCCCTGAAACAAAAGAGATCGAGACAGCTTGGCAGCAAGGAGAAAAACATAGCCAAGGGCTTTGGGGGATCACGTTCCCCGTGGAAGTGGGGAGCTTAAACCCCTATGGGACCTGCTGTGGTAAAGGGTGTGAGGTAGTGAATTTGGGAGTAGCCAGGTGGAGCTGCTGTCAGCTGTAGTCACCAGGGACAGTTTCCTTGAGTCCTTCTAAGCTGCTTTACACCTCTCTGAGATTTGCTCTGACACTACACTGGTGACTATGGGGACTTTCCTTTGAGAGTAAAACCATACTGAACCTGTCCCTCTTTCTATGCACACATCTGCTACAGCTCCCATGTCATCATGCCGTCCATGGGCTTTGTGCTGACAGTAACTGCACGGTGTGAGAGCAACAGCCAAAGGACTGGAGACACAGAAGGAGCATCTGTCTGACTGCTGAAGGGTAAAGGAGCCCCTTTCCCTCAGAAGCGTTGCAATAAAGATGTTGCTATTTTTAAAATGGCACCAGTGGAAAAGCAACAAAGGGATTTGTTGTGTTTCTGATGAATTCTGGTCTGTTTGGGAGCTCTTTGCAAGAACAAACTTTAAGGATCGCAGAAATGTTAACATTTTCAGTGTTTCTGTTATATACACAGGTTTTAGAGGGTGGGAGTAACAAAACAAAACTTGGGCAGTTACTGAACTCACAGCACAAAATCAGCAAGAAAGGGACCAAAAGTGTTACATTCTATTTAGGCAGCAAAAGATCTCTTCCTGAGTTATCCAAAACAAAGCATACGTTAAACCAATAGAGTTATTGCACCAATCTCTCATTTAATCTTCTAGGATCATAAAAATTTCAATTTCTCTGTGAGGCGGTTCTAGCCACACACAGCACTTGGGATTTCTGTGTTTATAAAACAGAACCCACCTCTCGTCTTTGAAATTGCTTTGGGTCCTGAGTCACCAGCCAACCAATCTTTTCCTCAGCAGGCAAACAAGCACATATTTTACAGTCTGTGAAATATGTTTCTTTCAAAAAGGCTACAGAAAACATTTTCTAGACATTTATTCGTTTTTTTTCCCCTAAGTAATAGAAGAGAAGTAATGATTCATATGACTTCTCTATTTTAGTTGTTTCAAAAAAACTGTTAACAAGGCTTCATATTTTAAACAGAAATTTGATCTTTACAGTTTTTTACTAAATGAGACATAAAAGTATTATATGTTAGGTGTTGAAAATAATGAAAGCTATTACAAGAAGCACAGTTCAAAAGCCTGTCTGTAGAGACTTTATGAAGAAGAGAAACCTAGTGATACATTTGTGTAAAATAATGAACGGTGCAGAACAGGCCAGGCAAGTGTTCCCGTTTCTTCTTTATTGCTGATAAAGGAAAGGGGAGAGCTTTTGAAATTGGAAATTCTAATTTTGTTCAGATTTGGAAAGTGAAATGGAAACATAACCATTCAAAGCTCAGAGGAAGAAATACCTCCAGCTTTACTGCCAGTTGATCACAGAGCAGCATAGGATATCCGCAAGTATCCAAAACCCATGAAAACTTCCCATGGATAATGTACCCATCTAAGAAACTGTGTCAAGATAAAAAAAAACATAGGAGCTGAACAACTTCCCGTCTAAAGAATAAATTCATCACTGTCTAAAAGACCAGGAAAAGTTCCCCAAGGCCCTAAGAGTATATTAGAGAGGATTGGATACAGTGCTGGTGGCTGTTACAGGCAAAGTCTTGATAAAATCTGACTCTTCATAGGATCCAGAATATATTTTCTTTACATAATATATTTTGGTCCTACTCATTTCTTTCCTCAGGAACATCAGGAGTAACGTATCATTATCCCCAATTAAGCTAGAGCTCTCCCCAGTGAGCCAGAAAAATGGTCTTGCCTCAAGAAACAGATTCTGAGTTTTCTCCCACTGTTTGTAAGTTGTGTTCTCTATTTGCTTGCACAACCCCCTGTGGAGCCCTGAGCATGCTCTGTCAGGATGCATCCCTCTTTCCTTTTATGAGCATGTTGATGCTTTTGATCCATGTGGGGTGTTTTTCATTGTTCCCAATGCAGTGTGTTTGCTCAGATCCCTTTAGAACTTGTGAAGTACAGAAGTGTGTTTCACTGAATGGGAAATTAGGAACTGCCCCTTATGAAGGCATCACCAGGTGGAATTAGAGTGTGCTTTGTGCTGAGCCTGTTCACTATGACAAGCCTGACTTGATCTGTGTGGTTTGTGAAGGAAAAGCTACGCAGAGCTCTGGCACTTGAGGGTGCAGCTCTGATCTGAGACTTTGCCAGCAGCAGCAGTGAAGCTTCCTCAAAAACAGTGTATATGTATGTAATAGGAGGCAGGTAAATGCTGCTTCTCACTCCCCACCTGAATAGTTAGAAAACTGAGGTATAAAGAGATTAAAAAGAGTACCTGAAGATGGATATCTCCCAAACCCAGAAGAGTCACTCACTGTTCAGTGTCCCTGAAAATGCAGAACAGGCAGGCATGACTTTTGGGGTGCCCTAGAATTTTCAACCCAAGACCAGTGAACTGGATTGAGATGAGCATCTATTCCTGTCGCTGTGAAACTTCATCTTCCAGCACAGCTGTCCCATAAGCTGTCACCAAAACAGCAGAGTGCAGGGTGATCCCATGCCATAACTTAATTTTTTCTCAGGAATGTAGAGCTAGCAAGGAAAGGGAATCTTTAAGTCAAGGTCTTGGCCCATTTTCTCTGGCTGACACTATCTGAAATCTCTGCCCTGCAGTGCAGACAGGAGGCTCACACATCACACACATGGCTGTACATTACCTGGCACAGGTAGGGATTTGGTCACTGTGTAGCTGCAGCAGCAAGGACCCCTGGGAGAACAGGATAAGGTTCCTCAGGAAGGCTGAGCCTCACCATCTCCCAGCAGCGCTGGTCCTCACCCCTCCCTGATTAAAGCTTCCTCAAAAGGCTGACAGAAGTTAGGACACACTTTTCACTGCAGCAGCAAAGGGCAGCACCATGCCAGAAGTGAAAGGAAGAGCCAATAGCTTCTCTCCTGGCACAGCACACCTCGTTGTCACAATAATGGTAGAGCATGACTGGGTAGGAGACAGCAGAATTTTCTTAAAGCTATCTCAGAATGCAAAATGAACAGGATCCCAGGACCTGGGATCCATGATAAATCCCACTGGTTTCTGGTCCCAGAGCAGTGAGACTTGTTTTTTCAGTCTTGCCTCCTGCAAGATAATTAAATACATATTTTCAGAGATAGCCACCAGAACAAGCCACTCCTTGCACTCACATCTTCCCCTGGAGATGCAATGAGCAACAGGAGAGATGTGAATCACTGAGTGCTACATTGGAAAGAGCTCATATACCACCAGAGCTTGTCTGGGATACACAGAACACATCTGAATCCCTCCAGAGTCTTGCTCATTCTCCTGCTCTGCCATGTCCATGAAAACAAGGAGGCTCAGATGTGCTGTCCAGTGTCTGAGGTGTGTCTGAGATGCTGGCAGTGTTGCACAGGGCTGTAACATCAGAGCACAGCTAGGAGAGAAATGGTCCAGCTTCTCCTTCAGTGGAAGCTGCTGGCTTACTCCACACTACTGCTCTGGGGCAAGTACTGGAATGCCACTCCAGCACGGAGGCATTTTGCATTTTGCTTGAAAACATTAACCAGCTCCAACTGTCAAGCATAAAAGGTGCAATCCTGGTCTCAGATATTAATCTGGTTTCAAACAGAGCAAACTGAGTGGAAGATCAAGTACCCTGACACAGTGACATTCAGAACAACCTGCCAGTGTTTTGAGCAGGATAATGCCATTACTGAGCACAATGCTGCTAATCTCAGCTCCACTCTTTCTGCTGAAGGGGAGAACATCAAAGCTTTAACATCTGCACCTCCTACCTGGTATCTGTCTACTGACTCTCTCCTCTCCCCTCCCTGTTCCCTAGTCCATTTTGAGCTGAAATCCTTGCCTTATCACTTTCAGCAGTTGTCTGATCATTGCAGGAATTAAAAGAACTTGGAGCTGTATCTTGGCTTGCATGACAGCATTTCTAAATGTCTGCAAGTCTCTGGCAAGCAGAACTTGGTGCCAGGGTCTCTTTTCATGTAATACCTTGGAGTGACTTGGCATACTCATCACTCTGGAGGGTCCCTGAACAGTTTGCATGGGGAGACACAGGCAAGCTGCCTCCAGCCTTCAGAGATGCACTGTCTTAGAGAGGTTTTGGGGACTGTGAAGTAGGATGACAGCCAGGAATGAAGTCCCATACCTGTGCTTCGTTCCAACAGGCACTGACTTGTTTATACAAGTCCCCTCTGATAATATACTATTGGAAAGTCCCAGCCAAAATAATTTCCTTGTCACACAGGGCTGCACCTGTTTGTTAATGCCCAAAGGCATCTCATATTTATTAGCACAATGACCTGTGAAGAAAAGGAATGAGCTCTGTATAGCATTGTGGTAACCATGAAACTCAAGAAGTCCTAGATGTTATAAAAGGCCTATAGACATCCAAGAGAGTTTATTAACCAGCAAATTGAGCTACCCCAATGCCTACAGTACAACAGAGATAAGGATTTTATAATCAAATAGACTGATAAGAGTGCATGCCCTTGTAACTCTGAATTGAAAACATCAAATCTGCACTGCATTACAGTCACTGCAACAACATTATATTAAATTCTGTTTAGGAACCTCATTTGTAACTTGCTTTCATAGATCACCAGTTACCTGAATGCAGAACTGAAGAATTTTTCCACAGGACTGGTTTTTAAGTGGGCACAGGGAAAGGTGTGCACGCAAGGAAGTTTATTCATTTATTTCTCCTAAGATGGTGCAGGGTACTAGAAATATCAGAATACATGGGAGTGTGACCAGACCTGATGAGAACACTGTAACAAAGGGGAAATATGTGCTGAGAATCAGAAAGCAGCTGCTCATTCGTCCATGGAATGGCCTCATAAGGATCCAAGGGGAATCCATTACCTGAAACAGAACTTGAAGAGACAAAACAGTAATGAGTGCACTGGAGGGCACGAAGATTTTCTGCCCCAGCTCTTCCATTTGACAGGACACCCGTGTAGCTGCTGCCATGACCATTAGTGCTTGTTAATGAGAAGTCTCAACAAGAGAATTAAAGCTGCTGAAAAATTCCAGGCACTGTCACCACTTAAAAACCCTCCCACACCTGGATTCACAAATCACTAGTTTTTTTCAATCTGGAATAAATGTTTACCCCTGAGACCTCAAAATTTGCTTTTCTCTGAGTATTTAGCAGCACTTTCCAAGAAAGATCTGCCTCCAAGATCCCCAGCTGATGGCAACACAATCATTGTAAGATGTGTTCAGTGACAATGCTTTTTGCTGCAGCAACACAGATGACAGGATTTACAAGCCTCTGGGTGCTGCACTTGTCCTGTCTCACAGAAGAGGAAAGCAAGGCTCAGCAGTCTAAGATCAACTCATCAGAGATTGAACAAAACTGGAAGAGAGAACTAGCTGAAAATAATTATACTTTCTATCCACAAGGAAATATAATATAAATGCTGTTCTGCAAGGGAAGGTGGAAGAAGTAGCAATTAAAGGTTGCCTGAACAGGAGCTACACAGGAGAGTAAGAAATGCACTCCCAACAGAGACAGGGAGTGCAGAAAGGTGAAGGCAGCACAAGAAATAGTCCTGAGGTTGACTCAGAGACAATTTGTGAGGCACCAGGCTCCTGAGGAAAGGCAGGTTTGGACATGATCACTGTGGCCTCCTGTCACTTGTGTCCCTATGTCCTAGAGAGCCATGGTCATGCTGTGAACATACCCAGAGCTGCACACATGAGGCAACACCCACAAAGGGAAAAGTGAAAACTCTACATGGCTGGTGCAACTTGTAGGGAAACTTTTGCCTCATAATTGTTTTCACCTGTGAGGGCTTGAAAAATGCTGCAAATGCTGCTCCTTTTACCAGTGTAGAAACAGCAGTGGATGAGTCAGAACATGGAAATAGCTCAGCTGACAGTGAAACAAAGACCCTGGTCTCCTGCCATAGTGTAGAGGCAGTCACTATGCTTGGAAAAGAGTAGTTCCCAATTGTGCATTCCAGTATACAGAGCAATTGCTCAGAGAACCTAACATTTCTCCAGAGCCTTGTTACCTCCTTCAGCCCTTTTGTTCCCTGCAAACTTCCTTCCAAAGACACTTTCATCCAAACTGGCACATTACTTTCCCTTTTTCAAAGTACTTGCAGGGCTTTTTCCCCACTCTGCTAAAATTATTTAATCAGCTCGTTTTTCTTCTGCTTTTCTACCCAGCACACACTGGGAATGACAAACTTGAATATTATTTGGCACTCTGGACAGGACTTGATGATGGATTTCTTGAACTACTTGGCATATCTCCACTGCCAGATGCAGGACAAGAAGTACGTGTGGTTGCAGTTGGAAAGGATCCCAAACCTCCTCTCTGGTGGTTTCTGGTGGTTTCTCACACAGCACTTCCATACAGATGCTGCACACCTTGACCTGACTGGCCTGGAAAGAAAAGGCCTTCTCTACACCAAGCTCAAATGTTGCCATGCACATCATCTTGTGAGCCTTCCTCTGCTCTTGGTTGCAAGAGTGAAGCACTTGCAGCCCACATATCTCACCCATGATCTCGTGGAGACAGGCAGCACTCTCCCAAGTGCCACATTCCCTCCACCATGTATGGACACAGCTGCTCCCTGTCACTACAAGAGCTTCCAGCTACCAGATCTTCCAGTCCACTGCAAATTGCTTCCAAGTAGCAATGGGGCTTAACTTCCAGATTGTTATTTTGGTCAGTGCAGCACAGCACAACCCTGAGGGCACTGGACTTCTGCTGCTCTTCCCTCAAGCCACACAGACTTCTGTCCCTGAGCATCCTCTTACTCTGCTTTCTCCTTGTGGTGGTGGGACCAGACTCAGGGGCTGTTGGGAACTGCCAGGGGCAGCACAGTGGCTGTGGCTCACCCTGGGGCTGTGAGCCTCATCAGATCACACCTGTAGCAAGCATTGTGTGCACACTGTCCCCTCTGGTAGTACTTGAAGATGGTGGAGGGTTCGCTTGTAGGCAAATCATGTGAGAACAGACACTTGTTTGCCTCTCAGCACACTCTCTGCACGTAGTACCTGCACGTCACCTGCTCTGTGCTCATCGTGGCAGTGCACTGCCTGGCCCCTGACTTCTGGCTTTTGAACACAGGGAGTCCAGAGAACAGCAGCAAGAACAACCAGAGGTACAGCAAATGAGCCCTGCAAGGAGGTACAGAAAAAAAATACTTGATTTAGTCTGGGGGAAGTGGAAGAGATGCATGGTAATACTCTTCAAATAGGTAAAAGTGCAGTAGAAAAGGTAATGAACTATTATCTGTGTCTGCCAGGAGACAAGAAGTGATAGGTTGCAGTAAGAGAGATTTACTGGCTGCAGTTAGGAAGGGCTCACATTAGACTGTGTGGGGAGCAGATGAAACCACCATCACAGGAGCCTTGGAAGAGGTGAGACACCCTGTGATCAGGAATGGTTTAGCCAAAGAAGTTCCATCTCCCTCACATTTATTTCCTATGATCTTTTCTTATGCTGTGCACTCTCCCCACTCTCTGGGAGACCTGTGAGCAGTGCTTTAATAGTGTCTCAGAGACAGGCTCTTGCCAGGCTGTTCTAGCTTCTTGGGTTGCGGTGAGATTAGCTCATGTCCTTTTAATGATGTAATTAGAAAAACCAGGATTCCAAATGAGCTACTGGGTATTAACAACTCAACTGTTATTGGTTTTACATGAAGCCAAGCGAATTTCACATAACAGACTGCAGCACCAGGCAAACCTTACAAAGACCACAGTGAGACATCTTTGCCACTGTAGCAATCTCATGTTGCTGCTCTCCTTGAAGCAACAGACCGTTTCAATCAGTTCTTGCCATCGTAGTTTTGTTATCTTGCTTTTACTTAATTGGTTACCGCGGGGTTGTCTTGGAGACTTAAGATCTGCTCTTTGAAACCCCTGGATTCTTACATGCAACCTAGGAAAGAGAAATGGGATTTCACACAGCAAAGTAGTCAGTAACAAAACTAGACTAAAAATGCTGAACCACTGCATAAATGCATTATCTGGTGTCCAGCAACACAGCCGTCTGCTGAGCTCAACCTTGGAGATTGGCTTCCAGCAACTGAAGCCCTGAATTATTATTTAATAATCATGTCTGAATTCTTGTCTGAAGTCAACTGCCTCTGCAGAGGGCAAGTCAAACTTTACCCTGGCCTCATTGCCTAGGTTTGCTGTCCCTGTGTGTACACTCACCAAGCCCTCAGGTTTGATTGCCCCCTCCCCAGTTTTCACATGCAGATCTCTTGCTGATTCCTCTTTTGAAGATTTTTGTTTCTGGTGCTCAAATCTTGGCTGACAAGAGTGCAGCCATGCTGTGTGCTGATTGCAGCTGGCAGGTGGATTAGAGCCCATTCAGATGGCTGTGAAATGCCTCTGCGATACAGAAATGGCAGAACAATGGATTATTTCACCATGAAGAGCCCAGAAACTGATGCAGACAGTCACGTTGAGGAGACAAGCTGAGGAGCATGAAGACATAAAACAATTTTTGCTTCCACAAGCCCCACGAGATCTTTCCAGCTCAAAGTTTTGGAGATCTGCTGCCAGCTCCCTTCCTCCTCACCTAAGCTGGTTGATTTCTCTGAGGTACAGGATGTTCTCAATTTTTTCCAAAATATGTGGGAGCTACAGTTGCCAAGTAACAAAACCTCATCACTATTTTCCTGAAATGCATAATTCCTCATTTCTCAGTTTCATGGAATGGACAGATGAAGCTGTGATCTATGACACTTGTTCAGTATCAGGGTAATTTCAGCTTCAGTCTTGCTGCTGGATAAATCTATTGGATGCAGAGTTCAGGGTGAGGTCTGACTGCCCTTCTGTCTCTCATCTTCAAAAACAAAACTGGGGATGCATTTCACGATTCACTGAACTGACTCTGTGACCAGTGTAATGAGATTTCATTAAGAATACAGCAACACTGCAGCCAAGGAGAGGCAGCTTGACAATTTTTTCAAGAGGTGTCCTTCCTCCTCACCTACTGAAAAGCACTCATATGGCTGATCCCAAGCAAGGTCAGAACAAAGCTGATAGATCCCACTCCTTCACAGGAATTAGGAGCAAAATTCAGCTTATTATAGTATTTGTGGAACTAAAGGAGGTCCTAAAGGAAGTGCTTTTTTACACTGTGCAAGTGAACTCCTGGAACTGGCTGCCCTGGAAAGCAGACAGAATTGTCAGAGTCAGGCAGCAATTAGACAAATTCACAAACAAAAAGTCTAGACATGGACACTAAATGCCCTAGGCAGGGATGTCCATTTTAACATAGCTGGTACAATTGTCGCTGTTGTTAGAAGAATGAGGGGAATGGACACTGAAGTGGCCAAGCAAGTGTGCTTTCCCTAAGGATCATCTTGTATTGCCTCAATCAACAACAGACTACTGGACATGATGGATCCCGGGTTGCTGTTATTTCTTACTTGTCTCTAATTTGATTGAAGCTCTGTTCTTCCTGCACCATGGCAGAGTTCATTCCCCTTTGACCCTGCTCCTAGCAAAGCCAACAATCTACCCCAGGTTACATAGAGAACCATATAACCTCCAGATTTCATCCAAGGGTTCATCTTCTCGTTAATATCTTGAAATCTTGTTCTGTCCCCTATTTTTCTTCTCCTGACACACACCAGCAAGAAGCACCATGTGGCTGAGCTGCTTGTGAATCTTGAAGATGAGCCATGTCTGAAAGTTTGTGGCACATTAGCAGAGCGACACAGTGACAACTCCATGCCTGTGCACTTCAATAAGCTAGTTATAAACGAGAGGGTTTCTCCTCTAATGTTCCCAGTCCTTGCTACCACACTGGAAAGGACTGGACTAATGAAGATTTCCTCCTGTGAGCTCCATGAGGCATCTGCACTATTCCTTCTGAACTCATTACAGTGAACAGAACATAGACCAGAAAAAGCATTCTTTGCTGGCTATAAATCATGAGTGACACTAAGGTATTGCTATTAGCAGCAGAAAAATGCTTTCCTCCCCCAACCTCATCCAGCCCCGTGCACATACAACACTTTGGCAAAGGGTGATGGGGTGTCTGGATGGAAAATTAAATAGAGGTTATGTTGTCTGAAGATAAATTGGTACCTCCCTCGGCGTGAGTGACTTTGTCTTTTTCTGATTTGTCTTTTAACTAAAAAACACTGAGACTAGAGATAAGGATGAGCTTTAAAACCCTAGCCTTTGTCCCCTCCCAGGCTCTCCTGAACAAGTCCTGTCTCTGAAATGTGCTCAAAATGAAGATAAATGTTCTGGCAGTAATATGCAATATTATTTTTGGCAGTTGAAGAATCTCAAACTAGATAAGGGAAAACTGAAAGGAAAACAAAGCTGTTTTTTTCAAATGTAAGGGACCAAATTCTGCTCACCCATATGAACCCAGAATCCTTTCTTTTTTTCCAGATTATTGCAGTAATTCCTGATTTTCACCAGAGTAGCTGATTATGGGCCTTATTAAAAACCCAGCACATTCAGAGGCCCTGGTGGAATCACACAATAACAGAACTGAAAGACAAAGGCATGAGAAGACAGTGCCAACTCCCCAGCTCCTGCCCAAAGGCTAATTTGGTTTTGGACCATGTTGGCTGTAACAATGATAAGATTAACACCTGATATCAAGGGAAAGGCTAAACTGTCTGAGACCTCCTTCAGCAGAACAGAACTCGGTCCAGCCCCTCTGGCATATTAGCATATGTTAGAGGAATGGCCTCTTTCCTGGACTAGCATGTATTTCCCTATAGAGCCTTTGTGCAAAGCTCAGAGCAGTGTTTCTGCTGATATATTTGTGGGTATGTTGAATAAAACATGTGCCATTTGACATTGTTTGCTTGGGCTTCCATGGAGAATGGGAGAGGGCACCTACTACTGAAGGGCAGAGAGCCACAAGAGGCTGAATTTGGCCTTTCTAGGAGCAAGGATGAAGCACAGGCAAATGCAGGAACATGTCACGTTTTTGATTCTGAGAGAGCCCTGACCAAAGGACCCAGGTCAGCCTGCATTGATTGAAGTGCCAGCTGTATATATTGCCTTAAGACAAGGAAAAGTAAAAAGCCCAAACCTTTGCTCTCTGTACGTGCATTACCATCTTTACAGATGTGTATGCTTTGGAAATTAAATGGGAAGGGATTTTCAGAACAAGCTAAGTGTTTTAGAGGCAAAATTTCTAGTGCTCAGAAAGGCCCCTGTGTCCAAAGCACAGCCTGTGCTCTGCAAATTTCAATGTGCTTTGTCAAGGCTGGAAGTTTGATAAGAGACTCTGGTTCTCAAGAGCTCTTAGAGCATCCTGTTCTAGGGAACAACAGTCATTGATGCTGCTGGTTTTAAACTAAGAAGTTTTCACATCTCAGCTGTTCTTGGATTTGGCTGGCATGTGAGGAATGGTTGCATGGAATAGCTAGAGGCATTGCCACCTGTTGTGTCTATTCAAAGTTAATAATTTTCTAGGCAATTAAGAACTGCTCAGTGGTACATTTTATCATACAAGATTTGTATGATGTGACCAGGAGTACCCTAGCATAAAAAATAAGCTGTTTCTAAAGAAATTCAAAATCTCCCTCCTAAAAACTGTGAAATATTCTCAGGTCAGTTCAGAGAAGCAGCATATTGAGAAGGATGTCAGCAAGAATCAGGAAGAGCCCTAGAGGAAATTCGTTTGGCCACCAGGTACAACACTGTCTTCCAGATAAGCTTTGATGAAACACTTGTTCATTTTCATTTCTGTCACTGTGCCTCCAGCTCTGTAATGAAATAGCTTGTCCCTGTCAGCTGTTGTGCCAGTGACAGGAGTCATTCCATCCTGCACCAGTAACACCAGGGCCAGCCCTGCAGAGAGGAACCTGCTGGCCGGGCAGTCACAGATGTGCCTTTGGCAAGGAACAGGCAGTGGGAAGACGACTCCAAGATTATCTGTAACTACTAAAGGATATGCCCTTGACACCCACAGAGCAGGGTTATACCCTGTCCTGAGCTCTAAATAGCTCAAAAACTTAAAAAGCTGCTGGTCTTTGGTTTCACAGAGCTGATCATGGCAGTAAGGCCGTCTTTAGCAGAGTGTTAAATTTGGGGAACCTTCATCTCCAAGACATTTTTGTTTCATGGAAGCAAATTAATTCTTGTCTTCTATGCAGTCATAATAGTCAAACCACACTCTTTGTCTTCTCTGATCACCCTTTGTTAAGCAGCTTTGCTTCCTTTCTCCTCATCTGCTCTTGTTCTGTTTGGTACTGGACAATAAGGCCACTCTCCCTCCATAGAGACATCATAGTTTTCCATGAGAACATGAATACACAGCTAAGAGCTGGTTTCCTTGCCAGCAGTGGGTGTGGAAGGTTGTAACTTTTTCCAATGGCAAGGAAAAAACAGCGAGCTCACTGGCACAAATCTATCAGTGAAGCTGCACAAGTGTACTAAACAGAGCATACAAGAACTTTGCTGTTACCTTTCAAGTAAATGGTTTCTCCTTCTCAGTTTGCTCCAGCATAAAAATCCCTCTGCCCTGTACATGCCACTGCCAGTATTTATTTTTGGAGAACTTGGATCTGTTTATTTATTTATCCATATTTAGTTTAAAAGTCTGGGCTCAGAATTAAACAGCCATTCATAATGTCATTATCTGCCTTGCTCTGCAGTTAGATACCGTGCGTGGTGTCACAGGACAAAACCTTTGGCAAGGCCTCTAGAAGAGCAATTTAACTCCTCATCCATCTTGCCTGGCAGCACAATTGGCTTCCAAGCTTGCACTGCTAAATTTGTTATTTTACTCTGACTTATATTATTGAGTGTTAAATCACTTTCTGAAGTGTTTATTGGTAATAGTTGAATTCTTTCCACCCATTTGAGCTACTTTTGAAACATAAACATTTCCTTGTATCTTGGAACTTGATGGAAAGGTGGGGAGAGTTCTTCAGGAGGATGGATTGTAGAAATGATCAGCTCATTAAGTAGGGACAGAATTTACCAGTGCTGTGGAGGAGAATATCCTCCTCCTTCCATCAGGATGAAACAACAAACTCCCACTGCCACCCCACAGCACTCACATGAGGAAGGTTAACTTGTGTCTTGTTCTCCCATCACGTCTTGGCATGTCAGGAAGCAGATGACCCGTTTGCTGGAACACCAGTGACTTCTGACAGGATTTTCATCAGATCCTGAATCTCCCTGGATAGAAAGCCAGGCTGTGATCTGCAGGATCAGGTGCTGAGGAGGTTATTGGGTATCAACATGCCCATGCCTCCAAGTGTGAAGTGTGGTCTGCAGCCCCTGCCTGGCACTGATGTCTCTTGGGAAGGAACAAGAAACAACTTCCTTATACCTATTTAGGAAAATGGAGCAGAGGATCAGAGAGCAGAAATAAACAAAGAGCTTAAAATCCAGTGTGGCAGCTGGAAGCTGAGCTGGAGAATGAGGGCCAGAGGCAGGTCAAGCTGGAGAGGAGGCAGAATTTCAAACAAGCCCTTTGGCAATTGATCTCTTTGAGGACCAGATCTCTTGTGACAGCCCAGCAGCCTGATCCAGGCCGGTGTACTCAGTACTGCAGGTCCTCTTCCGTCGCCCTTGCTTCAGTGAAGACCTTCAAATCAAAGTTTTTCTTTTCATATTATTTTTAATGAAGAGGTCTGTGAGTCTCTTTCCTGCATCTGGGAGTTACTTTCCAAACTGAGTTTTAACATAGACTTTTAGAGATGACACCAAGATCACAGTAGCAATCAAGGCTCCTTTGATGGCAGAGCTAAAAATACGCTCCCCAGCTGACACAAGCCTTTAGGAGGAGAACACAGAGTTTGATTTGAAAGAATACATCTTCCTTAATCTCCATGTCTTCTGCCAGAGGACACCACATCTGTGCCAACCATGCAAGCAGGTTACATCTGTCTTCTGAAATGAAGCACCCATATACAGACCCATACTACCTTCAGCCTCAGCAAGGGGAAAGCCTTAAAGCCTCTGAGTGCCTGGGAGAATGGTTTTATTGGCAGTTTTTTGCCTGTCTGGTCATGTTGACATGGCATATGTCAAATTATTGCATGGCAGGAGCCACATCGTAGGGTCTTCAGCAGCTTGCCTTTGCCAATCCCTTAGGAAAGGAAAGAGCTGGGGGCAGCTGATTAACAGGGCAAAAACTGAGCCTATCTGCTTCCCTTCCTGCTCTCCTCCCTGCCAATTCCAGGGTGCTGGCACACAAGTCCTGGCTAATGAGGCATTCCCAAAGCCCTGATTCTGCACTTGTAAAGGAGACTGTGGTAAGTAGTGCCACTGCCACCTCCTGGGCTTTCTGAGGACCTGAGCACATCTCGTGGGTGGCAAATGCAGATTTATGCAAATGTTGGGCAAGAGGTCATGGATTGCCCAGCTTCAATCTGTGCCAGCCCACTCTCTCCCCAGGTCAGAGGAGTGATGGCACTAACAAGCAGGTGTTTGCAGAACAGAGTGCAGGTCTCCCTCCCCTTGGAGGCATTAGCTAAAGATGGATCATTAAGGCTTTTGGGCAGGAGACGTACAGATGAACAAGCACACACATTTGTAATGTGTAATGTGTCAGGGGGTAAAAGGTTGAGCAACCCACTTTGGCAAATGGAAATAGCAAGAAGGGTGTATTTTTCTGGCTAAATGAAAGCCTTCTCTGTGTGTTATTTTTTTATGTGTCTCCATGCATAACTTGAATGCAGCAAAAGGAAAAAATTAATTTCTTTGGTCAGACAAAAATACACCAGATTTATTGTTTTGAAAGATACAGGGGGTATTTTGTATTTCTACATGGCTGCTGTAGATATAATTGGCAGCACAATGTTCTGTCAAAAAAGGGCATTCACCCAAGAATGTCTCTGGGCCCAGCCAGCCTCAGTCCTGGAGGTGGATGTCCCATCCCTAAACCTCTGTGGGCAGTGCTCCGTTGCCAGGAGTCTGTTTGATGCTCCCATTTAGGGTGTTGGCCCTGAAGATGTAAGACCTCCCTCTAACTGAGCCTTCAGTGTGGATGCTTTCGGGCTTGTTCTGGCAACGGAAGAACATAAGGAAGCCATTCCTGTAGTTCTTGTTCATCCATCCATAGAGCAGCGGGTTGACAAATGTAGAGCACATGGCCCCGACATGGAAGACAGTGTACAGGAGTTTGTACTCATGGAAGATAAGAACCAGATCAAGATCGATGGCAAGCTGGAATATGTGGAAGGGGAGCCAACAGACTGCGAATACCACAACCACCATCACGAGCATTTTGGTTGTCTTCCTCCTCCGGCACTGGTTTTCATTCCTAGAAGTGGGACTGACGTGGTTTTTCAGCTTGAACCAGATCCTGGTGTAGGCATAACAAATAATTGCAAGAGGGAGAACATACTGCAGGAGGAGCATGGACAGACTGTAGATGGTGGCATCCCTGTTGTTACCAGAGGGCCATTTTTCTGAGCAAACAGCCATTTTGAGGTTAATGGATGGGATCTCCTCGTATCGGTACTCCCTGAAGATGGCCAGGGGCCCTGCTAGGACAGCTGCTGCCAGCCACATGACAGCTATGATGGTGAAGCTGAGCCTCTTGGAAATCCTGCTGTCCAGGTGGAAAACGATACAGCGGTACCTATCCAGGGCAATGACAGTCAGGGTGAGAGTGGACACATGGACACTCAGAGCTTGAGCATAAGGAACCAGGTGGCAAAGGACAGCTCCAAACTTCCACTCGTCCAGCAGGGTGTACACTAGGGTGAAAGGCAGACAGAGTGTGTCCACCATCAGGTCTGCCAGGGCCAGGTTAGCTATGAAGAAGTTGGTGACAGTCCTCATGGTCTTGTACTTCACTATGATGTAGATGACCAGGGAGTTTCCGATGAACCCCAGCAGAATGATGAGGGAGTAGGCAGCAATCAGGATGACCTGGACCCCCAGGATCTTGGTGCTGTCCATCATGACACTGCGGGACCCAGAGAGATCCTGGGTAGGAGTGACAAAGTCCTTGGCATGCCAGCTGTGTGGCAGCTTCTCATCCAGTGCTGTCTTCTCCACGGTGAATGTGCTGTTGGCTCCCTCCAATGGTCCCATGCCTGGCCTGAGACTTTTGATAAGGAGGAGAAGGAGGTCTGGAACACAGACATAACAGAAGTGAGAGCATGAGTTAAACTCATCTTTGATGAGATTTACTTGCCTACAGAAATTCCCTAACACCTTAAGAACTAGGAAAGGAGAGAAACAAGGCACTCTCAAAGTCAAAGTGTTCTTCTCCACCTTCCTGTAACAATTTATTACCAGATTGTGCACCAGGGTTTTTTTTTCTGTTTCTTATTTCTCACCTCTCCAGGTGAAAATATCTGTCCCCCTGCCTCTGCATAAGTCTCTGCCATTGCTCCTGCTAGTGATGCTACCACCCAATCCACCCAGTACTGTCTGCTCTCCCTCCCAGTAATGTGGTTAGCACAACTAATGCCATTTTATGAGCAATTTTCTGTGATCAAGTGTGTCCCATAGTCACTCCCTGGACCTCATTATCAGGCCCTCAAGGTCCTGTGAACCAACTAGACAATCCAGTTTTCTTCTTCCTTCCCCTGCTAGTCTCAGGGTTCCCAGGCATCAGGCAACTGTTGCCTTCCTTGCTGGCTTTGAAGGTCACAGGCACCCAGCCAGGAAGGTGTGTCCCCATCACAGAAGAAGGAAGTGTGACAGCACACTGGTCCTAAGTAAGGAAGTACTGAGCAGTGAGACCTGTGAACCCTACAGCCAGGAGACACCTCCACAATCCTCTGCTTTTTCCAAGCATTCAGTGAGTGGCTCATACTCTTTTTATAGGATTTTTGAGTCTAGATTATGATAGTTGCAATGATATTTGGCCCAGTCTGAAGAGGGTCCAGGTGATTATAAATTATAAGTTGTATTATAAATTCTGTATTGCTTAGGTGATGAGAAATCATAAATTATTTATAAATTCTGTATTTTGCTATTTGTAGATTGTACTATGTTGATTCTGCTTGTAGAAGTCCTGTGCTGTTTCCATCATAAATTCTGTTCTACACTA
This sequence comes from Phylloscopus whistleri, assembly GCA_017589585.1. Classification (NCBI taxonomy): domain Eukaryota; kingdom Metazoa; phylum Chordata; class Aves; order Passeriformes; family Phylloscopidae; genus Phylloscopus; species Phylloscopus whistleri. The sequence continues at coordinate 3,069,220 of JADMLD010001555.1, read as the reverse complement.
ATAATACCCTGATAAACAAACAAAGCTTTAACTGTCACCATGATTTAGTGCCATCCTCATTCTGCCAAGGATCCCTAAAAGAACCTCTCCGTCCTCTCAGTGTTGGTGACACCCAGGCCTCCCCTGGCGTAGCAGAGGAGAGAGCTCCTACAGGGACATGCATGTGCAGGGCATAAACCACTGAAGCTGTGAACAAGCACCCCACAGAGCTGCTGCTGAGCATCCAGGCACAGGCAGGCCAAGAGCCAGAGCCCCAGCATCCATCAGCCTCCTGCCACGTGGTGCTCAAACGCCTGCGTGGGATGGCTTTGGGAGCAGGGAGCCCGAGAGACCAGAGCTGACGCAGCCTGGAACCCCTTGCTGGCATTTGGTGCCACTGGAACAGCAGAGTGTTGTCACAGCAGGGTGTTCACTGACTCCAAACACGGCAGGAGAAAAGCCAGCTCTGTTACTGGCTTCTGCTCAGCCTCCGTGGCTCAGAATTGCTGTGGGCAGCAAGGGAGAGGGGTGGACATGAGCCCTCACATCTCCCCTCTCCCCAGTGAGTGGGGCCCCTACTCCCACTGCAGACTGAAATAAAAGTGAGCAAAAGCCATCACTCTACCCAAGCAGGGAGGTCTGCAAAGCATTGTGTTTTCTCTGACCTGCAGAGAGGGAGGGAAATGCCCTTTCACTAAGGGAGGGAGGCAAAGGGCTTAAATGAAGTGGGAATTAGAGGCAGACTGCTGGGCATCTTCTCAGGCTCCCCGAGGAAGGAACTGGATTTGTCCCAGAAAAGATGTAAGCACTGCTGAGAGTGGGTGCTGGTGGGCTTCCTGCAAATCCCATGCAAGCCAAAGGTTTAAAGGACAAAGGACAAAGGACAGCCTCTCCTTTGGGGAGGGAGAATGCTTTGCAATTACATTGCAACCTAAACGAAAATGGCTGCTTGTCCTGTCATCCCTCTTCAGAGCATGGGTTGTGATTCCCCCCAGGAGCTGCTCCCAGGAATCTGCCTGGCTGGCAAAACCAGCAAAGCCAGCACCCTGCAGAGGCCCAGCAGAAGAGCTGCCTGCAGTAAAACCACCCTCGCTGGAACCCTTTCTCTTTCCTCTCCCTGTCCAATTCCCTGCCTAACATCTCACTCTGCAGACTGATTTATGCCAGTGGTTCCTGTAAATGAGGTTGCTGGGCTCAGACACTGTGAGATAGTGGACACCATGCAGCTACTGCTAGAAGGGTAGGAAGCAGAGGAAAAAATAGGTGGATCTGCTAGGGTCAGGGTTTGTTTAAGGGAGACCTCAGACCTCCACAACACCCCTGCCCCAGCCTTGGGAAGACCAAGGAGAAGCTCCAGCTTCTAGGATGGGAGAGGAGCTCAGAGCCATGTCATACAGTGGGTGCAGGGGAAGGCAGAGCAGGGGAACAGGCAGGGCCCTGGGAAGGTGGCACAGCCACAGCTTCTTTGGCAGAGCCTGACCCCCTGGCAGACACCTGTGCTGCAGCTGGCCCTGAGCAAACCCCACTGCCAGGAGAGCAAGGTCAGCCAAGGAAACAGAGCAAGTGCTGGGGACACTCTCAGTGACTGTACTTTCCCTGCTTGCCACCCATCCGGGATTTAAACCTTCTGGTTTGTCCAGCATTACTTTATCACTTGTTAACGCCTTTTCTGTGGCTTGCCTGTTCCATTTATCTTCAGTACCCAAGTCCTGGCACCACACCAGTGGACACTCCCTTCTCTTTTTCTCCATCTCATGCACTGGCTGCCAGTTCCCATGCTCACATCTCAGCCTATTTCCTTTTGCTGGAGACTGGCAGCTACCCACCATCTGAGAGGAGCCAGGAACATCATGGTTACTGGAGCTGCTTCGCTTCCTAACAAAATGGCCTTAATGGAGTTACTATTTGATTTGGTTTGGTTTGTTTTTTCTCCAAAGGGGAACTATTACAAATCAATTAAGACATTTTAATTAAGAGACAAAATGATTATAATAAATGTTCCCACTCCAGGGGCTGCCTGGAGGTCGCTGGGATGCTGCTAGAAGTGGACTAAGGTCTGTTCCAGCAAGTAATGGAAGTGCTGGCATATGTGTAGGCTGCTGTCAGGCCCCATGCCTAACGGGCCTGCCAGACTAGATTGGAAAAATCCTTGGAGCTGAGAGCCAACTGCTTTTGGGACAAGAAAGCAGCAGGAGAGACCAGGAGGAGAGAGAAATACTATCCAGGTCCTTCACTCTGTGCTGAGTTGTCATGAAGGGATGCAGAAACAGAGTGCTGCCTGTATGGAGATAACCCTAATCCTCACCCTCTGCTCCAGCTGAGGTTCAGCCTGAGGCAGGGCTGGGACCCAGTGAGACAGAGCTATTTCCTGTGCCAGCAGGCTTCATCCTTCAGGAAGTGGGGAAGCACAGAGGAGCCCTTCACTGAGCACACTGCTGTCAATGACTGGGACAGTGACCAAAGCAACAGCTCCAAAATCCATTCCTACAGAGAGCCTAGACCAGGTGCCCTGGGAGTCATCCACCTCTGCTTCCTGGGGCACCCCAGCTCCCTCCATGTCCCTGCTGCAGCCCCAAGCATTCAGCCAGACTGGAAGAGGCACATCCAGACCTGGAAGAGCCATCTGTAAAGCCTGGCAGGGTTCAGAAAACAGGGCTGGAGGGGTGGGCAGAGGGCTGGAGAAAACAGAGCGTGTTAATTAGAATTTCTCTTTTTGTTCAAGCACTGAGGCTGGAGTCCATGGAATCAAAAGGAGGGAGTGAAGGGACTTGGGCCAGTCTCTGCTCTTTGGTTAATGACAAACTCTTTCTAGAGCAGTGCTGGAGTGTGAGGGCTGATGCTGGTGGATATTTCCATGGCTTGGCTCACTGATTTATTCCATGCTTGTCCTTCCTCCAAAGCAGCTCAACTCCACCAAATCCCTTAATCTCCAGCAGCCCAGTCAGGTGCATTGACTCATTTCATGCCCAGACCCATGTCCAGACAAATGTCCATGACAGGAGGTCTGAGACCATCCCTCATCACAAGAAGCTGGCAGTCACCCTGGGACAAGCTACCTTTGTGTTCCCTTCCAACACTCAAGAGGCAGCAGTGTTCAGTCCCTGCACCCCACAGCACAGCACTTAAGGGAGGACAACACAATAAATGGGGATATGGAGGTTAACCAGCCTGCCAGAGACCACACAGCACATCCATGGCAGGGCTTGGGCAGAGCCCAAGTTCTCTAACTCCAGCCTCCTGTATTCACCACCAGAAAAGATTCTTCATCTCAGCATAAAACCTGAACAAAGATCTCAGGAACTGCATGAAAATGCAAAATGTGGCTGATGGAGGGGAACAAATTTTGTCTTCTCTGTGCAATGGGCAGGTTTCAGGACAAACAGCAGCTCTGGATGATTTCCTGAGGCCAAAGAACAGATAGAAATTACCCCAGCTCTTTCCATCTCCAGTGAAGGGGTGATTGCCTTGCTCTGATACTTCAGCAAAAGCAAAGACACTCTGACCTGCTCACAGTCTGCTGCAGCTTTGTGAGTTATCTATCCAGCTCAGGGCCACTGGTGCAGAAACCTCATGGCATCAGACACTCATTGCCACCCAGAACTGCTCCTGGGAGACCTCAGCATAGAACTGACACTGGGGGACAAAGTGCAAGGATGAGGAGATGCACCAGGGATTTCTTGTGGTTCCTCACACTAAATATTTTCATGCCCCTGCCTAGGCTGGAGCCATGGAAGACTGAAGGGGATGAGGCAATGAGGATGCTGTAATCACCCAGCTCGGGACAGGATGAAAAAGGAGGTGGTGAGAAGAGGTCTGTTTGGCAGGGATGCATGCTTTGTCATGGGAATTTATCCTACAGAAAGCAGGGAGCAGCAGTGCAGGGCCCTCTGCCCTGTGGGATGTGCTGTGGCAGCAGAGCAAGGCTGGCTGGGGCATAAGGATCAATGGGTCACACTGCAGTGGAGACACACCAGATGCTGGGGCTGCAGAAAGGAAGAGAGAGCGTGGTGGATGGATCCTGGTTAACCTGGGGAATCTGTTACCTCCTGAAATTTACGGAGTCTGGGATAGGTGAGACAGTGGAGCAGAGGGAAATAACAACTCCCTGACAGAACAAACAGGGAGAAAACACAGTATCCTGCTTTGGGACAGACCAGAAACTCTGTAGGTGAAATGCATCTGCAGCAGGACCATAAGAGGATTTCTCTCTTCAAGCACTAACACGCAATTGGGTGCTGAGAGAAAGCAAGCACTGATTTTCCTCCTGTATCCCATATCCCCCTTTGCATCTCCCTCTCCGAGGACACTGATCTGTGGCAGAGAGCCGAGTGCCAGCAGCGTGTGCAGCCCCAGCACGGAGGAGCTGACGGAGGTCTGTACCAAGCCACGGGGAGGCAGACTGCAGGAGAGATCAGGATTTCTCAGACAGCTGCGCTCCTCAGCCCCACACCTGCACCTCCGGAGATGTGTGTGCCCGGGTTCTGCAGCACCCTGGAGCAACCTGCTCTCCTGGCTGCTCTCACTCAGCATCCTGCTTCCCACACTCCCTGATTCTGCTCAGCGACCTTCTGAAACTCTCCTGTTTCAGTATCTCTTGTTTGCTTTCTCTATTCCAGCTCTCAGGGCTGTCAGTCCCCTGATCAGTTTCCCAAAGATGCTTGGACCCTTTTTGCCTGAACCATGTGGCATGGACAAGACCCGGCCCCATCTCAGATGAGCCCTCCCTGACCCACCTGCAAAGGCCAGAGCATCCTCCTCCTCCCCCAGGACCCGAGCCACTCACCTCCAGTCACTGTCTCATCGCCGGCCAGGACGGAGCGCTTGGTCCTCTCCACTCTCCGGAAGTCAACCTGTGGCAAAGGAGTGGAAAGCACTTTTCTGCAACTGTGCTCAGAGAAGAGAGGAAGTCAGGTGAGGATCTGGGCTGCTGGAGAGTGTTTCATCGCCAGGAGAAGCTTTGGAACCCCTCCCTGAGCACCCGGAGAGCCCCCTCTCGCAGGGTGACTGACAGCCCCGTCTCAGGAAGCTGGCTGCTGTCTTTGCTCCTGAATGAGAGAAAGGCAGAGAGCGTGTGTTTAACAAACAGAAATGGAAAGGGGGGGGAGCCTGCTGCTGCTGTTTATACAGTGTTCAGCCACTGAGGGGCTTCTTGCATCGAGCAGAGAGAAGCTTTTCCACCACATCTAGTTTCCTCTCCAGGGAGAAGTGCTGGGAGCTGGAGCTCTGCAGGCTCCCCGTCCATACCACGGACCTGGGCAAGTGTTCTCTGCCCTCACTCCACAGCTGTCCCATCTCCTCAAGCTTTAAACTCATTGGGACAGGCACAGTCGTGTCCAGAGGTCTGCAGGTCCTGCAGCTCAGCAGAGCTTTCACAGACCTCCCTCCACCCTCCTCTGTCTCAGTGTCTGCACAGTGCACAGAGCAATCTGCAGCTGTGGGACAGGGCTTCAGGGACTCCTGAGATACAAACTGAAGTAAATGCTGAAAAGGTTTAGCCACTTGGCACTGGCTTGATCTGCTCCAGAGCCAGATTCAATGAGGACATGAGTGACTTTCAATTTTAGGATGCTCAGTACTGTCCACACACCTGAAGCAAGAAAGAGAGACAGAAAAGCAGCATCCTCATGTCCAAATCTGCAAAATCCAAGCTCACTGGAGCCCAGAAAAGAACTCTAAAGGCAACACAGGGAAGCACAGATATGCCCTACCTGTTCAAAGATTTTGCCCTCAAGGAGAAGTTGTGTATTCTTAGCATAAGATTTCCAACTCAAGCAGTTTGTGTGTGAATTTGCAGCTCATCTGGGCGAGGAGATGCTCCCACAGGCTGAGGGGAAGGACACCTCTCCTTGGCTTTGAGTACCTACAGCTGGAATTTTATCAGAGAAGTCTCCTTCTTTACCCCCACAGTGAACTTTGGTCTCCTTTTCTTTGTGAGAATGGAAACAGGGAGGTTTTTCAACCACCCCTTTGTGTAAAAAAGTCACAATACATCAGGAAAAAGAAAACACTCTAATGGCTCAGCAAAAAAAAGAGGAATGAGGACATTCCTGAAATCACAAGGAAAGTGACACTTGAACCCAAGACTTGGACAAGAGCCCTCCTCAGTCCCATCCTTCCCCCTCCTCTCTCTGTCTCCCCTTCAGAAAGGAAAGGACTAGGCATAAAATCCACCAGCTGTGCTAACTGGATTTTTGTGGGAGTTCCATGTCTTCTCCCCCTTCGTTTTCCCCAAGGCTGTTGATTTAGCTGCTCAGGAAAGCTGGGAGTGGAGGGAAGCAGGACAAGACACAACTGCTTGGAAGGAGCCATTGCTGTCTCCCAGTGGTGTGCAGAGAGAGGCAAAGAGCAGCTAACACGAAGTGAGTGGTGCATGCTATTGCCCCTGCTCCTAGTGGATGGATGCTCCTCCTCTCCTCAGCAGTGGATGGTTGATTTCAGCTCAAGATTATGTTTTGCCTCCTTTCTCTTCTGTGTGAGATTTTTCTTGCTTCCTCCCCAGATTCCTTTGCTACCACTCCCCACTCTTCTCTTCCCAGATGCCTGGGGAGAAGGCAGTGATTGACAGGAGAGAAATTTGTGCAGCCTGAAGCTGTGAACCTTCATCAGGACCATGGGGTGAATTCCAGTCATTTTTGGCACATGGTCTTTGCTGGATGATAGCAAAGGCAAACTCTTAAATGATGGATTAGTCAGTGCAAGTCCCCAAGATGTCCTCTCCCATGGCCTAAGGGGTCCAGTGGAGCCCCAAAACCTGCTGTGTTCCAAAACATCACCTCAGCTCTTTGACCAGACAGAGCAGTGCCAAAAGGTGCAGTTGAGCTCTCAGCACACCTGGACTGTCACCCCAAATGGCACCCACCATTCTGGAGTTTGGTCCCTGGTCCCTGGGTGCCCCCCAGCCCTGTCCCTGGGAGTCAGGCTCTTCTCACAGTGCCACAGACACAGACTGCCTGCCAGTCTGCCTAATCTCACCCAGCTACAACAGAATTACAGCCAGCAGTGGGTGCAGCATAGCCTTGCCTTCTCCACAGGGAAGGGACATCTGGGGGCTGCAGTGCCAGACCCCTCACACTCCTGGTGGGTTCAGAGGAGCAGTCATGGCACAAACAGCAGCAGCCTGAACACCAAGATGCAAAAGAACACCCCCCAACAACAGCTTACAGATCCCAAAGCAGCTGAGGGTCTTCCCAGCCCCAACCAGCAGCACTCTGAAGGAGGAGGGTGGGGGAACACAAAGATGGTGCCTTGCATTGTCCTGGGGTGTGGAAGGTGTGCAGCCCCGAGCAGAGATGCCAGGGCCCACTGCTGTAACCTCAAGCCTGGGGTATTTTCACACACAGGCTGGATACCCACAAACACCTGCACAGGTGTCCCAGGAGCCTCATGTCCTTCCACACATGATGGGATCATTCAAAGGATCTTTTCAGCTCAAGCCTTTCCCAGTGGTTGGGCTTTCATTAGGCAAAAGCGAGTCTGCTCATCCATGCTTCTGAGAAATACAATGAATTTTGTACTCCAGGGAGCAAAAATGATGTCAAAAGGCTGGGAAATGGGGCAGGGAAGAGGGCTGTCTTTTGGCCTCTAATCTGCTCTGCCTCAGTGAGTAGGCAGGTCCTCAGTCTGACCACCTTGCAGCTGTAAGCCATCTGCTGTAGCTTAACTTCTGTCAGAAAAAGGAAGGTGGATGATCTGTTCACTCCCTGGGAGGAATCTCTAAGAAAACTGTTACCAAGGCTTCCAGATGCTCCAGTTCATCCTGCTTCATCTGGAGCAGCAACAGTAACACACTTTAAAAAGCAGCTTTTCATTTTTTAAACATCTGTTTAATTCCACCTGCATGTAACCAAAATATTTCCACTGCTCCTTCCTGAGGCGTCATGCCTGTGTTTTCCTGAGCAGCCTCCCAAGTATCAGCAAGTTTTGGTAACACAAAAGCCCCTTTTCCATTTGAACCCCAGAGTTCACGGATGCAGTGGATTTAGGAGTCTGATGCATGTAGGAATTAAATTAGCCACAAAGAGACTCAGGTGTGGGAGGGCGGATGGAAAGCTGTCTGTACCCTCTCTGAATTTAAAAACAGATTCTCATTTCGTAACAGCTTTTTGTCCCCATGTGAACATTCCCAGAATTAGTGAAGGAGCAGGGAAACCATTAGGGACAAGGTTTGGCTAAAATATCTGAACTATCTGACACTGATAGTGAGTGTCAGTGAGAGGCACTGAAGAAGCAGGAGGAGAGATGAACCGTGGGTTGGCCTGGGATTGGCCTGGGTCTGCCACAGCTCTGCTCACCTTCAGGGCAGGCAGAAGTCAGGGATGCTGAATGTGTCTGCAGGATGGGGGTCAGTGAGTCAGGAAGATGATCATATAGAAAAAGATTAATGGGATTTGTTCTGCTGAACACATCACCACACTTCAGCTCCTGCCCCACCTGAGGCAAACTCACAGGGCTCCTTTGATTAAGTCAATGCCTAGGAGGGTTTACCCCTTCCATCCCCTTCCCACCCCTGGATCTCACTCTGACACACAAAATCCCCTTGATCATCCTCACATTGGGACAGAAGGACTCCAGGCAGTTTCTCCAGGCAGACATCAGCACTGCTGAGCCCACAACTGGCCCCTCCATTTAGTTGCCATTTCTGCAAGTCACTGCACTCAAAGCTTTGTTAATTTATTAGAGGGTTGCTTGTTGTTTATGTACTGAGCCAGGTAGAAAACAGCTTCTGCATAAGAGGATAATTGCAGTCAGATAAGCTCTTCAGAGCAGGGATTGCAAAAATACGATATGATGTAGACCAGCAGTTGTCTGGGTAAAATAGAAACATGGATGAGTTTTTGGGTTGGAACGTGTTTCCCCCATCTATCACAGACTCCCTGTCTGCCTTTGGGCAAATCATTTGATGTATCTCAGTTCTCTGTACATAAAAAAGGTGATAAAAATGCTTCACTCTGGCAAACTCACCCCTGGAGCTGAGGACCTGGTGCTTGGATGTGCAGCAGTGGCAGCTGCTTTCCCACTTTGCCCTATGGGATTTCTTTCTAAGTTGCCCATCTCATTTAGGCAGCATGTTCTGTCATCAGGGTCTTGCTCTCCCAGACTGGATAGTCCTGCTTCACAGTCCCACAAAGAAATTTTTGCCCAAGCTGTCACTTCTGAGATGACAAGCAGTGCTATAAATGCTGGATTGTGTGATGAGAACAGGCAGAGCTGGATGGGCTGATGGCAGCCCCAGCCTAAACTCTTCCAAAGTGTCAAGACTGAAAGTAATGCAAGTGGCTGAAATATTCAGAGCATGACTTGTCTTCTATCTGCTGGGTGTTGCCAAAAGGCACCAGGCATCAAAAGGCACTGGGATCCAGTGCTCAGCACCACTGTAGCAGCAGCAGGATCATGTTTGCAGCTTCACTGCCTCATTCCATCTTTTCTGGTCCTGTGGGGTCCCACATCAGCTGTGGGCAGGGAGCAGGTTACCCATGCCCTGCTCACCTCAGCAGTGCTGGGCTGGCAGCAGTGTCTGAGCACAGGAGGGTCAGATCCACTCCTGAGATAAACACAGAGATTTGGCTGAAAATCGATTTGGCCCCGTGTTCCCCAGAAAAATGACTCACAAGGCAGTGTCTGACACTGAGAGATAGGTATGACACCGAGTGCCCCCTGGGGAAGAGCTGTGTCCCCAGGGTGTGAGCAGAGCACGCAGGAGCTGAGCAGAGACCTTGCTGGAAAGCACAAAGCCTTATAAAGGCAGCGCTCTGGGTTTGTCCTTCTCTCAGCTCTTCAGGCGATGAAAAGGACAACTCACAGCCCTAATTAGCTGGAACATGCTAATACCACTGAGCTTTCCTGGCCAGCAAATTTGGCACAAGGCATATGGGACACTTTCCAAACAACTGCTCAGGGGAGCACGTGCCTGCAATTTATTATTCGATGAACAGTTTCCTCTCTGCCTTCACTGAAGAGCTCACACCAGACACGGGGGAAGTGAGTCTGGAGCCTGCAAATCTACTTTGAAAGCCATTTAGTGCTGAAGAAAGAAGAGACTTACTTCTCCCCAGGCATTTAAGATATTTAAGGTATCAGGGGAAATACGGCTTTGCACAGCATTACCTCTTGGGAGCACTCAGTGCCTTTGAATGGTGCAGCTTGCAATGCTCAGCTTCCCATGGGGAAAGCCATGCTCCTTCAGGGTGACATTCACTCTGGGCATAAGATGCAGAACCAGAGAGTGTGCATTGTTATTTTGCAGAGTAAAGCAGAGGAGCAAGGCCAGCCCAGGTAGCTGGAGCAAGGGGAAAGGTAGCAGGGACCCTGGTGTTGTGTCTCCAGGATGGGTTATTCCCTCTTTTGACAACTGTTCTGGGCAAGGCAGTATCCCAGCTTATTGCCCTGAAAAAGGAGTAGGAAGGAGCCTCCTCATTTCCTATTACAAATAAATCAGTTGGTGACCTTTGGATGGGAAGCAAAGGGCAGGACTCTGAAAAAGATCAATTCATCCCTGTGGTAAGATCATCACTCTCAGTACTTACTGTACTGCCAAAACCAGAGGCAGGAGCTGCAGCCTCCTGAAGGCCACCCCCTGCCCCTGGCCTTGCTTTCAGCCTGGCTCCTGTGGCACCCTGGCCCAGGACTGTTCAGGGCAGCTGTGACACAGGGTTTGAGGGGCAGTGAGCTGCCCAACCAAGCACTGCCACAACCTCACCAGTACAGACACTGGGGACAGCTCAGGTTTGTGCAATATTCCCAGGACTACACTGGTTTGACCTGCCCCTCATCCTTGGCATCACCTGCAGCCTTCAGCTGCATGGCCAGGCAGGACATTCTGTGCTCCCCAAGGGCACATCTCTCCCTGCTCCCTCCCCACTGCACCCTTTGCAAACATTCGTTGTTATGGTGACAGCTCCAGAAGGAAAAGCTTTTTGAAGATCTTTCAGATTTTTTAACAAAGGTATTGCCACTTTAATTATTTTCTTTAAGGGAGATGGTTGTCTCTTTCAGTGGCAACTGAATTTCTTTCATTTTGTTTCTGGTGACCACTTTGGTGATTCTCAGGCTCTGGCTTTCAGTGTGTGGCTGTAAGAAAGTGGAAGGGGGAGAAGTAGAGCCAGGTAGTAAAGAACTGCTTTTAAATCCTCTTGGGAGCACAGGAGGTGCCTCCAGGCTGAGGCTGCTGAGCTGCAGGCAGTGTGGCGTCTGAGTTTCTCCAAAATGAATGAGATTTTGGAGCACATCTGCATTTTCTCAGATAGTAAAGTGCAAAAAAAAAAAAAAAATAGCAAGAGGGTACATTTCTGCCCAATAACCTGTGCTGTGTGTGAAATGCTCGACTGAGAAATACTGTTCTTGTGAAATCTTCTGCAGAAGCATCCCTTGGCTTTTGAAGTCTGTGTGATGGTAAATGAATTCTCTCAGTTTCCACTGAATGGACCGAAGACCTATGTGACATCAGGGAGAGAACTGGGTTCTGTAGATGTCTCTAATGCAAGCAATGAATATAGCAAACAGCCTCAGCCCAGCCAGGAGACAGCAATCTGGGTATGTGATGTGACCACAGGCATGGATTTCATGGCTACTGTGCTCTGACCCTGGAATGTGAATGCTTGTGGACAAGACTGCAGCATCCTGAGCAGCAAAGCCTGCCCAGCCCGTTTTTGTAAGATGAGGTCATGAAGACCTTTCCCACACCCCTCCTATAGAGAGCTGAGGTCAGAAACCTAAAAAAAAGTTAAAAATCAAAACCTGCAAATGCTTCCGGCTCTGAAGGGGCAGCTTAGCACATCTATGAATGCTCAGCACCCTGCACCAGAGACCCAAGTGAAGGAGAAGAGCATTCTGGGCATCCTGCATGCAGTGACCAGTGGGTGGGCTGGGGACTGACACACAACCCACCACAGGGCAGGCTGAGAGGACAAAGCTGTTCTGGCCAAGCCCATGCTGCATGTGGAGTATCAGAGAGGTCTCATGCACAGCTCAGAGTAAAAAGGCAAACAAGTGGCAGCCAGAAATGTTAATATTTGCAGAAATCTCCTGGTTTTGGCGCCTGGCTGTGGGGAGCTGAAGGATGCTGGTGGAATGCAAATGTGATGGATTCTTGGCTGCCTGGAGGGTGGCATGGGGAATCTCAGAGGGCAGGACAGACTGTCTGACAGGCCTGCTCATGATGGTTCACACAAGGAGTCCTGGGGAGGGAGCCTGGGCTGAGAAGTTCAGTAGCATATGAAACTGGTCCCCTGGGATTGAGTTATTTGAGCATCCCTGGGGAAAGAAAAAAAAAATAAAAGTTAGGCCATGTTCATCCTCCTTTGCCTGTTTCAGATCTTGTTTCCCTCCCTCCATGTAGCAGGAGATGGATTTGTCCATGCTGATCCCCAGCCCTTCTCCTGGATACATGAGGGTAAAAATGACACAAACCTTCAGACTCCTACTGTCACTTCACCTGGGTCCTTTCATGGCATACTTAGGATGGTTTGAACTTGCTCAACACCTCTTGCCATCTCTACAGGGCTTTTACCTGGACCATGACTGCCAGTTCAGAGTCAGACAACTTCAGAGGCTCCAAAGCCCTGAAGGCTCTGGCTTTAGCAAAACAGCAATATCATTTTGGACTTGGAAGAAAATATTGGCAAATAATGACCACCTCTGGTCACCTTCCTCCTGCAGCTATTTATCCAAAGATACCATATCTCAGAGCATTGCTTCATTTCCTGCTTGCCTTTCTAACCGAGGCCTCTAAATCATGTCCCTGCAGCTGAGGTCACGGAGGGAAGTGTAATATCCATTAGCACTATTACCTCATCCCTTCTTCTTTCACTCTTTTATTTCTGTTTACAGCAATCCCTCTCCACTTCTTCCCTCTCCTGGTCTCAATGCAGAAAAGAGCTGGCAGGATCCAGCCTGCTTTTGGGGACATGGGGAGTCTGGGGATTTCTCCTGGACCAGCAGCACCCCACTCCTTCCTGACCAGAGATGCCAAGGGCAGTGGGAAGGGCTGGATTCAAGGTACCCCATCCTCACCCTGATAGAGTCCCTCACCTGGGGTTTTTCCAGGTCAGCACATGGAAAAGATCAACCCCAGTTTACCCCTCTGCCCCTCTTCTGTCCCACAGCTGGGCACTGCTCAGGGAGAGCCAAAGGATCCTCCAGGAGAGACTCCAGGAGAGCAGGATCCAGAGGAATCAAAATCCTTGGAGTGTATTTTAACTCAAACCAAAGTGAATCAGGGAAATCAAAATGCAAAGCTTCTTGTCCCCTGTGGAATTTCCCTGCCTGCATCTGTAGAGCTGACACAAGGGGCTGACACTGGGATCAGTTTCTTCCCCTTCCCCTCGTGTTTTGCTGACACCCCAGGGAAGGTCCCCGGCAGCTGGACCCACTGCACTGCCCACTTCATCCCCCTCCTGCAAGGCCAAACAGTTCCTCTGACACCCATCTCCAAGAATACATATTTACTGCACGGAGCAGAGAATGGTGAAGAGTTTTGGACCTAATCCATGTGCTTTGAGTCAAACCCTTCTCAACCCATGTTATCCTTCACCTCCCCAGTGCATAATCAAACTCTCCAAACACAGCGTTCCCAGCCCAGAGCTTGGAGCCTCCCGAGAGGGATATGCTAAAAAAAGAAAGAAAAGCATTACATTGCCAACTGAAGTGAGTGCTGAAAGGAAGGAGATGCCAGGAGCACTGAAGCAGGAATCCGAGACCAGGGGACGCTCGGGTGTGTGTTTTCAATCTGAGGAGGGAGACGTGTTCATTGGGAAATGACTGCCACTCACTGCTGGCTTTAGACCTTGTAGCTGATGTCCCAGAAAGTGAAATGGCCATGACAGGGACATCCCCATCTGTACTAGAACTTTCTTCTGGGATTGATGGGTTAGTGCACCGCATGGTAAAATAGTGCCACTCCTCCTTTGGCTCCGAAATCTGCATTTGCAGCTCAGACCTGCAAAGATGGAAATAAGCAATTTTACATGAGCGACAGGTTCTGTTGGCAGCAAGGGGAGTTGTTTGGGAAAACTTATAAATCAGGGGGTCCAGGACTCTGTTGGGTGCTGAAGGATGTCCTGCAGGATTGCTCCTCATGCATGCAGTGATGTTCCAAGTGCAAACATCAGCATGGGGCTGTGGCTGAGCGTGTGAGCCTGAGGGGCTGCTGGGGACAAGGCAGAGACCAACACCTGCCTGCCTGCTGTGGCCACATGCCACATGCCAGTGATCAAGCACACACAGGGTGAGAGAAAGCCTGGGAAAATCCCTCAGACAAGCAAATGAAGATGGGCAGAAATACTTTCTGCTCTAATTGCACTGCTGTAATGAGAAAACAGAGCACCAGGGGGAGGGCAGTAGCTGGACAGTGCCTGGCACATCGCCCCTTGGGGGGCATGCTCTGGTTCTGATGGTGGTTAGGAAGGAGACAGGTGGTCTGTGCAGCTCTTGTGAGTCCCTGTGTCCCCTCTCCTTTCAGTTTTATTTGCTTTTTACTTCCAGTATTGAAAGTTCTTGTGATTCTTCTCACATGTCCACCAGTGTCTGCCACTTCCCACATCACAGGGCCCATCATCAGATGACCACACAAGGATGAAAACCCTTCCTTCTCTCCTTCTTTCGCTAACAAGCCCGCAGCCCTCGTGATTTCTGAGGTAACCCACGGCTGCGACCCCAAAGCATTGGCCAGAGCTGCGTTCTGAGGTACTGTGAGCAGGGGAGGGAGAGGCCTGGAGCTCATTTCTGTGCTCTTTACTGAATGAACAGTGGGGCAGGAGCTGTGCCGCGCAGGGCGGTGCAGGGGCAGGGCAAGACAGTGCAGGAAGGTGTAAGGCCAGTGCAGGGGAGGTGCAGGGGCAGGAAAGGGGCAGTGCAGTGTAGTGCAGTGCAATGCAGTGTAGTCCAGTCCAGTCCAGTCCAGTGCAGTCCAGTCCAGTCCAGTCCAGTCCAGTCCAGTCCAGTCCAGTCCAGTCCAGTCCAGTCCAGTCCAGTCCAGTCCAGGGCATGCCGGCCTCGCACGCGCCGTCCCGCGGGGGGCGCGTGCAGCCCCCTCAGCCGGCCCGCGCGCTCGCACGCCCGGAGTGACCGCGTCACATTGCCGGGGCCCCGCCCCGCCCCCTCCGCGGGATTCCAGCCAGTGGGCTGGCGGGCGCGCGGCGAATCCGCGTCGTGATTGGTCAGCGGGGGCGTCAGTCCGCGGAGGGGCGGGGCGTGGCGGAGGCTCCGAGTTCGGTGGGTCGGAGAGTGACGGGACGGGGTGGAATGCGCTGGGCTGGATTGGACTGCACTGCACTGGACTGCACTGGGTTAGATCGAACCGGACCGAACTAAGCCAAGCACGGTGGGGTCCCTGGGGTAGCGGGGGGCCGGGGCTGCGCCCAGGGGAGCGGGCGGTGCGCACCGCGGCACTCGAGCTGAAGGGTACCGCACACGGCGGCGGCGGTGCCGCATCGGAGCCCCTCGGGATGTGGGTGGGTGCTGACAGCCCTGGGCACGGCTGGCCGCTGCGCTGGGGCCCTGTGGGGACACAGGCCGGGCCCTGTCAGACGCACTGAAGTGACGGGAAATTGAAAGTTGTTACCGTGCAAAGAGAGTGACCCTGGGCCGGGTAGTTCGGGGCTTTCCAGCGCTGCACACACCCAATGTAGCAGCTGGGCAGGCCCTGTGCCTGCCGCCCGAGGGCTGGTAACCAAACCCTGCCCCGGGCCGCAGGAGCGGCAGAAGCTCGGCCCAGTCCAGGGGAATGGGGTCTGTGTCTGGTGGTGGCAGGAAGCTCAGGGCGGGACCTGTGTGCCAGCAGGGATGGCCGGCGGGAGCCAGGACCGGAGCCTGCGGGAGGAGCTGACCTGTGCCATCTGCTGCGAGCTGTTCAGCGAGCCCGTCATGCTGGACTGCATGCACCACTTCTGCAAGGGCTGCATCCAGGGGTACTGGGAGAGCTGTGCCCAGGTGCCCTCCTGCCCGCAGTGCCGCCGCAAGTTCCCCAGCCGCGCTTTCCGCACGCACTACCTGCTCTCGGGGCTGGTGGAGAAGGTGCGGCGCTGCGGCTCCGAGGAGCACCAGCAGAAGATGCAGGTGAGTGGCTTCTGCCAGGCTGGGGACGAGGGGACAGGTGCCACATGAGCCCTGTGCAGCCACCACCCCTCCTCCCACAGGCAGTTCCCCCACTGTGAAGCCTTATCTGACTCAAATGTAGTGACGTTTGTATCTCTTCCCGATTAGTTCCTCTCCCTATTTCCTTATAGCTTTCTGTCTTTTGAACACTTTCCTTTTGCATTCGTTTCCCTCACTGCTGTGTCTGATTCCAGCCACAGCTTTGTCATTTCTCATTTAAGGACCTGGTCCCTAAGTGAGAGGGGAGTGAGAGGTGCTTGTGCCAGATGCTCTGCTTGAGGGGACAGTCCCTTCACAACATGCAGCATTTAAAGCTTGTGTAAACAGATATCCCAGGCTGGAGCTCCCAGCATTAAAAATAAATTTGATTCGTTACATGCACAGTTACTTAATTCTCAAGGCTGTGCATCAGGTGCTTGCTTTTCCTTACAGCCTTATATGAGATCCTTCTGATGCTAATCATAGGAATTGGGGACTGTTCCTGAATCACAGCAGAGTGGTGAAATGGCCTCCCTACCTTCTTTTCCTTGCTCCTGCAGAAGCACCTGGAAGATGCTTTGCAAGCTCGTCAGAAGGAGATGGAGAACTTGCTGCAGAGGAGCATGTGGTGCAGGAGGACATCTGCAGCCTGACGGTAACACCTCTGGGGCACTGTTCACAGAGGATGTGTGTATCACTTCAGCTGAGGTTTAGCTCAGCTTCCTGTAAAAGTCTAGATGAGTAACAGTGGGGATCCACACAAACTCCCCTGCATGTAGGCCCAAGCTCATCACTGCTGGATATGCAGCAGAGGTTTGGGGAGGAGCATTGCACTCATTAATGCAGTGTTTACAGACATGGTGAGTGGTGAGAGCTGTGGGCAGCTTGCTCTGGCCCTGCAGTGCTGCCTCTTTGGGAGAGCATTAACTCTTGGCAGCTCTAAAATCCTCTCAGAAGGGATGGCAGCAAAGCTGAAGGAACTGGGTCAGTGGCAGGGTTGGCACTGCAAGAGTTGTGGCCTTGTCACCAGGACAGTGTTGAGGCTCCCTGTTGGTTCAGATCTGTGAATGAGAAGAGCCACAGGCTGACTCTGCTGCTTTCTTGGGTGGCATAAAAGCATTAAAACCAAGGAAAGGGGAGTTAAAGGAAAATGGAAGTAGTTTGGAGATAAAACTGAGAGGGGGGGAAACCCACTGTCTTCTGACTTCTCATCTCCCAGCCTGTACCATTTCAAACCTCTGTCCTCTTGCCAGATGTGGAATAGACCTTTGAGATTGTTGAAGGAGTATTAGCAAATAAGCACGTGTTTTCCTGTTATTGTGCAAGAGCAAAGATGTGTCTCAAGAGTAAAGGAGCAAATCGCTGATCTGAACAGGGAGGCCCTGCACCTCCTCTGTGGTTCTGGTGTGTCAGCACAAACACCTGCTAGAGCAAGAGGAGGCTGGTGAAGCTTCAGATCTCTGAGGGAGATGGGTTTCTTGTGGGCAGAAAGGGATGTGCACTTCAGGAAGCACTCCTTGAGAAAATAATGAGAGCTAAGGTTGCACTTGGAGATTAAAAGCTTAAAGATTTAAGGAAAATAAAAAGTCATTGGCTGTCTCTTGTAAACAGGCAGGAAGGCAGTGAGAACACAACAAGGTTGGCTGGCAAATAAACAACTGGAAAAAAGTGACCTCTGGATAGAGCTGAAAGGGATTTTATCAGCCCTAATGACAGAAATTAGTTTGTGCAGCTTGTCCGTCAGGCAGCTCTGCTCAGGGTCTGGAATGATGTGAAATAAATGCAAGCTAACCTGAACAGCTGAGTCTGCAGCTCCACAAAATTGAAAGAGCTCCAGTCTTGCCCACAGGCAAATTTCTGGTGGTGTGGGAGAGGGCTGATGCTGCATGTGGGGATTTCTGGTTACAGTGATCAGGCCTTTGCTGGAGCTATTGTTTTGGGGTTTGTTAGTTTTTTTTTTTCCTTTGGCTCTGCAGCCTTGACAGTTGTCCTTGTGTCCTGTTCTCCACCCAAAAAGTCATTGCTATGTCTAAACCTCAAATTTCCAGGGCTCTGTAAGCAGGGTAAGAGGCACAGCCATCCTGTGCACCTACTTGTGGGTTTTAGCTGTTGGACTCACCTTCTGTCTCTTCCCTCAGAGAGTGTCTGGGGAGCTGAACTTCAAGATTCGGGCTGAGTTTGCTCGCCTTCATCAGATCCTGGAGGAAGAGGAGAGAGCTGTGCTGGCAGAGCTGGGGGAGAAGGAGGAGCAGTCACTGGCCCAGCTGCACAGGCACGTTGGCCAGCTGGAAGAGGGGATGGAAGTGCTGAGGAGGGACATTGAGCACGTCAGGCAGACCCTGAGCAAGGTGGAAGATGTGTCACTGCTGGAGGTGAGATGCTTTGCTGACTCTGGCAGGAGGCTGAGGGATGTTTCAGGATCTCAAATTGAAATGGGAGTGTCTTAAATTACAGCACTAGGCTGTACCCCAAAGTCGTTCTCACTGTCATCCCTCTGGATTATCTGCCCAGTCCCTTGGAGTCTGGAGACTTTAGCCACAAGGGATACAGGGATACCAGATGTGGTGGGTCTTGGGAGCCTTCCTCATTCTCCATCCAAGTGCCCAGACAGTTTTCCCCAGAATGTGGGTCCTGCTAGCTTGGTTTCCTCTCTCTGTGCTGTATGGCAGCAGGAGGCAGAACAAGAAACTTATTTGTGCAGCTGCATCAATTAGAGTGACTGCTTCTCTCTGCTTCTCACTGCAGGTGGAGAGCCTGGATATCAGGTACGTGTCTGGCATGAAAGGAGCTGATTCCCTTCTCAGGAGCTTATCTTAGTCCCTGGCTGGGACTGCATGGGAGAGGCACTTTATCTCAAGTTTTAAAAGCATCACAAATTGCTCAGGAAGTTGCTGGTGCTGTGCAAGGTGGAGGCTGATCCCCAGCATACACTGGATGCTCTTCCCAGGGAGCATCCTACGTGTTGACATGTCTGGAAGAGTGGGTAGAGGAGACAGTGGTTTGGAGTGGGTGCAAGAGCCAAGCGTGCTGCAGGAGGGAACAGACTTTGGGTGCTTCATCCTCTCCCTGCCCTTCCTCAGCTTCTTACTACTCATGAGGCTGCAAAAGTGACCCTGAGGTGCAGGTTTGTCTGAGGCTGGGAGTAGCTGAGGGCCAGAACTGCCACAGGGGGCTGTGTCCCTGTCCCCTCCCTCCCTGGAATGTCCCCTGACTCCACAGCCCGGCCTGTTCAGCCATGCAGGAATCCTGTTGGGTGTGCTGGGTGTGAGTTTGCCAGGAGTCACTGCTCCACGAGTGGCTCTGTCTTCCCTGAGCCACTCACTGCACTGGAGGCAGAGCTGCATCAGGCAGAGCAAGCAGAGACATTTATTTGTGTCCTGTCTTTACCAAATCTGTCACATGCAGCACTGTCCTGCAGCCCTGCCTGCGCTTTTCCTGCCTGCATTGGCAGTGGCTCAGCAGAGGGATTGACCCTGCCTGCCTCTGTCTGCCCCA
Source organism: Phylloscopus whistleri (assembly GCA_017589585.1). Classification (NCBI taxonomy): domain Eukaryota; kingdom Metazoa; phylum Chordata; class Aves; order Passeriformes; family Phylloscopidae; genus Phylloscopus; species Phylloscopus whistleri. The sequence goes on along the minus strand of JADMLD010001555.1, from coordinate 3,049,678 downwards.
GGCCCTCGGTGCATGTTGAGACCCAGCCTGCCCTGGACCTGCAGCACTACAGGGACAGCCACAGCGGTCCTTTGCAGTACATCTTCTGGAGGCAGATGCTGCGCTCCATCTGCCCTGGTGAGCACATCGCTGTGAGGGCTGGCTGTGGTGGGCCGGGGGTGCTCTGCAGAGGGAGTACACAGCTGGTAACATCTCCTGCTTGATGTCCCTGCAGCTCCTGCCCCACTCACCTTTGACCCTGAGTCAGCCCACCCCAACCTGGTCTTCTCCAGAGATCTGACAGCAGTGACAGAGAGGAGTCCAGCCCAGCCTGTCCCCGTCAGCCCTCGGCGCTTCAGCCGGTGCGTCAACGTCCTGGGCTCGCAGGCCTTTGACAGCGGCCGGCACTACTGGGAGGTCTGGGTGGGCAGCAAAACCAAGTGGGACCTGGGGGTGGCTGCTGAGGCTGTGGACCGGGCAGCCAAGGTCAAGCTGTGCCCGGAGAACGGCTACTGGACGCTTCGCCTGCGGAACAGGACAGAGTACTGGGCCACTGCCACCCCCTGGGTGCGCCTGGCTCCCCGCCGGCCCCCACGGAAAGTGGGCGTCTTCCTGGACTGCCAGGAGGGCACTGTCACCTTCTTTGATGCTGGGGATATGTCCCACCTCTTCACCTTCCACCAGGTCTCTGCAGAGAGATACTGCCCCTTCTTCAGCACCTGCTTCAGCGACGGGAGGGACAACGTGGAGCCCATGCGCCTCTGCCACCTGGCCCTGTGAGGGACCAGGGTGCGCTGGGGACACCAGCCTGGCTCCTGCCTGGGGCTGTGCTGGAGGCCAGTTCTGCACACACAAGCCTCATGGGTGTTGGAGGAGCTGCTTTGGTTTCAATTTTGGGAGGAAGGAGGGGATGAGTTTCTTCCCAGGTCATGTCTGCCCTCCCTTCCCTGTTCCATGGCTGTGGTTGCCACAAGGTGTTCACAGGAATTCTGGCACCCTTAGAAGCACAACCTCCTATTCCTGAGCACAGCACACGTCAGTAACAGCAGCCACAGGGCTGCAGGGGAGGTGGCTGTGGGTTGCTGGCACCTGCTGCCTCTCTGTGCCCCCACCCCTAAGCCCCGTGGAGGAGGGCAGCGGTCCCGGGGAACCATCGGGTGCCTCTCAACTTCACATCCCGACCACGGGCATGCTCTGCCGCGAGAGCTTCCCGGGGCAGGGCTCCGGGCCGGCAGCAGAGGGAGCCCGGTGCGCAGTCCAGGCACTGCAGCGCGGCTCCCTCACCTTGCTCACTATTAAAGCTCTTTAGAAAGCCAGTGGTGCCTGCTGGGCCTGCTCGGGGCTTGTGTGCTGGGGGGGATCTGCTGCTCTGGGGTGTGGCACAGCCTGGGGGCACCGAGCAGCCCGCCAGAGCCCTGCTCCAGTCCTGGCTCTTCTGTGCCTGCACACTGCTCCCACTGTTCCCACATAGTTCCTTAGAGCACTCCCTGCACCTCTTGCAGTGACTTTTCACCATTTTCTCGTTTGAGAACGAGGGAGAGAAGTTCTCAGAGCCTAGCCTTGGTCTTGGGCTACAGCATTTTAAGATTTCACCATCTCTGGCCTGGCTGGGTCTTAAGGATTTGTACATATGAAAAATGGCAAGTTCCAGTTCTTTCCAAATTCAGCAAGAATGTGGCTCTTTCTCTGTCAGCCCCCTGTGGCCCTGTTGGCAGCACTGCACCTGCAGGAGGGCAGGCAGGGGTCCCTGGAGGGGGCAAGTCAAGGGGGTTTGGCTGCTGTGGTTTGTGCCCAGGAGGTGCTGGCAGTGTCTCTGCCTCATGAGTCAGCAGAGGTGCTGGGATGGGTCCAAGCCTGGCTGGTGGAAGTGGTGGGTGGAAGGGAGGATGGCAATGCCTGGGGTGGGTGGAAATGTCATATTTTTCCCACCCAGATCCATTCCAGGCTCAAAGCAGAGGCCAGAGCTCCCCAGTACTGTGTAGTCCCCAGTGCTGGCTGGAGCCAGACACCTCCAGCAGAGGCTCAGCTTTCTGTGGTGTGGGCAGGGCCAGGTGCGAGGCTTTCCAGCTCCCACAGCTGGCACAGGGACACTTGCCAAAGCAAGGCTTTCACTGGCCATCTGCCTGCCCAGCAGGGGTGGCACAGGGGCCCTGTTCCCCTGTGGTGCCACAAGGGACGTTGCCTCTCCTGAGCACCACTGCTGCAGTGTGCCAGGGCTGGGAGTGCCTAATGCCTGTGCCAGGGCAGGAGAAGCCAGAGGTGAGGATGTCCTGTGCAGGGTTCAGGCAGATGTGTCCTGTGCAGGAGTGCTGACCACAGCCCGGGGCTGCTCCCAGTGCTTGGGAAGCCTCTGCTCTGTGCAGCCTTGCTCGGGGGTTGGGTGTGGAAGGGATGCTGGGGGTTTGTGCTCCCTCCTGGCTCTCGGTTTGCCTTTAGCCAGTGAGTGCTGAGCCCGTGAGCTGGATTCAGCCTCCTCTCCCAGCTCTCATCTCCTCCTCCCGCTGCCCCACAGCTTCAGCTGAAATAAGAGTGGAGAAGAAGGAGCTGATGGCTTGGAAATAGTGCAGCGAGCCGGGCTGTGTTACCCCCTGCAAGGGCTGGGAGCCTCTGGAAAGGTGAGGCTGGTTTGATCACTGCAGGAGTTAGGCTGGGGAAAGCTGAACCCCATCAGCTCCCCAGCCTGCCCCAAAGTGCAGCCAGGTCCGGCTGGGCAGCAGCAGGCAGCGTCCCCGGGGTGTGAGGGGAAGCGGATCCGCCCGGCACTGGCAGGGGTGAGCACAGCCCGGCTTTGTTGTCTGCCAGCTCCCGCTGCCCAGCGCTGCCGTGTGCCGTGTGCCGCTGCCCTGTGCTGCGTGGGTCAGCGCCCAGGCTGCCACAGCGGGTGCCACTGCTGCCACCTCCCACACCCTCCCCGTGCCTGAGGCAGAGCTGGAGAGCAGCCAAACCTGCTTGTCCCAAGTGCTCCTGAGGAAGCATGTCCTGCCTTCTCCTGCTGGGCTGTGCGTGGTGCGCTGCTCCCGGGCACAGCCACATTTTGGGGTATAATGTCCTTACCTGGCAAGGCTGGGCAGGCAGAGCAGCTCCTACGTACAGGGAAAATGCTGCTCTGGGCTGCCGTGTGTGCAGCGTTAGCCCAGTGGGGAAATGCAGTCTGCCACTAAATGCTGCCTGAAAAACACATTTCTCTGACAAACCAGGGCACCGTGGAGTAGGAACCATAGGTGTTAATGCAGTGACTACCTGAGCTGGGCCTAGGTTCAGGCAGGAGGGGATAGGGATGGGAGAGTGGGCACCATGGGGTTAAAGCACCCTCACCCCAGCATCCAGACTGCACCTGCCAGGGCTGGCTCTCACCGACTTCTCCCAGGCTGTATTTTTCTTGTGGGTTACTCATTGCTTCGTCCCTGGGTGTTCCCAGAGCCACCCCAGTGTCCCTCTCCCATAGTTATGCTAGGGCTGGGCAGTGTCCAGCAGCTCCTGCCTTGGCAGCCTTCTGTGATCTGTGTGTCTCTTTATCCAGTGCTTTGGGGAAGCCTTTGCTTCCTCGGGTCCCCCCACGTGCTGGAATGGGGACAAGATTTTAAAATAATATCCTTTTGTTTCCCAGGGCCGCAACAATGGAAAGATCCCGTCGGTCCCACAGTCGCCCTTGCGTTTGTGATGGAAAATTCCCCGCCGTGGCGGGGCGAGCCCTCCCCGATGTCCTGCGGGTGCTGCCATTAGATGGCAGCATGGACGGGCTGCTCCGCCCGCACCGTGCCACCTTCGGGCTGCGGCGGGGCGAGGATGCCAAAATCCCTTGACTTTTGGGGCTCCAGAAGATGCCTGTCCCCGCAGCCCGGGTCAGACCCCCTGCTCCTCTCGCACTCAGCTTCTCCAACACCCTCTGACTGTGCACTTCGGCCAGCGGCTCGGTGGTGCCGTGGGATTCAGTCCTCTGTCACTGTCCCTCACGACCTCACCGCTCAAGGGCACTGACCCCGATGCTGTCCCCAGCGTGGGTGCCCTGTCTCTGATTACAGCCCTGTCACTGGGGAGGGGTCTGATCCCGCAACTTCAACCCTTCACTCCTTAGTGCTGGGCAGTGCCACCCCTCTGAGACATTCCAGCTCTCCCTTATCATGGCAAGTTTTGGAAGTCTCTCCTCAAACCTGAAGGGGCTTGGACACCCACCTGGGGTGAAGGGACACGGCTGCTTTCTGCTCTGCTGAGATCCAGGAGGGAGTGATCCAAGATGAGTGTGCTGACGAGTGATGGAGTTGGCACTCTCTGGGTTTAAAACTCATTAATCAGGATGGGGAGAGACAGATAAAATAAATTCTGTGGCTTAGAGTCCCTCTGAGGGTTCCAGGAGAGGGACAGGGCAATTTCTTTTGTGGGTTTGGCAACATGAGCAGTTGACTACACCAAAAGTTTTCCTGCCTTTTTGAAGCCACGAGCACATGGCTTCACTCAGGCTCTTCCTTCACTGCCTACAAGAGAGCGTAATTAATAATCCTCTGGAGCGCAGCGCGGGGCCGTGTTAATTTATCCGTCCAGCGCTCCTTGGGCGCACAGGCAGCTGGCCAGGGCCGTGCCGGCTGTGCCACCGCGCTCCCAAAGCTCTGCCATCGCCTCCGTCTGTGGCGCATTCGCAGCCAGCTCGCTCCGAGCCGGAGCCGCTGTCGCTGGCAGCGCTGTGGGGGCAGCGCCGCTGGCACCGCTGGGGCGGCACCGCTCGTCTGCCAGCGCCACGGGCGTGTGGGGCTTTGGTGTGTGCCAGAGAATCGTGCGGGTGCCACACGGAGCCGTGCTGAGGGACAGCGTGGCTGTTCCACGCCGCTGGCACTGTGCACGCATGGCCAGCCTGAGTGGGGGGCCCTGCTGCACCCCCGCTGAGTAAGGGTGCAGGTGTGAGCACACGCAAGTGCGTGTGTGTCTTTGTGTGCCCCAGGGAGTGCGGGAGGAGGGAGGTTCAAGGCGTGTGTGCAGGGGCTGTGTGCCTGGGTGCGTGCCTGCAGGTGTGAGGTGTGGAACCGAGGGGGTCACAGACATGAAGGGGTGTGTGCAGGCAGGTGCGAGGTGTGTTCCATCGCGTGGGGTGCGTGTGTGCTGTTGTTGAGAGCGTGTTCGTGTGCATTCCCTCTGCCCCGAGAGGCCGGGATGTGCACCCAGGCATAGACAAGAAACAGGCGATGTGCAGGCATTCTCACACGAGTGCAGGGTGCACGCAGGGTGCACACAGGTGTGAAAATACACGCAGGTGTGGGGGTGCTCACGAGCCCGTGGGTCAGGGATGATGCAGACCCACGCACTCGGGTGGGGAACACACTTGCCCCCCGGATGCAGGGGATGCAGACCCACACACACAGGCGGAGACACCCAGGTGTGAAGGGATGCGCAAAGCCCCGCTGCTGCGGGGAGCGCGGATTCCCCGTCAGCGCCCGGAGCTGCAGGTGCGCTCCCCCCAGCCCCCTCTGCCTCCCCGCCCACCCCTCCCCGTCCCGCCCCGCCCGCCCGGCGCCCCGAGGCTCGGCGGAGGGCGGCGGGCGGCCCGGGCGGGCGGAGGAAAAGGAAACAGCCCCGGTGCTCCCCGCCCGCCGCCGCCGCGCGTCGCCGCAGCTGGGGCGCGGCGGGAGCAGAGCTCGGGCGCGGGGCGCTCGCACCGCTCCGCATCGCACGGACCTGCCGGCAGCCCCGGAGATGAGGAGAGTTTGCACGCTGCCCCTCTGGCTCTGGCTCGGCATTGTCTCGGAGGCAGGTGAGCTGCCGGGGCTGCGGGCTGCCCTGCCCGCTCTGATGCCCGTTCCGCACCTGCGGGCGCGCTGGGGACGGGGCTGCTCCGGCGGGACGGGAACGGGACGGGACTCGGCGCCTCCGCCCGCGTGTCCCCCAGACCCCGCCGGGACCCGCGGTGCCCGCCGCGGCGTCCCTCACCCAGGACGGGGATGTGCCGTGCCCTGGCGCCGCCCGTCCCGGGTTCCCCCATCCCCGGCTGGGACCGGCGCTCCCGGTCCCGGCGACCCCAATCCCCGACGGGGACCGGCGCAGTCCCCCTTGGGGTGCCCCGTCTCAGACCGGCGCTGCCCGACCCATCCCCGGCCAGGAGGCGCCGCGGTGCCCGCCCGGGTGTCCCCGACGGCGGTGACAGCGTGCCCGCAGCCACGGGATGGGACGGGACGGGAGGACCCTGCTGCGGTCCCCGCGGGCTCGGGGGCCGCGGGGAGCCCACGCCGTGCTCGGGCTGCGAATGTCTCGCTGCGAGCGGGGAGAAACCGCACGGGACCCTCGCGGGAGGGATGTCGCTGCACGGGGATGCGCCCGGCTGGAGGGCAGGCTGGAGGCCAGTCCCGGCTCTGTTTATTTGTTTTTTTTCACGCACAGAGTCATTAATTTGTGTGTGCCGGGGAGGAAGGCGCGAGGAGGCGGGGGTCCGTGCGAGGCTGTCCAGCCTGCCTGTCCCAGCTCTGGTCCGCCTCGGAAGTCACCCGAGGCAGATCCCAGTGAAATGCTTTCCCTTCCCGTAGCACTTCTGTGGCAAAAGGCTGTTGGGCAGAGAGTGCAGAACCACGGCAGAGATGGGGCTGCAATGCCCTTCCAGCAAGCAGAGCCCGTGAGAGAGGGCAGAGCTGGGTGGGCACTGCCAGGGCAGTGGGGACAGGGCACCCCACCAGATACTCCCAGAGAAGCTCTTTCTTGCACGAGTAAAGCATTTATAGCCCAGATCAGAGCAAGACTGAAAGAAAGTTAGTAATGGTGGAAGCTTGCAACGTGGGGAAATGAATTTTGGGACCACAAATAGAGTTTTCTGTAGCATCAGCCTAGTGACTTGCTACCATCAGTGGCATTTGCTGCTATCGTTGAAGTGAGCTCACGGGAGAGCTGCAGGTGTGGCATGAACAGCATCACCAGCAGTGATGGCAGTCTTCTGTGACAACCACTGTCAACCTGCTCTGCCCAAAAAGCTGCTGATGGCTTTGGTGTCAAAGGACACAATGGGTGGCCGGAGCTCAGGGGATGCTCAAGCAGCCTGGGCAGAAAGGAACCTGCTGCCGGTGGCATTGCAGTGGGAGCAACTGTTCAAAGCTCTCTTGTTAGCAATTTGTAAAGCACGCTGTAGCTGCTCCCGGGTTCTTTCATCTCCTGGAGGTGCAGGAGCAGTGCCTGGGAGGCTTTGGCCAGTGCAGCTGTGTGGCCTCGTCGGCACAGGGCTGAGCAGAGCTTTGAAGCTCTCGGTGCTGCCTGATTAGTGCAGCGATGAAGGGCGATGTGGAGCTCAACTGGGGGATGGTACCGTGGGGATTTGCTTCCCCTCCTTCCATTCTGTCAATGAGGATAATTTGTCAGTGTGTAAAGGATGCACAAATTTCTCATTAACCATAATCCCAATGGGGTGCAAATATTTGCTCCCCTTGGAAGCAGGGATGTGTGTGTGAGGCTGTTCCACCTGTGAAGGATGAAATAATCATCTCAGGATCATGAAAGGTCTGTTCTGGCACCACAGTGCCTGTTTAAATGGGCCAGCGTTAGAGGATGCTGTGTGTAAGAGCACAAAACTCTTACACATTCCAGCTCCACGGTGCTCCCAGGATGGAGCTGGGGAGCTGCCCTGGGCAGGCAGCGAGGTGGGGACAACAGGCAGAGGTTCAGCCCCAGCATTTTGATCATCTTGGCCTCTCAGGGTAACTCTTTGTGAGTGGTGATGAGACCATGTGCTCCCTGAGCCACCATCTTCTGGACACGGATCAGTGCTGAGCCCCCCGCAGCCGAACAATCCCGCTGGGGAAGGGGCCGTGCCTGTGCAGGACCCGAGCCGCTGGCATTGGCTGCCGCTGCCTGCTCCCCTCTCGGATCACACAGAATTCCCGGCCGGCTGCTCGGACAGCCCCGCGCTGACCGTGCCAGCAGCAACAGTTGCCTGTGCAGCTGGGATTTGAAGCAGTTGCTTTATTGCAAGTAATAAACATGGGCCGTTTCAGCAACACCCTCTCATTCAACAGCCCTGACTGCACAGCAACCCCACCAGGCTCGACCCACAGCAATGAGCCAGGGCCTCCGAGGGGAGTGGGTGTTTGGAGGGATGCAGCCCGGGGTCCCTGGGGGCTGCCAGGAGGGGACAGCCACACTCCTGTGCCCTGCTGTCTGCTTAAGGATGATTTCAGATGAGTGAGCTGCAACTACTGCCCTGGGATTTGGCTTGGGCACGCGAGCCCGCGGCTCACTGCCTGCACAAACACCCACCAGGGCGTCACTGAGCTCAAACTGACGTCTGGTCAGAGGGACACTCCCCCAGCAGCACAATGTCCCCAGCTAGTGTAGGCAGGGTGGACGGGGCTTCCTCCAGTGTATCCCGTTCCACTCTGCTGCGTCTCTCCCATGGGCTTGCTCCATGCAGGATCACGGTCCCCAGGGTTTCTCTTGGCCCTGCGTTGTTGCGGTGTTTTCCGGGGCAGGCGTGGGAAGGGCAGGTGCTCCCAGCCAGCCAGGAGGGAACAGGCTGTTCCCGGCATCCCGAGGCAGTTCCTGGAGAAAGAAGGGGAGAGCGGGATCCCACGGGAACGGCAGCAGGAGGGAGGGGACCGTGGCCAGGGAGCAGTTTCTCCAAATCCATAGGGGACATCCACCAACCATCAGGAGGTTGCCTTGCAGAGCAGGAGGGGGCTCTCGGTGGGTCCCCAGGTCTGTCCATTTCTCAGCAGCTCTGAGGAGCAAGGTGAGCCCTGGGGATAGCACCTATCTCACCCACCTTCTCCTCAGCCACTCCAGCTGGCACATCAGAGGTGACTTTGCATTCAGCCTGCTGGACTGAAACAGCCCCAAAACAATGGGTGCAAGGGGACTCCTCACTCCCAGTTTGGGGGCCTGTGCATTTAAACCAGGTGGAGGGGGAAGCTGAAATAAGCTGGGGGTGATGGGGAGGTCCTGCAGGTGCAGGGAGAAGCAGAAAGCCCTGTGATGGCCAGACCCCACAGGCTCCACTGCCCATGGAAGGTGGGGAGCCAGCAGTGCTGGTGGTTTCCGTGTGAGGGATGACTAAAGCCACAGGGCTCTTCCGCTGGGGAAGACAGGCTGGGGCATTGTGACTGAGGGCTGCAAAATCACAGCTCGCCTGTGAAGGCAGTTCCTGGTGGATTCCTGTGTTGGGAGCATGGTGAGAGGCTGCTGGCTTGTTGCACGCTGCTGAGCAGCAGTGGAGCTCACCTTCACAGGGCCTTGTGGGTGTGAGATGTTTGCCTGTGTCCATGGGCAGTTGTGCATGGAAAAATGCATGGGTTTGCAAGGAGAAAATCCACGGGTGGTTAGTTCAAGATGAAAGCCCCCCTTTCCCACCTTGGACTGTGAGCCACAGGTGCCCAGTGCTGTGTTTTGGCTTGACCTGCCCCAGCTTCCCCTGCAGCTCCAGCTGGGTGAGGGGCAGCAGCCAGGTACATGTCCCACTCCTGCTGGGTGCTGTGGGGGGATTGTGACCTCCTAGTGCATGCCACGGTTTTCCGGGGAGACCAGAGCTGAGCATTGCCCTGGGCCAGAGCTTTTGTCCTTCATTAGGAAAAGAAATACTGCTGCAGCTGCACTGGCATCTAGTGACTGGTTAAATGAATTCCAGGGGTTTTATTGCCTCTGGCTATCCCAGACCTTTGTTTCTCGTTTCACGTTGTTAAAAGAGGGGGTTAGCCAGGTCCCAGGGGGGCTTTTTCTCTTTGGTCAGAATAGTTCTGATGTTTTCGGCACAGCATTATTGCCCATCTGCGGTGCCTCATTGTTAAGGCAGAATAGTGGAAGCGGAGGTGGCCTGTGGTCAAGTCGGCGAGGAGGCACAAGCCCTGAGCCCAGCGTGGCTGCTCCTTTTGTCGAGCAAATCACTCCATCTCTAGGTGCAAGTTCAGCAGAAGGAGGGTGAAAAACCCGGCCCTGCAGCAGCCGGTGCTGAAACTCCCACAAAGTTTTATAAGCTGAGGATATTAAGTGGGGAGTCTTGGAGTCTCTCCTGGAGTCGTTTCCCTGCTGAGGTAGCAAAAACAGGTTTTAGCCAGTGACTTGTATTTCACCTTACAACTTCTCCCACGAGTGAATTGTTTTTCTTGCTGTATTTCTGCCCCCTCCTTCCAGGGTGAGGATCCCTCGTGCAGCCTTTGTGGCCAAACCTGGAGGTGCCATGGGACAGACGTCATGTGCTAATGAGGGAGGATAGGTTTAGGGGGTCAGGAAAAGACTCTCCCTGGGCAAACAGGGAGGACAGGGTGATGGGGGAAGGCAAACTTAAGTGCTGTGGTCTCCTGTATCTGAGCACGTAATAACCCAGCAGCTGCTGCTCCCCTGCTTGCGTTCTGTGCAGTGAAGGGCAGCAAGGACCCCAGGGCTGTTCACAGGAAGGGGCACGTGGATGGCAGACTGTCCTGGTCCCTGTTACTGATGAGCAGAGCCCTGGAGTGAGCAGAGAGAAAAAGGAGGTGAAATTTTACCTGTCTGCAGCAGCCAACCCAGGGCTGGTTACAACTCCTGGCAGAGCCTGGGAAACCCCAGTTCTGTTTCAGAGGAATTGGTGAAAGAATAAGCTTGACTCTGCTCCTGGTGGAGGTGCATGCAAAGAGGGAGGCGATGGAGCAGCTCACTGATGGTTTTGGGACCTGTTGTCTCTGTGTGAGGTATAGCTGCCCACCCATGTGCAGGTGTGGAGGGGTTAAGCCTTCCCCTGGCTGTGGCTGCAGCTGGCTGGGAAAATGCCAGCCAGTGCACCAAGTCTGCCTGCCTCGGTCTGCGGTGCCAGCAACAGTGACACAGCGCCCAGGCTCCGTCCCACCATGGCCACACCACCCTGCCTGGTGAGACCACCTGCTCAGCAGGCTCTGGGAGCCAGGGTATCCCCCAGGGAAGGGTTAAGCGAAGAGGAGCAGTGCCAATGCCAGGCTGGGTGTCCAGGTTCTCCCTTGGCGGAGGTCAGTGGTGGTTCATGGGAAAGGAAAAATTGGCAGCTGGGCCGGATGTCCCTGCATTTCCCCTCTTCCTGCAGCCGCCTGAACGATGTTCCTTATTTAGCTTTCCTGACGGACAGGAGGAATCTGATGGCGGAAACTGTCACTGCCTGATAACAGTTCAGGGACCCCTTTATGATGGGCGGCACGGCAGGGAACGGGGCAGCGCTGCCCTGGCGGGGAGGGGACAGCCAGGCCTGCCCTTTGCTCCGGGTTCTCGGGGACAGCCAGGCAGGGTGGGAAGGGCACTCACAGCCTTCCCCTTTAGGCTGCTCTGTGTACAAACCCCCTCAGTGCTGCTTAAAAGACTCTCAAGATCAAGAAGGGATGGTGTGTGTCTAGACATCTGTAATACTGCCTTTTTTCATTCTTTTTGGTGAGGCATCTGAGCCGGTGGAAAGGGCCATGGATGGGCAGAGGGGAGGCATGGAGCAAAGCCACCCAAGGTCTGAGACCAGGTGAGGCCTTGTACTCCCTGGCAGTAGGGATGTGTAGGGCAGCCAGGGCTGGGATTCTCCAGCAGGAGCTGGAAGTGATGACCAGTGCCACAAGTTGAGCACACACATCAGTACTGGGAGCAGATCCCATATAAGAGTACACTGCTCAAACAGATGAACACAGCAAAGGAGTTGTCCCTCCATGTTTTATTGTCCACAACTTTCTTTCCGTGGAAGATGGCATCTCTTAGTGTCTGAGCCATTCTCCTATATGTGCCCACAGTGACCAGCCTCAAAACCACAAAAAGTCCTGAAAAACAGCTTGTATGTCAATGTATCCATTGATTTTTGCCTTGCATCTGTGGAGGCCACCAGGCTGCTGCCATACCAGTAACAGCATCGTTTCCATGGCAATTAATGTACTTTAAAAGGGCAGAATGTACAGCAAGACTGTATTTACTCAAGAGCAAGCCCCAAGCAAAACAGCCCCTGCCACTGGCCAGGGCATTGTCCTCTCAGTCTGTGGATGGCCAGGTTGGCATTGCTGAGTTTTGCATTGGGATGCAGGACTTGGTGAGCTGGTTCAGCCAGGAACAGGGCTCCCACAGACCTGTGCAAAGGCTGTGCCACAGACTTGCACTTTGAGACCACCATTCCTCTGCTGCTCAGAGTTCTGTGTTCCCTAGGGTGGTTAGAGCTGCACACTCCAAAGTGTGCCTCTGTTTCTGTCTTAGCTGAGGAATGTTAAAAATCTCACTGCAAGATGCAAAATCTCAGCAGGAGCTCACAGGGGTTGTGTCAGTTCTCTCTGAGCCATCCACTGTCTGACCAGGTCACCCACATGAGTATCCATGAGTTGCAAGACTGAGGTTCAGGTCATCAAACCATGGTGGTACCTCAGAAGCCAATGCTTCTCACTTCAGCTGAGTTCAGATCCCTTTTGTATTTGCTTTCTGTCACCAAGCAGCACAGGCAGAGAGACTGGGGCAAAGGGAATTGCTGTCTGTCCGTGTGTGTTCCTGTGCTGCTCAGTCTGTGTCACAAGTGTGTGCAAAGCTGGTGGACATGGGAAGGGAGCAGAAGCTCCTGCTCCAATCCCCAGTACATGTTTCAGATGGCCATGCTGAGGATGAGGTGCTCTTGGGGAATGACAGGGATTTGCATCCTTCTGGCTATTTTGAGGCAGAAAAAGCAGCAAAATTCATTTTGCAAGTTATTTGTTGAAAGTTATATGTGTTTCTTATGGTGTCACTTTCTAGCATGTGTCATTGCAGTGAGATGAGTTAACTTTCTGCTGTACTTTCCTGGGCAGGAGTCATCTCACCCATTCCCTTGCATAAAAGTTTGGTGTAGAGCCCAAGGCATTTGCTCTGTGCTCAGCAGGGGGGAGAAAGGCTTTATTGGAGATGCTCCAACCTGTCCTCAAGGAGGCGTTGAAGGAGGTGATGGCTGAGCCAGCTCCCAGCCCACATGGTGTCTGCATGCATCCATGTTCCCAAGACTGGCTCTGTGCCTCAGCCAGGTTGCATTTAACCCCACAATTCCCCCCTCCTCCTCACTGGCCACTCCAGCTCCCTCCACCTCAGCAGCTCACAGCTGCATGAGGGGACTGGCATGGTCTGGCTGAGGGTAAAATGAAAGAGCAACATCAAAACAACTGACGGCCCCAGCCTTGGGAGACGAGGCCAGAAGGAGGCTGGGAGGCAGTGGGATCATGTGGAGTGAGCAGTAGACAAAGGAAGGAAGTTTTTATTACTGGGCCAAATCCTGAACTCCTTCAGTTGTATTTAGGCCAATGTCTCAGTGACTTCAGTGGAGCTTGGTCTGAGTAAAGAGAGAAGGAAGAGGTTCAGAATCTGGCCCCTGAATAATTGTGTCACATGGGAAGTTTATAAAGAATTTGCAAGCTCACGGTGGCTTTGCTGAGCAGCCAGTGGTCGCCAGTGAGCAGCACCCCTGGCACCCAGGCCTCCCCCTGGGTCACTGTCCCTGTCCTCTCTGGGTCCTTCCCCATCCTGCAGCAGGTTCTCCATTCCAGCTGCTGGCAAGGCAAGCTAGAGCTTGGCAGACCTTGCAGGGCACAGTGAGGTGCCCCGAGCTGGGCAGTGGCTCCGCAGGTTTATGAAGGTCTGTCTGCACCTTCACAAGACTCAGGAGACCCATGGGAGGGTTTTGGGGTCCTCCATCATCCTTCTGAATCACAGAGGCACTTGAGCTCTCTGTGTAGCAAAGAAATCTGTAAAAGGTTTACTGGTTTTATTTATTTCACGAAAAAGCATGGGGCTGTGTAGCAGAACCTGGAAATTCCTCCGCTAAATTCCCAAACTGATTGGGGGCACCATGTACGTGTGTGCACAGACACATGGGTGTGCTGACAGTGAGGTTCAGCTCCAGACTTAGCTCTCCATCTCTGACTTGTTTTCCCCATTTCTGAAATACTGGTGTCCACTGAGATGGATGCTAGATGTACTGGCCTAAAGAAATAAATACTGACATAAGTGCGGGTCAAGCCAGTAGTTTCCATGAACAACAGTAAATCTTGACATTTACTGAGGCAGGGAGGTTGGGCACGAATGGTGGTTTATGCTCAGATTTGGAAGCTGCCAGCTCAGAGTGATGGCAGCAAGCGCAATCGCACCCAGCAGAGGTGACGGCATCCAGCGCCCACAGAAATCCATCACTCACACCCTGCAGCAGCCCAGCCCCAGCAGAGTCCCCAGAGGGGCGTAACTGGCTCTGAGTGGCCATCAGTCCCTTCCCCACACTGCAGCCCCTGGCCCTCAGAAAGCAAAGGGCAGAGGTCTAACAGCATGTCCCAGAGTGTGGCAGGCAGCAGCAGAGTGGGATGCTCCCATGGGAGATGCACACATCCACACCAAGGAGATCACTCACCCCTGGGCAAGCAGTGCATGGTCCTTGTGCTGGGATGAAGCACGGGGGAAGAAACTGCCTTGCCTCCAAAAGGAGTTACCTGGTGATGCCTTGTAAATCAATTTAGTTAACAGAGTGTGCATCTGGGCCTGATGCCTCCTCACGGGGTTTGTTGGCTGTTGCCAAACTGTCAGACTTGGCAGATCCTGGGCTCTAAGTGCTGGCTCTGGCAGTACAGCTAATGCTGGGATGGGATCAGGGCATATCCTGGTCTTTCATCTCTCTGTGCTGTGACATCCCAGTGTGCAAGGGAAGGGCAGTTGCAGCATATCCTGTAGTGCCCTGTTCTGGGAAGGCAGACTCAGACCCAGGATGTGTCTCCTTGGGTGACAGTGTTGAAGTGGGATTTTCCTCACCATGTTTGCTTACTCCTGTGCTACAAGGACTGACAGGGTCACCACTATTAGTGCTGCACTGAGTGTAGTGTGGTGTCCACAGTTTAGACATGAGGATGGAGTCTGATGTTCCTTGAAGCCCCTGTATTGCAGGGAAGCAGGAACCTTTCCAATGATGTTGGTCACACCAGGATTGTGTCCAGCCCAAGATGCAATCCTTGCTGCCAAGGTGCCTGCTTTACCCAATGCTGACCCTCCACAAGGTTCAGCATTTCACAATATTTATGGCTGTTCCTCACCCTTGGCTGCTTAGACAAATAAAGCTTGATGCAGCTGAGGCAGTTAATCCCTGGCTCTCCAGCCTCCCATCAATAACAAGGAGTGGGTGGCATTTGAAAGAATGCACTGGGGGAGAGGGGGGGTGCTGGGATCTATTTTTTATATGGAGGGGGAAATCCAAGCCTGCCTCCATTGAAGATAAGCAACGTGGCTGGGCTGAGCTCTGGCTCAGAGGTTTTAGTGGTGATAGAAGGCAGGAGACTCCGCACAGTGTTGGCCCCATGGTAACCTTTGCCAAAAGAAAAACACTTCTTAATACAATAGTGATTAAAAAAAAAAAAAAAGAAGAAAAATAAACAGGACCCCACATGAACTTAGGAAACCTGTTCTGGCATAAAGAGAGATGTGTATGATGAAATGAACCTGAATGGCACTTGGAAGGACTCTGGCCTCCAGACCCACATGTCTGGAAGTGGGGAAGGGCCTGTGTCTGTCCCGGCCCCTTCGGTCCGGTGTGGTCCCAAAAAACCCCTACTCCCAAACCAAGCCAATGCAGACCAAGCCAATATGCCTTTTCTTCATCCACACCTTGAATTCCCAGGGGGCTGGAGAGGCCATCACCAGCCTTGCCCCAAGGCTCTGAGCATCAAGCACCTCATGGTGACCAAGCAGGGAGAGCCGAGGAAGCGTTGTGTTGTTTCTTTAGCACCGTTTCCCTGTTGGTACTTGTGCTCCTTGGCTGGAAGTCATTAGCATGTGTAAACGCTTCCTTCCCATCCCGTCTGCTTGCGTGCTCTTCCCACTGCGCTGCGTGGCAAGGGAAGCACCTTGGAGCAGGAAAACAACAGTCAGCCTCTGCGCACCAACAGAGAGTAACTGCGTGTTTCTGGGACTTGGTCACCCTGTTGTAAGCTATTTTTAAAGAGCAGAAGGAGGAGGTTTAGGTTCTTGGCCTTCAAATAGCGCCAGAGTCCTACACCGCCATTGAGGCTGGGCGTTTCTTTGTAGGAATTGTGTTGTGATATACAAAGTGTGACATTTCCAACTCAGCCTTTCTTGGAAGGGAATTAAATTAGTTTCATAGCTGTGTGAGGGGTGTTATATGGAGGTGGAGAGAGCAATCTGTGCAGATGTTAAACAGCCAGCTAATCTCCAGTGACGCGAATGCCCCAATACACTTTGGCTCTCAGAGATGATGATTATCATCTCCTGCTGCAGCGGCTCCTGGCTTGTGGTCATAGCTGTGTGCCAAGAGAAACTGAGAGCGTGTGCATCTGTAACTTGCCATCAATGCCCTGGACAGCCCCACAGGGCCAGACTTCCTTCCACTGCCATGATTCTCTGCATCTTCAAGTCTCTTTGCCCAGTATGGAGCAGATGGGATCTCTGACCCAGGGCTGAGGTGCAGCCCAGCAAAGTCCTGTGTGAGGGGAGAGCTTTGCTGTGCTCTTTAGAGCCCATCCCTCCTGGGGATTCTGCAGAGAACAGAGTAAGATTTCATTTAACCACATCAGGGAAGGCTCTGGGTTTGGGCAGCTCTGGCTGCTTTCAGGAATGGCAGAAAGCCAAGCTAAGCTGCGCAGTGGAGGGTTGAAATTTCTTATCTCCTACGTGCTGTAGGTGCATTTACCTCAGGGATCCCACCCCCCGTCCTGCTCGCACCGAGGGCTCTTAGATCTGCAGCGAGCGCTCAGAACTCCTCCGTCAGCCCTCACTGCTTGTGTCTGACCTCGTACCTGAGCCTTCCTTCCTCTGCCGCTACCTCTGATGACTAATTCTCCTTTGAAGAGTCTGTGCCTGTGATCTTCCTGGCTCCCCTTGTGCCCACCCCACCCAGGGTCGTGCCAACACTCGTGTGTGCACGTGCAGGTGTGCACAGAGAGACTGCGCAGGGAGGAAGGCTCGTGCTCCCCAGGCAGCAGCTCTCTCTATACCCCTGATCACTCTTCCCTTTGCTTTATTATTATTATTTTTAGATTATTTTCAGCGCTTGAAGCCTCCTCTTTGATAATCAGGAAGTTTAAATTCCTCCTGCATTTCGCTTGTGCTTCCTACTTTCTGCAACCATCCTCATCTAATGTAGCTTTTTCATGTTGCATTGACTCTGGGCTAAATTAATTTTCTTTGTTCCCTGTGTACCTTTAATTAGAAGGAATAAGGATTCCTCCTTTCTTGTACCAGTATACATTTTTCCAAGTCAGAGCAGCCCAGTTTCTGCTGCCCTACCCTCTGTGGCTCAGGCAGGGATGGAGGTACATGGAAGATGTAAGACAGCCTTCCAGGGAGCCTAGAGCAGATGGGGAGGTGAATGCAGGTTTTCCAAGGCCAAGATAATCATCTAATTGCAAAACTATTTTTTCCCCACTTACCCTGTTTATCAATCAGCCTCTCTTGCACCCCGCAGCTGGAGATCAACTTGAGGGTGATCTCTGTGCTGCAGAGAACAGGCACTGCCAGCTCCAAGGCAGCTGTTTGGTTTGAGGGCTCTGGGTTGATTTCAGTTCACAGCTAAGTAGCAAACATCTGGATGCAGACTCCAGGGACATGAAAATGGAGGACCAGGTCTTTTCCACTTGGTACATTGTCTCCCAGTGCAGCTGCAGGGCTTGCAGACCCCTGAAAAAGCCCAGCACAGTCAGTCTGGCACAGCAGGCTGGGCAGGGGGCAGGCAGGGCACCCCAGGCTTTGCTTACATGGGGGAAACCCGTCCTGAGTGGTGTACAGGGTTTTTTCAGTGTCCTGCTCAGTCTGTCCATAAGCCAACAGTCTTGGGAAGAGTTAAACTTAAAAGGCCAGCAATTAAGCCCACACACATGAAGGAAAAAGCAAACCTGTGACTTGTTCTTTTCTTTCCAAATGCTACTGCCCTTTTCTCTCCGTGCTCAGTGCCGACCCTCGGGCTCTGTCTGCCTTCCCGGTCAGCTGCCTCTGCCTCCTCATCTCCCAGTGAGAGTTGGATGCTGAGGCCTCAAATAGCTTGAACTCCATCTTCCCCCAACACCACACCTGCAGCTTGCTTTGGCAGGAATTCACCTGAGCCTCTGGAAATGGCTCATGATGGAGCTGTAGTTGATGATGTTGAATCCGAGGGTCTCTCTCCACTGTTTCTCAGGCTTTTCCCTTCCTCTGTGTTCATGCAGCAAAGTCCAGGTGCTGTGGGTGAAAGACTCTGCCCAGGTGCTGAAACTGGTCTTGGCTTTTCCTGGACTGCCAGCAGTCTCAGCAGGGACAGCTGGAGCTCTGGGAAAGGGGATGATGCCCTGGCATGGACAGGGGGATCCTGGATGTAGCCACTCTGTTATGGCAGTAGGTGGTTTAGAGACTCCTGGACCTGGGTGTCTCACCTGGATCACAGTGTGTAAGAGCTGGTAGTGACTAGTCTTCTGGGACCTTCCCTCTTTGGGAATCTCTCTGTGGGTATCCCACAGTGGACAAGTCCACAATTTAGCAGAATGCATGAAGAAGTACTTGGTCTTCTGCCTTGTAACTCCATCAGGCACAGTGTAAGAAGCAGGGGATTGTAATTTCATTCCATCATTTCCCTTTAATCACTGATGGGCTGCCATTCTTCTCAGTGGCCAAAGATGTGTCCTTAGGGTTCCATGGGTCTGTACCCACAGCTGCCTCAGCCCAGCAAAGCCCCTGGGGTTACACCTGGATAGTCACGGGGTGGAATTAACCTCAGAATCTTGCAATGGTCAGGCAACTCCTGAGCAATCCCAAATAGATGAACTGGAAGGAGCAGCAGTACAAGCCTTTCCCAAGACACTTGCCCAGAGATCCCAGACCCCCAGGGCCCACAGGGGGATGTCCCTAGCCCATCCTGGCCATGCATTTGTGCTGGCAATACCTTATGCCAAGTAGTGGACTTGGACCAACACTCATTTCACACAAGCTGTGGACCATCCTTTGCATCCCTTCAAGTCAGAGATGTAACGAACGGTGTTAGCTGCTGATATCAGTCCCCTAAAGCCATCCAGTGCCTCTGCTCCTGCACCGTGTTAATCACACCCTGCTGGGGCAGAGAAGGTGAGCAGTGCAAAATCTTGAAAGAAGTAAATTAAAACAGGAAGAGAAGCAACCTGACAGTCCTTAAGATGTGGGAGGATAATTTTAATTGGGTTTTGCAAGAGTTTAGCCGTGCAGTTAATAGGGGCCACTGGAAGAGGGGTGGTTATGTATGCTAAGCAGGGTGGCTTCGCCCAGGACTCCTGCAGAGCCACGGCAGTGGCAGAGTGGGAGCTGCCACAGGCATTTGGGTAGGTCTGAGGATTTCTGCCCCTTAGGGAGTGAATCCTGTGGACAGAAGAGGTCCCGTTCCTGCCTGAAAGCGCTGGGCTCCCCCTCCCCTCCCTGCGCATCCCGCTGAGCTGGAGCTGCCCTCTGAAATGTCAGGGAGAGGAAGCAATCCTTGGCTTGTTAGTTTCTACAAGGAAATAAAACACACAGATGGCTCGAGCATCCTCTATCTCAAAGGCAGGAAAAGGATTCTCAGGGAAGGAGCAGGCAGCCAACAAACGCTGTTGGCTGGAGCGATCCAGGGAATGGAGGACCAAACAAAGCAGCGTCTGGGCAGCCCTGGCCCGCAGCAGAAAGGGTGGGCCGGCGGCCACCGAGGGGAAACCAGCCCTCTGATGTGCCGGAGCATCCCTCGCTGCAGCGAGGGCAGCAAACAGGCGCTCCCCTGGGGCCGGGGGAGGCTGCTGACAGCAGAGATCCTGGAGGAGGTCTGCAGGGTGGCCCCGGCTGACCCGCTGTCCCCGGCCGGACATGTGGCTACCTGACACAGGCTAACTTTGGCTCAGGACGGAGCCTCTCGGGGAGGATGGCGTAGGGAGCGAGCGCGGGGGGGCAGGGGTAGGGAGAGGAAAGACGGCAGGAGACAGAAATGCAAACACGGCCTGACAGCCGTGGGGCAGGGGGAGGGGAGGAGGAAAAAGCAGGGTAAACCTGGCAGGATGGAGCAGGAAACCGGGCTGGAGCGAGCAGGGCGATGGTGAGATAGTGCTTCCTGCCAAGGGAGAACGGCAGACAGATAAACACTCCCAGACAGGCGCTCGCTGACCCCTGCTTTGGGATGCTCTGGGATGACGTGGTGGCAGGACCCTGGGGCAGAGCAGAGTCCCAAAAACAGGTGAGAGCATGGTCAGGCACTGGGTGTAGCCGTGCTTTACTGCCCAGGGCAGCTGGCTCGGAAATACCCTGATATAAATCCCTGCCTGAAGGCACCAAGGGACCAGGGATACACGGGGAACTGCTCCTCAGGACAGCCCACCTCTCTTGACAGTGGCTTCTGCTTTTGTGCTGCTCTGTTTCTCTTCCCTGATGGACACCCAGCTTGGAAGATGAGATGTTGAAGGAGCCCATGGAGCTTGTGCCTTTTTTGCCTCATTACCCATCAGTGCAGGTGGTTATGAGAAACCAGAAATGAACCAGTTAATTAAAGTTTATCAGTCATGAGAGGCTAAAGAGACCTGTTGGGGTGCATGCTCTGAGGCCAAGCAGCTTTTGGGACTGAGGCCTGTTTGGCCAGAGCCACAGCCACTGGATGTGCAGCTGTGGAGTGCCAGGGGCTGGGAAAGCAGGGTGGAATTCCCAGCCTCAGGGTGCTGCTGCTCTGGCTGCGGCTTCTGCTTCTGTTGTGACCATGCTGATGTCGTGTAATGTGCTGCTTATGTCTCTGCCCATCCCATTCCACTCCCCACTTGACTGCCAGGCAGGGGGATGCTTTGGCTGGGGTCTCCCCTGGTTGCAGGTGCTGAGCTGGAGGAGAGCCCTGTTCCTTCAGTCCCCAAATGCCCTGTCTGTTTGGACACATGTCCTTCCTCCTCACCTGGCATCACTGCAGACCCAGGATGCTTGGGGTATCTCTGAGTCTGGTGCCAAAAGAAAAGCATTTCCACCAGCTCTGGTGGTCCTCTGTTGGCCCCTTCCTCAGCCCTCCTGTTGGTTCCTGCTCAGGGGGTTCCCACTTCCACACACCAACTTGCCCACAGGTGTTTTGGGGCAAAGATGATGTCTCACACTTCTGGTGGTGGACAGGAAGGATCAGACATCCAGTAATGATGATCACCTCTGTGTTTGTATTGATTGAGTTTCTATAATTATTTTTCCTTACTGTCCCCTGAGAAAGGACACATATCCTAATTGAAGCAATGGAACATCTGATGCTCTGGTACGTCCTCACAAACTGGTGAAGATACAAATCCACCCCACTTTGATTTGGTGTTGTTTCAGGGCTTTGAGGTCCATGGATGAAAATTTGTAGACCAAAGGACCAATGCCTTGCTATTGGCACAGCCCACCATGAGAAGGGGAAAGGTGCTGCCCAGAGCCTGAGTGAGCCCCTGGTGTGTGGGCTCAGTTGTGTGACTGGGACTGTGATGCTGCTGTAGCACAACACCAGGATCAGAGGGGCTGGTCCTGCACTGAGAAGCACAGCCCCCCCTGTTTAACCCTTCTGAGGCAGGCCTGAACTGAAGGTCAACCCTGAGTTATGGGACAGGGAACGTCTTCCATGAACCCATGAAAGAAGGGTCTTCTCTGGTTTTCCTTGTGTACATGCATAGTTTGGGGGTGATTTTCAGTTTTCTATCATTTTTTTTTTTTCATTTGTTCATTGCTTGTTCATCAGCCTGTTTCCATCTCTGTTTTCCCCCCAGCTTCACTGTGGGCCTGGGTGCCTGTCACCCTGCCCTGGCAGCCCTTGGACACAGGCTGCTGGGCAGAATCTGCTCTATTTTGGTGTCAGTTCCCACCATGGTGTGGGGCTCACTCTGGCCACTGTGAAACTGGAGAGAAGACACCTGGTGTTTCAACCCTGCATCGGCTGGAGCCTGACGTTTATTCCTCAGCCTCGTGTGATATCTCACCTCTCTGCAAAACAAGCCTTCCTCCCTGCTGGAGAGCACTGGGAGGAGGAAGAGGAGGAGCTGACAGCCCTACTTCAAATTTCCCCTGCTGCTCTGCCAGCTGCCTGCTCCTTGTGTGACGTGACACTCACGCTTTGCCGCTCCAACCCACAGTTGGATTCTTGCCCCGCGCATGAGAACAAGTCGCTCTATGGGGGAACTTCAGCCCTGTAGGTGGGAATTTGGCCTGGCTCTGCCTCCAGCACATGGACTTCCCACATGTCTGAGGGCAACCACAGGTCCTCCAGCACGAGGGCAGTGAGTTATACCAGCACAGGGCAGGTGGGGAATTGTAACTGGAGCACGGGGGGAAATGGCACCTGAGGTGCTGGAGTTAATTCCTGCGGGGCACATGCAGTTTTACCTGAAAATGCTGCTAATTCAGACAAGTCCAGCCTGGAAAGCAGGAGAAGAAGTCTGCAGAAAGACCAGAGCAAAGCTTCTCCTCCCTCTGTCCCAGTGCTAGCTACTGCTGCTCTTTGAATAGTCCCTCTTGGCCAGAAAGATACCAGAATTTTATTGCTGGCTGTACAGGAGCAGAGCTTTGCTCACATAGTGACTGGTGCAAACAAAATTTTCCTTTTTAAAAAGTATCCAAATCTTGAGTTCCTGCATTGCTTTGTTGGACAGATACTCATTGACTGGGAATTTTTGTCTGAAAACAGCAAAGTAGAGGTGGGACAATAGCAGGGCAGGGGAGCTTTGCTGGGGGAAAGGACACTCTTTTTTCCCTTCCAGCCTATCTTTTGCCCCAGTACAGCACTGGGGTGTGCAGGCTGGGCTGGGTGTGCAGGGTGCAGGGAGACAGGCCTCACCTGGATCAGCTTTGCTTTGTGCATGTTATCTTGCAGCTCTTGTCACAGGACCCCAAGGTGTGGTGGCAGGAGCGTGAGCTGGGCTGGTTAGCTGGCACATGTGAGGGCTGTGATCAGAGCGATCCAGCCCAGCGCCAGGGAAGGAAGTCAGAGAGAAGGACAGAGTGTGAACAAAATCCCTCTCCGGAAAGCAGCCCCGTTAATCAGTCAGCAGGGCCAACTCAGCAGAGAGGGAGGGAAGGGGAAGCAGAGAGGGGCTGAGGTGGTGTGGGGGGGCTTGGGGGAGGATCCGGTGCAGGGCTTCCTGTGAGTGGAAGCAGGCAGAGAGCAGGAGCTGTGTTGTGCCATACTGTGCCATACCATGCTATACCTTGTCCCACACACAGCCTTTGCCCTGTTCCCAAAGCCATAGCACGCTGTGGCAGTGCTGGCTCTGGCACTGATGCCACTATACGAGGATTAAGCATCTGCAGCCATCACAAGGCAAAACCAGGCCCTGTGCAGGGCTTTCCCACATGTCCAAGGGTGGAGAGATGGGGTCAGGCTGCAAGGTGCCCTGGGGTGGACAGCACTTTCCAGGGTGAACGTGGCTTGCCCATGAGGCAGAGAGAGCCCTGGATGCAGGATGCAACTCAGAGGAGCAGTGGTGTCAGGGAGCAGAAAGGTAGAGGGGCCTGAAAATGAAGCAGCTGCCAGCGATAAGGAGAAGGCCCTTAGTGCAGCCTGGCCCCTTTCAGAGCCATGTACTGCAAGATCAAGGCAAGGAAAACTGCTGGGAAACGTGCTTCTCTGGAAATAGACAAGGTGTGACTGGCTGTGGGATCCTGCTTCCTCTCGCCACATCCCATCAATCCCCCCTCTGTTTATTTTAATATCCTGCTGCCAACTTGCTCGAAAAAAGCTGCAACCATCTTGAAAAAACAAAGTCAGAGCTGCTGCATGCCTTTTTAATTACATTAATGCTCTCCCTGTGCAAGGGCACAATTGGGTGTGCAGAAGAAAGCGGGAGCTGCTTGGAGGGCTGAGGAGATAAAGCATCGCAGGGGTTGGAGGTGGGGAAGGAGGGACTCAGAGGAGAGGAGACACTCCATGCTCTGGAGACATCTCCCTCTCACCCTAGGATCTGCTAGAGACACAAACCATCTGTGTGTCGGTTAGCAGAGATTTAATGGCCAAACCCAGCACCAAGTTCAGTGCTGGGGAGAGCAAAGCGCAGGAGAGAGCCATGGCAGGGCACACGCTCCCTCGGGGAGGGAAAGGGCAAGGCCAGCAATGGGGTGGATCCATCTGGCAAGCACAGAGTGATAGAGAATTTTTGCAGGGAAAGCTGATGGCTTTGAAGATGATTTTGCAGGCTGGGAATGGGTCTGTGCATCCCCTTGCCTGTCCTGGATGCCACGGGTGCCTCTGGACACCAGCATCCCAAGATGCTAGGCTTGGCGTGGGGTGTCAGCGTGAGTAGTGGGTCCCCAGCGTGAGGCAGTGCAGGGAGTCCCCAAAGTTCCCAGCAATCCAGGGCTGGTGAAGAGGCTGGATGGCCACGAGAGCTGGCCCAGCAATGCTGCCAGCAGCAGGAGTGTCCCCAGCCCCGCGCCACGGTGCTTTCGGAGTGAGCAGTGGTTCCTTTTCCTGTTGTACTCACGGAGGGCCATGGACAGGATGCATCTGCAGGAATCCCACAGCCCCAACCTGCACAGATCGTACTTTTCCTTTCTTCCCCTCCACCCCCTGGTGTTGTTTGCTAACAGGCCACCAGGCAGCACGTGAAGGGAGGCAGGGGGTTCTTTCTGCCGCCCTCCTGCTTCCCCCAGCCCCAGTGGTGTGGCACAGCATTAGCCAAGAGACTTCTGCCTCCTTGGCACTTATTTAGTGGTTCAAGCAGAGGGCCTGTGCCAGTTTTAAGACCTAATTCAGTGCCTGTTGCCCTGGAGCTGGCTGTGCCAGGGTTTTGAGGATTACCTTTCTGCTTGCTGGCCCAGAGCACAGACAGGATGAGAGGGTTTGCTGTCCCCAGCTGGCCCCATGAAGCCATTATCTTCTGCATTTTGGGCTGAGCACTGTGGGGGTGGCAGGCACCCCGAGCTGCTCCCTGGGACGATGGACAGGGAAGCTGTGGCCATCTGGAGAGCAGTGTTTGCACTGGGATAAGCGTGTCCGACATTAATAGGAAACGCAGCTTAGCAGACAGATTCCTTCCCCCGCCTCCCTTTTTTTTAATAAACCCTGTTACATTTTGAAGGGATTTCACAAAAAATGTGGTCATTTATTTTCACAGCCCCAGGGCACATTTTTTCTTTGTGACATCTGAGGTCCCCTCCTTTGGGGAAGGGGAGGTTGGAGGCGCAGGGTGGGGTGTCCTCCGTGGGGGCCAAGCACCACGCAGCCCCGGAGACCACAGTGACACCGAGCCGTGTGTTGAGTGACAAGTGACAAGTGATAGCTGCTGTTGTGAGGGAGAGGTGTCTGTAGGACTGGCTGTGGCAGCGGGACACGCACACAGGAGGTGAGCCCAGGCTGCCCTGGGGCTGGCGCTCCTTCGTGTGGGTGAGCGGAGGGGAGGCGTGAGATGGCGGGGGGGAGATGGCGGGGGGAGATGGCGGGGGGAGATGGCTGTCACCCTGCTGTTGCCATGGGGGCAGCCGTGGGGACACCACCTCAGAGCCGCGTGCAGGCGGGAAGGAAGTGGAGAACAATTGGGGAGAACAAGGCCGGCAGGCCGGGCCTGGCAGGGCCGGCGGTGCCGCTCTGCACGTCCCTCAGCGCTGTGCCCCCTCAGCAGCCTCTCCGGGCGGCGGTGGGCCCTGGGCACTTCTCCACCAGCCTGGGTCGCCATGCCATGCCTGTGTCTGAGAAGCTGGTGGCCATTTGTTGTCTCCTGGGTCAGGGTTCCTCACAGAGAAACATTCCTAGAATCACTGGATGATTAAAGTTGGAAAAGACTTGAAAGATCATCAAGTCCAGCCATTAACCCAGCGCCACCGTATTCACCACTAAATCATGTCCCCAAGTGCCACATCCACACGTCTTTTGAACACTTCCAGGGATGGTGGCTCTACCACTATCACGGGAAGCCTGTTCCAATGCCTGACCACCTTTTCAGTGTAGAAATTTTTCCTAATATCCAATGTTAACCTCCCCTGGTGCAACCTAAGACCATTTCCTCTCATCCTGAGGCTCTCGACCTGTAGTCCTCAGGTCACAGTTTTTGAGGAAAGGTGTTACAGCTGCTTGTGAAACGCGTGGAAACATCACATCCTTGAAACCTCTCCGACCCTGCCAGATCTCTCTGATACCTTGGTTTGAATGTTACAAGGGAAGGAAACAGACATACACAGAACATAGTTGCAAAAAACCTCATGTTTTTGTAGAAAGTCAAGCTAGCAGCATATTTTTGCATTCTTTTCTTCCTTGGCATTTAGCACCTACCTGAGTCACAGCCTCACATTCCATAGCATTTTCCCCCCTCTCTCTTTCTGGCTAGTTTGCTTGTTTTTGCAGTCAATGAGACTTCTTTTGAATTATCTCACATCTCCAGAAGCTGGAGTTTTAAGATAAAGATCATGAAGTAATGACAGTCGGCAACACGGTGCTGATGAAAAACAACAGTAGTCTCTGAAGGTAACCGGTACTTCGAGATGTTTTGTCCATGAGGAGCTCACTTAGGGTGCGTGTCTGGCATGCCAGAGATGCAAACACACAAAACGTGGGACTCTCCCTGAAAAAAAGCTGGAAGAAGAGCCCGATAATATTTAACTGCCTGTCCCTGAGCCTGGATAATCTTACTCCTGGAATGCCTGTCTGGTGGTACAGGGAAGGGGGCTGCTGCAGTTCACAAAGGTTGGTCCTAGTCAGGTGACTGTACCTGAGAGTGTGCCACGGGAGAAGGGCATTCCATGAATGCCTCTGGAGAGCATCTCAGTACAAACACATTTGTGGTATTTGGGCATCCCTGATTTGTCCCCCTGATTACAGAAAGCTACATGTATATGGAAAAATCTCCTGCCAGACTCTCTCTGGTTAGCAGAGGGGATCATTTCAGAGCCCTGGTCCAAGCAAGCCCAGTATCATTCACCTGGTGAGGAGTGGCCACAGTTGAATTCCCCGATTTCTGGTCTTCCATTATTTTTCTGGCCCTCATCCATACTAGGCTGTCTATCAGAGCCCAGGGGCTGTCTGGCCCTGGCCCAAGAGCTGAAGAGCTGCTCACTGGAGCCAGGAGAGCTGCAGGCAAACCTCTTGTGTCCCACTGAGCCAGCATTAACTACCTTGTAGGAGCAGACCCCAAGGAGGTGTTCCCTTCAAGAGCCTTTGCCCCTCTCTGGGCTCATAGCACCAGGATAACTGCTGCCTACAGTGCTGGGCCCAGGCTTGTGGATCTCTGCATCATCCCCTCTCTCCTTTCTCTCCACAGATCTGGTGAGCAGCTATTCTATGACCCCTCCTACTCTGAGCATCACCGAGGAGGAGCACATCATCAACGCCAAGGACACGCTGACCATCACCTGCAGGTAGGCACCAGCAAGTGTGGCTTTGTCTAGACTACTCCTACCTGGTGAGTGTTGGAGGACCAGGCAAGGAGAGCCCACCAGGGACACCTTGGCTGCAGTACTCCTGCAAATTAGCATGTCTGACTACAAAGCTTCCACATCTCCCAAGTGTGAATTCATCTAATTAATTGAAAAAGAAACAAAAGATGTCTCAGAGGATTCCGTGATAACCTCTGCTGTAGTCTTTCAGAGAAGAAAGATAGAGAAACATTTTGTGTGATTTGATAGCTTTGTTGTAAGCTCTTCAGGGAAACTGGTCTTCCTGACTCTCCTTGTCTTTCTCTGATGTTGCTTATTCTCACCTCATTGGGACCGCTGAGACTGAAGTTCTGGTTTCTAAATCTAGTGGGACATTTGGGGGACACTGAGAAATATCCATGGGAGAAGGCAAGGCTGCACTCAGTGGTGGCGATGAGAGGCCTCCAGCTTTTCTAGGAAGATGGGATTTAATGCTCTCCCTTTATATAAGTGGGTGGAAAGAAGTCCCAGCCAGGCCAGGTGAATGACTGTGAGAGGAGCTGGAGAATCTCTGGTTGTTTTGTACATTGTGGTTCTGAGAAGGTGGTGTATCTGAACTGATTTATCTATGCTGGGACACTTGGCTGTGCATGTTTTCTGGACTGCCTCCTGTCTCAGAAAGCAGGGGAGGGAAAAGAAAAGAAAAAAGAAAAAACAACCATAAACAAGTGGGAGAATTGCCCAAGGTCAATTTTCCTGGAGTTTCCCTTCAGCAGCTGAAAACAGATCCATGCTTGGGATCTGAATGCTGGGTCCAATGGGGATCTAAATTCAGCGTGGGCCTCAAATGGGTGTTTCTCAGTGTTATATATAACCACAGAGCAATTACTGCAAACACTTGGCTGGCATTGTGTTCATGTCTTGTCACAAACATATTTAACTTTTCCTGGAACAGATGGCATTGCTTTTCCTTTGTGAATCAGTTCATAACCAAGGGAGAAGGACAGAGGAAAGGTTGTTGATATTAATTACTGAACTGATTTCACTCAGTCTGGGAAGCTGAGTGGTTGTGGGCTTGTTTTCATCCGGTGACTTAAAGAGCCATCACGTGTGCTGAGATGTAGGAAATGTGTGCATTGGAGGTCTGTCCATGACTGTCCATGGGGGGCTGTGGTCAGCCATAGAGCCACTGTGTGAGCAGAGAGGAAGAGAAGGGAGTTTGGGGATTCCAGTGCTCTGCCATGGTACTTTTCTCCACAGAGGGATGTGGGAACTGACACTCTCTATTAAAACCTTGGAAGAGGTGAGATTCAGTGAGGATATTCTGAATGAGCTTAGAATCAGGGCAGACCCTTTCTCAACGGGGGCCCAGAAAGGGACACAGAAAGCACTTTCAAGACTGTTGTCTATAGATTGAGCCAAGGTTAAAGGACACACTGAAGTTAGAGATGTGGTAAAAGAAAGTGTCCTCTGCAGCTGTGAAAGACTGAACTGGCCAGCCAAAGAGCACAGGACCTCTGCAAATAGCACTACAACCCATGCACCCTCTGCCCATATTGCTCTTTGGTGCTCCTTGCCTCTGCATCCTGCTGTCCCAGCTGTGTTCCTTGGGGCTGTGCAGTGTTCTTCACACCATCTGCAGATAGATAAGTCTCAGTATCTCCTGCATGGCTCAGAGCATTCCCCTTTTCCTTCTGAGCTCTCAGTCCTGTGTTTGTTTGTCTTGAGGAGAGGACTTTGACTGTGGGACACTTACTTCATTTGAATGAAGAGTAAATCTTTCCTGGTCCCTGGATCTCTAATTACACCCAGCTGCTTCTCCAACCTCTTCTCTGGACCATGGCCCACCCTGGGAAGACCTGGCTTGTGTTAATGGGAGCTGAAGGGAAAAACATGCAGACCACCAAGAGAACAGGCAAAGGAGAGGGTGGTGGGGCAGGGTAGGGCAGAAACAAATAAAAAACCAAATCCAGGATCCAGGGATTTCCTGCTGAGCATCGTGTTGGAGGTGACTTCAGTTTGACCCTGGTCTTCCCTTGAGAGCAATGTCCTCTGGCTGCTCTTTGAGCTGCCCTGGAGCCAGGAGTACAGGCTTGCTTGAAGCAGTGCTTCAGCAGTAAGATGAGCTCAAAACCCCCTGTGAGACTCCCTGGAGACCTTTCAAGCTTCACCCACTGAGCGTGAGAGTCCTGCAGCCAACTGCGCTCTCAGGCTTCCTTGCAGCAGCCTGGATCTCAGACATCCACAGCTCAGCAGCCCTGCTCCTGCTCCACAGCCCACCAAGCCTCATCAGTGATCAGAGTCTGTGCTAGGCCATGGATAAGCAATGCCTCTGGAGCTGGGCATGCTTAACAGATACCCCAAGGCACAACACACACAAGGAGCCACCAGATGCTGGGGCTCTGCTTTTGCAAATGCCATCACATGCAGTCCTGTTCCCTTGTCACCCAGCACAAGGCACCCTTGAGAGGCCCAGACAGAGCAGGGGACCAGTGCAGGAACATTCCCTAAAATAGAGGTTGTGCCAGGGCTGGCTGAGAGCCCCAGGGATGTTTGGATCCAAGCATGTGGCAGAACAGGGGGAAGGGACTGATGCTCAAATGGACAGTGAACCTTTTATTAGCTCCCATTCCTAGAAGGAAGGAAAGAATATTGTGAATCTCTGCATTCATGCCCTCCGCAGCCTGTGTGGGGGGAAAGCAGAGAGCTTGCACTGTTCCAGTTCATGAGCATTCGAGCAAATCCCACAGGAACCAGCTGCACAACAGCAGAAACCTCTGGAGGGATCAACTTGGTCTTGGCTGTGGCATCCCATCCCATCCCATCCCACCCCATCCCATCCTGCAGGTGCTGGGCACACAGCTGGGGAGCAAACCAAGAGAAAGAAGGGCAAGGATGTCCTTTGCTGACTCACAGCTGCGCAAACCCATCTGTGGCAGAGAGGAAATATTTGACCCCAGAGCCCTCTTGGCTCCCGTGGAGGAAATGAGCACTGTGGCAGAGCTGAAGGAGCTTGAGGATAATGTGAAGCTCCACAACCACTGCTCCAGAGCAGTGTCCAGGAGCACACAACACCTGCTGCTCTCTCCTACATGTGTGGCTGCTGTGAACATCCTCCATGGTGCTGAGGGGAATATGGTTTATCCCAGCTAAGCCACAAAGCCACAACCAGCTCTGCCCATCATACGACGCATGGGAGTTTCAAAGAGGATTGAAGAAGAGGGGTGCCAATTGCAACATCTCCCTTGAAGAGCATCTGTCCTGAAAAGATTGAGGAAAACAGCTGTGAAGAAGACTACAGTGCATTTTTTTCCAGCTGGCACCAGCAGGCTCCATCGCCAAGAGGCACATTATCACCGAGCTGAAAGAAAACAACTTGGGAATAAATCTTGGAAGGTGACAGATAGGAGAGAGGGAACTATCCAAAACTGCTGCTTGGACCCTTCTGCAAATGCAGAGGGTAAATTCAGAAATAAATCCACGTGAGCCTGGCCTGCCTTCATTCCTGCCTTCTTCTGGTCAAGACACCAGTGACACTAACTTGGACTCAGACTAATGCCCACACCTTCTATATCCCCACCAAGCCTGTGGACATATGAAAGGAAATGAAAGCACATCTGAAAGGAATGCCTGGGCTGAGCTGCCCACAGGCTGGTTGGCATGTCTGTGTGCACTGGCCCATCCATGTTTATATAAATACGTGTCACTCAGCTACTGCAGGCCTTGATGGTTAATGAAACAAGTGGATCTGATAATGTGTGAAAATCCCAGTAGGTAAACAAACAGAAAGCGGAAACGCTGGAGACTTTTACAATTACCCTCCTCCAAGTGGAGTGCCAAAAATGCCTGGTCTGAAGCTCTCAGCTCTGGGCTGAAAGTGAGGACAGCCCCATGGTCTGTGCCAGTGCAGTGGGGCTGTGGACACAACAGCAACAGCTATGGCAGAGGCCACCAGGTGTTCCTGGTTTAGTGATCAGTTTCACTGTTATTTTCTGTGCACATGAATAGGATGGGAAAAACTCAAAATTCAGTTCTTATTTTTATTGAGGTGTTCGTGAAACTCTGGTACTTGGGAGAAGCTTGCCTGTGCTTCATGAGCACAAGCTGCCAGAGCTGTGCTTACAGTCCTGCCTCAGGCACTGATGGTGTTTTTAGTGAAAGCAGAAGTTTGAGCTGGGTAAGAGGGGCTGTGTGGCTGTCCCCAAGGGCTCATTGCTGTCTCCAGAGCCCTTGTGCTTGGCAACACGGGAAGAGTGCAGCACACTCTCTCCAAACTCATCTGCAGCGAGCTGGAAGAGAGCAAAGCCTGCAGGAAGATAAATCAGCTGCTGAAGACAAACACAAAGGGGCAGGTCTTTCCCCCATGCTTGGACAGAAATCCTGTCCTCGTTGTGTCTGAGCCATTGTGCCTTCCAATGGCATCTTATCTCTCTTCCTCCTCGCTGTCCCTTGCTGTCTGGTGATGGTCACAGTCTGCCTGTGCTTAAAAGCATCCGCCCACGGAGCTGCTCAGGCAGAGGAGCTGCATGTGCCAACATGTCTATTCCCAGCTTGCATAATAGATGAACCCAGTTTCCCCTCATAGAGCCAATGGTGCTGACAAAAGGCCATTTTTACCCCACAGCTGTCTCTTATGATGGCTTCTTTTTTCCCGTTTCTCTTTTTCTGTACATACTTAAGTGACTTTCAGCTATTTGGCAAACTTTCAAGTGGGGGCTAGGCCTTCCTCTGAAAGGGGCTCTCATCTCACAGAAGGAAACTTCCAGTGTGAAATAAAAGCTTGTTTTGTTTGTAGTAAACAAGTGCAGTTATAACAAGCTGCGGTGGCACGTGTGTGCACATGCAGGCTCCCGCTCTGGAGATCCTCAGCTATATATAAATACACACGTGCACGTTCTGTCTGGGGGTTTCTTGAGTTCCTGCACTTTTCTGTCTGTCTTTGGGCTGCTGGTGAACAGGCTTTGTGGTCATGCCATCAGAGAGGTGTCTGCAGCTGAGTGTCTCTGCAGAGGTGGGAAGGGGCGGCAGCCCAGGGCCAGCTGGGGTTTTGAGGGGCTGCAGGGTGATCTGCAGAGCAAGGGGAACCCCCTCCCACACGTGAAAGGAAACAGCTGGCAGCTGGCCAGAAGGCAGTCAGCTGAGCCTCCTCTTGTTTTCCCTTTGCTGTCTTTTATCCCTGACTCCCTCCTGCTTTTCTCTTTCTCGCTTTCTTTCCAGTCTGCTCTCCTTCCCCCATTCTTCTTCCCACTCCATTCATCACACAATGAGCCACAGCCAGCAGCTACACTGAGCCAAGGGAAATCATCACATCCATGTGTTTCCCTAATAGCTCTGGACCCTTTTAATAATGAGAGGGAATAGAAAATAAATGGAACCTTTCCCTCAGGGCCCTGTGTGTTTCCCTGTCCTGGTATTCAGTAGGACAGTGCCATGGGACAGAGGGGCCTGCTTGTGAGTGGGCTGATATCTCACAGCTTAGCATGGCCAGAGAGGTGGCCTGGGGAAGGGGATGAGCCTTTGCTTACCCAGCAGTTAAGGAATCTGGTTGCCACTTCCTTGTACCTGTTTTTTCCCTTGGAGGATGGCCACTTCTCCATGCCTCAGCCCCAGACTGGTGGCCGGCTGGGCCACGTGCAGGTGTGCACAGAGTCACACAGAGCAATAAAACCATGTTCACCCTGCTCAGCCCAAAGCTAACGCTGCTTTTTGCCCATGTCTAGAGGCCAGCACCCTTTGGAGTGGTCGTGGCCAGGGGGCAAGGTGGATCCTGCTGGGAAGGAGGAGACTGAGTTGGTGGCCTCAGCAGCCCCCAGCAGCCGGGCAATCCAGGAGGAGGACTGCGAGGGGACGGGCACGAAGCCGTACTGCAAAGTGCTGGTGCTGACGGAGGCGCAGGCCAACGACACGGGGTACTACCGCTGCTACTACAAGTACATCGATGCCAAGATCGAGGGCACCACAGCAGTCAGCACCTACGTGTTCGTGAGAGGTAAGAGCTGTCACTGGTGTGCACCTGCGGGCTGGGGGCCTCAGGGCAGCCAATGCACCAGCATAACATCTGAAAGATTAAACATCTCCGTGTGCCTCGCAGGGCAGAGCGTGCAGCCTCAGGGAGGGGGCCGAGGGCTGGTTCCGTGGAAGTGCAGGGGACCAATATCCATCCATGCCGGCAGTGCCTGGGATTCAATTATGTCCTATCCCGGGGGCATCACTCCAGCCAGGCTGGAATGCAGGAATTCAAGGAGAGCCTGGCCTCAGAGACTCTCCACCACTAAAAAATGCACAGGAGTTATCTTCTGGGCAGCTGGGGGCTCCCTGAGATGCTGATGGCCAGGGGTAGTAGTGTTTCATAAAGCTGAGACTGAGAGGGAGAGGATGAGTGGCACAAACACTCCATGTGCAGCCTGTTCCCAGACCCGCTGGCCTGAGCTGCTCCACAGTGACAGATCCAGATGCTCCTCTCCACACTGTGCATGGTTGCCCGTACAGGCAGGGTTATGAGGTGTATTTTGGCAGAGGAGGGATGTTCACCAGGCCTGGGGCTGGAACCTCAGTTTAGGGAGTGGCTGTAGGGCCAATACTCAGCGTCTCCATGTCCCAGGGGTTTTTCCTCTGTTGTCTCCCCCACTGCTCACAGCAGGCTCCAGCAAGATAAATGAACTCTGTCCCCTGGAAACAGTTGGCTGAGCTATTTCTCTTTCCGCCCCCATTTATTAGTTGGTGCAGTTGTCATGAGCCAGGCAGGTCATGACATATAAGATGCATTTTTCAGAAGTCCCAGGGCAAAGCCAATTTTGCCTCTGCAACTATGCAGAGAAAAATGCAGGGCAAATCAGAAAAGCTGGGCAGCTGTTAGAGAGGAATTGAAGTCTGTTTGGGGAATTGCTTCCTCTTTCCATGGGCTATGCTGCCCATCCTAAAACAAGATAGAGGCTGCCTGGATTTCAGACATCTGTGAATTGGACAGGGGTGTTCAGGCACTCTAGAGGGTTGTATCAGGATGGAGGCAGAGAGCTTCTTAGATACACTGAAAATGAGTACTAGCCCACAAGCTTACATGCAGGGAGTGCTTTTGCAAGAACTGATTTTCTTTGTCATCAAACAAATGTCACTTTGTCCCCTAATCCCCTTTCTATCACCTCCAGCCTCTCTTGCTCAGGAGCTCCTCTCCTGTTTGCCAGAGAGCGCACATGGTGCAGGTTAGGGGCAATAAATCCCACAGTGTCAGGGCCCATGGGACTCACGGTGCCTGTGAACGGCGTGTGTGC
This sequence comes from Phylloscopus whistleri, assembly GCA_017589585.1. Classification (NCBI taxonomy): domain Eukaryota; kingdom Metazoa; phylum Chordata; class Aves; order Passeriformes; family Phylloscopidae; genus Phylloscopus; species Phylloscopus whistleri. The sequence goes on along the minus strand of JADMLD010001555.1, from coordinate 3,015,269 downwards.
AAAGATCCTGCCAACAGCTCACAGCACTGCTGTGCACATGGCTACACAGCACATGTTCATACTCAGTCCAGTCAGGCTGTCCCCTCTTATGGTTATCAGGCATCTAGAACACCTCAGAATCTGCCTTTCCAGACAGGACAGGCTTTCATACAGGAGAAGGGACATGTCAGGAAAACCCAGGCAAATAGTGAGCACAGCCATTACAGAACATTCAGATAAAGACTGTTCCTGCTGAACTGGGCTGCAATGTGAGACTGTCCCTGGAGAGCTTGGAAGAGCTGATGTAAGTGTTGGGGATGTTTGGAGACAGGACGATCAGACCACAGGTTTATCCATCAAGCTCATTTCTCATGTTAAGAGCTTGGTGAAATTGCCAGGAACAGAATATCTGTGCTTGCCTGGAAAAATGGGTTCTTCTGTATTTTACCTGCAGTTCAGTTCTTAAATGAACTCTCCACTCATGTGTCTCCTTCCCATGTGTCTGGTTAGGTGTGTATTTTATTACAACTACAAATAGCACTATAGACACAGAATGCCTCATCAGGGTAGGGTAGGCTATGTGCAGCCCACATCTCATAAAGCTTAGCATGTATTAATCAAGAAGATTCTAAATTATTCCCATCTGACCCATTAAGGCAGTCTTAGAGAAATTTGTGATGTTGTCAGAGAGGGGAGTTGTGCATGAATCACAAGCTCATTGGCAGCAGGACCAGCCCAGTAAATCAGTTCTTGGCTGCCATCTGAGCTTGAAGGGGACCTCATAGTCTCCCACCTCTGACAGTTGTGCAGCTCCTCCTTCTCCACATGTTCAGGGTTCAGGAGAGGAATGAGGAACATGTTCACACTCAGAAACAAATATGTGATTTCAGAAGTCAGCAATACTGTGGCAGCAAAAAAACCCCAGGAAATAAAGATAAGAACTCTCTGGGCAATCCATGTGCTCCTAAGAGCTGACCAGCTCTTGAGTGTGGGTGGTTTCACCTACACTATATAAAAAATGCTTCACACAGAGGAGAGGCCTTTGCAGCATGACTGTCACTGAAACCAGCAGCTTTATAGATCAAAAATTAAAGTTTTATGCACTTAACTGTGGGAGCACTGGGTTGGATTGGTCTGGGCCCAACGTGATTTGAGCAACAGAAAGTGAGGATCATTTCCAAGTTCATCTTTGCCTTGTCCCTTTAGATGGGTCTCTTTAGGGGTTGGGTATCAGAGGGGAAGAATTTCAGGTTGGACAAACAGATGTCCTCATGCTACACTCCCTTGAAATCAATGGTTTAGCTGAAACACAGATGAATAAAACTAAATGTAGGCCCCTGGGATCATTTGGTCTGATTCCAGTGTAAAATCTCAGTGTAAAAGCTGTAAAATCTCCCCTAGCAGGACTCAGAGGCAGCCCAGTGTCTCCCAGATGGAGACCCATCACCCCCTTATAAAGCCCCCTTCACCCAGGGGACAATTTCCATGAATAAAGCCAATCATGACCATGTGCTGGATGGACATTTACAGAAGAGAGATGCTGGCAACACCATACCTTTGAGACACTAGGAACCAGTCTCTATTCAGAGCATCCCGTGAGGCAGAAAACCCTGTGGAAAGGGGAAGGCAGGGGCTGATGGTACAGAATAAATCATCTGTCACTGAGGCCACCAAGCAGCCTCACAATTCTTTGTCTCTTCCAATTTTGTCTTCATCCCATTTAGTCAGCCTAGGTCACTGCTGATTCTACACTGGCTCTGCACAGTGTAACATCCCTGGCCTTGCTAAGTCATTTCATAATGATTATTTTTGGGGTGGTTTTGCTCTTCCTGTCAATATTTGTGCTTGCAGCAGTTGGGCGGCAGCGGGGTGGCAGCCCTGGAAAGCTCAGCTCCTGTGTTTATCTGCCGGCCGGGATGGCTGCAGGATGACATCTGCATACCATTGCGCCGCGGATCACTTCCTCGCCCGGGAAGGTCGCGCTGCCGGCCGCTGCAGCGGGGCAGCACAGCCCCAGCAGCCCCACGCCAGCCCTGCGCGGGGACACAGCCACCAGCTGGGCAGGCGCCGAGCCCAGGACACCGCGCACTGCTTTCACAAAGGGTCAGGCTCAAGCAGAGACCGGGAGGGCTCCAGGAAAGGGGAGGTCATTTCCCGCACTGCCCAAATGTCACACAAGTGCCGTGTTTGGTGCGGAGGAGCCGGCTGCCTTTGCATTCCCAAGCTCCAGGTGTCTCCTCGGACTGTCACATGTGGCAGATGGGGCTGAACAGCTCAGCACCACTCCCTCTGTGAAGCTTGTGCTATGTTAAGGAAATTCAGAAAGCCTCCTTTTCTACTGGTTGTTGCCTTTTCCCAGTTTTTTTCTTCTTTGTTAGTAGTTGTTCTCCTTGTATCTTTTCTACAGATTTTGAACAGCCATTTATTAACAAGCCAGAGACCCTCCTCATCGGCCAGAAGGAGCACACTTGGGTACCATGCCTCGTGTCCATCCCAGATCTTAACGTCACACTGACCTCGGTGAGAGCTCGGCTGCTGGGAGAGTCTGGGCTGAGATGTGTTGCATTTGTTCTGCATTTGTAATTGCCTGAGTGGAAGCATGACAGGCACTGCCAGGAAAGGAAAATGCATGGGATACATTTTCCATGGAAAGTACAAGCCACTGGCTTCCTCGTTTTATTTGCTGGTTGAAGCTGTGTTGTCCAGTTCCCTTGGGCAGACCCCACGGGTTTCCTGCCAACCTTGCTTCTCTTCCCTGGAGCTCTGTGAAACAAAACAAGACTTTGTTTTAAACCCATTTCTCCACAGTATCCCCTGTTTGCCTTGTCTCTGTGATCTACACCCCTCTAGGTGGTCAGCATCCCCACAAGGGAGGAGGCTGCAGCCCTGGGGCTCATGACTAAAAACATCTCTCTTATCAGTTTGCCTTTTTTTTTTTTTTTTTTTTTTTTTTACAATGCAAATACATCCTTCCAGGATGAGTGTTACTATTGTACCAAGGCCTCCAGGGACATTCTGGGGGCCAGGGGCCTTTCCCTTGCCCGGGAAGGACACTACCCAAGGTCAGCACTCATCCCGGTGGGGCTGATGTTTGGGACATCAGCATCAGTTTCCTTAGCTATCTCTAGAAATTTCCATTCCTGGAAGTCTCTGGCCCACTCTGCAGACGGGGAGGCTCATGGTGCAGGATGTGGCTACTCAGGGTAGAGGGGAGGCCACGATTCCTAGATGGCAAACCCTTGTGGGGAGAGGGCAGGGGGCCAGCACAGCGTGATGCTGCATCATTTCTTCCCACGAAAGGGATGTGTTAGCCAGCATAAAGTCTGGGAGGGGTGGACTGGGAGTGTTGTTACCCTCTGATTTCAGTTGGCAAAATGTTGATTTTTCCAGCAAAATTTCTTCATCCACCCTGACGGGAAAAGCACTTTCTGGGACAACAAGAAGGGAATGCAGGTACCCACACACTTGATCAGGGACTTACTGTATGTCCATTGTGAGACTGTAATCGACAAGAAGGTCTTCAAATCCAATTTCTTCATCATCCATATAGCAGGTGAATATTTGAGAAGGTTCGGGGAAGCAGTTTGGGTGGCTCTGAAGTCCATGGTGTGGTTCATGGGATTGTTATGGTCCTCTCTAGCTACACAGACTCTGCATGGTGCTTATATCTCTTCTACTGTGTGTTGGACAGAGATACACCATGCAGCAGGAGGTCATTCCCAAACCTCCTGTAACTGCACAGTCTGAGTCAAAGAGTTACTAGATCAGAAATGTCTTTTCATTCCCTTTTCTGCATCAGGGAGTCAGCTGTATGACATCCAGCTGTATCCCAAGAAAGCCATGGAGCTGCTAGTGGGAGAGAAGCTGGTCTTGAACTGCACAGTGTGGGCTGAGTTCAACGCTGGTGTCTACTTCCAGTGGACTTACCCTGGCAAACAGGTACCAGCAAACAGAGCAGCTCCCCTTGCAGTTTCCCTCTGAGTTTCCCCCTCCTGACCCTTCATTGTTCCTCTTCACATCATTGGCAGGGCTGTGCTTCATAATCCTAACCATGCTGTGCCCTGGACATCTTGGTCAGAGTGTTTCCCATTTTTTTCTCCTGTAGCAGAAGACAGACAGAAGGAAGACCCCTTTTCCTGGCAGAGAGGTCTCTCCTTGCTGAGGTGTTACTGCTCTGGGGTTCTTGGGAAAACACTGGCTTCACTTTCACAAGTGCAAATCCAGAGCAAACGTGATTGATTTAAAAGGAGCTATTCTAATCATAGAGCCCTTGTTACCAAGAGCCTGTGAGGTGGTCCCTTCCCCACTGTGTTTTCTCTCTCTTGTATCCTCTGGCTTTTTTGAATGGTGAGAGTGGGGAGTCCCATGAGGACATCACTCAGTTCATGGGGATGGCTCCCAGCCTGGTTCCTGGGCTACAAGAGAAAATCATGCTAAGATCTGAGCCCAGCCCCAGGCAGTCAGTACACAGAACTTGTGCCCTTCCACCCCTGAGGATGGCAGTCAGTTGTGCAGAAACCTGTCCAGGTAGAGGCAAGCACTGAGCATCAGGAATCCCAGCTGTGAGGAGTCCATCCACACAGCCCCATCCCATTGCTGTCATTCATCCCCTTCCCTCTGCCATCTCCCACAGGCGCAGCGAGCAGTGATCGACTCCGAGCGCCAGACCCTGCAGACACAAACGGAGCTCTCCAGCACCCTGACCCTCCACAACGTCAGCCAGCAGGACCTGGGGAAGTACACATGCACTGCCACCACTAGTACCCAGATGCTGGAGGAGAGCACTGATGTCATTGTGCACGGTATGGCACCTGCCAGTGCCCTGCAGAGCAGAGCCACAGCCAAACTGCTTGGGCAGAGTGGCTCCTGAACCTCCATCCACTCTGCTTTAGTGAAACTCAGCCCTCCTCCAGCCCCTCAGCCCTCCTGTGCCCCAGCACCACGCTGGCAGCAGAGTCACATTCAGCAAGGTCCCAAAAAGGAGGGAGAGAGATGCCAACACCAAATGGGGATGAATGGCAGGACACATATCTTGCAGTCCTGTGGCAAATGCGGTGCTCTTGTGGCATGGCTGGCCTGAGGGGCACCAGCTGCCGGTGCACAAGGCACCATCTGCTTTGGGTGGCTGTTTCTTGGCAGCAGAAAGTCACAGGGCAGCCCAGCCTTCCTGCATCCCCAGTGGTTCCCAAGAGGGAGAGAGAGGGAGCTCTTCAGCTGCCAGGATCTCACCTGCATGGTCATGACACCCCGCCTGTCCTTGGTCCTTGCTGTTGGGCCCTGTGGAGAGCAGCAGAGCTTTGTGACACCCTGTCTCCTTGAGTTCTCCTCCATGGTCCCTTTTTTCTTTGCAGAAAAGCCCTTCATCACTGTGGAGTGGAGGAAGGGCCCAGTGATAGAAGCCACTGCAGGAGACGAAGCTGTGAAGCTGCCAGTGAAAGTTGTGGCTTACCCCCCACCAGACTTCCAGTGGTAACTTAACCTTTCTTAGCTTGAGCCACCTTCTCCTCTCCTCCTTTCCTCTGCCAAATGGGGAAGTGTAGCCTGGCTTCCTTGCTAAGTCCCTCTGTCATCAAGATTGTCACAAACGTCACTTTTTTCCCTTGGGGGTCATTTCTCCCATGTTCTCCTATTGTCCCTCTGCTGTGGCAATCACAGCCACCCAGAGGAGCAAGGTAGTGCGACAGGTTGTGCACCTCATCATGCTGCACTTCCATCAGAGCTGACTGGATATGGGAGCTTTGCACCACTCACTGCTCAGGGCAGAGCTACAACACCCCAACCCCACACATGTGACACAATGTACAACCCATAACTTGGGTCCAGGGAAGGCCCAGGGGTCTCTCCAGAGAGGCCCTCAGTGCTAGCAAGGGGCACCCCAACCACACTCTTGTGGGGACCAGCAAACCCTTTGCCCAGCTGCCAGTGGGACACTTCCTCCCCATGGCTGCATTTTCTCTCTGCCTCCCTGCAGGTACAAGGATGGAAAGCTAATTCCCAAGCAATCTCAATCTTCAATGCAGATCAAGGATGTGTCGGAGCAGCATGCTGGGACATACACGCTGGTTCTGCGGAACAGGCTGGCGGGGCTGGAGAAGCACATCAGCCTCCAGTTGATTGTCAATGGTAAGGAGGGGCTGGGGCTGGAGCCAGGGGAGAGTGCTGAGCCCATGGCCCCAGCCTTTGGGCTGCTCTGAGACCGAGTCCCCATTGCTAAATCACCTACATCTCCTCTTCCTCCCCCATGGCACAATTTTGTTCCTGGCTCCCTCACTTTGGGCAGGATATGTCATTGCTCAGGGGCCACTTCCCGATTGCAGGTGGAGATGCTGCTGAGGGTGACCCTGACTGATGTGAACTTGAGAGCAGGGCAGCTGCCACGCAGATGGAGTCTGGGTGGGAAGCCCCTATGGAGTTTTCCCACAGCAGAAACTGGTCCCAGTCATGCAGAAAAAAGATGCCAGCTAAAAAAGTGTGGGAGGGGCACTGCTGCCTGGAGATGTGTCTCCAGCAGGCTCTGTGGCCCTGTGCTTTGAGCCTTGCAGCATCCAGACAGTTCCACTCACCAGAGAAAGGAGAAACAATGTCATTTGAATCTGCTTAAGTCTGACCTGCTGTGCCTGAGTTGCCTGAGTTGCCCTGAGAGCCAGAGAGCTGTGGTGCCCAAGCTGTCTATAAGTGGGCCTGGGAAGGGCTGTGCCAGGCCTGGGGGTGCAGTAGCTGGGCCTGCAGCTGCTCACAGTGTCACTCTGATCCTTGCAGTTCCTCCACGCATCCATGAGAAGGAGGCCTCTTCCCCAAGCATCTACTCCAAGAGGAGCCCCCAGGCCCTGACCTGCACTGCCTATGGCATCCCAGCACCAGAGGTGATCCAGTGGCAGTGGAGGCCGTGGATGCCCTGTCGGATGTTCTCCCGACGCAGCCTGTAAGTGCCATTTCTTCCAACACTTGTGTCTTGTCAGGCCACCATGGTGGTGTTATGGGCTTCTTGTGACCATGGCTGTGCCCCCAAACATGTCTTGCTTTTGCTCTCCCACCACAACGTGGCACCTTGTGGGAAGGCAGAGTGGAGACACTCATTGTCCGTGTGGGAGTTTTGCCCAGGCTGGCTGATCCCAGACACCAACAGCTTCCACAGCATCCTCTACATCCACAGCCACCTGCATCTATCAGTGGGTGTCCATGCCCAGCCACACCTCACAGCACCTGCAATGAAACCACTGATCACTGTGCTAGTGGGGAAACTGAGGCAGAGTGCAGGAGAAATTGTGACAGCCCCTTGGTGAGACCCCAAGACAGCAGCTAGGGCTCACACCATTCCTGCCCTGAGGTCCTCGTGGCTTTTCTGTCCTTTGTTTTCTGGGTAATGATGGAAGCAAAAGTGCTCATAGGCAGGTGCTGCTTGTGGGGAAAAATTGCTAAATCCTGGGAAAGTGCCAGATCTCTGCCAGCTGCTGGGATGATTTGCCAGCAGGGAAGTAGGTAGGCAGGAAGGGTGCATGCCCACTGCCTGTGCCCTGGGAAGCTGAGGCAGCATCAGTGGCAAAAATGCAGTGCCATTTTTTAATGACAGCCTCACTGAAGAAGGAAAAGGGATGCTGGGGAGTTGTAGCCAAAGCAGTCAGGGTGGAGGACATCAGGGTGCCTGGAGGAAGCCAGGTCCCACAGCCCTGTGCAGGCTTTTGCCAAGCCAGGGACACCAGAGAGCTTTCCATCGCATGCAAGTGCACTGTGGCCCTGTCAGGAAGCAGAGGGGCCCATGAATTATGAGCACTGTCTCACAAGGCCACCATATTTCTGCCTAGCACAGCTCCAGAGGATGCAGGAGGCTTCTTTCTAGCTTCCTGTTGTTTACACAGCTCACCAGTGTGTTTGCCCTGCCAAGTGCTCTGCCCCACACTGCCAGCACACACCTTTGCTACAGCTCCTGGGCCCTTAGCTTTCCTCTGCTTCCCTGTTACCTGAAGCCTCTCCCTTCTATCCCAACCCACATTTTTGAGCAGACCCTCCCATCTTCCACCCCGACCCCAATTTCAAAAGTATCCTGCAGGCTGCAGCATCCCAGGTCCCTGACAGATTTGGGCACGTCTTCCTACCCATCTGTCTCAGCCCAAAGAGGTACCATCATTCCCCTGTGAGACACCAGCAGCACCTCTGCTTGGGAGGTCTCTCTCTGGCTTCTGCTGAATCAAGGGCAGCAGGAGCACCCCTGGGTGCTGCACCCTTGGGTGTTGCACTGTCTGCTCTTCAGGCCAGCACCAGCCAGTCAGTGACACCCCTGGCTGTCAGTCCCAGCAGGGCTTTAAGGCCTTGGTGCTGAGCAAAATGACATCAAAAGTTGCCCTAGGCACATGTGAATCAACTTCACCCCTGCCTTTCTCCACCCTTAGCAAGGAAAGATGAAGCCCCAGGCCTGTGGGTGAGGACACTGCTCGGGACACCTGTATCTGTTCCTGCCTCAGTTTTCACACCTATGAATTTTTGCCTCACTGGTGATTGCAAGGCACCCTTATAAAGCACATCAGAATTGTGTAACTGAAAGACCCAGGGAATTTTGAAGAGTTATAGGACAGGGCCACCAGCTCTCTGACACAAAGCTGCTTTTGCTGCCTTTTTTCCCAGCTAACCTTCTCTCTGTCTCTCTCCTCTTCCCCCTGCTCGTCCCTGGCTGCTGGATTAGCAACAGCAGGCACCGGGCAGCAAGGCGCCACCAGCGGGACCGGATGCCCGAGTGCAAGGACTGGAAAGATGTGTCCCGGCAGGACGCCGTGAACCCCATCGAGAGCATTGACACCTGGGTGGAGTTTGTGGAGGGGCGGAACAAGGTGAGGCTGTATTCCAAACGCATCCTGGGACAGGCGGCTGGAGACGGGCACGGCACTCCTTTGCAGTCAGCCAGGAAAATTGGCCTGGAAAGGGGCCTGGCAGAGACAGATTTGGGGAGGGCTTCGCACCTCTGCTTCTTAAGTAAACCATCAGTGGCAGTTCCCAGCGCTGGGGCTCTGCAGTACCAGGCAGCCCCAGGGAGAGGGAGAGCTGTCATCTTTGAGAAATGACCCTGTGTCCAGAGAGGCTCCCACTGGGGCTGGCTGCACAGGAGGGATTTCATGGATTATTATTGAACACAAAGCATCCAGCTAGGGAAGACATGTGAGACAGGTGCTATGGGGGCTTCTATGGCCATTTCTGAGCATTTTGCATGAGCTGTGAGAACTAAACCCTGCAGTGCATCCTGGGCAGGAGAGCAGGAGTCACAAACTGACTAGGAAATCTCTGGCCTTGGGAAGATGCATGTGTCTGGTGGGGCATTTCATCCAGCTGTCCCCATCCTGTTGGGGTGAGGGTGGTTTGGAAAAGCTGGCATCCATCCACTGCATCTTTGTGAGTGAGAGCAATGTGTGCTCCACAAAGCCACTTCTCCATCACAGCATTTCCTCTCTGGCAGGAACATCTCTCCCTCGTTGCAGTGTGTGACCTGCTTGCTGCCTGTTTCTTTCCACCTCCCGGGCAGCCATGAGTGTCAGGTCTGCACCATGACAAGGTTCCTGTCCCCACTGGTGTCGGGCACCAGCCGCCCTCAGAGGGATGCAGAACAAACAAATGGGCCCCTGTTTCCGAAAGTCACTTCCTGTTTTCCTACACACCTCTAAAGGCACTTCCCGTCCCCTGGCCTGGCCGGGAGTTCATCACTCTGCCAAAAGGGTGGCAAGGGCAGATGATTCTCCTCCCAGAGCAGCTGAAGGGAGAGTGAGGGGTGGATGTTCCCCAAGGATGCAAGCAGGGGTGGTGGGAGCTCCTGGGTGAGAAGCCCTTGTGTCCCACTACGGATGTGACGCTTGTATTGGCTCTTTTTGATCTTTTCCTATTTTCCCCATTTTCTTTCTCCTGTTCCTCAGCTGTGTCTTTTTGATTCCATCTGTTTGCTTGTAACTGTCCTGGAGCTTCAGCTTAGGTTGTGCATCCCCATGGATGTGCAAGAGCTTTGGGAGAAGAGCTCTTCCATTTACAGTGGTATGCTATATCCTAAAATCTGCTTTCTCTCTCTCTCCTTGTCCTTCCTGCCTGTCTTCTCTTACCATCCTCCTGGTTTTTATTCCATCTATAAAGGCTAGAATAAGCCACAGGATGAGCAGTGCACAGCCAGGCACTGCAGGCAACGGGATGATGTCAGATCAAGAAACCCCAACTCAAACATAACACTGTAGATTAGAAGGAAAATCCCTAAGAAGCAGGAAAGGCAGCACACAAAAGTGCCAGCAATAGGGTCACTCTGGTTGTATGAATAACCCCAAGAAACGGAAAAGGCAATGCACAAAAGTACCAGTAATAAAGTCACTTCAGCTGTGTTGAGTATGCACTGAATGAATGACTGTTCCTTCTGGTTAACACAACCTCAATACATTGCCCCTCAGAACGGAAATGCTTCATAAAGTCTATAGGATGTAAAGGCAAAGAAATTTCCCTGTAGAAACACGTTAATTTTGTGTTTTAAGCACCATCTCATTAAAGGGATTTCTGCATGTGTTTAACTTGTCATTTAAACTGGAGCCTCAAACAGCAAGTCTCCTCTAAGGGGAGTGCTTGTAACACATTTGGTAGCTCACACATGTGCTGTGTGAGCCAGGAGGAGGAGGAGGAGGAGGAGGAGGAGGAGAGCAGCCTTATTCCCCAGCTGCTTTTCCTGACTTATTTGGAAGCAGCATCCCCTGGGTCCATGCTCCCAGGATGGCAGCCTGGCTGTTTGCCCAATCTTAATCATGTCTTGCTGGAGGGAAAGAGGAGGAAGCTTTGTCTATGTACACCTGGAATTCAAAGAAAGATGACAGCTCTTCCTGAAGGGATGAGAGCTGGGATGTTTTCACAGGTTTGGTTTCTCCTTATGAATAAAAGGTGTGCTTGCAGGTCTGTAAGCACCCATAAATTCCACTGAACCCTGTAGGACACTAAGTGGTAACTTAACTGCAGAGGGCTCAGGGAATCAAAGCCCTGTTGTCCTTTCCCTTTCTTCCCACTGTTATAAATAAAGCTTGGCAGGAGCTTAACCATCCCCTCAGCCCTGCATCATGTTACTGTCCCCCTTGCTGAGCACTGTCCCCATTGTGACCTGAGAGGCTTAACAAGAAGTTTTCTCCCATGGAGAGGCATCTATGCTGACTGGGCTCCATAAAAAGATGCAGAGATTGGGAATAAAATCGTGTTGTTATTGGTAGAGCCAACGGATAAAACTTGAAATACACAAAGGGCTATAGAATAATGATCGCTTTTTGCATAACCCTTCCCCAGGGTTATGCAACAACAGCTCCTGGGGGCTTTGCTACCTGCCAGAGAGCAGCAGTGATCCCATTTTTCTTCCCTGTTGCTCTTCCTAACTCTTCCTTATGTTCTCTTCCCCCATCAGACAGTCAGCAAACTGGCCATCCAGGAGGCCAATGTCTCAGCCATGTACAAGTGTATTGCCTCTAATAAAGTGGGTCGAGATGAGCGGCTGATCTACTTCTACGTGACCAGTGAGTACTGTAAAATCCCCCCCCCCACCTGCACCAGCAAAACTCTCTGCTTGAAACAGGCAGGTCCCTAGAGCTGTCAGGTCCTGCCATTCATGGTTAGGATCTTCAACAGCTACTGAAAAGCCAGTAGGAAAGCTAACCCAGAGCTCTGCTGGGTGGCAAATGCCTGAAGCCCTGGCAGCAGATAGCACAGGCAGAGTTTGTCAGGCAGACCTGGGAATGAGCCAGCACTGCCTGTGTCTAGGTCCTGGGCAGGTCTTGGGCTGGGGACATCCCGCTGGCTCAGGCCCAGGCAGCTCCCTGGACTGGGGTTGTGTCTGGTCCAAGAGCATCCTCTAGTGGCACCGCCCGACCCTGTCCCAGGCCAGGTCCCGCTGGTCCCAGCCCCCGGCAGTGATTCCACGGGATTTTGGTGATGGGAGGAAGCTGAGTTTGTAGGAACCAGAGCCCAGCGGTGTGGGCTGGAGTCATGGCCCATAGGGGGCTGTATGAGCCTCCTGCCAGTGGTACCCCGTCCTGGCAGAATCCTGTCCCTGATTGCTGAGACAGGGATCCCAGCAAGGGCACAGCAAAAGCTTATCCTATGGTATGAGAATCCCATAATAAAATTCCCAACCCAGAAGGCTGGGCTCATGGCCCTTGTAGTACCTGTGCTGTCAGAGCCACCAGCTGTTGTGAAGCCAGATGAATATCTTCAGTCACTGCTTCAGTAATGCTCTCTGTCTTCAGTAATGCTGTTGTCCAGCCTGCTGTGTCACTGCCTGCAGGTGTGAAAGTGAGCATGTGTGCAAACCAGAATGGTGCAGCTGAGCTGGGAGCAGTAACAGCTTAATTCAGACCTCCCTGGCTTGTTTCATTTGTGACCCCATCTTAATTTCACCCTGGGACTTAAGCATATCCCCTAGCACTCACTGGGCTTAAGCTGTGGTTGCCAGCAGTTTGCATGTCACAGTTCTGATCTACAGTGGTTTCCTTTGCCCTGGCTGAGGACAGGCAGATCTCCGAGAGCTGAGCCCAAGGAGACAATTTGTTGTGTCTGGCAGCTCAACCATGAAAACTCATTCATATGTTCATTTCCTTCCTGAAAGCCATTCCAGATGGGTTCGAGATTGAGTCCCAGCCCTCAGAAGAGCCCATAGAGGGGCAGGACCTACAGCTGAGCTGCAATGCAGACAACTACACCTATGAGAACCTGCAGTGGTATCGGCTGAACCTCTCCAAGCTCCATGATGAAGAGGGCAACCCCCTTGTGCTGGACTGTAAGAATGTCCACCACTATGCCACCAAGATGCAGGGGGAGCTGCGCTTCCAGCCCAACTCCAACGATGCGACCTTGCTGCTCACCATCCCAAACATCTCCCTGGATGAGGAGGGAGATTATGTGTGTGAGGTGCAGAACAGGAAGACCCGGGAGAAACACTGCCACAAGAAATACATCTCTGTGCAGGGTGAGGGTCCACAGGGCTGGCGGGAGTGACACAGGAGAGCTGGTGCTCTTGCTGCCCATCAGCTTCCCAGTCCATCCCCAGGGGAAGCCACACAAGCAAGCTAAACTCAAGGTGGCAAAGGCAGGGCACCTGGGTTCTCAAGACGCCCTTCAGCAGGGGTCAGAGGCCCAAAGCCCCCCAGGAACACAGATGTTCTTTTGATCAATCAGTTTTCCGTTTTCCCCTCCTCCTCTTTGTGCTACTCCTCCAGCCCTGGAGATCCCCCGCCTCAAGCAGAACCTGACGGACATTTGGGTGAACGTCAGCGACTCCATAGAGATGCGCTGTAAGGTGGATGGCAACCACGTTCCTGAAATCAGCTGGTACAAAGACGAGAAACTGGTGGAAGAAGTGTCAGGTACAGTGGGCTGGGGGTGGATCACAGGCAGGGCACTATGTCCAGCAGCTGGAGAGCTGAACACTGCTGGGTTCTGGGAGTTGCTGTGCCCAGATAAAGGCACCCGTTCTCTGAATCAGCCCTGGTTTTAATCACATTCTGTTCTAATTTGATGCAGTCTCACTGGCCAAGTCTTTGCCCTAGGGCCTGGCTCAACACTGTCTGTGCTTGTGCACATTCAGCTGGAGAGCAGGGAGAGAGAAATCATTCATGTCCTTACTCTCAGCCCAGTGCCTGGCATCTCTGATTATGCAGGGACTGACCCAGATCTTATGGAAGGAACATGTAAAGGATCCAGGCACATTGCAGAGGGAAAGGAACAGGTTCTGAAGCTGAAGCAGAACTTGACACACCAGCTGGACTGCCTGGGCACTGTCCCTATTCAGCATGTTCAGTGGGGGATTTGTACCCTCCATACACTGCCTGGGGAAGGCCCCTCCAGGATATTTCTGGGGCCATCAAGCGAAGAGCCTCTACCATTGAGGTGCAATGTCATTCTGCCATCTAAAATGAATCAGCCAAAAAATACAAGCCTTATTTTGAGCCTGAGTCCAGTGTACTAATCTTCCCTCCCTGTGAGTGACCACCACAACCCTCTGTGCCTTACAGGGATTGACCTGGCAGACTTCAACCAGAGGCTGAGCATTCAGAGGGTGAGGGAGGAGGATGCTGGGCTCTACCTGTGCAGCGTCTGCAACGCTAAGGGCTGTGTGAACTCCTCAGCCAGCGTCTCCGTGGAAGGTACCAGCAGCCACAACACCCCTGGGGATGTGAAGGGGTGGAATAGGAGTTATGGCCAAGCTCCTATGCATCTTCCCAGATGTGACAGTGGGAGGCAGTGAAAGCCCCTTGGCCTTGCTGGTGGCATGGTGCTCTCACAGGAGGATCCGTGGTCCAGAGCATGTTTAGCTCAGGCAAACCTGTCTCCAGTCACCCCACATCCTGATGCAGGCCATAAGGAATGGCTGAGTTGGAGCATGGAATGGGAATCTCTGAAGCTAGCATTTCCCTCCCATCCCACAGGCTCCGATGACAGGACTAATGTGGAGATTGTCATCCTGATTGGGACTGGAGTTATCGCTGTTTTCTTCTGGATCTTACTTATTCTCATCTTTTGCAACATCAAAAGGGTACGTGACTGTGACTGCCCCAGGCAGAGAGGGGTGGCATAGCAGGGCTTGGGGTATCACCAGTGCTGTGATGTGGGGCTTCATGACAGCACCTGCTAAAAGGAGGTCAGTGAGGGATGCCTCCAGTGCTCTCACTGCCAAGGACAGGGTGAATAAGGGCTGTGGTAAAGGAGGTGACAGGGAATGGCCTTTGCTTGAGGGGGCAGCAGATCAAGGCAGGCAAAGAATCCAAGTCCCATCTGGGAGTCAGCACCTGGGGTAGGGCGGGCACCCCCTCACCCTCGGTGTTGGCTGGTTCCTGCAGCCGGCCCACGCAGACATCAAGACGGGCTACCTGTCCATCATCATGGACCCTGGCGAGGTGCCCTTGGAGGAGCAGTGCGAGTACCTGCCCTACGACTCCAGCAAGTGGGAGTTCCCACGAGACCGCCTGCGCTTAGGTGAGCCAGACCCCCTCCCTCCCACTGCACTGCACTGCTGCAGCCAGGGCTTCCCACCAGCCCTACAAACTCACTCTTCAGATTTCTTAACACAGCTCTGTGTATTTAATGCTTTCTCTCTGCCTCAGGCTTCCCATCCTCTTCCCCAGGCTGTCCCTAAAGCCCAGCAGTGCCTAGGAAGTCTCTTTAGGTCTGACTGTAGATAGGTCTGAGCTAACTGTAAGCCCAGACTTCCTTAGTGTATCCACACAGGTATTACTGAAAACAGAAGACCCCTGGGCATGGTTTAAAACACATCCCCATATTTTTCAAGTGGGAGTCTGGTCAGAACAACCCAGTTCACAGCAGGTACCCCGAGTTCAGGATCAGGATTGCATCCATTATTATCCTCATGCTGAGACACCTGCCTGCAGCCTCTTCCCTCTGTCTGGCAGAGTTTAAAGGGCAGCAGACTACCTTTGAGGCACAGAGCAGTGACATTGGTCCTGGCTGCTGTGCTGCAAGGGGTTGTTTACCTTTCCCACACACAACAACTTGTTGCTCGAGGGCAACAAGCAGCCCCCCACTTCTGCATGGCCATTTCCTTCCTCTGCTTTGTCCATGCCAGCTCTGTCTCTGTTCCTCCCATCATTCTTTCTCTTATTCTTACCGACACAGCAAGCAGCCACCTGAAAGGGCACAAGTTCCACTCCTTCCTTTTCCCTTACGATGTTTTTTTCTTTCTTCTTCCCATGATTTCCTGTTGGGATTTTTGTTTTCCTTCATTCTATTCTGCCTTTTCTGCACCTGCCTTTCTTCACACTTACTCTCCTTGTCCATAGGTAAAGTCCTGGGTCATGGTGCCTTTGGGAAGGTGGTGGAAGCATCAGCATTTGGGATCAATAAAAGTAACAGCTGTGAGACTGTAGCAGTCAAAATGCTGAAAGGTATGTGAACAGTGAAGTTAAACGTGCAATGTGTGTAGGCAGTATTTAATGAGGCACCTGCCAGGGAACATTTACCCTGTAAATGCCTGTCTTTTAATTAATGGCTTCTTGGCCTCAACACAGTTGATCCTCTTTGGCTCCACTCAGCTGCACTGGGAGGCTGAAGTGGCAGAACAGACTGCAAGGACTTGGGGAACTCATCTTTCAAGGAAATGTAGCTGTCTGAAAAGGCAAAGAATGAAATCTGTCTCAAAGGATGAACAAGAATCCAGAGCCCCTCTTTGGCATGCCACTGAAGGAAGTGTTGCTCCCAGTTGCCTTCTTCCAAATGTACCTTTATTTTGTGTTTATGGGCCAGATCCAGAGCTGGGTAAGGAAGCAGGTTGCAGCTCTTATCCAGCTCAGAGGGCTAAATTGGCTTTGCACCCAAAGCCTGGTTTATCCAGAGTGATATGTTAAACTTTTATAGCTGTGCTTTCAAACAGGCATCCAAAACATTATTCTGTAATTTGGCACCAAACAGAACACTGAGGCAGTCTCTGGCCAGAAGTAGCCTGTACATGGAAATGGTGTCATGGCTCATCTGAACAGTATTTACTGTTGTAAGTGTACAGATCACCTGCACAGCAGAGGGGAGCCTGGTGTGCAAGGTTGCTTTACAGTTTTTTGAGGCCAGGCTCTCACCTGGCCCATCAGCTGCAGCTCATGAGGATGCTTCTGTCTCTCAGGCTAAATTTACAAACTCTCAAGTAAGACAAAATGCATAGGGGAGGCTGAGAAGTATGAAAAAGGCACACAAAACCAGAGAACACACCCTGGGGGTAAAACAGAGGGTCAAGATTTGATATGAATTGGATGCTTGACAGAAGATGCAATACAGAGAGATGGCAGGAGCATGACACTGTGTTTGCTGTTGAAGAGGAATCATCAAAAGATATCTGGGTTTCAGTTGAGACAGCTCCTATCTTCAATTGTGATAAAAAGAATCAGATGTCTTTTGTTCCTAATTTCCTTTCAAATTGTTTCATGGCTTGTTATCTCTGTTTGGAGGCCAAAAGGGCAGAGACTCAAACGGGTGCATCCCATTGAAAGTCTCAAGTGATGTTTTTCACTGCACAACTATCATAAAGAAAAATCTGTTGGGCACAGATTGTGTTGTCCTTTATTCTGGGTCCCTGCACTTACAGAGAGCACCCTACGTGTTACAGCAGGGATCCTGGGATCTCCTGACAAGGCTCAACATTTCATGTGGGAACATGCAATAACAAAATGTACCGAGGCTTTGAGGTCACAGCCTCCTCAGCAAGACTGACATTAACATGCTGCTAGAGAAGGGTGGTGAGGGGGAGTGAAAAGCTGTGAGGAGGTGTCATGACATGGTCTGTGTGTTTCCAGAGGGAGCTACTGCAAGCGAGCACAAGGCACTGATGTCAGAGCTGAAGATCCTCATTCACATCGGGAATCACCTCAACGTGGTGAATTTGCTGGGTGCCTGTACCAAACCCAATGGTAAATATCCCAGGGCAGCAGGCTGTGCCTGCTCCCAGAAATCAGAGCTTGTCCCCTGTGTCTTTTTGCTGTCCACATGTGTGATCACAGGGACCTGTGAGGAAGTTATTAGTGTGTTTGTGTGCACTTGGAGCAGATGTCACAGCTCAGTGGGGCTGCACATAACACAAGTTATGTCAAATTCTGACCAGCTCAAGCCCTTACCTCTTGCCCTAACCTTTGGTCTCTTCTCACCAGGTCCACTCATGGTTATTGTTGAGTTCTGCAAGTATGGAAACCTCTCCAACTACCTGCGGACCAAGAGGGAAGGATTCAGTCCTTACAGGGTGAGTACCTTCCTTTGCCCCTAGGGACCTGTCCCATGTCTAAGGAAGGAGGAAGTGCAGCCTAATACATGATCTGACAATGTGACAAAGATACCCTCTGTCCTTCTTTCTGCAACGGCAGAGACTTCTAGGCCAGAATTACAGTTTAAGAACAGGAAGAGACTGCAGATCATGGGTGCAGGGGTTACAGTGTGCCTGCTGAGGGTTTTGGTTTGGTTCCTTGCCAGGAGAAGTCTCCCAGGCTGCGTATTCAGGTGCAGTCCATCGTGGAGGCAGTGAGAGCGGACAGGAGGAGCCGCTCTGGGACCAGCGACAGCGCCATCTTCCACCGCTTCCTGATGCACAAGAGCCGCACAGCACTGCCCATCCAGGAAGGTAATGCTCCAGCCTTGGCAGCACCTGCACCACCAAAGCTATGCCAAACTTGCCTAGCTTGGGGAATGGGCAGGGAATGTCAGTGGGGAGCGAGGGCACAGCCTTGGAACTGATCACTGTTGCATGGCAATTCCCTGAAGAGGGCTATTATATCTGTGTTGTCTCTTTGTAATAGACGCCAGAAACCCAGAGGGGAGAATTAAATCCGTTTGGGTATTTTAGCCTGAAGAAAGGAGAACTGAGAGGATCTTGTTGAGTCCTCCCTAGGACAGAAATAATGAGCTGAACTTCAAAGCCCCTTCCGGTCCTGTTCTCCGCAGCTCTGTCTCACTGACATGTGCTGGAGGCTGGACTCTTTCTCCTCACACTTTAGGAGGTTCCTGCCTTGTGCCTTCAGCCATCTAAGCAGAAAATCTTAGAGGGGAGCTGATTACTCCAGTTAGGACTTGAGGACTAACTGTATTTCACTGAGAAACTGGCTGTGTCCTGCAGTCCCAGAGAGAGGCAAAGAGGACAACAGATCACCAATTGTCTAATCATTTTCTGTTACTTCTGGACAGTGGATGACTTGTGGCAAAGTCCCTTGACAATGGAAGACCTCATCTGCTACAGCTTCCAGGTAGCACGTGGTATGGAATTCCTGGCATCCCGAAAGGTGAGTTCAGCCTTTCCTTTGCTCACCTGATCTTTTGTGCATGTCTGATTAGAGAGACCTGACTACAGCCACCTTTCAGGTGACACACAGAGAGATTCAGTGATCTGCCTCACACTCCTCAGGAAATCTGAGACAAATGTGTGTACACAAAGCTGGGAAATTAGTTCTCTTGCATTCCAACTGCTCCTTAACCATCTCTTTTTGAAATATTTATCTTTAGCTTCTTCCCATTTCCACCATTCCCCCATTACAGCTCAGGCTTATGGGGGAATGGAGGTGATGTACACTTTCTGATTTTGGTTTCTCTCCCTCTTATTTTGCCTCTTCCTCTCTGTGTGCCCACAGTGCATCCATAGAGACCTGGCAGCTCGCAATATCCTGCTGTCAGAAAACAACGTGGTAAAGATCTGCGACTTTGGCCTGGCCAGGGACATCTACAAGGACCCTGACTATGTTAGGAAAGGCAGTGTGAGTGCCATTTTCTCAAACCCTTTACAGATTAGGCCCCCTTGATGAAAAGATGAAAAAGGAGTGGAACTACTTGCATGGCTGGGACCAAAAGCCATTGGACCAATAACACACATCCTGTCTTCCTCCACCAGCAGATCTCTGTCTCCTTCCTTCTGCCCCTCAGCCTGTCATTAACTTACTCTTCCTTATACTCTTTCACCCCCTTTCAGTGTCTCTGTCCCTCTCTCTGACCTAGCCAATTCCTCCATAGAGAGAGGAGGAGGGCTATTGGCTCTGATTTCCTTTCATCCTTTTCATCCCTTTGGTACAAAAAGGGCTCTCCTGGGACATGTTCCCAAATGAATATTTGTGCCTTGCCTCTCCCTTCTGCAGGCCCGTCTTCCACTGAAGTGGATGGCTCCAGAAAGCATCTTCGACAAGGTCTACACTACCCAGAGTGATGTCTGGTCTTTTGGGGTCCTTCTCTGGGAAATCTTCTCACTAGGTGAGTGCTAATGAGGGTCTCGTGCTGCTGAGGGAGACACCTCTACCCACGTAGCAGTTTGTGGGTGAGTCTGTGCAGGACAGACATTCTGAAGCACATCTAATGTGCTTGCTGATGGGAAGCAACATCAATGTAGGCAAAAAAAAAAATACAGAAGCCATATCCACCCGTGAACAGAGTGATGGGGACACAGAGGTGGCATGCAGAGGTGGCCTCCAGCTCATTGAGGCAGAGAAGCCTGACTCAGGCAGCAACAAGGATTGCTGTGTATGAGTAGTGACCACATCTCTCTGTGTTCTGGGATGAAGGACAGTCTCAAAAGGAGAGGGCAGTCTCGAAAGGACTGGTTTCTGATGGCACATTTCATGTTCCCACCCTTCTCTGAACCTTCTTTAGGGGCATCTCCATATCCTGGAGTCCAGATCAATGAGGAGTTCTGCCAGAGGCTCAAAGACGGTACCAGGATGAGAGCCCCAGAGTATGCCACAGCAGAAATGTGAGTCAGAAACCTCAAGGATTCCATCATTGGTTAGAGCAGAGGCCTCAGTGGGAGGGCAGAAACCTACCAGATCCCAGCACAGAGCAGAACAGGCCGCTCTGCAGGATGCAGACCTTTAGCCAGGGTAGGGGATGCACCAACACATCCTTCACTCTAGGCCATTGCCTGGAGAGCAAGGCAGATGGGTTCTGATCAGAGCTTTTTAGGTGTCCTTGCATGCCTGTGCTGGGATGGGTCTGAGCACTGTGCTTTCCTGCTCTGAAGGGTATCAGAGGGGTCTGAATTAGCTCCTTGTTCCCTCTTATAATAAGTGGATAACAAACCAGCACCCTGCCAGTAAGTTCACCTGGCCAGTGTGCTGGAGAGGGGGCAAGCTTTCCTTCCCAGTGCAGGAACTGTCTGTCCCAGTGGGCACCATGTGGGTGGGAGCTTTGGAGAGGGGCAGGAGGGGATTTCTGTGGTGTAAAACAAGCATTTCTTCTTGGCAGCTACCGTATAATGCTGAGCTGCTGGCACGGTGATCCCAAGGAGAGACCGACTTTCTCTGACCTTGTGGAGATACTGGGGAACCTTCTTCAGGAAAATGTCCAGCAGGTGAAAACCTCTCTGTGTCCCTACTCTGCTCCAGGCAGCTCTTTCCTCTGTCATCACCAGCTCCCTCACTGTGCCTGCAGCTGACTCTGTGGTCAATGCAATACATTTGTGTAGGCCATCAATAACAGAGATTCCTGGGTCAGAGGTCTATTTCCCAGAGCTGTTGGAGAACTCATTTCTGCAACAGCCTTTTAGCTACATCCTCATAAAACTCTGCTCCTTGCAGGGCAGGAGCCCTCTCAGTCGTCATTCGTACTTCCATCGTAATCCCCAGATGATTATTTGAAATTCTTCAGCTGACTCAAGGCTCTGGTACTTCTGCCTCCCACACGCCTGCATAATGAAAACCAGGACTTGACCAGGGCTTCTGAAACTCTGTCCTCAGATTGAAATGTCAGGGCCACTTGAAGGAAACAACTGTTACGTTACAGCAGTCAGTAATACAGATTTCTTTAAAAGTATTACTAATCTCTTCCATGTGGTAACTCACCAGGACATTTAACTGTGATGAGCATGCAGCTCTGATTTTAACTTTTTCTTGATGTTCCCGTTCAGAAAATGATGGCTGAATGCTTGAGTACCGTCTCATCCTGATGTTTCTGACTTTAACCTTTCAGCATGGATTCCCAGCACAGGCATGACTAAGCCACAAACGACATTGCCCTGGAGCACAGTACTCTATCCATGTAAACTGGAGAATTATGGGATTATTATAGGCAGTTGTTTTCCTGCTCAAACACACCTCCATGCATCACTCACAGCCACTTAACACAAAGGTCACAGAAATCTCCAGCCAGATATTTTGTCCCAGAGAAATAAAATTTATAAACTGGAATTTTCCTTCCAAGCTCTGACAGCTTCTGCCTGTGGAACCTTTTCTTGTGGGAAAGTCCTCCCCTTCTTTAAGGCCATTTACTGTTCTTCCTACCAGGAAGGGAAAGATTACATCCCGCTGAACGACTCTCACAGCTCAGAAGATGATGGTTTCTCCCAGGTGCCTTCCTCTGCCCAGCAAAACTCAGATGAAGAGGACTTTGACATGAGGATACGTTGCCACAGCCTAGCAGCAAGGTGAAGCCCCTCTGAAAAGGGCAGAGAGAGCCCAGCAGGCAGCAAGCAGCCTGACCTGTAAGGGAACCTGAGGGATATGGGGAGAACCCAGATGTTTGGAAAATCCCAGGTGATAAGGTGTGATCCAAGCATTAAGGCCATAGCTTCTCGCTTATAAAAGCAAAATTACTTTATTTTGCTCATGAGAAATTGATGATTTGTAAGCCTATCGCATTTCTTCTTCTCCTCTAGCTATGCTGCCAGAGTATCACATAAGGAGCTTCATCCTATCTGTTCCTAACTGACCCAAACAATTAGTCCCAGGCCTCTCCTCATGGGCAAACTATGATAATGTGATGCCTGGGATCTATATGATGTTTTCTGCTTATCCCATGTGGAGAAATTATTGGGGCCTGATTCATTCAGTCTAGTCTCCACTGCAGAAGTAGTATGGGGTTAAGAGGTCTAAGATGAGCCCATTACCCTCCCCAAATCCACCATTTGGGTCATCCTCCTCCCTGCATACTTTGGTTGCACAGTGAGGAGGTTGAGTTCAGGTCCTGTTCATTCAGGACATTGACTCTTGCCTTTACTGAATACTGTATGTTTCTGTTGGCAGATACTACAACTGTGTCTCATTCCCTGGTTGTTTGACGGGAGGAAATCAGATCAGGTGTCCATCCAGGATAAAGACATTTGAGGAGTTTCCCATGACACACACAATGTACAAGGCACACCCGGTGAGTGGATTTGAGCGGGGGCAGCCTTTTCTGACACCTTTACTGTTAAGGCTGTGGAAGGAATATCACTCCTATCTTATGTCAGTCTGTCTGTGTCATTCCTGTTTGGTCCATTCAGTCCTATGCACATTCATTTCTTCATCTGGCACACTGGGGTTTCTCTCCAGCATGGTTCACACTGCCTTAGTGGGAAACAGGGAGGTCAGATCTGCAAACGGGCAGACTCTCACAGAAGAGCCTGCTCTTCACCCTCTCAAATCTGTGAACACAGCCTTGTTGAGCACACTGAAATCTTGCCAGGACTAGGTAAACCCAGAGTGCTTATCTGCAGCTGCTGTATCTTGATCCACATGGCAGTGTGCATTAGGGACCCTTCAGGTCTCTCTGAACTGGACTGGTACTGATATCTCCTCTAGCAGCAGAACCTGGAAGTCATACCTTTAGTCTCAGAGGAAAATACCACTTCTCGCAGACTGGATAGTAATACATCTTCCAGCCAGGGAGCACTCTTTTTTTATTCCCTGAAAATGGCACTGAACTAAGCACACAAATCACCTTTTTATGTGGTGCTTTTAAGAAGGTACCTAAGAAAATCAGATTCAGCAAAACTATGGAGCATGCTGGTAAAGTGCTCCTACCCCTTCTTCCCCATCAAACATACACACAATCTCATCTCCTGAATGATTTCTCCTTCCTTCCCACTCTGATCAGTCGACAGGGATGTTACTGATAACTCCTGTTGCTTCCTTCCAGGACAATCAGACAGACAGTGGGATGGTTCTGGCATCTGAGGAATTTGAGAGGATAGAAAACCGACACAGAAAAGAAGGTGGATTCAGGTACTCCTTAAGCCTAGCCACTGAAGCCTCCCTGCTGCCAAATGCAGTGAGGCCAGGAGGCAGCTCCTGGTATCTCCCCGTAGGCTGCACTGCTTGGAGCTTTCAGCTGTGGGCCCTGAGCCAGATAAGTCCATGGACTCCTTAATGAGAGGCAAAACACAGGAAGAACAGACAAGCCTGCTGTTTTCTAGGGTTTAAAAATATAAACTGTGCCCGTCAATGAGAATGTGCCTGTTAAGATAATGACGCACAGTGGCGTGATGGTGTTAATGAGGCTGTTAATGCTTATTGACATTTTCTGGTGAAATGTATCAGGGCAGATGGGATGGGCAGAAACTATGTGGCTGCCACCTTCCTCCCTCAGCCCTGACCCGTGGGGTCATATCAGAGCCCTGATACGGTGGTGCAAGGATGGGACAGGCCTTAGGAATTCTCACATGCTGACATGGAGTCTGGCAGGTTGAGCTGGCACTCTCAGAGATGAGGATGTTATGGGTGGTTATGTCCTTGACCCAGGCTTTGAAACTGGGTGAGAACCTGTGCAGCTCCTCTCTGCCAGAGCAGGCTGAGACCTTGTCTCTGTGACAGTGTGTTGAGCAAGCCATGTCACCTCATATGTAGACAAGGCCAGTCCTAAGCCTCTTCCTCACCTCCTCTGCCTCCCAACATCAGATTTGTCATTGTCTTTTCTCCTAGCCATGGCCCTGTGGCCTTTCTGCTCTTGCATCAAACTGTCTCCTGCTTCTTGTCCTTGTCCTCTTTTCCCTAAGGTATGTTCCTGTTGTCTCCTACACCGTCCTGGTGTCCCGTCTTCTGGAAAACACTACCCTCCTTGCATGTGTCCCTGTCCTTGCTCTCGTGATTTCTTGCCAGTCACCTGGTATTGGCAGGCACTGAGATGGGACATATGATTTCCACCCAAATCTTCATCATCTTCCTTTGTTTCTTTTCCCCCATCCTGGCAGTTGGTTTGTATCAATTTCTGTTATTTCTGCCAGATCTAGAACCAATTAAGGCAATGTCTCTTGTCTCTCCCTACTCATTGGGGCCCCAACCCTTCCCTATATCTAGAAGGCATCCCAAAGGTATCTGGAAGAGCTGAAGTAAGTGTGCCAGGTTATGTGTAGATTTCTCACAGAACATACAGGCTGTGCTTAGATTTAGAGCAAGGCCTGGTTTTGTTCTTTGAAATGGAGGTGCAAGTCCATTCTTGACCCTGTCTCTGCCACATGCATTAGAAGATGAGATTTTCTGATGTTGGGATCTCTCTAAGCAGGACAGAGGCTTTCTAGGAGTGCCAAGGTTAATTCTCTGTGTCTCTCTCCCTCACAGTAGTAAAGGGCCCAGTCGAACTGTGGAGCTGTCAGGGGAGCAGTCGGACCTGCGGGGCAGATGTCGGCCGTTGTATGGGTCCCAAGTTGGAGGCCAGACTTTTTACAACAGTGAATACGGGGAGCTGTCGGAACACTCTGAGGATGGCAGCTGCACCCCGCCTGGAGAGGGGGCCAGTCCCCCCACTCTCCACACATCCTTCTTCTCTGAGCAGTACTGATGGCACCAGGCCCTGGAGGCGACTGCCAAGGCCCTCTAGACACGTCATCAGGGTCACTCAGAGCTTCTCCTTCAATCTGTGCCCAACCCCAACAGGAAACCTACCCCAGAGGGACGGGGAACTCTGATGTCCTTGGAACCACAGCATGAACCTCGCAGCACCTCCAGCTGCAGCTTCCCTGTGCCACGACTGGAGAGAGCACCTCACTGATTCCTCATGTTTCTTTCATTCCTGCGCCTCAGACAGATGCATTCTGCCGGAGAGTGGGTGCCTGTGTTCAGCACTGTGGCACATTCTGCCTAACATCCAGCCTCCGCTCAGATCAGTTTCCCATTCAGAAAGCCCATTTCAGGTCAGATATAAATAGATCTGTCTTAGTCTCAAGTTTCTTCCTGGTGTGCAGCCTGAATGTTTTTCCTTGGATTGCTTCCTCCTCCCCTCATCATGATGTCAGCTGCTGAGCTGTGGAGCAGAATCAAAGGGAAGAAATCCCTAGTGGTATTAGCAGCAAAAGCAGGACATTTTAAAGAGGTGTACGGAGAGATCCCGAGGGATCTTTGTAAATGTTCGTGCATGCTGCTCATCCTAAGTAGGTGCCAGCTTCTCCATCTCCTCTGCAAGCAACACCCATACCCCTCCCATCTCTGCTGGGGGAAAGCCTGCCTTATCACTAGGATTATTTTAGCCATCTCAACACAGCTAGTGCTGAGTAGGTCATCAGCTGATGGCTAAAGTGCTCCTGGTGAAATAAACAGCAATTTTTTTGCAGACCATGTACAAAACAGGTTCTTTTATGATTTCTGCTGGGAGGAGGTTACTCACAGGTCTGCTGCTCTTGCCTTCCCCTTCTCCCAGAATGGTGCTGAGATCATTTGTTGTTGGAGTGAGAAATTAAAGCAAAGCTAGGTTAATTTGAGCTGGCTTCTAAACATAGAGTTTGCTGGGAGGAAAAAGATCAAAAGGTCAGGGAGTGAAATGTTTATTTTCAAGCTGCTGCAAAGCATTTTGGAAACAATGGAAGGAACAGTGCTCCAGCAATAAGGTGTTCTGGGTTGCATGCCCTTGTGTATTGACATCACTGAACACATGGAGCCCAGCACCTGGCCAGGGTTCAAGCCCTGATTCTCCTGGATGGACAGTTCTGCACAATCACCTTTCCTGTCTCCCAAGTTCCCTGACTCGAAGGAGGCATTCTCTGCCCAGCAGCTCCTCTCCAGTTTCTTTTGCAGAGCTTCCAGCAGAGCATACCTGACTCCAGAGCATTAAGAAACAGTTACTTGCTGAGGAAACATCTCCTCACTTTGGTGTTTTGTTTCTAAGAGATGCCACATGAATTCAGAGCTCTGGGGAACCTCCGCAGCCCCTCTCTATAGATTTCTGTACTGCTGCCTCACCACTTCCCACCTACTTCTTTCCATCCTGCTCCCAATCCAAGAGCTCAGCCATAGAGCATGGTTACATCACCGCCACAGGAGTCTGGGTGAAAAGGCTCCTTTGAACAGGTTGTCATCATCTCTTCTCCCACATGCCCATGGCTGGCAGAGTTCTGTGCACCAGGGCATCTCAGCACTGGGGAATTACTGCTTGTGGGCCACACCTCTGTCACAGAGCCAAGGGTTTGGACTTGTAAGACTGTGTTTCCTGTCAGATGTACAGCTTTCCCAAACTGTATTTCTTTTCCAGCAGAGGGTTTTATGCGTTTCCTGACGTAAGCCTGTGAGTCCTTATGGATGGTGTTGCCAAGTCTTAATTATAGTTCTCCACACAAGTGTAATGGGGAGATTTATTTAGCACATGGGAAAAGCATGCCTGTCATTCAGATTCTCTAAGCCTGTGCAGCTCGTTCAATGTTCCACTCCCTTTTTGTGTCAGCAGGATGACATGGCTGCAATTTCCATGGCAAAAAAGGAGGCACAAAACCAGACCAGCTTGAGCCAAACTGGCTCAGGATGTGGAATTGGAAACTGCATATGACAATGAATTCCCTGACTTCTACTGGTGTCCCCTGAAGCTGCCAGGAATTTAAGCATCTTTAAGTAATTGTTACGACTCAGTAAGACTCCTCTGGCAGGAGCTGCTGGGGAGCCAGGACAAGGAAGTAGGACAGCCAACAGGGTGTAGGCCAGATCAAATTCTCCTGCCCTCATCTTGCCCTGCTTTTTGAACTGGTGGTTCCCTTGGCAGAAGGAAGGCTGCATGTGACTGTTGCTGCTAGAGGTTTCCACTGGCATTGACAGGGGTAGAAGGTGACCAGCTGAGCTAAATTCAGGCTGCTCGCTGGGTGATGTGCATCCGTACAACCCAGACTCTCTTGTTTCCAGTGCTTCATGAAGAGTTGTCTGTCTGGAAACAGCTCCATCTGAGAGAGGGCCCAAGAAAGAGGACTGCAAAAAAATAATAGCTAAAAACCAGAATTTCAAAGTAGCTGTAAGTCCCTGTCCATATGTAAGGGATAGGTATGTGCCAGCAAAGCATGACATTTGCTGGGCAGAGGCAGGATTCCTCAGCAGAAAGGGGACAGAGGCATCTTAGTGCCCAGACTGGTTGTCAGCATGGACATCCAGCCAGTACAGCTGCACTTTTTCTCTAGGTTTAGCTGTAAATTGCTCACAAGCATCCTTGTGGAGAAGGGTTGTTAAAACCATTGTTAACGATCCCCTGCTTCACCCTCAGGAAAGCACTTCTGTGTCATCTGATTTTTGAACATTCAACTCCACAAAAGTTTATTTTCTCTCTCTTGCACCATCTTGATGGAGGGTGGAATCAGATCCTATTGTGTCTGTGTCAACAGCATTGTATGAACAATGCAGCCTGATAGGAGCAAAAGCTGGCTCCTCTTCAGACACTCCTGCTGATGAAGAACAACTGTAGTGTGGGATATTGAAGAGCTGTTGAGACAATTGTACTTTTGCTCTCTAAAGGTGTACTAAAATTAGATGTACAAACCTGATAACCCTTCCCACTCTCTTGAATTATTTCTGGCTTTTTATTTTTACAGTCTCCAGATAAGCATGAAGTGAAGCTGGTCTGTTTTGGTTTTAAGATGTGAGACAGGAGTGTTGTCTAGCTTTCCATAGCAGCAAGGGAGTAGTTCAATGTTTAAAACCCATGTTTCAATACTTGTGCCTGTTCTGTTCACAATGCACTCTCTATTTTGTTTTGTTTGGGCTTCTTACTGGAACTCAACATTGAAGCTAAGCTATTTATCATCATCGCCGTCCTTTAAAATGGCTGCTTCCACTCTATGCTCAGCCTCACATTTCTTTACAAAGTGTTGGTGTTGAGAGGACATTTCTCCTCCCTGAAAACAAAGTGTTGGGTCCCCAACTTGCAAGTACACGTGTGTCTCTGAAGAAAAACCTGTGTATCAAGTAACACTACATTTATATTGCAATATTTTAACCTGGTACCTGTTGTTGCTCTAGCAGCATTCAGTGTTTCAGTGGGCTGCCTTTGAAGCAAGTAGGCTAAAACAGGGGTTATGTGTGAGTACAAAGCATGGTCTGTGTGTGTGTGAGTGTGCTGTGGGTGAGTGTGTGGATATTTGCATGTGAGTTTTCCTACCAGTGAGCGTATGTGAGTGATTGTAACTCACGTTGAGTCTTGTCTCTGGAAGTTCACGGTTATATATCAAACCAGTTAGAACACTGCTTCCTTTCCTCTCCTCCTATAGTAGTTGTTATCTTTTGTCATTAAGAGTTTTGTTGTAATATCTAAATGTGAAAATGAATAAAGTCATAACTGGCAGCTGTTCTCTGGTTCCTGGGGCCACGTCTGCCTTTGGGGCAGCCCAGCCCCGGCCCAAGCCATCAGCACATTTTGGGTTTATTATTTTTACTTTCGTGTCCATTTTCATTCCCTGCATCCTCTCAGAACCAGCTGGATCTTGTGGCATTTCCATCCAGGATGAAACTCTGTCTTTTCTCATGGTGAAGTTATATTCTCTTTGGCTAAGCTCACTGGCAGAAGCAAACACAGCACGCAGCCCTGTGATCCGGACCACGACCCTTCCCTGTCACCTCAGCGCTGGGGGTCTCCAGCCTTCGTGTCCTCATTCACCACACGAGGGGAACCAGAGACCCCCGGACCCCCCATCTCCTCAGGGAATTACACCCCTCCCGGACACCCTTTCTCAAGGCAACAACACCCCCCGGACTCCCCTTCTCCACATGGTACCAAACCCCCACAGACACCCTTCTCTTCAGCGCATCAACCCCCTTCCAGGACCCCTCTCCTTCTAAGGGCACCCAACCCCACCTCGGACGCCCGTTCTCCTCATGGCACCGAGCTTCCAGACCAGACCCCCCTGTCATTACGGCACCAAATTCCCTCCCAGTTCCCCTTCACCTCATGGCACCGAGCTTCCAGACCAGACCCCCCTGTCATTACGGCACCAAATTCCCTCCCAGTTCCCCTTCACCTCATGGCACCAAGCTCCCGGACCGGACCCCCTTGTCGTTATGGCACCAAATTCCCTCCCAATTCCCCTTCTCCTCATGGCACCGAGCTCCCGGACAGGACCCCCTTGTCATTATGGCACCAAATTCCCTCCCAGTTCCCCTTCCCCTCACGGCACCGACCCCCGCCCCCGCCCCTGCGAACCCCTGGCGGTGCCGCCGGCGGCCCGCAGGTGGCGCCCTCCCCACGGCGGCCGCGGGCCCGGGCGGGAAGATGGCGGCGGGTCTGTGGCTGTGTCACAGCAAAGCCAAGGGCGAGAGCCAGGCAGGGGTGGCGCCGCGGCTGGACGAGGTGTTCGCTGTGAAATGGGACACAAGTGAATTCATGAGCATTCCGCTAAAAAAAAAATAAAAAAAAATAATAAAAAAAAAAATTACCAGGGGTTCAATGAACGCTCAGGCACAGCTCCCTCCTTACCACTGGGTGGACTCGTGAAGGCATCTGCATCATTTGTCTGACTAAAATAATGTCCCCTGAGGAGCCGTCAGGGCCAGAGACACAGCTGAGGGAACAGAATGGGGTATCTCTGCCCCTCTCCATTGCCATCCCTTCATCCAGCTCCATCATGGGGTGAAAGCATCCAAAAGGACCTTTTAATTTTCCTTTGCCCATCCAGGGGCCTGCCCATCTGGGCAATGAGGCGATTGAAGCTGTTCTCCTGATGAAATATCCCATTTTGGTGCATCCTGGAGCAGCGCTTGGCTGCTCCTCTTCTGGGGCCATGAGCGGTCCCCCTCGGCTACTGCTCACCTTCCTTCCAAGCCCATACATAGGGCATCCATAGGACAGGCTGGGAGGCAGGTGAGGAACGGCCCAGCTGTGTGAGCGGGGATGGGGATGGGGATGGCGATGGCGATGGCGATGGCGATGGCGATGGAACCAAGACACAGCCCTCACACAGGCATTAGAGCACCTCTCTCCATCAGAAACACAGCCCACAGAAAACCAAACAGGGCAAAATAAAAACCATTTCATGCTGTCAGCAAAGAACTGGGGATGCTCTGGCTGGGCCCCTTGTTTTGCTTCTAATATGGTCAGTGAATGCTTCCTAAACACTTTTCAAAAGTGCTTTGAGATCCTTCTCTGAAGGTCAGCACAGTGATAGTGAAAAATCCTTCAGGCTCCCAGGACTGCTTGGCCCCTTCTGAGGACATTTCGGCAATAAAGCACATGAGTTTGCATCAGAATGATGCAGAGCTCTTAGTGCTGAGAAATCAAAGCAAGAACGGCTCCAAAACATGTTCTGCACACTGCAGTGTGTCAGCCACAGCTCCTGCCCTCCAGCTGGGGTGAAAGTTTGGGTGAAATGAGGAGGCAATCAATAGCATGTGGTTCCTCAGCTGACATGTACCAAGAAGGGCAAAATTAAATTTAAAAAAATGTAAGCAGAACATTCAGTTGCTGCTTCAGAATAATTTCCTGGATTGTATTGACATTTCTACAAAGCTTTGCAGAAACAGCTTCTCAGAGGATTTTACAGAACCACACGTGCCTTTAGCAGAGTCAATGGGTCCCTTCTGCTCCGAGATGCAGGTTTGCAAGCATGCTGCTTTCCTTGGAAATGGAACAAGTCTCTCCAAGGACGGGATAAAGCTACTCGCATCTCAATGAAATAAACAGACTGTGCTTTGACAGTGTTATCTTACGTGTGTGTGTGACCAGGTGCATCACAAATGAATAAAATGCAAAAGCTGCCAGAAGAAAACAGGTTAATAAGATGCATAGATTAAACACCAGGCTTATCTGAGGGCCTTCCCATGCAGCTGGGGATATTACCAAGGAGACCATATCTCAAAAGAACAGCTCCACAGCAATTTTTTCGGAAACTTAGAAAATATCCTAACTCACAGTCCTGTTCTCTCTGCTGTAAGTAATTTTCAGTTAGTTTGCCTTTCAAAATCCAAGGAGGCCATTACACTATTTTGTTACATCTCCCAAAAGGCTGAAATCCTTAAAACTATGTTAGTTGATCATTCATCAAACCCTGTTTTACAGTATTTCCTGGGATTAATATTTATTAACAATATTTGAGTGTTTGTACAATTTCCCATTTTAGTATGTCAGAAGAGAATAACGCCAAATAAGACAGGAATGACCGAATCCTGACAGAGAGGCTGCGCTGTTCCAGCCCCAAAACCCTATTCAGTTCTACTTGGATAGACTGAACACATCCCAATTGGGTTTCACACACACGGCTCTTTCACCCTCTATTTCCGACATGCTTTAAAACTCTGCATCTTTTTGGTCATCAGCACTCCTGAACTGGAAATATTTTTCTGAAAAGATGCTGAGGAGCCATGGGTCCCAACATCTTAAACTGCACCAGGGAAGGTTTTGATTGGACATTAGGAAGACTTTATTCACAGAAAGGTGATTGGACATTGGAACGGACTGCCCAAGGAGGTGGTGGAGTCACCGTTCCTGTAGGTGTTAAAGGAAAGACCAAGTATGTGACATTCAGTGCCGTGGTCTAGTTGACATGGTGGTGTTTGGTCACAGGTTGGACTCGATGAGCTCAGCGGTCTTTTCCAGCCTAGCTGGTTCAGTGATGCTGTGATCTAATTCCTCACGGAACCGCGGGTCGCTGGAGCCCGGTGTCATTCCAGCCACCCCCACGCCCAGCTCCCACCACCGCCTGGCCACGCCCACAATGACATCATACCAAATAGCCCCGCCCATTGAACTGGCCCCGCCTCCACGAGGGCGTGGTCCAGGCTCAAGCTCCGCCTCTCGCCCTCGTGGCGCGGGGCGGGGCGTGCGGCGGCTGCGCAGAGCGCGGAGCTGCAGTCGAGGCGCGGGCGCGGAGCCGGTGGCGGAGCCGCGGGACGGTGCGGGGGCCCCGCCGCCCTCGGGGCGAACCGGGCATGAAGCGACTGCTGCCGGCTGCGGACGCCGGGCTGAGCACTGAGCTGCGCCGCTTGCCGCACTAAGGCGGCGACGAGCCCCGAGGCGAACCGAGGCGGCGCGGCGGGCCGAGTCAGAGGCGAGCCCCGCGGCTGTTTGCGAGCGCGACTGAGGCGGCAGCGGCGGCTTCTGCCAGCAGCCTCCTCTGGGCTGGCGAGGGGCTGCGCGGGGAGGGGGCCGCAGCGCCGTCCCCGCCTCCTCCCCTCCCCTCGCCCGCCGGAGCTCCCCCGCGGAGGCGGGCGGGCAGTATGAGCGCGGCGCTCTGAGGGAGCGGCGGAGCCCCGAGGGACCGGCGGAGCGCGGCTTTCCCCGAGCAGCCTCCCCTGGGGAGCCGCGGCGGCGGATCGGACTCGGCTGGGACCTGCCATGACTCCCCTGGCTCCTCCCATGGCATGAGCCCGAGCTCTCCTCCCCGCTCCGCCTGCTTTTGGTCTCTCTCCGCTCCCAGGCTGTCAGATGGGATAGGACACACCCGGGCGTGCGGGGCTCGACGCTGCCGCGGGGGAGCGGCGGAGGCAACCGGTGACAGCCGTCGGCTCGCCTGGAGTCGAAGATGAGCTGGCGGTGGGCTCGCCAGCACTGGAACGGCGGCTCCTCCGTGCTGCTGCTGCTGTCGCTGCTGCTGTGGCACGGCCGGGTCCGGCCGGCCGGCGCCGACAACGCCAGCCAGGCGTACTACACCGCGCTCATCAACGTGACGGTGCTGAGCCCCGAGCGCGGCGGCCCCACGCTGCTGCGGATCGACCGTGGCCGCTACGGGCAGGACTCACCGAAGGTGGAGGTCAAGGGGCTGCTGGTGGCTCCCGTCCCCATCAACGGAGGTAACGCTTCCCTCGCTGGCTGCCGGGTGGTTGGTGCTTGCTCGGATTGGGCAGGCTTTCCTAGAGATCTCTGACAAACGAGGAGGAAGAGCTTGCCCAGAGGAAAATAAAATAAATCTATGATCTGAGAGTGTTGGCTTGAGTAACGGCCCAGCAAAGCATAATGTGCTTTCCAGCGTGGATCCCAGTAGACTTGGTGTATTGATGGGTGAAGGTGTTAGTTGACAGTGTTTGGTTACAGCATTGCCTTGATTCTCAGAACAGCTGCATAGCCATTTCGCTGTGCATCTGGATAGCTTTGGCAGCTGCATGAAGTTACAGTTCAGTGTGCAGTTCCTAAAAACGCTGTTTAAGCTGCCCATCAAGACTTGGAAGGACTGAAGCTACCAAGTTGTTGCTCTAACAGCCAGCCCAAAATGCTCTTGTTTGCAGTACTGAACAGTGGATAGAATGTCCAAATAAGTTTTCTTTTAATTAAGTGAAGCTGTTGTCCATCAGTTCTTTTGGTAATTGTTGGGATTTATAGAAAACACTGATTTGAACAGCTGAGAGTATTGTCATGATTTTTGCCTGAAGCAAAACCAGTATCTTCAGTAATAGTGATGTAGTTTTAATAGTATCTTATTTTGAAAACCATTCTTGACATTATCTAAACTGCTATCTTTAAGAAATGGACCACTTGATGAAATACAGTGGACCCAACCTGCCTCCTGGACAGTAAACATCTGAATAATGTATTAAGTGAAATATGGTAGTCAGTTAAAACTAGAGTTTAAGTGGTGAATACTAAGAGTGTTTAGAAGAATTGATAACACAAAGCTACTGTATTAGAAGCTTTAGTGAATTTGCCAGATCTTAAGATCAGGAAAATACTTTGATGCTCCTTCAGAACAGATGCATTCTGCTAGGTAGCCTCTGTAAAGCTTCTGGTCCGGATGGATCAGGCTGTGCATGAGCAGGTGCTTGCCAGTCTCACTGGAACTCAGTTTCATTAGCTCTGCAAAATATAACTAGAATGGGGTAGATTTTGGGGTGGAAGCGTGAGGAAGCAGAAATTGTTGAGGAATTCTGCTGTAAAATGATTTTTATTTGTACTCCAAATTCTGTCTATCACTTAACATTAAATATGTTGCAGTCATTCTTCTGCTTCCTGATATTCCTTACTTACATCCCCCCAAAACCCTCTTGAAATCAGGAGTCTGTCCTGAAAGTTTTAGGCGTGTAAACACTGTTACTGCAAGTAGTACTTTAACGGGTTTAAAATACTGCCTTTTAATACATGCAGGGTATCAAAGCACTTTATTTTTTTGAGCTGCATTATTTGTCAAGAAAAACTTTTGATACTAATTTCTTTTAATCTGCCTCTGTAACTTTTTCTGCTTTTTTTTGATATGCCTTCCCTAAAGTGCAATTTAAACACTGAAGCATTTGATAGCATTTTCACAGGCAGCTGATAATGAGAAGAGGTAAATAAAATTATAAACAGTGTTTTTATACCTACTGCTAAGTACTATGATGAATAACTTTATTGAGAAAGCACAGGAGGAAGTGTGAAAATATCAGACCTGACATGGTTTGACATAGTGCAGTTGTTAAAACTTTATTATCAGTTTTGGGGGAAATTGAGTTTTGCCCTTCTGTTTCATAACAGACAACTTAAGCACAACAGCAGTTACCTTCCTTACTTTTAGATGCTCTGAATTGTTCTGTGTGGGTTGTTATATACTTATATTTTATTTGAATTTTGCTGATGTGCCTGTGGTTTAAAAATGTTTCATGTAGTAAGAAATATTGGAATATTTTATGCTTTTAGTTAAGCTGTTCTTGAACATCATCTGCTTTTTTATATTCAGATTTGATAAAAGATGATGCAGTCTTGCTGAGAGTAGTTGCTCTAATGTTTTTTTAATCAGCCTGTTAATATTGCTGTAGAACTAATTTGCAAAATTTTTTTCTAATAGCTCTAAACATGAGTAGCTGCCAGCCACTGCTCTTAGAGCAGTAAATGCTGTACCCCAGTTTTCATGTATCCTCAGAAGAAAAGGGCTCTACAATTGATAACAACTTCATTTGAAAATACCTTGAATTTGAAACTGCTTTGATGTCAAACATTCACCCATTTGTGGGCTATCTTTGAAAATTTCAAAAATTTGTGTGATTTGTTAGCATCTTGATGGCATGGGCTGTTTTAGAGCTGAGGTGTCCTTAATTTCACATTTTTGCATGCTCTGTGAAGAATAGTTTAGTGGTTTGGGTTGGAAGGGACCTTGAAGATCATAAAGTTCTGACACCCCTGCCATGGGCAGGGATGTTTTCCACTAGACCAGGCTGCCCAAAGCCCCATTCAGCCTGGCCTTGAACACTTCCAGGAATGGGGCATCTTATTACATCCCTTACTCATTGCCTGCAGGGAAATAAATGAGTTTACTAATTCAAGATTTAGGGGCAATGATCTGCTGCTAACCATTCTCGATTTATAATTTTAAGTGTTCTGTGATGTTTCTTGACTTCTGTTCTTAAATATGCCCAATATTTTAAGCACTGATTTTTGAAGATGCCGGCCCCATGTGGTCACCCATCCTTTAAATCTCAGTGCTGCATGATAGTCAATCACTTATCCCATTTCTTTAGCAGGATTTCTTTAATGGAATTCAACCTTGTCATGTTAATACATGTATTAAAACTCTTTCCGTGTTCTTTTTATAGGGCTTGTGTGAAATTGATAGGGGCTTTCAAAGGCAGTGTTCCCCTGGGAGTGGGGCGGCAGTAATTGGCATGACCGCCTGTGAATGTCACTTGTGAAAGTGCAGCTCCAGCGAGCTCTTGGTCACAGTTGGCTGCTGGCTGTACATTCAGCACCTGTGGGCATATTTTTTCAAGCACATTAAATAGCAGCATAGTTTCTTTATTAATCTCTCTTCCATTCTTCTACTTTGAGTTCCTTTTCTTACTTGCTCTAACTTGTTAATCTCTCTCTTGTCATGACTTAATTTCTTATTAGAAGAGTGTTTTAAACCACTTCTGGACATGAATGCTTACAGATTAAAAAAAAAAAAAAGCTCCTCTTGTTGTGCGTGGAAGGATAGAAATTAAATGCGTCTTCACAGCCTAATGCAGGTTTTCTGATAGTTTAGTTCAGGTTTAAAGTATTCTTTCCATGAGGTTCCAGAATACTTCTCCATCCCTTATTCTGTTATTTGTGACTTTGTGCAACCAGACATTTTCATAGAATCATAGAGTGGTTTTGGTTGGAAAGGACCTTAAAGACTGTCTAGTTCCAAGCCCCCTGCCTTGGGAAGGATCACCCTCCTAGACCAGGTTGGTCAAAGCCTCGTCCAACCTTGCCTTGAACACTTCCAGGTCATTTCAGCCCAGTCCTCTCACAGCAGCTGCCTGGGTGCTCCTGGGTGTCTGTGCAAGTGTTCAGCCCTGTGCCACTCCAATGACCTGTGCTTTAACTCTTCTTTGGTATTGGGTGCCTGACACCAGTTGTGGTGCAGACCTTAGGTGTCAGGCATATTCCCCTGGCCATGGCAAACCGAGCTAGAAGCCACTGAATACTCACCTTAATGGTTCTTGGTAGAACTGCAGTGCTTTGTGGCTTAGTTCCCTCAAAAACATTCTCCATGGGGAGCAGGACTCTTCATGGCTATTGAATCTGGATTATTGCTTTTGTTCTGTGCTTGGTTTCCAGTGTGAGGACTGGAAATTCGGTCTTGTGTGTTCTTAAGAGTCCCCTTGCAAGACTTGCTGGGAGATGAGGTTTTGTGCACCTTGGCTGGCTTGGGAAGCTGGGAAGCAGGCAGGATGACCAGGACTGGTGATGGGGCTGATAGGAAGGGAAATAGCAACAGAGTCAAACTTGAAATGTTAAAATTCACTGAGCCAGTAGGTCAGGAACCAGGGGGTGAAGAGGGATGGAAAAGAATGGAGTCCAAAGGGCTTGTAGGGAGGTGGTGGTTGTACAAAAGCTGCTTTGGAGAAATGGCTCACAGAAAGGAGAGCTCTCCTAAAGGGGTGTAGGGGTTGGGGCTGGGCAAGGAGACTGAGAATGTGAGGAAAAACATATGTTAGGAAAAGGTGAAAGTGTGGAAGAAACAATATTGGCTCAGTGTTAAGAAGGAAGTATGTCTTGTGCACAGTGCTGTAACTACAGCATTCTATAGCATCT
Source organism: Phylloscopus whistleri (assembly GCA_017589585.1). Classification (NCBI taxonomy): domain Eukaryota; kingdom Metazoa; phylum Chordata; class Aves; order Passeriformes; family Phylloscopidae; genus Phylloscopus; species Phylloscopus whistleri. Next base: position 2,977,958 of record JADMLD010001555.1, on the reverse strand, counting down.
GGCACTTCATAAACATGTTGTGTGAACAAGTTTTAGCTGCAGAAGGTTTGAAATGCCAGTTTCCTGGTAACTGCAGAGCTTTAGGCAGCATTCAGACAGAAATTCTGGCCCAGAATCCAAACCAGTAAGGAAAATGCAACAAGCAAATGTATCAGTAGATTAGGGGAAGAGGAATCTTGTGCCATGCTTCTGTCCTTCATCATTGATCTTTGTATCCTGCTTAATTAGTAGTCACTAATTGATAGCAAAAGCGGGGGTTATATATTGGAGTATATAGCCATAATTGTAGAATACTTACTGAGCTAACAAGATTAAATCTGAACTATTATAGGACTCTTCTAAGCTTCAGTGATTTTCTTTTGTTTAACTTCCTCCCTGAAACCAGATTACCTCTTGTTCAAAGCGTTTCTTTTCATGCTAAAGCCAGCTTTAGTCAAAGCAATTACCTGAAGAAGCTATTGAAAATAAAACGTTGCTGTACATAATTCATTGATTCATTGGCACCACCTTATAAAGTAGAAATTATGACTGGCTTGAATAAGGGCTGTATTGATAATAACACAAGTAGTAATGCACTGAAAGAAAATATGCCCATTGCGTGTATTAAGCCCTAATGGGATAGAAAATAACTAGTACCATTCCTTGAAATAATCACTCGGCAGTGCTGAGTTGCCTCTGTGAATTTCCCAGCTGAATTCCTTTTCTGGAAATTTTATCACAGGATTATAATTAATGTGTTGCACAAAGCTGTCTTATTTTACCAGTCAGGTGTTCTACCTAGTGCCTACCTGGGCAGCAGAACTGTAGGGAGGGAATGCTTTGGGGTACAGCATGCGTGACCCTGCACCTTCCCGTGTTCTTCTGTGGTTTTTTTTTTTCCCCAACAAGCCTCTGGATCTGCTGTCCCTCAAAATACTAGTGGTGTCTCTCCAGCTATTGTATTACAGTGACTGAAGGTCAGACTTTAAAATGATTTCTGTATGTGTAGCTGAGACAGACCAGCTCTGGCAACTGGTGCTGGCTTTACAGAGTACAGTATTAGCTAAGATGAAATCAATAGCAAGATATCTGACCTTCAGAGGAAAAAAACACTGCATAGAATAAAATGGTTAATGCCCAGAGCGTGGGATGTTTCTGTGAAAAGGGGACAAAGTGTGATAGCAGCCAGTGCAGCAACCTTGGCTGAAGGGGGGTGTCACAGTTGCGTTCAAAGCGATGCAAGAGCAGCAGCAACACACAGCGTGAGAAAGGGCAAACCCAGCCACAGTTCAGAGCTAGGGGACAGGCTGCGTGCAGACAGGTGTGCAATTCTGACAAAGTGGCACTGGGAGCTGCCCTTTTCGTTTCATTTTTGCTCCACAAAATGGCTTTCATTATTATAGGGAGAAGGTTAAAACGTGGCCAAGCAATTTGAAAAGAAAAGGAGAAAAGTACTGTTGCTGTGCTGATGTGAGCTTCTTCAGTAGTTGAGAAACCTGGGTTAGATCTGTTACATTAACTGTTTTTTTCCCATGAATCCCTAAAATGCTGTCACAAACCTTAATCCTTCAGTAGAAAGGGGTCTTGAATTATAAAAAATGCTCGAGGAAAAACAGTTACACAAATTGAGCAGCCCTGTGTATTCTGCAGAAGGAAACTGAAGCTCTCCTAAAGCAGAAAACAAACATGAGCCTAATGGTAGGTACTTAAATCACAGCTGATTCTTCTGTAAAGAGGCTCTTCTGTGGTGTTGGGACTTATGGTAGGAAGGGAGATATTTACAACATTGTACATAGCTCTTTAACCCAGCAGGCTGCCACTTTTAACAGAAAATTGGGGTTTTTGCCAACACATGATGCATAGATAAACACAGAGACAGGCAGGGTAAATAGCTTATATTTCAAATAAGCCAGAAGAGTAGTACACCTACAGGGAGACTTACTTAAATGGCATTCTGTATGCTTATATCTTCTGAACTTCCATGAGTGGCTTCTGATCATATCTTCTGTGCAAGTGATTTGTTTTAGAATAATTTCATTTGAGATTGCTTTTCATTCTGACAAGTAACATCCGTTTTGGGCCTCTTAGCTACAAGAAAGACATTGAGATAGTGGAACATGTCCAGAGAAGGACAGAGCAGTTGGGGAAGGGGCTGAAGCACAGGTCTGATGAGGAGAGGCTACCTTCTTGCTGTCTAAAATCCCCAGGAGAGAGGAGCCAGGTGGCATTCAGCATCTTCTCCCAGGTAGCAATGAGAGGAAACTCCCTTAAGCTGTGCCTGGAGGGGTTAGATTTGATATTGGGAAAAATTTCATCACTAAAAGGATTGTCAAGTACTGAACCAGACTGCCCAGGGCAGTGGTGGAGTCACCATACCTGGAGGGATTTAAAAGACTTGTAGATGTAGTACTCAGGAACGTGGTTGAGTGGTGAACACAGCAGTGCCAGATTAATGGTTGGATTCAGTGATCTGAGAGGTCTTTTCCAACCCAAACAATTCTATGATCATCCAGGTAAAGATTGCAACCTGTGTGTTGTTGATTCTAGTTGAACTTTGGATAGTAGATCACAGATGGCAGGGTAGTGGAAAGTGTCAGTGATGATTCTGGCTGACCCTGTTCATGTGTGTCCCCTTCAGTGCCCACTTACATCCCTGACACCTAAGCTGTGTAGGAGATGTTTTATTGTAACCACCTCACTATTCTAGGAGGGTGACAGTGATTTTAAGACTTCCACGCTTTTCAGAGTATCTTCAGTCTATTGAAAAGACAAGCAGAACACCCCGCATTTTTCACTATTGTTTCTGAAATTTATTTAGTTGAAAGTGAAAAGGTTACTTAACATTTGTGTGGTGGAATAGAATGCTAATGAAAAGAAAAGTGGGTTGTGACTTTTTATTAAGTCTCAAGTGACTTGCAGACAGTTCAGATTTATCTAAACCAACCAAATTTTCCTCAATGTTTTTGTATTACTTAAATAGTACTGAGCTAATGTTGTCAGCTGTTGAATTTTCATCAGGATATGCTGAATACACCTCGTCATGAATAAGATGCTGTAAGCATTTGAGTGGTGTTTGTTGGTCTATATCTGGAAAGCTTTAATCTCTTAATATCTTGTTTCCTAATTCTGTTGCTTTATCCAGTAACATTTCATAGCTCTGTCCACAGCTGAGAGAGACTTTGATCTCTACTGTGGTAGAAAATTTTGTACTACTTTTCTCACAGATGCAGTTTCTGTTATCTCTTACTGCTCTCTCTGTTGCTTTTTAAGCTAAACATTTTCAAGCATACAAATTTCAAGGTGCCTACATGAATTTTGAGAATGCTTCCACCTCATTCAAGGTGCTCTTTGTTGCTTTTATGGCTTTTCACTGTAATAACCCATTACCTTGTGGCCATTTTTGTTTTCACTTTGTATTTTAGTTTTGATCATGACTGTACTGAAGGAAACAGTACGTAATCTGTAGGATTACTGTTTTTAATAATTCCATATATTTTAGGTAAAATTATGTTGGCCATAATGTCTACTTTTAGAGTTATTTTTGGCTGTTAGAGGGGATTCTATGGAATTGTAGCCATTTAGAAAATGGTATTTTCCAACAGATGTATCATACCTGGGATTCTTGACTATGATTTCATGGGAGAAGGATGGGATTTTTAGCTTTCAAGGCTTGAGAAACTTCCTATCACAGTCTGCTGGTGCTTTCCCCCTTCCATGTTTTTGAGTGGAAATGTTCAGAAATTGTGCATTAAAACAGCTTTAATCTTAACAGAGGGCAAAAAGGTTGGTGGCACATGTGCTGTGTTACGATTCTTCCACGTTTTCAAAAAGGACTGTAATTCCTTTAAAAAATACATACTGTTCTCAAATTTGGGATTACAAACACAAGCTACAAAACTGCAGTGGGCATGAACATGCTCTTCTGTGAGTGTTGATGTTTGTGATGGCCATCAGCAGTGCTGCAAAACACGTGTGGATCCGTGCTAGCTAGCAATTTCCACAGGGATTCAAGTAATGATGTCAGGGTAATGGAAGAAAACACTCTATAAGCTTTGGCTTCAGGCATCTGTATTTCAGATTTTCCCTGATGCCTGTATGAAACAAAAATACAGCAAATAGCCCTCCATGTCTGAGATGTCTAATACAGGCTTGAAAATCAATTGTGCAAAGGATGTGCTGGTATCTGGCTCCCACCCTCCTTCTAGAGGAACAGGGAGAGGCACTTCTTGTCCAAATTAAGAGACGCAACGACTTCCTGTACGTCTGCCACAGTATAGATTCATCTGCACTAGCCATCTTTAAGCAAGCAGAAGATTTTCTTTCTTGTTTCAGAAAATATCTTCAGCTCTTTGAATCTCCTTTGTTACAGGTTTTAACCTCAGCTGTGTTAAGCCGAGAGTGCTTAAAAAGACCTTTTGTTTTGTTTCCAGCTAATATGTTAAACTGGATATTTTTTTGGTGGTAGGTTTTTTTGCTGAAATCTCATAGTTATGCTGAACTCACTTCTTAACTCTGGGAGACTTCATTTGATTTGGTCTTACTTTGCAGAACTGTAATGTTTTCTGAGCTATTATGCAAATAAATGGTTTGTTTATGTCTTGAAAAAATCACTGTTTATCCCAACTATTTTTAGTAGCCAAAGATTATTATACTCTTGGCATTTGAAAGGATAAATATATTTGCATTATAAACTGTTGTCGGCTGTAAATTTATAAAATCCTTTAATGATGTGACCGGTGTATCAGACTAAACTGTGTTTCCAGTTGTGCAGACACATCCATCTTTCATCAGTTTCAGCTGCTGTGAAGTTACTTCTGCCTTGGGTTTTGTGCCTTTTGTACTCAGCTCTGTGGCTTTGGCTTGTTCCAGGATACACCATCAGAAGGGACAAAAGAGCTTTGCACACTGTTGAATTCAGGCATCTGACATTTGCCATTTCTGTTACTCTTCCTTTATACCATCTATACCTGCTTAGCTGATGACTGCATTGTGTTTGGAAACCCATTTGTTTCTCTATGAGTTTGAATACGTTTCCTTGTAGACAAAATGTGCATATGTAAAAAGCTGATGTTGGCTGCTGGGATTTTACAAGATCAGCTTTTAATATTGTCCTTTTTTACAGTAGCCTGCACATGGCAGATAACTCTGAAATCTTGTTTTCACAACCTGCTTTGTTTAGTTGTACTTCACTGCAGTGATATTTATGGCGGCCTTAGGAAGAAAAAAAAAGATTTGTACTCCCCAGAATGACTGATAAACAGCTGTTTTGTAAATGCCTATAGCAGATGAACCATATTCTAATGTTTTTCAGCCTCTAGGCAGGTATTGATTTGAATGTGAATTCATTGTTCTAGCTGCACTGGAGTTAAAAATAGCTTGTATTAGTGAGCCTAATTCTTGGGCATATAGTCACAGCTTTCAATGCATGAGACTTCTTTTTATAAAGTCTTTTTTTCACAAGAATACAGTTATCTTTAGACTTGCTTGACAGGAGAATAGTGGCTTCGTAGGGCATAACATTTAAATACTTCAGCAACTTCTAATTTTTTTATTTTTCTTTGTTTTGCCTGTTAGGAGAAATTGGCATCTGTGTAAATTTGTTTCCCATTTCAGTTGCAGATCGTCTGGGCTGTGACCCTCGAACACGTTTCCAAGTCCCACCAAACACCAAGCAGTGGATTGCTTTACTACAGAGAGGAAACTGTACATTCAAAGAGAAAATACTGCGAGCAGCTTCACATAATGCCACAGCTGTGGTCATTTACAACAATATATCCAGTGAAGAACCTGTCACGATGACTCATCAAGGTAAATAAAATGTGATCTCCTTCATTAAAATGCTTTTGCCATATAAAATATTGCTAAAGACCCCTTGGCATTGGACAGATGGTATTGGAAGTAGCCCATTCCCTAATGATATTTGCATATATGCAATATAGTGAAATAAGCCAATAATTCTGAGAAGTTATTTTCCTTTAGCATACATCTATCCAATGAGGAGCACTTTCCTCTGCAGTGGGGATGTGGGTGTGTTGAAGTGAGAAAATGCTTGTAAGATCTGAGGAGCAATCTTTCAAACCTTACTGCAGAAGAGAAGCTAACATACATATATAATGGAAGATCTAGAGTGTTACAAAGCATCTGAACTTGAAGAATTCTATAGCAGCATGTCTTCAACTCACTGTTCTTGTGGGGGACCTTCAAATGTTAACAGTTGTATTTTGGGAGCTGAGCTTGCATGCTTTTTTAATGACAGTTTACAGAGGGTTCTCTTTCTGCAATGGAAGTCTGAGTGCCATACAGGAATCAACAAAACAGTGATTTGGAGGGCAGTTGCCTCTGTCAATTGTCTAGAATAATGCTGGAAGTCTGTTTTTCCAGAGTTCTCTTTTTTTACAGCTGCCTATGTGCAAAATTTTACTGTTCCTGGTGACTTACTTTTGTTGCTGGAAGCCTCATATGTAAACATTTTCCTTGGTTAAAAATTATTTTTGCAATTCTGATAACTACCTTTTTCATTTTCCAGAAAGTTTTTCATTTTGGAGCTATTTAGCTTCATCAGAAAAGGCATGTCTCTGTATTTAGTGGTGATACTGCTGGCCAGTTCTTTTTTTTAGAATATTTTCAGTCTCTTTTAGCCTAGGGGGTTGCTTGGAAACTAGAATTTCTTAATTATTGCTCTGCATATTGTCACACAATTAGAATTGAATTCCTTTGCTAAAGAAATGCTATGGTTGTTTCTTTTTTTAACAAGGAAAATGATAGGGGAGTGTGACCTTCTCAACTCTCTATACCACAGGAATTTTGCAGGGGGATTTTGACCTCCATGTAGCAATTCAAAGCCTGTTAACATTTGATTTTTATCTCAGGTACCTTCATTAGACATTTTTATAAATAATCTGCAGGCAAAAAGTCCCATATTCTAATGAAACGTTTTTTGCCATCTTCCTTTTTTTTTGTTTTGTTTTGTTATATATTCTCCATTTCTCTCTTTACAGTTGTAGTGCCCTCTTAAATCTTCAGCTCTGGACTCTTTGAACTACCTGTAAGAATATTTATATAAATATGCTCTATTTAGCAATGATTTGTGGTTTTCCCATGGTCTGGAATACTTCAGTGTGTCAGGAAAAAAGGCTACTACTACTAATATAGCTTTAGCATTGTTGGCTCTGTTACATGCTAAATCATATAATGGGTTTGATTATAACTTTACCTTCTTTCTCATAGTGCTGTTAGATTTAACAGTCGCTTTACAGCAGTAAGATGGGATCTGTCTTTTATTAGGAAGTCCTTGTTCACTCCTTGTCTCAGCTCAGAAGACCAGTGTGTTGCCTTTGCAACTTTTTCAATTGGCCCAGTAGTTCTGGTTGGTTGAAATACCATCTCAGATGTAAAACTTGAGAGCTGCTGTGGGTAAAAGAGTGTCTTTTAAGGTAGCCAGGCAGCTGTTTGGGTGGTTGATATTTGGGAAACAGACCAATACTGTCTTCAGCATGTTGAGTTTCAAGTATTTAGTCTTACTTATGGTAAGCTTGAAAAAAGTGCAGTTACTGGAGATGATGCATACTTTAGCTTTGTGTATTTGAAATATTGGGTTTTAGGTGCATGTGCTCAGTATACTCTGGAATCTGCCCTGGTTTGGTCTGAAGGCTCTATGTCAAAATTAGTGTTGGGCTTGGAAGTGTTCAAACTACATGACAGACTGAAAGTAATTTTATAGAACTGAAGTAGCACCTGTAATGGAGAGAAATGTTGCTCCACAGCCTTTGTTTTGATTGTGTTATGGACATGTGAGGGATTTCCTCAGCAATCACTTTGCAGAACTTCCTGCAAATAACTTCCTGGTGAGCTGAAGGAGGAACTGTAATTGTGTGTAATTGAGATGTAGACCTGCCTTGGGTGTTAGCCTCAGCACAGGGAGGGTTCAGAATCCAGCATTCCCCTTCTTGAGAGTTATTCCAGGTGGGAGACAGATTCCTGAACCTGTGCTTACAGGATGAGTCTTTTCTAATACTGTGTGTAAAGCAGACTTGCACACATTCAAGCCATTCCCTGCTCTTCGTGTTTTTTAAACCATAGCACTGCTTGTGTGCTTTTTAGGTGGTGAAGAGCCACATCATCTCAGAAATCTCTTCCAACCAACTGGTGACTTACTTTTGTTGCTGAAAGTGTCATATGTAAACATTTTCCTTGGTTAAAAATTATTTTTGCAATTCTGATAACTACCTTTTTCATTTTCCAGAAGGTTTTCTCATTTTGGAGCTATTTAGCTTAATCAGGAAAGGCAAATCTCTGTGTGTGATATGATATCCTGATTTTGTGTGATCTGCTAATTAGATATTCCAGTGCACTACATCTCTTTAGTATTTTCTGTCCCTAAAGGTGGGAGCAGCTGACCCTGTGTATTTGAGAGCTGTTCTGCACTGATTAAGTTAATATGTTGGAGTTGGTAGCAAGTGAGGATGGAGGTGAGCCACCAAGTTGGTGTTAGCTCCATGTGATGTCTATTGCTGTGCAGTATTCCTCTTTTCTTTAAAAATGTAGTTTTCATAAAACAATTTTGCAGCTGTGTTATGATGACTGAGTTAATGACTCTATATTTTCTTTCCATAGACAAAGGAGAAAGTAGACCTTGTGTTATTTTATATTACTTTAGGATAATCTTTGTGCTGCTGCATATCAATGCAGAAATATTCTGTCTTCTTGGGGAAGCAGAGAGGAAAGCAGCAACTGCTTATAATGCACACTATGAACTGCAAGCTTTCCTGCTTGGATATTTGCATGAATTCCAATCACCCGCTTAGACAGTGTCTGTGGTAAAAAATAAATAACACATTGCACAGATTTATGTATGTTGCCCACCTGCAGAGAGGTGATTCCCTGTGAAAAGAGCTTAGGAGGCACTTTTCACCTGTAGGATTAATATTTTATCCAAGCTATTTTATGCCTGAATACACATTTGAAAATTTTATTCTTATGGAAATTTGTTCGTACTCAAAATATTACTTAGCAGAATGGCAATTCCTTCTGGTGGCTGGATAACAACTGTCACTCTGGAATCAGTCTATCATCACTGTGTCAAATGAACAGTTTCTGCTGTTAATAGCAGGAATTTGCTTTCTCTTGTGTCATAGTCCACCAAGTCTCTGCCCCTTCATTTTCTCCTTTGAGTTTTCAAGTAGGTAATGACCTTCAGGAATTGGTCAGCTTTTTTTTTTTTAAATACCTGTACTTCCGTTGATGTTATTTGCAACATTATTTTCTTTTCTTTGTGCATATCCTTGTATATGTCACTGTATACTTACTGTGCACAGTCCTGTAGATGTCTTCCATCAACCTAAGCAAAGGACACCTTTCCCAGCATAGGTTATGTTAGACTATGATGTCACTGGCAGGAAGGCAGTTTTATGAGTGGTTTTGCTTGCTGCTTCTGTTAAAGCAAAACTGATACAGTCTAATGTAAAAAAGAGCCTGTGTGGTGGAGAAAATATGTAGTAGCTGTCTCCTTTATAAGCAATTATGGGGAAAGGAAGAAAATTCAGGTTAAATAACATTTTAATTCCTTTTTTGTTTGTTTGCAGTGGATACAATCCTGTTAAGTACAAAATAGTTAAATTTGGGGAGGTTGGAACTGGATAATTTTTAAGGTCCCATCCAAACCATTCTATGATTTTATGATACTGATTTTTTCTCTTAAAATCTAGACTTCTACTTGGATTTATATAAAAGAATATATGCCAAACAAGCCTCTAAAGTTCAAATCTCATACTTAGAATTTATGGGAAAAATAGAGAGAAAAAGAGAAACCCATGTAGGAGACAGTGTCAAAAGGAAGTTGCTGGATTCTGGTAACTATGGTTTATCAGCACCTGAGAAATTTCCAGAAGTGTATAAAAAGCTTGTAATGCAACACTGTTTTAAAAAGATTTACCTAATACGGATAAATCCTTTAAGGTCTTTTGAACCAATATGTAGATGTGTCATGAAGATCAGACTTCATGGCTTTTTCTAAAGAAACAACTCATTAATTTTCTGGGGGAAGGTGTTTCTGTTCCATGATGTGCACAGGTGACATTCCCCTGCCATGGCTCTGTGCAAGAGCTGTCCAACATGACCTCCCAGAAAGAGGTTCCCTCCAAGGGAAGGGTTTTTCATGGCCCTCTGTTCACTTAAAAAGCACGCTAGCATGGGAAGCCAGGGCTGTACTTGCTCTGAAGTGTGCTAAAACTGCCTGTATGTTCTGTGGATTGTTTTAGGTCAGTGGGTCAGAGGCAGGAGGGACAGGAAGCAATTTGAAGTTGTTGCCATCTAATGGCTGTTCCACGTTCTTGCCCTCATTCGGAGTGGGTGCAAGAGACTACAGAGAGCCGGCGGTCCGAGTGCCACTGTCCTCTGTTGTGGCACTGATCCCTGAGCAGCTCATCTCTTAACTCTGCTGCTTGCCTTTTTCTCACAAATGTCTCTTTATGTAACTCTCAGCTGAACTGATGCATGAAAGCTCTGGCGGGGTGCACTGCAGATTATCTTGCACAAATGTGTGCTGACGAATATTTTAGCTCTACACCAAATCCACTGCAAAACTTGCCCTGGATTACTGAGACCTACTTTTAATTCACAGGTCAAAACTAATTTTATTGTATATTATAATATTGTTATTAAAATGTATTATTATTAATTTATCTTAGAATGTCAGTGGAAAAGAAAAAGCTGAGTCATTAAAGCTGAGGCTTTATAAAAAGCAAAATATTTAATAGTCTAAGCATAGTTTACATATATTTGATCATTTTTTGTTTGTGTTTGCTAATTGAAAATACGAAGGATGAGTGTCAACAGCTTTATTGTTGATCCTGTTTCCTTCTACATTCCTTGGAGGTATATCAATCAGGAAAATCTGTCACACAGTAGATGGAAGTATCTCACACTTAGAGACGTGGAGAGGAGTGTTTGATGTGTGGATTCTGGATCATAAGGAAGCACTTGTCTCTTCAAGGCAATCCAGGGAAACCCCTTTACAGAGCCATCATAGCCTTGGTGCCTTGCAGAACTTCTTACCAGTGTTTCTGTGTCATACATGCCTTCATCCACAACTGAAATAACAGCAGTCAGGCTCATTTTAACTCAGCCAGCTGAAAGGGTAATTAGTTCTGTGACTGTGAAAAGGCCCACGGGACTGTTAGTGACTGTAAGTAATTACATTCTTCTTCTTATCCAAAGTCTGAGCTCCAGCAGCAGAGTAATTCCCCATATCTATGGACTCAGTAGAACCAAATTTATGATACTAATCTATGAATATGCTATTTATGAATCTCTCAAAGTATTTTGTAGTGTCCTTGGGTAAGGCTGTCTTGCCATCTCTTTGGTGCTTTGCTGAATTTGTTTGGAATGACTGTCCATGTGCAGATTGATAGGTCTGTACAGAAGTCTATAGAAGAAAATACATGAGCATGACAAATTGCCCTTTTTAGAAATCCCTGGGTTTTTTAGCTGCACAATCCATTAGTGAGAATACAAACTGCTGTCTAGAAATAGCAAAATGTAAGCCACCTGCTAGCACCTGGTCACACTACAGAATGCAAGAGACAATTATCAAAATCCAAGTGTGTCTTACATTGATGAATGGATCAGTGAGGTCTACGCTGCATTAATATTGATGAATCAAGAATGTAACACCAGGTTTTGGCCATTGTTCAGAAGTATAGAAAGTGAAGAAAAGTTGCTTTCAAATTTGCAAAAATACCTTCTTGAAGATAGGCAGACATAGATATTTCAGAAATGTGTGGAACTGTGACACAATTTTTTTTCAGTGATGTGTAATGCGTTAGGATTGCACCATTTCCCTAGTCAAAATTTAAAGTGATCCTTCAGCTTTTTATTAATTTGCATTTGTTCAAAGTTTGAATATAAAATTTGATCTACTTTGTTAGCATACTAATACCTTAACAATACAAGTATTTATTCCTTAGAGGAGACTGCAAATCAGTTTACATGCCAAATGCCATGTAAAAATGTGAGTAAAAGAAAAAAAAAAAATTGTGCACAAATTGTGGAAAGGGGATGATCAAGTGAGAAGTTTCTTTGTGCCAAGCTTTTTTTATTCTTCCAGCATTATTTAGGTGGAATGTCCGTTTCCTTTAAAAAAGATAAAACTTCAGTGCAAGCAGTTGCAAAGAAGCATTGCTAAGAGAGGAAAGAGTCTGAAATGTCTGTAGTCATTGCAACATCCGTCTGCTTTTCCCATGTCTAGGCTTGTTTTTTTCTAGTGTAAAGAACCCAAAAGGTCACATGCAAAAATATATAAATGTAGTTCCCAGAAGATAAAAGTCCTTCCACAGAAAGGGAATATGTGATATAAGTGGAATTATCAAGGTGATTCAAAGGAGGAGAGCACGAGAAATCCCAAGCCCCTGAACCCAATGTCCCTACTATTCTAGGGGAACTCTGCTGCAGTTCAAATTCCAGGGATTTATAAACTCTCTCCCCTTCTTGGCCCGGCCATGGGTCTGTCCTCCTGCTGCCCATCAGAAGCATTGAAGTAGCATGTTTAAAGACCAAGCAGAGATTCTGGAACTTGAGGGACTCTAACAATAAAGAGGTGGGTGCATCTTGTAGCTTAATAGAGGATCTTAATTTTTCAAGCAGTGCTTAGTGTCATATGACTTGGGATGGAAGATAGAGAGGAGCTCCTGGGGTGAGGCAGGTAAAGAGGAAGTGATCTGGAGAGAAGCCAAAGCCCAACGCCTCTTTTGTAGGTACTGATGTTGTGTTGTGTCTTTAAGAGGCTGTGAGTGTTGGTTTTCTGGAGTGCGTTGGGTATTGGAGAGGCAGCTTCACCTTGACAAGCTTGAGGAAATCCAGGAGTGTAGCTCCCCAGCTCAGGGGTATCAGCAGGATTTGGACTTGTGAATGTATCAGGACATGGCTGTGACTAACCTGTTTTGATTGTATGCAAATTTCTCCTTAAGAAACATTTCCCTGAGTGTCAGAATAGTGCAACTGGGTTATGAAATAATGTGTCAGTAGTTGTCATGTAAACACAGCCCAACCGTTTTCTCAATGGACTTTGCTATTTGGCTCTCCTTTTTAGGAACTCTTGGTCAGAGTAGTTTAAAAAGCTGATCAAAAATACAGCAAGGACATCATACTGAGGCATTGATTCTTGTCTAATGAAGGGGGCTTATAGGTTTATTATTTATCACTTATGAACTTAACATGCTAGAGGCTAGCACAACAAGAATCTGATTAAGCTTTAATATTTGATTTGAATTTAATTGCATCACACCCATGTTTGAAAAGTTCTCTTGCTGTTTCTGGTTTTCTAATCATATGCCTCAATCAATGCCTGCTTTTCTTAAAGGAGTAGGATTTTGTGATCATCCATCATGTCTGCAGTACAGCAGTGCCTGGCATGTTACAGAACACTGAAGTGTGTGTAATCATGTTTAGAGGGCACAGAGCAGGACCCTCTCTTTACGTAACAGAGTGAAATTCTGAAGTTCCTTTTGCTACAAAAAGGAGTTTTGAGTGTTCTTCAGACCTCACATTGACAGTATTTCATAGAAGCCTTTTTCCTCACTGAACCTGAAATACCTACTTCTTTGTCCTCTTGAGTAGAGAGAATTCAAGTTTTAATTGCAAAGGGACTTGTGATTTCTGAAAATACCTGCTCAGTGTTTTGGGATAGAGAGTTGTTCCACTGGTTGTATTTAACTGAGGCACCCTGTGAAAGCCTGACTTTTGGGTAATGGTTTCGTATGCTGCTGCCCTATATGATTTTTCTCGTGGTAATTTTGTAAAACCTGTTCTGTTGTCCATTACTACATAAAACAGGCATCCTAAACGAAATGTTTACATACAGGCAAAAATTCAACATTTTCAATATTATTGAGGCATCGGGAAGACAAATGTTTTAAAGTGCTACCAGTCTCATTTTAAAATTAATGTATATATTTTGGCATTAAATTCTTGTCTTGTTTAGAATACAATAACTGTCAAATATTATGGTGTTTTTCTGTTTTTAGAAATATTTGATTTGGGACATCTCAAACAACATATTCTACTCTTGAGATTGCTCATGTGTTGACAGCTTGGATGTGCTCTTGTTTACTTTCTGATTAGATCAAAATAAAAATATGTGCAGCTAGACCGGTTTTAATGACTCTGAAGATATGCCAAGGCTCGTCCTCTTGGTGTCTGCTTTCCCATAAACCTGTTCAGAATGTAAGAGTTATCGTTCAAAACAGATTTCTTTATTTTGCATCAGACAAAAACGTTAACGTGCCTGATAAATGTGTGGGTTTCCCCACTGTTGTGCCGTGGAATTTTTATTTAAAAACGGTTCTCCCCAAGCCTAATTTTTCTAGCAGCACAGGTTTGCATGCAGGTCAGTATGCCTTTTGCTTATCCTTTATCTCACGAGTTCCATGGATTATATCCTCTGTGGCTGAATCCCTTCCTTTGTGGGGATAGTCCTTCCTTCCACCTCTGCTCTCATGCAGCTCAGATGTCTTCTGGTGTTTTCACAGAACTCAAAATCGGTCTCTCAAAATTTCACATACAGCCACAGCTTACATTAGTGCTTTCCTGCTTTCTTTGTCATTTTCTGGGCTCCCAAATTCTGTTGGAGTGGTTTCACTGTTAGTTGATGTTATTCCAAGAAATCTGTCGCTCACAGTAATAGAACTGATCCCTTTCCTGGGTACTGAATGGTAAGTGTTGCTGTCTTTTTATTTCTGATATAATGCATTCAGAAATGCTTAGCACACAGCTACAGGATTTTAATAGAAGAATAGGGAAGTCTGGGTTTTGAGGATGGGCAGTTTTATTTCCAATTACATTATCAAGATGATGATCCTATTGCTGCACTCAGAAAGGCAGTGGCATTTTACTGTCTGAATCCAGCTTTCAAGTGACTGTCTGGACCAATCTTTACCTTTATCAAGAAATGGGGAATTTGTGTTTTCTAAGGAAGTACTCTGAAATTTTCACCAGTGGAATTACTCAGGTAAATGTGCTACATTTAGGTTTTTCAGAAAGAAGTGATGAAAGGATGCAGTTGCAGTTAAATTTTTTCTGCTATTTAAAGAGAGGACAGTGTTCTTTCACAAGCATGAGATGAGTGCAGTCTGTGTGCTTCATGCTGTGTCTGCAGCATCAGCAGCCACTATCAGAGACTTATTGCAAGGACTTTAGCTTAAAATATCAGTCATTAGCAAATCACTGACCTTTGTTATGAGTATCTGACTTAATTCTCAGTTCTCTGCAAACCTTGTTGCATAAAATCACAGTAGTTCAGTGCCTCTTACAGGTGATCTGACACTTTCCACACTCGAGGTGGGATCTAAGGTTTTGCCCTCCCCTTTTGCAAGAAGGTGATTGAAGCATAGCAGCCTGATTGGAAGTTGCATTTGCCAGGCTGCCGTTCCCTGCAACCTCCAGTGGATGCTAGGTGGATTGAAGGTGTCTGAAATCTGCACTTTGAGCCATGCCTGTCTTCAGCTTCAGCCTGGTATCCTGGACATAGTTATCTGTATTTTGAGCTTCAGATGGTAGTCAAGAATCAACAGCAACAAAAAAGACAAAAAAAAAAAAAAAGCACCTACAAAAAAAAAATCCCAACACAACAAATATTTGCCTGTGATGACACTTGTAACATTTCTTTGAGTGACTTTTTATTGACTTCCTAAGCATGCCCTTTTAGAATTGCTAGGAAATGTGAACAGGTCAGTGAGAGAGCAAAGCAGTTTCCTTATGAGCCCTACAGGAAACTTCTGGATGTTGCTGTTTTTCCCATAGTGTTGCTTTTATTGTCTTCTCAGCTTTTAAGTTCTTTTGTCTTCTGCTCTCACAATGTAACATTACACAGATTTAATGATTAGTCACAACTTCATCCCTTTTCATACACAGAGTTGTATAACTATCCTAATTAAACATGCACATGGTAGAATTGCAAGCTAGAAAGAGCTGCCTGGGCTTGGATGATAGCAATTAAATGATTTATGTTTACAGGCATCAATATTTATCTTATGCCTACCGTCTGTCCTAGCTTGTCATCTGTGGTTCCATGTGTAGTTCATTGGCTTCAGTAAGCAATCCAGATTCTTTTCTCTGGACACTGTGTTCTTGGCTGAGGAGGATATTCCTTTTCTTAAGATTACGGAGTAAGAGCATATTCTGAGTTTCACAAACACTTTTAGTCTTCCTGTCTTCACCTGAGGATTTTTTTCTGCTAAAGTTTCAGAAATACAAGATTTCAAGGTGCTTAAAATAAATGAGTCACTGTCTCCTCCTGCCCCCAATTGTTCTCAAACAGGGAGTTCTTGCTAAAATTATTTAGGGTGATGCCCCTGACAAAAATACGGATGAACCAAGTCCCAGTTTCTACTGAGCTTCAGTATGTTAAACAGACACAATTTATTTTTCTTTTCTGCAGTTCTCCTTGGCTCTGGCAGGGTCAGAAGCAGCAGTAGCACTTTGGCTGTTCCCAGTTGAGTCATTTGGAATGCAAATCACTTTGCAGTGATGCCAGAGGTTCCCATTGTGCTGGGCTTTATATAAAACACATGACAGATTGTCAGCTTTGTCACATTCCCTGGGCAGCAGGGAATAGGTAGAGGCTTCAGCTTTAGATTCAGATAGAACTGGACTAGTATCAGAAGATCTTTGTCATCTTTGCTTTGCAGATAGCTATAAATCATGTTAGAATATTACATTGAGTGCTTTAGCTTGATATTTTGATACTAACATAATTTCTCAGTGCAAATAAATTCCTAGTAGGGAAGCTTAGCAGACTATGTGCTCTGGGGAATACAGTCTTCCTGTAGCCTTCCCTGCCTTTCTTCTCTGTCTGAACTAGATATGAAGAGCAGAAGTGAAGTGCGGGGAAAATATCAAGCAATATAAATTGTCTGCTCTTGACTGATCTTGCACTATCTGAGCTGCAGGGATTTGGGGTTGAGGAGCATGTGCTGCAGCTACATACAGGATCTTGCAGGAAGAGTGTCTCTTGTGCTGTAAAAATGTGCTGCAAGTCTGGGCAGGAACTGTCTTCCCAACTGGACAAATAGGAATCTTGGTAGATTTCTATGAAAACAAAGCTAGTGATGGACTGAGATTTGCTGTCTGTTAAATATCTTGGTTAATTTTGCATGAAACCAAACTTGGTACTGAAGCGTCTCTTGAGAGCTGGATTAAAGTTGATCTTGTGTGAGTCTGTGCCATACTAGAGATTAAATAAATTGTGTTGAGTTTTCATTGCTATTCAGAGCTTTTGGATTACTGTGGCACTGTTTCAGAAATATTCAGAAGTAAACACTGAGCTTTCTTTTCCTATTCAGTCCTATGTTAGTAGGACAAGACCTGAATGACTTTGCCATTTCGATTTTAAATAAAGTTAAGTTTAAATTTCGTGAGGAAAGCAATTTGAAGGCTGTGGAATGTTTTTTTCAATTATTGTGCAAATTTTAATTTCTGAGATTATCAGTTTTGATTCTTTTGAGAAGTTCTGTCAGCACAATCCACATCACCAACTTTAGTGAACTTAATAGGAAAACTGATGATAGTGACTGTAAATGTTACTATTTAGCATGGTGAATTCAAAGAGTAACAAGAGAACGTTTAAGGTTGTTGCACAACTCTATTAAAAGTCCCCATTTGGGAAAATTATGTAGCTGTCACCCTGAGTTATTGTGTCCAGGGTTTCAAAGATGCTGCTCTTCTGGCTCTTGAACAACATTTTGTGGATAGAGTAGATTCTTAAAAAAAATAGGTTTTGATTAAAAGACTTTGAACAAATGCCTTGTGTTTAAATAGGACCTCATGTTCTCTACTGTCACACTAGGTTCTCTGTAGCTTAAATCCACTCTAAATCCAGAATCTTGGTGCTGAAGTTGTTTGCCTTATACTGTTCCTCTCTGAGGGAATGTGAATTGGAGCAAGCAGATGGAACAGGCAGATGAACAGATTTTGCAAGCATTTTGAAAATGGGTCTTGAAAGGGTTTTTGGTATAGGAAGCAAATAAGTCTAGATGAATAAGAATGAAACTTCACAAGGGATTTTTTTTCTTTCTGGCTTTGGTTTTTCTAAAACTTTTCTTTCTTTGAACTTAGAATTTCCCTGTGTTCAAGATCCTCTTTTTTTAATGGGGTCTTTGCTTTAAAACTTAGGTGCTCACTCTTCTCTATAGGTGATTTTGTTCTTTTTCAGCAAGGCTTGTGGTTTTCTTATTATCCTTGTACCAATAATTTTCCCTTTGGGACAGGAAGCAGTCTAGAGGCAGGACACTATGAAAACAGATGGGCTACACATTGAAAATGGAGCTGATGAAGCTGACAGCCTCTTTGCGATCCTATCAAGCGTGCCTTTGTATGGGTGATAAAATCAGCAGTCAAACTTCTGCCAAGTTTTTTCAATTCTCTTTTACTTTGCAGCCACATAACCACGCAGGGGAACTTGCATAACTCTCCCCAGCAACATCCACAGCACTGCCTATGCTAAGGGTGCTGGAGCAATATTCTCATATTCTCACTCATCTCCTAAATGTTTTTCTGAGAGTTGCCTGTTTAGGTATTCCTGGCTTCAGATCTGGAACAAATGTACTTTTGAAAGCTAGTTCAGACTGCACACAGCAATTACAGTGTGGGAAGTACTGTGTAACCAGCAGTAGAGATCTGTTACTATGTGTGGAGCTGCAGAGAGTTTGCATGTTAATACCCTAATTTGAAAATCTGGGTTTGAAGGACAAGGCATGAGTAGAGTGCCCAGTTCCATGTGCCATATATGACTTAGATTAAAACCTCTTGAGTTGTCAAATGGTTTTGCATCTGGGAAATCTTGCAAGCAGTGTGCCATGTTAATTTTAAATAGAAATGAAACTTTTTTCCCCTTTTTATAGGAACTGGAGACATTGTTGCTGTCATGATTACAGAATCAAAGGTTAAGGAGATCCTGAATTACTTGGAAAAGAATATCTCTGTCCTGATGGCCATAGCAGTGGGTTCCCGTGTTCCTCCGAAGAACTTCAGTCGGGGCTCTCTAGTCTTTGTGTCAATATCATTCATTGTTTTGATGATCATTTCTTCAGCATGGTTAATATTTTACTTCATCCAGAAGATCAGGTACACAAGTGCACGTGACAGAAATCAGGTAAGGGGTTTCTTCTTTTCTCTTAAGTTATGGAGATAGTATTTCTGTATACAATAATCAATACAGAACAAATAAGGAATGCCCATCAAACTGGTGTTCAGAACCTCTTTGTTCCAAGGCAGAGCATGTTGCCAGACAAGGATTTTTATATAGCAAAGTGTTTTCATCCTGAGCAGCACTGGTATAGATCCTATTACATGACAGCAAAGAATAGAATTGAAGTAAAATACTTGAGTAAGATGGATTCTGTGTTGACTGAGTAATACATGCTGGATGTATGTTGGGAATGAAGAGCAAAGTTAAATTGTGAATCAACTTGTGTAGTGTAGGGGAACACTGAGCAAATGTTACTAATTCTCTCCATGCTCTAAAGGATGCATTCTGTAATAGTTCAGGTAATTCAGAAATTGTATAAAAGTATTCTCAAACCGTAATCTGTCATGAATGTTAGGGTAAGAAAACTAAGGTGTAGAGAAGCTTAGTGGTCTGTGTTTCAACTTTATTTAAGATCACCCTTGGTAAGGAGTGCCTAATTTTCCTGGTCATATATTTTAGGCAAAATTTTGTCCAATATGCCTTTCATTCGTTCTTTTTCAACTCTTGATTTGTTTAAGAACTGAGTTATGTATGGCCGTACTCAGAGATCTGTACTAAATTAAGTTGTCAACTCAAACAAAGATAAACTTTAGAAGTAAATGTTTTACTAGTGTGGACTTAATGACCCTCCAAAGTGTGCCTTGGCTTTTATTGAGAAGGGCCAGTAAACCTCAGGAAATCCACAGTGCCTTCTTTGCCCTGTCTCTCTGTCAAGGCTAACTTAGAAACCTCCTGACCTCTAGTCACTGTCCTCCCTGTCCCCCAAATTACAGCTGATAGACAGCAGCTGACTGTGGGCCAGTTCTTTGGTGTTCTGTCAGACCTAAAATAAGTTCAATTTTACAAAGCCTCGGCTGTGGCACAGGATTTCCTTTTCAGTTACTATAAATAGTGTCTGACGCTGCAGGTCCCATGGGCATCCTGTAGATTTTCCTAAGGATTTCATTCTTAAATGACCACACTGTAGCCGGTACTTAGTGTGGTCCCTTGGGATGGTGAAAGTTTAAATATAACTGTAACTTAATGAATGTCTGTGGAATACTAAATTGTGCTTTCTCTATCCCCTACATGGCTCTAGGCTCCTTCCAAATGTCCACGTTTCAAAACAGTTGCTCCATTGGGAAAGGGCTCCTATGACCTTTTTTCTTCCTTTAGATTTTTACAAAGGTCAGGAGAAACTTGATGAAAATTTTATGTGGTTTAAAAAGCTGAGCTTATTAAACTTTAATAAGAAAGTGGCGACAGCTACAGCTTATTTTTAAAGAGCTTTGAGAGCTTTCACAAAGACTGTACTGTGTGTGATAAAATAACTTGATTTAGGCTATGATCTTGTTTTTAAGTTATGTCAAAGGCACAAGTTTTTCTGTTTTTTAAATCAGAGCTGTCAAAAACTTGCTGTCTTTTGTAGATAACACAAGTAGATATTGGTATTTCACATCATTATTCCTGTGTGCTTCCGCCGGATGTGTGAAACTCTTTTGCATGTGGAAGTGACCTTTTCCATCCAGACAGTTGTAGGTTTTAAAGGCAAGCATATGCTGTGTGCCTGTGCCCTGACTTAGCAAAATAGCAAATCCTGAGCATTTCCAGTGTTAGCATGAAAGGCTATTTGTTAAAATTAGAAAATGGAAGAGATTGACCTCTAAACGGAAGAGATGGAAGTTATTATTTAGCAAATTTATTTACCTAAAAGAACTTCAGTATGTTGGAAGAGTTCTGCTGAGATACTATGTTTTCAATGGGAAAATAATCTCTAAAATTTCTTGTAGTGCATACACAATCACATGCAGTAGAACTAAATATAGATACTACCCACATTTCCTTAGCTGTTAGAGTTGAGCATTTAAGTTAAATGCCATTTCAGCCTTGTTCCTCTTTTACTATCATGCTTTTGGTTATGCAGTGGTTATCTACTCCAGCAGTGTGCCCAGTGTGTTCTTGTCATTAAGTACTCAGGCCAGTATGCTTGTTCGAGGACAAGTAATTTAGATCTGCTTAAATTGACCAAATTCTCGTATATTGAAGTTGGGGTGAGATTTCTGACTTTAGGAAGCATATAATTTCCCATCCCAGCTCTGCTTCTGGTGGTGTGCTTCCTACATGGATGTACTTCAGTAGCTGGGACTATGTGTCTGATTTTTTCCAAATCCTTGCTCTAAAAAATATAAAATAAGAGCTACTGTTCTGTGAAAACCACAAGGAAGAAAAGTGCTTCAATAATTCAAGAATAAGTGGTACAGTCAGTTGTGATACAGAATTCTGAGGTCATTGTGTTTCTCAAGTAAAAGCAATTTTCATTGAAGTTTGCATGCGGGGAAATGTGTGATACAGGGGGCACACCTTATGAAGGATTTGGGTTTCAGTGTTATAAAAGGTGGGCACAAACCCCCACACATTTATTGCAGGCTGCAGGAGAGGTTTTGAGAGCTGCATTCTCAGAAGCAGCCCATCCCTTTCAAAGGCAGAGTACTTAGTACAGGTTGGAGGGGAAAGAGGAAATACATGACTTCTGATTTTTAAGTCAGTTGTAAACCAAGTCTGATGTGTTATATCCCTGAAGGCAGAGGGCAGGATCTTTGTTTCATTCAGTGCCTATCTCTGGGACCCCAGTGCGAAAGCAGTGACAAACAGCTGTTCTTTATTGGCTGGGAACTGGGCATTTCCACAGGAATCAGCACTTGAATGTCAGAAAAGGCTCCTTCCATCCAACTGTGGTGGTATAAAACAGCATAAACAGAAAAAAATAATTCAGATTGCATTCACATTGAGGTTATCTTCAAACCAGTATTAATTTCAGCTTTATTTAAGTCTGTGCTGGCTTGTTTAGATTTTGTGACCCATCATTTTTTTTCTTTTATGAGATCCTTGTGTTTTAGGTAATAGCAAGAGAGAAACTAAACTAGGTTACACTGGGAGGATCTTTTGTATCTCAGAATAAGATCAGCCTGCTCAGAGGGGAAATATAAAAATAATTCAGGCTTAAGAGAACTAGCAGTATATAGTATACATACACTGAATAAAACCCAGTATGACAGAATATAATGGAAATCATTGGGAGAGGACATTGCTTCAGCTTTTGTCCTGCAACTTGGGTTTGATTAGTTTTGCACATCAATGTTGATTGACTTCTGTGGACTTCTGTATACAGTCCGTGAGTTTTATGCCCATACTTGTGAAGAGCATTTGAGGATTCAACTGTTGGCTATTTTTCCTTCTCAACGAATCTCTGTGCCTTGCTGTGTTTGCATTTTGTCTTATGTGTTGGCCTGCTGCCATAGTGTGGATTGCAGTGGTATTATTGAGTCCAAATAAGTCATTACAAAGGACACTAATGAAGCTTGTTTATCGGGGTTAATTTGTGTTCTCTTCTTTGTCACTTTATTAGCGTCGTCTTGGAGATGCTGCCAAGAAAGCCATTGGTAAATTGACAACCAGGACAGTAAAGAAGGGTGATAAGGTATAATAATAAGATTTCAACATGATAAACTTGAGCATCATGTTTAATTTTTTTCTGGGAAGCAATCTCAGTTTTTTCTTTCTGTTTTTGATTTATAACTTTGCCTTCCTTATTGGAGGCTTACTTTGTCCTGTGGCACAATATTTTGTGTAACTGTTAGTATTGATGTGTGCTGTAATTCTATATATTTCAAAGAAGCTTTTCTTGCTTAAATACTATTTCCACTCCATCTGGCAACTGTGACTGAGGGTGGTTTTGTGTGCTGGCTGACTGGGAGGGTGTCCTGGCATGAGTACATAGGGCTGGCATTGTTTATGTGGAATTCTAAAACTTAGAGCCTTATCATATGTAAGTCCTGTAAAGGAAAAGTAAATTTAAAAGACAGGTAATTGAAGATAATCTCTTAAGTAAAATATGACAATTCAGTAAGTTAAGGGGGAGCATAAAGAGGTATTTCAAAGTTGTTCCAAGAATATTTCTTGCTAGTTTACAGACTACAATATATGACGTGTTATGTCCTAAGCTTTTTCCACTTTTGTGACCAGTGTTGCTTTATTTTTGATTCTGAAAGGAAAAAGTATCATTTAATCTTGCTTAATTTTTTGGCTTCAATTTTCAAAAGGCAGAGGAATTCTTGCTATGATTTGATTTTTAAAATATTATTTCTTAGGGCTTTTTTATTGTGATTCCTTTTTTCTTTCTTATCAACGCTATCAGCAGCAGGAGATTAGGAAGTGATAGGAACATTTGCTCCCAGAGAGAAGGCAGAGAAAAAATGTCTTTCTGTTCTTCCTCCCTCCCTATGTAGTTCTATTTCAAAACAACCCACTAATTTTGTTCTGGAATTGGACAACATAGAAATTAGAGGAACCTTTCTGTGTAAAACAATGCTGTTGTCTTGACAGCATAAATTCAGAACTGGCAAGTGCTATTTAGGTTGCAGTACAGAGACAGCATGAGGTGCCTGTGGAGGTGAACAGAGTGGGAAAAACCTTTTCTTCCTCAGAGGAGCCATCAGCATTCTCTGTGTGCAGCCCTGGCTGGTGCTGACCAGGAGTGGCTGTGGCCTTGCTCTGGTCCCTGTCTTGGTGTCTGACTTGTAGCTGGTTGGCATCAAAAAGAATAATGAAGTTGAACTAAGAGAAGGCACAGCCTGTTTTGTGTCATAGGCCCAAAACATTTTAAGTATGTATGGTTGATGCCATATCTGTATACAAATGAAGTCCCCTCCTTTTTCATTTGGAATTTTAAAATATATTTTAAAATATAATTTTAAGAAATCGTAACTTCTGGAAAACAGTAAAGAGAGGAGCTGATCTATCGGTGATCCTCGTCTTCATGTCTCGATAAGAATGATGATAAGCAGACACAAATATGGGACTACTCTGCACTAAGTAAAATGTGCTCGTTCTGGCTGTAAAAATGAGCCCCAGGATTCTTATTCTGTCAAAACAAACAAACAAACAAAAAACTGAATAAAATAGAGATGTTAGCTCTAAGCAGGAAGTAAAGAAGAGGAAATCTAGGAAAATCTCCACTGTATTTTATTATGATTTCACTGAGCATTAGAATCGTCTTAGCCCTTAGCTTATGTATCAAATTATGATTTGCCAGCTCCAAGAAAGGGGAGTTTTGCATGTATGAGATGCTTTTCTTGCTTAAGTCATGTTGGAATATAATAATCCAGTCATTGGGTTTATAGCTCGGTAACAGCCACTTGGCACAGTGCAGTTCATGTACTAGTCACAACTACTTTGACATTTGTCATAGCCTCAACTCTTGACTTGAATTCTCATTCTATTCATTTTAGGAAACAGACCCAGACTTTGATCATTGTGCTGTCTGCATTGAGAGTTACAAGCAGAACGATGTTGTTCGCATTTTGCCATGCAAGTAAGATAATAAAGTTGCTTTGTTTGGAAACTGTTCTCTTTTGGTGCTCTTTTGCTACATTTCAGGTGCATTGTAATTCACAAATGCGTTTGCTGGATGTTTCTAGTCCTAATAACAGCCACTCTATTTTAGACTATGGTGCCAGAAGGTGTGAAGGTGGGTGCTGGCACTGTTAGGACAATGGAGATTAAATAGAATTTTATTAAAGATATTGGCAATGGAGCTGTTGAGATTGCAGTGAGGTGGAGGGGTGCAGGTTTAAGGACCAAGGGATGGGCAGACTTAAAAAATTTCAGTATAATGAACTAGGTACAGCTGCAGCATTCTGCACTGTAGATGGCTGCTGCTTTCTGAAACTGTAGGGAATGGAAATGCAGTCTTTGCAACCTTCATACCTCCTGACATTAGTCAGCCACTGTGCTGTCATCTGTCTTTGGTCTCTTCAATGCAGTGTGATCTTGGCTTGTGTCTGAAGATTTGTACTTGCTGGTGATTCTGCATTACTGCTTAAAATGTAACAATTTCCTCCCCATTTTATAGCATTGTGTTGACATTTACAGGTTTTTAGTTTGCTTCCATTCCAGTTCCATTCTTGAGTTGTTTTGGGACATTTTCTCTCTGAGAGATGCTTTTAAATACTTTTCCACCTGGTGGTGGATTTTGATGAATCATACACTTTGGTAGCATTAAGCAATTATCAAGGACATCTTTCCCTTGTGTTCTGAAATGCAAAGCTTTCTCCTCATCTCCAGGCACAAAACCCATGTGTAAATTAGGTTGGATATATGCGGCAAGATCCAGTAATTTGCCTTGTGCCTGGTACATAAATGGTTCTGCATGATACTCTGGAAGCAGCAAAGTCGTGTTGGAGTCAATCTCCAGTCAGGCAGCAGCAGCACATAAGAGCTCATTATTGGTCTTCCTCCTGCAGGCTGGTCTGAATAGCTTGAATATCTTCTAATATGCAGGGTATTTCCATCATCATAAAAGGAAAACAGTATTATTTTGTATCTTACTGATCCAGAATATGTGTGCATTATACTTCTGACGCCAAAAAGCTAATTCAGTTTACTGTTCTCTGTGTTCCTTACCTCTTGGACAGCAGGAAAGAATGACCTGTTTTAGATTCTTAGTGTTGTTTAGCTAAAATACCCTACAAGAGATTATTTCGAGACTCTCATTAAAATATCCAGGAATAGAAGATCTTAGGTTGTAAAGATTTGGTAGCTTTTGATCATATGGATGTGTGTATGTTTCATTTTTACAATTCAGTAATTTTTACTCCAAGTTGATGTCCTCTTGCCCTGAAACATGTACTCCCAAGTGTAAAGATTTCAGAGTTACATCATTTATTGTGTGATCTCAAGTGAAGCTTGTATAGGTGAATTAAGCCCTGCTCTTTTGATATGTTATGCAGAAGGTTATTCAGAAGTTAGAGGAGGGACTTCTGGAAACTGCACACCAGTTCTGGGCCACTGAGATGATTGTTTTGTAAACTGCCTCTTAAGAAAGCTTCTCTTGTGTAGTTCTACTGTGAGGCTCAAGGACATGGAAGGAAAGGTCACAAGTCCCACTCCTCTGTGCCTTTCTCTTGATACTGAACAAAGGGCAGGAGGAGGTCCTTGCCAGTGAAGAGAGAATGAGTCTTCCCTGATAGAGAAACAGCTGTTCCCACTGAGCACAAGGCAGAGTTGAGATTAAAAGCCAACTTCCTTAGTTAAACAGCTGCCCCTGTGCAAGTACTGGATATGTTGCTGATATCCACAGATACAATACAGACCATTTAAACAAGGTGATCATTGATTTATTTCTTTAATTGAAAAAATAAAAAGAAAAGTCCTGTTTCTTCAGACAGCTTTGTTGAGCCACAGTCCTGCAGACAGGAAGCTCTGGGCTCTCAGGAATAGTTACAGCTGTTTGGGGAGCTGCATGCAGGTGCACCTGGCTGCCACCTCAGCACAACCTGCCCCAGTGCAGTTTCCCATGTAAAGGAGAGATCAAGGCTCTTGTGTAGATCATTTTCTGTTCTGCTTTTTGCAAGAATGTAAGGTCAGCAAAGGCTCAGATTACATTCCTGCCAAAGGCTGTATGATAACTTTTATGTTCACATTCTACTTTTTTACAGCTCACATTTCATTTGCTGCAGCCCAGCTTTTAAGTTGAGTGCAAAACCATCTAGGCTAGACACAAACAGTGAGATGGATGCTGTCCACAAGACGTTTTTATATTTGTAGATGAAAAGCCAACTAGTTCCTTCAAAGATGGACCCAATAAATTTCAGATTCCATGTAAGATTTTTCAGTCTTCAGTACCTGAGATACTTCACCCCAAATCTTGTTCTGGAGATTTAACTCTTTTCTACTTCCTCATACTTCAACCTTCCACTTAAGTGCAGCATGCAACGTTAGTTAAAAAAAAACCAAACAAACAGACCAGCACACAGATAATAAAACAAACCCTACAAGAGAGTTTCTAAGCCAGATGAGAAAATAAATTGCGAGAAAACCATGGAGAAAATTACTTGACCAAGAGGAAGCAAATAAAAGGCTAGAAGTTCTTCTTACTGTGCTTGTTGGGAAAGCTGTAATCATTAGACAGTAGGAACCACTGACATGTGACATCTTTGCTGCTTTCATCAATTTAAAAGTAGCCTTTCCCTTTAGTAGCACAGCTGTTCTCCACAGTTATGTATGGTCTGTCACACTGTGCTTCAGCAGAGGAATCTGCTCTGGGCAGACACACAGCAGGCAAAATCTACCAGCAGTTGAGCAAGTTGCACCTAAAATTCTGTAGCGAAACACCATGTTTGTGATGTAAAGCCTTGTGGTGTGCAGGAAATTGTGGCCAATTTAAAAATAAACTAAAGTGAAAATGATTGAAATTCAACTGCATTGTTTGCAGTAGTTCATTTTGTGCTTCAGAGAGAGATGTTCAGTACCAGCAGCCTATGGACATACCTAAAGTTTTAGTGCACAGAGGGACAAGCAGCCATCTGTTTTAGGCTTCCAAGCTTGAGGAATGTCTTTTTTGAATGTCATTGTGTAAGTGGAAAGTAAGTAGAGGAAGCAGATGTCAGAGGGATCCTAGCAAAAGACAAACCTCATGGACAATTATCCTTATTCAGATAATTTTATTCTACCATCACACAGTTGCATCTAGAGGCTGAACAGGCACTAGGTGAAAAGTGAGGAGTTTGAAGGATTAGTGAGGGATAAGGGAAGGGGAGAGCAAAGTGGCAGGTTAGAGAAGAGCAGAAAATGACATTGGGAAGGGCATAAAGATGGCCAAGGAAGGAAGGAATTAACTAGGTAAGAAAGGAATTAAAAGAGTAGTGAATACTATAAAATAAATAGCTTTTGAGCCAAAGTCTTTAATTCCTGTCCTGGGCAACAAGGAGGAAAGTGACAAAAGTAACTAACCCAAATTTTCATGTTTGAGTCTATGCTGCTGCAAATAGCTGCCTTTTCCTTTTTAAGACCAAATTAACATAGAGTCTTGATGGCATTCTTCCTGCAATGCCTTTTACCCCAGGGCCAGGAGAGCAGCTGCCTCCAGCAGTAGCCAAAGATCCTGCTTTGCAGCAGCAAAGGTCCCTTTGGTGGGATGCTGCACTGAGAGCAGGGAAGGGTACTGAGCTCTAGGGAAACAGCTCTTGTAAATCATTCAACCCTTCTCCTTTGGTGATGTGTGAATTTGGAGGCCTTACGCCACCAAAAGAGATTCCTAACTCACTTTCTCCCCTGCAAAATGCTGCAAAGAAGCCCTGTGGTACAAGAGTTTGTGTTATGGTGTTTATTACCAGCTGGAGGGCAACTGGATTGGGTGTGCTGACAGAGTGGAAAAATACCTGCAGGTCACCTGCCTGGAGTTGTGCCCGCATGGGAGACTCTGGCAGTGCTGCCAGCCTGGCTGCTGGCCCTGCAGCCCCAGGCTGGGGAAGCAGCAGAGGCTGTGTCACACCTGAGTCCCCAGCGTGTGGCTCCTGAGGGGACATCATCAGCTGTCGTGACCAAGAGCAGCTCACTAGGAACTTGTCACGTTTATGGTCTTGGAATACCAATGACAGGAATGGGAAGGTGGAGAAGGTTTATGAGAGCAGAAATTGCAAGGGCTTACTTTGTCAGGCTGAGGTTTTAAAATAATTCTTCCTTGCTGTTGTCGTTGCTGTTTAACTGCTTTTTAACTCTTGAAAACAGAGAAATCCAGACAGACCCTGAGCCACAGTGATGCTATCAGCAAACATTTTAAGAGGTAGAGAAACTGTGTAAGTAGTAGGCAGAGCCATGCTTTCTAAATCAATAACCTTTGGAGAACCACACTTCTTTGAAACACATTAATAAAGATCCTTGAAGATTTAGGAACTAAAAGCAAAGAATTAGGAGGTCACAAAAACAATTGGACTGTGTATATAAATATAGCAAAGTGCTAATGACTTTTTAAAATAACTCATAATATTTAGTGGATGCATGTTGGCATCTATATCAGCCGCCTGCTTCACTTGATCTGAGTGCTTCTACAGCACTGATGAGGCAATAATGATATAATAAAGCTGTTTTCATACTTCTGTGGAGTCTTGATGTCTGCTCTTGCCCAAAATACTAGATTTTCAGGTTTGTTCTACTTTAAAAAAACAGACTCCACAGACTTAATAGAAAACATAAGCAAATAAAAGTCATAATTTGCCTAACATAGAAAAATAGCGTTTCTGTATGTTTCAGAGTATGTCAAACCATTATATATCACCCAGATTTTCTAAACATTGTTTCCTGTAGTTTTGTGAGTAATAAAGGGAATGCATTAAGACTTAATAATAATAGAAGTGAGTCTATTTTGAGTGTATGAACAGAAGGCACTGTACATATCCTGTTTTTTGTGATTGCCATCTCACTAGAGGACACAGGCCAGCCAAGTGACTAACTGAGGTTCTTTACATGTCTATTCCTGCGTTATCTGGGATAGAGATGAGCAAAATTCTTTTGCTGCCTGCCCGTCTTCTGTTGACTATTTTACACCCTAATTCTGCATCTTTGGTTACTACAGGTAGGACATACAGCTGTAGCTGCCTAGAACTGCATTATGTTGATATTTTTTAGGCCCTCCATCTGCCTGAGCAGACATAGACAATAATTATATACAGTCTTTTGCCGTATTTAACAGTTTCAGGAGGCCTTTTGGTTGCTTTCCAGACATTTAAAAGAGAATTATCTGGTAACATGCCTCATTTGGTCCCTGGTTTTAAAATCCAAAGGGTTAGAGAGCAAAGAATTCCCAGATTCCATGATGAGATTTCTGAGGCACAGAGAACAAATGTAACCTGAGCAAGGAGGGGACAGAGAGTATCTCAGCTTTATGCTGCCTTGGGGCCACCTCTTCCAGAGTCTGCTGCTGCCTCAAATAGATGGCAGGACCTGCTTGTTCTGCCCCTGCCCCTTTCCTTGCTGGCTCCAGAGCACAGCTCTTCGCTGACTTAGCAGCCCTTGTAATTGCTGATCTTTGTCCTGACACCAGTCTGTCGTGTTTGGGTGTGCCTGCTCTTACTGGCTTCTTGCTCTGCAGTCAGCACCACTGGAAATGAAGGATCACAGCTCTTATCATAGGAATTATCATGGGCAGTTACTTAGACTGGGTTATTATGAGTATTTGTTAAAGCTGTATTGGGTAGACAGTCTTGTGATACCCATTCCTGCCATGAATATGCCCTGAAAAGTTCTTTGCCTTTTGAAAAACTAAGAGGGTGTTTCCTTTACTTTCTTGAATTTATATACCTTGTTTTGGTCTCTGCATAGTCCTTGTTATACTGGTTTATATCAATCCCAACACTTATATTTAGATTCATGTATGTGACTAAGATTTTGAATGCAATGTAGGAGGCAATTCAGACTCTTGCCTATTGCAGAGTTCCCTGCTATACAAATAGGAGCCCAATTTGCCTTTCCATTTCTGAAAGCCCAGTTTGCCTCTCCTTTTATTTTTATGACAACTGTATGATGCTGGACATGTTTTCCTTCTTGATATCAAGAAATACTGATGGCAGGGAATGCCTTCTTTTTACATCAATGTGATAATTATAGAAGCCTTTTCAAAGTCCAACAGGAGTGTATTTGGGTTGGTTCCACTGACTTGTGGACAAAATTCACAGCTGATAGTTATGTGCTCTTCCTACCAAGCTTATGGTCAGATTCTGTATCAAAGCTGAGACAAGACTGTAGACAAGGTTTTGGTGGAAATGATACTACCTTGGTTCTTCTACCTTACATTTACTACTCATATCCACAATAAAAGGGGGGAGGGGTGAGGGGGGAACAAAAATCTTCAAATGTTTCCTCCTAATTGAACTATTAGTAAAGGGTGACAACAACAAGCAATATTTTTAATTTATTTTTGTAATTACTGCAATTAGCACAGAATACTGGCAATTCTAAGAATTGCATGTATTTTAAAATAAAGAAAAAACAACTATCCAAAAGTTTAAGTAGTTTTCATGGTGTAAACTAGAATTGTTTGCAAATTCTGTATGTGCCTTCTCTGTTCTTCTAGGCATGTGTTCCACAAAGTCTGTGTGGATCCATGGCTCAGTGAGCACTGTACATGTCCAATGTGTAAACTGAACATTTTGAAGGCACTGGGAATTGTGGTAAGTTGCTCAGTTGTGAACTCTTCTTCCTCCCATGTCTGTGAGCCAGAATAGGAAGAATATTTGTAGGGGAGAGAGAGGGAAGTGTGTTCCAGTACCCTTACTCAGAAAATATTCAGGGGTTTTTACAAATTTCTTTGGTGCTGATTTGTTGTTTTCCCTTCTTTCCCTGCTTGGTAGTTGAGAATATATTGTTATATTTGCATTTATGACAATTATCTACTGGAAGTATGCTAGATTCTCTGTAATCTTCCTTTTTCTCAAGTCCTTGGAACTCCTCCTTGTTAAATTTGCTCTCTGAATCTCTTGTTCTTGTGGTTTCCTGTAGGCAGTCTTAAATTTGCACATTAAAAGCCCTGCCCTAGCCAAAGCCAGTGAGTTTTCCTCAAGCAGCTCATGTCTTACGGGATCCCTGAGGACTGCTTTTATTGTCCAGTTCACAAAGGGATAGCAGTGAAACCCCACAGCAGATCTTTTTAATCTTTCCTGTATGAGGAAAAAATTACAAAGTGGGAGTGATGCTCTTTTCAGAGTAAGATAAGAACATATGGAGAGACTGTCTAAAGTGGCTTTTGATTCAAGACAGCGAGAATAATCAGGCCTCCATTTTTAGCTGTGTCAGTCGCAAATTTGCACATTTCTTAAGAAATAGTAGCAGATATTTTTGTGGATGACCTGTTTTTGCAGTTAATAACATCCCTGGGTTTTTAGAAGAGGATACAGAATTCAGAGTTTGTCATGGTTGTGATAAACCATGCAGGCATAGGCTATGATACAGGTGTACTTGAGTCCCTTCCTTGTATCTCAATCCTTTCTTCGCTTCTCCCTTCTCCTCTTGAAGAGGTAGAAGTTATTCATTCACGTGTAACCTCAGGACACCCCAGGGGCTGAAAACGGTGTGTGTGTGTGGTTTCATTCAATGTCTGGGTGTGCTGCATGTCAAACACTCCCGGCTGTAACGTGGAGCTGTGCTTTCCCCAGCCCAACGTGCCGTGCACGGACAATGTAGCCTTTGACATGGAGAGGCTGACGCGGGGGCAGCCGGCCAGCAGGCGCTCGGCGCTCGGCGACTTCGGCACCGACAGCTCCCTCAGCCTGGAGCCCCTGCGCACCTCGGGCATGTCACAGCTGCCACAGGACGGGGAGCTGACACCGAGGTCAGGAGAGATCAACATTGCAGTGACAAGTAAGTGTCCTTTGGCTTTGGTACCGTCCTACGGCCTCCGTGGGGGGGGTGTGTGTGTGTCCCTCTGTGCTGCAGGGCCCTGGTGATGGATGTCCCTGCAGGGACAAAGGTGACCTCAGTGTCTCTGCGAGAGGCATATGCTCCTTATTGGAACCAATAACTCTAGGAAGGACAGTGCCAACACTTCCATTATTAATGGTATATCCATTTAGATCCGCATGCAAAGAACCCAGGATGAACTGAAATGGCACCAAAATAACCTTTCTGAATTTGGTAACCAGCACAAGAAGCTGGATTGCCAAAACTGTTATTTATCCCTTCAGAATATTTTACATGCAATAATTTATACAAACATAAATATTT
The DNA here is from genome assembly GCA_017589585.1 of Phylloscopus whistleri. Taxonomy (NCBI): domain Eukaryota; kingdom Metazoa; phylum Chordata; class Aves; order Passeriformes; family Phylloscopidae; genus Phylloscopus; species Phylloscopus whistleri. Next base: position 2,945,209 of record JADMLD010001555.1, on the reverse strand, counting down.
TAACTGATAGCTATTTATGCAGACATTTTTTCCCCTGAGAACGTTGCTACTGGAATTCTGACGTCACTTAGCAGGTGTTTTTTTCTTACAAAATTTGTGAATTAAAGAAGCATTTGATGTACCAACATTTGAGTATTGTCCAAGTGTTTTATAACATCAGAAGACTGTTCCTGCACTGCTTGAAAGCTCTTATCCATGAGAGCAGCATGGAAAATTTCCACTTACTGGCATTTACATAGGGTTTTTAGTGTACAATAGCACTGTAATAAATACAGTTTGTGTGGAATTGCATCCGTTTTCCATATGCTGTACAGTCTCAACTCAATGCATGAATGGTTGTTTTTCTGGCTGAATTGTGAAAACAGAATCCATGCAGTACAACAGTCTGATTTTCTTCTTGTATTTTCTTTATGTGCATCTGTGATCTAGATTTTGAGCTTAGTGGCACTGGTTGCCACTGATACATGTATACAAGGCAGTGAAACCAATGCAGTTCATTAGAGTGTTTCTTTAGGTGCTGTAGCAAAGTAAATGTCTCATTAAAAAAAAAAAAAAAAAAAAAAACAACAAAACAAAACCTCACCTCATGAAAAATGTAGTCCGTATCTAGAAATGTCCTGATCTGAGATGGGAAAAATCCACATACAAAATCTGGATTCTCCACAAAGCCAATAAGTCACTTTGCTATCCAGTGTTCAACCTCTGGCTCTCCTTGCACTCTGTTGTGTTGAACAAGAAGAGATCTGTTGCTGTGCTGCTTCCTTGTCATGGGTGGGAAAACTGTAGTTTTCATTTCTTACTAATTGCCTTTTCAGAAGGTGATTTTTACTGTCTGTTCCCAGCTGTAGTGCTGCTTGTGCACAGATGGGATGCCAGGGTAAAACGAGAAATAACCACCAACAGTTCATTCTGACAATGTTTATAAAGTAAAGCTTTAGAAAGGACTTTTGAAATGTTTGTATTTTATGGATGACACATGCATTCTTTGATGCATGAGAGTTAAACCAAAAGCTGTATTCAACAACAATGTTTGTATTCTGAACTGTTACTGTATGCCAGGTTGATCCTAGGGAGAATTTTGAATAGTGAACATTCTTTAATAGACTTCTTTATATTACCTTTTATTTGATATGTGTGTGTGTCTACCTTAGTATTGAAATTATTTTTCTGTGGGTATATCTGTCTATTAAGTAGAAAACTCTAGTAATGTTTTACTGCTGAGCAATCTATCCTGATTTTTGCTGAGTTTTAAATAACATAAATTCAGGAGGGAGGGGGTAAAGACACAGTTGAAGTGTGACAGTACTTTGGGTGTGCTTGTGTGAAAGAGCTGCATCTCACCAAACCTAACCCAACCTGACAGTTGTCTGACTTGGGGGTGGACAGAGTTTTCATTACATTTTCCCTCGATCCTCCATTTCACTTTACATTGTTAAGTAACTTTTCTTTATCACTAACCCTTGGGCTCAGCCAGGAAATACTGTTTGTGCCATGCTTTTTTTCTGCACCTCTCTCCACTTCTTCTTTGCTAGCCTTCTCCCGTCAGTAACTCTGTGGCTTAACCTCCTTCTGCTTCACCTCCTGGGGCCAGTCATGGCTTAGAAGCCTCTTGCCTTCCGCCAGTGGTGTTTGAGGGAAATATTGGCATCGCTTTCTCCCACGAGTGATTTCCTCCCTTTCCTTTGTCAACAGAAGAATGGTTTATTATTGCCAGTTTTGGCCTCCTCAGTGCCCTTACACTCTGCTACATGATCATCAAAGCCACAGCTAGCTTGAATGCTAATGAGTAAGTAAATACTCAGATGTTTCTGTGCATTTCTGGTGGGTGTGTGTCAATGGACAACATTGGGAATAAATACCAATAGAAGGGGGAATGTGTCATTTTCAAGGAATCAAATCCATTTCTTGCTTTTCTCTGTTAACAGCAGGTTTCAGGGTAACATGTAAAGTCCCTCAGTTTATATTTAGCTGGGTTGTCTTAGGAAATCTCTTTACTAAGCGGAGACATGAAAATGGGAAAACAGAGAATATTTATGGTCAGTTTTTGATCAGTGTTCTAGGGAAACATTACCTTTCTGCCATTAAATTCCTATGTTTGAAATTCACCTGCCAGAGCCAAAACTTACTACCAGCAGTTACCTTTGACAGTTTTCGCCTCAATTTTATAGTCAAATTTCATATAAAAAAAAATTCTGTATTCCTAGTTGGCACACTTTCAGCTAAGGAAAAAAAAAAAAAGATTTAAATAGAAAACTACCTTTTTCCTCTTAGGTGAGGGAGAGATGAAAGCAATAAATGCAGTACTGTTGCTTCTTTCTTAAATGAAGGGATGCTTGCTTCCATGCTTTCTTAACCTATATGGAAACCCCCAGCCTTCCTTCAGGCAGGCTGGACAAGAAATTACCCTAGCAGATAACATTCAGTCTTTTTTTCATAATTCTCTGTGTGGGCAAGTATAAATCTATTCTGCAGATCTATTAACTAGGTACATCTAGTTATTTTCATGTAGGTGTATAGAATATCTGGGCTTAGGATATATGCTTAATCTTAATTTAATTTTTTATTTGGGAAGACAAAGTGTCAACACCTTTCTTTGTCTCTGAACATCTTGACACAGCTGAGTTTCCATTGAAGTGCTGATCTCTCTACCAGAAGTGGGGTGAGATCCAAAGAAATGCAGCTGGGAAATGCAGCTTTATAAACATTTTCTTTGGGTTGTTTGTTTTGTTTTGTTTTTTTTTTTTTTTCTTTGAGAAGGAGTTTGGATGATTTTTTTAATTGCTATATGGAAAGTATAAGGTGTTCTCAATAAAATGGAAACATGTCTAATAGCCTCCAGTGTAAAATTTTAGGCAATCTTAAGCTAATGATTTTCAGGAGGGTCCATAATATTGTTCAGCAGGGATTTTTGATTACCACTAATTTGCCAATCTTTCTCCTCTTTTCATACACTGATTCTAAAAGGGCTTCATGAAGAAAACTTTTAGAATTCCAAATAGTCCTACCAAATCTACGGATTTTTTTTTCCATTTGTCAAAATCTTGACGTTGCAGCCATCAGTCAGCAACTTGGGGACATAGCTGCAGCTGAACATAGTTAATCTTTAGTCCACCTGGAAAAGGAGCTTGGGAAAGCATGGGGCAAGATGAGCTGCAGAACAGGAATGTCTGCATTGCTGGGCACTTTGCACATCACTGGGAAGGAGGAGGAGCTGGAGCCCATGAAGTCTCATCCAGATGTGGGCACTGATAGCAGCTGCATTTCTGCCTTGCCTTGCAACTCTTCTTTTTGTTGCTCAGTGGGATCTGGGACTGTTTTTACTGCAAGGACAAGCTGCTGCACATTGGCAGGGACTTTGGGCCTCCAGCAAAGTGTTTTCACAGTGATGTTCCCTCAGTACAAACAAAGGGTGTGCTGATACAAGGAGAGCTCCTTTTCTGAGTGATAGGAATTGAAATGCAAGCACATTGAGTGTGTACTTGATGAGAAAACTCACAACCCAGAAACCAGAGCTTCAAAAGTCATTTATTTGGGTCACCGAGGTTCGTGGCTGTGACCTTTAACCTCAGCAGCTCTTCATTTGAATCCTTTGGGATCTGAGCAGCCTCCACAAGTGCTTCTGGGTTCGACCACTCATTTTAGACACTTTAAAGTGACAGTAATGCTAAGATTTATGGTTTCACTGACACCTTCCCAGTGCCAGACAAAGAATTTCCTGTGCTGAATATCACGCCAGATATATGGCAGCTCCTTCTCATTGCTTTTTCTATTAAACAGCCTACCTGCTTTTTATGCTGCTCTCCATGTTAAAAGCAATGCTGGCATGCCCTGCATTTCTGATGGTAGTGTTTGAGGAGGAATCTGAGGGGTTTTCTTATTGAAAAACAACCGTAGCAAGAATGAGGCCATCTAATATGCTGATGCAAGTAAAAGACTTGAAATTCTGCTTTCAAACTCACCTAAAAACATATCCTGTACCTTTTTTTTTTTTGGTTTTTTTTTGCTATGTCCTTCCCACAGCTTAGACATAATTATTTAGAGCAGTAGTTCTGGAGTTATGAGTATATACACATTCAGCTGTTTGTATGTGTGTTTGTGTGTATGTATAAATACACACACATGCATTTTTAAGTAGTTGTGATAAAAGTAAACATTGTCTAAGTGATAAAATAAGGAACCAGCTGCTTTATCTCAAAACACCCTTGCAGTACTAGTATAAAAAGTTTTAGGCAGTGTTTGAAAGGAACAGAAGCCGCACAATTTGCCTTGCTTCCTAGAGAACAACTAGAAAATACTGTGTAAGTGTGGGTTTAAGCCCAAAAAGCCCAAATGTTGGATAGCACCACTTAGAGAAAGTTTTCAGTAGCAGATGGAGTGTCCTCAAAAGCTTAGAAGTGCTCAGACCTCTGGTTGTCCTGTAGGAATAATGTAACAAATACAGATGTCTCCTAATGCTCTGGCTTTGTATAATTAGTCATTTTTCACTAACGTACTTTTACAGGAATTTTTCTTTTTTTAATATTGGCAGTATTAACTTTAACATAAATATTTTGTTCCTTTTTTTTCTGCCCTGCAGAGCAGAATGCTATTGAAGAAACGCTTTCCGGCCGATTGCCTTGGAGAGAGACACCTATTTTTATGCATCATTTATCGATCATGCAGCACAAGCAATTATTTAGTACATTCTATTTTTTCATAAAATTTGCTGATGCCAAAGCTTTGTATTAAAGAAAAAGTGAAGAAATAAAAAAAACCTTTAATTATGAAATCTTAGTCTGTGAGAATTTCATTTTTCTTGGGCTTTCTGTGTTAGTACTCAAGTCTAAGAGCATTTTGTAAATTTTACAAGGTGCTTTATTTCTTTTGAATGATTTCGTCTTTGCAGATCTCTGTTATTCTCCATTCATTTGGGACACAAGCTAAGTAGTGGAAATCTCATGCAGTGCCCTTGTTATGATGCCACTCAAGTGACTTAACTGCCACTGAAGTGACTAAAAAGTGTTGTTAACAATCATTCCACATCAACTTGTTAGGGAAAAAAGCTGTGTCAAGCTGTCAATTCTGCCATAATGGAGTTACCTTGACTCCAGCTGTGAATTAATTTGAAAGAAGAACATTTTCTCAGTTTTTTTTCCTGTAACACTCCCAGTTGCCCTGGGAGCACTGCAGTATGATTTTTGCCTTGAGGCCAGGCATTGCTGGCGATTTGCAATGCTGTTGTCTCAAAACACAAATCATAAACCATTTCTTTTGTTTTCACCCCACCCTCCTTTTGATAAAAGTGAAGCTGCTCTAAACCACTTCTTCCTTCCTAATAACGAGTGAAAATGCAGCGTTTCCCCCGCTGCCAAGTGTGAAGCCTCCTTTCCTATCAGTGGTGGGGGTTAGTTCTGTTCAAATTCAGATCATGGAAGATTGATAACACTCTTTAATGTAGAAACTCCGTGCAAGCATGTCCTCTCTTGCCACAGCTTCTGTGCTGGTGAGGAGACAGAGGGAAAACATCTCCCCTGGCTGTCCTCACTCGGCTGTTTCATGCAAGTTATGCAAGCCCTGTGTGAGTAATTTCGCAACAGTCAGTTAAAACACACAGGACTGAGACAAAGCCAAATGCTAATGCCTGACTTAACGAGATGGGTAAATGAAAGTAACAAGTTGGGGAGGAAAAGTAATTGACAGAAGTTAAAAACTATTCTACGTTTGGTTGTTTTTGTTGTTCTCAGATCAAGATGTAGAAAGTGAATGCCTTCTAATTTAATTAAATGAACAGAGAGAAGCAATTTTGCTGTAAGATTTAATTTTTTTATGTACTGGGAACTAGAGGCTCTAATTTAATTTTATTTTTATGTATAGGCACTTTTAGAATTTAGGAACACAGCCAGATGCTACATTAAAATAGTTTCTTAATTCTTATTTGTCCATCAGGCTTCAGCTGAGAAGGCAGCTTTTATAATAGGCAGTGAAGAATGTGATAGCTTCAGTGCATTTAATAGAATTCTTCAATGTCCTTGTGAAATTCTGAAAGAAATATGGAAACAAATCAATAGAGCAGTAAGTGCATTTTGAAAGACTGGAAAACCCCATTGGACTTACTCATGAGAAAAAAAAAAAACCCTCAAACATTCTGTGTTTGAGGGCTGTGTGCTTGTAACGTACAGCATGTGTCAACTGAGTGTTGTTGCCAAAAATGGAGGAATGTGGTTAGAGCATGATTTAGGGAACAAGCTATGATACATGTGTTTTTCACTCATCTCTCAACAGCAGTAGTAAAACTGATAAGTTTGTGCTTGTCTCCTGAAACAAAATTCTGTAAGTGCTGTTTAATGCTGTTGGGCAGGGACTGTGTGAGCAGTGCAGTGACCCAGATGCAAAAGGCACCATAATAATTCCAGTTCATGTTTCTTCTTCAGAACAGCAGCAGAAGGAGAAGTTGAGTGATATTTAGAACAAAAGGGTTGACAGTACATTTCCCTCCATGGAGGATTTAAATAACTCAGCATCATCTTTTCTAGTTTTTCTTTTGAACCTCTAACAAGTGTCTCTACAAAGTGTTAATAATGATACAACTTTTGAAGGGTTACTTAGAGGTCAAGCAATTAGTGCATGTTTATCTGTTAGTGAAATAAATACGTTCAAAGATAAGACACTACATCATCCCAGAAACTCTTTTTTTTTTTTTACTCTGGGTTGACAGAAGAAGGAAATCCCCAAAGTTTTTCATAGAATCATAGAACCACTTAGGTTGGAAAAGCCCTCTAAGATCATCAAGTCCAACCTAATATTAACCCAGCACTGCCACTGCCAAGCCCACCACAAAGTTATGTCCCCAAGTGCCATTTCTGTATCTTTAAATACCTTGATCCAGCCTGTCCAGATCCTGTGGAGCCTTCCTGCCCTCCAGAAGATCAACCCAACTTGGTGTTGGCTGCAGACTGACTGGGAGTGCACTCCATCCCCTCATCCAGATCATTGATGAAGACATGAAACAGGACTGGCCCCAGTTCTGAGCCCTGTGGATGTAACTCCATTTCCCATTTCTCTCTGGGCTGAGCTATCCAGCCTGTTCTTAACCCACGTATGGTGCACCTGTCCAAGCCATGGGCAACCAATTTCCAGGAGAGTGCTGTGGGACACGGTGTCAAACTCTACCAAAGTACAGGCAGACACATCCACAGCCTTTCCTTCATCCACTAAGTGGGTCACCTCGTCACAGAAGACCAGGTTGGTCAAGGGAAGCTGCTTTTCCAAAACCCATCCTGGCTGGGTCTGACCCTCGGCTTGTCCTGGATGTGCCATGTTATTGGCACTAAAATGATCTGTTCCATAGCCTTCTCTGACACTGAGGTCAGGCTGACAGGCCTGAAGTTGCCCAGACCCACCTTCCAGCCCTTCTTGTAGCTGGGTGTCACATTTGCTGACCTCCAGTCAGCTGGGTCCTCCCCAGGTTATCTGGAACTCTTGGTAAATCATGGGAAGTGGCTCTATGAGCACCGCAGGGTTACCCCAATGAGTCTCCTTCCTTGCCTGTCCCTTCTGAAGAGTTTTCAGCCATCTGTTGCAGCACTCCAATTGTGCCAGTCATCCCACCATGTCTGCACAATGGTAACCATGTCTTCCTGGGTCTTCTGAGGAAGCACATCCCTGTTTTACAAGCCTGTAAATCAACAGCCAGCACTGAGTGCAAAACTCCAGCCTGCCCCAGCCTTGCTCAGACTTGACCTTTTTTATCTGAAAGAGCCATTTGAGATGTGACTGTTCATGCATATGGAAAGCAGTTGCTTTAAAGTCTTCCTGCTAAGCTGGCTTTGAGGAAGGGGTGCTTTATGAAATAGCTGCACTCTGTTGTTCCTTATGTAGGGTATCTAAAACAGATTAAGGTAGGGAGTGCTCTGATCAGATTTCCATAGTAAGAAGTCTTTGTTGGAGGAGCTGTGGAAGGGACTGCAGCTTGTGGCAGAAGATGGCCCTGATTAATGACTAAGGGCATTAGATACATTAGGATGGAAAGGGAATACCAAGTGATACTTAATCCTGGTGCCACCTGCAGGGCTGTGTCTCTTGAGTTTTTGGCCTTGGTGTTGTCCTCGCTTTGGTGGCATCCTATGGTAGATATAAAGATCAGCTCCAGGGTGGTATGTTTATTTTCAGACTCAATGCAAGTTATCTGAAAAGTTCTTTTAAAGCATATAATGAAGAATAGTGGCAGAGAGCACTGAAGGATTCATTTTCATCTATTAAAACTGCATGCAGCCTTCCCATTTGTTTTCTGTACCTAAGGGATAAGTCTTGATCTTTCTTGGTAAGTGGAAAATAGGAAGAACAGATTCATAAGCTGAATTGGAACTGCGGATGTTTGTACTTGTCCTTAAAATACATTTATTCAGTAAATTTATCAGCTGGACTGATGCCACATTTTTAAACAAACAGTAGCAATTTTCTGCATTAAGAGGAGCGTGGCTGGGTCACTGTGCCCTGCTGCTCCAGACATAAGCTGTGGGCAGTGCTCCTGACCTGGTTAATGGAGCACCTGAGGATTGAGTGGTGGAAAATACTGAGCAGCAGCTGAATTCTCAGCTCTGGGCTGGCTGCATTGGATGGGAGAGGAGACACTTAGGGAAAGAGTGAACGATGTGTCTCAAAAGTGGTATGGAAGCCAAGAGATGTCTATCTGTGTGGAAACATGCAGCCTCCCTGGAAGTGGGTGGCTTAAATTTCCTTTGCCAAGAAGGACAAAAACATCAGAAACATCAGTAAAGAATTTTAGAGGTGTTGGATATACACTGCCTATTTTCAGATTAATACAAAATACTTCTTGTCAGATGACCTGTCTGCCTGTTGATTAAAATCTTTCCCTCCAACCTGCTAGAGTGGAAGTCTGGGTGCACACAGAGGAAATGACAGCCTGGGCTGCCTGCTTCCTAATCCCATGTTTGATTTCTGTGTAATAAAAACAAAAGAAGCATCAAGCTTTTAGAATACCTTTGGTTTGTTAGAGCGTTGGTTGTGTGTAGCACTGCAGCAGGTGGAGGAAGGAGAGATGAAATATCCAATATTCACGGCTTATTTCAACTGCAAAATGAGACTCACTCATCAAAAAGTAAATGATCCTGACCCACAGCACAGTCTTGAAATCAGTTTTATCTGGTATAATTTCAAAACAGGTTGAGGGCTTGGGGTTTTTTTTGCTTGAATCATAGAATCATTAAGATTGGAAAAGACATCTAAGGTCATCGAGCCCAGGTGTTGGAGACAGACCATGATAATCCAGAAGTCACAGTTCCAGCTTTATGTTTCCTTAAACACTCAACCTTTATTTATTTATTTATTTATTTGATTTTATTTTAAGCATTGCCCAATTTTAGAAACCTGTAAATTTGGGGGACAGTTGAGATCCAGAAAATGGGTGTTTATCACTCCCCACCAACTGCTTCTGGAAGTATATTCCAAGACAGCTCACCTGTTCCAAGTACCTGGATACATGCTCCTGGCAGAGTCAACAGTCCACTCCTGTGCAATGTAACCACTATTTTCACTCCTGTTTCAGTTAACTACAAGATCAAAAATTAATTTGCTTATGACAACTTCCCATTCTCACTGCAAATGGTGGAGTGAGTGTGTGCATTGACTTTTGCTTGTGAAAGAGCAGCAGATCCATTGCCCAGCTCCATTTTCCTGCTAGGCACTTGTTAGCAAGGATTTTACCTGGGCACACAAAGTCTGTGTCTTTTGGATGAATGGGAAAGGAGAAAAGGTGTTTTGGACAGTAGCAGCTGCATTTTTCTTTTCTTGCATCCTCTGTAAAGTCTTTATTTCAGAATGGGATAGGCTGGGCTCAAAATTTGGCAAAGGGGGATTTAAGCAGCTGAAATCTGCCAGGGCTAAAACTATAATTCCCTAATCGTCTTGCTTCACTGATGCCTGAAACTGGAGGCACCCTAGTTTGTTGAATGCCTTTTTGATGAACTTGGAAGCTTTTCAGTTGCCTCCAGTTTGGCTCATGTAGCTGCCTGGAGTATTTTAATCTAAGCAGCCTTGCTCCCAGCTAATCCCCCCTGGGATCAAGAAACCAGGTAATAAAGCATTTTGGCCAAGGGCCTGATCTGATGATAGATGCTTTCAGAGAGAATCATTTGTACAGCAGGAGGGCTGGGATCCTTGTAAAAACACATCTGTGGATTCAGAGAGCCATGGGAATGCCAGGCCACCGACGGAAAAAAATGGACTTCCACTCCCCAGTTTATCAACAGTCGTATGGTGCTTGTTTCGGGTATTGCCAGTGCTGGAAAAGTCTTGGTTATGTCTAAGGAAATCCATAGGTGGCTGTTTCTAGAAGGTGACTCATGTGGATGGAGTTTGCTGAGCTCTGGAGGAAGTCAGGCTTCCCTGGGAAGCCCCTCACTCTGCCTGCTTGTTCCTTTTGAGCCCGAGCTGAAGTACTTTGTGCTGGTGCAGCGCTTTGGTGCTGATCAGAGATTTCAGGGTCTTCTGAGCACACCCCTGCTTTACAAGGCTGTAAATCAACAGCCAGCAACTGTTTGCAACGAGTGCAAAACTCCAGCCTGCCCCAGCCTTGCTCAGGCTTGACCTCTTTTATCTGGAGGAGCCATTTGAGGTGTGACTGTTCATGCATATGGAAAGCAGTTGCTTTAAATTGGCAGGGGAGCACACGAACAGAGGTGAAATGTTTCATATGGTTGTTAGTGGTTTGTGTTGAAAGGTCACTGTTTTTTCCATGTGTACTGTGTTTGCATCCAGCACACAGGTACGAGGATGCTTTACTCAGTTCTTTCATTGTTCATGTGTGTTGCTAATGAGGTTTTGTCCTACCTCTTGCAGGCAGTCACTTCTTCCATCGTAACTCTCTGTCCCCTCGAAGCCTGGTCTACGAGAGCGAGTTCTCAACCATCGAGCCTGCCTTGGACATGTACGACGAGAACAAAACCTGAAAGGAATCCATGCTCCTTCCTGGCCCTTTTTCTGTTTTTTTCATTTCTCATTCCTATTGTTGTGTACTCTTTCCATGGATCTCCTTTGTCTGAAGAAGAGCTGCTTTTTCCAGAACACGAACCCGCCTTCTCGTTTGCACAGACGAAGACCAGCTGTGGTGGATTCTGAGGGTGGCATCTTTGAGCTGACAAAGAGCTGTGCGCAAGCAAGGCTGTCTGATGGAAATTGCTGAGTAACAGCATGGGGAGCTGTGTCGGCCCAGCCGCGGCGATGCAGGAGAGGTTTCACGGTGGCCCTAAGAGTTTGTGATGAACTGCAAATGCGTCTCTTACACAGGCGTCTGCTGTTTCCAATTTTTTTAGTTGTCCAGACGGTTGGCATGTCAGAAAGGGAACTGGTTGTAGAGGAGATGGCCAGTGACTGGTAAAAGCACTCGTATATCTCGGTCAATCCATAACCTTACTGTGAAATAGCCCCTTCTGAGAGGGACCTTCATAAGTGCATTGAGTTTCCTACAACCCACTTAACTCCGGACAGTGGCGAGCCAGTCTGACGTTCAAGCTGCAGAGAGGACCTGCATTTGCAGAAAGATTTCAAGAAACTTGATGCTTGGATTTTTTTTCTCCAATTTGATTGAAGCGGGAGAAAAACGGTATACACAGAATATACTTTTGGTCCTTCTGTGTGCTGAAGTCAAGTGAGTCTCTTTCTGTAGGGAGGACATTCACAGAACCAGCACCTGATCTACCTAAAAACCATTAGACTTTTTGAAATATGCAGGAATAAAATTAGCTTTCTTTCTCACGCAACTTTTCTTTTGGGGGGTGGGGGGTAAAAAATCCACCAAATTTTTCACTGAGGTTTTTTAAAAGCCAGCATGTTGGCATTACACAGAGAAGAAAAGAGGTAAGCTTCTTATCCCACTCTCCTGTTGAGATCTGCAACAGTTATTTAACAAATACGTTCTCTGAGCTGTGCCCTTTCCCACTGACATCAATAACGGAATGCAGAAAGCAGGAGAAGAAAGGAAAGCAGCTACTGCTTTGACACGCTGCAGGAAAAATCAATTTTTTACCAGCATGTGACAAAAGCGGTGGGGAAATGGATATTGTTTGCAAGCTTCTGAGAGAACAATGCAGAAACAGAGAGCGAGAGAGGAACCTCTGGAGCTAAGTCATCCACAGTGTTCCTCCAATGAGCCGGCGTGGAGGAGCGAGCGCTTCTGCTCCACCGTTTCCTACCGGACAATACATAGCTGTTAATGAATGTTTGGATTTTTCTCCATTACAGTCTAAGTTACTGTAGGTGTAGAAACTCATTTTCGTGTCCTTGTAATGTGAAACACAGTTTCACCCTCTGTAAAGGAATCTTGAGAAATCAGTTAAGCCAAAAAGAAAGGTAAGACTTATCCTGCCATGCTTTAATTTCACCTGCTTTTGCTACAAGCAGGAGAAGTTCCCCTCCTTTATAATGTTTTTTATTGTATAGCAGTCTGCTTAACATATATCCTTTTCTGAAGTGTGGTTCAGCTGTGTCTTTAACATGGATGTTCAAGAGAAAAAGAAAAACCCAGCTCTGTAAAATGAGGAAATGAGCCTCTTTGCCGAGCATGCTTTGACTTTTGTTGCTGTGCGTCAGCTTTATTTAATCTGATAATTCAAGAGTGGGTGGCGTGAAGTGTAGGGAGGTTTTTCTCATAATACCCACATTGATATTTACCGAATGCACTTTTATTGCCATTCAGCTCGCTCTGGAAATGCGCTGAAGCCCCAAACATTTAATTTTAAGAGCACGATTTTGACACCCACTTTCTCCTACAAAGCAGAAGTGAAGGTCACAGGAAGTGCCGCAGGGGCTGAGGCAGCAGCAGGTCCTGGTCAGCAGCCCTCCTCTGCTGGTGGGTGTGCGGGGCAGGCAGTGACAGCTCCGGGCACCGCCGGCGAGCCCAGGCACAGCTCCCCAGCCCAGCCTGGCTGAGCTGAACCCCAGCCCGGGCCCAGCTCCCCAACCCAGCCTGGCTGAGCTGAACCCCAGCCCGGGCACAGCTCCCCAGCCCAGCCTGGCTGAGCTGAACCCCAGCCCGGGCACAGCTCCCTATCCCAGCCTGGCTGAGCTGAACCCCAGCCCGGGCCCAGCTCCCCAGCCCAGCGTGGCTGAGCTGAACCCCAGCCCGGGCCCAGCTCCCCAACCCAGCCTGACTGAGCTGAACCCCAGCCCGGGCCCAGCTCCCCAGCCCAGCCTGGCTGAGCTGAACCCCAGCCCGGGCCCAGCTCCCCAGCCCAGCCTGGCTGAGCTGAACCCCAGCCTGGGCACAGCTCCCTATCCCAGCCTGGCTGAGCTGCACCCGTATGGGACTCGGGGGCAGCAGAAGGGCTGGTTGAGCAGCCTCTGTTTTCGTAATTACATCTGCAAGATCAGCAGGGACACGTGGGAGCGGCGCCTTGGGAATGCAAACGCCCGAGAGGAAAATCACCGTCTCTCAAGGAGGTTATCAGGCTTTTGTCTATGAGGGCAGTCAGGTTATGATAAACCCAGATACCTGGCTGTTCCTGGTTAAATGCAAACATGTCTTGGTGTCTCCTCCCAGAGCTGCACTGGTGGGGTTTTGGGTAGGACAGGCTCTTGTAGCACTGAGTGGGGTGCTGATGCTCCAAGCAAATTCTTCTCATAGGGGCTGCCCCATCCCAACATAGAGATTTCCCCTAAGGCCACTGGGAATGTCACTGGGGCACAGTTTCAGCACAAAACCAAACCTGATGATTTCTCAGCTCCAACTGAGCCTGTTTGCACGAGCTGTGTGCCAGAATATACAGAAAAGCTAGAAGAGGCATGGAAATTAAAAAACTAGACAGCTCAAAGCCCCCAAAGACAAAATAACAAACAATGTCATTTGTATTTTGCTAAGTCTTATTTCTAACCAAACATCTTGGTTTTAAGCAGGGGGAGGGCAGGCTTGCCTCAGTGAAGATCAGGGTCTGGCACAGTGAGGTAAAAACGGATTTGTGCTGTAGCATCTTGGATAGGGGAGCTGGTATTTGTAATTGACATCCTGGATTTGGGAAATCTTGCAACACTGGAAAAATTAAAAGCTTATTCAAGCAATCAGGCCCTACGTGCGTGCCAGGACGTGCTGGAGCAGGCCTTCCCCAGTTAGTCATATTTAGGATGGGGAAGAGGCACCACAGCAACATGGGTGATTTTTTCTGGGCTGTGCTGGTAAGTTTGAGGTTTTCCTTTTAATATTAATCAGTATATTAAAAAAGCTTGATGAGCATTGTTGTTCTTGTTCTGCTGCAGTGGTGCTGTGTGTGGTTGAGTCATTTCACAGAAGTAAAATATACAGCAACCTACCAAGCACTGTAAGTGCCAGTAACTTGAAAAATCACTTTCAAGGTTAAAAAAAAAGTGCTTTTTTAAACAGGAAAACATTCGGTTTATGACTTCTACACATAAAAAAAAAGCTTTTATCTCCAAATCTTTTCCTAAACTAGTCAAACCTCAACACTTTGCCTTCCCTTTCTAAGCTTTCTCTTCTATGAAAGTTTTGCATGTTCCCATAAGACATTTGTAAAATCAAAGTTTGCTTGTGTTCTTAGAGAATAATTGCCAGTAAGAAACCAGGCTGTAAGTGTGCTTTTTACTTATAATACACAACATTAAATATTAAATTTGAAGCATGTTAAAATTACCTAATGACCCTCACAATTGCTCCCTCCAGTGAGCTCATGTGTTGGAATCCTTTGCTCTAGGATGCTTGCCCTGGCACCTGAGGATGCTCTAGGAGTAGCCAGGTATCCTGCATTAGCCAAAGAAAGACCAAAACCAGTTTAATAAACATGTCTAGGACTATGTTATGAGACTTTTTACACATCTGTTTTCTTTGAACACATTCATGTAAAATTGTGCAAAGGCTTGGGAGAGCCAAGAGCTTTTTACCAGCTCCTGGAAAGCAGAGGGAATTCTGCAGGAAACATGGATCACACTGAGACTCCAGGACTTGTTCAGTCCAATTTGGGTTTGAGGTACTGCCACAGTCAGGTCATGAGCTGAAGGATGAAGGCACCAGGGTTGAGCTGAAGTTTAGGCAGCTCTGCAGCCTGATTACTGGTGAGTGAGTTGACTTAAGTATTAAAAATATTTGTTATTTTGCTTAGCTAATAGTAATTTGTTTTTTACAGTGTAGAAAATAGCACAGCAGCTCAGAAGCTGAGGCACAGTGGGGCAAAGGCAAGAGCCACTGCTGCCAGCTCTGCAGTGGGGGGAGAGAAGGATAGAGCTCAGGGCAGGGACCTCAGGAAACACCTTCAAATTCCCAAGTAAAGCTTTGGCTCCTTTTTCACCCTGTGTTACCCAACCATACTTGACCTAATTTTCCAGCCTGAGCAGTGCAGAAGAGTGTGTGATGTGCCATGACAGCTTGCATATGTGTTGTTATATTTAAAGATATCTTCACTTTTTCCTTTCCCTGCTAGACTTGCTGCACCGCGGGGCAGCCTCAGCTCTGGCACACTCGGTGGAAACTGGTGAGCAGAGGAAGGAGTGAGAGAGGGAAAGATGTTCCAACTAAACAGATTGGGGGGAAATCAGGGGAGAGGTAGACAGTACTCCAGTGTGCTGGTGCTCATTTCTGCTTTTCTTCCCGTGTCTTTGAAATAATTAAGAGGAAAAGCTGTACTCCCTTCCCCTTCCTTGTGAAATGCAGTGACAAGAGAAGGGCTCCAGGTGGGATATTCCTCCTGATCCAGGGCCATGATGCTCTGTAACCCCCAGCCAATGATGTCCTGAGATGTTGATCAAAAACCCCAAATTCACAAGGGCATGTCAGGTTTGCCTGGTGCTTGCAAAGTGCTTTGGGGGGATGAAATCTGCTCACAGAGCCTTTGCAGAGCACCACTGATACCTTGTTATCTGTCAGTTGATTGATCCTTTCATTAACCTAGTCTTTTTTAAAGCCTTCAACATTTCCAGACACTCTTAATTCTCCCAATTAATCTCTACCTTTCTACTCCATCAGTTACTACTGGCTTCCTCCTTTTCTGGAGAGCTGGATGAAGGTCCCTGTTGTGCAGGCACTGCTGTCCACCTGTTCTCCAGCATCTTCTTCATCACTGTGCCATCACCTCAGTGTGCCATCACCATGCCAGCCAGCCCCTCCAAGGGGATGCATTGCTCCAAACCAGAGTCACAGTCTGTGGGAGCAGAGGTTCCTGGTGGGCTGTGCTCAGCCAGAGCAGGGTGTGTGGGATCTGGGCTGTTGTGGGATGCTCATTCTCTGGATCCCTGAGTGGAGCATCCTTTTGCTCTTCTGCCCCTTAGCCTCATGGAGATGCTCACGTGAGCAGAAATGGATGTGTAGGTTGAGCAATAACATCTGAATATTTTTTCTTTCTTACTGCAATAATGTCCAGGGTCTCTGGGCTTGGGGGCCCTGTGGTATAAAGTGTTGCCCAAAAATAGTCCCTTTCCTAAGGAGTTAATAATTGAGTATTAATATTCCTACAAAGAACTACATAGTGTTTTATTGAAAGTTGAAGCTAGAGTGATTTCAGTGCAAGGCTGAGGTGTAACATCAGCTAGTGTCATACAGCTGGGACTGGGGGTTTGCAGCCCAGAAATCAGATGGATATGTATGTGAAGGCTCCCTCCCTCCTGCTAGGCTACTCCTTTCTCCATTTGCATCCAAAAGCCCCTCAGGGTCTTTTATTCTTTTCCCTGAGCTCAGCTGTGTGCATTTATGTGCCATTTGCCTTTTTTTTATTTTTTTTCTTGCTTCTCACATCCTCTGGGGCTCACCTTTGCTTGGATCAGACTCTTGAGCTGCCCAAACCCCTCGGGGGGACAAGAGCCATTAATTCCCAGCAGAGCAGCTCTGCTGGGCTGTGTTAAGGCATGGATCATCAGATTTGCTCTGGATCCCCCGTGCCTGTGTCTGTAACACCCTCACACTGTCTCGGGCAGTAAGAGCTGTAGCTGCCTGCAGCCTCCCCACGGGCCTGGGCTGCACTGGGAGGATCATACAGAAAACAGCTCAGCAACCCTCCCATGCTCCAACACAGGAAAGTCTGGGTGTGAAAGCAAACTTGTTCTTTGCTGCTGTTAAGCCAAGAATGTTTAATAGAGCGTTTGGGGCTGTCAAAGCAAAGCTCCTGGTGCAGGTTTGGGAGGTCCCAGCCAGGCAGCGCCCCAGCCTGTCGCTTTCTGCTTGTGCTGGAAGGTGATACATGAAGGACAGGCCTTCCCCATGCTACCACATCAGCAGGCAGACTTTCCCCACCCTCCATGTCTAGGCTTAACTCCCAGCACTGGTCAGGTCTGTCGCACCACTCCTATAAAGGGGAATAACCTTTCAGAGCAAAATGAGTGGTAGCATTTCTCTTCTGCTCGCCCCATCAGCCCTGCTGCAGTTTGCAAGTAGATGTTAGATACTAAAAGCTTCTCTGTATGACCATGCCTGTCCGGGATCACCTGCTCGAGGCCATGGCTAACTATGCACTGAATCCACCAAAATGGGAACATTTTATCTCAGCAGTGAGGGGACCCCCCGGCCTTTGGGCACAGGAGACTGCAGCAAACAACAACAAAAATCCCCAATTTGCCTGCGTGTAAAATGAAAAGTCTGTTTGAACTGGCTTGCTGCCAGGTGGGTCACACCGGTGTGACCAGGTAACCTGAACACGCCAGCAGCTGCCAGGGGCCTGGGGACACTTGGGGATACAGAGACACACAGTGCCCTCCCAACAGCCAGGGCTTTCCAGCCCCTGTGGAAGTGTAGCTTGCCAGCAGCAGAACTTGTTGACATGTTTTGATGTAAGTATAACACTGTATTGTAGTTCCGTGGTATATGCCGATATGTTCCTAGTGTATACCGACTAGTTAGGGTTTGCTAATGTACTACATTTCAATAAAAAGCAATTTAAAAATACGGAGTTTGTGAGTTTGGTGTCTGCAAATATGGGAGAATGAAAGCATCGCCGGTGACTCCAGTCCCTCCAGCATTTCTTATAGATCTGTCTTAGAGGATAGTGTGGAACAACATTGTCAATAGATCCATTTTCAGAGAGCATTTTTCCCCACTCTGATGTATTTTTTTTATTATTATTTTTCTGTATTAGTGCCTATAATTCCCAGGCCATAAAGGGCCACATGGTTCAAAGTGGCTTATGAATATGCTGGAGACACTAATCCACCTTCCCACATCTTTTGCCACCTTAAAAATGGCACAGAACGAGCAAGAACAGCAATAGTAAAACAGGGAAGGATCCTTGAGCATCTTCTCCCAGTGCTCAAACCCTTCCCACAGGACACCCAGCCTTCAGAAACCACCCTGCAGCTCCCCAAAAACAGCCGTGTCACTGAGGTGAAGGCACAGCCCTGCAGGCTGAGCCAGCTAATCAATATTTATATTACAGTAGCGTACAAAGGCTCCAGCTGGGATTAGGGCACTGCACTAACAAAGAAGATAGATCATCCAGGGTTAAAGGATTTATCGCCTAAAAAAACCACGGCATTCCCGCCTTACTGGGAGCTGGGCAATAAGCACAGAGATGGCAGATGTCAGTGTTTTCTGCTGTTGTAACACTTTCAGAGTTTGCCTGGAGGCTCTCTAATGGTTTTTGAAACAAAATAGCAGTTCACTAAATTATTGGGAAGCTGCTCTGCAGCCGCGGGACGAGAGGGAACTGCGCGTCCCGCTCTCCTGTGTGCTGCGAAGATCGTCCTTGGACTGGGCCACAAGCTTTGAGAGGGCTCTGGAGCTGCAAAGCCAGGACCAAAATGAACCAGCTGCCAGGAGAGGGATGTCGGGACCCCCACCCTGACCTCACGAGGCTGAGATGTTTGCCGTGCATGCTCTTCACAGCAAAAAGGGCAAAGTAATTCCCATCTTCCCAGAGAGGAGATGGAAGCATTGCCAGCCTGGACAGGAGTACTGGACATGTCCCTGCTGCTCCAGTGCCCAACAACCCTCTGGGGTGTATATTTTTCTAATACCCAACCTAAATCCACCCCCCTTCCCGACACAACTTCCGGCCGTTCAATTCAGGTCTTTTCAATGCCACAGTGTGCCATCGGGAGGCGGAGGAGCTGTGCAGAGCGCGGCGTTGACCCCCGACTGCCCGCCGCGGTCAGTCCGGGGCGGCGGCACCTGGCGCCGTCCGAACGCGGGGCTCGAACCCGCGACCTCGGCGCTGCCGAGGCAGTGAGGGGGCCGGGCCGCCAGAGGGCGCGGTGGCGGCGGGCGCGGTGTGGGCCCCGTGACCCGGCCCGGCCGCTCCCCCCGCTCCGCTCCCGCCCCGGCCGGGCCGGCCCAGCCCCGCGGGCCGCTCCGTTCCGCAGCCCCGCCGCGATGTGGCTGGGCCCCGAGGAGGTGCTGCTGGCCGGCGCGCTGTGGGTCACCGAGCGCGCCAACCCCTTCTTCCTGCTCCAGCGCCGGCGGGGACACGGCAAAGGGGGCGGCCTCACGGGTGAGGCGCGGCGGGGCCGCGGGGAGGCTCCGGCCCGGCCCGGGGTCCGTAAGCGCGGGGCGGGGGCTGGGAGGGCCCGGCGGGGGCAGAGAGGCGCGTTCCGCCCGTCTCCTCGCTGCTCCTCGCTATGCGTGTGACCCCAGAACCCCACGGCCGCGGTGTCCGCCCGGGCCCCGTGTCCGCCCCCGGTCGGGGCTGCCAGCGGTCAGGCCCGGTAGCTGCTGCCGGGCAGGACAGATAACTGACAGGGTGCCTGGGACCGTCTTCTTCTCTTGTCAAAAATGGCTTCTCAGCCCTGCTCGCGTTGCTTTGAATTATTAAGGTGGTTTATTTGCATATTTTGTGGATGTGGGTGCTTTTTCAAGATGTAGAGGATGACAATAAGACGTGATTTATATTTAGTAGCAGTATGGAACTTGTGCTGTACATGGGCCGGGGGTGAAGCTGTGTGGGTGCAGCCCAGTGGAAAATACCCGTGTGTGGGGAGCAGCCGTGTTTCCGACATAAACTGCTAAAATAACATGACTGTCACCAAAGCAGAATGTTAACAACAACAACAAATCCCCTCACTTTTAAAAACCCCATTTATGTGCAGGACGCTTTCAATTATGTGAATTACAAAGATGGGAATTTTACTTCTGTCAATTACACATAGTGTCTGTCATGTATTAGCCCTTTTAGACAAGCTAATTACAGAAATGGTGCAGCTGTTAAACATCATTAGCATATTTCATCTTTTCACAATGTTCAAATTTATTTTGAACTGCTGTGTTTGATGTCACCTAACTTGTGCAGTTTTGCATATAGGCCTGTACTTGTATTCTACAATTTTCCATTTTTTTTTCCAAAAAGAAATAACTGGTGCTGTTCTGGAAACATTTAAACTGATGTGTTCCTGATGGGTTGAAGCTTTGAGCTATGTTTATTTTTTGAGGTAGTGTGGCTCAGTGAGAATATTCTTCAGAGCTCCTGCAGGTTAAAAGCCACGTGTCCTAAAGGAGCTGTGCAGCTGCAGTGACATCTCAGAGTTAGAGTGGGGTGTTCAGCTGTGCTGGAAAGGTGTTTGAGATGCTGTCAGGCTCAAGTTATTAAACATCTCATCACCGGTGCGTGTGTCAATATTTGACACGTTCAGTATTGTCCATAGGAAGGATTCAAAATTAACTTTTAATCCATATCCTGCCTAAAACTACACAAGAAACCCAGAGCCCAAACAGATCCTGCTGTGCTGGTTGCATACCTGTTTAGTTTAGGTTTGTCACATGGGCTTACTGTGGGTGATGTTTCACTGCAAGGACAATCAGTGGTGTATTCTTAATTCGTTAATTGCTACATAGATAGCCAAGAGAGATAAGGGAGAGGAAGTGGCATGTTTCTTGATAAGGAATGAGATGTGGATGAGTGCAGTTTGCACAGGCTTAAGAGCTGGGAATTGAAACTGGATCCCCCACAAAGTCAGAGCCCAAGGAGTAACCATGCTCCCTCTCCAAGTTCTAATACTGGAGAACTTTTAATCATGAGTGTGTTGCAAAGCTAATTTGCATTAAAGATGCTCATAATGCATTGTCTAGAGTAACAAAACAAATAATCAGATATCTGTTTTATCTAATTGAAATAAAGACTTCATTGAAGTAAATTTGATTTGCTTTACAAAGTCTGGTCCATCAACATTTACTCTGGAAGTGCCTCCTTTCTTATTTAACATCATATAAAAATATTTTGACTTCTGTATTCCCAAATTTTGAGTTGCTGACATCTTTTTAATCAAAGTACTTCTGGAAACATCCTTGAAACCTGTGAGCACCAGTTTTTCAAGATCTACTTGATTCCTTTTGGACAAGTTATCTACTTTTGGCATGGGTGGTTCTGAAAAATACAGTGTTGAAAACACTTGTGTACCTTAGCTTGGTAGGCTTAAAAATCACTATTAGAAGCAGAAACCCCACATAGGAAAACACATTTCACTTTCATTAGAAAACTCTTCTGTGAAGGTGGGGGATTATAATGAGGCTTAGTAGTCATTTAATTGCCATCTAAACTTTATCCATTACCAGTGGTACAGGCTGCAGTTGGTTTTTAGGTAATTTATCTCCAGTGACTGGATGTGTATCTCCATTTTCTCAAACCAAGTGCAGCAGCTCTTCCATCACAGCTTTTCACAGACTGTGAACATGAGCGTTTTCTGCAGTGATCATCCTGTGTTTTTGCTTAACCCAATTCTTTGTTTTGGTATTACACTGCTGTAATTTCTGCCTCTTTGCTTCCTAGGTCTCCTTGTGGGGACACTAGACGTGGTTTTGGATTCCAGTGCCAGAGTTGCCCCATACCGGATTCTGCACCAGACTCAGGACTCTCAAGTCTACTGGGCAGTGGCCTGTGGTATGTGGCTCTTACTGGGGGCTGGATTTGAGTTATTCTCTTGTCTTTTTGATACAGATGACTGTTTGTCCCACATAGGACTATCCTGTGACTGCTCAGGACACTTCTAAGAGTTTCTGGTGATGTAGTGGGAGATTCCAGAAATTACAAAACTCAGTGTTGTTTAAACTGTAATTGAGGAACTTGACGCTCTGCAAAGGCTTCTGTTTCTGCAGATGTTAGGAATTTTCTTTCTTCCAAGATGTACCTTGTATTTGCAAGGTTGTAGTGAGGTTGTGCAGAGAATAACACATGCTGGTTTTGGTGGGATGATGAGTGTTGTGCTGCTGCTTACCAGGAGCGTGGCACAGGATGGGAACATGTAACGTTTTTCAAGGTACCAGAAGTACTTTGGGGAATCTCTTGGTCCAGTTTATGTTTTTTCTATTATTTCTGGGCTGGAGTAGATGTGTATATAGACCTGTAAAATGGACTAGAATAGTATTTTTTTTAACATCAAGGATCCTTGGCCCCTTTTACTTGAGAAATGTAACTACTATTTTATAATTTCATAATGCAACCATCTGATGCCTGTTGGTGAATTCTGATTAAAGCTTTAGGTCCTAATGCTTGCTAAAGAGGAAATATCTCCAGACATATTTGTTAGATCAACTTTGTTTATAATAAGAATCTTCACTTCTCACTTTGTGGTGGAGACATAAAATCTGATCATGATGGAATCATTTGCTAGGCCCACAGAGGCTGACGTCTTGTTTTTCCTCTTCCCACCTTCTCCCCAGGCAACCAACAAAATATTCACCCTTGCAGAACTACTTAAATTCTGCAGAGGAGAGGTTTAGATGTTGCTGTGTTTCACAGAAACTCAGTTTCCCCTTTGAGGACAATGCAGTCAGAGAACTAAGAAAGACAGAAAACAAAATGGCAGATCAGGAACTGCATAGAAAAAAGAGAATATTTAGTGCAGATGTGTAATTTTACAGTATCTTGACACTCAATAAGTAATTTTTGTTCAGTTTCAGGAGTGTCTTAGTTGATACCCTCTGTATCTCAGTTATTTTTAAGTAATGCAGCATGTAGAAGTGAGATGGGCTGGGTGACACCCAAATGGAGTTTGATAAATTATTGTACATAGTAAATATGAGTAAATATGTTGTCTTCATCCCAATTTTTTTTTTTTTTTGTCATATCTGGTTCTCATTCTGCTTTCAGAGTACTGGCATTCCTTTAAAGTTATAAAATGTATACTGCACTCTAATTGAAAAATGCAAATATTCTATTTACAGTTCACTGTGTGTAAATACTGGTGGGCAGCAATCTGGTCGTACATGCAGCTTCAGCTCTTCAGCACTTTGTTCTTATAACTCTCCGTGTAGGAATCACAAATTTTTACTCCTTCAAGTATGTCATTCTAATGTTGTCCTTACAAAGATGTCAGTTAGCAAGGCCAGGCTTATTTTAGCAATTTGGTTGCTGTCACTTGGTAAGAGATGCAGCTCATGAAACAAAACAGGACACAGACTTTATTCCACTGCTGCTGTTGCTGAATCTGTGGGTTTTTCTTGCAGTCAAAGCATCCTATAATTGATAGTTCTGTGCCCTTAAAAGAAACCAAAAGGTAGTATCCTTGGTGACAATGGAGACTTTTTATTAGAAACATAATGTTGGTGTGCATAAAATATCCTTGACATGTACACAGTTGGTGTGTGTGGTTTATCCTAATCACTGTTCAGTAATTATTAGTTTCCTGCTGTGAACTTGAAGGAAGAAAGACCTTGTTCTAATTTTTTTTTTCCTTTGGTCTTGGCATCATCTTTTTCCCCTTCAATTAGGATCATCTCGTAAAGAGATCACACAGCATTGGGAATGGCTGGAGAATAACTTACTGCAGACTCTGTCCATCTTTGACAATGAAGAAGATATCACCACCTTTGTCAAGGGCAAGATACATGTAAGTGGCATGTTTCCCTGAGGGACTTCCAGATTCTAAGAAAGGATGGGGAGATGGTTGTAAGAATTTTTTATCCCTTTCAGTCATACATAGGTATGAAAGTGTCATGGAATGCATGCAACATTGTCAACATCATGTCACAGAGCAAATACTGAACAAGTATATTGGAAGGGGAAGGGTTAAGAGCAGTAGATCTCAAGGAACAGCCTGCTTAGGATGCTCCTACTAATCCAAATACCTCTTTAAAATCCTTGCCAATTATGCCTTTGATGCAGGGAGAATGGTTTAACAAGGGTTCATCTAGCAACAAATGGAGGAGAGAGAATTCTAGTTTGCAAGCAATGTACTTGGCCTGACAATGGTCTGAAAGGCACCTGGATTGTAAAGGAACTACACCCCAGCATCCACTGACTTTGGAGTCAGGTGCCTGCTGGTTTTGCAGTTAACACATTTCAGATTCCCAGCCCACAAATCCTCCAGAGCAGAAACTTATAAATACAGTTCTTTATTGAACTGCAGGAAGTTGCATCTTTTTCAGCTCTCCTGTCAGATTCTTTGTATTTTCTGTGTGTGTGTGAGAGAGAGAGATTGTGGTCATTTGTTTTTTCTTCTGGCCAGTTGAGATATGACAGACTGCAGAGTTCTGCCCTTCCTGGCAGATGATCTTCTTCCATTTGAAGAAGCACGTGTGCAAGTGAAAAGAGACTTCAGTTCTCCTGCAGGGTGTTCCAAGTGTTCCCAGGCTAGGCATGAGGAACTCAGTCAAACATTAAACATGAGTGCTTGTGGCATGTGTTCAGGAGCGGATCCCAGATCCCAGACTCCCACAGGATCTGACTGCCCTTTCTGCATGTCTTTGCTGTTTCTGACATGACAGGATAAGTGCTGTGTCTTGTTCCTTTGTGCCTTCAGGACTGCTGCTGTGACCCTTTGCTTTGTACGTTATTTCTGTCAGCAGGCACCTTCACTTCTGTTTCTCCTCTCTCCTCCCACGTCCTTTCAGGGCATTATTGCTGAGGAGAACAAGAATGAGCAGCCCCAGAGTGAGGAGGATCCAGGTAAATTCAAAGAGGCTGAACTGAAGATGCGGAAGCAGTTTGGGATGCCCGAGGTGGAGAAGTTGGTCAATTACTATTCCTGCAGCTATTGGAAGGGACGTGTCCCCAGGCAGGGCTGGCTGTACCTCACTGTCAACCACCTCTGTTTCTACTCCTTCCTGCTGGGCAAAGAGGGTGAGTTATGAGCCTACAAGTTGTGTTTCTGTCATTTCCCATGATCTTTTCGATGCAGTTGATCTTTTATGTGAACTCATTTTTAAGATGACAGGTTTTTCTCCTTTTAGGAATCCTTGAGCTCTGTCTGGCTCAGCACGTAAATCAGTTCTTGCTCTCATAGGCACTTCAGCGCTGTTTAGACTGAATGCCTGAGTCATTTTTAAAAACCTTTCTCAAGTTGTACCTCTGTTTTACTCAAACTGGATTACTTTTTACAAGTTAGACTGTGTTAGAGAACCAAGCAGTATTTTTACCTTGGTGAATTTTATCTGCAACACCTGCCAGGACCCAGTATTTACAAAGCCTGAACTCCAGAGTCCAAAGCTAATTTGCTGGAAAGAAAGAATAGAAAATTGAGTAGTTGTAGTCGAAAGCATTTATTGGACGGGAGACAGTCCTTTTGGAACTGCATTATTTCTAGTCTAATTAATCCCAAAGGTTATTTCCAAGTATTTTTGGAGGACTCAGTAAAAGTGTGAAGAATAGAACTGTCCATGTGTAAGAAGGGGGAAAAATGCTGCTCCACGGAGAGCTTGCAGGCTGCTAGACCTTCATTTCTGTTTGGTTGTTGTTTTGCCTCAATTGCAATAATAGTATTTTTTAAATTCTTTTTCTCAGTTACACTGGTGATCCAGTGGGTGGATGTAACCCAGCTAGAAAAAAATGCTACACTTCTGTTCCCTGAGTGCATTAAAGTAAGCACGAGGGACAGTGAACTCTATTTTTCCATGTTTCTCAACATCAATGAGACGTTCAAGCTGATGGAGCAGTTGGCCAACATTGCAATGCGGCAGCTACTGGATAATGAGAGCTTCCTACAGGACAAGTCTCTCCCAAAGCCCAGGAGGCCTCTTAAGAACATCTCTGCATTAAAAAGGTATTATGTTCCCAGCAGTGAGAAAAGAAGACAGGTAATAGGGGATCATAAAAATAAATCTGCATTATTTTATAGTTCCCAGGTGCTACTGGGGTTTTCTTACTCTAGGGGCTGCATCACTTACTTCAGTCATGAGCCTTCTGCTTGTTCTCTCTTTTTCCCTATCTCAAATTGGAGCTGAATTCACATACACCCTCGTGTCTTTCTCATGCATGACTAGGCACTGTCAGAAGGAATTTTCAGCTAGAAACTGCTGAAATTCATATGTTAAAAAAAAAAAAAAAAGTGAAGGAAGAAAATTACACCAGCCCCTTTGTCTGAAGTTAAAGATTTATAAAAAGAAACAGATTTGTATTGTAATCCTCCCACTGGGGACTGTTCTCTGCAGTTTCAGGATCTGATGTAACATTTCAGTTTTGCAGATGCACTTGCATATTTTATCTTGTATTGCAGGACATACCTTGTCAGGGAGGCATGTCTGAAGGCTGAAAGAGGAGTCAGAGGAGGGGTGGCATCTCAGTTAGAGAAAGGAATACTAAGAATACACAGCACAGTCTGAAGGTTGTGATTGGAATGAACATTTGACATTAGTGTTTGAGTGGGTTTTTCAAGTGAGTAAGAAAGTTTCAGGGTACTACTCTTACTTTTCCCCAGAGACCTGGATGCTCGAGCCAAAAATGAGTGCTACCGTGCCACTTTCCGGTTGCCCAAGGATGAATGCCTGGATGGACACACAGATTGTACCTTGTGGACACCATTCAACAAGATGCATATCCCTGGCCAGATGTTTGTTTCCAACAATTACATCTGTTTTGCCAGCAGGGCAGAGGAGGCCTGTCATCTCATCATTCCTCTCAGGGAGGTGGGGATTTCTTAGTTATATGTTAAGACTACAGGCCTCTCTTCTCTTTCGTGTCCTTTCTGTCTTTTGTGGTGTGCTTTATGGATAATGGAAAACATGCCAGATCCAAATGGCCCTTGTCTTTGTGTTCTAGGTGACAATAGTTGAGAAAGCAGATAGTTCCAGCGTCTTGCCCAGCCCTCTGTCCATCAGCACTAGAAGTAAAATGACCTTCTTCTTCGCCAATCTGAAAGACCGGGATTTCCTGGTACAGAGGATCTCTGACTTCCTGCAGAGAACACCATCCAAGAAACCCTGTGGCATCGACAGGGAGTGGAAGTGGAACGTGGCTGATCCCAGCAGTGAGGTACTAAGGAAATAACTGGGAGGAACTTCAACTTTTCAGAGCAATGCTCCGTACAGTGTGTTTGCAGTGCTTGTCACCAGCCAGTGCTGTCTCTGTTAGGCCATGAGCAGAGGAGGGAGCGTGAGCTCAGACATTTTCTGTTCTCTTGTCCAGGAGATTCCAGAGCTGCCTTCCAGCAGCCCCCTGGCTGTCAGCCCCACGTCTGCTCTCAGCCATCGACCCGTCAGCTTCTGTGCTGGGCAAGTGCCCACAGCCTCGCAGGGACTGCTCAAACTCTTCAGGAGGAATTCTGAGGAGCTCTCTGGACCCAAAGGGGTAAATAATATTTTTATGTAAAACAATCAACTTGAAATAGTTTGCTGATTTCCTGGCCTGCTCTAGAATGGAAATGCATTTTATCCCTGCTCAGTATCACTGCTGTGTGTGTCACAGTGATAGTGCTGCATAGAGGTAACGTGGCTGTCAGCTTACACTGTCTGTACTGACATACCTGAGATACTTGACCAGAGGCTGAGGAATGAGTGTTACCATTGTTCTGGGATGAGAATTCATGACTGTGAAGAACAACTTTTCTTCAGAGCAAGAAAGCAGGGAACTTGTATCTCTGCTTGCTAGTTAATCATCATGATCCATGGTTCTGCTTGCATTTATGTGGAGATCTGCAAGGTGTAGTTGTAAAGACTTGACTTTAAGCAAGGTCATAACTGATTCAGAACAGGGTAGATTAGTATATACACTCTTCAGCACGAAGAGGAGAGGTTTTGAATATCACAGTATGTTTTTCCTGTGAAGTGCAGGCCTGAATATACCCAGTAACCACCTGTTACAAACATAAAAATGCAATAATCTCCTAAAATAGCCATATTTGTTCCTATGAAGGCAAAGGAGAAGATGAAGGAAGAGTCTTGGAACATTCATTTCTTTGAATATGGCCGAGGGATGTGTATGTACCGCACCGCCAAGACGAGGGAGCTGGTACAGAAAGGAATCCCAGAGAATCTCCGTGGAGAGCTGTGGCTCCTTTTCTCAGGTAGGATGTTGTGCTGCCTATGTTGACAGCAGGAATAAGCTTTCTGCACATCTCAAAAAAAGGTATGAATCTTGGGTCATTTCAGAAGAAATTATTGACAGGTTAACTCCATCCAGGTGGCTTTCTTTATTATCCTTGTAGCTGTTTGGCCTCCTTTGTCTGTGTTTCAGTGTTGAGACCTAAACTCTAACATGATTTAACAATGAGTTTGTTGTTATATTTTCACATCTATTTGTAATTCATGAGTTCATGCAGTGCTTCTTGGCTCCCTCATCTCTGAAACTGGGAATAAAATCTGTGTTTCAAAGCACCGGAGGTAAAGCAATGTTTGTTTGTCATTTCAGGAGCTTGGAATGAGATGGTGACTCATCCTGGTTACTACGCAGATCTTGTGGAAAAGTCAATGGGAAGGTACAACCTCGCTACAGAGGAAATTGAGAGAGATCTGCACCGCTCTATGCCAGAACATCCTGCCTTCCAAAATGAACTGGGAATTGCTGCCCTCCGGAGAGTCCTAACAGCTTATGCATTCAGAAATCCAACAATTGGGTACTGTCAGGTAGGAAAGAAGTCTTAGACTTGTTAGTCCTACAGAGTGACCATGATTGACTTGGACTTTTTCTGCAGTTTTTTGTTCAGTTTCAAGCTTTTCCTTCATGTATGGTGGGAAAGCAGGAAAGAAGTTATGCTGCATCATATCTTAAATATCCTTTGAACACAGTATTTAAATAGACTTTTCACAGTGCTCTTAGGTGTAATGTCAGTCTTTAATAGCTTTCCTGCCAGAGCTTTCCATAGTTCAGCGAAAACATCTTCTGGTTTCATTAAAAGGAGCAATTAAATAAGTGATGTTGCACATAGACAGTCTATTGAAAATGTAGCCATTTGCTGGTTTGTGAAGCAACTTGGTTCGTAAACACAAATTCAGGTTCATTTTGTGTATTGCTGTGATGTTACAGGTTCTCATTATGTTGTTCTGTTACTGCCAAATTCTTACAAAGATTTTTATGAGGACTTCGAAAATTATTCTTGTTCACATTGTTTACTGAAAGTGTATAACGAAAGATCATCAAATTATTTGCTGCCTCATGAACAGAGGAACTGAAAACAGGAAGAAAAATTGGCTTAAGGTCATCTGTTGACTCAGATGCCAGCAGAAGCTGGAAATAGATGTGGCTTAGTTTACTGTATTCATGCTTTGAAAGTTTAGCTGGTCTGTAATAGCAGAGCTTTCATGAGGACCTCCATGTTTTTCCCCTGTACCTGTGTGTTTGCTGTGCTGGCTCCTAGGCCATGAACATTGTCACCTCAGTGCTGCTGCTGTACTGCAATGAGGAAGAGGCTTTCTGGCTCCTGGTGGCTTTGTGTGAGCGGATGTTGCCAGATTACTACAACACAAGAGTAGTGGGTGAGTCCTTGTCAGATTGCTGCTGCAGCCTGGATTTTCAGCTGCAACAACATCTCCCAGGAACATTCTGTTGTTCAGAATTAATTAAA
This sequence comes from Phylloscopus whistleri, assembly GCA_017589585.1. Lineage (NCBI taxonomy): Eukaryota > Metazoa > Chordata > Aves > Passeriformes > Phylloscopidae > Phylloscopus > Phylloscopus whistleri. Next base: position 2,915,587 of record JADMLD010001555.1, on the reverse strand, counting down.
TGTGATGTGTTTTAAAGATAATGAAGCGCAACTCTGCTCCTTTTAAAGTGGCAGGGGTGTAATAGAGACATAGGAACAGACACTACAGGCCTCCAAGGTAGTAGTTCTACCTTGTAGTAACAAGGAAGATGAAGACACCAAAAATTAATATCAGAAGGGATCATTAGCAGTAAGGAGGAATACCTAGAAGAACATTACTGAGTTTTAGTTTTCCCCATCTGAATGATGTATTAAATCTGTAGAGCAGGCTCTCAAGGAAGGTTAGTGAAAGCACCACTTAATGGTGCTTTTAAAGTTGGTTTGTATAAAGGACTATAGTCTGGTGTAAATACCATAATATCAATAATCCTCCACCCCTCCATTCAGGAGAAATGCACAGATGAATGAGAGGTTCTGTGTCGAGAGGTTGTGTCTGCAATGTAGGAATAGGTCCCATTGGTTTTATTGAGGACAGGGAAAAAATTAATGTCTTAATTTTAGTTACGATGTTCAGAGGCTTATATGAAATCAAGTGAACTCCTACTGTTTTGTTTAATAATTGCTTAGCTTGGCATGTGACACCACCATTTTGAGTTCTGCCATTGTTGTGTTTGTCTGTTTCAGGTGCATTGGTGGACCAAGGCATCTTTGAAGAACTTACACGAGAGTATCTTCCACAGCTGCCAGAAAAGATGCAGGAGCTGGGAGTGATCTCCACCATATCCCTTTCCTGGTTTCTCACTCTCTTCCTGAGTGTGATGCCCTTTGAGAGTGCCGTGGTCATTGTCGACTGTTTTTTCTACGAGGGAATCAAGTTCATCCTGCAGGTGTCATTGGCCATACTTGATGCCAACATGGAGAAATTACTACAGTGCTGCGATGAAGGTGAAGCCATGACTATTTTGGGCAGGTACCATTATTGTTCTTATTTATAACAGAATAGTAACAGTGGCCTTTTAGTCACCTCTTCATACCTTATAGCAGATCACAGTTAACACTCTAGGATGAAACTTGAGCTCCAGAGAGGTTTGCTATTGCTTTCTGCAACAGCTGAAATTAATTGTTGGCTCAATGATGGAGGAATCCCATACTTCTGGAGCTGTTTTGCAGCATAATGAATTCCTGCATCTCAGTTTGAATTTGAATTCTTAAAGGTTGTTTATTTGAAGTTTACGTATTAATTCTGGTTTACTATTTAGAACAGATTCTGGCAGGAATCACCTTCTAGAAACATAAAACATTATCAAGCAGATATCTCCCAAGTCTAGTAAATGTAAGATTTTCTTGTTTGAAATGGGAATCTCTTCTATGAGCAGCAAGATCTTCAGCATATGACTAGAAGCCTACTTTTGAAAGAGCAAATACCTCCCAAAATAGGGTGAAAATCAACTTTACTCCAGGTACATTGAGGATAGCATTGCAGATTTGATGGGAGAAAATAAATTCTCCTTTATGATTAGATTAGTTATACAAGGAAGTTGGGAGTAATGCATATAGGATTTTTTTTTCTGGACACTAATCCTGGAATCTTACATCTTTCCTCATTTTTGTTCACAGATATTTGGACAATGTAGTTAACAGACAGAGTGTCTCTCCCCCTATTCCCCACTTGCATGCACTGTTGACCAGTGGAGATGAACCCCCGCTTGAGATTGACATCTTTGAACTCATCAAAACTTCATATGAGGTAAAGTTCTCGCTTGGTTTTTGCCCAAGAGATTTCTTCTCTACTAGCATCCCATTTTATACTTTGTGCAGCCAAAATCTGAGCAATGTTCATAGACTGAGATGCTTAAGGGGTGCAGGCTGAAGCCATTGTTCCACCTTGGTATGAGTAGAACCTGACACTGCTGGCTGTTGCAGATGACAAAGAGTCTGCCCAAGACCAGAGGGACTGAAATGAAGAATGCAAATAAGGAAGAAGTTACAGACTAGAGATTTCTTCCTGCTTTGTCAAAAAAAAGTCTCAGTTATTACTTTTATTTGAGGATTGCCAGTGCTAAGGAGTTAAGGAGGAAAATTCAGGATAAAAATTGTGAAGTATTCTGCAGAAACACGGAAGAATCCCAGTTCACATGAATAGGAATCCTGTTCTGTGAACCACATTAGAGTAATAGGAAGGTGACCTCAGCATGGTGCCAATGCTGTTAAAATATCTCTGCAGATAGAGGTGTTCCTCACAATCCATACTGAGAACAAACTCATAAGAAATTTGATTCTGAAAGAACACAGGAACAAGAACTGATGTTTGGCTGTTCTTCTCTGCTAAGTGTGGGATCATTTCCTTCTTTATCTCATTTTTCACCCCATCCCCTTCTGGCTGTTTACAGTCAGGCAGCTGTCATTTTCCTGAGTGTTTTGTTTGCTTCTTCAAAGCTGCCATCTCTGTTTGTTCTTGGTTTCTTTTTATAAAAGAGTGTCACTGAATTCATATTACTTGTCTGACCTAATCCATAGAAAAGCTTCTTGATTGTGGTGTTTCTGGCTGAATCTCGTGGGAGTCCTAGAGGAAAAAATGACAGGGCTGGAAGGAATGACAACTTGTCTGTTCTCTTATCTCTGCCACAGTACAGGACCTGTATTTCTGTCAGTCTTGACAGATCCTTTTTCAGCTTTTCTGTAGAGACCTCTGATGTTAGATTTCTCCTGAACTCTGAATTACTTCTCTTGCAGGACAGGAGTGAATAGGGAATAGAACTTGTTTTTTCTCATCTTGCTGCTGGTAAAAGGCTTCTAGTGGGTTTAGGTGATCTCTGAGGGGATAGTACACTTGTTAAAGAATGTGTAATTGAAGGTGGGTCGTTCTCTCTTCAGGAGATGATGTTAACCTGATCTGCTTCCTTTCTTGTAGAAATTTGGCAATCTGAAAGCAGATGACATTGAGCAAATGCGTTTCAAACAAAGGCTGAAAGTGATCCAGTCTCTGGAGGATACAGCCAAGAAGAGTGTGGTATGTGACTCCCAGATTGAATGAGCTACCAAATGGCACGGTCATGGAAAGTGTTTTGCTGTGAGCATTGAAAAACTTCATGCTGTAGCAGACCAAGTTTTAAGTGACTGAAAGAATGATTGAATGAGATGTTTCTCATGGAGGGAGATACAAAACACCTGTAGGCTTTGACATAGCCTCCCATGCCTAGTGCTGTCTGTTTTACTGCTTTCCTGGAATCTTTGAGAAAAGCTGCCTAGCAGATAATTATTTTACTGCCATTTAGAGAGTGCGTTAGGGAATTTTGCTGAAGGGTTCATGGCCCAAGGGGAGTGTCCATATTTATTGCCATTATCTCCCATGTCCTAGGTGGAGAATATCATCAGTGTGTTTACTTCACTGTTGTTCTTTGAACGCATCCAAGTCAAAAATTTGAAGATAAAAACAAGAGGGAGGGGTGACACAATCTGCTCAGCCAGGTCTGCAGAAACAGGAAATAAGCACAGTAAACTACTGAAAATGTCAGCAGTTTCTGCTTGACTGCAAACTGCCTTCCTGATTGGTTTCCAGGGGTATTAGAATGGTGATGTTTTTCTTCCTATTCTGTGGGATATCTCCTTGCACTTGTTTTCTTCTTTTCTGTGTTACACAGATTTTTCTGTGTAACACAGAAGAGAAGATATGAATTGTATTGAACTTTTCTATTTTTGAAGTAAATTGTTCACTCTGTTTTATCCATAACCACAGGTCCGAGCTGTGTCTGGTGACATTGGTTTCTCTATGGAAGAACTAGAAGAGCTGTATGTGGTGTTCAAGGTAAGAAACCTTCCTTGAGAGTGAGAAAAAAATGTTGTCACACACAGTACAAATAGCAAAGTAAGTTGAAAGGGAAGCAATGGCTTTATTTTAATTCTTAATGTGACCTATCAGAAACTGATGTGGCATTCTGTTACACATGGTGCCTGTGGGACTGGACCTGTTACTATCTGATTAATTATTTTTAGGGTTTTTTCCCCCAAAGGTGGCCAAACCACATTCACAGTATTTGAAAGAAAGAAAGAAACTGTAGAGTCTATGGAAGAGAATGTGACATAGCTCTGAGAATGGGTAGCTGGGATTGACTGTACCTCAGTTTTTATTCTCAAATTTCCCATTGACCTCATCTGTAATTATGACAAGATTACTTAAGCACTTTGCCTCTATTTGTCAGCATATATATTTTTAAAAGAATGGTATTACCCAACTGCATTTACCAAAGTTGGTTGTGCTCTGTTTTAGACTCAGAAAGAGAGGCTTAGTTCTAAAACTTGCATGTTCCCTTTGCAATAAAGCCTGAGTGACATTTTGTTAAAACCTGAAATCGTGTTTTGTATTTCTCACTTTAGATAATTCCTTCTGTTTTTCCTGAAATCTGTGTCTCTTCCTTTATTTCATATTATTTTGTAGTGAAGTAACACTAGGAATCTAGTGTTACTAGGTAACACTTCCTTGTGACTAGGAATCACAAGGCAGATAATATGTTTACTGAAATGTCTCTTCTTTGCTTCCTCAATGCTATTCTTGAGCTGTGACAGTCTCCACTCCTGTGGAGCAGCATCACCTGCCCTGTTAATCCTTTCCCTCCAAAGGCCAAGTACCTGATGAGCTGTTACTGGGGGAACAACCGCGCGGCCGCTGCCCGCCGGGACCAGAGCCTGCCCTACCTGGAGCAGTACCGCATAGACATGGAGCAGTTCAAGGAGCTGTTCATCAGCCTCACCCCCTGGGCCTGTGGGGCACACACCCCTGTGCTGGCAGGGCGGCTCTTCCGCCTCCTGGATGAGAACAGGGATTCTCTCATCAACTTCAAGGAGTTTGTCACAGGAATGAGTAAGTGGTGTTCTTGAAGAAAATGGAATGCTGCAAAAAATGTGTCTGTGCTTTTCCAAGAAGAGAACTGGAAGTGTGTTCAGATGTGTTCAGTCGTGAGGGGGGGTGGTGGCAGGAAGCCTCAAGCTGGACAAAATATGCCTTTTTGGTGTGGATTTCATTATTGATTCTGCACGGGACTTTGAGCAGCCATTGTATGGGAATTCATTCTGGTTTGAACCTGTGAGCAGAGGGTGATTCTTTATCATTAAAGTGCTATTTTTCTTAGCCTTTTTTTTTTCTTTCCAGGTGGGATGTACCATGGTGACCTCACTGAAAAACTCAAAGTACTCTACAAACTGCACCTGCCTCCTGGTGAGTGACTGCTTCTGTGTACTGCTGCTGTTGAACATGGGCTGCTCTGACATCAACAGGGGGTGCTTCAGGAGTTTTGCTAATGAAGTGGGTCATACTGTTGTTCAATTAGAGATTTTAACATTTGCTTCTCTGTGAATACAGCTCTGAATCCAGAGGAGACAGAGTCTGCTTTGGAGGCCACAAGTTATTTCACAGAGGATGTGACAACAGAAGGTAATGCAACACTGCTGCCTTTACCTCTCAGTTAAGCAGGAGTTGAGGCGTAGATCCATGTGCTCTGAACAGTGATTTTGTGCAAGGCATGGTCTCGTGCTGGCAGTGTGTTAGGATTGCCAGTGTGTTTGAGTTCACCATCTTCGTTGCATGATGGGGAAGAAGTTTGGAGCTAAAACTCCTTGGTGCCCATTCCATGCAGGATACAGCATGCTCTGAAGCATGGGCACAGACTGCTGAGGAGGAGCAGTGTGCTTTCACCAGCCCCTGTCTCTCACCATGATTTAGGTTTTTCATGCAAGTCTCATTGTCTCTTCTTGTTTTTGTTTCCTTCTCTGTGTCTGTCTATGTCTGACCTTTTCTTCTGTTTTATCTGGGATATTGTCCCCTCAACCCCTTTTTCTGCTGCTCAAGTATCTCCTTTTGTCTCAGAGCTGGATATCTGCCTGCACTGTGAGTCTCAAGGTCAGTCCATGGATGATGTGCATGCATTGAGCATGGCTGTGGTGCTGATACCACCTGCCAGCCCAGTGTGCTGATGTAAATACTCTGAAATGACTGCTGCTGCTCCTTGCTCATGACACTTTCGCTATTAATAGAGTGCTATAAGTAATTAAATATCTTTCAGTATATTCTGACTATTGAGTTTCAGCTTTGGTCAAAATAGGTTTTGTCTGGCTTCTTTCAGTGGAATTCATGTCATCCTAGAAACTGGTGGTCAAAGAGATGCTCAGAACAGAGGGAGGGTGGTGCTAGGCTTGCTGGCCTGGGTAGGTGATCTCTGTGCCTACTGCACAGTCTTCCAGTTTAAAGGAATAAGGATGCATGCCACTGAATTGCTGAAGTGTTTGTAGACTAGCTTACTGCATTTCTTAAAATATAACCTTAGGGATTGGGAGATGGGAGGTCAAAGTATGTCAATCATGCTAAACATTTACCAAAATGCAACGATGCCCAAAACAAATCTGAGTAAGTACAAGAGGTAATTGTGCAGTTTGGTGCTAGGTGGCTGATTTAACAGTCTGAGTTGAACCAAGGTTTCCTATTTGCTGTAGTGACGTTGTAGGGAACCAGAAGTGAAGTTCATGAAGTTAGACTGCAAATTGCTCCCAAAATGTCAGTTCAGGCAGTGAATAATGAGGAGTGTAGGCATTAGTCACATATGTGCTCAGTAGTGGTTTGGGTTTTTTCCATTCATTATCTTGCTTTGGACGACTGAACATCCTTGTCTTTAGGCCATCACACTGCTTTTCTGTCTTTCATATCTGCATTTTCATGCTTTATCTTAAGACCTCTGCCCTCTACCTCAGCTCTTCAACCCACTTTTTGAGTGTGACTCTTTATCCAGCCCATCCCATCAGCCTTGGGCTTCCATCCAGTTCTGTTCACTCCTCTAGCCATGATATGGGAGTGTGAGATCTAACTTCTATTACACATAATCTGGTATAGTTCTAATTTGTATATCGAGTTGTCTTAAGTTCTTTGTGTGTTGTATTACTGAAAAACAGCTATTAATTATTTTATAATTCCACAATTCTTTAGAAACCCAAGAAGATAAAGGAAGGAGAAATGAGAATGGTCCAGAAAAAGGTAATTTCATCAGCAGCAGACCACATTCTAATTTTGTCTCTCGCATATTATGATCTGTTCATTGTCTCATGCTGATCAAGGAGATCTTGCAAAGCGTCCCTTGTGGACAGAGATAAAGCAGGAGGTGAGCTGGCAAATAAGCATCCCTTATGCCTTACTGCTCCAACTCTTTTACGTACCAAGATCACAGCATTTGTAAATCATGTTGGGTAAGTTGTCAACTCACAGAGTTTATCTGTGAGAAGTCAAGTTGATGTAGCACTGTTAAATTTTTTGCTCTGCTGAGCTGCATCAGATAAACCAGCAGGAAACAGTGCAGCCTTCCTGGAAGATGCTTTCCTGGGCTGTCAATAACACCACCTTCAAGCCTGATTTTGTTGGCTCAGCATTCACTTCTTAAGTCTGAAATCATAAACCACCTGACTAGTGGCTTGTTCTTGTCTTGCAGAGGAGAAAGGTACCAGTCCACAGGACTACAGATACTACCTAAGAATGTGGGCCAAGGAAAAAGAGAACAAGAAAGAAACCATTAAAGATCTCCCCAAAATGAGCCAGGTAAGACAGGAGTATGAGGATTTCCAGTTGGATCATTGCAAGCTTAGTGCAGTTCTGCAGTATGTGCAGCCATTGTGCCAGTATGTTCAGTCCTTGCCAATAGCTTTCCCCGCTGTTCTGTAACAGCAGGGAAAGTCAAATGTAATGGATTCACTCTGCCTCACAAAACAGTTTTTTGTGTAAGAACTCTGTGTTTTCCCTCCAGAGCAGGATGTTTCAAATATGCCATCAGTCACAGAAACTTGTTCAGCTTTTTTTGGTTTTGCATTGCTTCAAGTTACTGCTGCTTGGTGGAGAGTGAAGAATGTGGTTACAGAAGAGAGTCAAATGACTGGTGTGATCTTTTCTGTCTCTAATTTCCTTGATGTGTCCTACTTTAACCAGTTCAGAAATGCTTAAAAGCTGACCACAAAAGAGCAGAATAGAAGTAAAACTTCTAATTTTTTTTAGGTTTTCTTAGCATTAGTGAATATGTGACTACTCTGTTCATCTGTCAGCAGAAAACCCACCACTATTAAATTGCCAGCTGTATCTCAATTTAGCCACAACAGAGAGGGAGGAGTTTGTCTGTGTCAGACTGTTCTGAATCTGTGCAGTAAGTTGCCACTTGGTGGGGAGGCAAGTAAGCAATGAGTCATTTGAGATGGTGCCTGTTGCTTCATCTGCCACTGACAACGTTTTTTAGCCTGATACATGCTTATTTGGTCTTTGTCTTTTAAAGGAACAGTTCATAGAGTTATGCAAGACCCTTTACAACATGTTCAGTGAGGACCCCGTGGAGCAGGAGCTGTACCATGCCATCGCCACTGTGGCCAGTCTGCTTCTGCGAATTGGGGAAGTTGGAAAAAAATTCTCCAACAAGCCCACGAGGAGGTCTGAGGACTGCAAAGCAAACAATACCCAAGATCCTGTGAGTGAAGAGGAGTCACCAACATCTGAACAGAGTCAGAATTCAGCAGTGGAGCAGCAACCCCAAGCTGACCATGAGGACAAAGCCAGCGTTGATGCTCAGCCTGAAAAAACTCAGCAGGAAAACCAAACTCTAGGAGATGGATCAGGGGAAGGACAAGGCTCTCCTTTACAGCTGCTATCAGATGATGAAACCAAAGATGATATGTCCATGTCTTCCTACTCCATGGTCAGCACGGGCTCCCTGCAGTGCGAAGACATCGCGGACGACACGGTGCTGGTCGGCTGTGAGGGCAGCAGTGCAGCTGCCAGGTATGGCAGCACCATTGACACTGACTGGTCCATCTCCTTCGAGCAGATCTTGGCTTCCATGCTGACAGAAACAGCCCTCGTAAACTACTTTGAGAAAAAAGTCAACATTCTCCAAAAGATCAAGGATCAGAAGAAGGTAGAGAGGCAGTTCAGTTCATCCAGTGACTATGAACTTTCCTCTGTGTCAGGGTGAACTCAAGAAAGCAGGAGTTGTCTTTGGGAGATAAAACAGGAAGATAGTGTGGCAGATGGCAGGATGGTTTGGTATTTTCCGTTTGGGTTTTTTTTTGTTTTGTTTTGTTTATTGAAAGGCCAGAAACTACACAATTACAATAGAATCCAACTGATAAGGGGCTCCTGACAGTGACTGTCTAGGTGTTTCTTTGGCTACTCTAGCTGAGAGAATTAGATTACATTCTTGAGAGCCATTAGAACCTAATAGCCCCTGACATATAGAATTACCACCATAAATTATGCATGTCTGCCTTTTGCTATCTTTTATTACAATGAAGTTTTATTTCAGACAGTAACTGCTCCTTGCCTGCCCTGGTTTGCTGTAGGTTCCTGAGTAACTTGCACAGCAGATGCAGCCTGGCTTGAAACCATGCTCACCTCTGGCTGCCAGTCCGAGAGCTAAAGCAGTGTAGTCAAGTGCTGTAGGACTCTGACCTATAAATAATATTGTACGTTCTTGTAAGCTGTTCTGTGACTCAGCAGCTGTAAAGCAAATGTGTCCCACTGCTCCCAGCACCCTAAGATCTAAACACAGACATTGCTCAAACCTGCAGGTTTCTTTCACATGTGGTTTGGCATTTTCATAGTGTATGATCACTTACTTTCTCCTTCAGAATTCAGGAATTTTCAGGCAGACCTGGATTTCTAGCATTTGCTTTTCTATTTCTTTGAAAGCCATTTGTTTTAGTTTGTCTGGGAAGCCACAAGCACCTTGACTTCAGTGCAGAAGTGATACTGAGTCAATCAGTGGGCCCATGATGGTTATAATGAGGGAATAAGTTCCTAAAATAGAAGTCAGTGAATCAGCCTCAGCATTCCAGGGCAGTGGCACACTGATCTGCTGGACTGTCCTTGTTGGTACATTCACGATTTAGTGCTGATGCCCTGTTTTTCCTAGCTAGTCATGGGTCCAGTTTTTAGGAGTACTCCTAAAGAATACTCTGATCAGTCAGCCTTCACAAGTACTTGGAGCAGGAAGTTTTGAAGGAGCACTGTGCCACCTGCTGCTGCTCAGTGTCCTTTCTTGAGAGTTTAAAAACAGACATGCTCTTAGAAACTACTGCACATCCAAGGGCATTTGTACCTAAAGGGGAAGATTTCAGAGCAGTGTGGCTCTGCCATCAGCCCGTTATGGGAAACCTCAAGACCAGAGTTCATTCCAGTTAGAGGCAAAATAACTGGGAGACTGAATGGGTGGTCTGTTAAATCAATTAAAACCAGAGAAAACTATGAGTTGCCCTTCTGGTAGCAGGGTGTGTTCTCCAAGGGAGGAGAAGTAATGCTGTTACTACAGATAAACTCATCTCAGCACAGAGGCAGTGGCCTTGCAGGGGCAGGGCGAGAGACGCTGCTGCTCAGCCAGAGCAGACCCCGCACTGAAGGCAAGGTTTGGTCCAGCTTTTGGCTGGCACTTGGGATCTAAAGGTAGGAAGGACACATGTGGATGTTCCCATTTAACACTGCTTGGTGTGCTACTCAGTGTTAATTCATCCTTGTGACATTTTTGGTCTGTATTCACAGCTGGTACATACTTCTTATTTCTCTGCCTCCTCTGTCCTGTATCACTGGAGAGCAGCCATTAGTAAAATTGCTTTTACTAATTATTCAGTAATTTATTGTAATTTTTTTAAAGTACAAATAATACATGTGATTTTACACTGTCTTACCTGTCATGTATTCAATAAATGAATCAGAATCCTATAGGCTATTTGGCTGTCATTTATTTCTCTCTGAGCTCATGGAGCTGGTTCTTTACCCAGTTATGAGAAAGAGTGTGTCACCAAAACTCTGGGAAAAACAAAAACTCTCTAACATTTTTAGTGTTAGAGAATCAAGGCATTACTTTATTCTGGCCAGGATGTGCAACAGAAATCATTTCATCCACACATACCCAGGTGTGCAGAGAAAATCATTCCATGACACATGGCTCTTTACTAGATTTTTCAGATACTTGCACAGTCAAAACTCATAGAAATTAATTGGATTAGTCCATTAGTCTCAAGTTACTTTTTTTTATTATTTGGTTTCTTTTGGTTACGGATTCCTTCGCCTCCGATGCTAATGATGTCCTCTTTCCTTGTTTCTCTTATCGGTCTTTTCCCGACCAGGTGTTGCTGACCATTCCAGGGTGCTGTTTAGAATTGATGGTCGTTAATGGTTGTCTTTTGTGTGTCTTCTGTGCTACTCCCAGCTGTTAAGCTCATCACGCCTTGAGTGATAAAACAGTCAGTCCTTTGAAAAGTAAATTAAAATTCCTCCGAGCAAAGGCGGACGAAACCCCTGACTAAAGTTATATAAAAGATTTTAAACTTGGTATATTTTCCAACAAGTGGACTTGGTGTGACTGCACTCTTGCTTTCCTTCCTTTTCCCTTTCGTTTTTTTTCTTTTTTGTTTTAATTCTCTTTTCTTCATATTGTATTTTTTCTCTTTTTCTCCTTTTTCTTTTTTTTCTTTACTTTTTTGCTGGTTTTTTTTTCCTTTCTTTCCCTTTTCCCCTGCCTTTCTTTTCCCTCTTTCCCCCGCCCTTCTTTTCCCTCTTTCCCCCTCTTCCCCCCGCTTCTTCTTCCCTTTTTTTTTTTTTTTCCCTATTCTCTTTCCCCTCCCTTTTCCTTATTACTCCCTACACTTACTTTTTACATAGCACAGACCAACACATCTCCAGGTCGGTGCAAACCTGGCCGCTGCCGATGCGGCCGCAGACGCGAAGGTCACGCACCGCCAGCCGGCCCCTGCAGGGCTGAGCTGCGCCGGCACGGCACTGCGGGGCCTGCCCCCGTCAAGGGCCGTGATTGATGTGCTTGGTTTGGGAGAGGGGAGAGCCCGTCCCGGTCCCGGTGTCGCTGCCCGGTCCCGGTGTCGCTGCCCCGCCGTGCGTCCCGGTCCCGGTGTCGCTACCCGGTGCCGCCGCGGGGGGGCGCCGGCGGCTCGCGCGGGGATCACGTGGCCTCAATGGCGCAGCAGTTCTGGGTGCTGAGGTGTTGCCGCTGCCGCCGCTTCCAGGGGCAGCAGGTGGGGACGGGACGGGACGGGACGGGACGGGACGGGACGGGACGGGACGGGGGCAGTGGGTTCCGGGCCTTAACCGACCCCTTTGTGCCCCCCCAGACCAAGCGCAGCGGGCGGTGGAGCTGCAGTGTGTGCGGCCAGCGGCAGGCCGTGCAGAAGGTGAGGGCAGCCCTGCACCCTAAGCCGCGTGTGCTGGCCCTCGGTGACACCCGGGCTGTCGCCTCATTTCGTGCTGTGCCCCTCTGGCCGCTCCCTCAGCCTTGTCCTCATTCGTTCTGTTCAGGTTTATGGGCAGGGCTCGGGCCTGGAGTGCAGGCGCCACGTCCAGAAGCTGAACTTGCTGCAGGGTGAAGCAGAGGAGGCGCTTGGTTGGACATCGTGGTACAGTGTTTATCCTTTACCTGCTCGTTGCTTTTGATGTGCTGCAGCTGATGTGCATCCTCACACACTGGCTGCCTGTTGGCCAACCTGAGCATATCACAAGAAGGTTTTCTGGCCTGTTGAGAGGCCTTGACCATGCCGGGTTTGGCCTCACCTCATAGGAACAAGCTCTTTGTTTGGGATTTAGTGTCCCAGCATGTTTCTTTTGATGAGGATCTCTTTCAGATAACTTACAGGTGGTCAATAGCATGGTCAGGCCTTTACTCGTTAATGTGCACACAATAGGGTTTGGATTTGTGTTGGTTTGGGATTATTTTTTTTTTAATTTGTTCTTTTGTATGTACTGTTTGATGAGCTGACTGTGGAGATGTCCCTTTCACAGATTACAGTCCTCATCAGATTACATCCTCAGAAAACATCCATTTGAAGAAGTTGCTGCCTATGTTGGCATTTACCCGGTTCACACTGTGAATCCGTTGAGTAATCACTGTTGTTACTGATAAAAGACTTGTTCAGTGCAAACACTTCAGTGTAATTCCTGCTGGGCTGGAAAATCTGAGTAGCACCTTCCTGTTTATTTCATTTCTGAATCTGTTTATAAATCATCTAATCTTGAAGTGGTCTTGAACTGGTCCAGCCTCCTTTTTCTCAAAGTTATTTTCAGAGATCGGTCAAGGGTAGTTACGTAGCTTAGTTGTGGTTACACAGTGCTTCACAGTTAAACTTGAGGAAGAAAACTCATTGTTCACTTTATCAAAAAGTGTTGCTATTTTTATTCTCAATGAATTGTGAAATTAAAAACATTATGAAACAGCTTCCCTTTTCCTTGCTTTCATCGGATAAAATGAGTGAGTTTAAATTGTTGTACCAAACAAACACTGTTATATCCCTAGTTAAGATCAATTAAAATTTATCATTTCATAATTAGTAGCTTTAGATCAAACTTGCAACAAGGAGGGCTCTAACTAGAGCTTCTAACTAGATTTAATCAAGTATTTGTGCAATGCATCTTGCAAATCATTAATTTGGTATAAGTTTTTCCATAGATCCTGCTTTTTCTGATATGTCTCCTATCTAGTGTTCCTGTCCATGCTTTCTATTCAATCCCTTGTGCTATGTATGACTGGGTGATTTGAAGCCTGTAAGTCAACAGACAGGAGTGTGATCCAGAAATTGTAATTTAAACCTCTACTTTAGGTGTGTAGAAGACTCTGAAAATGACAGCAAAAATAGAGCAGCACAATATGAGGACAGTTCAGTCCAGCAGGTAAGATCCCTGCAAAGGTGAGGTAAATACAAAACCATTCTGTTCTGGGTGAATCCTGGTGAAACCAGTGATCCCTTTTTATGGTTCAGACAGCTGAAATGATTAATCAGAGAGGCTCCTGAAGAGATAGAGGGAGGTGTACACAGAAACTACTCCACTGGGGACTGAACCTGGGAACATGATACAGGAGTGTGTCCTAAACTGATTCATGATTTGAGACATTTGGCACATGTGTAACAATACCAAAAATGAGAACCCCCATGTTTTGCTGTTTTTAGTAATTCTTCAGTGTTGTAGGAGGGAAGGACAGAAGGCAGTCGTTGGAGTAAATATCTGGACCAGGAGAGTGAGGATCAGGAAGATGACGAGGAGGAGGCAGCTCTGGAAAGGCAACAGTTCTGTTCCCAGAGAAGGAACACTGTGGGAGAACAAAGGTACAGAGAGAACATTTTGCAAATTCAGTTTTGCAATTCCTGCCCCCTGAGTGGTGACACTTGATTTGGAGGTGTGGGAGGGAGCTCATCTCTGAGATGTGAACTAAGGTGCAGGTTGCAGTGTATGACCTGAGCTGAGAAGGGATTTGGTATTTGGGGATAAAGAGCCATGCATTTTATCAACCTCTCCGGTGATCTGTGAAAAGAATCACAGTGGATCTAATCTGTCCTCTTTGTGAATGTTTTTATTGGCCAGGGAACACCCGAAGCGCTTCCTCTCCAGTGACATTCCAGAGCATGCAGAAGAAAGTGGAGTTTCTCAGCTTGTCTGTCAAGCCAAAAAAGTTAAAACCACTGAGGTATTTTAGCTATAGAAGATGCTCCTGTCCTCTTTTGTATCCTCATAATTTTGAATTTTTATGAGTCTTTCTCTGCTCTTCTCCAAACAAGCCAGTGAATGACTGGGGAGAAAAAAATGTGTTGGGGGTTTCTCTCTGAAAGGTTTTATTTAGGCAAAGCCAATGCCATCTTTATTGCTTCTATGCTGCTTTTATAACCAAGTTTTCTCCCTTCTTACAGTGCTTTGTAGCAGTGCCTGATGGACATGGTGGAGATGCTCGTTCTGGAGGCAGTGTGGTTCCTGCTGTCTGTGAGGCTGCAGTGCCTGAGGAGAATACACAGCCCTCAACTGCTTGTACCAAACCATCCAAATGGGGAAAATATCTCTCATTATCTGACAGCTCTAGTGAAAATACTGCTGCAGTGACTGTGGGAGTGCAGGAGGGCAGTGGAGGTGTGGGGCTGGACAGCACCACTGCTGGTGGGGCCTGGAGGTGCTCAGGACAGGCTGGAAGAACTCTGCCTCAGGGTACAGGTTTTGAATTTAAGAAGTGTGTTGCTAGCACTGAGGATCTGGCCTCAAGACTGCCCAGCAGCAGGTGCTCAGTTGAGGATGTGCTCAGAGAACCTCAGGGCCAGGTGCTAAGGGTGGGATCTGCTGCAGGGAGCACTGCAGGAAGGTGCTGCTTGGATACCACGGGCAGGGTAAACATCCTTGGTCACTCTAACCCTGGGCCAAAGCTAAGCAACACTTCTTATGAGCAGCTCTTCTGCACAGGTGAGGAGTTTGATGATGATCTGTGAGCTCAGGCATCTTGGCATGCCTTTCTTATCTCTAAAATGCATTTGATATGTTGTTTACTGAGACTGTTTTGAACTAAAGGTGATTTTACTCAAAGCCATTGAGAACTGCACTATTAAAAGTTGTTTACTTGCTTGATGGCTGTGTTTGGGGGGAAAGGAAGGAGGGGGAAGAGACTGTTGCTCTTAGGTTACAGTGTTGTCTAGCAACCTCAGCAGCTAGAAATAGGAATGGAAGTAGGTCAGCTTGGGGAGAGAAAGCTCCCAGGCTTTAAGGATTCCTGGCCTGTACAGTTAAATTCTGTGATTGTCTCCTCCTTACAAACTACAGCTCTTTTTTGCCAAACTACATCTTTGTTGAAATCTCCCACAGCAACCCTTTCTTCCAGAGCTGCAAGCTCCAGAGCCAGGAAATTGGGATTTCTCTTCCCAAGTGTAGCCCTAAGTGTACACCAAAGTATGTGCAAAAAGGCAGTTCTGGGCTGCTTTGTGTTTTCAGCCTCACCCCTAAATAACAGAGCTGTGATACTGAAATGCTCACACAGACACATCACATGCAGTAGTATTTATTTTTCCTCCATTCTACAAGCACTTAAGAACATGAGACAGAAACCCAGAGTAGGAAGAACAATGAACCAGAATAACTCATGCTGCGTTATCTGCTTTCAGCTAGAAAAGTGCTTTTTGTTACTACTACAAGTGAGGTGGCTGCTTGGAATACTGGATGGCATCTAGTGCTGCCCCAATATCGCAGTTCTTGGTCTGCAGGAGCCGAGTGAGCCATCCACCCTCGTCAGAAAAGCCCATGGAGAGCATCTGGGACAGGGACTCGATGAGGCGAGGGTCAGCTTCTGAGAAAAGAAAAAGAGTTTAGAGTTCAGCTATTTCATGTAATTGGAAAACGGGGCAAGGCTTTAATAGCACTCTCTGAGAGGACGAGACATGCTCTTTGTCTCCCAGAAGTACAGATGTTTGAGATAAACAATACAGAGTCAGAGCTAAGGAAAGTGCTTAGTCAGGCTCAGCTGGCCTGGCTGTGGGACTCCTGCTGCTGCTCTCAGTTGAGGGGCCTTAAATACTGTTACTGCCTCCCACCAGAAAAGTGCTGCCCTAATGCCACAGGAGGTACTGGTCCACATCCTGCATTAAAAGGCTCTCTTGAGCAGTACACAGCAAGGACATGATTGAGGACAGCACCTATTTCATGTTGCTCAAATGGTGTATTAGCCTAAGGTCAGACATCTGGTTAAGACTTAGCAGCCCACATGCAAGAGAAGAACCACCTGATCATCTCTAACAGGGTGCAAGAGCTGCCAACCCTGTCCAAGTCAGGGACAGGTCTGGCTCTTACTTACACAACACCGTGGTTTCTACCACCTCTAAAATAAGTCTGCTTTTGTCAGGCCAAGTTGCCAGTTCCCAAGCCAAAGTTAGTCTTAGTTTTGAAACCTGCACACTCTCTCCTACCTGGAGGGAGGTGTGGGTAGAGAGCAGCTTCTCGCAGTCCTGTAGGTCCTGGCTGGGGAGGATCCTGAGGCACATTCAGGGAGCTGGGACCATCTGTATCTGGCATTTGCAGAGACTGCAGTTCACCTGTGGAAGGATCTACTTCTTTGGAAGATAAGTGGGTCCAGTCCTCCTCACCCCCTGATGAACTGCTAGACTCACTGTGTTCCTGAAATGGAAAAAAAAAAAATCCAGGTGCTGTACTGTTTCCAGGCAGGATGAGTATTCCTACTATTGGTTTTTAATACAAAGAATTACATCCACAAGAAGTCCCACCACCTTTGCTGTAAACCTGTAAAGGTGCTGTATATCACTTAATCTGATCTCATCTTAATATTCACTCCCACCACATGTGCTAAGTGATTATATTCAATTACTGTCAAAGTTCTGTACCTGGGAGTGGAAGCTGCCATCTTCCATTTGTGTGGGCACAGGATCTACCACCATGTCTTGTATCTGTTCTGCAAGGACATTTACTTGTGTAGCAGACTCTGAGTTATTCCAGTCTGCTTTGGTCTGAACATTCTGAGTTGGAGCACTGCTGGTTGCCTCAGCATTGGTCTTCTCTTGGTTGGCAGAAGTGGGAGCCACTTTGCTTCTCTGTCCTCCGTGTTCCACATCAATGTCAACTTCAATACCTAGAAAAGCATTTGAGGTGGACAAAGTCTTAGAGGTTTTTCCCAAGCAGAGTCCTAAATGATCCTAAATGGATCAATCCCGCTCCACACTCTTAAGGTTTCTGTCATCCTACAATTTGCTGTGTAACATGCAGGAATTAAAATGCATAGCCTTCTTTATTAAAGAATAGCTAAACACCAAATAGTCCTCTTCCTCTGGACAGACAAGCCATATACTGAGAGGGCCAGGACAGAAGTTCCACCTATGTTCCCATAAACCAGGCAAAATCCAGAGTCACCATTGACTTGAAGTTAGTGTTACAGTGCTGACATGTTAATGAAATCTTTCCTTATTTTCTCTTAAAGAAAAAGTACTGAGTGGCTGTTCTAAGCCTAAGCATTATTAGTATCCAAGTGTAAATTAAGCCTTTGAGGCTTAGGAGACAGGACATAGTTCCAAGACCAATCACAACGACTGACTACTGCTCCTGTTAAACAGACCAGTAAGCCAGTCTTGGGGACTGGTAACAAACTGTAGGTCACTTACCCAGGGGGCTCAGAAAAGCTGCAACACTCTCCCCAACATTCTTTAGGAAGGTGACATTGGGGTCCTGAGGCTGGCTGTTAGTAGAAGCTTCTAGAAAAACAATTTCTGTTAGCACACACAAGCTCAAAGGGAAAGGGCACCTGCAGAGGGTGTGTCCCCACAGGAGCTTAGTGCTCATTCCTGTCACTCACAGACATTACAGAACAAAGCACTACAGAGAAAAACTAACTGAGCTACTTTTGGAACAGAAAGCCAGCATTAGCATTGTTATGGCTCATTAGCCGTGCTGAAAGGCAGATCTGGAGTAGAATAGTAACATGCTTGACCTAACAGCTTGGCTTGGTTGAGTTCCAGATACTTTATCTACATCTCATTGATTCCTTGGACCCGAGCACACCTTAAAATGTAATCATACTTTGTGCTGAAAGGTGCCAATTATTTCAAGCATATTAGATTAGTTCCTTTGTTTATTTTCCCACAGAGACTCCACCCTGTGCTGCAGAACCTCAGGCAGCCTGAGGCTCCACCACCACCTTGTCTAGCAGGGCATCTCCTCTTACCTTCTGCAGCAGGTGCACTGGGGGCTGCAGTGGTGGCTTCAGCTTGCTCTGAGCCCTGGCAGGGAGCTGCAGGCCCGGGGTAGCCCCAGCAGTGCATCCACGGGAAGGGTGGAACACCATGGCGCATTTTACGGAGCCAGCGTCCTCGGGGAAGCCACTGTAAAGGGTGACATCCATGTGACACTGGGTTCTGAGCAACTGAAACCCCTAACTTGAACTTGAGGCATCTCCCATTCATCAGTTCCCTTGCACAGATTTTGCTCACCTCAAATGGATTAAGCAGTGGGCTCTGGAACATCACCATGCTGTGCTCCTTGTGGATGCCCTTCCCCTCACAGGTGCTGCACAGGTCGTAGTCTGGACAGACACTGCACTTGAACCTGGTCCCCACCACGGGCCCCTCACAGCCATCACAGATGACATTGGGGTGCACCATGTTGCGGGGAGGCTCCTGGCCGCACTGCGAGCGGTGCTCCCGCTTGCACTCCTTTTTCTCTGTTAAGGAAAGGAAACTTTGCATCAATAACAGGTTACTATTTACAGGCTGGAAATCAGGCAGAGGAGGAAGCACAAACAGCCTGTCAGAAGCAGTGTTGACTTACTAGGTCAGTTTATTTTTACACTGGCTGTCAAACCTAAGCCAGGCTCATGTAAGAGACCTTAAACCACGTGCAAAGAGGTTTTGCAAAGATACCTTCTCCTGAAACCAAGCATGCCTTATCCTGCCTATCTCTTGGCACGCTTATTTTAGATCTGTACTGCACCACCTCATCTGGCTTCTCATCCTACTTTCCCAAGCACTGCAAGAACGAAATGTTTCTGGAGAAGGAACTAGGAAGGCAGATGCCAGGAACCATAACATGAGAACGGGGACAACAGGTGTGGCTCATTAGATGGACTGCAGATAAAGCTTTGAGGGCATCTACCTGAACATAAGGGACTAGGGAGTAACTATGCACTGGGAAGTGGAATTAAGGCTAACATGTTGTGAATATTTAAGATACCAGTGCTAGTCTAGTGTATCCAGGGAACGAGAATGACAACGGAGCTTTGCACTGGGCCATCTGATAGGGCTAGGAGAAAACTTGTGGCTTGTTTATACCACCTCAGATTCATGTTCTGTCATATCACACTGCCCTTTATTTAACCTCCCCCGCAGAGGCCGCAGCTTCCACCAGGCCCTTGAGGACACGGGGAAGGGCCAGGGCTGGCCTCTCCTGTTTTGGGAGCGCTGCCAGGAAGCGCTCAGCCGAGACCCGCCATGCCCTCCGGAGCTGCGCGGCCGTACCTTTGATATAAACACGGAACACGCCATCCCGCACGTAGGGCATCGCCAACTCCAACTCCTCGTCGGTGGAAAACGCGATCAGGTCCCCGTCCTCATCTGGAAAGGGCGAAGCGCAGGATGAGGGGCCCGGTCGGGTGTCACGGGGGGTAACGGGGTACCCAGAGCCCCGAGATCTGCCACCCCCGGGACACCCCCCGGGGCCCGGCCCGCAGCGCAGCCCCAGCCCCGCTCACCCTTGTAGTGCATGCGGAAGGTGGGCGGCGGCCCGACCCGCAGCAGCCCCTGGAAGAGCTCGGCGACGCGGTCGTAGATGGCCCGGTAGCGGGCGGGCGGCGGCAGGGAGAAGCGGCGGATCTCGCGGGCCGTCTCCTCCTTGCCCAGCAGGTAGGCTTTGACCGTCAGCGCCGCCATGGCTGTGGCGCAGCAGGAATTGCGGCCGGGAGCCCAAACACAGACCGATGCACAGGGCGGAGCGAGCGGCGGTGACAGCGGATCCGGCAGCCGCGCTTTTATAGCGCCACCGCACAGGCCACGCCCCTGGGTGACCACGCCTCCTTCACCCGCCCCAGGCTCCGCCCCCGGCCCGGATCCTGGTCCCGATCCCGGTCCTGGTTCTGGTCCCGGTCCGCCCCTTCCAGCGCGAACGGGAAAGTTCTCCAGCCACGTTTTCCTGCAGCCGGGAAAACCTGTGGGTAGGTACAAATGCCCGTGCCTGCTCCCTGCCCTGTTCGGCCCCGGGTTTGCTCTCCGGGGCAGTGCCGGGAGCCGTTGGGGGCGCGGGCTCGTTGTGGTCACCAAAGCACCAGCGGGGCCTGGGCGGCGGGGGGTGACTGCGACATGGGGACCTTCTGGGCGGCCTCCGAGACACACCGCTGGGGAAGTTCACCTGTGGAAGGATCCACTTCTTTGGAAGACAAGTGGGTCCAGTCCTCCTCACCCCCTGATGAACTGCTAGACTCACTGTGTTCCTGAAATGGAAAAAAAATTCCCGGTGCTGTACTGTTTCCAGGCAGGATGAACATTCCTACTATTGGCTTTTAATATAAAGAATTGCATATCCACAAGAAGTCCCACCACCTTTGCTGTAAATCCACGTGGGGTGGAAAAAATTCCGGTGGGGAAGCACCATGCCACGGGGCAGCGCTGAGCTGCGCTGGTGCCGTCACCGCTGGGCAGTGCCAACACGGCACTCGGCCCTGCCTGTCCCTTCCGTCACAGGGAGCGTCAGCGCCGGCCCGGCCGGGGACAGCGGCGGGAGCCACGGGCCAGCCCCGCTCGTGCAGCCCCCGCCGGGGCGGTCCGCATGCCGGGCATGGCAGGAACGAATAACTCTTCTCCGAAACCCGTGTTTCGGAAGGGGGGCACTAAAAATAAAGACGCTGGTGTGTAAACACAACTGACATTAAGGAGGATGTGCTGTGGCCTTTCCAAGCTGGTTGGCAGCAGTAGTTTTTTTGCAGATCAGATACAGTTGACAGGCCTCTTAATCCGGCTGCAGGAGGGTTCAGCTGGCAGAACACACCATCTGTGCTGTCCAAGCATAATTAAATAATGATGGATCAATGATTATTAGGTTCCTTGTTGGTGTTAATTTCCTCTCACCCAAGGGCCTGACCACTCTGACTCTTGGTGCTATATTTCTTCGTTTAAGATATTAAGAACTTAGGAGAAACTGTGTCATGATTTATCATCTTCTGTAATCAAGAGAAGCATACATTTTAATTTCCACTATGGGAAGGTAGTTTATTTCTTGACCTAAAGTATACATGTTAAAACACTTGGCCTTTCATGTAGAGACATTTTTGGCATATGCATGGCGATGTTGAAATTGCAACCCTTTCCTGGAAAATAGTATTTACTATTTTGGAAAAGTTTGCCCCATTTAAGTTAAAATGTTTTCTAGAAAATTCAATTTCTAGGTGTGACATGGCGAATATTTCCACTGTAAAGCAGTGGGTCAAAGTTCAAACACCGGCAGACTCAGGTGGAAACATGGATGATGCTGTGTAGGAAATGATTCAGCAGCTTTTACAGCAGGAAATATTGAAAGATTTGGGCAGGCAGCAAAGCCGTATTGAATTCACCTTCCCTTTTGCCTGTTTGCTGTGTATATCATTACATCTGAAAATGTCAGTGAAAGCTGGTGAGTTGACATTGTTGAAGAATGTTATTTTCTCCATAAAATCTGATGTGGCACCAGCAGAAGCAGGACATGCAGTAGAGGACACTCTGACAGTGTTGGATCTACTCACCAAGCAGCACCTCCAGCATGCCCATCTCATGTCCTGTATCTGAGGACCCCAAGGGCCACCTTTGGCCTCATCTATAAAGCCAGAGACCCGTATTTTGAGACCCAGCTCCAGCACATTCATTCCTTAAGTTCCAAGTTGCTGCTGTCCCAGACAGCTCCAATTCCTATTCCCTTCTCCATCCCTATCTGTGTCTGAGGGGTGCTTGAGGGCACAGGGGTTGTCCCCAAGTTGCTGTGTCCTTTCATGTCAGTTCTGTCTCCAGGCTAATTGATTGTTGCATTTATAATTATCAAGCAATGCGCTAAAATAAAATCAGAAATCTGAGTGTCCACTTTAATCCGATTCTCCTGGCGGGGCATGCTGAGTCACGCTCAGTCTTCTGGGTGTGACATCAGGCACTTTTACAAAACATAAGGCAAACAGGCTTTCACCGGTCTGTTGTTGGCTTACCTCACCGATCACGGGACAGGGGTGACTCAGTGAGTCTCCTCCTCCTCCTGGAGGTCGGGGATTTCCTCCAAACAAGCCCTTCTCCTCCCTTTCCCCCATTACCTCCAGCCCCGGGGTCTGCCTCTGCCAGTTCCTCAACCCCCTGGAGAAGCCATGTGAGGAGCTGTGCTGTGTTCCCAGATCCATTTGAGAAGTTTCTCTTTCTGTTTGTAGTGAATCTGGATTTTGGCATTCTCAGCATGAAGCAGTGGCTGTGTGGATATTTTCTTATGATTCCTTAGGAATCCCATAGCAGCACAGCAATCCCTGCCCAAAAAGTGGCTCGTTGGCCCCAGGTGCTTAGCAACCGGCTTCACAGATGGATGTAGCAAAGGAACAGTAAAGGGATCAGGAAAAAAAATAATCTGTTGGAGTTTAAAAATTCAAGTTAGAGAGGAAAGGCTTAAAAAGGAGCAATTACCATCCCTTCAGTGCTCTGCTTTCACTCTACACCCACTTCTGCTGGGAAATGTTTAAAAATATTTGGTGAGGTTTTTGCTCTGAGGGCACAATCACCAGAAATACTCCTTCTGTCCAAACTTCTTATGTTTGCAGTAAAGCACTAGGGGGAAGAAGGTGGGGTGGAGGAGGGGAAATGTCCAATCTTTTCCTTGCTTGCAAACCACAGCAGAGGCTGATGAGGATTTTCCAGAGGAAATTTTCCCCCAAATCATTGCTCCAGCCTGAAGCTCCCACTGCTGTCCCAGCACTCCTGGTGAGGAGGGGAGGGTTTGGTCCCTGTGCCCTCCTGGCTCTGGCAGGACAGTGAGTGGTGATGGAGGGACCATGCACAGCTCTCCGGGCTGCCCCATCCACACACTCGATCCCACACTCTCCTTCCAGAGGCTTCTGGAGAGGTGCAGGATCCTCCAGACCTGTCGGGTCAGACGCGGGTGACTCAGCCCTGTCCCATGACACTTCTTTCCTCCTCTAGCCCAGTGAAAACGCTGTTCCTGCCTCGGAAGCAGAACCCTGCTTCCTCATTGGCACAGGCAGAGCAGAAAGCCGAGCAGGGAGTTTTTTGCTGTCTCATTTTTGAGGCTGAGCTCTCCCGGAGTTTAGCTGTGCCACATCAGGTGTGTTTACACAGGCTCAGCAGCGTTTCTCGTTGCTGTGGCGTCAAACTGTTAAGGGCAGAAAACTTCGGGAAAGTTTTTTCACTGAGACAGAGGAGCAGATAGGAAGAATGGGTGGAGAGCAGGCACAAGATACAAGCAAACTAGGGGAGTCATGCAGTTCCATAAGGATTTTATGTTCCTGGAGGTGAGAAAGAGTTTTTTGCAACCTACGCAAATTGCCTGGGGCAAGTGTTGCTTTGAGAATCCCACTTGTAGCTTTTGCCCTGAATTAAAGCATCAACATGTCAACACTCTGAAGGTAAAGCACCCTGTTGTCATCTTCCTCTCTCATGGCTAAGGAGATTTGGAAATATTTATACTGCAGTGAAACAAGCCATGGTGATGTTTGAACAGAGCAGCCCTATAAAACACATAGAAAATGAAATTATTTTGTTTCTTGCATACAGCAGCCTCAGAAGGATCAAGCCTAAAGATGGGCCAGACTCCAGAGCCAAATCAGCTACAAATCTGGATTACATTTTATACCTAGACCTAATAAATGTTTTGTCTCCCTAATTTTTGTAATGGCCTCAGGACATGTGGATTGCTATGGGAGTGTTTCCCATGAAGGCCCCTCGTTTCTGCAGCACACTCAGCATCGCCAACATCAACTGTTCAAAGATCATGAGATCACCTTATAAAAAATCTTTTTTCTCTATTTCCTGCGCCTGCGGGGGTTTTGGGTTCTGCAGTTCACATTTTAATCTTTTCTCTGCAAAAGGACCAAAGCTCAAAACTTGCTCAAAATTTCCTCAAAACTTAAAAAAACAATAAAGGACAAAACTGGGAAAAGAGGGATGGACTTGAAGAGTAAAAGAGACCTTTGCAGGTCTGAGAGAAAAATGGCAGGTGCTACAATTTGGC
The DNA here is from genome assembly GCA_017589585.1 of Phylloscopus whistleri. Classification (NCBI taxonomy): domain Eukaryota; kingdom Metazoa; phylum Chordata; class Aves; order Passeriformes; family Phylloscopidae; genus Phylloscopus; species Phylloscopus whistleri. The sequence goes on along the minus strand of JADMLD010001555.1, from coordinate 2,891,169 downwards.
TTAGTCCCTCCTTTTTTCCAAGAGAACCCAAGGTTTTTATCATGAGAGGGTGGTATAAAGCTCATTAATTTCTTCAGACTTTTATGAAGACCAAATACAACAGCAGAAACTAGATTAAACTTTATCCTTGAGAAAGAGTCTAATTAATTGTCTTGGAGAAATTATTAATGTTCCTCTTTTCTGCTGCAGACACACCACATGTCCCAAGAGGTGTGGGAGCATTTTGCATCTCTGAAAATAAGGAGCAAACATTTAATGGACTACAGCGTTTCCCCACCAGCAGCTCTTACTTGTCTGCCACCTTTTATGGGGAGGGTTTGCCATTAATTCCTGTGGATCTGCTGCTGGCTCACGTTCTGATGGGGGTTGCTTGGGCAATGCTTTGTAAAATCCAGGTCAGGATGCACAGCTCTGGGCCCTGCCCCTCGGGTTTTTGTTTTTTTTTTAAGCATCCCCGAGAGTTCTGCTCAGGGCATTTCCCTGCTCAGGGATGTGCCCGTGTGAGCAGCGGTCTGTACTCGGCCCTGTAGCTCCTCCCTGGCTTCTGTCAGTGGAGGGAGGCAGAAAACTCTTGATGCCGTCCAAAGGGCTCCCTCTGCCGATTTCCCTCCCGGATTTTCTAACCACCGGGAGAGGCCATTTGAAGATTTGAAAAATGTGATTTTATTTCATGAACTGAAGAAAATTCTAAGGATGCAGTTAGGCAAGCCTGCAAAAATGGGTGACCTGTACCTTTCCTCATAAACATGCATAGCCCTCAAAGAGGCACCCAGTGCACCTTCCTGGCTGCTGGGCTCCCTTCACTGCTCACCTCTCCAGAAGGAAACTAAGTGGACACCTGAGGACCCATTTTCCTTTTCAGGAGAATTCCCGTGTCTGCTGGAGTGTTGCTGGGAGGAGATGTGCCCGTGGAGGGCAGCTGGCTCCCAGCTGATCCCTGTCTGCCCCCAGGGATGGCTCTGGGGTGGCACCCGAGCAGCGCCTGCACTGCCAGCTCTGCCTCTGGCACGGCACACGCCTTGCTGTACATTGCACCCTAATTGATGCAAACATTTCAAGCAGCAGACTTTGACCACTGGAAGCCAGTCCTGTAATATTTACATGCTAAAAGAGCTCTGGGGAATGGGAAATGACAGCTTTCGCTGGTTCAGGAATTATGTACCCATGTACAGGGCACCTGAGCTGCCTGACCTCATGTTCACCTACAGAAATAAGTTCAGATGGTGAAGGCAAATAAATGCCTGTGGAGCCTGACCTCACAGTGCAGTCTATAATGAAATAAGCTGGACCCATTAACAGAAGCAAACAGAAGCAAAATCATTTTGTAATCTGATTTCTTCTATACTTCACCCAGGCAAGCAGCTTGAGGTCATAACCCCTGAATGCCAGGTCCTTTGGAAGCAGGATAATGTCCGCCCAGGCAGCAGCTTCCATTTGCAATATTCATCAGGCATTGATTTTCTCTCAATAAACATTGGATGCTGTTTCCTTAACCAAGATGAAACACTTCTGTGAGAACGGCAGCGAGGATGCACTGCCTGACTCCTGGGACTGCTGCCCCCGACCTCATCCTGCACCCCCCAGCTGTGCACACCCCATGGGGACATCCCTGTGCACAGGGGCTGAGCGCACACCTCCATCCACCTGTGACACTGCAGGGACTGGGCCATTCCATGTGCAGGGATGTGCATCACCCTGGCACAGCCACGGGTACGTGCACACCCCCTCACACTGCAGGCAGAGGGACCGGGGTGTGTGTTCACATGCACAGACAGACATATGGACACAGAGCGGGACACATGGACACACACACACACACACACGTGTACAGACCCACGCAGGCACCCACAGATGGATCTGTAGCTTTGTAGGGACATATGGGTGGGCATGAGGAGGCAGGCGTGCATCGGTAGGAGTAAGCCAAGGATACAGGTGTGTACATTTATATATGTGACCCAAGAGCATGCACTCGTGCACACACATGCACATGTGCATGCAGATGTACACACACACATGTACACGGATGGATGTGGACAGACACACACTCACACACACATAGGTGCACGTGCACTCATACACACACAGACACAATCTCAGACACAATCTCACACTCACACAGTCATGCTCACAGACACACAGATGCACACACACACGCATACATAGACATGTGCAAACAGATGTGGAGACATGCTCACAGACACACGCACTCACACATACACTCATACACACACACACACTCACTCGTAGTCTCACATACTCTCACATGCACACACATTCTCACACACTCACACAGTCACGCACAGTCACTCATGCTCTCACACACTCACTCTTACACAAACACACACACTCTCTCACTCACCCCACCCCTCTGCAGTCCCGTATTCTCCCGCACGGGGGCGCCCTTCGCTCGCTGCCGCCCCGCCCCTCCCGGCCCCGCCCTTTGGCCCCGCCCCTCGGCCCCGCCCTTTGGCCCCGCCCCTCCCGGCCCCGCCCCGCTCCGCCCGCCCGGCGGGCCCGGCGCGGGCGCTGCGTGCGGGCGGTGCGGGCGGTGCGCCCCGCTCCGCTCCGCTCCGCTCCCGCGCTCGGCTCCGCGCTCCCCGCTCCGCTCCGCCGGGGCTCCCGGGGCCGCCGAGGCCGCGCCGCGCCCGGGACATGCGGCCGCCCCCGCCGGCGAGGAGGCGATGAGGCTCCGCAGCGGCACGGCGCTCACGCTGCTGCTCGGCTGCCTGTGCGCGCTGCTCTCGCTCTCCTGGTACGGCGCCTTCGGCGGGCACAAAGGTAAGGGGGGTCGGCCGCCTCCGCGGGGCCCGGCCGCCGCCCCGCCGCCGGGGAGGGGGTGCGGGGACTCCGCGAGTCGGGCCCGGCTGGACCCCGGCGGTGCGTTGGGATCCAGACCCGATGAGCATCCTCCGGGACCTGGAGGATCCTGAAGGGCGGGATCCTGCTGGAGCCCCAGGGGTGTGGACTCGGCGGGATTCTGTGTGCGCCTGGTCCCCACGGGACCGTGAGCTGTGGAACCCCTGGGGTGACTTCCCGTGCCCGGCTGGGTGGGAGGTACCCCAGTCGGAGGTCTCTGCTCGTCCCCCAGGCGCACTGTGGCCAGCGCTGCCCACGGAGGGTCGAGGGGCTCTGGGGTGATGGATGAGCTGTTGTCCGGGTCGGGGTGCCTTGGCTTGGCTTTGGTGGTGTGCTTCTTTGCAGCTCCGTGTTTATGGCCAAAACCTTCATGGCCGATGGGAGCCAGGTGGGTTAAATCTGCGTGAAAGTGTGGTAGTGCCAGCAACTGGAGGGAGCTCTCAAATGTTGGGGATTCTTTGGGCAAACTGGTGAGGGGATCTGAGCATCTCTGCCTTCCCTGCCTGTGTCTCTTGTGGCTCGATGCTGAGTCCAGTAACCTCAGTGGATGTGGGACAGGTGTGAGGGCTGTGGCTTCAGCACACAAATATTGGTGCTGGCTTTGCACTGAGTAGGCAGCTGCAGAGCAAAGGTGCAGGGCCCTGTCCCACCGAGGCTGTGGAGGAATCCTGTGTAGGTGTTGTAGAGATTCTTGCTGCTGGTTTTTCCTGACAACACAGTAGTTGCTTTTCTCCACCCAGTCTCTCACTCAAGCAGTACACTGGACTTATTCTGGCCTGGAGGACAACTCTGACAGTTGCTTCTGAATTGTATCTCTGTAATGTGTATGAGTGTGTAACCTCCTGCACCTGTGGTAGTTACTCAGCTCTTCCAGTTCCTGCACTTTTAGAGGTCATTAAAGGTGTGTGGTCTGACCAACCAGGCCTTGACTCTCTCCTCCCGTGTGCCATATAAGCATCTCTCCCTGCTACAGGTGAGAAACAGCTTTTGCTGAGCATAAGCTGTGACTTGATGGATATGCTATCCTGTGGCAAACCATGCACCATCACAAGGTGCAGATTGTGTGTAGTGCAAGGCCATCATCAGGGCTGGGGCAGCTCTGGGGGAAGGTTTTTTGGCTCTAATGGGCAGGATGACATGAGCCCATCCAGCCCCTTCCCTGGCAGCAGGCCAGGAGTGCCTGGGATGTGCCATTTTGTCCTGGCAGCTGCGGGTGTCTGACAGGTGCCTGCTTGGACTCCTCTGCCTCATTCGTCACTGAAGATCTCCTGTTGTGCTGCTAAGGTGCTTTAAATCCCACCAGAGCTACCTCCTGCAGAGGTTTGTGTGATGGGTGTTTGCCATGCAGGGGTGCTGCCTTGGTACTAGTGGATTGGTTTGCTTCTGCAGGTGATACTTTAACTGGACAAAATATTTGCACACCCAGGTGTTGCTGCTGTGTGTTGCTTTCAGACAGAAGTGCCAGACTACAGTAGTTGTGCAGGGGCAGAGGAATGCTCTGAGGACTGCCCTGTGGTTACCACCGAGCAGTGGCTTTGCTTGCAGCTTCCTCTCATAAATAAAGCAAAAGCAGCGTGCAGTGCTGTGTGGGCTGCGAGCAGCCCCTCCTGCTTTCAGAAGCAGGGTGGCCAGCCCCACTAGGCAGTCTGTGCCGTCTGGGCTGCGTTGTCCTTTGACACACTTTTTATTTTCTAACAAGCAGCTTTTCTCTGTGGCTCCTACAAGCACCAGGATAACAGCCGTGGGTCTGCTGTCCCTGTCCTTCTCGGCAGGACCCTCCCCGGGATGCGCCTTTTCCTCTGGCAGCGACAGACACGGGGCCATGGCTCCAGCAGGTCACGGCCAGCACGGCCGCCTGTGTCAGCACAGCAGGTCTCCAGCTATTATGGTCATTTACGTACCAGGCTGTTGTTCAGCACAGAGCTGGAGAAGACCTTGAAAGGTCATGCAGTCCATCTCCTGCCCTCCGCAGGATCGCTGGTGACCAACCCCTTCCTGACAGATGTTTGTCATGTTGGTTCTTAAAAACCTCTGGTGACAGGGACTCCTAAGCTCCCCAGACAATCTGTTTGACATTTAGCAGCCCTCATATTAGGTTTTTCTTATGATTCCTACAGAAATGTCTTTTTCTTCAGTTTAGTTTCAGGATTGATCTTCTTTTTTTCCATTTATTCGGAACAGGCAGAAAAGTTTGTTCTGTCCTTTTTTGCAGTGGGCCAGTAGATATTTGGAAGTTGCTACCATTTCCCTTACTAATACAGATTAAACCACGCTAGTTCATTTGATCACTCTTTTTTAGGTCATGTGTTCTTGGTCTGCAGTTGCTCTTGTTACTCTCTTCTGGACCATCATCCTTGATGAGAAGTGGTGCTTAACCTGGGATAAAGGGCTGAAGCTGCTGCTGTATTTTTGCTCAGAAGACTAAGGGTTACTTCGTATCTTTTATAAACAATGAGCCTGTTTATACATCTCACTGTGTGTGCTTTTGCCATAGGTGACTCATGTTTTTTTATCCCATCAACCCTTCAACTATTCCTTTCCAGATGTTTTCCTGCTTGTGTTTGCCTGGTTAATTATTCTTACCAAATTGCATTACCTCACGCTTGTCCCTGTTGAACTACGTCCTTTCTTTTTATTTTTTTTTTTCTTTTCCAGACCGCTTCTTCTAAATTATCGGGATTGTTTTGAATTCTGATCTTGTCCTCCCGCATGCTTGCAGTCCCTTTTAGCTTGGTGTAGCCTTCCAGGGCAATCAGCCTGTTTTCTCTGCCATCAGCCAAGTTGTGGATGAAAACACCAATCAGTATTGGAACTGGGATGGGTTCCACTGGGAGATGTTTCAGTAGAGCCCCCACAGTCTGTGCTCAAAGAGCAGTGCCCCGTTCACAGGTGATCGTCCAGCAGTGGTGGTCCTACCTTCAGGCAGCTCAGGCCAGTCCCTGCATCCCTGGCTATGTTATGGGGTTGTCCCATCAGACACTATCAGAGGTGTCTGAAACCTATGTTTCTTCTCCCCTTCCTGCAAGTCCTGACACCCTGTCACAGAAAGAAATATAAGAGATTTGATGTGATTTGTTCTTGATGAACAGAGGTTATCTCTTGCTTAAGTTCTCCTTGTCTTCTAAGCACTTCAGCTGAAGTTAAGCTGACTATTCTATAATTTCCTGCCTCCTTATTCCCACACTTGTATTTTTCAAAGATAGGCTTTGTGTTTGCCAGTCCTCTGTAACATCAGTCATCCCCTGTGAGTGACTGGAGACAATTCCCAGTGCTCCTGAGTTGCTTATGTTGTTGAGTTCTGGGGAAGTCTGGCAAGGTGTCCGCATTGCCTCCAGTGGGGAATAATATGATATTAGAATGTAAGGCATTGCAGAGTCTGCTTGTCTTCCCACTCTGTGTTGGGAGGACCAAACAATTAATTGAAAGAAAATAAACCAGAACAAACCATCTCTAGAGCTGCTTTTCTGAGACCAGCTCAGGGCTTGTTTACCTGCTAATGGTGTTCTGCTGTGCTGTGGTTATTAGTAAAGTTTTGACCTCATGGTCTGCAAAAACAGATGCTGCCTCTTTCCAATTATAAACAGGGTTTGAAATAGTCTGCTGGAGTGGGAAGAGAAGGGCAGCCTCAAATAGCACAGCCACTCACCCAGGCAGCCGGTGTCCAGCATCACGGGCTGTTCGGAGGTGGGCCACGTGCTGTGCGTCATCGTGGTGGGTGTCTTGGCCAAAGTCTGATATTCTCTCTTTGCTGGTTTTAGATTTAAATATGGTTTCACTTCTCAAAACCATGCAAAAAGCTCTTTTGTAACCTGCTGTCAGGTGTTGGACGTGTAGGGCTGGTCAGTTGTGGAGGATCAAGCCTTTGGGAAGGTGCAGGCAGGTTTGGGTGTTAATGTGCCTGGTGTGGGGACTCCAGGGGACCCAGGACTTACTGAGGGATCAGTAAAAACAAGAAGGTTTCATGACTTTAGGTGAGTCACAGGTACAGATGAGATGAAGAGGTTTTTTCATTTCCAGTGGTGAAAACTGTTCAGTTCTCATCTTGCCTGACTGACCAGCTATGTGCTGTTTATACAGCCCTTCTCTTTGTCCTTTGCAGCCTATGCCAGAGCCATAAATGCTGCAGGATATTTGGGGTTTAAGTGTAGGGATTTGATTTTTAGTTGAACAGGAACTTTTAAATCTTGTGTTGAACCTTTTAGGAGACTCCCAACACGCTGCCCATTGGAAATGCTACATGTAGAGGTTGGCATGGTACCTCCTCAGTATGGCTGTGTAGCTTAGGGCAGGCTCTGTACCCATGGTGCCTGTGCAGGCTTCCCCTTGCAAGTTTTTTCTCTGTCAGCTTTTAATGATTTCTAGTTACCCACTGCCAGCCAGCTCCTGGCTTCCAATGTAAAACCCCAACTGCAGTCAACTCTGTACCTGTAGATTTGCCTGCAAAGTGGGGTTGCTGTTTGCATTGTGGCTTCACACCCCCAAGACAGGTTGTGACTGTGTGGTATTTTGGTGGTCTGTGACTTTGTGCTCACCTTGTGGGAACTGTTTTTCCTGTGGATGTTGTGCAAGTGCTTCAGAACAGGCGTGCACAGCTCCTGGAAGGACTCACCACACACGTCCTGGCTGGGTGTCTTGGTGCACATCTGAGCCCAGGGTTTCTGCCGTGGTTTGTGAGTGTGGTGAGGAGCAGGATGCTGGGTTTGGTGGCTGTGGGGCACTGGCTGCAGTGTGGACGTGGCTCTGGTGCAGCAGGGAGGGCTCAGGCAGCGTCTGTAAGGAAATATCGCTCGTGCAGTGCTGCACACGGCAGGATGCTCTGCTCACTAGGGGTGTCCTTTGTGGGAAGCAAACTTTGTCCTGGAGGGATGTTCCTCTGAGCGTGTTTACAAAGTCTTCTTCTATAGTGCATAAAAGCCGTGAACACTAATCCGCTCTGGAAGCAGCAGAGTCAAAGCCTGATGCCGTTAAATACGAGCCGTGTCCTGCGGCATGTGGGGTTCCCGCTGCTTTTTCATTTCTCTTGCATGCACCAGCTTGACTTCAGGGTTTTGAAGTTTCTTTGAGGTCTTGGGCACTGCCTGCAGCCAAATGGATACGAGTGAAAGCCCTGGTTTGAGCTGGGATCGCTTCACGGCAACCCTCGCAAGCGTTTCCCAGGAGGAGAGATGCCAGCAGGAGACCCAGCGAGTGTTTGTGAGCGCTGAGAAGGTGCAGGCAGGGACCTGGCTAGGGAACCATGGAGTTTGGAAATCTGTCATCAGAATGCATGGTGAATAAAAAGATGTGCAGGAGCATTTCTGAGAGGCTTTACGTGGCCTGGCTGGTGCTCAGCAGACATTGTGTGGAATTGTGGCTGGAATGCAGCAGCATTTGCAGAATTATTGCACCTGTGACTTGAACAAATTCATCCCAAGAGCGAGGGGCACTGTGCAGTCTGTTGATAAGCACTTATCAGAATAAGTCCTTCATTGTCTGGAGTCACCTATTTCTGGTTTTTATTTATTTACAGTTCTTAAAAGGCCTTTAAATGGGGCTCTTGACTCGTATTGTGTGGGCAGTTGCTGTGTCCCACAGTAAGAGCTGTGGTTGTGTGATGGAGTTGAAGTCACAAGGGCTCTCTCCTAACCTGTGTTCTCCAGCATAGACTTGGAGCTGTGTCCTTGCTATGCTGTGTCCCTCCCACTCCTGGAAAAGCCGACTGGCTGGTTTCATGCCTCAGTTCCCATCTGCTCTCTGGGGACAGTGACATCTCTCATCACAGGGGTTTGGAGGACACTGCCACACTTCTGACAGCAGGGTCTGTGTCAGCACATGACAGAGGAGCAGTCAGAGGAGGTTAACACACACACCCCCAATTACATCAAGTACTTCTCTTGGTTTACTTCTGTTGCAGAACAAAACTCATTTCCGATTCCCTTTGATTCATCTAAAACAAATCATTGATTTGTACTTATATCCTGAATGTTCATTGATTATTCACTTAGTGTTTAATGTAAAACACATCTATAGCTGGCTAGTTTAAGTGAAGCTGCCAGTCATCTCCAGAAAGCCTTGAAGCCACTAAGTGTTGGAGAAATTTCTTTAGCAATAGATGGACAAGGCTGCTGCAGGTAGGCTTGGATTATCCATGGTTCTCCCTGTTTACAAAACACAAAGGAGTCACCAAAGGACCAGTTTTTCTGTTTGTGGTGTAAAGAAACACAAACAAATATCCATACTGGGGTGCCACGCTCAGCACAGGCATCCACAGCCACCAGGACTTTGAAGGAAACCCTTGAGGCTGAGCCACCTGCCTAAAAATACTTGGAGATGATGCTTAATGTTCCAGGTGAAGATTTTCCATATCATTATTGTGGCAATTCTAATGTTCAAGTTTTCTTTTTCATGAGACAGATATCAAGAGATTGGGAGATGAGGTGGGTGAAGAGGGCTGCTGTGGTGGCAGAACTCACTGGGCAAATTAAAGGATTGTAGAAAGTATTAAAATAATCAATGAGCTTCAGTGGTGGGCGGGCAGGTTAGCATTGTTATGAGGAGAGGCTTTTCAGGGAGGGCTGATCAAGTATCTGCTTAGCAGCTTCCTGATACAGGCAGAGGATTGTTGTCTTTGATGGAGGGGAAAAAAAATTCTGCCTTTTCCATTTGAATTGCAGCGTAGGGGGCTTTTTATTCAGCAGTGCCCTTCTTGGGTTTATTTTCGAGCTTATGTCAGGCTTCCCTTGCAAAGCAGGAAAGTCTGGGAGTGGCAGATTCCTGTATTAAATAATCTCTTTCTGCATTATTTGTGTCACTGGCCAATTCTCCTTCTGTTTTTGTCCCGGTGTCAAGTCACATTTGAGTCTCCAGGATCAGTGCATTAGCAGGGACTCATCTCTGATGCACAGAGACGGCTCTGTAACTCTGTCTTCTCTCCTGCCTGCCCCTGCCTTGCCAGTATTTAAATATTCCATCCCTCCTGTGCTACCTACAGGATAAATGCTTACCTAAAGGTTAATCTGTATTTTGAAGTGACTAGACATGCACACGAAAATGTCTTGTGCAAGATATTTTAATTTCTGCTTATATTAGAGTGGACAGCAGTAGCGTTCAAATGTAAATCATTAGGCTTTAAAGAAGCTTCTGGGCAAAAATTAATCTCCACCTGTCTTTTATGTGCATGGTGAGTTTTGTTGTGTTGCAGTGTCCATTTACTTGTGGCTATAACTGTCACCCTGATGGTTTAGGAGTTGTTGGTAGTGGGGTGGATGCTGAGCTGTAGGAATACAAGGCGTTGGCTTATGTCAGTGCTGCTGCCTGGTCCATACCTGTTCATCAATGAGTTTTTAGACCACCCTGATCACATTTTCAAGTCTGCCTTAGAGCACTTAGGTTTTTCTTCTCTCCCTGCGATGCCAAGAGCTTTCTGGAAGGTTCAACCTGGAGACCCTTTTTGTCACTCAGGTGGCAGTAAGTCCTCTGTGTATTGTCAGTGTTCTGAGGAATGTCATTGCTTAGGGAGGAGGCCTGTGGTACCAAAAGGTTATGTAGCCTTTAGAAGCTCTTGTAAATAATCAAAGAAACACTTCCAGTCCTGAGAAATTAGCTCCTTAAAGATCTGTGTGTGTATTTTTTGTATAGTGAAAACATGTAGTGGTTTAGTTAAAGTTTAGTAGTGAGGCCAGCCCTGCCAGTACCAAGAAGTTCATATAGAAGCTGGAGAAGATTTCCAAGGGAGAACTAAATTTCTTTATTCCTCCCCAAAACACAGTCAGGCAGGGGAGCAGAGCTGCTGTGCAGTGTCCCCAAGGTGTGTCCCCACGAGAAAAACAAGAGCAGTGTTTGTCTGTGTCCTTTGCCGGGTGAATGGATGGATCTGGTGATGATTGAGCTCTCTCAGACTCAACCACAGACAAGTACCTGTCAGATGAATTATTCACTTAATGCTGGCAGAAGTGTTGGGGTGGTCTCCCCTCCCTCTGCTCTGTGCCCAGACTGTGAGCTTTTACTTTTATTTGATCTTGCCTTTGACATTTTAACTATTCCCTTTTCATGCCATCTCTGATTGCGCTCTCTGGCTTTGATATCTTTTCTCTTTGTCTTCTGTTTCCTCCCTTTCTTCTTCCTTTGATGTTGTAGAAAATGAACAGGATGGAGATCTTCCCATGTCTTCCCTCTCTTAATCCTGACCAGTTCAAGTTATATACTTTTTGAAGAACTTTACCAGACACTTATCTAATAGCTTGGCTTTGTTAACAGCAAGCAGTGATTTTGAGTAGAAGCTGGCTTAGGCTGCCTGGGGAGGAGATAGTGCTGGTCCTTACACCAAATTTCAGGGGTTGATCTGAGTCCATCTGGGTCCCTGGAGTGATGGTGAGGCCAGGCACAGCCCCCAGGACAAACCATCCTGATGCCAGAGTGAGGATGTGCCATGGAGATGTTTCCACAGGTGTCACGTGTGGGGCAGCTGGTGCTGATGGGCAGCAGCAGCTCATCCTGCACTTCACATATAGAGCTTCAACTAAATTGAAGGAAAAGTGAAAACTGTGTTTAAAAGGAGATTAATTTGCTAACTTTGAGGAGTGAGAAGTGTTTAGGAAAAAAACTGGAAATGCAAATTCTGGCTGAGCACAAGCTTTGTCATTTGATGGCTGAAATTCTCCACTTTGTCGTGCCAGTGAATCCACATGAAACATGTATTTTCCCCGAGCTAAAGAGCTGACCTGGGTGGGGGAGGTAAGTGCTCAGAGTGGTGGATGAGCATAATTAGGACATGGATTGTGGGTTGGCTCTGTATAGATCAGTTTGTGTTTCGTTAATGTCTGGTTCCACCCAGTCTGTCTGTTTTATTGGATTAATTTATTACTTTCTGAAAGTGCCTCTCCAGTGAGCTAAAATATCTATTTACTGGAAGTATTTGGTTACCATGAAAAAGTGTATTTGGCATATGTTTGGCAAATATTAAGTACTTTCTTCTGTTTCTTTTGCAATTTAATCTTCTATTTATCTTGGGTATTGATTGCTGAAGGCCTTGGTAATTATTTGCTGATTTGGAAAACAATGATTTTAGAGGCTCGAATTACTTTTGTAATATTAATCATTACCTTGGTGTGCTTGCTTTAAAGGATGGGATCCCTCTGACAGCTCCAGGGTGGACATTTACTGTCTGAAACGATGCCTCCATCTTAAAATAACAAAATCATTACTGGTGTTTTGTTCCCAAAACTAAGCAGACACTTGCAGAGATGCAAACCTGGCAGTTGCAGGCAGCTCACGAATTCGCTGTTCCTCTCGATGGGAGGAGCGGCCGGTTTCTGAAGTCAAATAAAAATGTGGTTGTATTCAGTTTCCAAATTAATTTCATGGTGTGTTGGTCCCAGCTCTGGCACAGGGCTGGTGGGGCGAGGGGCGGCCCCGCTCTGGTGGCAATGGAGCTCTGCCAGGGGGGGAGAGAAGCCACACTCCAAAGGGTCTCACACTTGCAAGTGAATGTGGTGCCATACAGAGGCACATCTTGCTTTGGGGGAAGGTGAGAAATTGGAAAGTCTCTGCTGGGAGCTGAGTAATTGGCACCTGCTATTATTGTGTCCCTCCTCCCCCTTTTAATAACTTGTTTATAGAGATACCTCTCCTACAGATCTCATTACAGAGCCATAAAGCACGATTCTTTAAAAAATACATGATTCCTATTCATGTCGGGTCTGAATACCTCCCTCCTTCATGTTCCTTAAGGAGAAGGGATGGTTGTTGTGGTGTCCAGGCATCTTTCCTCATTGCTGGCCAGAGTCACGGCTGCCCATGAGGAGACGAGCTGTGTCCTTGCCATACCTGGATGGAGATGTAATTCGTCCATTAATACAAAACCTGGCAGGCAGTTTGAGTGGCTGGGAGGGGAATTTTGTCTTCTTGTTATTTTAGGCCTTGAAGCAAGGGGTTGTGTTGGCTGTTTGAGTGACGTTGGCCTGATCTCCACTGGAGCTTGCACAGTGACATACATTGCTAGAGAGCACGAGAGGCGACGTTTGGCATACGCCCCTGGGATCTCTGGTGCACTGAATCCCACTTCCTGCTCATGCATCAAGTGATACGTTTAATTGGTTTTAACAGTTTCATCCTTGTTCTTTTATTAGTGGATCGTGGTGCAAAAGGAAGCTGGGAGCGTTTTTGGATCCTGTCCTGGGTAATTTGATGAGTAAGTCTTGCTGAGCTTCGTCTCTCTGCAGGTGCAGTGATGCATCTCCTGCAGGGGATGCGGTGGGAAGAGCGTCTCCTCCTCCTCCCAAACACATGTGTGGGGAAGGAAGAGGAGGACAGGGCAAAATTACGTCCATGACAATTATTTTCTGATTGTTTTCATCACCTTATAGAACAAGAATGATAAAGGGAGCTTCAGAAAAGAGGGCATTCCAGCAAGCCCTGGCAGGGATGTAATCTCTTTTCTTCATACCGAGGTATAAAGATAATTCCAATCGGGATTGAAGCAGCGGATGGCAAATAATTCTTGAACAATCCGCTTATGGTGTTCCAGGATGCGAATGAAAACCACTAATGGGATAAAGAAGGATCTAGATAATTATCTCGATGCATTAAATCCCATCCTTTCAGGAGAATACTCTTGTGTGGACACCAATTCCATGTGTATCAAATCAGCTAAAGCTGACTAGACATTTTCAGAAGCTGGCTGATTCCAATGCAGCCATCCTCCCTTGGTGAACAACTATCTTTTATCTACCTGGTTGGTCATAATAAATCTGATTTCTGGTCTCTGCTGCCCTGTTTCCTTTTTTCCCCCTCCCTGCAGCAGGTTAAAGCTGTGACACACATTCTCTCCAGGGCAGATTTGAAACCTCCTTCATCTTTTTCTCCTTTCATTTAGTCTGCTGTTTTGAGAGACTTCCTGGGGTTTTTTTCCCCCATTTTACAGCTGGTAGTGTTGTTGTTTTAAGTCTGACAGAAGAGCTGCATGTAACATTTAGGTGTGCAAGATATTTTTTAAATTGATCCATTTTTTTTCCCCATCAAGAGGTCTGCCTTGCAGTGTGGGGCACGGTGCTGTGCTGCAAAACAAATCCAGTTGTACAGTCAACTAATCAGGCTCTTGCTGTAGGCTCTTTGCATTTGAATCTAATGGACACCCCATGGATGGAATGGAGAATGGCAGAAAGAGAAAGGGACAGTTTTGTAGTGACTGAGAACGTGACATTTGGATGGGGTTGGCTCAGTTAACAGCGTTCAAAGCTTTGCGTTATGGAAACTCTGTTCTCTGCGACCCCATGGTCGGAAGAAAGGGTGACACAAACACACTTCTAAGGATGTGGGTGTCAGAAAAGCACCTCTAGAAAGTGGCTAATTTTTCATTATCCCCCAGCAGCTCAGGAAACTGCATTTTCCAGCTGTCAGAGAGCCATTTCTCTCTAGCCTCACATCAAGTGTTCCCCAAGTGAACTGTGGCATGTCTGAGCTGGCTGCAGCATCTTCTGGTGAGCCAGGCTTTGTGTCCCACAGTGGGAGCAATCTGGAGACTCAGCTGAAGATGGTTGCCCACAAGCTGTCCTCCAGCTGGAAGAGGAGGATTGGCAGTTGGCACCATTCTTTTGCACTCCAGAGGACACATGCTGTTCATGGCTCTTCTGTCAGGGAAAGAGTCCCATCATTCATTTGGAGAGTGCCCAAATGCAGCTTCTCAGTTGCAGCCCCTCTGAAACCACAAGGTTCCCATCTTTACTTGCTGGCATGGCAGCCTTGTTGAGGCTCAGTTGTCTTTAGAAGTACAGAAAGGCTCCCTTGTTCTTAGTCAGAAGTCAAAGAAGAAATTCTGTCCTGTCCAAGGTGGATTTGGGTTTCCAGTCTCCTTCATGTGGCAGAGAGAGGTTACAAGGGTTTGTTTTGTGCTGAAATCCAAGGGGTTGGTGTGTCTCTTTTTGCTGTGAATTGCAACTTGCTTGTGACACCAGAATTGCTGTTCACAGCACCGTGAGCTGTCACTTGCCTGTCCCAACTGGAGGATGTCCTTAGAGGCATGTGAAGCTCAGCCTTTCCATACCAGCCTTGGATTTGGGACAGGTAGGCTGCACAAGTTGTGATGTGCAGCTGGGCACATCCCAATAAGGCACTTGCCAAGCAGGGCTATGTGTAGAGAGAAGGATACAGGGGATCCTTGCAACCTCTGGAAGGCTCTTTAGGAAACAAGTAATGTTTAAAAAATGTGGTCATTTTTTGTTTTGCTGACATGCTTCTTGAACAGCAGCTCTTAAATTTAAATGCTGACACAGAAGAGTCAGTATAAGGGTTTCTTCACCTTCTGATCACAGTTGTGTGCCCTGTGGCTCTAGGAGCAGGGCTGAACTTTACAGTGTTGCCTGGTGCAGGCTTTTGCCTAAAAATACTGACATTCTGCAAGAGGAGTCTGGCAGGGTCTGACAGCTGATTCCTTAAAATCAATTGATTGCTGTTTGAAATAAGATATCCATCCTACACACTCATGACTTGCACAGAGATCTTGATGGGCATTTTCACCTGGCTCTTGCTATCACTGCACACCTTTCAGATGAACCACTCATTAAGAAATCTCATTACTTGCTCCGTTAAAGGTGTCTGGTTAGCTGAGTTGCTAATTGAAGTGTCCCTTCTTCAACCCAATGTTGTGATGGAGCAGTTCCTGGAGCTGTTATGCCAAGTATTACCTCCACAGAGCATTATAAATGATATCCTGCCATCTCCTGCTTGGGTGAGCGCTACCCAGAGAGAAACTCTGTTTTTTTTCCAGATGTCTGCACAGCTCTCAAGTGACTTGCATGATGCACACACACAGAAAGGCAGATATTTCGTGTCTCTTTGGAAATCTGTCAAGACAGTGGCAGATCACTTAGCCTGGGTTGTGCTGTCCACAACTTCTAAAATGCAGGTCAAGGAGTATTGCTTGTAATAGTTAAAGGTCAGGCAAAATAACAACCTTTAGCCCTTCGTAGCAGCTGTGGTCATCAAAGGAGGTGTTTTACTCCTGGGATTGAAACCTTCAGCACTTGTCTGTTGTTCCAGAGTGCTGGTTAGTTGTCCTGCAAGCCTGCAAACCAGAGGTGGCCATTTCTGCAGGTATCCTGATGGTTACCTGATGGGGCTCAGAGGTCCCAGCTGAGACCAGGATCCTCTCTAGTGTGCCCTGAATGTCCTGGGTGCACTGGGAACCCTCCCAGAGATCACCATGAAAGGCTGGGCCAGGAGGAGTGGGTCCCTGTGGGTGAGGTGGTTGTCAGTGGCAGAATTTGAAATCCACATTGACTCATCAGCATTGTTTTGTTACCAAGGTCACTGCAGTGCTGGGATGTACATGGGGGTCATTTGCATCAGACTTCAGGGTTTCATGGACAGGAGGAAAGGCAGGATGTTGACAAGAGAGAGCTTGTAGGTGTATAGGTGGGTAGAATTCAGATCACTGCCAGCCAGTGCAGAAAAGGTCAAGAAATTCTTTAGTCTGCTGGTGTGTGGAGTAGCACACCAGCGAGAAGATGTGGATTTTGTACACACACTCATGTTTAGTTTGGCTTCCAGGAGAAGTCCTTATCTCTCCTCCTGCTGCTAGCTTCTTTGGAGTTGCCCTCCTTCCCTCTGCTCTGCCTACATTTCTTGCTGTGATTTCAATTATTTATACCATTTCTCTTCCCCTTAAACTGCTCCACTGCCTGTGCACTATGGGAGCAGCTGTCGCTTCCCAAGCCTGTTCTGCTGATGTGTGAAGAGCCAATCCCTGTGCACACAACTTGTTAAGAGCATTGCAGGGCCCTTCAGTGTGGGCAACTATGTGGATGTAAAATTGCAATTGGATCTTACCTTGCAGAGGATTGTAAGTGTGGCTGGTGAAGTAATGATCTACTTATTAATGTCAAATAGCAGGAGGGAGCTGCTCAGGGTAACAAGGGGAGAGCAGGAAGTTTTGCAGAGGAGTATGTCCCCTTCTTCTGATGAAAATTAAGCAGCTTAAAACTAGAGGTTATTCTTCTCTTGGTTCCACCAGTGTGCATTCAGCAGAACCTCATTAAAATAGTTTAATTTCTTTTTGACACAGGCTGATGTCACAGAGGTGACAGGGAGGCACAGCCTCACCCGGCTGGTCTGGATCCAGAGCTGAGGCTGAGAGAGGCAAATTCAGCCATTCAATTTAGTCCTCCCTCATTTTTACCTCTGCAGCATTAAGCTTGGAGAATGAGCAGAAAATGTTTAAATCCCTTTCTTCATTGCTGCCATGTTCAAACTGAATTAACTCTCATCCAAAGGCAGCCTGAGCTGTAGGAAACATCTGCCATGGTCCAAATTATGTTTTGAGGTCAGAATTAAAATGTATGTAACTCTTGAGGAGTGAGTAATGAATACTCAAATCCTGCTCTTTGCCAACAGTTGTTTTGCAAGATGTGATTTGTATACATCCCTTGTACCTGTGCAGGTACATGAATGTGTTATTAGAATAGGAACCAGCACAACGTGTCACAGGAAAGAATGGTTATAAGGTGAAGCAGCTTCCTAGAAATTTAAATAATTTTTTTATCTCAAGCTTACATTTATTTATTTGACTTCTACAAATGTAGCTTCTGGAGTGTAATTGATGTGAGGATGCAACTGTATTCATGGCACATCTGTGTTAGGGGCAATATTTATGTGCAATGGCTGCTCCATGAAATATTTGTTCTCTCCTCTTGGCTCCTCCATCCAATAAGTAGATGTGAGCTCTCAGGGAAAGTACAAACAGTTTTTAGAGCTGTTCTAGATATAGTCCTTAAAGAATTTTTTGATTGTGTAACTGAGAAGAGCTTTTGAAAAGATAGAACAAGTCTCACGTAGAGAATGGCCAGGGAGAGGCTGGTGCCCTACTGTATTTGTTGGGCTTTCAGGCTGCTAATGAAGAAAAACTAAAGCTCCCACTTCCCAGTGTGTTGTCTGAGGACTGAGACTCTCGGGGTGTGTTTGAGTGCATGGGCTTCCTTCTGGCTTCCTTTGGGTAGAGACCATTCAAGTTTGAAAAAATTGCCCAAGTCCTGCCTTTCAGTGGGAGTTGCAGAGATAATTGCAAAGTAAACTGAGGAGAGACTGACAAAAATGACTGAGGCAGAAGTTTGGGCAGGACTGGCTGTGTGCTAAAGTCATACTTCTGGTGTACAGTGCCCAATGATGGTACCACGTGTGTTTCAGAGGTTTTTGCATGGTACTGCCAGATTCCCAGTGGATGAATGGATGTCTCTGTTCAGAGGGAGGGCTCCTGAGGCCCCACAGCAGTAAGGGTGAGAGTGGAGTAGGTGAGAGTAGGAGTCACCTGACTCTTAGGGAGGAAAGCAAAGCCCTCTGCCAGGCTGGCTGGGTGTCATTCAGCCCATTACAAAGGTGGGAAATCAGGGTACAGGAGAGGCTCCCAACCTGCTGGGTGCATAGATCCCTTTGGAAGCTCCCCCTGAGCATCCCTCCTGCAGCCCCTCAAACACAAAAGCCATGTCTACAGAAGGATGGGTTTGCATTTCTCTGCTGGCATGTTTACTACTGGAGGAATGGCATTTATTGTTTTTTTCTGGGAGATTTACACTTGTTCTGGGCTGGGAAGTCTGTGGGACTCAGGGCAGGAACCTCGAGGTGTGCCAGGAGGAGAGACAGAGCATCCTCTCTGCAGCATCTCACCCTGCTCAGCCCCATGTTCTTCAGCAAGGCTCCAGTGCCAGACAAAACACAAGTGTGGGGAGGCAGCTGGTGCCAGAGCTGCTCGAGGAGAGCAGCAGTTGCCATTAGTGTGCTCAGAGGTTGGGTGGATTGATTGTGCTGCCGTGGAAACCCAGGGCCAGGGGACAGGGGTGGAAGGTCACACCACAGGCTGCTGAAGAATGAGGGAGATTTTTATGTTTTGTGGCGCCTCTTTTCCTACTGTGGAAAGAGCTTTTATTTTATGTGTCTGTGTAAATGCTTTATAACATGAGTGCTGTGAGTACTTTGTGTAATTGCTTGAAAATTGATGGTGAATTTTGACCATGTACAGACAGTGCCTTCAAGTTCCAAGGATTCTTCTCTCAGATTGTGATGCATTTTTTTAGTGCATTTAAATGAGTTATTTTATATAAATTCTGAGTGCTGGCAGGCTTACAATAACTGGGGCTTTTTAAGCTCGTTTTTTCTAAGAGACTAAAACAATATCCTTTTTCCCAACAGCTTTCAAACTCTTAGTCTCACTTCAGCCCAGTTAGGCCATGGTATGGAAATCCCAGAGGTGATCTGAAGTCCTCTGGGTATTTTGAAGGTAGCCAGGAGGGCAGAAAAGAGATCTCTTGATGGTTCTGTCAGGCGTGGGTGAATCCGTACAGAGAGTGTTATCTTCATAGCCCAAGCCAGAAGAAGTTCTTTAATCAAAGCTTTTGGTTGAGTACAGGATGCCCAGATGTTGGGTTTCCCCCCAGGGGTGGGATGTGTTGGGGTGGCTGTAGCCAGCAGCATTCTCTGTGCCTGGTCATCAGCTCAGCACATCCCTCATAACCTCCTGCCAATGCAGAAAATAAACAAGACCAAGTTTTTTGTGCTTTCTCACACTTCTAGCAAGAGTTAGAAGTAACAGAGAAAGACAATATTGGTGGGAGGGCAGCATTAATGGGCCCATCCATTTCAGTGTTCCTACCTGTGGCCAGAGCCTCATTCTCTAATTTTTGTTGCTCTGGCTGCTTTGTTTTTCCTTCATTGCAATCAAGATAATGCAGTACAATAGTGCACTAAGAATTCCAGCTATTCAATTACCTTTCAGAAGCTGACTTAATTGCCTCTTTAAGTGATAGCTCTCTATTGTGTGCAATCAGCACCACTCAAGGAGGGAGCAGGAAGAGAAGGACTTTGTTTCTAATCAATAATCAGAAGTCTTTGAAATAATGCTGCTTGCAATTTGTATCACTGCTTAAATTACACTGAAGATGATCATCTGCACCTTCCTGGAGGAGCACGGCTCTAGCAGAGTAATAAAGCTTTGCTATCCACAAACGTGGACTGTTTTACACTGTGTTTCAAGTTAATCCAGTATTCTCTCCCCTTGAACTTTTATTTCCCCTCCAAGTATTAAAGAAAACCAAAACCAAGCTGCTGCAGAGCCTGGCACAGATGGTTTGGGAAAGTCTAATATGGAATGAGTAATCATTTGGTTTGCACCTCATAAAGTATGCAATTGAATGTGATACCTGATGATAAATAATTCAAAGTTGAGATGCAAGGCAAGGGGAGATTATAGAAGGAATAAATATATGTAAACCAACCTTAAGAAAAAATAAGCAATCTCAAAAGCTTAAGCTCCTCTTCCAAGCTACAGTCCATAGAAACAGCTACTTCTTGGTGAAGGTTTGCTTCCAGTGCTTGAATCCAGGGGACATTAGGCCAGCAGGATTTTCAGTTTGTAGTCAGAGTTTGGCCAAAACTACAAATCTAAGGAGCTTCCACCCTTGCACAGCTCTGTTGCACTTCAGGTCATCACTTATCCTGCTTTAGGCAGCAGGAAAGCTTTGCCAAGCACATCAGATTTCTTTTATATATATGGTTTTTTGGTTTATTTTTCCTAGTTACTGGGTTAAAAGTGATTGTCTGCTTCATAGTTTCATTAAAGCTAAAATTACTAGTCATCATTAACTATTTAGTCATAATAAAAAATATTTTGAATCCAGAAAGACCTTCTTGAGATTGCAAGAGGCAGGAGACTGGAAGTCACACTCAGACTCCTGGTGCTACCACTGCCTGGGGCAATTCCAGTTCCCATCCCCTAATCCATCCCCTCCCATGGGAGTAGGGAGAACTGCAGATGCAGACCTGTATGGAACCACAGGATTTAATGATTAAGCACCCAGCACACTCCTGGGTGGGGTGCATGTCTCTCTCCCCTCCATTCTCAACACCTTCTATAGGGAATTTCAGCTGCTCTGTGGGAGCAGCCATGGGATGTTCTTTGCAAGGATTGGCTCACTCAGACCAAGCTGGGATTTAATTGATTAAAGATGCTTCTCCTTTTCTCCCTGCCCCATCCTGGTAAGAGGTGGATAATCACCCTTCAGTGCAATGTTCTCGCAGCGGGAGGGAAGGTGCTGTTGATCCAGATTTACAATCCTGCTCCCCAGAGCAGCTTTAAGACCATTTCACCTGTCAGCTTTGTAGGAGTTTTCACTAAACTGCGGAGGTAGCTTGATTTTGCCCTTTTATCAGCCAGAAATAGCGATGCTACAGTGCCCTGCTCCAGCTCAGGGTTTGGCAGCTCTCCTGGAATTGCCAGCAGCCTTGTCCTGGCAGCCGCTGGCCGGTGTCAGGCGCCTGCGTGCCCAGACGCCCCGACAAGGCTGCGCTTGTGTGCTGAGGGTTGGTACGGTCTGGCCTCGCTGGAGGAGTGGGGCTGAATGGTCATTTTGTGATGACAGTAATTACAGCATCCCTGCAGCTCCGCTGTCCAAGTGTTTCACTGATGATCCCGAGTGCCGAGTTGGTTCCATGCTGACTTTGCAGAGCACCCTGGTGCTGGGAGAGTGTGTGGCGTCTGTTTACCACATGAAGTAACTGCTGGTTTTGCTGGTGATTTTGTCTGTGTTGAGTTAAGCAATATAGGAGAAGGAGGGAAAAGAAGCAACTTTTTTGTTGCAGATTTACTCTGTGGCTTCTTTGGCTCCTGGGAGGGGCTGTTATGATAAAGTCTGATATATATTTTCGCATCTGCCTACGAAAAATGTAGGATTTATCTTTCAAATGAAATTTGCTCTGCTGCGCTGCCAGCAGGGTTTTTTTGAGTAGCTATTTTTGTGAAATATAACCAGAGAATTTGTATTGGCTTAACACTTAAAATGTAGCCAGGGGAAGATGGAATATTCATCTTTATTGTATTTGTTTCTCCTGTAATGAGACGTTACTGTCTGTCGTAAAGGAAGTGGTTCTCCAGCCCAGGGACCATGCCCAGTGATTTTCTGTTTGCTCCATTAGCTCGTGTGCAGACCTCCTGATTTTTTATGTGCATGTGCTTTTCTACTTGTTTAATCCTGCCAACTGCTCTTCTGGTTGGAAATCCATTTCTATAATGCTGGGTATTACACAAATTTGTTGAAGCTCTTAATGCAGATAACGGGGAAGGGGGGTGAGCCTGCTTTGCCCAATCAGCCTGTGCCAACTTTCTCCTTCCCATCAGTCACACAGAGCTTTAGCTGCAGCTCACTGAGGGCACAACATGTACACAGTAAAGAAAAATAAAGTTTAAGGAACAGATAGAGTGCTGTAAATGCTGCTTGGATTTTGATTTACGAAGTCCAAGCACAGCACAAATTGGATAGCTCGCTGTGCCCTGTGGAAATCTTTGTCTGCCTTGTTTTGAAATATTTCCATAACTAGTAATCATGGTATTGTAGCTGAGAGCTCTTCTATAAAGAGCTTTTTGGTCACTGCTGCTGTTTGCTGTGACTCTGTACAGCGTGTTAATTGCAGCTCCACATTCATGGGAATATTCATCGGGATTTGCAGTGTGGATGCCAGCAGTGATGCTCTGGATCTTGGGGTTCTTGTGTGTATGATGCTTTTGGGACCAGAGCTGGGGCAGTGAGAGGCATCCTGACTCTCTGTGTGTGATTTGTAGTGTTTGTGGAGCTGTTTCCAGCAGGACTGAGCACATCCCTGCCTGCTGTACTGTTCTGGTTGTTTTAATCTGTTGAATTCATCCGTGGCACTTTGCCTGGTGGAGAGTGGTGGGAATGTTGTCAGCAGTGGCAGAGAAGGATGCCAGGCTGCTTTTTTTATTGTTATTTGTAGTAAAGCCATACAAAGTCCATCCAGGGCCTCATGAAAATGGTTTGAGTGGCTGTCAAGCGTGCATGTACTTTTTGTTTAAGCAATGGAGCAGGCAACCTGCTCAGAGTTTAGTGTGAGTTTTTATACTTGTGTTAACTTCTGACTTAACTATCCAGTTCTATTAAAAATAAAAGGAGTAAAATCATTCTGGCACACTTTGGTAGCTACAGCATTTGGAAACTCTTCAGCTTCTCTCTCTTCTCTTTCCTGATTTCTTCCCAAGAATAGTCGCAACACTTTCTTTTTTAGGACTTTGCCCTAATAATTACATCTGCGAAGATCCGCTGGGATGGGTTATCCCACAAGCAGGATTATGCCCTTAAATGGAAAATAAGCCACCATAACAGCCAAAGTTTGGGAAAAAAAATATTATTGTGGGAAAACAAGGTTGCTAAATGTGTTATTCCATGTTGTGGAGCTGCACAGTCAGGAAATGTTTGTTAGTGCAGAGAGGAAATGCTCATGTCTTCTAAATGCTTCCTGCCTTCCTTTTTAATTGTTGTTACAGTAGGAAAACATGGCTCTAATAAAATACCAACTACTACCCCCTGTGTAAAAGGGACAGGAGGTGTGAGGAATTGGAGGGAGACAGGGAGGCCAGCCTTGCTTTATGAACTCTTTACTCGCTGGGTTCTGCTCCTCCTTTCCCCCCCAAGCCGGCGGGGCTGCAGCTCCTCTCCTGTCCAGTTCTCCAGCCCCGCTGCCTCTCGGCCAAAGATTTGGGCTAAATAATCCAATTAAGCTTTGCAGCTTATATAACTCCCTTGGCTTGAGGCAGCAGCCGGGCTGACGGGGGTAGAAGCACATCTGGAAATCGTGTACTGAGCATGCTGCTGCGGCCCGAGCCAGAACGGTTTGGACAAATTTGCTCATACGCACAAGATGTCCTTTGAAAAGCAAGATAAGTGTGCACAGTCTCCTTGCTGAAGAAGTTGAAGAAAATACTCCTATCCATAAATTGTTTCCCTGGCTGGGAAGCTTAGCTGGCTTTTTTCCTCTCCCTTCTCCTTTGGAAGATCATCCAGCTCTTCCTTTTCAGCTCCCGAGGATCAGCCAGGCCCTGTAGTACACTGATCATAAATAACACAAATGGGGGTTTTTTTATTGCAAAGGTGGGAAGGACCTCCAGTGTTATTTAGTCTGGCTTCTTATCTGCTACCCATCATAGGAGTTACTTTTTATTTAATCTGAAATACAGCTGGGTGTATAACTGGAACACAGCTCTGAAGACACAAGTGTTTTTTTCTGAGAATTCATTATAACCCTGGTGATTTATCCTAATGCTTAATGACACTATTAAAACTTGGGCATTTTATGTTGGCTTGAGGGTTGGGGAGAAAATAGAATTCAGCCATTCTGTATTTCAAGTAGTGTGCCCAACACAAGCTTAGAAAAAAAAAAAAAAGCAGGTGCACATTTTGGCACTCTTGGATGTCTTTTCTTTTGTTGGTATCCATTGCTCTCAGTAGGGAAGTTATGGGCATTAACAGCAGAATGCATTTTCCTTCGTGTGCAGTGATATGTGCTTATAGCTTCGTTTTATAGTCTCCTGTCTAATGTTAAAGAATTTATTTGTCAGGTGTGCAGGGCTGGTTTAGCACTCATGTCCTGCCCGTTCCTGGGTGCTTGGATGGCTGCTTGTCCAACACCTTCCAAATCTGTGCTGGGGAAGGGTTTTAGAAACATCACCTCCCTGAAATCTGATATCGAACACACACACCCCGCCTTACACCCACAGGGGGTTCCTGGGCTTGTCCTCTGTAAAACATGCCCAGGGAATTGGCTGCAGTGTGTGCCCTGGCCAGGCTGCCAGAGCTGCAGGGGTACTGGAGCTGGTTTGGCAGAGGGTGTGTTTTGGTCCCAAGAGGGGACATTGCTGGGGCACACTGGTGCTGAGGCAGCGCTCTGTGGCATCCTGACCCCACTGTGGCTTTTGAAGTGGTTTAGCTGCTTCTGGGTGGTGCACCAGGATATGTACTTTGACAAAACCCTCCACGCCAGGGAGGTGGTGCAGAGCCCTGGGTGGCTCTGCTGGGGCTGCTCCAGTCTGCAGCAATGTAAGGTTAATATTATATTTCTTCCAGTGTGTGGATTTATAAGGCTGTCAGAATGCCCCTGCTCTCACCAGGCTTTGGACGTGGCCATGGGAACCTTGTAGGAGTGTCTTTGTAGTCATGAATTCCTTCATGCAAAGTCATGATTTTATAGTTTACACATTTTGGAGTTTTCCATGGTCATAAAACTAAATAATGAGTTCCCCAAAAGAGGCTGTGTGTCTTGACCCACTCTTCCCAGCCCACGACAATGCTGGAGCTCCCCCATCTCCATTCCTCCCTCAGCCATGGGTTTGCTGGCAAAGATAACACAGCTGTGCTGCCACTGCTTCCACACTGCTGCTGTATCTGACTGACTGCCCGTGCTTGATGTTTTATTCCTAAAGAAGAAAGAAATTGGATTAGATTTTTCTCAGCCAGGCACAGCGGTGATCCTGGGTAACAAAGCTGATCGGTGTGCAGGAAGCTTTGGGAAGCTGGGTGTGAGATAAGTTATTAACTGGAGGCTAACCCAGGGTGATTTGCTTTATGGATATATCAGCAAGGCACTCCAAGGGATTCCAGGAGGTGCTGAGCAGCCTCCATGGCCCTTGAAAGAGCATTTTGGGTGCATCAAGGGTACCTCAGTACAGAAATTACCTCCCTGGACACTGAAGTCCAATAAACTTTGTAGAGAGGGAATAAGGGCTCCAGTTTTGCTCTGCATAGTGGTGCTGCAAGTGTCAAGGGCAGTTTCCTTGTGGGTGAGTCACACTCTGTTATCCCTGTGCTGTGCTGAGCCTCGCTCCCCTGTGGTGGGATTTTTCCTGAGTTTTGACCTCCTGGCACCCCTGGGACAGGCAGATTGCAGTGAGCCCTGCAGTCCCTCACACCCCCTGGTGTAGTTTGCTGTGATTTCTGCAGTTTTAACTCCTTCAGTAACAACTGTGGCTTTGCTCAGCTGTGCTTGGGGGTTTTTCTTGTGCAAAAGCCCTCTCCCTCCTGTGCCTTTCCTGAGCAGCCATGGCCTCTCCGGAGCTCTCTGCCCTCTCCTGTCTTTCCCTCACACCTCCTTGAGCTGACAGCCTGATCCGATGTCATCCTTCACATGCACTGGTGCTTTCTGGGCTGCATGAGATGCAACTGTTTAATCATGGAAAACTCTCCCTGTGGGCTCTAACACTGTTTGCTGGGCACAGCTGCTGGCAGCCCATCTTGCATTCTCCTTGCACCACCTAAACATGTCAAATTTCTGTAACAAAGCTTCCCTCGGGGTGGAAGGTCTGGAAAACTGATCCACAGCAGCCCACATAGCAATTAGGTTACCTTATACGTGGCACCAGTAAAGGTAACGGTGTGTGAAATACTGAGAAGCCAAATCCATTTAAATAGACATGTTCAAAGGGAATGTGAGGTGTGAACAGCATCTTTGCTCAGAGGGAACATGAAGTGTCCTCTGCCAGGACTCAGCAGCACTTTAAGAACAGTTGTGAAATTAAGCATAAATACCGTGGTCCTGTGGTCCAGGCTCCCAGAATCACACCTGGTTTTGGAGGTGTTAAGCAGCAGGCTGTAAGGCTCAGTGGACTGCATTTAAACCTTTAGGTAAACCTGACATTGCATGAAAGCAAAACCTCCAGGGATGTGGTTTCACAGACATTTAAACTGTTCTCCTTTGGGGCTGTTGTCTGAAAGGGCATCCTGGTTCCCCTGTGCTTCCTTTGCATTGCTGGCTCGGTCAGCAGGATGATCTGACCCAAAATTAAACCTGCAGTAAGGATGCTGAATTTTCTAGCTGGATCAGGCCATGGGACTGTGGGGCTGACTGGGTTTTGGTACCCTCTGAGGAGATTCAGGAAGCACCCTGTGCATTCTGGCACTCCTGGCTCGCCAAAAGCCACTCATGACACCTTGCCTGGAGCTCGGCACAGGGGATTGGGAGATGACAGTAACATTTCAGAGCAGCAGCTTGTTGAGAAGCTTTCAGGCATTGTTTAATAAGCAACCGAAGGTCTTAGCAGTAGACTACCCATGTAGTCAGCATCCTCCTCCCCTCCAGCTGTTTATTTTCTACCCTTGAAATGTCCTGCAACCCCCACCTTGTGCTGTGCCATCACCAGCATCTGTGTTGCCTCTCAGCAGAGCTGATCTGCTGGAATAATGCTGCTGCTGCTGCTGGCACGGGCTGGCAGGCAGCTCTGCAGCTGGGCTGCTGTGGGGTGTGGAACCAAGGCCACTTAGTTCTGGGTTAGTCCCTGCATTTTGGAATAGCAAAAAGTTAATTTACTGCAGGTTACTATTGCTGGCAAGTCAAGAATTTTGTCTTTATAATTCCAGTGATGTGTTTTTTGCAAGGGGAAGAAATAAGGGTGGGTTTTATGCATTCTAAAGCAGCTGGTCTGGCTTTGTGGGAGAGGGTGTTGATTATTTGATAACCTTTTCTCATGTTTTCTTGGCTGGTGAGAAGAGGGTCTTCCCACTCTTTTAGTGGTATGTTTTTCTTCCCAGGAACTACCCTAGCACATATAATGAAGCAAGAGCCCTCAGATAACATCAACAACTATAGTTGGCCTAAGTGTGCTATTTTATGGCAATGTCTTGTTTTTTCTCTGGAGAAAAGAAAATGTACCCCATTAAGTGCTCATGTTACAAGCCTGCACCCCAGGGGATAAATATTTCAAATATTAATGCTGAGTAATTTTTAAAAGGTTCTGCGTGCATTTTATTTTGAGCGTTCTGCAAATTATTTAAGACAGCTAAAACAAAATGCAATTTAGATCAGCTCATCCTGTGATCAGTATGTGGTGATTTTAAAGTCTGCTCTACCCAATAGCATGGTTATACATCTGATCAGGCATTGGTACAGTAGGGAAATTGGAATCTGGTGTGGCTGTGGATCTGCAGGTAAACAAGATGTGCAATTTACATAAACAGTGGAATGAGGGGAGTGCTCTCAATATCCTTTCACTCCAATACAGTCACATGCATTGCAAATGAGTTACTCTTTTGGAAAAAGAAGTCAAACCTGACTTGCATTGAAGTTCTCAGCTATTAACATCAGCGGAGCCAGGGACTCCAGCCAGAACTTCTGTGATTTCCTTGATATCCCTCTTAGTACATCACTCTGACTTTTCCATATGTGTTCTCTGATTTATAACACAGCAATACTTCATTTTACTGTTGTAAAATTCTTTCATACGATCAGCCCTGCCAAAAGCTTCATATGTTATTGATTAAACAAATTCCCACTGTTCCAGGATCTCGGCTGCTCTGAGTCTGGTGGTAACTTTAGTGGAATGATGAGTGCAATGGTCGATTGTACAGGAGGTTGGGAAATACAAGGCACCAGCACTTACTGCTGCTGATCAATAAACTCACCTTCAATTTGCTAAGTGGAGCTGCTTTTTCCACCAGTCAGTGCCACATCTCTCCTGAGATGGGCTGAGCTGGTCCATCAGCTGCAAAGTGCTGGTGGCTCAGGGTCATTTGTGGGGGGGGATAATGATGATGTTTGATTTTAGTAATGTTGGGAGAAGGATTAACAAGAGTTTCATTTCGACTCCTTCACAGGCAATTACCGACAGCTGCTGCTAGAGAAAGGGCGTGATGATTAACACAGTGACCTTTGCAAGGACTGACTTCCCTTCTTGGAGGGATTCCTTTTGGATGGACTTGTGAGCCATTAGCACCAAGCACAGAGCAGGATGCGTGGGAGCTATGGGTTTTGGTGAAACAAGGTCTCTGTTTCACTATTAACTTAATTAGGTTATAATAGAAAGGGTTTTCCTGTTGGACCACGAGGCATTTGCTCTGCTTCAGGGTTTTCTGCTTCTGTAAAGCTCCAGAGCTGGGCCTTGCCAGCACCCATGGGGACATGATCCTGCATGCTCCAGCCATCAGCTGTTCCTTTGGGGTTGTTTTGGTTCATGAGATTTTATTCACTGGCCTTGCTGCTTGTTGTGAGAGTGAGGTGAAAGGGAGAGAAATGCAGTCCATGGGGTTTGGTGAGAGCCAAGCAAATCCAATTTTTTGGATTTCCAATGCAAATTTTCCTGCATTGTGATGGTTCACAATCCAGCATGACAAGTGACATGGCCCATGGCATGGTAAGTGCCCAGAGCCCTGCCTGGACCCCTGCTGCAGGTTCCTGCATGTTCATGTTCAGAGCAGGAGAACACCATCCCCACAGCCAGGCTGTTCCTGCTGCCCTTAGGTGCATCCAAGAGCATTTTCCATGCCCGTGCCATGTAAGGAAATTGCATCAGGCAAATGCATCTCCTTTTAAACCATACACAGTTTGCTTGGTAGGATTGATCACATGTCCAAGCTCCCAGGTTTCCCTGTTCCCCCCTTCCTTTCCACCCCTCACCCAGGTTTGGCTGTGTAATGTCCTCACTTAAAAATCCTGTCAAGCTGCAATTATTTCAAGGTTTAATGACCCATGATTTCTGTAATGCTTAATTTTGTTCACTTTCAGCATGTTTTTATTCCCCAGTCAAATAATGGGTATTAAAAAACCTACCAAGTACAAAGCCTTCACTTTCCATTTGAGAGAAAAATGCTTAGAAAGCTGTATTGGTGCTACACAGGTAAATAATTAGATTGCTAATGAATTAGCTTTGCTTTGAAGACAAAAGCTTCAGTGTTCCTAATTAGGTTGTGAGGAGAGACAGAGAAATGTGTGGTCTTTCTCCCAAGGAAAAGGGGAGAAAAGGGGGCTCCCAACCCAGCTGAGACCAGGGACCACTGGCAGGACATTTGTTTTACCCGAGCTTGGGCTCAGCACCTTCCAGCTCTTTGACATTGTTTAAATTCCTCAGTGAATTCAGAGAAATAATACACTTTACCTGTGCAACACATTTCCTTTTCAGTTTCAAATTAATATTTGAATGAAATGGTTACTTACTGCTATGTTTTGAAACAGGGAGAATGGAAGCCTGTGGTATATTTTCTTTATATCACTCTATTATTTATGCTTTTCATCATAAGCCCTATTATCATGCCCATCCTAAGATGAATTATCTCATATATTTTCTCTTTCCTCACAGAGCAGGATTTTTTTCCCAGGCCTTTCATCATTCTTATCACCCTCTCAAAAGTCCCTT
The DNA here is from genome assembly GCA_017589585.1 of Phylloscopus whistleri. Lineage (NCBI taxonomy): Eukaryota > Metazoa > Chordata > Aves > Passeriformes > Phylloscopidae > Phylloscopus > Phylloscopus whistleri. Next base: position 2,861,387 of record JADMLD010001555.1, on the reverse strand, counting down.
TTAAGTCTGTATTAACACTCTTTTTCAGATGAGGTGAAAACTATTGTGGGATTAGGCAGCATCCTTTTAATAATGTTATAATCTTCATACTGTTATTCCCCATCCTGTTCACTAACCACACTAACATCTTGTTTGCCTCCCTCCCTAGCCCCCCCTTTTTTCCTGGATTGCTGTTGCCTGCAGATTGGGCTGCAGACACTGATGCTGTGGTTTCCTCCCTAGTTAATATTGCTAATTCAGAACTATGTGAAAAATACCTAGACCCCCCCCCCCAATAAATTGCATCTATCAGTTTTGGTGTCACTTCGCTATTTGGTTGACTTTTCTCCTGATGATTTGCTCCTTTTCTGGCTTTGATGAGCTTATCTCCATGTCCACTCCATATTTGACTACTTCACAAATTCATCTCCTTCCCCAGATCCTCACTAAATCTATTAGCTGGTGAGTTTAATACCAATCCTTATGGCTTCCTCTGGACAGTTAACCTTTTACTGTGATGAAAATTCACTGTTTAATCCCATCTTTTTTCTCTTTAGATCAATGGGAGCATTTGCCCTCTTCCCCTTTCCTCCTTAGCTTTTTTGCAGCAAAATGAATTGCCGTCTGATTTCTTCATCTCGTAAATCCTTTGAATGGGTTGATAAAACCCCGGGACAAATCGGAAGGACTGGTTCCTTTGTCAGAAGCTGATGGTTTATACCTGCGGGGAATTTCCTCTCCTGCCAGCGCTTTTGTTTGGCAGGTGAAGCCCAGGGGACTGGCGGTGATCTCGGAGCCCTTTGTATCCTTCACTGCGATTCACCCCCGGAGCTGCGCTGCAGAAAGAGATCCCAAACCTGCTCTGCAGGTACCCGAGAGCAGTCTGACAGCTTCTGCTGCCTCCTCTGCCCTGATCCAAGGCATTTTAGGCAGAGGTGATGGGCATTGCTGTTTGCATTCTTAATTTCTGAGCTTCTACACCCGTGTTTTGGAGCCTGCATCCCCCCTGGGGAGCCTTTGGATTTGGGCACAGGCCCCCCTGTGACTTGCTCTCCTCCTTGGAATGGGGAATTGCAATGTTCACCATCTGTGTTGTGTTTCAGCATCCCCATAATGGGAAATCTACTCATCCCCATCTCTGAAAACTTACTACTTGGGACTTCAGAAGCAAAACAAAGAGCTTATTTTTTGAAATATCTGTGTGCCTGTTGTCTGAGCGAACTCTCCAATGCAAACAGTAGCTCATACTTTGGAATAACAAGGCGCAGGGGATATGAATTTTCCTCTCTCCTTCTGATGACGTATGTGCTGAGACAACATTAAACTCCAGTGAGGAGATGCACAGCAGAAATATGATCAACACCTACTGCTGCAAAAAGAAATAGTGACTTAAAGGTGCCCGTGTTCCCTGGGGAGGGACCGTCAGTGGAGAGATGCATTGCATTTCTATCTCATTACAGGGAGCTGCTGAAGGCTGAAATGCTGTTAAATATACCACAGGCTCTTATTAAATGGCCATATTAAAGAAAACAACACACGCACACACCAGACTGGAGCTGGGGAAAGCTCTTGCTTTATTTGAGGATCATTTTTTCAGACAGGCTGACTTTTAATAAGCCTCTTGTCCTGGTTGATGAGTTCTCTCAGCGTGACGCTGATGCTGTGGGATGCTCAAACCCAGCAGCCAACCCAGGGGCACCACAGCAGCCTCCACTGACTGTGGGGATCTTTCCTGCTGCCATCACCCACCTCGGCAACCAGTGTCTTTTACTGGGTGTGGAGGGTGGTGGGTACTGGTTTTTCTAAGATGCTGTAGGCTCTGGTGCTCCAGAACAGCTCTGAATCCAATCAGGATAGTTCTTGAGCACAGGCTGGAAGTCGGAACATAGTGGTGGCACTGAGGGGTGCATCGGGGTGGTGGGGGCATCAAAATATGTTATTCAGCCCCAGTTCAGGATAGCACATGCTGTAGGTACTGACTGAACTGAAACAAGGAGTAAATAAAGGGCAGAGGATGAACACAAGGAACTAAACCATAGCTGCTGGTTTTGACAGCTCTTTTGACCACCAGTGCCCATTATGCCCCATCCCTGGCAATGTCTGAGGCCAGGTTGGATGGGCCTTAGAGCAGCCTGGTCTAGTGGAGAGTATCCCTGCCCATGGCAGGGGAGTGGAATGAGATGAACTTTAAAGCTTCTTCCAGCCCAAACCATTCCATGACTCTGGTGACTGGGCCTCCCCATAAGTGCCAGTGCCAGCACCACCTAACACAGCCTGATTGCTTTGAGTTGGGAAACCCATGTGCCACCCTCTCCTTCCCTAATCCCTATCCTGCCTGAAGCTCTCCACACCTGTAGCTATTTTCCCAATAATCAGCTTTCTAGTCCTACTAAAGATTCTACTTTCCATGTTACTTTTTGCCTTGGTGATAAGCACAAATTACAACATAATATAATTTTAAAAACTTGAAAAAGTTTCTTTAAAAACTTTTTTTTTTTGCTTTAAATTTTTTTTCTTTAGAAAATGGTGTAAAAACCTTATAATAAAGAATCTTGGGGTGTACTTATAATATAAGCAGCAGCTAGAAAACGTCTGCTTTGACTGAGGTGGTTTGGGACACAGTGGAGAAGTAAATGTCGCATAATGTTTACTGAATAGAGCATCCGTGTTTGCTGTGTGGTGATGGCACTGCTGAAACACTCACTTTCTCTGCAGATGAATCAGCCCCCAACAGGGTAATTGCAACTGCCGGAGCCTTTTGGGAGGCCCACCCTGCCAGATACCACCCACTCCCCAGACTCTACCCTTGACAGTGTTTGAATTGTTGCTTGGCATGTCTTGGTGCTCAGTTCCTTAATGCAAATCAGGTTCTCAGTGGCTGCATATATCCCACGCTGCCAAAATATTTATGATTTTAAAAGATGAGTCTGAAACTGGGAGCAATGACCTGCTGGCTCACAGAAGGGAAGGTGATGTGTTTCAGCTTTCTCATCTCACAGGAGCACTGTTCACCTTTCCTTAGATCTGAAGGAAAAGACCTGATCAGTCTTTATCCTGCCTTTGGTTGGGGGGGTGAGGAGGGGCTGATATTTGGGTATTTTGGATGCTAAACTATCCTTTCTTACTGCTACTTAAGAGTCTCTTTGCAGTGGTGTTTTTGAGGGATGATTTGGGGATTTGTTTATGATGAGTCTCTCTCTACCTTTTAAAGCCAAATAAGCAAAGGGCAACATTTTGCATTTAATAATATGAATAGGTTATTGTGGACTTGCTGCAAACTCTGTGTACCTGTGTGCAAAGTGCCTCACACCTGTGTGCTGCACCAGCTACCAGATTTCCGTGTAAAGCAGGCCTGTTCCTTTTTTGCATCTCAGGAGCTGAATTTAATTCACCGATACGGCACAGTAACTCCTTCTATCCATTTTAATGGTCCAGTGAAATTCTGTTAGCAAAAGACCTAATGAATGTTGAGATTCAATCAGGGCAATCTAGAGTGTAATGCGTGGAGCAGTGCCAGCATTATATAAATCATTAAACATCAAAATGTAAAAAAACAATAAAATCCCCTAATCACCATCTAACTCCAGGAGCTGCTGGGAATGGCTGGGGCTGGAGGCAGCTGGGGCCAGCATGGGTGCCTGGCTGGGATGGGGACAGTGGCTCACCAGCCTGGTTCCTGTTCTTCCCTGGTAGCATTTTTGGATAACACAGATGCTCTAGCGTGGAGAGGGGGTTGTTTGTGTGCTCTGCAGTCCCCTCAGGCCCTTTCAAGTCCTAGAGGGGGAAGCATTTATTTCTTAAAGGGGTGCTTTAAATAAAATTAGGGAGAACAGTCATTACAGAGACATGTTCTGTAGGCAGTTGATTTTTCTGCTTAATTTTCATTTACGTTGTAAAGGAGCTGCACATTTTCTTGCTTTTTTGGCTTTGGGAATTCGTGCAACAGCGGTCAAAAGGTGCAGTTATGCTCTCGAAGCCAAGATTTTACAGAGCTAAACAGTTTAGAGGTTTGAGGGTTGTTGTTAGTTTTTAAACCAAGTCTCTTGAAAGTCTTCCTAATGAGAAGCAAGTCCAGCTAGCAAAGGCTGTGTGTTTGCTTTTGAAAAGATTGAATTGGAGGGAAATCTCTGGCGTTGGCCATGGGTCCACTCTGCTGGGAGGGGTTATCAGCAGAGAACAAAACCAAAAGTAATTGGAACTGAAATATGGATGTGTTTAAAATGCACTGCAGACTCCCTGGGAGGTTGGAGTGTGATTGGAAAGATGAATGCAAAATACAGAATTACAACATTCCTGACTGTATAGATAGATAGATATGTATATGTATGTGTATATAAATATATATAGATGTAGATATATATGTCAATATAGAGAGATGTAGATGTAGATAGATAGATATAGATATAGATATAGATATAGATATAGATAGATATATGTGGATGGATGACTGTGTGAGATTTCAGGGTGGGGTTTTCTTGGCACTGGTCTGATTTTGTGTCTGTCTTCCAGTTTAGGATCAGATTATTTTGCTTTCACTCAAAAACTGAAAATGGATGTGGATGCAGTTGTCCCAGCCCTCAGCTGCTAGCAAACATAGTTTGCACTTAAGAGTCACTTGAATAAGAATGAAGCCACAGAATTCTCCATCAGGGAGAAATGCTTTTTATTAAGGGTGTGCTGTCTTAGATGGATAAATGCTTTGGGAAGGCTGCAGGAGCTCAGCTCTGTGGGATACCCCCAGGCTCCTGGGGAGCAGCCCATGAGCCCCACCAGCCTGTGCCCATCCCTTGCACGCTGCTGCATCCCAACTGCTGGGAGGTCACAGAATGTTCTGGCTTGGAAGGCACCCACTAAGATCATCAAAGTCCAACTCCTGAAAGGACCTGTTCAAGCCATCCCTGCCTTTTGTGTCCCCAGTGGTTTGTGTTGTTGCTCAGCAACCCCAGCCCAGGCTTCTCAGCTGAAAACTCAAAGCCTGGCAGCTGTGTCTGGGCACAGCCGTGCAGGAGAGGGGAGGACATTGGTCAGTGAGTGATGTTCAGCTGGACACTTCCTATGGCCACTGTCCCTCAGCCTTGGGCTGCTGCCCCCCCCCCAGGGATCCCCTCTCAGAGCTGCTGCAGTGGGCATGGCATGCACAGATGGTGACTGGCACTCAGCTGTGCCCAGCTCTGCTTCCCTGCCCTGCTGAGCACTGGCTTGTATGAGGATGCCTGGTTCCCACTTGGAGCCTCACAGCCAACCTGCTTCTAAAAACAGACTGTGAAAAAACATTGAGTGCAAATATGGGCCCTGGCAAGGTGAGAAATGAGTTCTTTGCACATGTGTGCTGCAAGTTTGAGAGGTTTTTGGTCTCCCAGGTCAGTCCTGCAGCCTGTCACCTAACACTGACTTTCTTTCTTTCTTAAACCAGTATATTTTAAGCCCAAAGCAATGTGTTATCTCTCAAGAAAAAATAAGCTAAATCTTTTTTTTTTATAGATGTAGCTAGGAGTTTTTGTCCAGCAGTGCTTGAGTCTAGGGATATTTTAAGAGCTCTGTTATCTTGTGCTGGGAGGGAATACAATAAATATGTAGATAGGGAGTGCTGCTGCTTTGAAAGGTATGTAAAGGGTCTGTGCTGAACTGACACTAGCTGAAAAATTTGTTCAGCCTAATTAGCAGCAAATCACTTCTGTGTCCAACCTTGCTTGTAGAGATGGGAGCCAATTCCCCTCCTTATCCTCTGCTGCCCTTCGTGGGTTTTCAGGGCCTTCCCTGGCTGAGCAGTGAGGGTTTTTGTGAGGACACAGATCTGCAGCCACGTGTCATTGCAGGCCGACAAGTGCAGAATTACTGGAAATTCCTGGGAAACTGTACACCCATCTCGGGCTTTGTCTAGGATTGTTCAGGCTGTCATCAGAACCAGTCACGATCGATCAGCTTTTAAATTTAATGAAATTTTAATTAAAGAATGGAAAGCCTACGAAGACATCATATGACAAGAACGCTGGAAGCAAATACAGTTTCACTTCCAACCATTAACCAGAAAAGCAGCAAATGGTTGACTGCACATTGCCATTGCAGTCTAAGGAAAGTACAGCTCTTGGCTTCGGCAGGCAGGTCATTAGTGACTGAATAATCAGTGACATTTCCCTTCTAAATCTGACACAAATGAAGTGCAGTGCTCTGGAAAAAGCCATTATGTGCAAAGCCTCGCCTTTACTCTGCTCCAGGTATTGCAGGACAAGACCTAATGGCAGCCTTTAGCTGTGATTTGGCTTTGATAGCATCCACAGGATAGTAAACCCCCAGGATGCCAAGAGCCAAATGCTTCCAGCCTTGCACAAGCCATCACGTTGTGCAAAAACAGAAAGTGAGACTTGTTCCTTGCTGGTGTTCCCAGATGCAGCCAGTAAAAGATACAAGTAGGAAGACCTGTAATGTGGAGTACAGGGAAGCTGAGTGTAGCTGTGTTCTTATGTCTGAGTGGTACCAGTCAGTAAAGGTCTCACTCACCGTGGGACGAGTTTTCAGAGCCTGACATCCTCCTGTGAGTTCCCATGGAAGCTCTCAAAGCTGGGTGTTAACCTGTTTTTCTGCACATCTGAAAATGTTTTCTTGATGGGAGTGGAAAGCGAGCAGCACCGCACAGGAAAAAGGAAGGACTGGTCTTGTTTATGTCTCTCCCTTGAATTTCTCTGAATAATGTGTTGTCAGATGGACGGAGCCATCAAATGGGTGTAACTTCCTCTGCTCCCTCCCCGTGTGCCACGGCTTTGAAAATAATGTCAAAAGGTTAATTGGAGCCAGACTGCCTTGGGGGGTCCCTTGTGCTGAGGCATTGAGTCTTTAAGGAGGTTTTTCTTGGGGAAGACTGAATAGGGAAAACTTTTCCTAGGCAAAAGCATTACTAGTAGCTGGACTGGGAAGCACTGTTGTCTTGGAAACTCTATGCACTGAAGCTGGATATGTCTGATTTTCAAAATTCATTTTTCTTTTTCTTCATGGACCCCAAAATAGAAGTTTTTGATGCAGTCAATGTATCTTTTTCAATTGGTTTGATTTATATTTAGCCCTGTGTTGGGAAGTTCCAGTGCAGTATTTTTGATCATTAGCTCTCCTAGTCCTGTTTGGGTTAAGAGTCTACCATTCAGTGGATAAAACTGCTTTGGGTATAGTTTTGTGAGTTATAATCTTACTGAAAGCACATGAATAACCACAGATAAAAGTGTATTTTTAATGAGCAGTTTCATTAATAATGGGAAAAAATGTCCCGGGAAGGTTTGTTAGTGGCTCACTGATTCTACTCCCAGCTGTTGTATAGTTAGTTCTGACTGAAAGCTCTTTATAGTTTTATTGCTCTGTTTACAGAGCATGGGATAAGATGTTTCAAAACAAAAACCTTTGCTAGCCTATCAGAAGGGTTTTTTATACATTTATGATGTGTCCTAAAGGTGTGTATCCAAACACTTGAATTCATATAAGCATCCAGGCAGCTGTTGCGGTGTGATTTTCATTATCCTAACGTGTTTTGGAGAGATTGGATTCTCAAAATCTCTTTTGACTGTTAAAATTTGGGGCTCTCTGCACCCTTGTCTCACTGCAGGGCAGTGCTCCCCCTTGCCAACATCTCTCTTTCCATCTCTTGGGATCCTCCAGGAGATGGTTGTCTTTATGTGTCCAAAGAAAGGCAAATGAGCTGGGGAAGGCTCAACCTGTAGAAAAGGATAGATTGGATATCAGGAAAACGTCCTTCAGGAGAAATCTGCCACTCATTCACACCCAGGGAAGTGCTGGAATCACCACCCCTGAAGAGCTGTAGAAGACGTGTAGATGTGGCACTTGGGAACGTGGTTTAATGGTGGACTTGGCATTGCTGGGTTAATGGTTGGACTCAATGATCTTAGAGGTTTTTTTCCAGCCCAAACTGTTCTATGATTCTATTTCTACGTGACCCAGAAACCCAAGCTGAAAGAGGAAAAATGGAAGTAGCTTTATTCCTGTAGTCCTGCAACTCGAACCGCCCTCCCCGCAACCCTTTTGCCAATGGCTGCGTGCTGGACCACAGCTCCCTAAATCCATAATTAAAGGATTGGGAGAGCAAGGGAGGTATGAGTGAAACCCTTTTGAGCACAGAGGACGAAACTTCTCTCTCTTCTCCATCCCCAGGTGACGTTGTGGACATCTACCAGCGGGAGTTCCTGGCGCTCCGGGACCGGCTGCACACGGCCGAGCAGGAGAGCCTGAAGCGCTCCAAGGAGCTCAACCTGGTCCTGGAGGAGATCAAGAGAGCGCTGTCGGAGAAGCAGGCCCTGCGGGATATAAACCGGACCTGGAGCAGCTTATCTGGTGAATAAACAGGCCTTGAGCATCCGGGGCTGTGTTGAAGCTGTTTCTAGTGAGGAGGTAGAGAGGTGTGTGTGTGTGTACGTGTGCGCAGGGCTGCGGGCAGGACCTGCTCTTCTCTCCCCCGGCGCGAGCAAATGGTGGAGTTCAGAGAGGCTTGGGAGCTCTTAAACTCCTGTTTAATTAGAGGTGCATAAGCATCATTAAACATGGATTTGCCTCTGCTGAGGATATTTGCCAATTTGCTTGCTTACAAGCTTTTTTTTTTCTCCCTTGCAAGTCATACACTCCCATTTCCTATGGCTGTATTCAACCCATATGGAAAATGAGTATCCAAAGAGAGGGGGGAGGAAGGAGTTAGGCTGGCTGAGCACCCCTTGCCAATTTATTTGTTGTTCTTTTTTGGTTGTTTTTTTTTTTAAGTTGCTCGGTTGAAGAAAATTGGATCTCTACAGAAAGATCTGATTTGACCTTCATTTTATCTTCATTCTCCCCTCTCCTTCCCAAATATTTTGGGAGTTCTTTAAGGCCCTCTTGGCTCCTGCTGAACTTTAATTGGGTTTGTGGTAGCATGTTAAAGGTTGGCCTGATTCTTTATAACCCAGCAGTAGTCTCGGGTGGCCAGGCTGCTGTAAAAAGGCTTTTTTGCCTTGCAGTCTCTTCTTACCTACCGTGCCTTGCAATTGATTCCCTTTTCCTTTTTAAGACGAAACCAAGTTAAAACTGTGGAATATCACCAACAAGAATGTGCTGCACCTTCCCACCATCTTCCATCATTTGCCACATTTGCTGTCAAAGGAGAACAGTCTGCAGCCAGCCGTGCATGTGGGACAGGGGCGCACTGGAGGTAAATGGGAATTAGTGCTGCTTCTGGTGCTCTTCCTCACCTTGGTGCCTGTCCCTCCCCTTTCCTCCGGGCCTGGCTGTTGCACACACATAGCAGGACTGGAGGAAGGGCTGCATGCATCATGCAAGCTTCCTTGGTTATGGTGACATGTGGGGTGGGTGAGCCATGTCACGCCTGCAAGTCTACAGGGGAGTGCTGTCTGTGTTCTTGACTGGCCCTAAAATGTTCTCGATGCTTCTGCCAGATGTTGTTTGCTGCTTTCCATATCCAGAGTGCTCTAGACTTTGCCTGGAAGGGCTTCAGGTGAAAGCATAGTTTGTAGGGTGCTTTATGGAGACTGTAACCCAACTAAGGGGACAAATCCCATTGGGAACAGGACTTTGGTTACTTGATGGTTCCTCATGCTCCCAAATCCCAGCCCAACGCCAAAGACCTGACTTGCACCTACTAAACTGTAGTGGTTTTGGCCGTGGAGGAGTTTGGAGAACAAGAGGTGGCCTTCAAGTTGCTGTTCACAAGTTGAAAAGGCCCCTGGGAGGGGGAGGGGTTTTGAGTATTTCTTTAGAGATCATTCCTTCAGGGAGGAAAAAGCAGAATATATCTGAGTGCCCATGGGTGCCCTGCCAGCCCAGCACGCTGGGGTGCTGCTGGTTGGCACTGGGCTGAGGACAGGACTGTGGGAGCCCTGCATAGCCCAGGAACCCACCAACCTGCTGCTCACTGCTGGTTTTTAATGACAGAGCCTGGCACTGACCAGGTGAACCATGAGTTGGTCATGGGAGCAGAGCAAAGTGTCCAACACAGCCCCCTCTCTAAAATCTCTCCATGGCCCTGGGCAGTGTCCGTCGTGATGGGAATCCCCAGCGTGAAGCGGGAGGTGCATTCCTACCTCACTGACACCCTCAACTCCCTCATCTCAGAGCTCACCCAGCAGGAGAAGGAGGACTCTGTCATCGTTGTCCTCATTGCCGAGGTAAGACAGAGCTTTGCTGGTTTGCCCCGTTTCCCTGGCCCTCATCCCACCGTCTGCCAGACTGTGCCAAGCAGGATGCTGCCCACCCGGACACCAGCTCTGCCCCTTGCTGGGTAGATAAGCCTGGCCTTGGGCTGCCATCCAGCAGGATCAGCAGGCTTGTCCTGCCCAAAATGAAATGCTGGCTGGGCCAGAGGGGATCAGGATGTGAGCAGGCAAACACATCCCATTAGCAGCTACTGGTGTGGCACAGCTCACCTAAATCATGATACCTCCTGCAGGGTGCTTGAATGGATATCCACAAAATGAGCTGGAGCAGCCCCATGACCATGTCTAGGAGAGCTCCCAGACCTGCTCCTGCAGCAGCTCCGTTTCTCCACATACCTGTAACATGGCACTAAACCCCTCTTGAAACCCAAGAGTTGGTGATTTGGGGTTGAGATTGATATGCTTCTTTATACTGGTGCCTGGAGCCCGGAATCAGTTGCTGAATCCGAGGGCTAAAAAGCCTTGATACGTTAATCCGCAAGAGCTGCTTTTATCTATGCGTTTAGATGGTTATTTTTCTCCATGGCTTTCCTCTCAGGATTATTTTCTTGAGCCTGAAGTGCATTTGTCTAAATTTCCAGAAATCTGGTGAGAAAGATAAACCTCAGTAGCCTGTTACTGGGAGTGGAAAAAAGATGAATGGCTGGGTTTGCTGCCTCTTTACCCATAATTTGACATTTTGAGTAGCATTTGGCCTTCAAGGCTCTGGCTGATATTTTGTACAGGGAGTAGGTGTGCCCAGATGGGTGCACCCCAAAAGGCCCAGGACAGGGCTGGCTGTCATTTGGCTGCAGTAATACTACTTAAGTTGACTTGAAAATAAGGTGCGTGCTGTGATGGCTGCTCCTGATTTTCAGGATGTACCTATGATGAGGAAAAGTGAAAAACAAATAAATTCATTCTAATCCTGTGAAGTGCAGGAGCACACACACCACATCCCAGTAACAGTGATGGCAGCTGTTGCACATCTCTTTGGCCAAGTTTGGTCTTGGAGGTGCATAACATCCTTCTGTGCAAGTGTCTGCCACTGCTGTGCCTGTGCCTCTTTCCAAAGTGTTCCTCCATGTACCTGCACTTGTTAGAGCTCCTTGGGCATGGGATAAAGAGTAAATAGTGTGGTGTGAACCTGAAGCAAATGCTGAGTAATTTGGAGACTCAGCCCAAGTGCAGCAACTGAATGTCCTTTCTGGGATAGGGACTTCTCATTCCCAAATGTCACTGCTGGCCAGTGCAGGTGTCATCCACCGTGGCTGGGCTGCCTGGAGAGCAGAGGCTTCCTCAGCTGCCTGAGAGGAGCCCTGGGGTGTAATGGCTGGCTTGGCTGTCACCAACGCACTGTTTCAGACATTTGGAGTGGAGCTGCATGGTTCCTGCCAAAGCCAGGAACATCTTTCCTGCTTTTGTTTTTCCCATTGCTGTTTTCTTGGCATGCTGAGGTAAGACTTCAGTCCAGCACTGGGACTCTGAGCCCTGTTTAGGAAAGGGATCTTTTCCTCACAAGAAAACCCTCCCCTGTCTCTGTGCCAGCACAGAAGTGCTGTGCTCAGCCTGTGACACACATCCCAGTGTCTCATTCTCACCTCACCCAGCACCGAGTGCAGTAGCAGCTGCTCCCGGCTTCTGCGGGGCTGCATCGGCAGATCCACCCGGGACGTGTGGCCTCGTGATCCGTGTGCCTGCCCAAATCAGTTCCACCTCCAGGAAACAGGAACAGCTTTTGCTCGTGGGTCTCCTGCCCTTTGTTCTGGGGTTTTGTTTTCCCTATCACTGTGCAGACAGTTTCTGTCCCGTGCCTGTCCCTGTGCTTGCACTTATCTCACCCGCAGCAGCAGTGAGCGGTGCTGGCGACCTTTGTCTCCCAAATGTTATGGGTTGCCACCTTGGTTGTGGGAACAAACTGGGGCTTTAGGAAGAAAAGTGTCAAAATGAACCTGAAATGAAAAACTTATAAATAGATCCCTCTTTTTCACAAAAGGGTACAGAGTATTCGCTGCCAAGAGTGTTCCCTTGGATGGAAGCCAGCGTGTGTAAGGAAAAGTAAATAGCCCAGAGGTTAATACTTGTGCAAACACTTGGTGCTGGCAGGGGCAGAAGTGCCAGGAGAGCACATGGGGAAGAAGTGCAGGATCTTATGTCCTTTTGCATGGACTTTGGTGTGTGATGCCTTTGGTTAACACTGACCACAGAGGAGGGCTCCTGGGAGCCTGTCAGCATGGGGAGAGCAGTAAAGCTGGATAAAAGGAGACATGAAGGTGAATGTAGATGATACAGATGTGCTGACAGTATCCTGGGGTGTGTTGAAGATTTCTGAGCCAAGGGGAACACAGGCTGAGGCTGAAGGGTCTAACGCTGCTTTTCTTTTGTTTTCAGACGGATCCACAGTACACAGCCGGAGTGGCAGAAAATATCAAAAACTTGTAAGCACTTCCAAGTGGCTTCAATGTACAGCCTGTGCCTGCAGCAAGGCCAGGGAATGGCTTCATTAAGGAGAAAATACACACTCTTCTGCTTCCCTTTTGTATTTTGTTGTTGTTGCTTGGGTTTTTTTTCCTCTTTTTAAACCCTGTGCTGTCTTTGCTGATGCCACTTCCACTTTCTGCTTGTTCTAAAATGCATCCCGTTTGTAGCTTCCAAGGAGGCTGCTTTGTGCTCCAAGTTTAACACACGTGGTCATTTCGCTCTGTTTTGCTCCTTCTGCCCTGGGGCATTGTGAGGAGATGGATTGTTTAGATTTCCAGCGGTCCTGGCAGTTGTTTCAGTGTCTGCTGCAGCCCTGTACTTGCTCTGTGCAGTCTGGGCAGTGTAGTAAGCACACACGAATGCTCCTGCCTTATTTTGCTTTAAAATCCGCAATCCATCTTTCTTGCCACTCCAGCCTGTTTGTTTTTCCCCTCGTTCCAGGCTCTAGTTACATTTGTCTCTCGTGCTGGCTGCTATTTGTGTCCTGGAGCCTCAGTGGCTTTTGCAGCTCGGTCTGTGGCTGGTTAAGCAGAAGCTGCTGATGGATTATTAACCATCAGCCGCTCCGGGCCTTAGCGGCATCAGAGCTCGGAGGCGAAGGGGAAAGGTGGGGAGAGAAGGGGCGGTGACTCCCGTCCAGCTCCTGCGATTGCTCCTTCCCGAAGGATGGCAGTCGCCGCAGGAAGGAGAAGCGAAGGGGCAGCACGTGGTGCCAGCGCCCCTTGTCCCCGAGGCAGTGATGGGAGAGGGCCGGGACGTGCCTGGGGAGGGTTTTGTTCCCGGGCACTTGCGGCAGAGCTGGAGCAGAGCCCTCCCTCCATCTTGCTGTGCAGGAGCTGGCAGGGCTCCCCTCCTTGTGCCTGCAGGCAGGAGCACGCACTTATCGGGGGATAATGGACTGATTGTCCGATGGATCCTGATGAAATTACCGGCCGCTGCTGCAGAAAGTGCCTCTAGTAGAAGTCCTGAAACTTTAATTGACTTAATGATTTGATTTCTCATCATCCCCCTCTCCAGCGCCTCCTGCCCCTCCCTGAGTCACTGAAATTATTTTTCTTCCAAATTGAATTGAGGTGGTGTGGGGCCAGGGCAGGCTGGGCTTCTCTCACAGGAGGGAGGAAGCTGTTGCTGCTTTACTGCAATGTTTTGTCAGCTCGGTGAGAAGCTGCTGTTTCACTGCTGCCCGAAGAAGGGAAGATTTGAGAGTGTTAGCTGAAAGACTTGCCAGTGCCAAGGAAGGAATAAGGAAGGGAAAAAGGAAGTGAGAAGTTTCTGGCAGTCTCGCTGCTTTGTCTCCCTCTGCCCCATCTCCCGTCCTCCAGGCTCTGCACAAACAAAGGAAATCAGCCTTGCACCAAATGTTCTCAAAAAGGCAATGTAAAAATAACTGGTTTTCCTGCTTATCTCTCACAGTTAGAGCAGTCCCAGGGTATTGCTTGCAAGGCTGATGTAGGTGCCTGCTTTTCAGATGGGTGACATTATTTTCTGTTTGAGTTTGACTCTTTAAAGGTTTCTTAGCCACATCATAGGAAAAGTAGATGCTGATTTTATCAGCATGAGAGAACTAGGTAGACTTCCTGCTGGCTCTCTGAACTACAGCACAGCAGTCTTTTAGGCAACTTAGCAGAAATGTATAGCACAACCTTGGCAAAATTAATTTTAATTACTGATGCATTTGGAAAATCTCAAAGTGCCTGTAGTGCCAAGTCCTTTCTTTGCTGAACCAGTTTGCAAGTCATTTAATCCTGTAAAGAGTACATGTTGCTCAGGGCTGGTCTTTAAAGCTGACCCATGTGTGTGTGCAGGAGGGAGGAGAATGCTGGTGGGGAGCATGTGCACATGGGGCTATTAGAGACTGTGGGAGGGAGAAGATAGCTTTAAAAGTCCATGTCAATCCCTGCTGATGTCTTCTGATGAGGTCTGGAAGTGCACTAGGTACCAGGGAAGTTATACACTAGAGGCTGTGTTTTTTGTTTGGTTCTGTGGCTCAGTGTTTACCCAGTGATTTGGTCTACAAAATGTTGTGTCAGACGTGGAGGTATTTGTTTACTGCTGCTTTTCTCCCTCAGATTCCCGAAAGAAATACACTCAGGTCTCCTGGAGGTAATTTCCCCATCTCCACATTTCTATCCTGATTTCTCCCACCTGCGAGAATCCTTTGGAGACCCCAAGGAGAGAGTCAGGTAAGAAGGAGTGAGTTTATAAACAAGCAAGCCCTGAATTAAGGAACTGTAGCAATTTTGTCACTGACTCCAGCAGGGAAAGCTCTTCTGCAGGGCTAGGTGAGGCCTTTAAACCTGAATTATTCAAGAGCTGGAAGGATGTGATTTGGTGATGGTGGCCTAGCTTTGCCAGGCTTCCCTTGTGCTATGGTGTTACCATCACCAAGCAAGGGGCTGATTTTAACCCAAATTATCTTCATTTTGGAAATCCTTGAGATTTCCAGTAACTCTTAGCTGACCAGGGACCAAAGGGAGAGGCAGTATGCCATCCCCTCTGCCTCCCAGGGCTGTGTCACCTTCCCATCTCAAACCCAGCCTTGGCAGGCTCCCTGGAGCAGCCACTGTCCCAGCAGAGACCAACGCTCCCATTGTCTTTGTCTCTTGCAGGTGGAGGACAAAGCAGAACCTGGACTACTGCTTTTTAATGATGTATGCCCAGTCCAAAGGCATTTATTATGTGCAGGTGGGTTTGGTGCTGGTGCTGGAGGGAAGATGGATGTACCTGTGAGTTCACTGTACTGGCTCATACCAGCTGAGAGCAAAGAGCATATCCAATTCTGTGATGTAGCAGAGTGGGGGCAGGTTTTAACCACATAGGTTCAAAAGCTGGGTTATTAAAATACTTTTTGACTTGGACACCTCCCACTTAGGAAAGGCAGAAGTCCTTGTTTCTCTTACCTGTTAGACTGAGTGAAAAAAAGTGCTTGGAGCACCTTCCAGAATAAACTGGGTCTGTGCCAAAGCTTTCCTCTGGTCTATGGTGTGATTGCTCTGCTTAGAGAGACTGTTGCTGGGACCTGAATGGCACATTGGCACTGTGCTCTTTTGTCTTGCAGCTGGAGGATGATATTGTGGCCAAACCAAACTATCTCAGCACGATGAAGAACTTTGCCTTGCAGCAGCCCTCTGAGGAGTGGATGATCCTGGAGTTCTCTCAGCTGGGGTTCATTGGTAATGTTCTCTCCCTCTCACTCCAGTCCTATCAAGCACAAGGCACAAGAGCCTGCTGGCTCTTGCCAGCACTACGTTCTTGGCCCAAGAAATTGTCCCCACAAGATGGTAAAATACTTGATCTCCTCCTATTTTTGCAATGACCCTTGTGTTTGCCCAGGGGAGAAAGATCCTTACAGCTGGTACTGCTGTTGCTCACTTTTAGTAAAAATAAACCTGGTGAGTGGCCCAGCTGAGAGCCAAACAGCTTAGATATGGCCAGTAGCTTTTAGGCTGGATGGGATCTGGATTTGCCTAAGAGTGTGCAAAAGGAAGTTTACATCAGCCCAGAACTATTTTGGGAACGGCAGTACATGGTTGCAGTAGCAGCTTGATCTGTTATTTTGGATACTGGTTTGACTGGCTTAAAACTTGTAGTTTTCGGGGCAGGAAATGGTCTGTCGTGCAGCTGGCTGTGTTTTTCATCCTTGTTTCTCTTCACTGAATGGGAGAGTTTTAGACCTTTTGATACTATTATGACCTGTGAGACTCTAATGCTCTCTAATTCTGCGACGAATATTAAATCCGGAACTGTATTAGCAATGTCAGCAGTGCTGGTACATAAACAGGAGCCACGTGCTGTTTCCTTTACATAGATGGACACATCTAACCTCCATAGCCCAGTCTCCCAATTTTTTCTTTCCCAGCTTTGATTCTAGACCATTTCATACCAAATCTCCTCTCTCTCTCTCTCTCTCTCTCTCTCTCTCTCTCTCTCTCTCTCTCTCTCATTCTCTTTGCTCTCTCTTTGTGCTTTAGGAAAAATGTTCAAGTCTCTGGATCTGAGCTTGATTGTGGAGTTCATCCTGATGTTCTATAAGGACAAACCCATTGACTGGCTGCTGGATCACATCCTCTGGGTGAAAGTCTGCAACCCTGAGAAAGATGCAGTACGTAAACAACCTCTGTTGAAGGGAAATGCTCTGTTGTGTGTGGGCAAATACACTCTTGGCTGTGCCTCCAGAGGATCCTTTTTGTGAGCTCTGGTGCTAACTGACTTTGCACCGAGCCATGCCATCCCTGTGGAGCATGCTGCAGGGTGTCCTTGTGGATTGTGTAAGTGGAGACCTGGGAGTTCAGGCTTTTGTCATCTGCAGCTGCCAGGAAAGGCATTATTTCTGCATCTGAGCACTAATAGGGTATTCCTCCTCCAGTCCTCGAGGACAGGAGTCATTCCCCGTTCTCCTGTGTTGTTGTGCATTCCGGTGTGCTTCTCTCCCTGAAGCCGTTTCCCACTCACTGACTGCAACCCCAGAATAACCCTTTGATGCCAGATCCATGTGCCATACCCGCCTGCAGCACACATGGAGGCTGCCCAGAGAGCTCACCCCAGACGACCCAGAGCAAACCCTCCTTGCGCAGTCTGCCAGAATGAAGCCAGATCACACAAAGCTCTTGTCAGCCTTTCTAGGAGGGCGCAGAGAGGTGAAATGGGCTCTGTTTTTGTGCTGCCTGTAAGCCCCCGTGCCCTGTGGAGGTTGTGTTTGAACTCCAGCAGCAAGGGGCTAAAGCGAGTGGGAGGGGCAGAGGAGGAGTGTCTGTGGCAGCAGATGTAAGATGAGCTCAGCACCAGATACTCTGCTGTCTGCTCCCTGAACATACTGTATTTACTCAAACGCTTGCTCGCCCTCCTCCCCCGGTGCAGAACAAGCAGCAGAGTCCCTGTGCAGAGCTCGGAGCCAGTGCCTTAGAACAGACTTCATGGTGACAACCATGTTGTGGTGAGAAATGCCAGACCGAGTGGTCGCTCTGGGGATTTGTATTGTATTTATGTGCTGGGGGGATGGACCATCCTCAGAGCTCTGCAGAGTTGAGGCAAGGATGTGGTTTAATTTGGCCTGATCCCTGGCAGAGGACATGGCATCAGCTCCAGTACCCCTTGTGCAGCAGGACCAGTGTCAGATGATGCCCCCTGAATCCTCCTGGCAGTTGAAACCATGTGCTCAGGTGTGACAGAGCAGTCCGCACAGCTGTGGGTAAAGCCGGATGGGTGGGATGCTGGGAGTGATGCTGCTGTCTGTGCCCCCACCTTCAAAATCCTCAGCTTGAGCACTGATTAAATGCAGATCCTGCTGAACAGGATCATCTTCTTCTTAACTCATCTGTGCTCATCTTTTCCTACCTGATGGAACCAAGGTTTTCTCAGGGGAAAACGCAAACCTCTTAAACATGTTGCCTTTTTAAAAATTAACCTACTTTCCACGTGGATTTCTGGCTCCTTTCCCCCACTGTTTGCATGATTAACTCTGCACAGTGCCCTTTCAAACATGACTTTCTCTTGTAAATCCCACTGTGCAGAATCAAATTGGTAGTGGGGAGGATTTGTCTTTTTGATTGAAAGTTTGTTTGACCTGAGCTTTTGGTAAGTGCTTTGCCTGCTCTGAGTATATTCTGCACCTTCTTTTTTAACTAATTTTAGATTTACCTGGGGTAGAGCTATGTGAAAGGATGACCTTCTTACCACCAACTGAGCTATTCCCCCTCCTGGCTTGTCTGTGACAGGGCTGCTTTCAGGAAACTTTTCTTTAGCAGTGCAGGAAAAGGGGAGAAAGATAAATCAGGAGATGCTGTAGCTGCCTCCATTCCCCTTCTTCCTCCTCTCCCCATGCAGAGTGAGATAGCCATGAGGGAGTTGCATCCAGAGCTGCTGGCAGTGAGTAGGGTCTGTCCCATTAGCATGGCTAGTTTTAATTTTCTAATGTAACGTGAGCTGGATTAGGGGATTATCTCTTTTGCAGCTCGCAGGGGTCATGCCTGGAATTTCCCAGCTCCAGGCCTGTGGGGGGGGGCTTGGTGTTGCACCCTGTCTGTTCCAGGCATCCGGCGACGCTGCAGCCGCCGCGGGATTTCTGCTGGGTGGGAGGCTGCAAGAGCAGATGGCATTAGGGATGTGCATGCAGTTCTTTCCTTGGAAAAAGCCAAAGTTGGATAACAAATACCCTCTCCATACAGCTTTTAACCTGTATTTTTGTCGTGCTCCCCCAAACTGAGAGAAACAAGCTATTTTAAAATGTGAGTTCTCATCTCCCCATGCTCTCAGTGATTTTCCCTTTTGTCTGTTATTCCCTCTCCATCGTCTCTCTCCCTCCACTCCATGGTAAGTCACTGCCAGGATTGCAGTGGCATCTCCAGGTTTATTTATGTGGTGGATAGGCGTGAAACAGCCCAGCAGCTCTGACGATGGCACGTGCTGTACATCTGCTCACAGCTCCTGCCAGCAAACTGCCCATCCAGAGAGAGCCACACTTGGTACCTGGGCTCTGAGTCATCCCAGGATCCCTGTACCTTCAGACATCAGGGATCCCTAGCTCTGAGCTGTAGGAAAAAGGCTTTCCCAATAAGCCAAGGGCAAAGGAAACTCAGTTCTCTGGCTGTTCCTTCCTGACAGCACAGAGGGGGTTTGCTCAGCGTTCTTAGCTATGCTTGGCAAGGAGAAATTTGGCACTTAAACCTGGACCCTGCCCAGCAGAGCCTGGGGGGTGAGCGGCCAAGAGTCACGGTCTGGTTTCTCCAGAGTGTGGTTAAAAGCTCTCTTGCCAGATTAGAGCCTAAATACCACAGAAGGGCATAGAGATGGAGGACAGCTTGTCTGTCACTCCTTGTGCCCTTGTCCATCCCTCTTGTGGGCCACAGTGGCCTGCAGCGGTTTGAGCCTGGGGCACTGTGGGGCTGTCTCCTTTCAGAAACACTGCGACAGGCAGAAGGCAAACCTGAGGATCCGCTTCAAGCCCTCGCTCTTCCAGCATGTGGGAACCCACTCCTCCTTGGCTGGGAAGATACAGAAGCTGAAGGTGGGTACCAGCTCTCTGTCCAAGCTACAGGTAGCCTGGTCTGCAGGCACCCAGGAACTGACTGCTTTTGGGTGGGGACAGCAGCTGGTGGCAGCTGGATTTCTCTGAAGTGGTTGTGGTTTATTCTGAATTACAGTGAGCTCAGGTAGCTCCTGCTCCTCAGAATGACAGTGACATGCACCAAGAGTCACTGCAGTATTTTAAGCCTTTGTGCCAGTCCTGGCCACCCATCCGGAGTGCCAGACCGTGGTCCAGGCAAGTGACTTCGAAGAATCTACTGAAAAACCTTGGAGAGATGACTCCTGGGTTGGTCTGCCTTCCTTCCCACTCCACTCCATGTTCCTGGGATTTGGTGATAGGCAAATTATAGCTCACTGTATAAAAGCTGGAATTGTTGATGTGTGTTTAAACATGAGCAAAATGCAGCTTCCCACTAATACAAGTGCAGAACCCATGGACAGACATCCCTGGGCTGTGCTGTCTGTGTGATCCCTGGGGAAATGGATGGTATAATCCAGTTTGTATCACAGTGCAGTGCAGTCAGGCCATGTAATCCAGTCATTTTATGCTATTGTCAGCCTCCCAGATGCTCTCTTCTCAAGTGTGAAGACTGTTTCCAGAGCTCCCGGGGCAGGGACAGGCGTTCAGGGACATTTGGACAATGAAAGGCTCCTTGGTGTGCTGGATCAGAGCACAGAGCTGGGGTGTTTCTCTGAGCTGCCTCTCCTGAAGCAGTGTCCTGGGATCCAGTCACACATTCCCCTGCCTGGTGCCTTGCCCAAATTACTTCCATCTCTCATCTCTCTTCTGTGCCCTGCAAATCACAGAGTTTTAATTTGCAGTGCCTTGTAGCTGGCACCCTGCTTCCTCACGGGCCAGAGCAGCTCACGGCCCTTCTTTGCCCTTTTGCTTTGTGCCCACCAAGGACAAGGACTTTGGAAAACAGGCACTGCGGAAAGAGCACGTCAACCCTCCTGCCGAGGTGAGCACCAGCCTGAAAACCTACCAGCACTTCACCTTGGAGAAGGCTTACCTGCGGGAGGACTTCTTCTGGGCCTTCACTCCCACTGCCGGAGACTTCATCCGATTCAGATTCTTCAAACCGCTCCGTGTCGAAAGGCCAGTGCTTGAGGGGTCAGCGGGGGTGGGGGGACAGCCCACAGCATGTGGAGACGTTTGACTCTTTCTATCCTGGCAATTTAAATCAAATTTCTTACCCGTCTCCTGCTTGGCTGCCCAGGAGGAAAGAGCAGTGCTCTTCCAGGGGAAGGATAATTTGACCCTTTCTCAGTGGGGCCACTTTTGCCAGAGCCCTTTCCTTTCCTGCACTTGTGAGCAGTCCATGGTTTAGCTGATCTGGCACAGAAAGTCTCCTGCCAAATCAAGCTGTGGGCTCTTTGGGAAGGTGCCTGTTAGGTTGAGCTGTTTGATGGTTCAGATGGGGTGAAAGCCATCATGTGCCCCCTCACTCAATGTGCCTTTCTGTGGATTTGCTCTCTGTCACAGGTTCTTCTTCCGCAGCGGGAACATCGAGCACCCAGAGGACAAACTCTTCAACACAACCGTGGAGGTTCTGCCGTTTGACGTAAGTGTTTGATTGAGATTTGAGGTGAGGATGGAGTGGGAAGCAAAAGAGGCTTGAGAGGAGGGAACTGCTTAAAGCCCTCAGGAAAATCTTTACAAGATTTGAGTGCCTCTTACAGGTGCTGGCAGAGAGCCAGGGGGTCATGCCTGGTTGTGATGCCACCTCAAGAACAGGGTGCTTTGCCGAGCACGGCTGTGTGAGCCATCCCTGCCTGCAGAGGGGATGCTCCAGTGGGTGGGATGGCTGCAGAGGAGGGGATGAAGCCAGAATGGCACAGCTGAGACAACAGCGTGAAGACTGCAACTGTCCTCTTGTTATGGGCATGTGCTCAGGGTGCCAGGTATGGGATGAGATGTCAGGGTTTGCTGGCAAGGACAGCTCTGGGGCTGCTGCTTTTCCTTGGGGCTTTTGGGTGACTTTTGCCTCTGGCCTTGCACAAATCTCCTCTCCTTCTGCAGAGTTTACAGTCAGATAAGGAGGCCTTGCAGGAGGGAAGAGGCGCAGTCGTCAAATACCGCAGGACAGCGGATGGCTACATCCAGATAGGTACAGCGGGGAGTGGGGTGGTAAAGTGCCTGCTGGCTTTGATAACACAGCCCATGTCCTCACCTCCATGTCAGTCCTTAGAGCTGTTTGCTTGGCAAAGAGTAATTTCTGCTTGCCAGGAGCCAGGTTGGAACAGGATTTGTCATTGTCTCCTCTCCTCCACTGCCCTCGCTCTCAGACCAGGTTGTCCTCCTCGGATAGTTTTCAGTCCTGCATTTCTGCCAGTCTCTGCTCAGAGCTGGGACCAAATGATGCAGATTATTCCTTTGCTTACCCTGGGGTTAAAACCCTCCACCACAGGCAGTTTTGCCATCTCTATACTCACACCACTTGCAGGTCAGACTTCATCTCTTGCCACCTGAACTTGTTTTAGTGTTTGCTCTGCCCTTGCACAAGAACGAGCAGTTGTAGCCTCCAGAGACCTGCCAGTGTGTGATACAGTCCCTTCTATGATGTCGGGTTTTTTAAGTAGACAAATAGAAGAAAAATTTCCTGGCACATGCAGTGTTTTGCCATTTTCTTATTCCTCTGCATGCTGGCTGGTTTCTCCCAGCTGCATTTAAAAAAAAAAAAATAAATCGCAATCAAAAAGCATGTCAGGCCACTCTGTCCCCTTTTGCACAGCAGTGATGTCGCCAAATACTCCAAATATGTTTTGTTTTGTTTACCTGATTTTTGTTCTCCAAAGTGTGGCATTTTGCACTGTATTGTCATCCACGCTGCTGGTTTTTAGCCTGTTTTGTGCTGGGGAGCTGCAGGCAGGGGCTGCTGGGGCTGTTGGTGGTGCCCTGGGGGAAAGGGGAAGAGGAGGGGCAATGCCAGAGGACCATCCCTGTGTCAGCCATGTGCTCTCCCCACCAGGCTCGTTCTCCAAGGGCGTTGCAGAGGGTGAGGTGGACCCATCTTTTGGGCCACTGGAGGCCATCAGGCTGTCCATCCAGACCGACTCCCCGGTGTGGATCATCCTGAGCGAGGTAAGCCGAGCTCCCTCAGCACCTCCCCACCCCTGCCCTGCTCATCACCCTGACCCCATCCCTGTCTTCTTTCAGATTTTTATCAAAAAAGCAGAGTGAAACACGCATGAGGCAGAACGGACACACTCGTGGACCCCTGGTCCTGCTCCCTCCTCCCCGCGGCGCCTTGCCCGGACCAGGACAGCGCAGGGCCGGCTGCTGGAGGCAGCACTCGCCCACAGAGCACGGCCACGCTGCTGCTGCCGCACCGGCCCCACCATCCCCAGCGGGGCCAGGACGGGCATCGACTTCTCCTGAGGAGGAGCAAAAAGCAGAACCCAACCCCCTGTGCAGAGGGGTGGCTTTGCTCCGCTCCCTCGGCCCCTCGAGGTGCCGGCTGCCGCTCGGGACGCACGGACACAGGACAGTTTGGGGTCGGGATGAGCTTTAGCCAGCGTGGGGACACAAAGCACCTTCAGCCCCGGCAGGGCAATCTTTGGCTGTGTTTGGGGACGGAGCAGGTCACACTGAGTCCTGCCAGCCGACCCCGCCGGCGCGCTGGGATGGAGGCGGCAGGGACTGAGGTCTGCCTCGCCCTCTCCCAGGCAACAGTCCTGGCCACAGCTGAGGACTATGTGAGGGCAAAGACTGACCCTCCTTCAGCAGAGGAGGAACGAATCCAAAGGGGTTGGAGCTATGATTATGGCAGGGAAAAAACAAAAAAATAAAATATGCCACACTGTGCCTGCCAGCATTGAACACAGCCCCTTTACTCATGGTGAAGTCTCCAGTGTCTTCATGCCTTGAGATGGAGTGCAGAAACTGTCTTTTTTTTAAATAACTATTTCAGTTATTGATTGATGTGGGTTTTTTGGGGAAGGAAAAAAAAAAAAAAGCAGAGGTAGCCCAGTTCAAAAATAGTAGGGATTAGTGTAAATCCCAATGTCCTTTCAGCTATACACTGGAATGCATTATACTACTTTAATGTTCTGTATTTTTTATTATTGGATACGTTTGATTTTTCAAGTACATCTCTCTATATAAATATATAAAACAATGTGCACTGTAATAAAAGCTAAATTTAAATCTTTGGTGCAGTAGTGAGAGTCACTTGCAGCAGGGCTGCTTTAGGCACCTGTGAACCCCAAGTTCACAGGGAGGACAAGGTCTTGTTGCAGGGTGGCTGAGAAGTGAAGCTGGGGCAAAGGTCATTCAATCAATGCAAAACACAGACTTTAGTAATTGGACTAGGGTCAGGCTTTTCTCCCAGTATTTGGATGTGGTTTTAGGCAAGCTGACCCATCTTTTTCAGTTAATCACAGCAGCTTTTCCTATGAAACCTAGTCCCTAAACTCAGATGTTCTCACACCAGTCTCTGAGCACCTTTGACAGTCAGGTGATTTCTAGTGAGAAAAAGAATTTATTTTTGTATATCCATGGTGTGATTCTTCAACACAGATCATTACAGCAGTAAGGAGAGACGACAGCATGTGGGTCAATCTGTGCTCCATGAGGCAGAGCCAGAGGCATTTTAGAGCAAACAGTGCTACAAAGCCTGGCAGTGAAGCTCCTCAGCAGGGGCAGGGGCTGGAAAGCATTTGCTTTCTAGAAGGGAAATTACCTCTGAAGAGCAGAGGAGTGCCAGCATCCACCTCTCTTCGGCAGGGAATGCAGAGCCAGGGAAATATTCTCTCTGATGGTGCCACATGACTGGCTCCCCTCTGCCAGAGGAAACAGTGGGTTTGGGAGAGCTGTGGCCCGTCTCACCAGACACCATGGAGCTAGAGAGGCCACACCAGTGCTGCCATCCACGTAGAGGAGCTGGGCCACAGGAAGTGTGCCAGGAGCCCGGCCAGGGCCAGCCCCATCAGCACCCAGAGCAGCCAGGCACTGGCATACAGTGGTCCCAACCTGGGTGGGAGAAAACACCATCAGGCACTGCCAGCCCAGCCGGGGCACAAGGCCCCACCCTCCTTTGGGACAGTCAGGGAAGAGGGGACACAGCCATGAGCACACAGGGGCAGGAGCAGAGGAGGAGCAGGTGGTGAAAATCTGCCTGCAGTCCCACCCATGGGGAGGAAAGCTGTTCCAGGGGCCATGTCCTGCTCCCAGCCTCCCTGGGCTGGTTTGGGGTGCCCAGGGCCCTGGTCCTTACCGTCCCTGTGCAGCCACGGCGTAGCCCTGGAAGTACTTGAGCCGGGTGTAGAGGTACAAGAGCCCACACGCCGCAGTCACACCTGTGGGGACAGGGGAGCTGAGCTCTGCTGGGGCTTGGGACCCCTGGACACTGCTGGAGCTGCATTCCAGCAGTCACCCCAGCAGAAAGGGGGGACCAGAAAACCAAACACAGAGCAATTTGGCTTTAAACCACTGTGGGAGTTTAAAGGAGTTTTTTTTCCTTCCCTTTTTGTGAGGGATGAACTTCTCTGTCCCACAGAGTTGCCCTGGGATTTGGGTTGGCAACACTCCCTCATGTGGTTCCTCCTCACAACTTCCCTGTTGCAGATCTAAATCCCCTGAGCTCACTTGGTAGGGATAGACTGTGGATGAGTAAATGTTTGGGTTATGGTTTCTTTTTCTGACATAGCTCTGCCTCAGCTGCTGCCACCCTGGGACAGCCTGACCTGGTCTAGGAGAAGCAGCACGGGGGGACAGCCAGGCTCCAGCAAAGGAGCAAGGGCTGCCAGTGCTTCCTCCTCCAGGCAGGAATGGGCTCAGCTGCTCCCAGCTGGAGTTGAGGCACTTCTCAGTCCATCCAGCTAAAGGGGAAATTTGCTTTCCATGAACAAGAGCCTCACAGGCACAGAGAGAATGCCTGAGTCACAGTGGGATTTAAATTGGGGGTGGGCTATCCTTGTTTGTTCACATGGTTTGGGTTGGAGTTTCCCCCCCACCACATCCCTCTTACCTTGATGGAAGAAGATTCCAGCAACCCAGAGGAGAGAAATGAAGATAGGGAAGTACTCTGAGCAGTTTGCCCTGGTGAGAACCAGAGATGAGAATTAAAATTGCCTCTTTGTACATCAGAGCCTGGATAACCAAGGCTGGAGAAGGAAATTGGAAACCCACGTCAGAGCAAACTAAAAGAGCTGATGAGAACCATCACTGTGCTGTGGGAAAGGAGCCTTTTCTGTGATCAAGAACACTCAATATCTGTATTGCAGAGAGAACAAAAGCAGCCAAACAACACACAGCATTCACCTCTCCCTCATTCACATGGCCCTGGAACGACAAGCTGTGGCTGAGACAGAGATTTGTGTCTGCTGGACCCTCAACAGGCTCCATCCCACACACAGCACCATCACAGACAGCTGCTGCACCTCCAGCTGCTGGGGGAGAGCCTTCTCGTCAGTATTTAGGGAGCTTTCTCTTCCTCTTGGGTGAGCACAGCCCAAATTTCACACAAGTAACACTCAAGAAGGAGCTGTCTCAGATAAAATTCAGCAGGAGGTGATCAGATCTACAGCCAGGCTTCCTCCTTTTTCCTTTAGTAACAAAAATACAGATTTTCTGCAAGAGTGGGAGCTGTGCTATTAAAGACATTGGTTTTGCTTCTCCCACATTTTACCATTCCCTAGGCAATTTAATCTTAATGTTGGCCAAACATTTGGAGAATGGAGCCAGACTGGGAGCTGGAAAAAGTCTGAAGAACCTTATTCTGTAAATGCAGTTTGAGCCTCAGTGAGGGGAGGCTGCCAGGTTTCTTCAAGTGAATAATACATCAACACCACCTTTTCCCATTTTCTTTTTTCTTCAAGATATGGAATTATCCATTTGTATACTCTTCCACAGGGAAAAGAGAAGAAAAACCCACAAAGAAGCAGTATCTCCTCAAGTCCAAGTTCCCCAAGGTCACCTTCCCTGCCGATTACAGCCAGGGCTTCCCAGAACACCGCAGCCCATGGCATGACTTGGTTAACACATATTAGTTAAGTATTTAATTAAAAGGCACATCAGCAGCTCCCCAGCTCGCAGAGGCTGATGTCTCCAGGCAGGCTGGCCTTCCATGGCACCACAGAAGGGCTGAAGCCGGTGTTTTTGTCACTCCACAAATGTTTCCTGTGCGCTGGCAAGGGGCCCACAGCTGCTTTGTTCGGGATTTAGCGCTGGGCTGGAACCACCCTTCACACCAGCTCCAGCCAACTCCTTTCAGTCGCTTACAAAACACAGCGACTGAGATGAAAGAGGGAATCTGGTGCTTGCTGGAAGCCGAAGGGATCTGTGAACGTTTCCAGTTTAGCTCCAGCATTGCTCTCTCCATAGGAACAGAGCAAAAAGAAACAGCCCTCAGCAGGGCCCTGCGAGTGCTGATTCTCACAGTACAATGGCTTCTGAAAGGGAAAAAATTAAAATGCCCTTGTAGCTTCAAGGGCCCAGCAAGGCCGTTTGCTTCAATTCAACAGCAAAACATTACAAGAAAATATCAGGTTATTAATAAAGCTTTGGCTGCTCTCACCCTTTGGAGCTAGTGGTAATATTAAATTTAATGATTCCAATTGTGAATGCTCTGCACCTCCTCCATACGGCCACTAATTTGTGATTTGGCTGCCTCACAATGCCAGAAGGAGAATTATCATGGATGGACAGAAACTCCCCAGCCAAAGTGCTCCAAATCAAAAGGCAGACCTTTGCACATAAAACATTGAAAAAAAAATATAATACCAGTAGCAGTAAGTGGAAAGGTGACTTGAGGGGGACCAGTCTGTCATAACAGTGACAGTTGACTCAAATCTTATTTAGACAAAGTCATATCAAAAAGTCAAAATCTTACTGAGCTCTGAAGGTCCGCTCAAATTCAGGGTGACCTGTTGTTTCAGGAGGGGAAATCTTGTACTTCCGACGGGCGTAGATCACCTGCATTGCAAAATAGGCTAAAAACAGAACACAGGAATGGTAACAGACAGCAGTGTTTATTTAGCCAAGCTTTATCTGGCTTGGAATCAAGCAAGTGGTTAGAATGAAAGAGCTGATAGGATCTAGGTCCATAGTCCAGGGCTGTCACACATGACCTGTAATAAATGTGCCATTTATTTCATTCCCATGCTTTAAATTCAGGTTTGGTTATCCCAGCTGAGTGCCACTGCTGGATGACACTGAGCATCATCTCACACTCAGCAGAGCCCTCAGTGCTGCTCCTCAGCAGATCAAACACAATAAAACCTTAGCAAGCCCACACAGAGTCCCAGAATTATTTCTTAATCTTGCACTTTGTGTTTAGAGAACATGTGCACCATCAGCCAGTCTGATGGGAATGATGTGCACCGCTTTCTGCCATTCCTAGTGGGTGCAAAGTATGGCCCATGTCACAGAGCAGCATCCAAACTGTCAAGCACTGGGATATCATTAAGTCAATTAGAGATGCTCTTAATCATGGTAATAAAAGGAAATGGGGAAGAGGGTGATTATTTCTTGCTCTTCACTCCTGCAGGGCAGCCCCAAGGCTCCAGCAGTTCAAGGAGCACAGGTGCTGCCCATGCCTGCTATCAGCCTGTGCCACATTTAAGCCAAGGCACTGACTCAGTGTCTGCTACATCAGTCCTTTGTAAATTTGTAAAGGACATGGAAAGTCACTTCAAAACAATGAAAACTTGCTAACACAAAGATTTGGAGTGTTTCACTATTTATTGAAAGCTCCTACTCCCACAGGCAATTGCTGATGCTCTGAGTGTGTTATTTAGGTACACTACTACACTGCTGTCTTTATTGAAAACTCCTATTTTTATACAGGAGAAAACTAAGTTATAAAAACAATTACTTTGGTGGTGTGTGGTGGTGTCACTGAGACACTTGAGTGAGCAAAGTCCTCACGTAGCAACATTTCCAGAGCATGGCACAAAGAGACAAGGAGCCAGGGTGCAAGGCCTGCCTTGGGGACAGTCTTACTGTACCAAAGATAAAAGCAGAACAGTAGGATAGAGAAGAGGAAGTAGGGACAGATGTCCCAAGACTAAAGACAAGACATGTGCCTGCAGAAAAGCATTAGAACATATGTAGAAGGAAATTAGAAATGTAAATAATCTGATGATATGTGACTTGTGCATCACAAGGCTTTAGTAACATAAATACAGCCATTCCTTTCAGAACACATTTAAGAACAATTAAGTGTATTCTAGTATCTTCCACAGTGACCCAGCCCTAAATGAGAGGTGCTGACAGAGCAAAGTAGGGGCAACCAAGAGTGTTCCCCCCTCTTTGATTCATTTGTAGCAGGCTGACTATGGGTGAGGGTGTCACCCTTCTCCAGAGGTCCAGCAGGACATGACACAGCATTCCCTCCGTGAATCCAGAGATGTGTAACATGCAATGGGAATTCAGCAGCTGCTGGCAGAGCTCTGGGAATAAGATGCAACCACGACCCATCCTGCTACCTCTCCTCCTCCCTGATGCTCTCAGGGTCTCCTCTCCAGAAATGGACTGAGCTGAAGTTACAGCATCATGAGCACATCTGGCTTGTGGCATAAGCCCAGCTGGACTGGGCAATGCTGTTCATCCTGTTTTGTGCCATCTGCACCTTCCCTAAGGTACGATTCTTGTGACTGATGGGTGAGGTAAGAGTCATTTCACATCAAACCTCTCCATCAGCTCTACACTTGGCATCTTGCTTCTACACAGGGGCTAATATTCAAACAAGTCCTACACAGATCCCTGGCACTTTGGGATGGGTCACAAACAAAACAACCACCCAAGAGGAGCAGGAGCCTTTTGAAGGACAGCTGGCTGCTCCCCAAACCTGGTGTAAGGGTGAAGAACTAAGTATGAAGAATCAGTCCACCAAAACACTTCTCAGAATGAGGTGTTGAAAAAGCCCACACTGCATGAGCCTTCTCAGCACGGACTCTTAGAGAAAGAGTTCAATCTACTCTGCAAAGCCTTTCAAACTATTTTTTTTGTGATTCATGTCTCGAGGTTAATCACCTGTGTGGATTCCCATGTGGCTTAGGGGCTCAGCTCTCCCTGAACTTTGCTCTTCAGTGGAAATATTCTTCATTCTCTATTTGATTATGTCCACAAACTTGTCAAATCGTATCACAGCTGCTATCTGCCACATTTGAGTGAACCTGGCAAACAAGCCCTGTGGGGCCTGACAGCGACATTGCCTAAGTTTTCTTTCCTTTGAAGCCGTAAAATAAAGGAGCAGGGGAAAAAGCTGGAGTAGAATAATTTTGCTCTGTGGTACAATGTTCCCCACAAGGCTGGGGCACACATCTGAAAAGTGCTCAACTCAGAGTTTCACTAAACTGAGAATGACTAAATTAAAAAAGGGAAAGTTACTTGAAAGAATGTGGAAACTGCAGGCTGCCAGGAAATTCAAAAGGAAACATAAAAATCAACCAACGCTCTACCAAGGTCAGCCATTGAATTACATCTCCTACACCAGGGTGTGATGGAGGAGTGTCTGTAGGGATAGCCCACATCCCTGCTTCAGTGCTCACCCACTCAGAGTGAATCCCAGACCTGTAACTCACCTGCAGAATGTCCTTTCAAAACATGCAGAGAAAGCCACTGCACAGCCCTGAACCCATGACACAGGCACATGCATTTCATAAGAGTAGATGGAAAGGAAACGCACAGGATTTTGTAATTGCTCCTTGGCTTCCCATGCAGAGATCATAAGACCAGGATACTTCATCCCACCGAACAGACAGGAGGGTGCCAATGCCTGCTATTTATCTGCTGGCTTGTATGCCATGAAAGTAAAATGCTTAATGCTGCAACCTTTAAAAAGTACTTGAAATTGTCATTAAACAAAAATATTTGAGACAAAACTGCTATCTAGGGATTTGCTGCGGGTTTCCTAAAGGAAAAGGGCTCAACGGCATTTCTGTAACTCAGTTTCAAGTTTTCTTCATGTCTTGTCTTTGCACACTAAACACTTGCTCCACCCCCACTTAGTTTAGCAACAAAAACATTCATAGTACAAAAGTTTCATACATTTAGTTGTGGTAGGTCTGTAAATTGAATGGAAATTACTGAAAATTCAGAAGTCTTGAGCTCTATTTTTAAAATGGTGTATTTTGTTTTAAACTATGCTTATTATATTAAGAGATTTATCATCTGATGGCTAAAAGCACGTGACACTGCTCAGAGATTCACATCCATTTGTAAGCAGAGGTGTGACAGCTGTATGGTGCATTAATACAGTAATAATAAACCCCACAAAACTTCCCTTATAGAATTGTGAAGACTGTAACTAAATGGGGGCTCTGTCCCCATCCCAGGCAGGGGAGGGACTGTCCTGAAGCTCAAGGGGGAGAGAGACTTTGCCCAAAGGACCCGCAAATAAACTGAGCTTGGCAACAGCACTGTTCCTTCTAAATGGTCTAAACACAATGCATGTATCTAAATCAGAAGTCACTGAGTTCCTTTGAAGAGCTCCGTGTCTATTTCTGACCAGAACTTTCATTGGTTTCCAAATTACTGTGCCCTCAGTCCATCTTGTCCTCTGCTCTGTGCCATATGAAGATACAAAGATACTGGTCACACAGAAGCACCTGTGTGCACGAGGCTCCTTTCTACAGCCATACTAGGTCTGCCTGTACCTGCTCAGCAGCACATTTACTAACCTGCCTTTAGTTTGGCTGCCTCCAGCCCCTGCACGTTACAAATCACCTGCTAAAATTCAGTCACAAACTAGTTTACCTTAAGAACATCATGTTGAAATTGCTTTAAGTCTAAAAGTTTTACTTGCTGACTTTGAGGATCATTTTAGTCGCTGTTAAATAATGACCACCTTCAGGCATGACACTTCTGCCAAGAACAGCCAAAAATCTGTATCATTTTACCATGTTTAAAAACAGTGACTTTCACTCCACAGACAATCAGAGAAAAATACAGGAACCAGATCCCACAAAGTTTAACATAATTACCTTAATACTGGCATTGTACAAAGAACATTTACCTTGCTCCAGGACCCCCAGAACTGTGACTGTGGCCAGCAGGTCTATCTGATTTCTCATGCTGCTAAACTGTGGAGCAAACCCCAGCCTGATGTGCTGGGTACAGCTCTCCCAACACTCTCTCCCACCACCACCACCCACTTGCACTGAGCTGCCTCTGAGCACAGGTGTTTCCTCCACCACACCTTAACTCACATTAACTCTCTCCACACCACGTGGTTTTCCAAAGCAGCCACCCACCAGAAAATGTCTATTCCAGCCAAGTGCCTCTTGCTGAACAATGGAGCAGGGAAGAATTTTACATGAGCAAACTGTGAAATTCTTCTAATTACATTTACAGATTTTATATCATGATTGAATTATATGTTGCTGGCAGTGGAAAGATGATGGAATTCTTTCCAGCCCTTTTGTTGCTAGTTTTAATGAGCTCTGAAGCGTCTCAATTATGTGCAAGGTTGTAAAAATTATTAACAAGCATTTACAAATTAATGACTTGACCTTCTGCTCTTATTTCAAGTAGTGGAGTTGACCACATGAAAGATTTGATACACTCCAGCTGGAATAACTTAATTCTGTTACCAGATTCTGTAATTTAACAGAACAATCAGATACTTTGTCCTGCTAATTACTACTCTTAAGTTTACCAAAGAGGAGTACAGTTCTTTTCTAGCACTCATTCACCCTTCATAGTTTTCTGAAGTTTTTAAGCAGTACAAACCTTTCCCTGGCTAACATACAAAATAAAAGTTCTCAGTTCTGAAGGCAGCAGAGGATGTAGAAATGTAGACCCAGAGAAATATTACAGTGAAATCAGAGTTATAATTGTAAAATGTAAAATTTGAAAACCAGCAATGTTTTAGCCCTGAATAACTTTTCTCCCCACTCCACAGAAGTAAAATAGGCATCAGTTGAAAAAGTTACCTTATGTTTTTGAGCAACTTTATATGGGTGACTGCTCTAAAATCAAAGAGGAGGAAGGTTCCCTTAACATTGGTGGCTAAGCCACTGCATTTCTCCCTGTTCAGTCACGCACACAAACCCTCACTACAGAATTTGTACACGTACCAGACCTACACACAGCAAGTTTTTTTTCTAGTTTGGCTCTTCATTGCTTCAAAACCCTGTTGTGACAGCTCATCAAGCTGAAAGTTATTGAATCAAATATCCAATGTTACACATTTTATAAATAACCACACGTAGAATAGCAAAACCACTCCCCTTCTCTAAAAAAACACTCATATGATGTGACTTGTCACTCTCCAAGGTACAGCAGACTCAGACTAAAAATTAACCTCAACTGAACCTGTTGGTGACCAAAGATTTCATCTGTGGTATCCAATATAAAAGTCAGAGGGGAAATGCCAGCGGGCTCTCCTTACAATATATTTCAACAAACAATTCAGGCTTGAGAAAACACTTCCATTACGGATTTCCATTACTCTCAGGAAAAACACTGGCATCAAGAAAAAAAAATCAAATTAGTTTCTGAGCAAAGGTTCATGACAAGCTGCCACTGACTCCTTAAAATCTTTGGAAAACCACAGATGTCATTTCAGTGGGGGATGGTTTGGGAAATTTCTGTTTCATTCAACAATAACTAAAATGCAGCATTTTAATGGGACAATAAAGCAAAAATTAATGTAACTTCACAGTTCCCCATAGACTAAAAGGAGCTGATTCTGGTACTGCTACTGATTGTTAGATTTGGTTCTTTATAAACTTCTGAAGTTACAGGTCTCCTCCTCTCCCAAACAGAACACAAAACTTGTAGAGTAGGAATATATTAAAAATACACTCTGGTAAGTCTGGATGCTGTGAGGAAACCTGGAGGCTGAGCTGGGGCTGCAAAGTGAACTGCACAATGACACCAACTGCAGAGCTTGGAGAATGACCCAACAATGTCTGAAGCTGGCAGTGACTATGGGACTTTACCAGCCTTAAGCCAAGACCTCCACACACGTTGCTGCCAGCACTTTGTTCCTTCTTCAGAAACATCACCTCCTGCCTGCAGCACATGTCCCAGGTCTCAGCTGGATTCCTGTGTGTGCCATGTGCCTGCATCAGACAAGTCTTGAGGAAATCAGTTTGAACTTCTAAAGGCTGTTATTCTGAGGGAACTGGCACATTTTGAAACTCTACAATTTTGCACACATAAGGTCTCGGTAGTTATTAAAATCTTTTTCACTACTAACAACCACCTCTGCAGTTGAATTTCCCAGCTTAAGGCCTACAATGCATTCCAGAAAAAAAAACAAAAGCCCGGAAGCAGTAGGAGTAGCATAAAGCCCTGATTTTCAAAGTTACATTTTCTAAGGCCCCTTTATCCAGTTCTGGCCTGTTTAAATGGACTTCCTGAAACCATAAGAATTGGTAAGACACAGCAGCAGAATTTGAGCCTTAGTAATAGGCTGAGCAAAAATTGTGTGTTGGGATGAAGGGAAGGAACCATCTCATTAGGAATGACAACGCTGAGCTCTGCTCAGCTCACACAAATGTATAAGTCACACCATGTATATTTAATACACTAGCAAAATATTTATTTTATAATGATAAAACAGAAGTGAAGGATTTCTTTTTGGTGTGCACCAGTAATCGTAGTAAAAGAATAAGGGGATTAATGGACTCTTTATACATTTCAATGACAAAAATTCATAAAGGTTAGCATCAAATTCAACTGTTCTCCATTTACAAGCATAAAACTTACCATAATACCCCCCAAACACATATATAAAGAATTATAGTTTTAAAATCTATAAAAAGTAAAAAATATACAGTCAGAAGATCTAACTCTTATTCAAATCTTTAATATAAAACTGTAAACATTTATTTACACAAAGGAAATGTGTATAACAAAATTTTGAGCACCCTTTTCAATTGGATCGTGGTTTTTGGAAGGCAGTGGATGTTGCACAGTGACACTCTCACCTTGCCTGCCCAACCAAAACCGCAGTTTATAAATAAAGCCATGGGCGGCCGGCTGGGTTCGGTTCAGGGGAGATTGGTTTTATTGCTCTGAAGCTGCAGCAAATGGCAAGCCCGAGTGCAGACACAGACGGTGACACGTTACAGGGCACCAGGGCAGAGCCCAGCCCTGCCCAGGCCCCCACGTACACCAAAACCGTATTTTCATTTCCATTGAACTGTTCCAAGCTTGTTCCAGTGGCACCGCGTTCCCAGCGCTCCGACTGCGTTCTGTGCACAGGGACCAGAGCCAGGGCTTTGGATCCTGTTCACACACGGAGACCAATGGGCACTATCAGCCAGTTTGTCTAGAATCACACTTAATTTTACTCCAACAGTACCATGAAAAGGCCCTGTCATCAAACCCAGATACCTTCCTGAACAAACCCTCTGGTCAAGCAGAGCAATATCCACCTTAGCTTCCAGAAACAGTGGAGGAAAGAGCACACCTGCATTTTCCTGGATATTTTGCTGGATTGCCTTTTTGGTAGTAATAATGCAAACAGCAGATGTTCTTTTCCTCCAACTAAGAAATCACAACTGGATGGATTGTATTTTGACTTATTCAGAACAAAGTCTGTGTGCAAAATCTACTGGAAAAGAGAGCAGATTTCACCACAGCCTAAACAGGGAGAAAGAGAAGCTGAATCCTACTACCCCGTTATTTGTCAAGTGTTTGTAAGGGGGAGAAAAAAGTGACATGGAAGGATGTCACTTGAAATTGAGGTCCCAAGCACCCCTGACATGAAGGGAAGGCACACTGGTGCAAAGTTAACCCTTAAAATTAAAAATACAGCAAACACTCCTTCCCCTGCCATTGCTAGTTTATATCTATACTCTTCTAATGACACTTACCTTGGACCAGTTTTTGGTTTAACTTAATAGTAAACCAAGCTCACTAGCTCTTTTCTTAGATTGCCAGTATGAGAAAAGCTAGCATCAGTTATTTGCATCTCAACTACATATTCTAGAAAATATCAGAAGTGTCAACAACCAAAGTCACCAATACCTTCATCTTCCCATCCAAAGACAATCTTTATGTTACCTTTTTAAAAGCTCTACGAGGGATTAAGCCTGCTTCAGTGAAATTTTATCCACTGTTCAAAGGTGGGATCCACTGATCAATGCACATCTTTCATCAACAGTTCAACATGATAAAATAGCAAATCTGATCAACAGAGCAGAATTCACCCACACTAGCTAAGTGTGCTGGACAAACCATGTTCCATGCATATTTGGAAAGGGTTAAAGTATTAGTGTTAAAAAAAGCAGTTTTCAAAAGTGCAAATTGTCTCATAAAGGAGCTGCAGATACAGTAAAATATTTTCCTTCTTTGAAACCAATGATATCTTTTTCACTTCCCTTCACCCCCTCTGGAAAAAATCCCTCTCTCACAATTCTGCAACACAGAAAACTCCTGGAGAAGCTAGTTTGTGTTGAAGGAAATTGCTTTTAAATCACAATGCTGGGTTTGGTTAAAAAGTTTAGAGGAGTTTTCCAAGAAAGTGGATTTAGAAAGGGAAGAGGTATTTGTGCATTTAAAACAAAAGCTTTCAACTTTATTTTCATTTTAAAATAAACGTTAAGGCAAGGTGGTTTATGGTGGATAAGGGATTTTTTTGGTAGAGAGTAAGGACTTGGGAACATTGATTGTTCCCATTGTGGTTTTTGTCCTTTCTGGGACCAACCTCAACATATGGATAAGAGGTCTCCTTGGGCTGAGCTGAAGAACAGCATCTGCTTCAAGAGATATTAAAAAAGTAAATCCACCAGTCTATAGAAAGATTATCAAACTTTTAAGCCAGTATTAAAAAAACAAAGCATTTAAGGGGGAGACTTCCACATTGGAGCAACCCTGATACAAGTATTCTCCCAGGCTGCCTGTGCTATTATTGCTAATAAGGACTTTCCACCTCCCAGCCAATTTCTTCTTTCCTCAGTTTTATCCTGAAGTGACAAAGTCTTGTGCTCATTGCTAACTTTGGGGGATGAACTGATCTCAAAGGTTAGTTTTACTTTTTACAACAAAGAAAACTAGATGAGCTGTCATGAAGCAAAGCCTTCATTTAAATACAACTACCTTTGGAAATAAGTTATGAAGAAACAGGTGCAAAGTAAATGGCTTTACAATTCATGTTAAACCTACTATAGTTTAAATGTTCTCCCATAAGAAATTCCCCCTTTAAACACAGCAAGGTACAAGCCAAGAACTGTGCCTCTCTACAACAGAGTGCAAACTGCAGCTTAAAAGACTACAACCTATGAAGATGACTATCTAGACTAACTGGCCAGGTTTTAATACTTTCTTTCATCTATTACCAGCATCTAGAAATATTTACTGTGAAATATCACTTGCTTACTGAGAGTACAGGCACATGCTTCAGCAATGGGGAAAAGAAACAATTCCAAACATTTTGCAAGCATACTCAGGTGCATACA
The DNA here is from genome assembly GCA_017589585.1 of Phylloscopus whistleri. NCBI lineage: Eukaryota > Metazoa > Chordata > Aves > Passeriformes > Phylloscopidae > Phylloscopus > Phylloscopus whistleri. Next base: position 2,824,368 of record JADMLD010001555.1, on the reverse strand, counting down.
GCCTCTTCTCAAACAAAAATCAGAAGTTTGATGGACAGTACTATAACAGCATGTCAAGCTATGAACAAATAATTATTGCAAGTAATAGCTGCAGACTAAGCCCTAAACACAATTTGTGCAACTATTTGCGTTCTTTCTGCACTATTTCTGTGGAATTTTTGTTTTGTTTTTAAATAATTAAAATATTTAGTCTTAGAACACTGCAAGAGATTTCTGGAAGGCTGGCTAGGACACAGTATTTTTTGACCTGTTCAAGTGTGCGACTCCTCAGAGACCGCAGACAAAGCGCACTCCTCCTGCAGACCTGCTTGGTGCGCCGTGACCAAGTGTCAACACTCAATGAGAAGCAGCTCCAGTCTTTTTCCCAACCATTTACCTCTAATGCCTGCAAGTCTCCTCAATGCCACAGGTTTTTTGGTCCAAGAGTTGTTTATATCTCATGAAATAATTAAAAAAAAGTAGAACCCCCACCCCCGGCCCCGTTTTAATGAGTTCCTAACAACTCATCCAAATCGTTCATCCACTCCTCTGAAGTCCTGTTTTTCAGCAAAGAGTCTATCAGATCTGTGTCACCAGTTAGGCTCTGAAGTCCATTATTGCCTGACTGGCCGCTGTAGGCAAAAGGCAGCTCCTGACTGGTCGTCCTCACAGGGTACCCTTGGTTACAGTGCAGGTTTCCTCTGTTGGGAATTTGCTGATTTGGGTTCTGGTTGAAAGCATTCAGGTCTGGAACAGTCTGGTTCATGCCAGGCAAGACTTGCTGTGAGGGTACCTGCTGCTGTGCGGGTGGGTTTGTCCGCGGCTGTGCTCCCAAAGTGGACGACAGCATCTGCCCAGAGACAGCAGCGTTCATCGAGGTCATGGGCCTGCTGGTGCTTAGGCTTACCTGAGGCATTCCCTGGGCAAACTGCTGGTTGGACATCTTTAGATGTGTTTGCTGCATGTGGAAAGAGGAGTTGGCAGTAAACGGTCCTAAGCCACTGTTGGCTTGTGTCTGGTTGTTAATATTAGGGATACCTTGGTGTTGCCAAGATGGATTTTGAGCTCCCATAGCAGCTGGTACTCTTGCCATCTGTGGCTTAGATAAGGTTGGATTCAGTGCACCTTTATTGTGCTGCTGAGAAATACTTGAGTTTGGTAAGGGGTTCTGCCCGTAGGCAGCAGGAACGGCAGCGCCCTGGCCCAGGCTGCCCTGTCTCTGCATCGGAGTCTGTCCATTGGCACTCGGAGTCGTGTGCTGGGAAACCATCTGGGTCATGCCAGGTGCCAGGTTGTACAAGGCCCCACGCTGCATGTTCTGCATGCTGGGGTACTGAGACACCCCCCGCTCCTGCTGGCTGGAGCCCGACTGCAGAGGAGCAACAGGAGCGTGTCCAGGTCCCATCTGGATCATGTTCTGGCTCTGAGGAAACATCCGGGGACTACTGGAGCTGGACTGTCCTAAATTACTGACCCCGGGCATGGCTGAAGATGACCCTGAAATACAAAGAAATATTTTGTACATTAAATACCTCAGGTTCAACCAGAGCCAAACCAGGCTTGTAGGCAGACTAACCCAGAAGAGAGGGGCAGCTACATTTGTATAAACTGACCTCTGCCAGCAACACACAGAGAGCAGGAGTTTAATTAAAGAGTGTCAACTGTTGCTGCAGTTAGCACCTCCACCTTGATCTCAAACACAGATATGCCAATGTCCTAAAAAAATCTGAATACCACTTCTAAGAGTTCAGCAACATTAATTAAAAAAAAATATGACTTTAAAGGCGGGACTCTGATATTTCTTTGTGAACAAAGGTAAATACATGCTTTGAAGTGCATGCACAATTTACTAAGCTGTTAAAAATACCTCTTACTGCACACACACACATACACAGAGTCAGTGATTCCATGCATACACAAGAGCATCTCTTATCATACAACTGTAGGGTTGCCAGTTCTGCATTTTCCCTATTCCAAGAATATCTTCCATTTAGCTAATACAGAAATATCTAATTCAGAAATTTTTGGTGAAGTATTTTTTGGATTTCCACAGTGAAACATTCACTATGTTAATAGGCAGTGCTGATAGCCAAGCAAGGTGATTTGGAAAAATGTCTTCTTGGCAAATCAATCTTTGTTATTGCAAATCCTGAGTTTAAAATTTCTTCTTGTAGAAGAAACAGCCCCCTATTTGAAGGAAAAAAAGCAGAAAAGCTCTGTAAAGTGTAGTGCATGCAACACCTCTCACGCTCCTTACAGTTGACCTACCTACACTAATTTCTCTACTTTCAAAAACAAAAGTAAGCTGCACATTTTTTTATATTTTATGATAGCTGAGGAGTATTGGCTCTCCATTGTTACTAATATTGTATTTGAATAAAAACAGAATTATCAAAAATAAATTCAAATAGAATTCAAATTATGTTGAGTTAATTATCAACAAAGCACACCACAAAAACATCAGTGTTGAGGGGGTGGGTGGGTGGGGGAAGAGTCTTCCTGTGACAATATTTACAGTGAAGAGACAGCACACGTACCAGGATTTAAGATGCAAAAAATAGTTACAATAATCATTACTACAAAAACTATTTTTAATAGTACTGATGTTCATCATAGCAAAACCTACTCTAACAGCTGTATGCCTATCTCTCTGTAGAAAAGTGGCAAGATAAAAAAATATTTCAGTGCAATATCTGAAGAATGCTACTGATCCCTGTGTTAGCACACAATCCTTTTGTATTGGCATGGAGTTTTTTCAGTTAAGTAACAAAACCAAGTTGTAGCTGCACTTGACACTGCACAGGCATGAACACTATCAGGGTGAGGCTATTATATTTCCATTTGCATCTTCCCCTTTCAGTATTTATTTCTGCAGGAACATGGAGAGTAAGAAAACAAAACAAAGGGAAATTTTCTTGTACTTCAGGTTTATAAAAAAAAGACAAGTGGCTTCTTGATGCCCGGTCAGGTAACAGCTTTTAAGGTAAAAAGATGATCTTTCATTGCTTTCTAGTTCTTCCACAGTTTTGAAGCTATTCCAGCTGAACAGTTACAACATCTTTTATTTATCAGAATAAATTCCCTACGGACATACTAAGCTGCTTCTCATACAAAAAAAAAGCCACATAGGACACTTAACATGTAATGAAGAGAATTCAAAGTGCATTCCCTTTTAAAAGTAGCAGGCATTAAAATGTTTTAAACTCATCCTAGAGATGAGAGAAATAATACACCACTTATTTTTGTTTAATGAGGGTCTGAGATAGCTACAGGGAGTAATGATGTCAGGCTTCAGAAAAAACCCTCTGAATATTAATATATCAAAGACAGAGAGAATTTCCAACCTGCATGATGAAATAGAAGTAAAAAAAAAAGCCTGTAGAGCAATGAAGGTACTTAAAAACTTTTACTCATTTCCCAAACAACATTAAGAATCAGCTTAAGTTGTCCCAGATACTTGAGACCAGAGAAGCTCTTAATTTGCAACTGAATCAGAGTATAGGTCAAGAGCTTTTAAGGCAGAGTGATGTGTAATAAATTAATTAAAAGCTATCCAACCCAGGAAATTTGAAGACACCTTGTTTTTCACTCCTGGTATTTCTTCTGCTATTATTTCAATTGCCATGTTTACTCACCTGTGAACTGTCCAACCTGCTGCTGGTATGGATTCTGTGGTTGATCCTGGTACTGGGGAGGAGGCCGTGTCAGATGCCGCTGCAGCTGCTGCTCCTGCTGCTGCCGCTGCTTCTCCTGAGAAAGGCCCAATGCAAGATCATGTGAAAACAGATCAAACTTCTTCCAAGGGCTACCTTGGATAGAAACAAGCCATAGCATACTTCTATGCACAGCTGGGAATCCAAGGGGCTTCTGCAGCCCTACAGTCACTTCAGAGTTTGTTCTCAAGGCTCCAATACAGTCAGTTTAATCTGATGAGTGACAAGACCCATCTCAGAGACAACGGCATGCACTACAAGAGTTACTGCAGTGCATGTCTGAAGCTTTTCAAAGATTGAAAATCTGAGATGTTAGTCTCCTAATGAGTAACATAATCGATGGGCATTTTTAGCAATACTCTAAAGACAAAAAGAAGTACAGGTACAAAAAGAGCAAAAGTGAGTGTCTAAAAAAATCCCCAAACATTTACTTTTTTGGTCTTTGTTTCCAAATCAATGTATTTTAGACCCTTCTTTAGAAATCAATAAAAGCCCAAGTCAGAAATATCAAAAACTGAACATGTAAATATTTCCTAGTCCTTGTCTGCAAACATGAAAAGATACACACAAATCCATATTCTCATATATCACAGGTTTTCCTAGAAGATTATGGAAAACTGCAGAACTAAGTCCATAACAGAACTCATACAAGTTTTTCAACCACTGTTTCAAACCACTCTCATGGCAACGCTCTAACCAACTGAAACAAACCCTACTCATGACACAAAATAATTGTGTCCTTTAAAATAAAAGCAGATTCAACCCATACCTACTTTATGATCAAACTATTTGAAAAATAAACGGAGAAAAATTTCTATTAGGAAACTCTGGGGGAAAACGAAATGTAAAATCTTAAGGGGAATATAGATGTAGTGACAGTAGACTCTGATTTTGACAGTATTAACAGCCAACCAGATGCTTTTACAAAATGAAATGTACCAGGCACAGCATTTCTGTCTCTTCCTCCCCAGATACCTTCAGCCAGACTGAAATTCTGACATAACCTAGTGATACAATGCACGACTACCTATTTAACCAAAAAGTTACACAGAGCACAGCAGGGGACAGAAATTCCCTTCCAAGAGTATCGGGGTAAAGACACAAGGCAGAAGCCTTTACAGAGAGACTGGTGCAACGTAACAAACAGCAGATACACATCACTACCACCCTTCCCAAATGTCTCCAGCTGCGAAGCTGTTGAGACATGCACAGGAATGAAGAGGGCAGGCTGCTTGACAGAGGACCTGCTGCTTGCAGGACCAGTCAGACCTGAAAGCGGCTGACCACAGAAGCCAACAAGAGATGTCATAGCTCTGAGAGAAACCAAGAACTGCAGGACCTGGCTTTGGGAAAAAAAGAATCAAATACGCAGAATGCCAAGTGAAAAGAATTTATAGTGGCAGGGAATGGCATTGGAGCTACCTGAAACTACAAGTCTCCTGCAAATTAGACATCAGCAGATTCAGGAATCTTTTTGTAAATCTGCATCCAGTATCAGGTGTATCCAAAGAAATAAATATCAAATCAGAATGCTAACATGACCTAGCTTGACTAGGCAGCAGCACAAGGCCAATAAATGTGGCAAGTGCAGTATCTAAAGCTGCTCAGCTTCAAGGCAAAGCCACTCCTCATCTGGGACCAGAGTCCCAGCATCACTGTAGAAAAATGGAAATTACAGAAGTCAGTTGTAGTTACCATAACTAGGACATGAATGAAGTATTTTCATAATACTGATATTTACTGCAGCAACATGTGCTGGCAAAGCAGAAGCAAATAGAAAAAATATTTCAATGCTGTGTTTGAGATATGCTACTTATTACCTCCCCAGTGTTCAGAGAGGTCTGACACTTGTTAGGTCCATTATTGTCCTATGGAAACCTACTGGGCCACAGCTCTAAGAGCTCTAAAAAAAGCTGCAATAATCACCATCCACTAGACATGCAAAAGCACAAGCAGGAGGTCACACCCCATATTTCCTTTCTCCCCACCTGCTCTCAAAGAATACCTGTTTGTTAACACTTTGAAGAGTAACCATTACTCATCTTTGATGTCTGATATTAACATACAAGTCACCAAAAACTGATTGATATACTAAAAGGTATTCTAAGCTTACAGATCATAACTCATGGAGGAGATGTGATTTTATTGATGATTTGGGCATTTCCTTTCAGTCTTTAATAATATAATTCCCCCAGAGCTTTCCCTTAGTCCAAATTGTTTTAACCCAAATATCAAAAACATATCTTTACCAACACTCATACACTGCCACCCACATCACTATGTTTTGTCTACACTGGCTCCAGAACTGAGGGGGTTTTTCTGTCACCTCTACTGAGACCTCAATTTTATCAGGATGTCTCCAGGTGATAAAAGAGCCATTGGCTAGGACTTGGCAGAGCTGTAGCTCCATATTCTACTACAAACTTCCCCACAAAATGGGCTTTCATACATTTTCAGTTCAGAGGAGATTGTATCATTTCCTTCTTTCCTAAAGCTTCTGATGGGCAGCAGATTCAGGGAGACCTTAGAGCACTTTTCACTACCTAAAGGGGGCTTACAAGAAGGCTGGAGGGGGAAGGTGTCTCAAAAGGGCATGAAGTGATAGAGCAAGGGGGAATCCAAGACCTCCATCTGAAGCAGGTTAGGTTCAGATTAAATATTTATAAGAAATTATTTTCTGTGAGTGTGGTGAGGCACTGGAACAGGTTGCCCAGAGAAGCTGCGGCTGTTCCATCTCCAGATATGTTTCAAGGCCAGGTTGGATGGAACCTGGAGCAACCTGGTCTAGTGGAAGGTGCCCTTGCCCACGGCAGAGGAGTTGGAACTGAGATGATTTTAAGGTCCTTCCCAACCAAACATCAGATGTTATTTCATGCACCAAAGCAAAGCAGCACAAATTACAAAAAAAAAATATAGCTGGCCCCGCTCACCTGTTCTGCCAGCAAATGCTGCTGCCTCTGTTCCATTAGGAATTGCTGCTTCTGTTGCTCCATGAGCAGGTGCTTTTGTTGCTGCTCTCTCTGCTTCTGTTGGTCCATCAGCATTTGGTGTTGCTTCATCACTGCTGCTTGCTGCTGATAAGCTGAGTTGCTGTGGTTACCTGCCATGGAGACATTTGGAGCCTGGGCACCCACCCCAGGGCCCGGGACAGAAACAGGAACACGAGGAACAGCAGGAGCAGGGCTCTGATCCTGCAGAACATAGAAAAAGTGACAAAAGTTACAGAAATGCAGTAACTTCTTCACCTGTGAAGCTTCATATGGAAGTTCAGCTAATTAAAGACAGCCAAACACCCACTTATACACCAGACACAGAACTGACACTTTGGAGTTAGGGTCAGAAGCTCCACAACATTTAGGAATAGAGGCTTTAACTTCAGTCTCAAAGTACTTCCCAATTTCCAGCTCAAACAGGGGAGTATAGCTCTGTGTGCCTTTTTTCAGGCAGTTACAAACTGCACTTCAAACACCCTAGCTTCAGCTTACTTTAGTAGTAGTTTTTGAAACACTACATTTTATATTTTCGTTACACAAAACATTTATTTAAATCCTGCCTCTTCTGTCAACATTTCATTCTGCAAGTGTTTATGTCTCCCATCCTAATGCTGTTTTTTTTTAAATATCAGAGAATTTACTATTTGCAGCAGAAGGGGAGAAGGCTTCCACTGGTCAAAATGGGTCTGAAAGTATTTTTGCAGCAATCCAACCATCATCATATACCAGACAAAAAAATTACTAGGTGTAAGTCTGATATTATTAGTTTTTCTTAAACCTGCATTTTTTAGCTTTTTTTCTGAGACTGGAACTTGGATAAGCAAAAATAACATGGAACAATTATCATTCAAGATCTGATACTGCCTTCTTAGAACCAGCAAATCCCTTTGAAATTTGACAGTTTTCATCATTTTAAAGCACAGTTCAGCCTCATCTCTAATTACATGAACAAATGTTATGCTCAAGTTAAGCATTCAGCTAATGGGTTCGGCTGTTGGTTCTCACTCTGCAGTTTCATAAGGAATCATGAGCCAAATATAAGGAATGCTGTGCTAAGTTGTTCTGTGTGCAAGCTTTTGAGAAATTCTCCCAAACTTTCATCAGTATTTCTGTTAGTTCAGTGCAAGTGTGGCAGTGTAGAAGGTCACCCTCGTGTTTTTCAGCGAGGGGGAGATGTGACACATACAATTGTCTCTACCCTTCTTCATCTATCAAAATGCTGTTAGACTGTTACTTCAGCCAGCTTTCAAAGAGATTAGTTGTTTGTTTTTTTAATGAAGCACACATTGATCTCAAATTTCTACTTGTACACAGGTGTGGTCTTTATCACAGACTAATCAGAGCTTTTTCACAGGTTTTCTGTTTTGTTGAGGGAACATGTGACTAGAGTTGGATCTCATACAGCTTTTGCTGGAGGAACTTTTATCCTTGCAACAAATACCTGGTTTTTTTCAACTAGCCCTCTTTTATGTGCATTGCAGGTACATGTTACAGAATCCCAATGAGTCTATACTTCCACCCACTACGGAAATTTTCACCTGCAACATACCTGTAGTAACAGTTCTATACAAGGCAAAGGAGCACCATCTGGAATTTTCTGTTACAGAAAAACCTGAAGCATACGCTTCAAGCAAACAAACATTACCATTATTCATTCTTAATGATATATTTCTCTCCTATGCCATACTTCCCCAATGCCCAGAGACTTAACCAATAAAAACCCATAGAACTGAAAAGCTCCATGGAACACCCATGGAATCAGGAATGCAGCCCTCCACCTCTCTCCAAAAGTAGGTCTTTTAATAGTAAGCCAACTCTGACACAAGTAGGGACTAAAAACAAGGTAAAGAAATCAAAGCTTCTTTGAGAACACTGTGTAACACTACAGTTTTATACGAGTTATTTTAGTCAAAAGTTTACAAAGTATCTATTTATCTTTGTAAGTAGAAGTTTCTGTGAAGCACAACATAATTTGTTGCCCACAAAGTATATTAAGCTGTAAATCACATGTTACATGACCTAGAACCCAGTATTAAAAACTGTCCCCAGTGGAAAAAAGACCTCATGATTGTTGTCTAAGATTCTTGTATATAGGATTTTTCTCTTTAAAAATCAATGAAAACATTCGAAACTATACCAAGCAATCTGCACTCCAGCCTTACCTACCCAACAACCTCAAATCTGCTACTGAGCAAAGGTAATTCAGGACATTCACCTGACCATGTGGCAGTCGGTAGGCAATGTTTCCAGACTTGGGTTTCAACAGGATCATCCCATTTTGGTCGTCACCTACATGGGACAGTGGTGGCTGCTGGCGCTGCTGGATGTATGCCAGCATGGGGGTCTTGTTCTGCCCAGGCACTGCCACCCCCTGCTCACACTCTGCTTTGTAATGGGAAAGAGGTTTGGTGTTCCCATAGTCCAGCATAGAGCCTTGACTATTCACAGGGTTCTGGTTCAAGCTGTTTTGCTGATGACCCAAAATGTTCACATGATAATTGCCTCCAGCTCTCGGTGAGCTTTTATTTCCCAAATTAGGCATCATGAGTTTCTGATTGTTGAAGTCTGGCTGATAAACTGATGGGCTAGTAGGATTTTCCATGGTATATGGGACAGCCAGTGGACTATGGGAAGTCCCAGACTGTTGCCACGTTGACATCTGATTTGTTTGGTGGACTTGTGAAGCTTGTTGCTGGTTCTGCAACATCTGATCTCTCTTCTGCTTGGCAGCAATCTGCTGAAGTTGATGAGCAGAAGACATTTCTTTGGCACTTCCTGCACACTTCCCAGGTAACAATACAGGCCTCTGGACATTCTGAGAGTGGTTTGATGCCTGCATCATGGGCTGATTAGGATTTTCAGTCATTGACTGACTGGAAGGCTGGAACATAGCCTGAGAACTACCAACCGTTGTAGAAGCGGCACTTACAGGTACAGAAGCAGCACCAATAAATGCTGAACCTGAAGAAGTGGATCTAACCTGGGGAGATCCCAGCTGTTCTTGTTCAAAGGGTGCTGGGGAAAACTCAGTCTTTATGTTAATATCTTGTGGCAATGGAGTCTGTGCAGCTGAATTTGAGGAATCTGCATCTTTTTTGTCTTCAAAGTCGTCATTAAAGAGATCCTTCATGTCCTCATCAGGCACGGATCTATTGAGCTCTTCAATAAGTTCCTTCCATTCTTGCTCATTTAGATTAAGATCAGGCATCAGGTTATTCTGAGATATAGAACCCCCAGCTACAGGATTCATACAGGGAAGCTCATCTACAGGCTCCTGCTTCAGCTCTTTGTTCAAATTCAGAGGAAATGAATCATCAGCATCACCACCTCCATTCATCTGCAGGCTGGAATCTGGAAGACACTTCTTGCTGATGCCATCGAGCCCCATTGGATGTTTCCCATTAAGTTGTAAGGTATCACCAGTACCAGATTTCTTGTCAAGATGATGGAGTGGAGATACAGGGGGCATTCCATTGGAAGAACCACTCACTCCCAGACCATCCTCACGACGCAGTTTCTTGGATACAGAAAACACATCACCATAGCCATTCTGCTGGTCTCCATTCTGAGGGGAAGCAGCACTATCAAGCTTTCTTTTCACAGTCTCATGGAGCTGCTGAAAAAGAAAAGGAGTATTTTAGTTATGTAGTTCTGTGTTACATAGATCTGGATTTTTATTTCTTACCAGAACACTTTCTTGCTCCGAATAAAACATTTCAGAAAAAAAAATATCAAAGATTGCATCTTTGTTTTGGTAACATTTTGATTTACAAGTCAGCACATGAGATGACTTCCTCACTATAATCTCTTAGGGAATTTTTTCAAAAAACATGTACTACCTCAAACAGAGACCCCCTCCTTCAGACAAAACTAAAAGCTGCCATATACTCTAATAATAACAAAAAAGTTGAAAAATGGCTGTGAACTGGTATATGCTACGATCTTTCCTATTCAATATGAGAAAAATATTGAAGAATGTTAAGAATCAAATTTTACATGAGAATAAAAACCTGTATTTTATTTGATCTATGTACACACACAGTATAATTGTTCTATGAGACTGTTCTATAAAAGTCTCACATTTAAATATTTATAAAGCAGTTTCACATTTAAATATTTAGCAAAACCAAGTGATAATAACTTTTAGAGAAGAGCTGTGTGTATAAATTTTGTACACAATCACACTTTTGGCACTGAAGCAAAACCAATTTGTCACTTAGCGACCACTGCTTCACACTTGTGGAAAATGCAATTCAGAGTTCAGCCAGTTCTATCACAGCAGAGCAAGTTCATTCCTTTCTTCCTTTCTCCTGAAGCATTTGCCAGCTGCTCTGACCACCAGAGCCCCAAGCAGCTCCACAGTTGGCCTCTCACAGATGGTGAAGGCACAGATTCTCTTTCTCGTGGTGCCACCTAGAAGCAACCAGCGGCTACAGCAGCAGCTGCACAGCCAGAGCCTGAGCGCCTTTGTTCAACTTCTCCTTCCTGCCAGCATTCTTGCAAATATAAAGTTCTTTCTATTGACCTCAAAAGCATCTGAAAACAGAATTCCTGCACACATCAAACATGACTATAAACCTTTCTTTCCCTCGGGTGCATTCTGTAAAAAAATCTGAGCTTTGCTGGTGCTGGAGTGCTCCACCAACGCAGACAAACCTGCAGGGCAGAGACGCTGCTCCAACAGCGCAGGGAGCTTGAGGAGGGAACTGCCATCGGCTCCCCACCTGGGTGAGACACCCTGGTACATCTCAGCAGGACACAAGACAGGAATCCCCACCAAGAGTCACACATCTGAGGCATGGGTAACAACAGCCCTCTCAGATGGCAGGAAAGCAGCTCATTAAACAAACCTCAAGACAAGTACGGTTCTTTTAATATTACCTGCAGTCTTCACAAGGCAGTCCACTAACCCCTGGGGAAAACTCTCATCCAAGGAAAAATGGGAAACCTCAAGATCTCAGCATTCAAGCAAGAAGCTGGATGTAGGGCCAGCACAAATTATCAGAAGAATTTTACACACCTGCCTGAGCAACAGTATTCTTTGATTTACAGACAGAACGACTGGTTCACAGTTAAATAGTTTCTACTTTTTTTGGTTTTTTGAACTGTTCACAGTGAGCTGATCTCTGGGGGGAAAGAAACCCCAGACCATCTGCTCAATTCCTGCACAGGTAGCAGCTAAAAAACCCCACTATTTGTTTAATGCTTGCAGAGGTAACAGCAAAGTCTTATTTTTATCTGTGAGACAGACTCCAGCTTCCCTAGAGACTGTGATCTTCTAGATGGCACATGGAAATAGCAGCAGTGTAGCAAGATCAGCAGAAGACTGAGTAGGATGAGGAGAGAGGAGGCTGGAATTTGAAATCTCTTAATTTGAACATCAGGTCTTCAGCTTGGAGTAGCACCTCTTTAGTGAATTTTTCAAATACCAACTCGAAAGAATAATGGAAGTTTACTTTTTTGTAAAAAGGCAAAACAACAGAGAGCAAAAAAGCTCTACTCCATCACAACATTTGGCTTTCAGTGTTTCCCATTGTTTACCTCATACTCCCACCGGGAAAACTGAAGCTCAAGGTGGATGAGTAACTTGCCCAAGGTTATATGATGAGTCAAATTACTCAAAGTTTGGGAATGGGTCCTCCTTAATTGTAAATTGTTAGGGAAAAAAACCCACCTCCTGAAAACTTACATCAAAATAGTAATTTTGATTTGTGAGCTTCACTCACTGCAGTCTAGAAAAAGATACAGACCCCTAATATCCAGCACAGGAACTCTCATATCTCTATGGGTATTAACAGTCATAACACTCAGATATCTGATTCTTGGAGACATTTTGACTGTAAGTTGCTCGAGACAAAATCCTCCTTTCACCTAAAACTGTATTCCTTTGGCAAAAAAAGGGAGATTAAGTTCCTCCCCAGTTTGTCTGTGTCTATCCAAATAATCTGATCTGAGGGGGAAAATAACAGGCTGCATGTGAGATACAAGTCAGACTGCAAGCTATCTACATATCAAACTGCTCCAACAGAGTTCTCAAGGCAAGAAAAACCTGTTCTCTTCTGCCAAAACTCAGGAAAAAAAAACCAACCAACACATGGATGAAGTAAAGCATAGTTTGCTACTCACTAAGAAAACCCCTTCAGCTTTAATTTTCTTGTTGGTTACCATCCTGTAAGGCACAGGGTTCCTCCAGTATGCTATCCATGGTTTCCTTAGCAGAATCAATCAATTTTACTTGTAACACTGAGACAATCATTTCCACTGTCACAAGATCAGATACAGAAATGTCTTCTCATTTTCTCAGCCTATTCAATCTTCCAACCAAAGATTAACTTTCTGAGATCATTGCTATCTAGCTATGCCTAAAAATATTACCCCCAAAGCACTTAATCTGAAGTATTTTTACCAATATAGGAACAGTGCAATGTTCACAGGGGATGTGAGTTGCCCTCGGTCCTTTGGCCCAGGACAGGACAGAGAGTTTGTCAAAGAGCCACTTTGGGGCCACAGGCTGCATCTCCTCCACGTCATGTCACCTGAGCTGCATTTTATTCACGTGAGCAGAACACACAGTCCAACGTGCTTATAAACACTTCCTTGGCAGGAGCACACATGCCCAACTGCGCATTCCTCATGCATGGAACACAAGCTGACAAAACCCAGGTGCCATCCATGACAACAAAAGGTATCCAACACAGCTTTGGTCAGGTAACTCACATGCTGACAAGGACACAGGCCTGCAATGCTAGCGATGGATGCGTGCCCAGGCAAATGATAAAGCTTCCAGCAGAAAACAAAGAGCACACAAAGCATTTTGATATATTCAATCTGTGTCTTAAACCCACCAGTTTTACCATAATGATGCTCAGCCCTACTGTGGTCTCACTGCAAGGGCAAATTGACTGACTTCGTAAAAGCTGCCCAAAAACTACTACAGAAGTCCAACAAGAAACCAGAAAAGTAGATTGAATTAAATAGATTGAAAACAATCTATTGCTTGTCTGTTAGCACTGGCAGAGTTCAAAACTTCAGAGGCCAAGGCAGTGGATTCTTACTGCCTTGGTGGGAAGGAGCATGAATCACTGGTCAAAAAAGTGGTGCAAAGTTGTTCTGATTGGTTTTGTTGGGTCTTTTGTTCAGGTTTTTTTGTTTGTTTGTTTGGTGTTGGCTATTTTGGTGTGGACTTAATACCTGAAACCAGATTTAGATAATCATCTGAAACCAATGACATTTCAATGCGTTAGAATTTAACAGGCATGAAAGTTCAGTTTGCATTGTTTGCTTGAAAGCAAGAAACCCTTTACCATTCAGAACCTCAGCTAAACTGAGGACAGTCAGCTAAAGTCCTTTTGCAAAAATCCAGTACTTTGCTATACTTTGAGTCCTGTAACTGAAGATGGTAAACACATATACATATATATAAAAATACAAACTATATGCAGGTTTCATTAAAAAAAAAAAAAAAACACCAAAAAAAAACCACCTTGTGAACATGGCAGAAGAGAAACTTCTTAAAAATTTGATACTCATACTGTGCCTTTCAGGCTCTGCATAATGTTCTTATTTAATTTTTTTAAAGCATCTGTTACAGAGATTTAAATGTTCTTACAGGATTCAGTAGAACTTTATTTTTTTGTATTTTATTTCAAATTAGTTTACCATTCCAATATCAGAAATAAGTCTACAAGGATTTGTCATGATATACCAGCAAGAGAAACATAATGCTGGGATTTTCAAAGAAGAAATGCTATATTAGCCTATAAGCATAATTAAAAACTAGCTCAAATATGGCTCCTAGCATTCTCATCTAGAAGGGGAAACCAAATCAGAATATATCCATTTTTCTGCCATGGAAGTGGCAGTTCTGCAGCACAGATAAGCTCCCATGTACCAGAGTTCACAGTAGGTGTTCTATAGACACTGATTCTCCTCTCCTGCCTCTCCAAGGACAGGAGCAACAAAGATGAGAACTCCTTAAGCTGGAATAACAATGCAAATATCAGACATTGTAGTGTATGAATTCTGGATAGAAAACATAACGTTCTGACTACACACCATAGTAAGGACTCCCTCTTTACTGTGCATCTACCCTCAGCTTCCAGAGTTGCATTCCCAATGTGTTTCTGCATTCCATTGTGCTGTCAGAACCAAACTGCGGGACTCGTTTTAATTTTTACTTTAATTCCAGCAGACTTTTGTATTTGGGTGACTGCCTGCTGGAGTGAAGAAGGGCTGTGGATAGGCATGTCTATAAATATCCCAAGCCTGCATTAGTCACAAGGGGCAGCTTCTGCTACAGGAATTGTTCTGCTGAATCAAAAAAACTCCTGTGCCTTCAGCTGCAATGCCGGATCCTCCACCTCACTTGAACTCAAACAGCAGCAGCAGCAGCTCAGTCACTCCCAGATCCTTACAACTTAGGAAGCATCACTGCATATCTAACTAATCTGGTAAGGGAAATGTTTCAAACATAAAACAATACCTCACAGAGAATTAAAAGGAGACAAAGAAAAACCTGTCTGAGTTGTTGGGCAACAAACTATCAGACTTGTCAGCAAAAACAAACAATGGTGGCAAGACTACACTGCACCATAGCTATATATAAATAATATGTAAATAATTTGCTATTTTTGTGGTAAAAACATAATTTCACAATTTAACATCCCTATACCACAGCTTACACAAAAATGAGGTATTCTGAACTGAGTACCAGTTTGAGCTTTGTTAGTGAAATGTCATTAACACTTATCAGTACACTATGGGCAATCTATTCCCTTTAATTTATTGCTTTAGGTCTTTCAACCAAGAAACACTGCATTGCTCTCCTTGGACTAAAATTTCATTTAAAACTTTACTTGGTGCCTTTGCTTAATTTAGTATTTAACTAACATTAATGTAAAACATCTATCACTCCCAAATAAATGCTGCTCTTCAGCTTTAACACAAAGCATTCTCAAGACAGGCCACTGACTAGACCTTCTGTGCTCATTCCAGAAATACTGTTTGTGGTTTTGTGGCAGTCATAGACAAAGCAAGCTCTCTGCACAACAACTGCTCTCAGGTGGGGAAAAACCCAGTAAGAAACAGAGAGCAGCTCTCCTTCCAAGACACCACATCATAAAACAAGGAGTGGAGATGAAAATTCAGATCTTGCCACTCTCCTCATTCACATGTCAATGAAATGCCTTCTGTTCAGCTCAGCCATAAACTGCCTTATAGTCTATCACAGAAATGTAAGGAAGCCAACCTGTCTCTTGCAGAGAATTTAAACAGCATTATTCAATGAACTTTCATGTATCAGAACCTGGCAGAGAAAAAAATGGAATAGGAGACAAGCTTCATCTCCTCCTAACTTGCCTGTTTCTCAAAAATTAAGATTAACACAGCAAACACGTTATCCAAACATCGAGCATCTTCTACTTTGAACAAAACCTTAATAATATCATATTAAACAACAGAAATGGGAAGCAGATGCCAACATTTGGATTTCTCATCAAATAATGGTCTGGAAATTTTTCAGAAGTAGGAAGCTATAAAGCTTTTCAACATTTTCCTCAAATGAAGGACAGGCCTACATGATGCATAAATAATCCAAGGTATTTCTGTATCAATACTGTATTCTCTCAGTTTCTGTAGCTTAAATTTTACAGCTGCTTAGTAAAAAAACAAGGAAGAGCCTACCCCTTACTTCTGCCTGCAATCAAGAGCCATCCAACTTCAGGATCTAAATCAGAGAAAAGACTAATGGAAGAGAAAATACCTGATTTTGTCCACATGACAAATCATACAAGACACTAAGGAGGAAGTGGTGGTGCCACCCTGTTCCCTGAGACCATTGTGGATTTACAGAAGATGCTCTGCAGCACAGCACCTGGCAGTGCCTACACTGTCCACACTTTGGGCAATGCAGCTTCATGTCATACTACTATAAAACTTCACAAAAGCTTCAACTTTATATGAACTGCTCTCTCCTTCAGGGACAAAAATAAATGCTTCATTAATGGTCAACATAAAGTACTAATTTCCAAGAGCAGATTCATATGCAGCTTCACAGAAAAATCTGGATTGCTACAGCACCAACAGCTGATATAATGCATGTTGCACTGAGCTAGCAGCATTCTTTGGAAAGGAATGTGTTCAGGATGTTTTAAAAGATAATTCTGGTGTTCATCCAAACTTTATTGAACACTGGAAATCAAGCCCATGTCCTTCCCATTCAAAGCACATGCCTGGTGTTGATAATGGCAACATGATGGGTAGAGGTAAAATACCAACCTAGGGACCTTCTGGGCCAGAGGAATTAAACTAGCAGCAGAAGTGTTGTTTTTTTTTCAAGACTTGAATTACTAAGCAAACCAACTTTATACCCCAGTAACGAGGTGATGAATCAGCAGCTGCAATTAAGCTCACAGTCATGGATCCTAGGAAGGAAACAGCAGGCCAACCCGAGGAAGAGTCATTCATACACTAAAACCCTCTTCTGTTGTGTAAATTGGCCACTGGCAGCAGCTTCCTGTACAAGGGCTTCCCCAGATGTGCAGTGCACTTCAGAACCTGCTGCTGTTGAGAGCCCTCATTATAATGGATGCTAATTAGATCAAATCCACATCCAAAGTGATTTAAGAGAAACAACACCAATGAATTAGACATCTTTCTTTTAGAAGATCAATATGAAGTCGTGTGGTGGAAGTTTAGGCAACAGGATTTGACATGCTAAAGAACCCTGAGTGTAATGAAAATACACATTATTAAGGGGTAGAGCCCCATATGCAAAACGCTCAAGAGCCCAGCAGGAAATAAACAGAACCCCCACCAAGTTTTTAGATAATAAAACCTAAGTTTGAGTAATTTTTGTTTTGACACAAGTTTACATTCAAGGTCAGTCTGCTAAACAACAGCTAACTATAAAGTTTTGTAGAGTCAGTGTCAGGAATGCACAAGGTTTCCTCTCTTCCTCAAGCACCCTTCTGTAGCAGCCCTCTGAAGTGCTCTAACTGTGTCACAAGGACCTCAGTCTTCTCAACAGTCAGCAAGTCCTCGAGTCTCATAGGTGTATTAGCAAGGACAGATACAATTCAGTTAAGTAACACTTTCACTTCATCTTGTAAATATTACAAACTGCACCCAGGCAGCCTAGTGCTGGTCACAGTAAAGATGACATTGATAAACCCCGAATTTCAGTATTTTACATTATGTCCTGGACACTCAAGCATACAATAAGCTCTATCATGATTCTATTTTAAACGCAGTAAATGAGGTCCAGGACAGAGAGAAGCATATCCTCCCTCCTTTCTAATTCAATCAAATACACAGAGCACCCTAAAAATATCATTTATTCTATATATTAATCTGGAAATATCTTAGTTTAATCCAGTGTCCCCTTTTAAAGACGCTCAGAGTGGTACTGAATCATTTTCATGCAGGCCACCATTTAAAAATACCTGGGTTTAAGGCAGACAGGTATTAGGACAGGCAGCCTTTAAGAGGTTATCCTACTAACCTACATTACTAACACATTAGCACACAGCAGTATATTTAAAGGGCCCAGAATAAGTTAAGCAACAGCTATCTTGATATACAAACAGGGCTATGTGAATATGTCCCGACAACCAGAAATGCTAGAGAAGCCAGAGAAACATTAAGATTTTGAGCTAAGCCAGTTTCTAATGGGTGGAGTGGGATTCTCATAGTGTTCACACCCACTACAGTGAGTGGCAAACAAGCAGCTGCCTTTCCACTGAAATTCTTTCCAATATGTACCAGAATTAACAGACACATTGTCTTAACACCCCCCACCCCCCAGTAACAAGCGCATCTTTATCAAATGACTCCACAAAACCCTGACACCCCAAATTAAAAACTTAAGCAAGCAAACAAAAATCCAAAGGCACCGCGGTATTAGTGCCCCCCTGACAGTTTCTGCAGGGGCATTTTAGGTGAATTAGCCAGAAATATGATTCACAAAATACTCTGAATGATTTAAGCATCACAGAAATCCTGCCACTATCCCTACCCCACCACGCCGCAGTTTTTACATACTCTTCCAGCATGCAGAGGTGACGAGCGAAAACAAAACAGCCCTTATCGGCTGCGAAGTTGTAACATAGCAGACAGAGTACTCTGCAAAGCAGCCTCAACCCCAGCCCTTAGCACCGCAGGCCACCACACCAACAGCGAGAGCTCGTTTTCCTTCCCCCATCCAGCTCCAGACGAGAGGTCCCGGTGCCAGCCGGGCACGGCCGCCGGTCCCTTCCCGGCCCCAGCACCCGGCCCCGGGCGGCGCTTACCGCGATCAGGGCGCTGCTGCGGCCGTGCTGCTGCTCTCCGCTCGCCGTCTCGCCGTCCAGCCCGTTGGCTCCGCTCCTCTCGGCGCTCCCCGCGGCGGCGGCGGGCGGAGGGGGCGCGGGCGGCGGCGGCGCCGGGGGCGGCTGCCGGTGTTTGCCGGCCCGCTTGGCCTTGGCCTGCAGGCAGCGCTGGTGCAGGGCGAAGGTTTGCTGGCGCTCCAGCTCCAGGCGCTCCGGGGACACGGCCTGGTAGCGGGACTCGCAGGCGCTGTGGTGCCGCCGGCAGAGCTCGATGCGCCGGCGGAGCCGCTCCATCACCGCGCTGTGCCGCGGCACCACGAACTCCGCCATGGGGCAGGGGGGCAGCACCATGGGCCGGGCGGCGAAGGGGCGGCCGCCGCCGCTCACCGGCTGCTCGCTCCGGCGCCCGCCATGGCGGGGCCTCCGCCGCCCCTCCCGCCGGCCTTACCTGCGCTCCCCGCCGGGATCACCCCGGGTCTTCACCCCGCCCGGCCCGGCGCCCGCTCCTCTCCCCCCCGCCCCACTTCCTCCTTCTGCCCCAAGCCCGGCGCCGCTCCGCTGCCCCGCTCTCCCTCAGCCCTGCCCGCCCCGCGGGGCCCGGCGGAGCCTGCCGCGCTCCCCCCGCCGCCGCCCTCAGGCGCGGGCCGGCCCGGACCCCCGGCCCCCCATTGTTGTCCGCGCCGCCGCCATCTTGAAATTGTTTTTCCCCTCCAGAGCCGAGTTGAGAATAAATGGGCGGAGCTTCCTGGGTGGGGGGTACGTCACGGCGCGCGGCGCGTCACGAGCCGTGACCGACGCCCCTCGCAGCCAATAGGCGGGCGCGGAGGCGCGAATTAAGCAGCGGAGGCGAGCTGGAGGCGGCGCTCGGTGCGGTTTAAAGGAACAGGTAGGGAGGGGCGGGGCGACCTCGGCCCAGCCAACCAGGGAAGCCGGTAGGCGGGGCTGCGGGTGATTGACAGGGAGGGGCGGGGAGCCCCGGGCGCTGGAGCGGAGCCCGGCCCGGTTCGGCCCCGCATCCCAGGCACCGCTCTGCCCCTGCACAACTGCGAGCTTACCTGGCTCGGGCAGCAATAAACTGCAAGAGAGCTTTACTAATTAGACAAAGAAAGCCAAAAAGATTTAAGTCTCTTTATTGATTAGTTTTTACATTTTTTTTTTCAAGTTGCTTCTACAAGTACCTGTTTGAAATGGACATGAAATCACAGTAATTGTGTCCAGCAACACTAAAAAAAAAAAACCAAAACAAAAACCCAGTCAACCAAAAACCCCTTTTACAAACCGTGAGGCAAGAGGGGTATTAACCATCAGTTTGGGATGAGCAGAGCAGTCACAAGCCCCATGCCTGTACCCACAGCCTCGGTGGAGGAGTTGAGTTTGTGAGGGAGGAGTAAAGAAAGAGCAAGAGAAAACCATGGACATGTACAAGTAGTCAGTACTTGCAAGAAACCCTCCTCAGGCTCAGGAGTCAATCTCAAAAACAGACATTTGTAACGCATTGGAGGTCCCAGCCTCAAGCTGTGACAATTCAGTACTGAGCAGAGGCAGCGAGGGTAGATCACATCCAGGGATGCTGCAGGAAGGGGTTAGTGGGTTAGATGCACCCTGACCTATCAACTGCCCTTGCCAACCACTGGCTCCAGGAGCAAAGCTGCTCTCTGCACTTCTGCCTTGCGTATCAGATCCCACGGGTTTTGTTTTGATTCACCCTGTCAGCCTTACACCTCCCCCGCCATTGTCAGACACAGCACACCAAGCTCAGCATCCTTTTCAAGAGCTGCCACCCTTGGCTGCACAGACACAAAAGGCCCAAATACACCTTTAAGGATCTGTAACAGTTCCAAACACAGTTCACAGGTTACAGCCAGGTGGAGCTTCACTACTCTAAAAAACACAGCTATGCTTTATGCACTCAGGATAAGCAGGTAGCTATATTTTTTTTCCTCCAAGACTTCAAAAATAAGAGCAATTCTAAGGTCAAACTGAGGCACCCAAGCCAAAAAGCAGGATAAAAAGTAACTTGAGTTGTCTATCCATTTTGGAAAGTCTTCATTTATTGTAGTGATTATTTAAAGCATACACTATGGTATCAAAAAAAGCCATAACATGCAGACAGGAGACTTTTTTTCAGGAGATTTAGCAGAAGCAAATGTAGATTTACAATTAGCTTTAATATAATGCTATTTAAAAGCTGATAGCAGATCTCAAGTTCACTTTTGATGCTTTGAAAGAACATGTATGCACAGGGATTGTTTGGGAGTTTAAGGCAATTTGCATATTAAGATAAAAAAAACATTAGATTAATTTATTTTTATGTTGTGCTCAAAACATTAGCTGAATTGAAACCATTTACACATACTTCATCTCAAAGGACTGAGAGTCATAAATAGCAGCTGCTCCTTGATAAAAATACAGTCCTGAGAACAAGCCAATAGCAATGCTTAAGCTATGACATCTTCCATGTCAGAGTATAAGCTATTTTTTGCAATAAGGAGCAGTATTGACCAGGTGTTTAACAGGCAAAGGCATTCTAAACATGCAATAGCTCTCAACAGAAGTCTGAAATTACTTCCAGTATCTTGCTTACAATAGTTTATTTGTACACTGCAGAGAGATCAAGAAATCCTGCTATGCATTTGTGATCACTAATATTTCAAACACAACAACCAAGGGATACAACATAAGGACAGGCAGCAAAAGGTGTTTTACAAAAAAAAAAAAAAACCCAAAAAACCAAACCCAAAACAAGAGTCTTTTAGTAATTGATTAGATTGCTTGCAAGGTAATTGGAACACTCTTCCCCCCCACAACCCCCAGGAATTATTCCACATATTATACCTATCATATGACCAAACAACACTGGAGTGTTTAAATTCAGTGCAAGAAGAATAATTTCAGGATATTTAATTTCATTCTAAACAAAGGCAGAAGTTTATCTATATAGACATCCAAACGCCAACATATTTGGTACAGTGTAATGAAGTACATCCATCTCACCCTCAGAGGTAATGCTCTTGTAGTGCTCACCTGCATTCCACAAAAAAAAAGTGTTTGAAACAGTGTAGTATGGTAGACTTGACACTTAAAAAAAATTTATTCAGCTGGAATTGGAATTTCCTAACATTCACAATATAATTTAGAATGCATTTGTTACATGAAGAGCAGATAAAAGGACTTAAAACAGTTTCACATACCAGTTAAGAGATTCCACATGCTCCTTCCCCACCTACAATACTGACATCTTGGTTGTGTTTTTTTGTTTCCTGAACAAATACTCAGTTCGACTTGTCTACATGCCTACCTCCCCCATTTCTACAGCAGACATACAGTGACAACAGTGAGAGGATATGGAACACTGTCTAATTCAGTGTTTGGACCCTGGAAAGGAGTAGGCCTAGCTATGAAATCGAGTTTGACAGTGAGCTGAACATGAGGTGCTTCAGCAACTGAGGCAAAGCTGCTCTCAGGAAGAGCTATATCGTCACAGAGAGGAAAACATTGGTGGCTGAACAGAGGGCAAAGGGGGAAGTAGCCTAACCACACCTCTCCAGCAACCCTCAGCTTTACAAAAACAGTTCAAGAACAAATAAAATTGGTTGTCTGCAAGCTCTGCAGGATTAAATGTCACATTAAGATGACCCACTCCAAATCCTAGATCGCTTGTCAACATTTAACAGGGCTTTAGCCATGCACAGTATGCATATATGCTATAGACTCCCTAACCCCTTCCACCCCTTCTTCCTCTTTCCCCTCCCCCCAAAAGAATGAAGTTGATTGGTTAGAATTTCACTACTGGTTTCCCCATACATCCCCCTCAGCCGTCTTTTCTTCTGAGGGCAGAGGTGTTGTCAAACACATTGACAACTTTCCTTCAAACAATTATCAAATTTTAAGGGGTATAAAGACATTGGTGCATTTAGGAATTTACATATTTGTAAAAAAAACCTAGTTATAAAACTGCATTTTTATCACCTAGCACTTTCAAGATTCATTGTTATATTTCACTAATTAATATATTAAATTAAGCCAAGGTTTGAGTCCGGAAAATTCTACCAATCTACTTAAGAACAGAAAAGAATATTTAAAACCAAAAATGAAAAGGTTAGTTATGTTACATTCCAAAATCCACAGCCCATTATATTAAATGCTTTCTTTCTACAGGAATGATGCTCTTTAGAACAGATGATTGCAAATATTTTACGGCTAGACACTCCATTACATTGGATAGTGTGACTGGAACCTGTGGATGGTGAAATCTTGAGGTTTGTCCAAGTTTCAATGTAAGGTGTCCAAGGTCCTCTCCCAGAACCATGTTTGAAAACAACAACAAAAAAAAAGAAATCACAGATCAAGTTCTTATGACTTTTCTCAATCTTTCCTTGGCTTTCTGTTTCTGGGTGATCTATTCATAGTTTCCTCCTCCTGCAAGAAAGTAATTTGTGTAAACATCAATAAAATATAACAAAACCTAAATATATCCTTAATAACCATTTTGAGAAAATCTATGAAGAATCTGCTTTCACTTCTATATTAGAATTTAGTTTTTGAAAGGAACTACTGCTGAAAGTACTTCGTGGCAAACAGGCAAATTCTTTGGTTTCACAGTGGATGTACACTATTTGTTGGGAGTGCTTAACAGTTTCTGCTGCTGGGAGAATCCTTTAACTTCAAGCAACACTCCACCCATTTTTGAGTCAGCCATTGTGTCAGTGTGGAGCACTTAAGGTCACATCCTGACTGCACTTGAAGCTGAATAAGCCTTTTGCCTCAAGAAGATGCCTTCTAACAGTCCCACTCCCCCCTCTCAAGGCAGGCTCTACAGCAGTGCTTTTAGCAGGGTGCACAAGTCTGCTCAAGTCAGCCACAGCTATTCCTAGTCTTCAGGCTGATTAAGTTTTCCAATGCTCTGAACTGGGAGGGAAGGTCGTGACATGAGCCAGGTTAACTTTTAACACTGTAGTAAGGCCAGTTCTACACAACACATGAAAGAAAATGCACAAGCTTCCTTCAAAGATTAAGCACTCTTACCTCTGATGCAGGTTTCCTGTCTTCTTCCTCTTCCTCTTCTTCCTCCTCTTGACTAGCACTTCCTAGATCAGCATCACTTTTCTGCTTCTCTTCAAGGGAAAATAAAGGAAAAAAAAATCAAAATCATTCTCCTTCCTGACTTATCTTCAGTTCACCATTGGCTTTTTTCCATATCTGCTAATCCTGCCGGTTTATTCTATCAGGGAGAACATCATTCAAGATCATCTAGTTTACCTACCAAGCTTTTCCTCATTTGCGTCCTCCTCTTCCTCCTCGTCATCTTTTTCCCCTTTATCTTTTTCTTCTTCTTTCTCATCATCCACCACATCAGCCTGAGGAGCATCAGTCTTCTTGTACTCTGCAGCACTTGGCTGTTTCTGAAAGGCAATGACAAACCCAGGCAATTATTTGTGACATTCAGGCACATTTTACTGAACCTCCTTTTAAACATGAGACTAATTATCAGAGGAAATGCATTACCTTCCCAGAACAGCAGAAAAGGACAACAAGGAACACTGGCAAAGCCACAGTGAGGATGTAGACTACCCAAAGCCAGGGACGCTCTTCAGCAGCTGCCATCATCTGGCCCACAACACCCGGCTGTAAGACCAAAAGAACTGTCAAATTACACCCCATGCAGCAAGTTTAGCAGCCAAGTTTAAGCTACAGGATTTTCAAATAGGCTTTTTGCAACTTTAAACATTGTATTTCAAACCTCAAAAAAATTAAAGCTAATCTGCACAGCTACTTTTCCCATAGCTTACAAACTAAGAATTAGGCTAAACAGCCCAAATATCAGAGCAAAAACTTAAGAGAGCAGTGAGTACTTTTAGTTAACTATATTAACATACTGTAATCATGAACTGAGGCTCCGACCTGGTTTAGCAAAACCCTCAGCCTTGGCACGTACAGGTATATACTGACAAAGGCTGTGAGAGAGGACAGCAGAGATGCTTCTACTGTTCCACTCAGCAGCACACAATTAAACCTTCCTCTCTCACCTCTGCAGCACCATCAGCTGCCTTCTTCAGTCCCCATCCATCACTGGCCCAATCATCAGACACAGCTCTATCACTACAGATGATAAAGTTGTCAAAAAAGATGTCAGATGTCATGGACCATAACTCAAGCCCCACAGCACTGACAGGAGTCATCTTGAAAGGTTCCAAGTCTTCAAAAAAATCTGGGTTTGGGATCTTTCTAGGTTTCCATATACCCTAGGAAAGACAAAAGACATGTAGCCTCATCTACTAGAAGACAGATTTTAGTTTTCAGCCCATTATGAATGGAGAGATATAACAATCCATTGCACTTAATTACAACATCTACAGGTGCAACTCATCAGTCTTTGGGAATCAATACAATGAAGTGATGCCTGGTAAGAAAGCACTTTAAATCCATCCACTTGAAACACAGTACAATCACGACAGCACTTGAATTTTTAATTACATCTGCTGAATCTAAATCATTCTGCTTTTTGTAGGAGAGATGCTGCATTGGCTGCCAGCTTAAGCAATGAAAACACCAACCTGATAGTTCACATTATCAATCATAGGAGGCTTCCATTTGCCTTTGTAGTTTGGATTGTCAATCATCGGGCGTTGCCAGGTACCACAGCCAGGAGCTGACTCACATTTAGGATTTGCAATCTGAGGTGCCTCCCATTCACCATCCATATCTTCATCCCTGAAAAGGTAAATTCAGTTTTGAAGTCCACCCCTTGCCTCCATACAGAATAAGGCTCAGACAATGTCCGATTTCTGGGAAAACCAAAATTCCTACCATTAAATGGAGATATTGAAACTTTGTATAGCATAGGTCTGTAGATAAATATACTGCAGAAGGAACAAGGATTTCAAAGACTAACTGGGAAGCACAGAAGATCAACAAAATCCAGTCTCTGAGCACAGCTTCCCCCACTGCCCCTTCCAAGCAGCTTTTGTTTCAAGGTGAACATCCCTGCCCTGTTCTGCTTACAGTCACAGAGGAGTTGAAAAATACAGAGGTGAATGCAGGACATGAGTCCTCAGACCACTGCCTTCTACTTTTGAAGAAAAACAGCCTGAACAGCAACTTTGTCAGCAAGCAACAATGAACTGCAAACATCAGTACCAAAGTTATGAAATATTTGCTCCCATTTGGCAGCAAACTTACCAGTCTTCAGGTTTCTCAGCATCAGGGTCTGCTACATATTCTGGCTCATCATCCAGCCAGCCCTCTGGTTTCACAGCGTTCTCATCTGCGATCTTTGCAGGAGCATCCTCATCCCTTGAGGGCAGAGCATTATGTGTTAACACACACAACATGTAAGAGTTCTTAAGCCCAAGGCATGATTCTATGGACTCTGAACAAACCCACTGCTCTAGACAGCCAGCCACCTTCCCTTCTACCAGGGTCACCCCATGATTTCAGAAAAGAATTGCCCTGCAATCCTAACACATGTGCCTCATGGCATATCAAGGTGCCAACTGCAAAATACTACTACTGATATTTTCAAACCAGTATAGAAGGGGCATATTACAGCAAATGCCATTTCTTAGCAGCAGCTGCAAAAACACATTTGTGCTTGAAATTGAGTCTACGATTTACAAAGCACAGGTAGAAAGCCAGAAAGGCATGATCAGTTTCTGATTTAGGGAGTCAGGCTTTTCAGTTACCTTATCTATACATTACACAACTACAAAGATCCTTCAGTTATACCTTCTGCAGCTCATCTTTTGATCTCATCAAGGATGAAAGCAATAGGTAGAATAGATACTTCTGTAAAATCTTTGTGGCAAACACAGGAACAGGAGCTCTCAACAGAAATTCACAGAGGATGTGGAACCTCTCTGCCTTTGCCTACTAAAATGCTGCTAAGATGCCTAAACTGACAGTGTTTTGATTACAAGGGTGAGACTCAAAACCTTCCTTAAGACATGTGAGAAAGATTTTGATCAGGACTAAATTATCAGGCTAAAGATTCCCTCAATTCCACCCATGCAACACCTTACCAGTCATCTGGCTTAACAGCATCTGGGTCTGGGATTTTTGGTCTCTCATCCCAGTCCTCAGGCTTCTGGTCATTTGGGTCCTCAATCTCTCGGGGTGGATTCACAGGAGGAGACATATCATTTAGCAAATTCCCACTGTTGACAACTGTTTGATCTACCAGTATCTCAAAACTATTATCAGGATTCAAGACTGTAAAGAAAAAAGTTGATGTAGTCATTGCATGTACAATACAAAGCATAAGTCATAAAGCATCAATCATCCCCACTGTACAACCCAAGCTACCACCTACCCATCAACTGCTTTAAAGAACTGCTAAGAACCTTTCTCCTTACACCAAAGTGCAACTAGTTATGATGCAGCACATTTCACCCTGTGAGAAGGCAGGCTCCTGGCAGAAGTCCTACATGTGTTAAAAGCAGAGATTTGTAGAGTGATTTAGCAGTTACCACAACGAGTTGACTTTGGCACAGTAAGTATTGCTTTAGTAGTAAGAATGTATATTCTCATATTCTACTCCAGACTAAGACTTCCTACTAGTGACTAACAGCATTTTAATCTCACTTCTTTATCTACTGCTGTCTCTGCAGTAGGAAAAGCTAGAGACACTCCTAAGTACTTCCTGAAAGATTTTGATCATAGCTAATATACCAGACACTATTGCAAGAACTTCTGAGTTTGTCTGCTACATGAAAGCAGAAAAAAAAACCAAAACCAAACCAAACCATGATGCCTCTATATCTAAAGCTTAGTGTACCCCATGTTACCCAGAGACAGCATTCAGGCAGTTTATATATGCTGATAATTATTTCAAATATACTTAGTTCAAG
The DNA here is from genome assembly GCA_017589585.1 of Phylloscopus whistleri. Classification (NCBI taxonomy): domain Eukaryota; kingdom Metazoa; phylum Chordata; class Aves; order Passeriformes; family Phylloscopidae; genus Phylloscopus; species Phylloscopus whistleri. The sequence continues at coordinate 2,796,532 of JADMLD010001555.1, read as the reverse complement.
CTACTTGCAACTGCCCTGAAATTCAGTTCTCCTTTAAATAAGGACTAAGTTCAAGTCGCATGACCTTTCTTACATGAATCAAGACTTCCTGGAAGGATGAAATAAGCCTTTGCATAGACAATCAGTTTTTGCACTTGAAGCTTTCAAGTGGTTTTCAGTTTTATTGCATTGGCACAAATATTCATCTGTTCATATGGCTCACTTTATGAGCTTTTGGTACAGAAAATGTGGTAATTATTAATATGCATAGTTAGCAGTCACCATACCTAGAGTATAAAGATGAGTCTTCTTATCAGTGAAGTAAGTCTTCAGATCTGCATCTGGACGCTTTGCATGCTTCTCCTCGTATTTGCCAGTCTTTGGGTTTTTGTGCCGGAAGATGAAGTGCAATTTATAGTCCTCTCCACATTTGTCAGGGCCAAACATTATTGTATATGGAGTTTTGTCATGGAACTGATCCTTTAAAAACAATGCAATACTCCACTTCATTATTTTGAAATACAACTTCAGTCGTTGTCTGGCATAAGAATTCCCAATACACTTAAAACTATTCTGCAACTTGGATACCAAGCCCATGAAGTCCCCACACTAAAGCTTATGTGCCTCATATAAGCCTCCAGAAAAAAAAAGTGCTGAGAACTATCCCAGCTATTTCATTTTGTACCTTTGGGTTCTACTTTCCACATGGAAAACATCAGTTATTCAAGTGTTACCTGAAAGATTAGTGTGACACCCACAATGTTTAAGTGTATCTCTACATTACAACAAAGTATTTTAAAAGCTATCAATTAGAAGTATCAGCTATTGGCAATAATGAAAGACTAGCAAGGCCACCCAGTTTCTTTCACACAGAGTGACAAGCAGCACTAAAAGTGAAGTCAAGCTGCATTTAGTCTACACTTATAAACTGGGGTACTGCCTCAATCTAAGTTCTAACTGGATATAATCACCATTGAACTCCCCAAGTCTATTTGTTCTTGTTAATGTTACCTGAAAATTCAATGCACATATGAAACTGATTAGGCAGCCAAGTTGTGTTCTTGGTGTTTGTGGTTGTTCTGGAGATTTTAATACTCTGGAAATTGTATTAATAATACAACTGCAATGAGACTGCAGCAGGAAAGGAGAAGGACGGATAACAAGTCATAAAGGGTAGGCCCTATAAGGTCAGGGAAAATGGCTAAAAAAACCTCCAGACAAGATACTAAAGATACCTGTAGGCTGCAACGTTACCCAGCAGTTCAACTTCATCTGGACAGGCTAAACCACTTCAATGAGAGAACAAAACGCAGTTCCTAGGCCTTAGGAGCTGGCCACTCTCCTAAGCACCTTCTGTTTTTTTCTAGAACCCAGGAAAATCTCAAGTACTGCAGAGTTTGGCAAAGGTCTACAACTGCTCAGCTATTAGAGAACTTCAGTTTCCACTCAAGGGGCCGTCACATTTCAGTACTTATCCTCTCCAACTGAAAGCACTGGGAAAATGCTGAGTGCAAAGTACTTGGGCAATCAGGCCCCACTGCCTTCACTAAAAGGGTTTCTTCAGAAAGAAGCCAAGTGAAAAAAACTTCAAGTTGTTTCACAGCTAATACCCAAAACCAGTAGCATTACTCACCAGGTTCAAATCAGGGGTTTTTGAAAGCAATTTCACATAGGCTCCACCACACTCTATTCCGTTTTGGAAGTTTACTTCATACCTAATTTTAGTTTTGGATAAAAAAAGGGGAGAGCACATGTTATACATGAAGAAAATTTATTTTTGTAATACACTATTACAAATTTTTCAGTACAAATTAACAGTAACACTCTTTTGTTGTTGTTTGCTTTAATCACTTAGCCAGTAAACATTAAAGATACATTATAGATATATAAAGATATAAGGACTAAGAAAATATTCACGAGAGCCTGAGAAACAGTTAAAAATTTGAAGATTTAGAAGAATTAACCTGACAGAAAAGATTAAAGAAATTGAGTGCTGGCCTAGAAGATAATGACCTGCAAGTAGAGAGGAGGAAGAAAAAGCTTTCCAGTATATCACTCTTCAACAGGGTTTGAGGCAAACCAATTATTTTCCCCACAACTACTACAGCAGACAGACAAGCCAATTTGCAAGACTACGAAGCAAAAACAATTGGATTTTAGGAGAAGCCCCTTTAGGGTTATAAGCATATAAGAGTATATTTAGGGAGGCCAAGAAGCCTGAAAAAGGCAAAACATCTCTGTCAGGAATAAGCTAAGTATGCTTGATCCTCTCACAATGCCAGCAGCTGGAGTGGATGACCACTGGGCTTTATTTTTAGCCTTCTATTTTTTGAGCCAAAACTAAACAGTGCAAAGCAAAGTGACCAATTCATTATCTTGTGCAAATACAAATTAATTTACTCTTTGTTTAAAATTTATAATGTCACTAATAACGTACAATTCAACTGTTCTCACAGAATTATGCTTTTTCCCCGACTCGCTTGTCTAACACACATGTGAGTAGATTCTTGTAAAACAGTTATGACTAGAGCTATGTAAGGTGTTCATCTTCCATGGCAAATGAACTAAGGAAGGAGGAAACAAATGCATCTTTACCCCTTTTTTCCACTTCCCCTCAGAAATAGGGGGCAGTTTACTGTGTAAGAAAATGCACTGACCTACTTACAACCAGCGTCCATTCAGAAGGACAAAAACTTCCACAACTAGATGTACAAAAGTCAGTTGCCTGACCTTGTTACTACAATTAAATCAAGTGAACTGGAGCCACAAGACAAGTTACCAAGTCTAGTTTGCAGAGACTTTCTCCTTTTCCAGGCTTCAGAAGGACCCATGCTGTTACTAACCCACCACTTTGGGAATCTGGGTTACTATTTTACTCTTACTCAAAACCGTATAAAAATATGTTACAGCATCTTGTATCATCTGACCCCCAGCCATCAAAAGCTCAGTTATGGAATTAACCTCAGCTTGCTATCATGTCACCCTGGAATCAACAGAACATCAAATTATTCTTTACTTACTGTATAATAAGGGGTTTGGTATCAAATACAAATGGCTTGTAAAGTTTGGATGAAATTGCATGATGCTTGGCTCGGGTTACCATTACAAGCCCTTTGTCTCCTGGAAGCTTTGTTTCCTTCATCTCTTGGACTTCCCATTTACCTGGGGAAGGAATTGACCAAATGTTCATTTATTTTAAAATCTCCAAGCAGATATTTTGTTTAAATCAGAACTACTTCTTATATTGTTAGCCAGGTATATAAACATCCCTCCCATTTTCTTCAGCAAACATAATTTTAGCTGAGAAACAGAAAAGAAAGACTTGAAGCTCTTTTTCATACATGACAAACAACATCAGAAACATGTATCATCCAAAACCTGGGTTGGACTCACCATCATATTTGGCAATCTCATCATCTGTATCATCTTTCTTGGCTCTGGAAAGGATCCATCTAGAAGACAGACATCCAATGGTTGGAAAACTATATTTCCCCCCACAACACACACACTAAAAATCCTGCCCTTAAGATAAGGCAGCTCTTGCTGTCTCATGACTACAACCCTGTATCTTGTTCCCCTGAGGAGTTCTGTTCCCAAGCCCACAAACTTTTCTGTGTTTGCCACTTCCCACCCCAAGGTAGGACTATGCCCTCATGACCAAGTACCTCACTTTTGTAAAAAAACCCAAGTAGCACCTTAACATCCTCACATCACCTGAGGAAAGTAAAAAAGCCACATGTAATGGCCTTACCTCCCCTTTATTACTAGAATTTAAGGAAATACTGATTTAACTCTGCATTTGAACAGCTAGTCTCAAGAAGTCATTACTGTAATCCCAACTGAACAGTGGCCCTTTGACTCAGTTTTGAATAACACGACTTCTGCAGAGAGGGTTTTCATTGCCTGTCACCGAGATTTTACATTATTTGTTGTACCAAATCATCCTTCAGATTATACTCACCCATCCAGAGTTCCTTTATCAAAAGATTCTGCAAAATACACCTCACCAGTTGGGACAGGGGCCCTGTAAGCAACCTATTGGAGAAGGGGAGCATTTATGCACCTTTCAAGACACATTCTTCATTCTACAGAAATACAAGCATGTAAAGCTCACACTCCCTCCTACACCCAAACACAGCTCACCTGGACATTCTTGAAGTATAAACACAGAAATTATGTAAATATTGGTGCTTGTGCCAAGTTGTTGTGCTCGTCTGCAACTAAAACTCAAGTATATATCTAGCTGGAAATTTTAGCATTAACTCCTGATACATCACAGGTTTGATCTAACTCACATCAAGGTTAGATCTAAGTCTTCTGGAAGAACATGGGGGACATGAAAACAGGAACAAAGCAGCCAACCTTAATTCCAAGCCTTACTCCCAGATAACATCTTTAATAATATTACAACATATTGAAGGTTAAGAAAGTAAAGACAATTCGGATCAGACACACATTAACCAAAACACAAGCAGTAATTCAATTGTTAAAAGAAGTTGTATGCCAAACCTTTGGAGCTGGAGGAGGACTGCTTGTTTCAGACTTTGACTCCTCTACCTCCTCAATACCATCATCCAAGTCATCCTCAATATCAACGACATCATCAGCATCATTGTCTTCATCCATATCATGTGCCTGGACAGCAAGGATCCCAAGGGCTAGCAGGGTCACACACAGTAGCCATTTCAGCTCCATGTTCTGAATAAATAAGACAAAGCAAAGCAGTCAAGCCAGCACTGCACACAGAACAACATGCTGCCTCTCGGTACAAATCCGAGCATCCAAGGCAACAGGTGAAGTGCAAACTTCTCTCTCCAGCCCTGTTATTTACTGCATCTGCCTGAGACAGCTCTAAAAGCTGGGTAGGAACACAACATAAAGCTAAGTATTTAATACCAAACAGATATTAACTGAGTGGAGAACCACATGTGCACGTTCTGCAGATCATGCTGCAGAAGTGTCATAATTTTGCTCTTACACTGCCACAGCTCACAAGCAGGACAGCAGACATTACACCACAACACATGTGGCTGTAAAAGCCTAAAAAGAAAGTCTATTTCGTGCTTATGAAGGACTTTAAATACACCATGCAGGAACTCAAGCTTCCATCCAGTCCAGAAACTGAACTAAAATTTTCTATTTTATTCAAAAATAGTAATTTTTGCCAAGTAAGCAATTCTCCTCTCCTGTTTGATGTATTTTTTGTCCTTTCAAATGCAGAGCTCTGGTGTTTTCAATCACCAAACCCCTTCCCCAGGTTTTATTGTGGAATTACTGCCAACAGTCATTGTAACTACTGGCAGATGACTATAAGCAGTTGAAGCTCCTGGAAACTACCACTCGATTCAATTCCCTTCTTTCAATCTCTAATTTAACAAGATGACCAAAGAAAGAGTAGCTGTTAACTGTTGAAGCCTTACAGGATTAAAATATCACACTTAAACTAATTCATAAGGTACCCAGCACATTGTCACATCTAAAACACAATAGCCATTGGCAAGCTGTAGCTTAAAATATCTTGTAAGTAAGATGGGTTGCAATTTAACTCTCCTCCTAGAAAAATTACAAGATCACTCTATCTTTGGGTTTATACAGAAGAAAACACTCCCAGAACGCTGCTCAGTTTTCTCTGCCCAAAACCCTCACAACAACCTGCACCTTGCTCATCTTTCCTCCTTTGAATCCCACTCCAAATTTTCCTTCCAAAACCAGAGGCGTAACTGAGACTGAATTTCTTTTGAAAACACGTATAAAACCAAACACCCCCTCCTCCTTCCCTGACACTCCTACCTCACACTGTAACCCTGCAGACTTTCAAACATAACCCAAGCAGAGTTAACAGTGCCTGTAGGGGCTTAAGATCATGCTAGAAAACAAACTTTCAACTTTCCAAAGCACGTTTAGGCAACTAAAAGAGTTTACATTCTCAAAGGCTTATCAGCTCTATCCAATATTCCAAAACTACGCCGCATACTAGATCTACCATTCTTAGATTATTCTTTAACTTACTTCCAATGACAGAGAGGATTTTAAACTTTATAACTGTAGTTTTATAACTACAACAAAATTGTATTTTAAAGACTTGAGCTGAGGTCATGTCCAGTTTGTCACTACAGCAACATGCAATTGCAGCCAGTTTTACAACAATAGTGATTGTTGGCCTTGAGGATTATGGTCCAAATGCATGTGCACAGACCTCCCCACTCAGTTCAGGGAACTGCACCCAAACACCTCTGAGCCAAAAGGACAACCATTCCAGAAGGAATAGCTGACAAAAACTTTCAAGGGCTCTTATATATGAGCAAAGCTTGTTTGCTTAATGCACGGTGTACAGCCAAAACTGAAAACAGTTTCAGACCTCAAAACAGCTCACAGCTCTCAATATTAGTGTGACAGCCAGAACACAAAACCAAGGACTGAAAACAGTCACGTAGACATCAATACCCTTGGAGCTGCAAATTCTTCTTGCACAGATAACGTGTTCTTTGAATAAACTCATACCCACCAGCATAAAAGAAGCAGTACAGAAACAAGAGCCTGAAACTTCATCTGAAAAAATGATCTTTAGAGCTCTGGATGTGCCCTGTGCGACTAAAGCAACCATGGATGAGACAGCACAAACACACCTTTCCATGGAAAGAGCTTAGTTTTGTCTTACCGTACCAATGGGGCCTTACTAAGTATTTTTAAAATGGAGGCAAATTCAGGAAGATAATACAGTTTTACAGCTGCTTTCAAATTATACTATGCAGATAGAATGAGCATGTCATGATTTGATTTGGAAAGTGATACAACAAAGCTAATCCTAAAAATATACCAAGGTTACAAATGAGCCAATTCTCTCCTTTCCTAAAAGGAAGGAGTTTCTGCACCCCTCCTCCCAACCTTGTGCAAAGGGTATTAATGGTTTAGCATGCAAGTAATCCTTTAAGTAATCTCACCAGTAGCCAACCAGCATGAAAGTTTCGGTGCAAGAATTAAATCATCCCCCACAACTTTCCTGCCAATACTGACTCCATATGTAATAATTACCTACTTCACAATCCCACCTCAGCTACAACTCTTTGAAAATATTTGTCAGCAGCAAATGGACTTTGGTAAATGCTCACACCCAAGTGGCAAAGGTGTGGGGCCTTAGAAATTCTTCTGTCAAAGCATCTTAGTGAAAGCAGACAGTTCTGCCAGGGACCACACAGCAGGGGCAGAAGTCTGCTGCTGCTGCACATTTGTGCTCCTGACACAGTCACAGGTATCTACCCTGCTACACTTAGCATTTAATGCTCTGTCTGAATTTCAGGCCTTGCTGAACCTCATTTCAAGGGAGAAGTATTTTATGGCCAAGTTCCCAAGCAAGCTTCGTGCCCACCCCCCAAAAAAAACAATGCTAAAAAAGCCTGAAGAGAAGCTAATCCAGTTTCATGTCCTTACCTCTTTACAGTCATTGGCAAGCAGTTGTCACAAGTTTATATCCCTGCAGAAAACTGCTTAGGACACTTCCTACATATTAAATCAGTCCCAAATTCAACATAAGCTACCATTCATACATCTTGAGTAAAGGCTGCTAGCTGCCTCTTCTGCAACTGCTAGTTATCATGCCAAACTCCTTATTCTGTTTAACCTGAAACAATATAAAAAGCTGACTAAATTATAGAAAAAATGCACTATGTTCTCAGAAGAGCAATTTAAGTGAAGCACACATTTTCGATATTTAAAAAGCTACTTCTATCCATAATGGATGTACTGCTACAGGAAAAAATTTCAAATTCACTTTACACAATCCTTAGGGACACAACATAAACACAATTATGCCCTAGTAAATTAGGTTATTCCTAAATAGAAGAGGAGGAGAGGGAGAGAGAGAGAGATGCAACTCAGATTTTATACAAAATAGGCATAAATCAAATTTTCAGTGGAACTTTAAGTTGCTGGCAACTACAGGTGTTCAATTAGTCACCTCAAAAGTAGTCTAACCTTCAGACACTCTCACCTACTCTATTATGATCAGACTTCTCCCTTAAACAACTGTCCAATTTCCAAGCAATTACCATCCTTAGCCATTTTTTACTCTGCCTGCACCTCCCTTCCTCAGGTTAAACTGTGCAGTATTTCTGAAGGTTGGTGTATTTCTGATCATGCAATTGCTGAAAGCCATTAACAAAGGAACACTTTCATAATAGGTGAGAGCTTCTGACGTTTCCATTCTACTTCAGTGCAACCATCACTTTCACCATAACAACGTTTCAAGTCAGAGATAACAACTCCATGTACTTTTTTTAAATAAGGTCTTCAGCCACAGACATCGGCACACCACTCAGATTGAAGGGAAAACTACTGCAAAGTTTGAGACTATCAGTGCTACAGATTACTTATTCTCTCTCTGCATACACCCATGGCCACCTTCTACCCCAGAAGACTTCAGAGCTGACATTTAAGCACTATTCAGCTGCTTGCCAAAAGGCTGAAACATTTTACCCCAGTATTTATAAGAGTGCTGGAAACAGACTCCTGGAACATCTGCACTACAGACTTTACTTTTTCACAAAGTAAAATCAAAAGCAAATTGGAATGGGATTCAGAAACAGAATCAGGATGTTACCCCAAAAGCAGCACTCCTAACATGTAGGACTAAGTGATTGCTACCTCTGGAGATCCAGGCTTTCAAGAAAGTCATGCATCTTCAAAGATTAATTTTTATTTAGAATTCTCCTTTCTCTGGGCATAAAGGAGAAAGTTCTTCTTATTTATTGGCACAACACTGGAAACACTCATACAAGAGACAGTTGTCACTATTCTCCCTAACATACATGTCCTCTGGAAGAGAGTGAAACTGCCCATAGAGAGGATCTTCAAGTCCTCTGTTATCATTCTTCCAGAACATACTGTTTAGTAACTTCCCTGTCAGGTCAAAGAGAGCCTGCAAAACCAGTTTAATCATCTCCTTGGTTACTAATCTATTTCAGTGGTTCATGAAGCCAGTTCTTAATACAGCATATTTCAGAATGTATAACTACATTTGAATGGCTACTGGCTATCTGGTTTACTACTTACTCTTTTTAAAAAATAATTAACAGTCAGACCAAATAGATCTTATGAAAAAGTCACTTACCACAAACTACACCTAGGCAGTTCAACTGGATGAGTATCAATGGTTTCTATTTCAGCAGTACCTGAAGCCTCAGCTGAGTGGCTTAAGCAAAGGAAGAACAAAACCCACTAGTTGTGCTCCACTGGGTTTCAGTGTGGTATTCACAGCAGAAGCACAATGAAAACAAGCACAATGCCTAATGCAAGGCAAGAATTAGGGAAGAAAAATTTAAAGTCAAACATAAAGATGATTCATCACAACACAAAAAAAAAAAAAAATTGCAAGGAGACAAGAACAGAAAGGCTGAGACACAGATATCCATTTTCCCTCTCAAATGAGAGTTCTGTGGGTTTTGAGCAAAGGCTCAGTTACCCTACTTGGTAATTTCCTAAAGTCAGAACTACTGAAGAGCAGAGGAAATCTCTTCTACATCTCACAATCCCTCTGCCTTCCACATCCTGCCTCCTCTGCGGTGCCAGGGTAACTGTTTACACAGCCTCATGATGAACCAGCCGCTGGTTTAAGATGGCTCGAAGTCCTTCTGCCATGTTATTTTAAACCTGAACCAATACCCCAGGCCAACCCAGCAGCAAAAGCAAAAAGAGTTGTAGCAGTACCAGTGAAAGTAAGTAGCCAAGGATAGAGGAAATAAAACTGTTAGCAGCAGAGCAGCTTAATGCCACAGTTTCAAGTGCAGGTCTGACACCTGCACCTGCCTGACCCCTCTTTAGGCAGACTTGGGGGACGGACATCATGGTGAAGCTGAAAACTGTGTGGCCAAATACTATAATTTCAACAAGCAGTACAGTGCCTCAGCACCCCTCAAAAGGGATATAATAAAATTATGTTCATGTATATACAACAACTCATATAACGCAGACAACACTTTTCCCCCTGAAATACTGTTTTTCAGCTGGACGTCCAGCATTGTGAAGATTCTGCCTTTAACATCATAACTCACTGAAGAGCAGACAAGGCTAAAGAAAACCACTTCACTATCAAGAGAAGAGAGGCAAGAACTCTCCATGGTGGTGGTTTACCCTCCTACACCTTCTTTTTTTTTTTTCTTTAGTAAGGGGTGACTGGGATACACTTCTACATGAGGACGAGGTCTCCAGGAAAGGATTAGCCAAACCTCTCCTGGAGAGCCCCACAGAAAAAGCTGCCTCCTGTTTGGGTTGTAGAGAGCACAAACCAGGCAAGGGATTAGGTGTGAAAAGGGAAAGCAACAAAGCTTGCTTTTAATAGGCATTTCAAATATGCCAGTTTCTAAAAATAATGTACAACAGTGCAGATACAGTACAGAAGCAAAAAGCAGATACTGTTTGTCAGCACAGATATCCTTCCTGCAGAACTGGAAGTCCTTGGAGGGTAAAGACAGAACCGTGAGGCTTTTTGACCTCATAAAACAGACGGGCTGTTAGGAAAATTATATTAGGTGGGGGCAGATCTGGAGGGACCCCAAGATCTTTGAGACCATCACACCTAGAAATCAATTCAAGTTTGCCCTGCTACAGAACTGATTCCAGGAAGAACAGGCTGCCACCATGATTACTACCAGAGGCAGAAAATCAAAGGCCAGAAAAGGAAGTAAAAGGCAGAGCTAAGTACAAGTCTCAGTGTATTCTCTGTAAAAGATTTATTCATTTACTTAGGGGGAACCGCTACAGCACACCAAATGAGAGGGTAATCTGACAGAAGTTGAAAACTTTCTTACTATTTTACACAAGATTCCCCTCCTAGGAAGGCAGATGATCCCAAAAAGCAGTTTACATATTATACACAGCTTGTGATGCTGCCTGTAATTTGTACATCTTCTTCTTAATGTTTTTTTAAACTAGAAATTACTAAAAGTTAATACAAACACAAAGTTTTACTCTGACCTTTTCCTAATTTTATTAATAAAATGTATTAATTTTTTAAGTATTTTGCATAAGCCTATCAAATACCAATATTGTTAATAGCCAAATTAACAATAAAGTGGCCTTTGAAGTCAGGTACCTCAGCATGAACCTAGAGTAATATATATATATACACCAACCTATATTTAACCATTATTTTATCTGCATTAGCTCATACATTATTATAGTTCTGCTATCTCTTTGCAGTACTTTAGCAACAACCAAAACCACAACGTGCAAACCTGTCCCATAAAAACCCATGTGTTAACTATGCTTACTTGACGACGTTAAGTAAACATACTACATTTAGAAATACATTCATTACATGCCTCGAGACCAGTTTTAAGACATCTAACATGCTCTAAATAAGCTCCAGGAAGAGTTTTCCACGATGATTTGCAGAAGCTCTGCAGCATTAATTATGCTAACACTGATCATTCTGAGGTCTTTGCCATTACTACTACCACTAATACATGTCTGGTTCCCTTCACAACCAAATTCACCTGCAGCATTTCTCTTTCTGCAGCCTAGAAAGTTCTAAACCACAAACCTGCACGTGAAAGTTCACACTTTAGAATCAGTACAGATAAGAAAGCAATGTGCTGTAGATGCTTTAATTCAAAGCGGGTTTTTTTTTTCTTTCAAAAGCATACAATACAATCCTCAGCCAGAAATGAGATGTAATTTATATACTATTTTAAAGACACCCAATGCATACGAATTTGGGGGACAAAAATCAAAGCAGGCATTTCAATTCCTTTAAATTCTCAGATCTTCCTGCTGCAGATTCTTTGCCTGCACTTCACCTGTTGGGCCTCCAGCTCCGCGCCCTGAGCTCCCCCTTCCCACAGGCTTCTCCTTCCCCTCGCACAGCCCCAAGCAGGCCCACGCCATGCTCCGCACCCACCTCCTGTTCTCCCTTTGCGGGGCTTCACGGGGAGCACGTTCAAGATTATTTCCGACACTGGAACACCTAGCCAGATAAAACCTAAACCACGCGCTACCCACATCTATGTCCGAATCTCGCCTCCGTCCCGGTTCCACTCCGCGGCCCTGGCACCAGCCACTGCCCAGAGCGGCGCTCACAGAACTTACCAGAAAAGCCGCCGCTCCCCCCAGGCCGCTTCGAGCCCTGCGGGTGCCGGGCGGGACCCGGCGCCACCGCCGCCGCAGCCCCGCGCCCGCCCCCGGCCGCAGGGGCCTTCCCAGGTCGTCCCTCTCCCGCTGACTCCGGGGGGTCCCCGCCTCCTCCCACCGCCGGGATGGGGCCGCCCACCCCACAGGGCCCAGCAGCGACCCGCCGCACGCCCCACGACAGGCCCGGCTCCCCCACCGCCTCACGCCGCGGGCGGGTCCGCTCCCCGCTCCCGCGCCCCGATGTTCCGGAGCCACAGCGGCTGTGGCGGGAGGGCACGGACGGACGCACGGACACACTCACCCTCCGCCGCCCCGGCCACCGCCGCCGCCGGGCTCCCCTCACCTCCGTCACGTGCCCGCGCGCCCGCCGCCGCCCGCCTATCTGCCGCGCGCCAGCCCCACCCCCGCCTCACGGCGCTCATCCTCTGCCATTGGCGGACACAGCTCCCGGCCGCCCGCCCAGCCGCCTGCCGCGCGTTCTGATTAGCTGAAATCACCGCCGCTCAACAGCCGGCCCGCCTCTAAACACGCCCCCTACGGCGCTGCCCTTCGTGGAGCGCTGTCATTGGTTGGCGGGGTTGCAGGAAGTGGCGGCTGATTGGGTGGTTGAGGGCAGGCCGTTGGCATGTGGGCGGGGTCCCACCGGGTCTCGGTCCAGGGGCGCTGCGGAGGCTGAAAGGGCGTTGCGGGCGATAGGGGGCGGTAAGGGGCGGCAGGGGGCGGGGCCAGCATCTCACGACCTCCCCCCGCCCCCCCATCCCCTCACGCCCCTCACCCACTGCCTCATAAAATACCGTTGTGTGAAACAGCAAAGCCATCTTTATATCTTCTCGTTCCTTAGAAACGGTGCTCAGGTTTTCTTGCCTATTCAGAAAATTCAATGCATCCGGTGGTTTTTTCCCTCAATTTCAAGCCGAGGGTTTAACAAAATAGTGAACAGTGACATAGGCTGCAGTGTGTTCAGAACATGGCAGTGCTGCTCAGCAACTGATTGCTCAAAGGCCTTGTGCAATTCCGGAACCTTTAACCTGTGCTGTATTTTGAAAATGAAAGTAACGTAGTTTTGTAGATGTTGAACGTTTGTACATTGAATCAGTAAAGAAACACAGGGAAATACAGAAGTAAGTGTCCCTGCTGGGCCAATGCGTCAGTAGGAGATGCCGGGTTTGATGGGACCACATGGACGAGGTCAGCATTAAACTTGAGGAGTCTCCGTGTCCTGCCACATGCACAGCCATGTGGGCGGGCAGGGAACACGGCCTCACGGTGAGGAAAACAGGCTCCTGGTACCCTGGAAGTTACAGCACCTTTGAGTTGTCTCTGAGCTGCAGTTCAATAGAAAGCTGTGTCTGAACCGCCCAGTTCAAAGCGAGCTCCTGTGTGGTCTGTGGGTTGCAGTCTGTTCCAGGAGATAGGAGGTATTCTGTAGGAATAACAAATCAAATATTACTACAGAAAAGTAAGAAAGAAGAGGGTGGTGGTGTTTTATTTTTCTTTCCCTTTGTAAACATAAATCTGGTTTGAGTTGATGCAATGAGTCAGCAGTATAAGTTTCCCCACAGAGAAAATTCCACCGTGTTAGGACAAAGCAAGCAGGGCCTCAGCATTCAGAAATAAGACTCAGCATAAATGAAATCAGCAAATCCCTGCTTGCACCCAAGTTTGGAATCAAACACATTTTTCCAGAAAGACACCAAGCTGGCTCCTAAACTGCTCTGTTGGGCTACAGCCGGACTGAGCAGAAGATGCAGACAGGCAGGGAAACAGAGGCAGCACAGGAGATACCAAATGCTTAAAGAAAAATCTAAAAACACTATGGAAAAATACTTTAAAGAGTAGCAAAGCAGTATATTTTAGCAAGTGCCCTCCTCAATCTAAGCAAACCCATTTTCCCACCATATATCTTTCAAGCCTTTCTTTTGAAACAGGCTATTAACTCCAACATGACTGCAGGACAGCATAATACTCCTGCTGAATTCACAGAGGCATCAGGAAGTCAAATATACATACACACATATGCACACACATGCTTCCACTTTCTCTCCCACCCTTTCCCAAAAGAGAAAACATTCCTTCCTTTTACAACCTGCTGAATCATGGCACAGGCAGGCAGCCCTGGAGCTGGATCCTGCCTCTGCTGCTTCGTCATCGAGAAGAACAGAGCAACGTAAGTTACAAAGAAAAAAAAAAAAGAATCTGCTAAAAGCATATCCTATGCAGGGATTTTTGAGATGTTTGAACTTAGATAAAGGAAATACAGAATGAACACAAGAGAGAGAGAATCCAGAGGGAAAATAAAAGGGATGAGTAAAGGAAACAGAAGAAATATGCACAGAGATTTAACTGCTTTGGCAGCTGAGAAGGTGGTATTTTTAGACTCTGGAGTGCCAGGGCAGGGAAGATGAAAGAAAGAGAATGGCAGATACCACATGGCAAACACGACATTGTCAAGGAAAATCATTTTGGTATGTTCAGGCTTTATTGCAGCAGATTTGCTTTGTCCCACTGACAAACACTCAGGAGGTGTGTTGTTCCCTGACTTTGGCAATACAGCTGGAAAGGCAGAAATCAGGCACCGTGGTGAGACTGGCAGAGCCTGAATATGTACACCTCAGAAGTGAGGCAACACTCAGTTTATAAGTGCACTAGAACTTTGAGTAATTCCATTTCGGGGAACTTTCTTGCCCTGAGTGTTATCAGACAGAAATTTCATGTGCTTTCCACTGGTACTTTGTTAATTCCGTCTAACTTGATCTCCAAAGTGTTCCTCCTTCCTTAATCCCTTCAAGGCATTGACCACATTGCTGGAGTTCTCCTTGCATTTCAAGCACTAGTAGTACGTCTTTTCAGACCCATCTCCTCTGGAAAACTGGCAAGAAGTGAGTGGAAAATCCAGCAGGTCAGCGTGACAGAAGGGACACCACACTGGCAGAGAGCAGGCAGCCAAGGCAGACAACCAATGAGAGAATACTGACTTTTGCTCTTTCAGACTTTGAACTGCAGGAGGGAAGGCAAACTCACATCTCTGTACGGAGCAATGTCCATGTGGCCTGGAATGCTTTCCATGGAAAACACTTCTTGTTACAAAGACATCTCTGGAGACAATGCTTGAGAGCAGGATGGGAAAAGATGCATGAGCATCACAATGGGGGGAGGATAATCACCTTAAAGGGAAATAATGAAGTCCTGCCATTTTCAGAGATAACAAACATGAATGCAAGAAGTGTTATAAATTAATTGTAATAAGATGAAGCAGATAAATAGAAGAAAAAATCAACAGAGAAGCAGTAACAGAGCACTCACAGATGGATGGAAAGGGACAGGCAGACTGAGTACTGAGGTGGAAGACAATCTATCCCACCTGATACCATTTGCACAAGCTGGGAAGTGTCCCTGAGAACAGGAACTTTACAGACAACTTCTAGGACCTAGAAAATCACAGTTACCCAAGACAGGACAGTAGGTGCAGGTTTACTCTGGACATAAGGTAGGTAAATCCTGATGATTGTACACAGCTTTCCTGGCTCCCATAGGCATTGCACCAGTTTCCTGGGTACCATTTGGCCTCTACTGTGCCCCTTTCTGCCAGTTCTTTCATGAACCTGGTGTAGAGTTGCTTGAGAGTGGCCCTCATATATGCCCAGAATTGTGTCCTCCCTGAGGGTCTCACATTGAGGCATTTGTATCCAAGCATGGTTGCAATGTGTGCAACAGGAGTTATTCCCTCACTAGGGAAATGCAGGTTACCCTTTGGATTTAAGCACAGCTGAAGACTTGCCAGCAACAGCAAGAGGCTGCCAACACCTTGGTGTCCTGAGGGCATCAGCAATGCCCAAAACCTTTTGCAAAGAAGAAAATGCTCAATCCCCACAGCCTTCTGAGATCCAGGACACAGAAGGGGCTGTGAGTGTGATTAGCAGCAAGGCCAAAAGAGAGACACTGTGCTGGAACAGAGTCTTTCCACTTTAGCTCACATGTTTCAGATTCACCAGATTGACTGGCAATAGCTGCTCTCCCCCCAGCTGCTCATGGCTCTGTGATAATTCCTCTACGACAACCTCTTGAGTCGGTACCGCCTTACATGGTACCACTGGGAACGTCTGATTCAGGGCTTGTGCTTTGTGTGTTTGGAAGCAGTTGTTTGTTTTGAGGAACAACAACAAAAAACAACCCAAAACCCAAGAAACCGCCCAAAAAACCCACAACCCCCCTCTCATAAACTCACAACAAAAACAAAACGAACAAAAACAAACAAAACCACTTCCCCCCCACCAAGCGAAAAAAATCAATCATTTTTCAATGGTCAAATCTCTGAAGGTCTTATGTTTTGATAGATTGATTGGATGTGATTAATGGCAACTGAAATTCCATTAAAACACAGAATATCTCAGGGAGAAAAGAAAGAGGTAAATAGATTTATTTTGTAGGAAGAGGGGCAAGACAATGTCCAGACTGACTCTAGGAAGGAAGCAGAGAAGGAAGAAAGCAAGGAAGGAAGAAAGGAAGAAAGGAAGGGTCTTCTTCTCCCATAACAACATGTGATTGCTCTGGGGCACAGTGAGGTCCATGGCCAGGAGCCCCCCCATGCACATCCCACTTGCCCTTTGGCTTCAGAGGACAAGAACTCTTCCAGCCTTGCACAAGAAGCCAGGCATCTGGAGCCAGATGCAACCCTGGGTTAACTGATCTGGCCTCAGCACAGTGTTCTTCCTCAGCTCTCTGCTTTCCCCACCACATTCTCTTGAAAAACAAGCAAAATCATGGTAGAGTTGCTGCATTCCTGACATGCCATGTAAACAGCACAAGGCCACCACCTGGAACCCCTGGCCCATCCTAACCCAAATTTACTGAAGTCAATAAACAAGGAATTAGCAGCACTTAAAACTCAGTAACCTCTCCAGACTGGCCACTCTCCCACTTGCAATCATCAGCTGCTGGAGCTGAAGAGGCTGGATAACAGAAAACATACATTTCAGCCATTTTAATGGGTCTTTGTCTGTGTCTGATGAGAAAACCCTCACCACTCTCTTCTTTTAAGGAAGACAGAAACCCAGATGTGATTGGTACCCTGCACGGTCTTTTGATCCCTATTTTTTATACTTCCCTACCGTTTTCACTTAAATCTTGCATGTGGTTTTACACTGAACCTCTTTCTATTACCAGCTTGCTACCCTCCATGTGGCTTCCTCCTGCATGCTCATGTGGCTGTTCCGTGGCTGGAGTTGGGCGCCTGTCCCAGCTGAAAGCAAATCGAGTAAAAGACACATGGTTTGATCTCTGCTGGATTAGCAGAATTGGCTTTTTGAGGAGCAGCATGGATGTAGACATGCCTAAACGACTTGAGAAATTGAACCTCTAACACTTGTTGATGAAGGCAGGTTGGTGCTGAAATACTCCACTGTCACAATGGCCCAGGTGGGACATACGACCTATTCAGTTGTCCCTGCTATGGAGCATCACCTTCTGGTAGATGGCCCCTATGGAAAACTGAGACAACCTATTAAATTGCTATCAAGAGCCCTGTAAGTCACAGAGCTCTGTAATGTGCAGGAGAGACTTGCTTCTGAGAAACAACCCCCCCAAGGAAAACTGCTTCCCAGTAACAGCTCCTTCCCCATCGTGTACGTACGGAGGAGCAAGTGCCCACAGGGAGGGTCATGGCAGAGCTGCTCTGTGGCCACGGTGGCTGCAACCAGCCTGCAAGGATTCATGTGCATTCACTGTATCCCTAATAACCACTGGGTCATAGCTTGGAGCTGCAGTGCAGAGGGACTTTGCACATTTAGCTCCCTCTTCAAAAACAACAGCAGTGCCGCAGCTGCTCAAGGCGGGTGGTCCATGCTGGGGCGGGGTCCACGCCTATGCCCTACCCCAGGAGGGTTTCAGGAGATGGGAGGGCAAGGCAAGTCTGATGCATATCTATTTTCCAAAGCAAATCATAAGAAAATTGCTTTCTCTATGCACTGTAGTCTCCTGTGCTTTCCTAAGGACAGCGAAGGGGGCTGGACAAGGAAGCGTATCAAGGCAGGTTATAGTCAGCAGAGGGAGAAGCTTCTTCTCCTGTTTCTCCTTGGGGCAAGTCCTGCCAACACCAGCTGTTCCCAACCGCAGCTCCCCGCTGCCTTCTGGTGGCAAAAATGCACTATGGATCTCTCTCCCGGCCCAGGATCTCCTCCCAAGCCGGCGCCAAGGCACTTGCACAGGGCGTGTGGTTTGGGGCCCCGTCTCACACCCTTCCTGGCCTCGCCTGTCCTCCCCTCCCTGCAGAGCCGTCCTGAAATTCCGCCTCTTTTCTGCAGAAAAAGGCTCCATTCTGGGCCAGGAAGGAAGGGGATAAACAAACCCTGTGTTTTGAAGGATCCAACTTTGCCTCCAGAAATGAGATGTCTCCAACGCTTCTCTGACTCACAGGAGCTCCAAGATCCTGGCAGCCCTTTGTCAACATCCCCAAAAAGCGCAGGCACCTCCGAGGCTCCGGATGCCTGGGGTTAGCTGGTCAGAAATGGTGAACGGATTTCCATTCCTGGTTGCTGGGAGCAAACCAGCCAGCAGTGAAGGGCTTATAGGATTTGCTGCTGCTTGTATTTGTGATAGACATCTCCTAGGAAAGGATTAGCTGCGGGGTCCGGAGGTGGTCCTGCGCCTGCCTGGCCTCCGAAGCCCAGCAGGAACAAAGAGTGCGCTGAGGACTTTGTCACTGCCTGAGTGCCCGGCTGCTTAGCTGTGCTGTGCCCCGGGGCAGCAGTGAGTCGGCACAGATGTGGCAGCACGATGAAGAGGGAGGACCACAGCAAGCCCCGGCTTCCAGCCCACTGCGTGAGGCTTTGTGTTGTGAAAGTGACCTTGGCAGGTCCAACCTGGTGTTTCGCCAGAATTTTCTGTGGGAATATGCTGTGTTTTCTTGAATTGCTGTGGCTGGCAAAACCAAAATAACATTACAGTGAGGTGTGCATTCCCTCCCTTGGTTACAGAGGAAAATTTATTTTCAATCACTTGTTGTCAGTCTGAACTCTTGCCCAGAAAGGATCTAGAAACGGGCAAAAAGTGTGCACTGTGGAGATGTACTGGATGTTTCTTTTATGGGAGTGTCTGTGTTTTTACTGTATCTCACCCAGGAGGCCCTTGAAGTGTAGGGTGAACCTGAGACACAGGCTGTGGTGTCCTTATTATCTTTGTAGACAACTGAAAACCCTTTGGATGGGAAGCCAAGGCTGTCCACATCATCAGCAATCACCCTGGGAACCCTGCAGCACTACCCTGCACCAGAGGGCTCTGCTTTGGAGGTGCTTGTTCATGACAAGTAGAGACAAGGGCGCTGATGACTGTATTATCACCAAATATTTCTTCCCATTGTGACTCACTCTGAGGCAATAGCAGAGCCTGTCCTCCAGGCTCACCTACGGAGTGTGAGCCTTGCTGTCACTGCTGTTTGATTATGGGGGAATGAAAGGAAATTAGGCTTAGTGCTATTTCAGAAATCAAAGAACCTTTTTTAAAAGCAGATGTATGCAAGAGCATGTCAACCAAAGAGGACAGTAAGTGGGAATCTGGGATCCACAGGATTTTCTTCCAGTTCAGAGTAAGGAGAGTGAGCAGCATAGCCCAAAGGGTGTGATGTTCTTGCTGTTCCTTACTGTCCCGATCTTAGTTTCATGCCAGTCTTCTGTGCAGCTGACTGGAAAGCTGGAGATCATTAAAAACCCCTAAAAATGGCCATTCTAACAGTGTTTCCAGGGAAAAGCATGAGTCAGAGATTATGAAGCAGCACAGTGGCTGTGTGCAAGTGCAACAAGTGGTGCAGTATTCTCTGCAGAGTTAGGAGATGCAGAAAGCCAAGGAATGCAAAGGTGGGATTTATTTCAGAACTGTCTGGCTATTAAAGCAAGCAGATGTTGGGGGATAAAAGGCTTCCTTTGCTACCTGGATGGACAGGGAAGTGAAGGTGGTCTAGTCAGTGACAGAAAAAGCTTGGCAGGAGAGGGAAAGGAATGTTTAAGGTTACACAAGTGAAACATGACAACCTTTGCTTTCATTTTCAAGTCAAATAGCTCAGAATTAGATCTTATCATTCAAGACTTTAATTAATCATGCGGCAAGTATTTTAACTGAAAGAAATAGATCAAATTATAAAGGCAAGCTGCTACCAAGCTCAGTGGAAACTCAAAAGAATGAGGAGGAATGAAGAGAGAGATCTGATTAAGATTAATAAAAATATCATCTGCGCTTTAGGAAATGTTGGTGTTCTCAAACACAAATTCCAAAGTCAAGAATATGGTGCTTTAGTTTCCCATCACGACACTGGGCTGGATAAGAGCTTCAGTTCTTTCAGAGTGGGCTAAGACCCCCAAGATGAAGAGGCTGAGCTGAGCTGCCCCCTCATTTGACTTTGTAGAAACTGTGGGTTATAACTAATGGGTGCATATAAAATAAACTCACTATTTGGATTTTACATTTCCAGTTCATTTCTTTCATTGAGTCTAAATGTCTCCCCCATTAGACTCTCCTTTTTGCAAGTGCATATAGTGGAACTGGAATCAGTCACTGACTTACTTTGTAGAAGCTCAACTTTCTCTTTGTTATTTTTGATTATTTTAATCTAAGACTTCATCCTGTGAATGGGTACATATTTACTCTGTCATCAACTCAGTGACAAGGGCCTTTCCTTTTGTTTCTTCTGGACAAGCCCTGTCCAAGGTAAAAGTGGGCTAAGCTGTGAGCTTTCTGCAGTCCTACACAGACTTTTGTTAGAGGAGGTTTTCTTTTTACAAGGCAGCAAAAAGAATCAGAGATCCTTCTCCCTTTACAGATATACAGATATAAATCTGAGGCAAACTCAAAAATCCCCAAATTAAATTTGATATTAAATTTGTTTCTGATTATTTAGTAAGTTTTTTAACTGATTACAAGCCAGGGTCTGCTTTCAAGCTCTTAATAGATTATTAAATACATATTAAAAATCTGTATATATATAACAAAAATCTGTATGTAATAAAAATATGCATAATAAAAAATCTACCTGTATGCATCTGGTTAAGAAACCCTATATTAAGGATGAAGAAGATCACTGGTACGATAAATGACAAATTCTGAAAGTGTTATCATCTAAGGACTTTGGGAGTGACTTTAACTAATTTTCACAGGAGTAAAAAAAGTGTTCTGCAAATAGTAGCTGACTGTGTTAATCTATTGTAAATATTGAACCTCTGGAAATAATAGGTGGAGATTTTTGTGTTTGGTTTAGTAATAACTTAAACACTGGTCCCTGATAAGTGCTGTACCAACAAACCGGATTCGTTTTGGATCTCTGCAAGTCCTGAACAAAAGCATTAAATTGTGATGTAAAACAGCGAATACCAGCACTCACTCAGGGCTTTCAAACAGCACAGCCCCGGCTCCTGTGGGCTGTGCTGAACTGTGCTTTGCCTCCTCAGGCCCTTGATAAAAGGCTCAGATACTGCAGCGCTGGGAGGCAGGGAATGGATGCTGTCCTGCAGACTGAAGCTGCCATAGCCAGGATGCATCAAGCACTGACTTGGCATTGAGAATTCTCCTAACACGAGTGGCCACCATCAGGACATGTCAGTTTAGGCAGCATCCCAGTCCTGTGCAGTATGGAGCAGGTAGGTGGATGCTGGAAAATGGGTGTTCTAAAGTGAGATACAACAGGAAGCAGGATGCACATCCCAGTACTGTCCATCTCACTGTCCTCACAGGCACAAATCTAAAACACTATGACCACATGGTTTGAGGACAAACATGATGGCTTCTGAGGGATTTGTATCACTAAGAAAATCTTCCTTAAGCATTGAACACCTCTTGCTGTAAGAGGGCGGTGGAACCATGTCAGGAAACTGAAGCAGTGGAATACCTCTTGTGTAAAGGCTACAGGAAATTCTGGAATTACAGCAGGTTCCTTCTGCCTTTTTTTCTCAGCAGAGGTCCAGAGTGCCAGTAGAACAGCTCTAGCAAGGAGCTCAATAACTGTCCCGTGTCACTCAATGAATTCTCTTCTTGTCAGAGCACTTACAGACACCATCCATCCTGCTGCCAGGCTTTGGGAGACAGAGTCACCAAAATAGCATCATTTCAATCGCCATTTCAGCCTCCCGATGGTTAAAAGCAAGGGTGTGAAGGCAAGCCTAGTATTTAACACTTAATGCAATTGTATCCAGCAACCATTTCACACCCTATAAATAAACCCAGCTGGTTCTAAAGCAAGTCCTTTGTCCCAGTGTGGGATTGGTCACCAGTTTAAAGCTGCTAAGAGGTGGTTTCTCATGTTTGGCCAAAGCTTCCTGTTGTTGATACTTCTTAGAGGCCTCTGTGAAGAGAAAGATTTTCTAACCCTGTCTGTCTGTCCTGGCTTCCCAGGGCACAGCCCCTCACTGCCTGCCACTGTGGGCCAGCACCCTCCACAGCTGGGGAGGCTGAAGTCGCCCAGAAGTTGCTGGGAGGAGATCAGTGCCAGGATGATGCCTGGTCCCAGTGGCACCTCTGGGATTGCTCTTAGCCTAACTTTGCAACCCAGAAGCTGGGACAGAAAGGGAAAGGCTCAGAGGAAGTCTCCACTTTTGGTAATTTAAATGGTGCCCCCCAACCTGAGATGAGAGGGTAGGAGTTACCTGCCCTTGCTGGGGGACAGCCGAGCTGGGCCAGCCTTCACACAGCATCTGGGCTCCAAATGAGGCTGGAGGAGTCACGTTCCTCTGGCAGCTCTCCCCAGCCCTGCTTTCCCTGCAGTTGCCACCACTGTCGAGTACACAGAGGTCAGCTTGACCTTGGCCAGTCTCTGACACACAAAGGCCACAAAGAAATGATGGCCAGTAACTAAAAAACCCATCTGCTCCCACACTCACATATTGCTCCCATGATCTGTAGTTGCTGCTGTCTCCCTGGTCTTGTGCCAGCAGGAGATGTGGAGGCTGGCTCTGTTTAATTTCTCTTTTGGAGATGGGAGAAGAAACAGAGCCTGTTTGTGTTCCTCTGTGCTCAGAGCTATGTGACCCAGGCAGCCCTTTCACTCTGCTTCCAGTGCCCTTGCAGCCTCCCAGCTGCAGCACAGTGTGTGTGCCCCTCACTGGCTGTGTCCCACTGCTACCTGGGCTCCATTCCCTGCCCAGCACATCACTTGGGGCATCTTCAGGGGGCATGACAGTGAATGAGTTCAAAGAACAGTCCAGACAGTGGTTTGCTCTCATCCACCGAGTTTGCTTTTGATACATTCTGAAGAAATATTTCAAAACTTTTTGACACTGCTGACATCCGTGGAGAAACATCTGTCAGTTTCCTGCCCTCAGCGCCCTCTGCCCTTGCACAGGTTTGTCCATGGGACTCATGCTGATGTCTGGACACTCTGTGGTCTCACCCTCTGTATTTGTCTGGCTGAGCTGTGACCCGGTGTTATGGACAGAGTGACACAGGGCAAGACTTGAGTTTGGGCACAGTCCTGCAGCACTAAGTAAGGAGAGAAGAGCATCTCCCGTGAGGACCTATGGCAGATCTCCACACAAACCATCTCCTTTCCCTCAGCTCCATGCTGTGTGAAAAGTCACCATAAGGCAGAGGGATCATTGACCTCCTGATTGCCCCATCCCTGAAGATAGGACTTTGTACAGCAACACCTCCCCACTTCAAATTCCCCTGACTCTTTCCCTTTTTCTGACAAGCCAAGGGTCTCTTCTTTGCAGGAGACCTATTAGGAATTCCAGTCTTTCCTCTGGAAAATCTCTCCTTAAGGCTATCCTCACTCTGCCCCTCTCTAATGCCTTGCCCAGCTTTATCTTATAACCAGGTAGGGCCAGCCACCAGGTGTCCTGGTCCAAACAAGATAGAAACATTGAACAGCTCTATTTCTTCACCTCTATAATTTAGGAAAAAGGAACTGCACTTTATGACCACTCTTCAGCCTTTGATGTATTCTGATGTATTTCATACAGTTGCAATTTTTCCCCCACATCATTATAGGATAATACTAAGTGTACATTAACACAAGAGCTTCCAAAAATGTTTGAAAGTCTTGTTTGTCCCTTTGCAAAGGGAAATCCTCCCCCTCCCTGACATATTGCTCCAGAGATTTATTCTTCCAGCCAGCCACTTTCTGGCATTGTTCCTTTTTGTTTATTAGCTATTCCTGACTTTCTGTTGAACAGGAGGTAGGAAAATTGCCAAAACACATGGAAAAGGCTTTCCTTGTGTGACAATAACACAAGACACAGCAGGGCCAGAGAGACATTTAATTAATACTTTTAACAGAGGTTGATCATAAATGAAGGGCTATAATTCATTTGCATGTACCAGTGCCTTCAGATGATGAATTAAGGGAAGAGTTTTGGCATTGCTTTTATACTGATGTGCCCTCCAGTCAGACTTAATATACATATGGATAAAGCTCACCAAACTCCATTAGAAGAAAGCTTTGAAAAAGTTTCTCCAAATTATCCCTAAATAAATGAGCATATATATTTATTTATGTGGTTTTCCAAAGACTCAGCTTTCCATCTTGCTTTCTAGAAAATTATTTTTTATGTTTTCCCTGTTTGATCTCTGAAGTGAAGCTCACCTTCACCTTCACTGAGATGAGAAGTGCTGTCAATAGGTGCTTGGCTGTGGTCCTGCTCTATGCAGAAGCATTCAAGCAACCCAGAGATTGGTTTGGCCCGTAGAAATTTTGCTATAATTAAATATTTGTGAACATTTATGCGATCTCTTTGATCTGCCATAGATATATAAATGCCAGAAATATGGTATGAAGTTGGTCTGGATGAAAAGACTAAGGCACATCTCCAATATACACTGAGTTTGTACTCTAAGAAATGAGCTGTATAATGCCAACCTGGATGTTACTGACAAAACCAACCACCTGCTCTTTTACTTTGTGAAAGGATGACCCTCTGGATAGATGCTCATTTTAGGAAAACATGGTAATTCTTGTCATGCAAAGTTTTAATGTTTTTTTTCAAAATGCAGAAACCTGGATACATTTCAATGTGTTCAGGAGATCTGATCCAGCTTATGCCTTGCTCTGAGTCCTGTTGGAAATCACAGAGCAGAAATTGTCTGCAGCTGTCCCGGCTTCCTGGGATCACGTGGCCAATTGTGCCTTCCTAAGGGATAAAATAATGAATTCTTTTCTTCTTGCCATATTTTTATCGTGTCCTTCCTTTCACAGATGGAAAAATCCAAAAATTCCAGGAAAATCTCATCACATGCAGGTCTGAGTTTAAGAGAAGCCTCCACGGGAATGGGAGGTCAGGAGGGCGAATTGCTAATCCCATCACCCCATGCTGAGGAGCTGTACTTGAACAGACTGAGTTGCTTGGGGCTAAGCTCTCTTTCTTTCTCTTGAACTAGAAAAATTCTTTTTTCTTTGTGAGAAAAAATCCTTTTGAGTGAACCCTCCCCTCTTTGTTTCTTTGTGGTTATTACACAAAGACAGTAACTGTTCTGACAAGCAGTTCCACAGTCACGGCTTTGGATGTACATAGTGGCAGTAAAAGGATTCAGAGGGAAGGGAAGCACAAGTACAACCATCATCAGAAAATATTTCCATATTCATGCAATAGGATTGGAAGAAGGAGGCACCTCCATGCTTCACGGCTGAAGGGTGAGTTGCTCATCTGCAAGATGTTCTCCCCTCCATTGACAGAAAGCTCTTGAGCCATTGTATGCTCCTGAAATACATTTCCAGGGGATGTTACTGCATGTAACAGTGCTGGACTCAGCACTGCTGGCTTCTCCTTGCCCTGCTGCTCCAGGCAAGTAAGAGGTGCAGAAAACTCTATGGATGCTTAAAATCCTACAAGGCATTGTGTTGATCATTTTTCTTCCCAAGATTATTTTAATCCCTATTGGTGTTGCAGATCAGCTCAGAGTGTCTCTACAGTGAAAATTAGGACGCAGATAGGATTATTGGCTGCAGAGAGAGGTGGCAGAAGCAAGAATGGACACAGAGAAATGACTCAGTGGGAGGTGTGAGGACTTTGGTCTGTGCCCTCTGCCGCGGGGCCACATTCACACGGCATAACCTGGAGTGCAGAGCCGGGGAGTGGGAGAGGGGTACAGCATTTCAGTGGCTCCTGCTCAGCAAATCCACCCTGAGGTGCACCTGGGACTGCAAGACTTGCCTTTGCCTAGAAGAGAACTTGTCTGTGTCAGCCTCGGAGGGTGAGGTTTCGCAATACTCTGTGGTCCAGGGGTGTGGAAGCTGCCCACCCATGACAGTCTCACCCAGGGGCATTTGGTACTGGGACCAGGGTACGTGTGCCTGTTCCTTGTGAGCACTGAGGGAGAATGGAAAATAAAGTGAGTTCTGATGGTGAGAAACAGGGACAAGGAAAACGTTGTGCTCTTCAGGAGTTTAAAAACAGCTAGAAAAATTATGCTTATGGAGGAGGGAGGAGGACGGGGGAGACATGTTCTTGTTTATTCATTCATATTTCTATTGGCCTTTATTATATTTAGACCATGCTAGATGATGACACTAAAAGTGTTTTGTGTTTAGTGATGATCTGGAGAGCAGGAATGCTCTGTGGCAGCCTGTGCAGCTCCTCCTAGCTCAGATTCCATTGCACACATTTGACACTGATGAGGCAGCTCACAGTGTACTGTCATCTGATGGAGGTGTAAGCTCAAATCTTTTCTGCTCGGTCGTTTCCTTTATTTTCCTTCACTAGCAGGCTGTTATCAGACAGGAGCAGAGGGAAATCAAACATCATTAAGTACTACAAGACCTCTGCCCTTCTTGAGCTGACACAGGGGGAGTTCTTAATTTCTTTGACAACTAAACAGAAGAAAACAAGCAGAATGTTCCTCATATTTCTAAACAGTCACTGCAATGAAAAAGGTTCAATTCCAAAATAAAGGAATGAATCTTAGAGCTGGTGTTTGAAAAACAATGGGGTGTGTATTTGATATTTGGAAAAATACTAAGCTGGGACATTGTTATTGCCATTTGGGGTGCCTTTATAGCTTATAGAGAGGCAGAAAATCAGAACCAGCATATTGTTTGAAAGCCTATCAAAGACATCAGGCGTAAAATGTAATTTCTGTGAACTGCTTTAATATAACTGCCTATAACAGTGCTGTTCGACAATTGCTTTGTCTTAACCTGCTTTCCTTTATCCCTGGTCTGATGGGAGAGTTCTTTGAACGAAGAGAGTAGAAGGAAACAAAGCTGGTGATCCCAGAAGCTTCTGTCTGTGCCAGATGTTGTGCTGTTAGATGGGAACTAGATAAATGGGTCTCCTCTGACACGTGAAAATGTAATTTTCTTTTTGCTATATCCTGATGAATTCTGCAGGTTTTCCCCACAAAGATCTCACTCTGGTGTTTATGGTGAGAATTCATTGGGCTGAGGATTGATCAGAAGCCTTAAATGCACATCTCCCAGCCTTTCTGGGATGAGGCTCTGAAATCCCCTTGGGTGTCTGACAGTCATTCTGCAGGACCCATTCCCAGATAAAATATCAGTGTGCAGGACAGATCTAGAGACATTTTCTGCGTTATCACATCCTCTCTTACCCTCTCAGAGCATTTTTCACACAGGGTCTCAGTGTTGTGGCCATATGTCATTCTCTGTGCCCGACACATGCTATCCAGAGTCCATGTAGGATTATGTACACAGGGATATGTACCTTGGAATGCTGCCTGTGCTCTGGTGTGACACAAGAGCCCAAGCAGAGCTTTGGTTTCTCCTACAACATCAGCAAAGGAGATGTGCCCTGGCCTAAAGCAAATGCCCTGGGGGGAGTGGATTAGTGGGCTATTGAGATTTGTCCATCCATTCAGCTCCTAGTTCCCCTGTCTCTCACTTTTGTCTCTGTACTGGCTTTTCCACTTCCTCATAACTCCGTTCCTGGAAAAGGGTGGGTGGGTGTGAACGGAAATACTCCCTTAAATCTGTCTCCACTGATTTCCATTTCCACAGTGCATATGATTATGGGCGCCAGGCTCCTCCCGGGTGTCGGTACCTCAGCCTAAATCTTTGCTTTGTTTGTTCAATTAGAACAAACAGACTGCCAGATACCATCGCAAACTGACACATCAGCAAGGACTGAACCTGGCCAGAGGAACTTCTGATCAAGAAATAAGTTTTTCTAGGGTCTGGAAAAGTCAGTATGTTGGATCAGATTCATTGGCTGGCTGCTGTGACAGTCCTGGGGGTCCTGGAGCAAGGTAGGGACCATTGGGTGCATGTGCTCAATACTGGCTGGATCACTCTACTCTAGCTCCACTGATTTTCTTTTGCTTTCATATTTAATGTCTCCTGTTACACTAGCACTTCACTGCTTTTCAGACAGTGAACTGATACCTTGTCTGGGTTCTGGAGAGCGTTTAACCAAACTAGTGCATGGGAAACCCTTTCTCTGAACTGACCTACCCCCTCTAATTGAGAATTTTTTTGGTAGATCTTTCCCTCTACAAACGTAGAATTTCTCCCTTTGGGTTTACAGCAGCTCCTGAAGTGCATGTAGATGTGAGCATACAAAGAGCTCTGCGGTGTGAAAAGGTGGAAGGATGCACTGTGGTCGGTCACACGGAACATCTCCCAGCCACAAGTCCACATTGCATGACAATTTAATTCAGTGTCTGGTTGGCTTATCTGTGGCATCAGTTCCATCCCTACACAGATATCCAAATTTATATCAGATATCAAAAGAGGCAAAAATTAAAAGAATGAAAAAACCTTGGCATTGTCAGTAGTAAAAATGCATCTGAATTGTGTAACAATTTTACCATCTGCTGATTTTGCAAGAAAGCAGATAACTCTGGTAGTACCTGACTCTATATTCCTTGCTTCACTACAGCTCTGGGTATTTCCTTTTCCTTATCTAAAAGGTACCTGGGATTTTATCCTAACTTCCTCTGCTGTGTGAGTGTGGGGGGTTAGGAGGAGACTGCAGATCTTTCTCCCCAGCCTCTGGCCAGCTCCTGACTCCACCAGCCATAGGACTGACCACTGCTACTTTTCTCTCTTTTGCTGCAGCCTACTTCTTCCTCCAGGTGATCTATGCTAGGAGGTTGTTTGGCATTTCACCTCCAAAGATCTCAGGCCCTCCTGAATTTGAAAGGATCTTTCGAGCACAGTAAGAAACTCCTCTTACCTGATGTTTGTCAGATCTCATGTAACCTCACTGCCTTTCCGCTGCTTTGCTATTCCTTTCCTGGAACTGTAATTAAGCAATTACCTCCCTCAAGGTTAATTAATGGATTGAAAAATCAACATCAGGATTGGGTCTTAAATCAGCCATTGCTGATAGAAAACACACAAGAATCTCTGCTGTACAGTGAAGGGCTCCTAAAGACATAACCCTTGGTGCTTGAGACTTAGACTGGTTTTATCCAAGTGGTGTCCAAACCTCAGGCAGCTTCAGCCCTGCTCTGAATTTCCCTCACAGGGAAGGCCCCAGAGAGACCTCAGCTGGAGCGGGGATGAGGATAATCCAGCATCTCTGCTGTGACTTCTGCACTAGGGCTGCAGTGGGGAGGGAAGAGCTTCCACTTTTGTTGTAGCTGACCACTGGGAAAAAAACAGCTAAGCTGGATCCCCTCAGCCATCCCCTTCTTTGCTCCTTCACTGGCCAAGGCTTGGCTTCATCCAGCATCTTTTGGCACTACTGTGCCTTTGGGAGGACAGGGCATGACATACAATCCCAACAGTTATGAGCTCCCTCCAACTCCTGCACAAAGCCCAGGCTGCTCTGGCCTTATCTACTTGAGGGACAGACCTTTCCTACAGCTCAGGGCTTTGGGGCATTGACAGCAGGGTTTGAGCTGCAGCACTTGGGAGGGAGCAGTGGGAGTGGTTCATGGAGCCTTTCTGTGCACAGTCTGAGCTGGGAATCTTTTACTTCATTTCTTGTACCCTGGAGACCCTGTTCTTTCCACTGTTTAATTTCTGTGAATAAAGTTTGGTCAGGAACTGTGGGAAATGAGCAAGCCTGGAGGCTTTTCATGACAGTATCACTTCTAACAGGCAAAAGCCTCCAGTGTCTGGAAACTGCTAGGGGAAGTAAAAGAGGAAGAGCTTCCTTCCTTTCCCTAGTTTGTGACCTTTCTCTTTCCTGCCAGGGTGAACTCCTCTGAGTATTTTCCCATCTTCCTGGCACTTCTGTGGCAGGCTGGACTCTTCTTCCATCAAGGTAAGAATATCCCATTACCTGCTTTGTCACTGGATCTGTTGCCCTGCAGGCTGGCTCAGCACTCAGGTCCTGCTCAACTTCTGAACAACAAATTAAGCAGTAATTCTGTCTCTGATGGGAGGGTAGAACCAAAGGACACAGATTCTCTATTCCTTCACTGAAAAGCCTTTGGAGATGGTCACTGTGATCTCTCCTAAACACAGGTCTGGCTGCAGCCTTGGGTCTGCTCTATCTCTACGCCCGCTACTGCTACTTTATGGGGTACAAGGCATCATCCTCAGAAAGGTAAACACACTCACACACACTCTTGTGTGCTCTTACACACTCTTACACACAGTTACACACTCTTGCACACTTATATTCTTGCAGACTCTTACACACTCTTGCACTCACATGCTCAGACACGCTCAGACACACACACAGTTACACACACAGAGTTACACACTCACACACAGTTACACACACAGAGTTACACACTCACACACAGCAGCACTCAGGGGAGTACATGGTAACTCCTGGGGGGTTGTATTTGGGAACATAATGTGCTTTGGGAAAGCTCAAGGCTCTTGGGTGCTCTGGGGTTCCTGCATGACTCAGCCTTGTCTCCGAGGCATAATGTGAACATGGCTGCAGGGCTGGGGCAGCAACACAGGTACTGGGGAAGGCTGGAGCTGCCCCAAGCCCTTTTGGTTGTGTGCATTTGCTCCCTTGGGATGGAAGCAGGGCATGGGACCCCATGCAAGGGGCAGGGGACAGCCAGGGGCTGCCTTTCCACTCACTTCTGTGGGGAGGAAGGGGCTGTTCCCAGGCAGGAAGCTCAATGTCAGCAGCTGCCTCTCTCCCATCAGACTCGCCCCGATATATTTCAGCGCTGGAGTTCTCTGGATTCTCATTGCAGTGTCAGCCCTGGGCATCCTGCATTTCTTCCTCTCTCACTATGTGGGGCTGAACATCCTCCAGCTTCTCACATCATGACCCACTCCTCTGTGCTTCATCACTGTCCTCATCTTCAATTCCTGCCGCCTCCTGCCTGCCTTAACAGCCCTCAATGAGAAATCACCCTCACTCAAGCTTTTGACACCTCCTTCCTCACTGTCCAGCAATGGCAGGAACTGCTGAGCTGTTTAGGAGATATTTTTCTCCATGGCACTTTGTGTGCCAGGTGCTCCACATCTGGTGGCTCCATTGCATCTGATGTGGAAACAACAATCCCAAACAAGGACATATAAAAGCAAACTCTTCTCAGTCTGTGTTTCCCAGTGAGTTGCCAAAGGGAAGTGCCATGTGCTCCCCATTCTCCAGCAGCTCTGCCCTCAGCCCAGGCACAGAACACGGATTCATGCCAGTTTTCCAAGGCCCACACCTAAGAAAGGGATTTGTTTGGAAGAAGATGTGGGCTGAGACATAAGAAAAGGGGTGAGGGATAAACTGGAGCAGCCACCAACACGTTGTGCAAAAGTCTCTTGGTGCCCGCATGCTGGTTACCAGCCACTGCTGTAAATTGGACTGTGCAAACTCATCACCACTGCTGTGTGTGCCACTTCAAACTCAGCCCAGTGACAACAGGCACAAATAAAAGGTCACTGAACTGTCCTGGGTGTCTCTTTGTGAGTCTGCAGAGAACTGAAACATGAGTGTGTGAGTGCAAGGTAGCTGCCTTTGTTTCCCTGACATGCAGTCCAACGAAGCCTGCAACCCTGTGTGCCATGGGAGGAGAGCTCTGAGGGGGGAGAAGCTGATTTTTGGAGATGTTGAGCTCATGGGTTGGGTGCTGGGCCACTCAGCACTGAAAAGTGGTTTACCCAGTGTTCAGGTCCCTCCTGCATCAGGAGGAGCTAGACTTTTATGAGTCCAGTACTGCCAATACTGACGCTTTTGGCCACTGGTGCCCTCATGTTGGTGCCACAGCTCAGGAAATCCCAGCAGTGCCCTGTGTGTCATTATGGGGGGGAATTCATACCAAACCCATAGAGTGAAAATAATTGCATGAGCATGTTGCCAGGCCAACCACATTATAAACCCCAATCTCTCCCCTCCTTTTCCCAGCAGTAGGCATATCTGGACTGTAAGAACAAAAGGCAGGGGCTTTTTGGAGGAAATGATTAATTTTTCACATTGTTTCTTTTCCTTCCATGCATTTTAAATTGGTTTCTCCAGCAAAGCCCCCAGTCCATTTTTCTTTCAGGCTCTCCTGCCCTGGAGTCATGCTGCTGCATTGAAACTGGTAAATGCTGCAGACTAAGCTTAAAGCCAAACAAGAATAACTGTACAACACTTGTCTCTGCAAAGTTTTCAGTGCAGCAGGGCCCCATCCTCACCAGAATCCTCAGGTGTCACAGCAAAATAGACAGTAACTTTTTCTCCTGACATCTTTGGTGGCACATTTCAGAAAAGTCTGAGCATAGTTTAACCCTGGCTGTGCCTTAGCAAGGCCAGGGAGGAACAGATTTCACAGTGAGATTTCACTTAACCTTTGCATTAACAGGTCCTACCATCTCCTGAAGTTTTCCTCAGTCCTCACCTTTCTACCACTATAACCAGTCACCTCCCAGAGAGTTAATGCAGGACCAGCCCCAGCTGCTGCTGCAGGTCTGACTCTGCATTAAAACTCTGATTTTTAGGGCTTATCCAAGTGGTAGCTCATTGGTTCTGCAGACACAATCTCTGTCTTTTATCCTACAACCAGTTTTCTAAACCTGCTGTATCAACCTGGAGCCGCTGCCCACCTCAGCCCTGCTTGTGTCCGCTCTGTGTGTGACAGGGCTGCAGGATGACTCAGAGGAGGGAAATTAATGATTCAGCAGTGAGATTGTAGCCGGCTTCTCCTCTTGGATGCACAGAAACCATTAAAAATCCTGGCACGGCGCAGTCAGGCTCTGGCCTTGGTGGCTGCCACCACCAATCCTGCCACAGAAAATCTGACAGGAATATCATCAGCCCTTCAAACCACTGTCAGAGGGGCCATTTCAGGTGCTCTGAGCAGAAGGGAAGCTGCTCCCCTCCACCAGGGCTGCTGTCATTGCTCTGCTGCTTCATCAGTCAAAAAAACCCACTTTACACTGATCGATGGTTCAAACAGTCAACGATTCTGGGATTTACTCAACTCATGATGCTGCTGTGCTGGTGCTGTATGGCACCAGTCTGCCCACCTGAACCTGCTGCAGAAGTGCTCAGGGGCTGGGCTGGCACAGGGAGTGCTGGGGGGGCTGCACCTGGCACCCCGTGTCACCGTCCCGCAGGTGTGAAAGCCACCCCGTGAGCACCAGTTTAAAGGTGATCCAGCGGCAGTGCTGCGCTCCCGTGGGCTCTGGTCCAGCGCGGAAAGGGAGAGTCCCACCGCTGCCGCACGCCATCAGCCCCGCTCCCGTTGGGACTCGTGTCCCTGCTCCCCCCGGGATGCTGTCTCCGCTCCTCCCGGGATTTGTGCCCGCTCCGGCCGCCCCGGGCCCCGCCGCTTCTCCTCGGCGTCGGCAGAGGGCGCTGGTGCCGCGCGGGCGGGCCGGGGGCAGGCGGGAGGCCCGGGGGGGCGGCGGGCGGCCCCGGGGGGGCGGCGGGAGGCCCGGGGGGCGGCGGGCGGCCCCGGGGGGGCGGCGGGCGGGCCCGGGGGGGCGGCGGGAGGCCCGGGGGGCGGCGGGAGGCCCCGGGGGTGTCCAAGGGTAGCGACCACCGAGGGCTCCGGGCCCGCCGCCTGTGCCCCAGCACCGCTGGCTGCACCCCGAGAGCTGCCCGGGGCAGCGCTCACCAGGCAGCCGGCACGGCCTCTGGCACTCATCTACGAATCCTCCTGCTTCGAGCTTGATCCTTGCTGGGCCAGGCTCTGGCTTTAAGGTGTTGGGGAGTCCTGGAGCCTCTCAGGAATCTCCTGGGGCCGCTTACGACAGACATAAAGCAAAGAGCTCTGCGGACTCCAGAGCTCCTTCCTGCTTCCTCCCCTTACGGCTGCCAGTTCATTGCCAGCAGCGGGTAGAAAACACGTTTGGCGTGCCGTGTGGGGAAGCAAATCCACTCTGATAGTGCCACAGGCTCCCAGGATAAGCAGCCAGCCGGATAGGAGGCCAGCAGAGAGCAAAGGAAACACGCAGAATCAGCGAGAACTTTTTTATCACAAGAGGTACAGAGGCTGAACTTGTACACGAGCTTCTGTCCCCGGCGGGGCAGTGCAGCTGGCACCCGCCGCAGGCACCGCCGGCACGCAGGTGTTCCCACCGCCGTGTTCCCACCGCCGTTTCCAGGATCCCAGCCAGGTTCCTGCAAGGCTTTCGCATCACGGTGCACAAGTTCGTAGCTTATTATCTTGAAAACTTCAAGGGGATCCATGCGTACTTCCCTATCCGTGACGTGCTGGCCCGTGGCAGATACGGGCACGGATCGGTCTGGTGCAGGCAGAGGCGGCTTTACAATTGGCCACCAGACTGAATATTGTGC
The DNA here is from genome assembly GCA_017589585.1 of Phylloscopus whistleri. Taxonomy (NCBI): domain Eukaryota; kingdom Metazoa; phylum Chordata; class Aves; order Passeriformes; family Phylloscopidae; genus Phylloscopus; species Phylloscopus whistleri. The sequence continues at coordinate 2,761,865 of JADMLD010001555.1, read as the reverse complement.
CCTGGCATGAGGAAGAACAGCACCAGTGCCTCCAAGCCCACGGAAGAGCACCTCAGTCCCTCTGGAGCACGGCTTGGTGGGGCGGATGGAAGATACCCTTGAATTTCCCGGCGAAGCAGGGCTGCTGTGTTTGGGAGGGAAACTCCCGTGGGGCCGGGAAACGAGGGTGCAGCTGGTGACCCCGGCTTTGTGGCACTGGCATGTCAAGCAGTTTCCATAGCACCAGCATCCATAACACGGGGCCAAAGGGAGGGAGAGAAGTAGGTCAGACAGGACTAACAATACCCAGACGTGTCTATCTGTGGCTCAGCCTGACCCAGGAAAGGGGTGAAACGGAGAAGAATGGGAGAGGGAAAGAAAAAAAAAACAAAAACAAGAAAGTATCCACAGTCTGAGCAATGCATTTTTTCCCTCAGAAAAATAAGGACCTTTTAAAGCCACCTTTGTGTATCAGCGCTGAGCAACCGAGACTAGCACCCACCTCCTGCCCATCTGACAACAGGCTACAAGAGAATTCAAATGCTAATTTGGAGCCGGACTTCTCAATGGGCCTTTATTTCTGCAGCAGCACCAGGATCAGAGCTTTGGGGAGCCAGCCAGCAGGAGCTGTGAGGATGCAGTCTCCGGAGCAGGACTGCGGACACTTCCCTTTCCCCTCACCATTCCTCACCATCACTTTGTTACCCCTTGTCTTCGTATTATTTGTTTACATGCAAATAACTTCAAAGGCAAGGAAGAAGAAAGGCGGGCACACGGAGTTGTGTGAGTGAAATGCCCCTGCCAGTGACCTATTTTATGTGCTGAGTCTGCAGAGGCCTCGCTGTCATTGTCACAGCATTTTGGGGGTTGCCTGCTTTGCAGTTTGGTCGTTTTGAGCTCTGGGTCCATCAATGCCAAAAGTACGATAAACATTATGGGCAGTGAGATCCAGAACCCTTTTGATCTGAACAAACACATGGACACACAGATCCGCTGGGCATGTAACACAGCAAGGTCAGGGGAAGGAGGGCTCTGCTCAGGGGGCGTTGGAGAGTGTGGGTGCAAGAGCACAACCCTCACTGGAGAGGCTGAGCTGGACTGGGGTGAAGAGCATGAGTGGCTGACCTGTGTCATACCTGTGGTTGGAGAACATCGTGCTTGGCTTAAACATCACCCCCCCACCATCACAGAGGAGATGCAGCAGTGGATGCAGGCACGTGGTGTTTCAGACAGGCCAGTGATAGCAGGCCTCTAGCCTGCAGGCAACTTCTCCCTTTACATTAACCACAGGCCACAACCCAGTGCAGTAAAAACTCTTCCTGCACTTGATAGTGCAGTAAAGTTAAGCAAAACCAAAGCTATCTGCAACTTTGTATGTTAGCAGGCCGGGAGGCCAGGAAAATTCACACTCTAAAATTACAATTTGCCTCATTCTCATCAGTTTTCTACCTTCCAACGATTACTACTTGTAAGAGCTCCAAGAATTTCCCTTTCCCCAGGTAAGGGCAGAGCCATAAAATACATAAGATGGACAGGAAAACTGACCATCTGCTGTGGAACCTCCAAAGGAAAACTGACCATCTGCTGTGGAACCTTAGAGAAGAGTATGCCCAGCTCCAGCCCCCACCAATGCTGTGCTAGACTCTGTGTCCAGGAACTAAACGTAAAAGTTATGTAGGAAGAGCAAAATGGTCAGCATTCAGGAAGACTCACAGAGCACTTCTGGACTGAGGGAATAAAAGAAGATTTGTGCCTGAGCATGTGCATCAGCTGTGCTGCTTTGATGTGGCACTGGTTGACAGGAAAAAGCTGGGTGACCCCAAATTACTAAGGCAACATTGCCTGCAAGCAGTAAAAGTCAGGGATCATCATTTCAGTGAGGTCAAAGCCAGCGAGCTCTTGTGGGCTCTGCTTCTGAGCCTGCAGTTGGCGAGTGGCTAAAATAGGCTCCATTTCATAAATGCGGTTGGCCAGGATAACAAGAGCTCAGGACTGCTGTCTGCCCTGATACAGTACCACAGCACACTCTCCCAACACTGGACTGAGTCACTCACTGTGCAGTATCTACAGCTTTACAGCTCGTTCAAACGCAGACACGGCTCCTTGGAGGTATGTGAATGGCTACTTTCCCACCTCCCTCCTGGCAGCACAGGGATGAAGTGCCAAGGTGCTGCGAATGTTCCGCCTGAGTGAAGAAGCCTTTCCCGGGAGCAGCCTGATGAGCTCAGCTCAGCCAGATGGCTCCTGGACCAGAGCTGACTCATGCCCACAGAGCTCAGGCAGCAGAACAGGCAGGCACCTGCAGTACGCCGTGGGAGACACCTCACCCTGGCTGGCCCTGCACTCACAGTGGGGCAGCTCCAGCAGTAAAAACCAGGTGTTCTGCCCACTGCTATAATTGTAATCCTGCAAAACTGAAACGGTGACAGGCCTGGGTTCCACTGACAAACAGAGAAACACCAGCCTGGTGAACTCTCAGCCCAGCCCTGAAAGGGTGCAACCATTGAGGGAGCAGAACTCTTCATTCTCAGAGTGGCAGAGGATGGTGAGCACAAGCTCTGGATAAGCTGATGGCACAAAGGGAAGGGTGATAGCTTCTAACAGTGCAGCAGTGGCCTCAGAGAGAACAAGGGACTTGGGTATCTGCTTTCCACTAAAACTGTTTATCAACCTCCCCAACTGTTTTCCAGCTCGGCTTCTTGGCGAGTTACAGTTTAGGAAAGCTGGGAAACATGAGCTACATCCATCCAATCCATGCTGCAGACCACCATTTTCAGAGAAATAAATAAAGGCAAAAAAACAAAGGTGAAAAGGAAAAAAGGTGAAGTGTAGCCAAAAATCCCCTTAAATTGTCCAAAGCAAATATGGGAGGGAGACTGCACTGGCAAAGCTGTGAACTGGCAGCATTGGTGCGTGATGAATGTGGCCATGTTATCTAATATGGCAGAACACACATCATGCATTTTTAATAGCATTGTTTAGCTTCTATTTGTCACAATGTCACAGCTAGAGGCTGCTTCAAAAGGCATGGGAAATAACAGAAAGGTTTTAATTGAATGGTAGGGCTTTTGACTGGAGGTCACACACACAGAAGCATACAAAGCATCGGTAGTATGAGACTTCCATGTATTCCCTGTTTTCAGGGGATGCCTACATGAAAAACAAGTCAGCTGCAGCAGTGTTTACTGAGAGTTAATCAGGTTTGCAGATTAACTGTAAGATCCTGAATTACAGGTGCTTATATGCAAACAGGAGGCACATGCAACACACATAGCTGAGACATGAAAAATGAACTCTGTGATGGCAGCAGCAGAAGAATGGATAACAGCCAAGGAGGAAAGGGAAGGCACATACAGTGATGATGGTCTGAGTTCTGTCATCTCTTCAGAACAGGTACTTAAGTTCTGATCAATTCTCCCTGTAATGGCAAACGCTGATCCATGAAAGAATCATTGACAACTATTTTTTGCATTACAACAATATCTCCAAAACCTACTCAGAAATGAGCATCTGCTTCACTCCCAGACACACAGTGTCTCCATATGACTTGCATGACTACAGAACCCTCAAACCAGAGCTGCACATTTTCTCCATTATTCTCTTGCCCTGGAAAGAAGTGCAAGCAAGATAACAAAGAGAGACTGGTATAAAGCAGAAAATTTTTAGCAGGTAGCAGGTTTCAAGAACTTTACTTCGGTCCATCTTAGCACTCCACATGTGTACTCAGCTTTATACATCTCTCTGCAGGCTGGACTGGGGCTCCTCTCCATGAACCTGTAGGGAATTTGGGATGTTGCACAGGGGCTGTGACTATCTGGCAGATTTCTACTCTGGAGACCACCTCTTTGCCCATTTTCTACCTGATGCACTACAACACCCAGCAGGCTGCTCTTTGCTTGGATTACGGCCCTCAGTCCCCCAGCTGACTTGAATGAGGCAAAACCTTCTGGGAATGCAAATGGGAGAATGAGAGCAGCTCCTCTCCCCTGCCATGTGGGCAGCAAGTGTGCCTTTACCCACTGCAGGAAAGAAACAGCGAACTTCTGAAGTAGAACAAAGCCCTTTCAGGAAAACACATGTGCCCAGAGCTTCAGCATGAGCTGTGACAGACACACTGGAGTTCAACTGGTCTGTTGGAGTGGAAGGTGCAGGTGTCAGGTTCACACCATAAAACAAAAAGCCGGGTAAACATGATGCCTGAATCCTAGAAGAAATCATGGAAGGAAGATCCTATACTGATATTTTCATTAAGATTTTAATCTCCTCTCTCCCTCTGTGCAAGTGCTCACATACCATGGGACTCTCCCCATGTGCAAAAGCACTTAACCAGCCAGGGCCTCTGAGGAAAAGGCTGCTCTCTTAGCAGTAATTCCATTTGAATTTTTAATTATTTTTGTCTTTCAAACACTGCATATACATGGGCTAATCACAACTCTTCTGATAAGTATTTATATCTCTGCTTGCCCCTGCTGCTCACAGTCATCTTCTTCCCTTGGAAGTGGCTGTACCAAACTTACTGTGGGATAGGTCAAAGGCAGGCTGAGTTTTTGCCTAAGATTAGTAGCAGTTACATATTTGCACAAGAAAGTCATATGACCTTTCTTCTAACACTGGAAGGATATCCAGAACTTCTTGTCAGTGTGAACACAGGATGATTTTAATTTCCTAAGAGACCTCTAAAGAGAGGTCTTACATCAGAATCCTGTTTAACTAAATAAACATAAGATCAAGAAAATATTAGGAAAATCAGGCTTCATTTCTCACTGTAAATTAGATAGCAAGAGAACAGCCATTACGGCTCTCTTTAAAGCCATTTAATCATGTGGATCATGATGCATAAACAACAGAAAACCCATTTTCCTTCTTTTTTAAAATGCAGTAATGGGGACTAAAAATACCAATCAGGACTAATAAAATGACACGTAGTAAATGTATCCCAGTGTGTAAATATTAATACGCACTATAAAAAGCCCAAAATTATCATTATCTCACTGCTAGAAACGCAAAGGCCTCAACGGGGATTAGCAAAGGGATTTGCTTTACACTCACTAACAGTCGGCCAGAGACAAAGCTTGGAGTCGATGCCACACCTCTACAATCCTAGTCACCTCTTATCTGTTCAACCCCACAGCAAGGCTCCCTTGTAGCTATTTTAACCTGAAATTGCTTCAGCTCATGATTCTTTGTGGAGACGGTGGCTCTGGTTTGGAGAGCGCGGTCTGAGGGTGCAGAGGGCATGTGAGAAGCGGCCATTCCCAGCACCCACTCGGGGATTCCAGGGGCAGCTCCAGCACAGGAACCCCCTGCGCCAAACCCGAGCAGCCCCAGCAGCGCCCGAGCAGGGCCTGCTCAGGTCGGGCTGCGCTCCCCAAGGCCGGGCTGACACACGGCGGCCCTCGAAACTGCGGGGGATCCCTCACGGCCTCCTCGGCCAGGCCCGCGCAGGCCCCGCCGTGCCCGGCCCCCGCCGCGGCGGGAGGCGGAGCCGAGCCCAGCTGACACGGGCGGCGGGCGGTGCTGCAGTGCGCGGAGCCGCCGATCGCCGCCGGAGCCCCGCGGCTGCAGCTCGCCGTGAGCGGGGGTGCCGGGGCACCGGGGACGGGTGGGGGGCGGCGGGGCTGGCATGGGGGGGAGGGATAAGGCCGCCGCCATGTTCGGGAACCGGGAGAGGAACGGGCGGGGGCGGGATTCGAACCGGAGCCGAGGCCGCGGGCAGAGACTCGAACTTGGCTCCCTGAGGACTCGAACTTGGGTTTCCCGGTGGGCGCGGGGGGTTCAGGGGCTCGCGGGACCCCGGGGCGATCGCGCACTCCCCCCTCCATTCTTCCCCCCCCCCCGCACCGCGCGCGCGGGGGGCCGGACGTGACTGGCTGCGTTCAATTTGTCACGCGGCCATTGGCTGGCGGGGGCGGGCGGCGCGTGACGTCAGCTCGCGGTGCTGCGCGGCCGGCGGCCATTTATAGGCGCGGAACGGGCGCTGCGCAGCCCGAGCGAGCGGGGTCTACTGGGAACACCGGCAGCTGCATCGCGGCCCATCCCCGCGGGAGTGCTGCGAAACCCCCGGCGGAGCCCCGATCCACCTTCCCCGAGCTCCCCTTCAGCCGCCGCTGAGTTTTTGTTTCTGTTCGCGCAGCGCCTCAGCGCCCCCGCCCAGCTTTGTTCTTCTCGCGGCCCCTGCGGGGAAGGCGCGGCCAAGATGGACCCTTGTCACACCGAGGAGACCGAGGGCGAGATCCCCGGCTTGGGTAAGGCCTAGCGATGGGGGGCGGGGAGGGCCTGGAGGGAGGGAATGGCGGGGGTGGGGATGGGCTCTCGGACCCTCGTGGTGCTGCGGAGGCCCAGCGGAGGCCTCATGATGGCGCGGAGGGTGGGGGGAGGCGGCGGGGACGGGCCCGGCCGCGTGCGCCGCTCACCCCCCCTTCCCCTCCTCCCTCGTGCGTCGTGTCGGGCGGGGCCGCGGGGGCTCCTCGGGGTCGCTGTCCCGCCTCCACCGCCGCTGCCGCGCCCGCGGGCCCTCCCCGTGCTGGCGGGGGCGGGGGGGGGGGGGGGTGGTGGGCGTGAGATAGCAAACGAGATAAGCGTAAATTACAGTTTATTACAGGTCTAACGTCCAGCCTTAAGTAGCGTAAATCCGGTGGAAACGGCCACTCAGTAAAGCAGAAGTTGAAAGTAAAGGTTTCTGGACGCCATAACAGTCTCGTCTTAAAATGGTGAACCCGTGCCAGTTATTGCAAAACAACCCTGCTCAGCGCCTGCTATCTGTTTACTGGGTATCGGCTTCTGACAACCGCTGAGCTGCCCCGTGGGGAGAGCCACTCGAGAGGCAATAGGACTTTTAAATCTTTATTAAACAGCAGAAAATATACAGGAAAAAATTATCAAAGCACCCTATATTCTGTTTAGCTTTACAAAAACGTCTATCAGAACCCACAGAGCTCAGACACGGAAAAAAACACTCCCCCCCCTTAGTTTTTTACATTTCAGGCTTGCTTTAAAATAAGCTGTACAGGTAATGCATTTGTTTAAAGTAAATTTTTGAACACACAGATTGTTAGATGGGCTTCAGGGACTTGTTATTCAGATTAATTTTCATCGTCTAAAGAAGTCAGGAACGACTTGACCTATCAAAAAAAAAAAAAAGTATTATTTGGTGCATTAAAAGCTAAAGTACCTGGCTTTTCCCTTTATTTGGGAATAAATTTTCTGTTACTATAGTTTTCCAGTGATGTTTTGCCCATACATGTAATTTATGACCTGAAACGCGCCTACCCTTTTCAGAGGGGCAAGGTAGAAGATGGCATGTCTAAGTGTCTGTACAAAACTTAGATGTTAATTGCTGGTTTCTGTGAAGATATAATGACAAATACCTCCACAATGTTCTCCTTCCCAGTTTATTTAGAGCTGTTTAATTGGGGGAATTAGTCTTGGCTTATAGGAGTCATTCTTCAGTAATCTCAAACTGATGACCCAGAATAAGATGGAGAAAATGGTTTATAGGGTTTGCTAGGAGAGCACTTCCTCATGTTTTGAAGTATTAGGTGGAAGTGGTTTTTTTTTTTTTTCTTTCCCCCACGGACTGGCTAAACTACTCCACCAGAATTTCTTTTGGTGTTTACTTCCCAAGTCTTGCCGTTCCTTGGAACTGGTAAACACCTCTATTAACCACCTTGTCTCCTCCAATGGTTATTTACTCTCTGTCCCGACTTTGTTTGTTAGTGTTACTGCTTGCATGATAACTGCAGAAGAAAAGCAGATACAACCCCCCTTGATACTTACTTTATCAATCAGGTATTCTTGTTTAATTTTGTCGTTCTTAAAATCCTTATTAACATCCAAAACTAAAATAGGGATCTCCTTAATGTTCTCAAAATCAACTCTGTTAAACGGAAGAACATAGTTTGAGTAAAAACTATATGAAATACCACTGGTCTCGATTACCACGTGCACCTGATATGTTAAAGCTGATGCCTATAACTTAAATACAAAGCCCATGTCCAGTTTGTCCTTAATTGCTCTTCATGTATTTCACAAATCTGGACTCTTAGTATCTATCTGTAATTTCAAGAGGGAGAAGATAGTTTTTACCTTAATTTCTTTTATCTCATTCTTGTCACAGAATCATTTACCAGGAACTGATTTTGTAAGATGGAGTATTTTTTTTCAAAATCTCCCTTGCCCTATGTCTCCCTCACCTAATCCACTTAACAAGATGCATTTTTAAAGCTTCCTTTCATAAGGATGACCTCTTTAACATTTTATAAGACTGGTATTTAAAATGTCTTGGACATAAGCAAGACCATTTTGGTTTCAGTTTAGGGACAGATGGGAGCAGTAGTCTTCCTTCCGAGTGTGAAGGCATTTCTAAAACGCAGCGTGTGTGCTGAGCAACATTATAACTTTTGCTTGCACACTTCAGTGTTCCTGTTACAAACACAGGAAGTGCTTGCTTACGAGCTTGGGATGAGTTCACAACGTAAACATTCCCAAAATTCCACGCTATGCTCTCTGTCTCCTAAGCATTTGGGTCATCCTCTGTGAAACTTCAGCAGGCAGATCAAACTGATAATGTACTCTTCCTGGAATTGTAATGCTTCCCATTCAGTAGAATATTTTGGACTCCTCTAGGGAAAAATCTAGAGTCTGCTTTCATGTTCAGAGATTCCTTAGATGGGAAGGCCAGTAAGAGTCAATAAGGAAGTTGAGGGAAGGTGTGCAGAGATCACTCAGTTGCTGATTAGGTTTCTTGTGTTTAACAGGTCTGCCAAAAGCCTTTCTGATCATCGTTCAAATTGAAGTTAGGATTAATATTTAAACTGTATTTCAATTTCGTTGAAATATAGTCCTGCCTTATAGTCCAAGGTAGCTGGGGCCTTGTCTGCCCCTTACATTGCAACACAAACTGCCTGAGAAATGTATGTGATTGGCCCCTGAACACCATTTTAAGTGTCCTATTCCTGAGTCCTTCCAATTAGTAAAATCCATATCCTTGCTGGAGTTACAACTGTAAAGCTTCCTAGTTGAAGTTAATGCTTAACAAAGGTTTTCAATAAGATGAAGTTCCATCTCTTGAAGCCTGGCGTGGGTGCAAATGTAAGTTTATCCAACTGCCTGAGTAAAGCTAGACTTAAGCTAAACTCGATAATACTAAAGGTTGAGGTAGGAATGAGCCTTGCCTGCAAGTTGAAACTTGTTACAGAAAATGAGTTCCTACCTCATAGTCCTTTCATGAAGCCAGGTTTCATGTTTATAGTGCAGGTTTTCCAAATACTCGAGCTCAATTCCTTGCTCCTCTTCTCTTCCCCTCATCTGTAGCCTTTCCATGCATTTCTGGGAAAAAAAGTACAAACCTGGTCATTAATCATGTGTAGTAGGTTAAATCAGCTAAACGGATCAAGTGGCCCTTAACTTGGAAGGACTAATGCTAGACATTAGTGGGCATTAATTTTAAATGCTTGGCTGAACATAAACTAGTTAAATCTAGTGTAACTTTTTTGTATCCTCTTAAGCTTCTGGAAAAGGAAATTGGAACTGAAAAAACCTCCTTTTTTAGTGAGCATACCTGAGGTGTGGTTCTGAGATAGATCATGCCATCCAGCTCTATATCTGATTGAAACTGATTCAAAAGCCATGTGTGCCAGTCCTGATAAATAGACCATTCTGTTTCATTAATGTTTCCAGACTCGAACAGGTTAGAAGCAAACACGTATCTGCAATGAAAGACATCAGTCTCAATCCAGGAAGGACAGAAGTGAACTACCAAAACACTTGTCATTAGAACAGAATGATGGTATTGAAAAAAAAAAATACCTTGATCAAGCCTGCTCCTTTGCAGGTATTAGTTTAAGTATCAAGTGTTTCTTAAGCTTCGTGTCTTTAAACACTTGGAAGCTGTTAATGTGAGTTTTTGCTGTGCTGTGAGAGTAATTACCTGTCACTGTACACAGATCTCTCGAAAAATTGCACTGGGTGTTCTGCTTCGTGTAGCTTGGCTGAGACAGGTTTTAGTTGTGCTTTTACTCGGCTCAAGCAAGCATAAGTCTGAAATGTGTAAGCCCATCTTGTGGGTTTGTCATACAGCATTTGAAGTAAGTTTCCTCCGCTCTTTTGAGATGTTGAAAGTTCCTAGAAGGCAAGAAAAAAAAAGTTAATATGAATGTGCTGCATTTCTCAATCCAGAATTCTGATAAGTTTAGGTAAGAATTCTTGGCTGTCTTTTTGTTACTAAGAAAGTGCTTAGGCATAGGACCTAAGAGACTCTTTTTCCTCAGGTGATGGTGGTCTTCATGACAGCTTCTTTGAGTAGTTTGAGTTCCAGATTTTAGTGTGATTCCCGTGGAGTAGTGGATGTGATTTGGAATACACATTCAGTAGTATCTTGCCTTTACAATTTGAGTGCCTGACCAACTGTGGTATGATAGTGGGGATGACTCTGGCTGCTGCAGACTAAGTATGGCTGGATTTTGGCATAGCTCCCTGGCTGTGGAACTCCAAGCAGTTTCGTCCGGCCCAAATCCTGCGCACCTACCTCACACTCATCCTCGGCTGTGTGGATGTTGCACCACTTAGCGATGGGCTCGGGGATGATCTCCCACTCATCGCTGTGTTTCTCCAGTAGCCTGACAAACGTTGACTTCCCCGCAGCTGCGGAAGATTAGAGCAGTTCACAAAGGGGTGGGGGTTGATTGCTCTGGTGCTACTGATGGAAAGGGGGGGAAGTTTGAGGGTTGTTAGCGGCTGTTGAGTAAGAGGGCCGGCGGGGTGTGCTGAGAGGCAAACAGCGCTAATCTACTGCGCCAGAGGAGCCGCGCCCGGCTGGGCGGGCGATAAGGGCCGCTGAGGAGCAGCCGACATTTTAGGAGCGGGCGGAGCCTGGGACGAGGGCGAGGGAGCGACCGCGCAGGCGCGGGGACTTGGCGCGGGCGGGCGGGCGCGAACGAGCTCTGCCGTCCCGGACGGGCCGGGGGGCACCGGGGGTTGGTTTGTGTTCCCGAGCCCGCCCTGCGCCTTGGTGTGACTGACGGGCACCCTGCCCCGGGGAGCTCCCCATCCACCCCAGCCTTGCTCCGGGTTCGGGTCCCAGTGCGGCTCTCCCTGCAGAACCCCCCCGCCCACAGAGCCCGGGGGACAAGCGCCGCAGCCGCCCCTCCCTCCCTCGCCGCAGTCTCCCCCCACATCCGAGCCCCTTGGGGTGCTCTCGGCCTGACATGCCCCCCTCCCCCCCCCCCCACCTCCTCCCTCCGGACTCCCCTACCACCCTGAGCTGCTTCCCGCAGTGCCGAGCTCACCGATGTTCCCCTCAATGGAAACCTTCCTGATGCGCTTCTGAAAGCTGGATTCGAGGGAGCTCGCAGGGCTCTGGCAGTGCCGTTTGGCGGGGGTAGACATGGCAGTGCCGAGCGGGAACTAAAGGGGTTCCCAGCTGCTCCCGCGCACTTTAAGTGTCCCGCCAGGCGGGTGGGCGGGATGGCCGCTTCCCGCCAGTCCTCCCCGGGAAGAGGCGGAGGCGCTTCCCCCTCCCCCGCCGCTGCTGCCCCGCTCCTGCCCAGCTCCTACTGCCGCGGTGTTACAAAATGGGCGTTCGGCAAGTGAAATGGAGAAGAGAGCTTTGTGCAGGAAGTGACTGTAGCACAGTTCCACTTACTGATCTAATTTGCATTTCTGTAAACGAGTTCGCCATGTTGTTTGATTTGGTTACATAAACTTGAGCATGCACTTAAAAAAGTTTAAAAGCCTCCAGCTGTGGGGGTGGGGTAGTTGTTAGTCCGGAACACATCAAAGAGTTAAGTGGGAGAGGAGGAGGCAGTGTAGGCTCACAGTCCGTTTTAGTACTGACTGGAGAAGAAACACTCGTGGATGAGTGGTGTTCATCTGGAGACTACTCAGAGCAGCTTCTAGGCTCCAAATACCTGTGTCGGGGTTCTAGGAGCCTGCTAAACTCTAGGCATGGGTCCTCTATTCACGTGCATAGACTAAGTTGATACGTGAGCTGGCTATCCAAGGGGGAAGGGGATGGAGGATTCTTAGATGATGAGTTATTCCAGTTTACTCTTTCCTCCTCAGTAATACTGAGATTCAAGGTGAAATCTAGCTAGGTCTGGTGTGTTTGGAGGAAATGGGAGGGAGTTAACTTCTTTTCTGTTCTTTTATGATAATTGTGACCCATTGTCTCTTCTTTCCCCATCTCCTCCAAACACACCAGGCTTCAGTGACCGAAGCGAGCAGATTGTTTCACGTGGGGTAGCGTCAGCCTTTGAAGCTGGTAAGTGCTAGTTCCCACGCACGGTGTGTGCAGCCAGAGCGCTCCGCTGTCCGCGCCACGCGGGGGCCGCGCCGGGCCGGGGCGGGGGCGGCAGCGCGCGGGGCACGCGCAGTGCGGCGAGCGGCGCCCAGGGCGCGCGGGGCCGGGGCTTTGTTCGGCGCGGCGGGCGGGCGGCGCGTGCGCACAGGCGGCGCGCGGGGTCTCGGGGGCGGGGCCGGGCTCCACCGGGGCACATGCGCCCCGCACCCGCCCCGGCCACGCCGCTGCCGGTCCCGTGCTCGGCGCAGGGCTCGCGGTGCTCGGTACCCGCTCGCCACGCGTTGCTCTTTTCGAACCGGTCGCGAGCGCTGCGCTATCGCCGGGGGCCGCGGGCCCGCCAGGGCGGCGTCTGGGACCGCACTCTTTGTGCGGAGGAAGGCCCGGCCCAGCGGAAGCGGGAGCACCCGCCGCCATTTCCTAGCGCGCTCTCGCCACAGGCTCGCCCGCTCGCTGCCGCCTGACCGGGACTAGGCGCTCTCTGGACAGCGGATCAGGCTCGGAGCCCTAGAACCAGCGCGGAGCCCCACCATGTGTGCGTGCGGGGAAGGGGCAGGGCGCGGGCCGGGGGCGGGAGCGGCGCCGTGTGTGTGAGGCGGCAGCACCCGAGGCAGAGGAGGATCAGGGAGGGCCGGGGCACAGGCCAGGGGGGCCGCCGGGCGCTCTGAGGGGGTGCGGGTGGCGGCCGTGCTGAGCAGCATCTCAAAGGGCCCGTTCTCGTCTTTCTAGCAACCACAGAAGCAGAGACGGAGCAGAGCCTCACCCCCAATGTGATGCTCAACACGGAGAGCAGTGAGGGATACGTGGTGAAAGTCCGGGGGCTGCCTTGGTCCTGCTCCACCGAGGAGGTGCAGAGGTTCTTCTCCGGTAAGTGAGGCTGTGGGGGGAATAAGAGGTGTAGGAGAGGGGTTGGGCTCTGCTGACAGTTCTGGGTCCCTACCAGGGACACTGTGGCAGTGAGAATGCTGTAGTGAGCAGATGCAGGAGGTATTCAATAGCCAGTGCAGTTTGTAGTGCAACAAGTGCTTCAGCCAGAACCTGGTATGCAGAGCCATGTTCATGCTAGGGGCTTAGTCTGAGTTGCTGGGATAACCACAACTGTGCTTGCTGCTTGGGCAACCAGGAGAGAGAAGGTTCCATTATAAAATAAGTTCAACCTGGAGCAGGAATTTTTAAGCTAAACCAGTTTAGTACTTCTATTGTCCCAATAGACTCTTGTTAACTGTGTAGTGTGTGTATCCTTCCCCAAATTATTAGCATTCTGGAGTAATAAATAGTGGTGATAAATATGTGCTTTCTGCAGCAACTGGAGCTTTTAAAACTGCTTTGTGAATTTGATGTATTGGACTTGGTTCTGATTTAGTTTATTACACTTACACTGATTGTTACTCTTTCTTATTTCATGCTAATAAGAAAGTTAAGATCAAAAGCAGATAGTGTGTTCAACTTTAGGCAGAAAAGCTTTGAAAATAGCTAATTTTCAGTTATCTTTAATATTGATCTGTAAGCTTGACTAGAACAGTAAATTTAGTTAGTGTCTTAGTTAATTGGTTAGTTTAAAGCTATAGCAAGAATGCTGCCAGTTTTGTTGTCTTGATATAATTGATACTCAGTACCTTTTTGTTTTTAGGCTTTCTGAAACTTTCAAAGTAACGCTGTTCCTGTAATAATTAACATAATTCTGGCCTTCCTGTTTCATTTTCAGATTGCAAAATTCTGAACGGGGCCTTGGGTATCCGTTTCATCTACACCAGGGAGGGCAGACCAAGTGGAGAAGCATTTGCTGAACTGGAGTCAGAGGAGGATGTGAAATTGGCCCTCAAAAAAGACAGAGAAACAATGGGACACAGATACGTTGAAGGTTTGACTCAGTTGGTCTAGTAACTGACTACATTGTGTCTGTGCTTGATGGGTTTTTGGTTAATAGCTTTTTTTTGTCTATTTAAAATGCATGTGGAAGGACAAATGGACTTGCATATCATGAGTTGACTAGTTTCAAGGCAAATGACTTTTTAAAAACTCTTCCTTACTCCAGAATGCATTAATTCTAAGTGCCTTTTACAGTTTTCAAGTCAAACAACGTTGAAATGGATTGGGTTCTGAAGCATACTGGTCCCAACAGCCCTGATACAGCTAATGATGGTTTTGTACGTCTTAGAGGACTCCCATTTGGCTGTAGTAAAGAAGAAATTGTACAGTTTTTTTCAGGTATGTGGGATAAAAGTAGTAGCTATAGCACTATTGGTTTATGCTAAAAAACCCCAACAAACCCAACAAGCATGGATTGCCCAGTAGTACTTCCAGCAGTATTACCATGTTTATTAAAAGTAAATAAACCAGTTCTTCACTAGTTTTCTGGGCATGAGGAGTCCTTTGGATCACTTGCTAAAGTACTTGATAATTAAATAATTTAGGGAATGCCCAAAAGATACTCAAATTTATACTTGGTGGGACATACCGTTCCAAGTAAGGATTATAGAAGAGTATCTTGCTTTCCATATAAAGCTGAACAGTTCGTGTAGGAGGATATTTCTGCCCCCAGCCTTGGCTGATTGCCCCTGGTCAGTGAAGGATGTAGAACACCCTCACCAATGGGCTCTCTCTGTGTGAGGAGCAGGTTCTCAGTAAGGGCCCATGACCTCTTCCCAGCATAGAGCTAGTATTGAATGAAATTCAGAGAAAACCTGCTGAACTCTATCCAAGTACAGATTTACAGGTTTGCCCCTTTCTCTTCCTATGGGGAAAAAACACATACCAGACCCTTGATGTTTCCTAGCTCAAAGTTTTTATGGATGAAGAGATAATGTCTTGTTTTGACTAATTTTTACTTTTTTGCAGCTGTTTTATGTTTTACAAACTGGAATTAGACTATTAAAATGTCTAAGAATGGAATCTGTTGATTGTTTAGGATTTCACTTGTTATTATTTTTGAAATACTAGATTTCTGAATGTTTTGCTATAACAAGATCTGATTGAGCTTGCTGATTTGCTTTAAAATACAGTAGAAATATTTCCAGTTTTGCAATCTCAGAACTTGTTTTTTGTTTCCTGAATTGGTGATATGAACAAGAGCAATTTCTAAGCATGTGCATTTTAAGCTGTTTTTTTTTTTCTTTCATGGTGAAGTAATTCAAGCTTTATAAGTTGTTAATGTGCTTAATATACAAAATATGTTTCTTCTGTTCAGGAACTAATACTTGAAAATTACTTCATGATTTTTTTCTTAATTAAGCGCTCCTAAAGATTTTTAAAAAAATGCTGAAACTTGATGTTTGCATAAGACTAATTATTTTACCTGAGTGACTTCTAGTAAAATTACTTGTTCTGTATAAAGCTGTTTAATTTGCTGTGTTTGAATTTAAGTTCTCTTAAAAAGTTCATCTTAAATACTTTCACAGAATTGACGAGGTTTGTAATAATGTGTGAAGTTCTTAACGCACCCTGCATTAGATGCCTTCTCTGAGGGGCTGTCCCTGACCCTCAGAGCATTTCTGAGCTCTGCAGGGTGGGTTAAGAACCTGAACTGAATGGTATGTGATCGTGGAGCTCTTTGTTGACATGCCTTTTTTATTCTGGTGTTCTAGAATCAACATACCATTCTCTTAAAAGTGTTTAAATTCTGGTGTTTTTAAAGCTATAAGAAAAAACTCATGACTGGGCTTGTGATGTTAATATTGCCCCCCTACTGGGGTTATTTGTCCTTGGGTTGAAGGGTTGGAAATCGTGCCAAATGGGATAACATTGCCGGTGGACTTCCAGGGGAGGAGTACGGGGGAGGCCTTCGTGCAGTTTGCTTCACAGGAAATAGCTGAAAAGGCTCTAAAGAAACACAAGGAAAGAATAGGGCACAGGTGGGGATGGATGGTTGGTTGGCTCTGTCACTTTTCTTATGGTAAACAATTAAATCCATATTCTCTCTTCTGAAAGTGTTAACACCCAAATCAAAGTAGTATTTTGGTCTCTAATTTGGTGATGAGTAAAGGTATTGATTGCTACAAGTGTGTGTGGCACAGACTGTTAAATCTACCCAAAAATACAAGATAAAATTGGGCTAATCTAAAATGTGCTTTGGAAAATGAGTAATAACAGGCATTCAAAACTATAGCTTGGAAATGACAAAAGTTGAGAGACTATGGCTTTAACTTCTCAAATAGCACCAATTCTGCCTTTAGCTCTAAAGACATGCACAGTATTCTTACTACCATAAGAAAATGTGATACTTTCTAAACTTGTTTTATAAGTTGAAATGTAACAAATTTACTTACTTGTATTAATCTTCAATGTAATAAGCATAGCTTTCAAGAAATTGTCACAAAGGGTTTTTATTCAATTTTACTTGTGACTATTTTTCGTTGAAGCATGCACCTTTTGCCTACGCTGAATCATTGAAGCATAGGCTGGGTTCAGTAGTACATGCAGAGCTTCTGTGGCATCCTGGTGGGTTAAACTCTCGGTGGAGATCGGGTTTTTAACCCTCTGTTTCCGTTGCCTTGAGCAGCGGTGCTGAGTTGAGTGGACACCAGTCCCTCCTACATTGTTTGACTAACATTTTAAATTGGGGGGAGGTGGGTGGGGAATCAATATTGCTCCCCCACCCTTAAGGCTGGGATACTGCAAAGTATGAGGAGCACATAAACCCTTCAGTAATTTTAATTTCTTGAAAATACACTGATTTAAATGTAATGTAGTGCTAATAATAGAATGTCATTGCCTACATAATGTAAGGAAACCTGGCTTAAAATTACTGCCAGTGTCAAGGCTATGACTAAATAGCTTGTTGTAATGTGAAGTTGTGAGGTGTTTGTGGAAGGAATCGAAGACTGACTTCTCCCTGTGCAAACACTTGTAGGTACATTGAGATCTTCAAGAGTAGCCGAGCAGAGGTGCGCACTCACTATGACCCTCCCCGCAAGCTGTTGGCCATGCAGAGACCTGGTCCGTACGACAGGCCCGGCCTGACGCGCGGATACAACAGTCTGGGTAGAGGAAGTAGCTTGGAGAGAATGAGGCGTGGAGCCTACGGAGGAGGTAAGTGCACAGAGGCCCAGGGAGCTGCTCCTTTGAAGAGCAGCAACTCTTGGACCTGGTAGTGTCTCCCCAGCTGTGTATGTGTCCTTGGCCTTAATTCTTGTAGAAGAAATGAAATGTCGTAGTAGTCGTTGTTTGCAGTGTGTACTGTGTATTTGGATCTTTCTGTAGTCGAAATGAAAGTTTATTTGGATCTTTGTGTAGTTGAAATGAACATGTCCAATCTGTTTCTAGGTTATGGAGGTTATGATGACTACAATGGGTATAATGATGGCTATGGGTTTGGTTCTGATAGATTTGGAAGAGGTAAGGATCTCTAATAGGAACAGTAACCGAACTTACGACATGTCCCAAAAGAAACTAAAATACATCTGAAAGACCTAGAATGGACTCTTTTCTCCGCAGGGATGTCGGACCACAGGTACGGCGACGGATCGTCCACCTTCCAGAGCACGACCGGCCACTGCGTCCACATGCGAGGTCTGCCCTACAGAGCCACGGAGAATGACATCTACAACGTGAGTGTCACTTGCTGCTCCCCAGTGCATGGCTTCAGGCCCTGGGGTCCTTGTGGGACATGCTAGCTGCACTGCAGCTGGAGTGTTCCTCTGGAGAAAGTAGCTTGTTGTAAACCCAAACTGTTGCATTGGTGCGTTTTAATCTGTGTGACTGTTCCATGTGTAGTTCTTCTCACCTCTGAACCCTGTAAGAGTACACATTGAAATTGGACCAGATGGCAGAGTAACTGGAGAGGCAGATGTTGAATTTGCTACTCATGAGGACGCAGTGGCTGCTATGTCCAAAGACAAAGCAAATATGCGTAAGTCCGAGTGCTCGGAAGACGTGGCTTTAGGGAGCTGACAGCACTGCAGTGTAGTGCATCTGCTGCAACTGGAATGCCAAAGATTTCACTGCAGCTTCACTTGCAGTGAGACAAGCTGTGCATGGGTTTGGTGTGAAATGCTCTCATGGGAAAACTTTCTTCTTCCAGAACACAGATATGTAGAACTCTTCCTGAATTCTACAGCAGGCGGAACTGGTGGTGCCTATGGTAGTCAGATGATGGGAGCAATGGGTATGTAAGAGTCTCATTGCACTTGCAAACAAGCATTTGCTATGAAGGAAGCTGGCTTGTTTTGTACAGCTCCTGTTTATTGTGTGCCTGGCATCAAAATTGAAATTCAACATTCTGTCTTAATCACACAGTCAAGGAGTCGGAAGGGGTAGTCCAAGATTGGAACACTAGCACGTTGCCAGGTATATAAACCTTTTGGGAATACATTTGAGCTTTAATAGGTTAAATAAATTTGTGATGCTGAGTGTGGTGTGCGTGGTGGGATGAATGGCTTCTTTGGGAGTGTGGTAGTGCAAAATTGGGGAGATACCTGTCCTTCTTATTCTCCTTCCCCTTCCCTGTTGGGGATACCAGAACATAGTTTGGTGTTGGAGGATGTATCTGTGGCACGTGACCTGCCATTCAAGCTGTGTCTTGGTGGTGAGAGAGAGTTACTTGGAATTGGGAGAAATTGTCTGAATTGCTCTGGCAAACCACCAAATCGTTTAAAAATCTAAAATGTGTGTTTTCAGCACAAGTCTTAAATGCCTGTTGCTGTTGTGCCTCTAAGACAGATACCCTCCTGACACCCAGCTGGTCTGGTTTCGGAGATGAAGGTGGGGTTGGTTTCTGTGAGGGCTCCTTTCTGGAGGGTGCTGGGGTGGGGGGTGTGTGGATACACTGCTGCTTTTATAGTATTTGGTTACAAAATGTATGTAGTTCTAATGATGATACTGAAATTAGAGAAAGGAATGTAGGCAAGTGATGAGGTGAAGAGTAGTTTGTTTAAATGGAGGTATCTGTGTCTGAGCCACAGCATTGCTATGATGTGATGTACAACCAGGAACAGGAATAAGTCTGTCAGGGCCATGTGCATAATGAGTAGCTCGAGTTAATGAGCTGCTGTGCTTCTGGAAGGGCTGCACTCCAGTGTGAGGTTCCTTAAAGTCAAATTTAAGTCTTTTGGGGTGTGTTACAGTGCAGATCAGTCCTGTTTAGTATAGTCCATAGAAATTGTAAAAGTAACTTCCTAAAGTTCTTGTTGCTGCTTGATTGCAGGGATGTCTTTAGAAACCCCATCACTTTCCTTGAGCATGTTAAACTTCCCTTGGTGTGAGCAAGGTAGTGCCAGAGTGCAGGGGCTGTTGGTTGGGTGAGGGTTGGGTTTGTTGATGATGAGCAGATCTTGACCGGCAAGTTCTTAATGTTTTTACTGTTAACTTGAAGGGAGCCAATCCAGTTATGGTGCTCCAGGCAACCAGCAGCTGAGTGGGGGTTATGGAGGAGGATATGGAGGACAAAACAGCATGAGTGGCTATGGTAAGAGCATTTCTTTGCTGATTTCTATTGGGCCAGGTGCAGCTGGCTTAACATGCCCTTCACTGGTGTTGAAGGGTTGTGTTATAACCTGGGCAGCACAGGCTCTGAAAGTTAAAGATGTGGCTACTGTGAATGTTGGGGAATTGGCGGGGGCGGGGGGGATCTATTCAAAGCTGCAATGGGGAGCTGAGGGGGGAAATGTGGAAAACTGTTCTGAAAGGGGCAGGAAATGCCAGTCTCAGACTTGCATTGCTCTGATCACTTCTTTTCTTAATCGAAAAGCTGGAGGCCAGCTTTGTTTAAACACAGTACAAATGGGGGAGGGGGTCATGGGAGGCTGGGTCCTCCCTATTCCCCCAGAGCAGTGGTAAAGCTCTGGCTTGGGAAGAGGGGTGATGCAGAGCTCGTGCTGTCTTTGAACATCTGATAACTGACTTCGGGTACGGAGCTGTAAACTGACACTTTGCAGCATTGGGCACGGTAGACGGTATTTACGAGGTGGCCCAGCAAGGACAGGCGTTGGGGCAAGGATGCTTCGAGTCGGCCTGAGGCAGCTGTGAACCTGCTGTCGGTTTCCCCCTCAGACCCCGGGAGCCAGGGCGCCATGAACAGCAGCTACTACAGCAGTGGGAACCGCGCATCCATGGGAGTGAACGGCATGGGCGGCATGTCCAACATCACTGGTGGCTGGGGAATGTAACCAATCGCTGACTTTTGGTCACATCTTTTTTTAAAAAACAAAAAAACAAAAAACTAAGTTTAACAGTTTTGCAATACGAGCTTGTGATTTATGCTTTACTGTAAGTGAATTCAGGATTGTTTTAAAACCTTTCGGGTTCAGTATTTTTGAACATACAGAAATGAACATTCATCTAGGATGTAATAACCAAGTAAAGACTATAACTGTTAAACAATTTGGAGCGTTTCTCAAGTTAGTTTTGTTGTAGGAGTGTATTTAAGCAGTAAGCGTATTTAGGTTAAAGCTGTTTGAATTATGTTAAATGTTGCTCTTATACCATATTACATCCAACACTGTTTTGAATACATGTTGAAAGAGACATGCTTTTTTGTAAAGAACAATATAGGAGCTGTGTCTGAAAATCAAAGTGAACATTTGGCATGTTAGTTCTAGTTTATTTCTTTTAATATCCTGTAAGGCATGTTAAAGCTTTTTTTTTTAAGTTAATGGGGGAAACATGTTGAGACGCAATACGGCTACTTTAGGATTTTGGTCTTGGTGTTCGTATAAAATTCTGAGGCCTTGATTTAATCTTTCATTGTATTGTGATTTCCTTTTTAGGTGTATTGCGCTAAGTGAAACTTGTTAAATAAATCTTCCTTTTAAAAACTGGAACTCACTCCTTCTTGACCTCCATCTTCTTGTAACCACACTTGCACCCATGTCCTCTGTGACTGTTGTGCTCTTGCTGTGCAGCTGCTGAGCAGTGACTCTTCACAGAGCACTGACCCCATAGAGTGTTACAGTGACAACTGGGGGGGAGCAAAGGAAACCACCCCCACTGGCTGCTGGGGGTGCTCAGTGGGCCGTGGTTCAAAGCAAGTGCATGGCTGAGCCCTGAAACTGCTGGGGGGGTGAGGTGATTTGTACTTTCCTGTAGGCAGGGGTGGACTGGGCAGCTTACTGCAACCATGTTTCAATAAATGCACCTTGTCAAGCATCCTGTCTAAAGATGTGGTTTTGTAAGCAACATACTTGCAGCTTTTTGAGCACAGCAACTTCCCCTGAAATAATAATGGAATCTGCTTCCACGTAGTGGCCGTAGTATTTTATTTGCCCTTGGTAATGAACCATTTATCCTGAAGGGTTAAGAACCTGAGGTCCCTTTCTACAGTGGCAAAAGCACCCTCCTGTTCTGTAGCAGAGGAGCTGTAAGGGTGGAATTCTGAGCACTGGGTACTGCAGCCAGGGCTGGCTGCCATGAAAACAACCTGCTTCTGTAATGCTGACTGGGCTCGGCTCAATGGACTTGTGGCCCTGCTGTGCCTCTGCCAGAGCTGGGGCAGAGTGGGGATCCCCCCTGGGTCTGCACTGTTCTACGTGTGGAGCCTCTGGAAGAAGCTCACGTGGTCAGAGAGCTGCTCTGGAACCCTGGACACTCGTGGGTAGTGTGGGTGCTGCTGGTGAGGTGACAGCCCCGTGCACTGGCACAGGAACACAAACTGCCTTGGGATCCCTGGTGCAGCCAAGCCCAGGCCTGGCAGAAGAGGGACCAGGTGCCCCTGGGGCTGGGGCAGCAGCTGCTCTCCTCTGTCCCAGGTGGGACACAGTGAGCTGGAGTCATTGTCCCTTTTTTTCTGGAAAAGGGCGAAAGCAGTTCCAGCTGCAGTGGCTTCATCTGGCACCTTCCAGGGAATACCACAGTGTTAGTCAGGTATCCCAGACACATTCTGGTACCTTCAGCTTAAACCCTGGACATGCATGGCTGGACAAGAACATTCTCCTCTAGGATCTGTGACTGACAGGTGTCAAAAATTAGAACTTGGCTTGCTTTCAGTTTTTGCAAAAGACTTTATTGTGTAACTACTGCACTGTGATCACAGCGACTTCCAGAACAAGTATCAGGTGCAGTTTTTGACTCTGCAGTGAACTGAAGGCACATTCATTGACACTCCTTTATAAAGCTTTCTACAGACAATTCATAAATTGACCTTTTCCTCTCTGACTTAGAGCAAATACAAAACTGTACACGAGCCAGGGGAACACACAGGAGCACCTACAGTGAAGGTAAAGAAATTAAGTTCATATACAGAGAGACAATGATGTCTACAGGGATCAAATAAATGTAGAAATGCCATATACAAATTTTAATACAAATATCTATAAAAATCAGAAAAATGAATCTTAGTTTCAAATAGAACTTTTGGGGAAATTACAGTTGATATGTAACTTCTTAATTATTTCAGTTGGAGAAGCATTAGTTTGCACAATCTCTACAAATTAATTTACACTGCTCTTACAGTGGAAATTATCAGACCAGCCAGTCCAGTCTGCTGCACAGAAGACACCTGCAATTCAGAATTAAAAAAATAATGGCTACTTTCCAATGTTAAAGTGGCTCAGTCAAGGGTGGGAGAGCCTTAGGAGGAGTTAGAGGAGCACTGCTGGAGCAGTAATGTGTGGCAGCTATCACAGACACGGACGGGTTTTGGGTACGATGGCAGCGCGAGTTCGTTACTGGAGCAAGTGCTGCAGAAGATGTCCCCGCAGTTTCTGCAGTGGTGCTACAAAAACAGAGTCAGAATGAGCACAGCTGCCTAAAAACAGCATCAGGAAGAGAGAAGTCAAGCCTTGGGAACTGTGTCCGAGTCCACTGAGTCCCTCTGCTTCCCACCAAGCCCAGCCCTCCCAGCAGCACTTCCTCCTGCGCAGGGCCGAGCACAGGGCGCGATTCCAGCGCAGCCGCCCTCCCTCCGCGGCCAGGAGCTGCACCCGCCCCGGCTCGGGGCCAGCCAGGAACAGGAGCTGGAGCGGGCGCGGGCCTGGCTGTGGAAGGAGGGCGGCTGCTCTGGGATCGGTAGCGCTGGGATTGGCTGCGCTGGCCCCGCCCGGCCTGGCTCCCCACGGCACCACGGGCCGGGCACTGAGCAGCGCCTGCTCAGCTGGGAAGGGGGCTGAACACAGCAGCTCTCCACCGACAGCACCGAAGCAGAAGGCAGAAATACTTTTTGGGTGGTAAATGCCAAATTATTCCCTATGTATTTATCAGGCCAACAAGGTTCAGAGTTGAACAGGTTCAAGTCTTCCCTAGCAAGGGTATGCAACAGCACCACTTTTGTTTTCCATGGATTATCTAAAAATAATCTGCTGAAAAACATTACCTTCCTTCTTGAGATGGAGAATTCCTTTCTACATTGCTTGCAGTGGGTTGCTTCATCATCCTTCAGCCACGTATGACCCTGGAAAATTGGAATGAAAACCACGCTGGAGATACAAATAAACTTACAGGCATTTTACCAATGTTGTTGGTATTTTTCAAAAGTCACCCTTTAAAGCACAATAACCAGAGTGAAATTTGAATGTGTTAAATGAAATTCATATGCTTAGTCAAAATATCCATGGGACAGTACCTTTAGTGCTTTATTTACTTCTTTAATGTCTTCCATCTTCAGCTTCGATCTGGGGAAAAAAAAAATTATGCCTTGCATGACTTTTTATTTAGTTATGTTTGGTTTTCCCTGCCATTCCACTGTCGAGCCACTGAACCCAAACCCCAATTCTTCAGTTCTTCAGAGCTCCCTGTTACCTCTCTGAACCACTCACTACCACTGGGAAACTGTCTACTCAGGGTTTGCCCCTTTTCAGTATAAACAGAAGAATGTAGGAAAAGCACAGTTCCAGTATAAGAACTAAACATTTCCTTTAATGTTTCCTCTCAGCCAGCTCACTCTGATGAGATCCTCCCTCACTTCCATTTCATGGCTCTTTAGTTTCTCATACATAGTAATTACCTCCTAAAATTCTCACATCCATTGATTTTTATAAGTAAATGATGTTTAAAATTCTTGGTATTAGTCTGATACTTCAGCTTCTGTCACTTACAGGAGTTCTTCTGTTCCCTAGAACTTACTGGCTGAGATGAAGTCCCATTTCTTGAAGAGCTTGCTCCTGCTCCTCATGGACCTTCTTCAGCTCCTGCTTCTCATCTTGCAGTTTTCTCAGTTCCTATAAAATCAAGCACAAACTCAAGTTTTTTGTGCATTGTTTGACCTGTAACCTCGATCAGTCTACCCAAACTACCCAAGCAGTTACAAGAATCAGCTCCTTTGCAAATTCCCCTGTTTCTAAGGCTTGAGGGAACTACCCAGAGGTTCTGCACAAACAATGGAATAATTTAACCATATTTGCCAAGAAAAGAAAGATTTTCAGGCTTTGAACATAGCTAGAACATGGCAGTCCTGTGCCAACACAGGAGCACACAGACAGATACAGGTGCACAGTTGTGTCCTCAGAAACTGCTCCATATGTGGCAGCAAATCCTCTTCAGGTTAACAAGAATGTTCATGTTTAAAAAATAAATCACATTCAGTTGTTCTGAATGCTTGAAACTGTGCATACCTTTTTCAGTCCTTCCATCTGTTGCAATTCTGTTTTAAGCAGAGCAGTTGCATCCTTCTCTTGGTGCAGTTCTTTTTGCAAAGTTTGTCTCTGTTCCTTTTCGGATTTTAACTCCTTTTCCAGAGTTGAGCTATTTAAAAATAATTCATTCTAAAAAAAACCTATAGCAGAAGAATATCCTATAGCACTTAAGGATAGGAACAGTGTGAGAAGTAGAAATCTTGTCCAAAAGAGGGCAAAACTAGAGTGGTGTTCTGGGAAAGGAAAGAACAGGCAGCAGACGTCAAAAATGTTAACACGGTTAACATTTAACATATGTTAACATTTTCAGGTCACAGAAAACAAACAGCAGTGAAGGGCTAGAAGAAAAACAACAAACCAAAAGACCACCAAAGAAACCAATCCCCACGAGGAAATATTTCACTACCTGTGTTTAACCTGTCATGTTTAAAAGGGACACTCTACCCTGAAGTCTGAATAGTGAAAGAAGCTTTTTCTATCGGTATTAGAAATCTTTAGAGGATTAACATTCCCTAAGAACACACCCACAAATCCCTTCAAAAATCCCAGTCCCTTTGGTTGACAGTCAGTTCTATGCTCAGCCTACAAGCACGACCATACCTATCTCCTGATTTATTAAAAAAGCAATTGAAAGCTCCATTGCTAGTTGGAATGGGCAGATTTTTGCTGCCACTCTGTGTTCTAAATTAGACATTCTGGAAAAAACACGTCAAAAGCCTCATGTTAACTGTGCTTTGTACAGAAGTGCTGTGCTTCCCTGGGTCCTGCATATATCTGTCAATGCCAAAGCCAACAGAATTTCAAACTCACCCCCTCCTTAGACCTGAGCATAAAAGGAGTAGAAAACACTTCTTAAAGAAATGGAAAAGGGAAGGAAAACACCTGCTCATATTAAATACCATTTGCTGTCCAGCTGGGCCATCTGCTGCCGACACGAGTCGAGCTTCCCAGCCAGCTCCTGCTTCATCTTATTGCACCGTTCCTCTGCTGCCTGCCTGGCCTTCTCTGCCTGCTGCAGCCTACATGGGAAGGAACACAGACATTTGTTTCCAATTCACTCCTTCCCTGCACCCTCTCACCCTCTTTTTTTAGAGTTACCACAGGGATCTTTGTAAAAGCTTGAACTGAAAATGCTAGTGGAGAAAAAAAAAATGACTTTCGAAAGCAATTGTTTCTGAAAAAAAAAACAGAAGCAAAGTCACACCTATTCCTTAAGTGAAGTGAACGTGTTTTTCAACAGCCTGCTTATGGAAAGAGCTACGGTTTTCCAGTGGGTCAGTTATTGGCATGTTTGCTTGGGATGTGAGAACAGCAAGTGCAGAGGGATGAAGAAGAGAAAGTAAAAAAGTTCATGGTGGCACACAGGCCCAAATGTCTGTGGGGCATATGGAAGGTCATCCTGTAGAGGATTATATTGGAAACTTTCTATTGACTTCAATATTGACTTTCTGATCTTGCAATTATTACCTCTCTTCCATTTGTTTCATAGAGGACATCATCTCATTTGTTTTTCCTTCAAAAGAGGATATTGCTTCTGTTTTCTGTTGTAATGAGCACTCTGCATTCTGTAGGAAATAGGGAACAGTGTTTAAAGTCTGCCACCAGATAAAGAATGTTCAGCTTGCTAAAGGCCATGCCTGGGTCTGACTGGAATGTGCAAACAAAATGCTGATAATGTCAGAGCAGACATTGCTCCAATTGTTTTGGTACAACCTCAGAAAAAACCCAAACCACCTTAACTAAGTTTTGACCTATGAGATCAGCTACAAGCCAAAAATATTCTCTTCAGAAAAAGCCTGAAGAAATAAAACCAGATTAAATGGACAGGATAAGAATACCAGTGATGATTTGAATGTAACAGCTGCACTCAGTGGGCATGGAACCAGGAAGCAAAAAAACCCCATATAAATACTGCTTTCAAAAGCAAAGGCACACCTCAGCACTGGGGTTTCACTGACTTGCAAGTGTTTGGGAAGGAGGCAAAGATCTGGTTAAAGACTGAACAGGCATCAAGAAATAGGCCATAAAAATTGAGAGAAATCCTCTTTGGATTTCTGGCACCAGGTGTGGGAAAGGAAGGCTTGCTGAACCTCTTCGTGCATGGAGAGGCTAGTTAAACTTTTGTTTCATTAATGGAAACAAGCTCTGTATATTTTGTGTCAGCACTGCTACACCATGGCTTCCTTGCAGAAATGCCTATCATACAGTTTTGTTCAACTGAAAAAAATGATGTAAAACCACAACCCACCCAAACAAGAGAAACCCCACAAAACCATCCCCAGCCCCCTGCACATACCTGGGATTTGTGAAACATCTGCAAGTTAATGGCCTTCACTTCTTCTAACTGTTGACGAAGGGCAACTAAAGTGTCTTGTTTTTCATGAGTATCTTTTTCCAGAAGTTTCATAGCAATTTCCATTTCTGTTTTCATTCCAATTTGTAGCTCCAACTCTTTCTCTAGTTCCTTACAAAGAGATTTCCTAGTTACTGTTATGTAGCCATAGGTCAGGGATAAAACCCAGATAACCCCAAACATAAACTGTGTCTCTGCTATAATAATGCCAGTGGTTTCTTAAAAAGAGGCCTTTTATTTCCAGCATTCCAAAAGCCCCAATTCCCAGTACCTTACAGACACTGTTAATGACCAATACCCAGCATCTTGCTTGCAATTGCTCTATGAATCCTCAACAGGTGCAAAAGGTGCACAGCTGTCATCTTGTATTTGTACTGTTACAGTAGGCTAAACCCAGTGTCTTTCACTTCACTTTCTACAGTTAAGTTTCCTTACCAGCCTGATTTTTTTTTCTTCTTTCAACTGCTTCCAAACATCACTGTACATTTCATCAAGACCCTGGCGTGACTGCTTGTAAGTATCCAATTCTACTTTTGTATCCTCTTTTGTTACCTACAAGAAACATCAGCTACATAAGATCACAAGGTATTTAAAGTATCCCTTTAATTCCTGTGTGTAACACAGTATTTCAAAGTGCTATATCCAGTAAAATCCTACTGTTTTACAATCGATGATGTGGCAAACTTTAATAAGCTGAAATTTCAGTAATAAGCAGTAATGAAATTCCAGTAACTTCAGTAAATTTCAGTAATGAAATTTCAGCTGAAAAGATACAGTAATGATAAAAATACTTTAATCCTTTACACTTTCTACTTTAATACTTCTAATACTTGGAATTCCCTCTTCAAGTGTATTTTTGGGTGTGTAGTAAAGAACAGTAAAATGTAATAGCATACAACACCCAAACCCAGTGACCTGCATAGCAAGGTGCTCAACTGTGCTGAGCATTCCAGTGCACAGCGGGTTCAGGAGAACTCACTACAGCTGATCAAAAGGGATCACTTATTTTAAGGATCCTCATCATCTCTAAAAAGATGTCCCACCTCTACACTTTTTTCACTCCGTTCACGAATTAATTCATTCTGTTGTTTCAGCTGCTGCTGCTCTTCCTGAAGGGATCCAATTCTGTCAGTAGCTGCTGCAAGCTGTATGAAGAGAACAGATCTATATTTAATCACTGTGCAATCATGCAGTATCTGGAGCAATTCTTAAGTCAGTAGCTCAGTCTCTGCAGCAGCTGTGCTGCTCACTTCCCCTTTTGCTTTCCTCAGGAGCTGCCTGACCCTCCTGCAGCCATACCCACTCTCAGCTGAAATTAATGTACTCACCAACATTTGTTCACCAACTTCTGCTTCACACTCTCATCAATTATTTTTAAACATTAACTGAGCAAAGAAAGGCACCATAGTGTAAGAGGCTAAAATCCACCCTGGATCTGTGGTATGAACTAGAAGTCACACCAACCCATGCCAGTCCATCCAGTCCCCACAGCTCGCCAGCATCTACTCAAATATTTTAGGTGTAAGGTACAGTCTTAGGGAGTTTTGTCTCTGATGGAAAAGAGCTATGAGAAATACTTAACAGACCAGATACGAACCTCTTCCTGGAGTTTTGAATTGGTCTTTTCTAAACAGTCTATTTTGTTCTGGAGATCTGCAACCGTGCAACTGCAGCAAGGAAGAGAAAAGCATAAAAACCATACATGAAGTGTCAATGTTCAACTTTTACTCCTATCCTCAAAAGTATTTTTACCATCCTGCATTTGTTAACAATGGAGTAGCTTGGTGAGCTGGGGAAAAACTCTGAGGATGAACAACTATCCTCTCAAGCACTGAGAGGACCACGCCCTTCTGCTGGCAGCCTGTTCTGGCTTAGCTTTTGCTGTTGTAACATCTCTCCTGCTCAAGAGGGTAAGGGAGGCCTGCTCCTCCCACTGAGCAACCTATGGGGGAAGAGTAGACACTCTTCCTCTAAGGAATGAATTTCTAGATCCACTTGTAATAGTTTTTCTTGAAAAAATAGTTCCAAAATGTTTAATTAATCACTCTGAAAAAGGTAAACTATTACACACACTTGCTTTCTGCACTGCATGTACCCGCAGAAGAGCAGGACTACAAAATGAAACTAAGATTTTTGGGAAATAATCAGAAAAAGCATTTCAATATCAAGCAAAAATCTACAAGACTGGCAGCAGAGACACTCAAAGCCATGCTGGAAAAGCTAAACAGGACAAGTGTTTGTATATGAGAACAGACGGAAATCCCACCTTAGATGTCGGTTCAGTTCTTCCACATAATGCTTCTGGTCAAGGACAGCTGTAATCCCTCCATCTCTAGTTGTAAAAGCAAGAATTTATTGATTGAGAAGAAACTCCTTCATTCTAAAGTGCTATTCTGTACTAGGGCTTTAAGCACAGACCTACAAACAGAGCTAAAATATTTTATCCTTTCCTTATAAAAATACTTGTGCCTGAGCTGGATTAGAAGCACCAGGGAGGTGAAGCAGCTGCTTGGCTGCTTCTCAGCAGCTCCACAGTGAAGCGCTCTGAAGTGACAGAAGCACATAAAATATGAAGATGCCTTCACTGCTAAAGGTCTTAGAAGACCTTAGAAGACCTGATCTGTGCTGCTAACTGCAGTGTCATATCTAATATTTCACTTAAAATTACATTTTTTCCTCCATAACTGATCTCTCCCTCAAAGACAGCTACTTAGTTGAGCAGGTTTCTGAAACTGTGCTTAGAAACAAAGCAGTGAGTTGGCAATGGGTGATGTGGGAAATCCTCTCTTCTAAAACCAAACAAAACCACAATCTAATATTTTGTGTACTTCTAATTTGGTCCCAGGTTAAAATTCACACTCTCCAAATTGTTGTTAAAACTACTACAAATTCAGTCTCTGAAAGATGTTACTTTTGTTTAGGTAACAAAATCTGGTTTGGGTTCTCCCTTTAGGAGGATTAATAGTTTGAGAACTCCAGCACTCCCACCCTCCCACAGACTGTCTGACAGGTTTGTTCTACAAAAGCTGTAATGATTTAGTATTATTAATTCACCATACATACTGTTTGCCATCACTGTCCTGTGTTTCCTTAAGGTACAAGGAAAAATCAATCACTCCAACCTGAAAAATATATTTAACATATTAATACACCTTCACAGTGCAATTATGTGTAGAAACAGGCATTACTGTATATTTGGAAAATGATAAAAATCTGAAGTTCATATTTAGAGAGACAAATTATAGCTATATTCTTCCTAGCTGATGCAAACATGCAAGCTAGCATTTGTCATAACAGCATCAAAGCAACCATATTATGTGTGACCAGTTTCCTCACAGTTATTAGTTTTGACAGTATTTCTAGAAACTGCTACTTATGAACTTCCCACTGAGGGAAACACAACAAACTTCAGCACAGGCCATGCTGGAAAGAAATCTGGACCCATCTCAATAAAGTATTTATAGATGTACTTAATTCTACTAGGATCTTATACCAACTGATCCTATTTAAGCTTTAATCTTCACCTGGGAATCCAAGTCTTCTCCTTTCAAGCAGAGGTTTGCATCAATAACATTCAGTCCAACCAGCAGACCCACAATAACTGCTCCTTCCTCCTCCATCATCAATGCATCAGGTTCATAAAATTCACTGGAACAAACAGTGCAAGGCATCACTGCACATCAAACAATTATAATGGCACTTCCATCACTGAAATAATATAAACAATAATGCAGCCTTTACAAAACTCAACTGAGTTCTCACTGATTCATTGCATAAGGTAGAAGATTAAGAACTCTCTCAGAAAATACTCTGCAAGTTCCTTTGTAGATTCACTGCAAGAACAATTAACCACTTGCTCCTCTGCAGGCTGCAAGAACAAGCTTAAACTGGTCAATTAATGACTCTCCCTGGAGCCACGGGAGGTGTCAGTGACTCAGAAATATTCAGGAATGCAGGTCTGTGCTGTTACCTTAACAGATGCTTATGGTCCAGAAGTACTTTGAGATAATCTGCCAGTTTCTTTTGCATTAGCGCTAGATAAAGCCAAGCCCTCCCTCTGCCCACAGCAGTCCTAAAAAGAAAAGTGGCATGTTTTGGTAAAACCGAGGTGTTTTATTAACTAGATTTGTGCAATTCAAAATTCTCAGTTTACAAAGAGGGGAAGGACATTATTTACTAAGAAACAACAACAAAACTCTGGGGAAATGAACTGCTGTCTCCAGAACACAAGAACATTTAAGTATATTCCATTCTTCAGGGAAAGTATATTGTAAAGTCTTCTTAATTTGAAAAACCACACATACTGTCAACTACCACCATAACCAACCATTGATACATCCTAGTGTTAAAATCAAGTCTATTTCAATCATCCTGAATTACTCAAACCAAATACTATCAGCATAAGCACAAAATGACATAAAATCATGAAAGTGGGGGAAAGAAGAGAAAAAAAATACCAGTGAAGACTTTACTTATTTTTAGCAAGGTTATAAAAGTTTCCAAATGCTGTTTTCAATCTGACAGCATTGTTTGAGTCAGAAACTCTGAATATTTTGAGATATCCTCCTTATCTCTTGGAGAAGTCAATGACTCCTACACACCCTATTTTTTTTCTTTGGGAACAAGAGCTTGTTAAGGGAGGCAAGAGACTACACGAAGGATTCCTTTTCCCAGCAGTATGAGCAAAATGCATCATCCCCAACAATTAACTTACTTCAGCTCTGGTAGATTTTTAACACTAGTTGCTATATCTGATGCTTCAGGACAGAGTTTTTCCACTAGCTCCAAAGGACCAAAAAACGATTTGTTCTGTCCAATAAAAGTCTTCTTCACTAAAGGGAGCATACAAAGAGATTTGTGAGGAAAAATGATAGGCTTCCAACTCCAGAATTTTAGACAAATTTTACTTTGTTACTTTGTCTTACC
Organism: Phylloscopus whistleri; assembly: GCA_017589585.1. NCBI lineage: Eukaryota > Metazoa > Chordata > Aves > Passeriformes > Phylloscopidae > Phylloscopus > Phylloscopus whistleri. The sequence continues at coordinate 2,729,812 of JADMLD010001555.1, read as the reverse complement.
AGCTTATAACATGTCTATGGAAAGGGGACATTAAAAATACCCTGACAGTTTAGGAGGCACAAAATACAGGGTGTACAAGGGTAACCATCTATCTGTAATACTGACTAGCATTGTATATTTATAGAATTAATAATGCCATTCAGAAGTCAAGCTGGAGCCACAGCAGGACATGACAGAGACTCCTTGACCTGCCTCTCCTCAGCCTGGCAGTCAGTGCCCACCTTTGAGCCCATGCTTGAGGCAGTGCTCCAGCACCACGAAGAACTGCTGCAGTGGAGGGAAGTCGGAGTCCAGGGTCCGGCCCAGGCTCAGGGCTGACTGGATGAGGATTTTGATGCTGAGCTTCATCATGTTCATGAGGTTGGCACGCTCCTCCATGGTGTGACACCGCGTACCTGGGGGCACATGGGTGGGGAAAGGAAGGCTGTTTTACAATCACAGAATCAATAAGGCTGGAAAAGACCTTTGAGATCATCGAGCCCAATGTATGATCAAACTAGGCCAGGGCACTGAGTACCAGATCCAGTTTTTCTTTAAACAGCTCTGGGGACAGTGTCTCCACCACCTCCCTGGGTTGTCTGTTCCAATGTATAATCACCCTTTCTGTGAAGAAATTCTTCCTAATATTCAACCTAAACCTGCCGTGGTGCAGCTTAAGATTATATCCTGTTGTTTTATCACTGGTTGCCTGGGAGAAGAGACCGACCCCCAGCTGGCTGCAGCCTCCTGTCAGGGACTTGTAGAGATTGATAAGGCCACCCCTGAGGCTCCTTTTCTCCAGACTAAACACTCCCCACTCCCTCAGCCGCTCCTTACAGGACTTGTGCGCCAGAACCTTCCTCAGCTCTGCTGCCCTTCTCTGGGCCCGCTGCAGCCCCTCAATGCCCTTCCTGAACTGAGGGGCCCCTAACTGATCACAGCACTCGAGGTGTGGCCTCCCCATTGCCGAATACCTGGGGACAATCTGCACGGAGACGCTGCGCAGCTTTTAAAGACCCCTCGCCGCGGTGCCCGCGCTGGGCCTCCATCCTGCGGCGGGGGCGAGCTGGCTTAAACCCCCCCTCAGCGGCGCGCCCGGCCCCCGGGGGGGGACACGGCCCCAGCCCCGGCCCGCGGGGTCCGTACCTGAGCGGCGGGGCCGGGCCGGGGGGAGCCGCGGGCTGAGGGCCCCCGGCCCGCCGCGTTACCACGGCTACAGCGCGCGCGGCGGGCGCGGGGGCGGGCCGGCCGCCATCTTAGAGCAGTGTGAGGGGCGCGGGGCGGGCTCTGCCCGGCCGGGGCGTGTTGCAAAATGTGGAATATGTACAGATTTACTTAAGAGATGATGGTTTTCGATCTTTGTACAGTTTCAAGCGCAAACTACAATAAGGGCCATTTAACCCGTGAAACATCAGCTAACGAGCAAGCTATAGGTGACGCCCAGGTGTTACAAAGGTGAATCACTGGTCGGTAGAATTGCCTTGTCAAGGTTTAGGGCTGGACGTGATTCAGTGACCTCAGGCCTAGGGGAGGTTAATAAAAGCATGTAGCATTGATAATGGACTCAAAGGATGCAGAATTTATGCGTCGCAAGGAGGTCCTGAAGCTGAGTCAGCGGAGGTTTAGGTTGGGATCAGGAAAAGGTTCTTCACCCAGAGGGTGCTTGGGGGCTGGAATGGGTTCCTCATGGAAGTGGTAACAGCACCAAGCCTAACAGAGCTCATGGAGCATTCGTACAACACTTTCAGACACGTGGTGTGACTCTTGGGGATGGTCCTGTACAGGGACAGGAGTTGGACTCCATGATCCTGGGAATCATTGTAGGGAATTTGTAGCCAACGGACATTAATGCCTAATGCCTAAAATAGTGAAAAGTTTTGGTAGTCGTGCTGGCTTTCTGAATTTGCCACCCAGCCCCCCTTCTGTGGAAAACCGTAAATAAATCAAATCCCTCCACTCTGTGCATAGATTGGCCTCTTGCAGACCAAGTGCAAGAACCTGTTTTGGGACAACAGGGGGACTGGGACCAGGACTGGGACCAGCTCCCTTGCTCCTTAAGGCACCTACAGGCTCTGACAGGAGCTGCCAACCACAGCCCAGTGGCCACCAAAATCACGTTTTCAGCCACTGCTGTTTCAACAGGACAGTCTTGCTATCACCTGTGGGTCACACATGGCCACACTTTGCACAAAGAGCAGTGGCAGAAACCCCCAGCCCTGTGTCAGTCACACCCAAGATGGTTAATAATGCTTTTAAGGTCGTGCAAAAGTCTCTCCGGTGTTTTCCTTTTTGTGCACACAATGTTAATTTAGGGTTAAAAATGAGCAAAACTCCTCCTTATGTGAGAAGAGGGAAAAGAGAGTAATTCTAATATAACTGACCTTAATAACCACAATACATACAAAATGCTGTCATCTCTGCAGGCTACCCTATATTTCATTGTATATGTACATACACTATATTCAATAGGATATATGGTATACAATCAATATACAGTATCTTATGTATATATATACAAAAGGAGTATACTGTATATTGTCTGTAGCCGATGGATGCCTCAAAACTGTATTTAATGTGTTGACATGAAGCTGAGGATTAAATGCACAGTAATATTTGCAATTTCGGTCCCAATATTGTCAGGTTACACATAACAAACAGAAAAAAGCTGCAAAACCAGAAAACCAGTGCATTTTTTGGAGTGTTTCAAAGCAATGCTAACCATTTTGATGGTTTTTGGAATTTGAATTTTTACTTACTGGGAATACTTTGCCTCTACACCTTGCTCAAGACATACATATTACCCACAAGAATTAAAAAAATAAAATACCATGAATGAAATGCTCTTTATGAACACAATTTTAAACTAAGAAGTGTCTCAATATTGGTTTGCATCAAGTTAAATGATTACATGAACAATATTTTATAGACTGTTGCAAATTTACCCAGTCAAGTACATCTTTTGCAAAACTGTGCAGGTTGGTACATGCAAAATAAACAGGTATTAGACACACTACCAAAGCCAAGCATTAAAAATTAGGAATCAGGTTACCAGTGCAAAAGATCACAGATGTGATGCTGCAATCCTTAGGAATGCAGTCACACAGTTTTGTATCTTATTCAACTCAAGAGATTTGTTTCAACATTGTTTTGAAGCCACATGCCTTGTTTACTGTAATTATTCAGCACACTTTGAAGTCAGAAAACACTGAAGCACAAAGGAAAGCTCACAGTTCTCCATCCCTTGGTCTTTGGGACTGCAAGTCTTTCTTGATTCGTTTTCTTTAGATTTGAAGCTTCTGGCTTCTCTGCAAGGCAGGATACAATTTCCTCAGTGGCAGACTGGTTTTAGGATGGGGTTTATGTGTTTAGAACATGTGATAAACAGATCTGAAGTAGCAGATATAGGCTACAAAATCTCTGGAAAAAGATTTCAGCAGGCAACAAGCTCCAAGTTTCCCTCAAATGGTCTTGCAGGCCTTGGCTTATTTCTTAAACATATCTGCTTTAAATTATATTTAAGTTCTTGGTCAAAGGTAAATAATATTGAACAGGTAGAACAGGTGCCTTAGTGCCTGTTCACATTTCATATACAAGTTATTAACTGATTTTTCATGCAGAATTTTCCATAAAACTCATCAACATATTATCCAAATCCTTTGAACAATGTGGGAAGGTCATGATGTGTTTCCTTACTTTACAAGGAAGAAGCTGAAAGATTATGGTAAAAGTTTCATTAAATGTGGGAACTTCATTTCAGGTAAGAGAATATTTTATTCCCTGCCCCTTGCCAAATGCTGTTTGTTGTTTTCAATTACATCTATCCACAGCATTATTTCAAAAGCAAACAAAGAAACTGGGATATTCTGTACTTTGTCAGGTTGTATCCCAGGCGCCCAAGATGGGCACTCGAGAAACAAACCTGCAAGAAGTTTTCATCAGCAGTAACATTGCCCCATGCTGTCCCAACTCAACTCCACAGAACTTCCCTTTGAATACTCAGTACTATTAAAAACAAAAAGTTAGCACAAACAGAGCAAAGTTGAGTTCCAGTGCTCCAGAACAATTAAGTACCAGTCTGAGACTCTGGAGTACAAGGCTCCAGGCCCAATTTCTGCTGCATTTGAATGGGTTTGAGTTTTTTCCACATTATGAATATTGCTGAGATTTATTTTCCATATGATTCAACTAAAGCCATTTTAATTCAGTTCTAAGAGACCTGTTCCACAATCTGTAGGGCTGCTAGATCCACAAATGCCAGCGTGAAACAAAGCAAGCTGTGGTTACTGAAGGCATTTTTAGTGTAGTTTAAAAGTAGCTTATAAAAAATCTGTATCTTAGTTTGCTTGTCTAGTCTCTGACATGAAAGGTAAAGCGAATTCCTTCCCGGAACCAGCAGCACTCGAGGGAGGATGTAGAATTTTGTGAGATCCCTCAGAGCAGCCAGCCTGCTGGAGCTTTAAGGAGAAGGAGAAAAGGCAGCCAATAAAACAAAAGTAAATTTCTCCAAATATAAGAGTTTAGTTTCTTCTGGTTATAACGCATTTCTTAAGTTCTACATCTGTGTCGCTTATTTAATTTTACTTGAACTGCAGCATCTTAAAAAAAGAAATTCAAAGTAACACCCATGCACCACTGACACGACCCAGCAGCACTTACGGGAGCGAACTCATTTGCGCACCACAAAAGCGAGTTTACTAAAGAAGCGGAGCCGTACTTGTCTTTGCCGGGCTGTCACTGCTGCCGGGCTTGGACACCAATCCCACCAGGGATGCGGACTTCAGGGCGCTGCCATAGCTCAGCGCCAAGTTTTCCGAGGCCTTCCTGGCCAGAGACAAGATCGGAGCAGACCACCGCGCTTCCTCCGGTTTCGTCTTCTCCTCGTTCCTCAGCTCGGCCGCGTCAGGGAGCTGTTTTTTGTCAATAATCTCAAAGTCTTCCTCCTTTCCCGCGGCGGGCGCGGCGCCGCGCTCCCCGGCAGCCATCTTGGACGGGTCACATGACCGCGGCCCGGGGCGAAGGGGCCGCCCCCGCCCCGGGTGAGGGGTGGGAACCGGGGGGGCTCCGGGAGCTGCGGCGGCAACCGGCGGCAACCGGCAACAACCGGGAGGGCCGGCAGGTGCTGAAACCCGGGCAGATCCCGGAGGCAGCGTGAAGCACCTGCACACAGAGGCAGCGCTGCCAGACTGGCCCGGCCAGGACTGAGCACTTCGCCCGGTGTTCAGTTAAAGGCCGTGGAAGATGAAAAAAGTGTTTGCCTTTGCATAAGTTAGGAAAGGAACAAAAAGTACACGTATTTACTGCTATCTGTGTCCCCAGACATAATTTTCAATAAAAAAATTGATGTGTTTTGACATCTCAGATTTACACAGTTGAGTTGTGACAGCTTAATGAGATCTGTATTACTCTCCCTTGTGAATCAAATCTTTGTAACTTAAAGTGGAGGATTGGTATGACAGGTACACTGCTCTGAAAAGGGCTCGTCCTCGTCATTGACATGAAAACACAACTACTCAGTAAAGCCACTTCATTAATGTGTATGGGCAGGGTTTGGTAGAAAGATCTGTCATGGAGGGGAACTGAAATCATCCCGGTATGAAAATTTGATCTTGCTGTGTGCCTCAAATATTGACGTAGCCTGCTGATGTATGGCTTGTTAACTGTTTTTCCATCCAGCTGCTGCATGTGCTTGAGATACGTCAGTCGTTTAGTCAGGAGGTAGTAGATGCTGCATTTGAGCTTTTTGTGCTACATAGAGGAAAGTATTTTGGGTGCTGTTTTGTTTGTTTGTTTGTGTTTTAGAAATAGAAGGAGGATAGAATCGGAGAGTTGAAGGTGAATTTCCTTAGTCTTGCAGCAATATAAATCTTCATATATAAATATATTCCCCGAATATTAGCTATTTTATGATCGATTCTGCCTTCTTGGCTTCTTAGACGCTGAAAAATAACAACTTGTGTTACACAAAGCACACGGAAACTCTTATATTTTTGTTGACAGTTGAGAGATCAGCAGCCTCTTATTCACCCATGATTCAGATGAGCTAAGTATAGGCTTTAAGCTACTTTTGCTAAAGGCTGCTAGAGAGTAGTTCTACTCCATCTTGTGGACCCCAGCAGTATTGGTCTGTTTGTAAGGAAATTGCTCAGCTCGTCTTGCAGCTGAATATATGAATAAACCTCTTGACAGGAGTAAGACTTGATAGGGATTTTCTGCCTTTCATTAACTACCCAATATTAGAGTCATGTGAAGAAGGCAGTCTTGGCTAGAAGCAGAATTCTAAGCATTAAATTAATGGGGTTTTTCCCAATGCATCTGAAAAATAGGGCATGAAAGTTTTGTGACTGAGAACACAAGAGTTAACCAAGGCTCCTCTTTACCTCATTATGTTGCTCCCTTAAGATAATGATGCCTCAGACTCTTCTTTAGAGCGTCACAATGTGTTATTTTGTAAAAATATGAAGTGAAGCTATCACATAGTCTGCGATAATCTTTTCATATGTTACTATTAAAGAAACATTGGATAATTTTATTTCAAGTGTCTGATGAGGAGAATTTATACTGTGCATAATAAATGTGCTAAAACATTTGCAACACATGATTTAATTGTGCTTCACTTACTCCTGTTTGGTCAAAATTACTTAAATCAGCCACTGATTACTTTAATTGCCTTCTGTCTTCACACTTTTTATTTTAAAGCTATCAAGAAGTCTTGAGGCATTGTAAGGGAGCCCTAAGTTAAAGAGATTTGTTTACAGAGTACAATTTCCTAAGCAGGAAATTTGTGGCAGCCAAGGAGGGTGGAGTTAATACAGAATACAGCTTTAGGCATGTTAAATAAAAAATGAAAAAACTCAAAAACATTGGTGATGTAACTTTGGTTTTGGTTCACTGAGTTATCAGGGAGGTGCACTATGCATGAATAACACTGCTTACTTTTAGCTTCGAGATTGGACATTTTTTGGTCTTCTGCATATTTCACCATGCTTCTTTTTGCAGACCACTGGTCCAGATCTTGCTACTCATGTGAAGATGAACAATATTTTCTTTTGAAAGCCCATTTTGTGGCTAGTTTAGATCTGCTATAAATGTCAGTTCTGTGTAATCACAAAAATACTTTAAATAGTTAGAGCTCATTAAAAAGTTAGGGACTAAGTGACCCATTTACTACTTTTTGCTTTTCCTAATTCTAGAAACCAACGTGTTTCTAAAGAAAAAAATACCATTATGAAGTTAAGTAAAGTCCATTTCTTTTTTCATGCAGATCTTACACAGCCTTGTTTGGTTTTGCTGTTTCTCCTCTTCTCTGTGTTCTTATGTGATAGGATGAAAATTCACTTTAGAAATATTTAAAAAGTAGTGAATTCAAAGTATAGAAAAATATTATTCTTGAAGAATTCCTATTTTAATCAGGAAATTGTACATTTAATACAAAAGTCTGGCTAGAAGAATGGAAGATAATTTTAGGATAAGAGAAATTAAATTCTTATTCAGTGATACTTAGCAAGAGAGTTTCTTTGGCTAATTCCTCTTTCTCTCAGATCTATTGTTTTTTTGGGGGGTAATGTTTTAAGAAACTTTTTTTGCCATTTAACATTTCAAGTTAATCACACACTGTAAGTATTTAAAAGCAGCAAAATGCCACTGTGTGCTAAAGGATAAACTTTTGTGGTTAGCTGTTATTTATACTTTGCATTCCTACAGCTTTTTCAGTCAGCACAACAGATTATATTGTAAATGATCCGGTTGAGTTTTTGGCCTTTAAAAGTAATAAATACCAAGTGTAGCTGTAGTTGGGAATAACGCAGCCCCCCACAAATGGTGAATTGTGTGTTTGACAGCACATTATAGAAGTTTTACAGAGCAATACAAATCACAGTATTCGTTGAGAATTCAGTGGTTGCTGTGTAGAGCTGCATCCACAAGTCCTGAGCCACCACTTTGTGGAAGCAGGACAAGAAGCTGTGCATGGATACAGTGCAACCATCCAGAGTCATCTCCCAGTGACTGCAGCAGCATCAAAGAGCAATAAAATGTTCCTTGTACTCTTCTCTCCCTTCCCATTCCTCAAACCACTAAAACATTCTTCCTTCTGGCTACTGGGGTGAGTGCCACTTGAGGAAAAATGGTATTAGGAAATGATAACGTTTCCTTTAGGACATCATAAAAAAAAATATTTCCTAAATCCTCAACAATTTCCACAGCCATAAATGAATTCCTCCATTATAACAATGATTAAGTAATTAGAGACAAAAATTCTAGCTGTTGTTCTACTCTAGTGCAGGTAATTAGTTAAGATACTTTCCTACTGCTTCCAATAAAAAAGTGATTTAAAGAGAACCCAAATTCCAGTTATGTCATTGCAACTGTATTGAGTCTAAGAATTTTTTTCATTTCAAAATCACAACTTTGTGCTCCCTGATCCCACTGCACCAGCTAGTATCATCCTTGCAAAAACTCATTGGTAATGACAGAATCAGCTGTTTGAAACTCCTTTCTATAATCATTAGAGTCCCTAAGAGGACATGGAAATATTTATGGCTGGAAACGTGTGTCATTGCAGTAAATAAGGGAAAAGACAGTAAAATATGGAAGAGAAACTTGCATTGAGATGTTGGCATGGAATCAAAAGAATTGCAGCTCACTCAGTATAAGTTTAGTTAAGACCAAACACCCCCCCAGATACATATTGAATGATAGTCTGAAGAAAAGTCCAGGCTATTTATTGTTCTACTCTGAACTAGTGCCTGGCTTTTAGGAAAAAAAAAATCTTTCAAGGGGGGTATAATGGACTAGAATGTGGAGTATCAGAAAGAAAGTGAAAAACAAACACACCTTTTTTCCTTAGTTATTTAACATTTATTGGCCCTGTAAAAAGAGGCAGAGGCAGAACTTCCCAGCAGGTGGCACTATGGCACCACTTTATTCAAGAGCAGCCTCTAACGCCCAGCAAACACCAGGTTGTAGCCACCTGAGAGAATACCAGAGGGCTCCCAAGAAAAAGAGAACAAGCAAGCTGAGATGCTCATCTGAGCGACCCCTGAAGCTGCTCTGTGATAGCATCTGTGCTAAGAGAAACCCTGGGGGAAAGGAAGGAGATGCTTGGCTCCTTTTCCAGGAGCTTCAATTTGTGACTGTTGAAGGAGTGTCCAGGGATGCTCTCTAATGAATAATGGAATCCTACCTGTTTGTGAATCAGGGTCTTTACCAGTCCTCAAGTTTTGTGTGGGATTATGAAATAATTACTATTTTACAAAAGCTGGTGGTTTTTTTTTTTTTTTTTTTTTTTTTTTTTTTTTTTTTTTTTTTTTTCTCTGTTAGAAGATGTTACATAATGTTCCAAGGACTTTATGAGGAGGAAGGTTTGGATAAATGGTATCTTTTGGTCCGGTCTACCAACTACCTTAGAAATCAGAGCACATCCATTTGAATACCTTAATTTCTAGACTTCATGACCTGTGTGGTTTTGGGTTACATTTTTTATGGCTTATCTGTTTTGTGGGGGGTTTGGGGTTTTTTTTTTCTCTCTCTCTCTTTAGTTCTTACTATCTTGTTTGGTGGGTTTTTTTGTTGTTGTTGTTTTTGTTTGTTTTTGTTTTTGTTTTTTTTTTTTAATTCTTCCTACTATTGAGTGCAGACAGCTTTGTATTAAGTACAATTTTGAAGGTTTTATAAAAGTGCTGTAAATTGACTCGACTGAAGGGCATAGGGTCAAAGGAATTATAAATGTGATTACAGGCTGAATCCTAGTAAGATATGAACTCAGTATTTTTGAAATGTGCTGACATTTTTGCTAGTTAATGCAGTTTTCAACTAACACACATGAGAATAGTCATATGTGACTTAATTAGCTGAAGAAATGGGCTCATATCGTTCTATTAGTGTAAGAGAAATTATGCAAATTGCAGAAGAAAATGTTGTTAGTTATTATATCAACCAATGAAATGCATAATATACCCCCTAGACAAGTTTAGGAAAACACCTTTATGCTATACAAAAGCACTGTTAGTAATTTTAATCATCTGTTTCAAAAACAAATATTGGAAGTTCATAGAAAATATTTTTTAGAAAATATCAATCCATTATCGATAAACTAAAGAACATTTAGGTGCTAGCATGCAGTTCTGGTGACACTGCACTCGTGGACACTAGAGGGCGAATGTGGCACAAACTGCCACAAAGAACTGAGGTCTTATGATTGAGTCCTCTGTAAGGTGCAGGACACAAAGAGTTGGGAAAGATTGCAACAAGTAGTGTGAGAAATGCAATTCCCGACTTTTCTGCTGCCTTTGATTTTCTCATTTTCTGATTTCTCTGTGAGTGACACTGCATACTAATTAGTAAGATATTTAGAGAGCTTAAACCAAAAGTGAAGTCAATAAATCTTTAGCTAGAGTCTTTGTTTAAAATAGAAACAATATCTTCTCTCTCTTCTTTCCCTTCCTTCCTCAGAGTTTTTTTCTTTGCAGAGCTGTAGCTTAAATTTGGTATACCACAATAAGGGATAACTCTTAGACCCTTTGATTCAATAGGTATTTTTAGAGGGTGAAAAAGAAAAAAAATGTTTTACAGATGTACAAAAGCACCTTAGTTATTGACAGAATCAAAGAGAAACCTGAGCTTTTGGTTTATACTGGTGTGCAGCTCAGCTTCACTGTGTGTCTGTTATCAGTTCCCCTCACATTACAGCTTAGGCTAATTTCTTGTCAGGCCTTCCCATGCTCCATGGAAGCTTGAGTGGGCAGGTTAGATGTTAACAGTGAGAATGCTTGGTGATCTCTGACTAGAAATCCTTTGAAATATCTTCACTAATCCATCTGAGGGAATTAATCATATGTAAGCATGTCACCTTTGGAAACAGAACTGGAAAACATAGGGCTCTAGTCACTTGAGTGGTTTAAACTAGTTTAAAGGGCCACTGGAGTGCTGCTACTCTCCTTTTCCTGCAGCTGTGTTCCCATTTCCCTACATAGCTCTGCTCCCCATCTCACCTCCTGACAAGCCAGTGGCAGGTGAAAGCAGCAGGAAAATAAAGGCTGGGGCTCTGTAGCACCCCAAGGCCATCTGACTGCTGGCTGCCTTCTTGTCACCTCTTGCCTATGGCCAACCCCCTTCCTCAGCTCCCTTGACCATTGGCTTGCTGAGCCACTTCAGTGCCTTGAGTTGGCAGAAAACTAATACAACAAAAGTGAATAGTTTTGTGATTTAATGCACTGAAACACATTCTCCAAACTGTGTATTGGAAGAATCACTTCCTTCATGGGTCCTGTTCAATCCCCAGTTTTCTGCCTGCCCTGAGTTCTTCACAGACACTCCACATGGCAGATTAGCAGATCAGATGACAGAGTTACTACTGGAGTGTTTTATCTTAAGTATCCTTCTTTCCATCTTTTCTCAATCATAGGAACTCCTGGCATCATACCAGCATAGGGGGAAAAAAGGACCCGAAACAGAAAGAGGAATCATCGCTCTGGTAAATCACAAAAGCTTCTAGTAACCAATGGATCAGAGACTTTGTGATTAGGAGGTGTATCTGAAGTAGCCATCTTTAGATAAAGAGAGTGTAGAGAAAACAAGATGTGGGTATAGACTAAAGGCTCATATGTACAACAGCAGAACCTCCCCAGAAACCACCAAATTCTTTCAATTTTTTTTTCCTGTTTAGATCCTCAGTTTATACTCTTCATGACTTACACATTTACCCTCAATGCTGATGGTATTGTCATATAGGCAGATGTAACTTTCTTCCTCAAATACTGAGAAACAGAGCAACCAAGGAACCACGACAAAATATTCAGTTAGGGGAAAAAAATAGAAGGGTCTGATAAAGCCAATTGCATTTAGTGTGCTACAGGTGGCATTGTTAGAAGTGCATACCATGGCAAATTTCTATTGACATCTCACCTGATATAATACAGATCTCTTTAAACTATCTCACATAATCAAGAGAATTCCTTTTTCTACAGCAGACCTCCTCTTAGGGGTGAACCTTAAAAGCACACAAAGATGAAAGTTACAGAATTTTGAAAGAGCCATAATTTATAATAACTTGGGTGGCAATAAAGAAGTGTAATGATGGCTTCAATGGAATAAAGTGGAAATCGTTAATCTTTTTAGGTGAAACTTGTTTAAAATTTCTAGCAGTGTTAAAGAAAGAGACCTCTAATTGAATTGCCACTTTGTGCAAGTGGGGAGGCAAAGACACATCTGGTAGATGGCTGTGTTTTGTTAACAGAGAGTGGTAATTGGCATCCCACTGTTAAGACACAGTGTCTTGCCATCTTTCCTTTTCCTCTTTGGTCTAATAATTTCAGAAGATTTTACACATTGCCCTGAGTGCTGTTGGAAATTGTTTTAGTATTAGTAACTATTAGTATTAGAAATAGTATTAGTAACTGTGGCAAAATTTTCAGGACCTCTTTTAAAAAGAAAAAAGACCCCAAACCCTCATCTGAAAATGGCTCTATTGACTGAAGTGAGGAAGGAAAAATGTGAAGCCCAAATGTAGTAATAAAGCCTTAAGTTGAAGAGTTTTGTTGTTTTTACGATAAACATAAACCAAACATGTTTGTTTTTTAAATAAAACAACAGCAATAAAAAATCCCATAATTGTCTGCCAGTTACCACTTCAGGCTGTGATCTTGTCAGAATTCATAATCTCCTAGTGCAGTATCCAGTGCTGCCAGGAGATGTTGGGATTGATCTCCCCTGAGTCAATGCTTTATAATGGTTGAGGGCATGAGGCCACCCAAGGCACTGTCACATAATCCTGAGGCCCTGATTTGGTCTTTCCCTGTGTCAGGGTTGCCATATGCAGTCTGTAAACATGGAAGGAAAAGATCTTTTCTTTCACTGTATTTTCTTGGTGGGTAACCACTGCTGTCTCGGAACTCTCACAACAGGCTGACATCTCAGGTGCATCTCCAAAAATTCCAGTTATGATGGTTCTTGCCAGTCAGGCATCCCCCTCCCAGGACCTCCGTAGTACTATTGGTGTTTTATTTCTTAAAAATCCACCACCACTTTCAGGTGAAGGAGCAAATCTGGAGATGCTGTGGAAGAAGATGAGTAAATGGGATTTAAAGACAGTTCCATTTGTTGTATTTTAGTTGCAAATTGAAAAGTCATTGAGGAGTTGCATGGTGTCAGAAAAAGAGATGGCTTTGATTTTTGGAGAAAATGTTGTGTTTATATGTAAGAGAAAACCTGCTTGATTAAAAAACTTTGCAGTTTACTATTGAGTGGTACTGCCTTCTACTCTTAAGGAGAAGCTTTATGGCTGAGACACTGCAGGGAAACTTTATATATTTGTTCTATTCCCAGGTCTTGGGTAGTTTATTTATGTTGTGACACATTGTTTATGATTCCAAACTTTGCCTTAGTATTCTTTTTACAAAATGGTTACTATCTCCCTTGATTTCCTCTGTGTAGGCTGCAGGCTGTTTGGAGCAGGGACTTCTCATTGTGTTACTAAATGCATGTATCATGCCTGGCACAACAGAGAGCTAATGTGGTTTGGGTAAGTAGATATATATTTAATGCTACTGTTTTAAAAAAAATATTGTAAAGTGCTGCTGTTGAATTGGAGTGCTTCCAGTTAAAGTTACTTTTATGTCTGGTTGTAGAGAAAATGTTTCACAGTGAAAGCTATAAATTTTCATTAACCAAAACCAACTAGATTTGCCAGAGGCTTCTAACTTCAGCTCATTATGTGTCTTTAAATGTAAAGTATTTCTGTTATTTTTTTATTTGTAGAGGCTGAGCTGCAAAATCCATAACTGCTTGAGAAATTATGTAGATTTGATGGATCTCAGAATAAGAAAGATGGAGGGAAGGAAGGAGCAAAATGTTGTCCTGAATAAATAGAATGTAAGAGAAGATTTTGAACTAACTTAAGACTTTAGGATAACAGAGAAAAGTTCTATTTTTTTCCTTCTATGACTGACTTACATTTTCTCACCATTGTACTCGTATTTTATAAAACTCAATTAAAGAAAAATTCAGTTAATATAGGCATGGCCACTATTTTATCATAAATCCAGCTTTTTTTCAGGCTAGCCTCTAGTCAGTGCAGATACAAAAAATAATGCAACTATGGATCTGGGTGCAAGTTAACTTTTTCAAAATAATTTCTGATACATATCTCTTTTCATTTGACTGTGACATTCTGTAGAGATTCCTAATTAGCTAAACTTCTTTTTAAATTCAATTTGAGATCAGAATCAGAACAGTCAGTTGTTTGATTTCCCACTGGTGGCGAAGTGAGTGAGCAGCTCCACGGTGCTTTGTTGCCAGCTGGGGTTAAACCATGACAAGTCATTATGTAAGGTTTTACTTCTAGAGCAGCTCTGAGATGCACTGAGCACAGAGTCCAAAGGGAAATATTTACTTTATGCCAGAAGTATCTCTGAAATTTATTAAAACCAGTTTTGTGATAGTTTGGAGGTAGTGCCTAGATCTGAACCTTCGGCCTTAATCATCAATTCTGCCTTTTGTATTTATCTTCCTCCTTTATGTTCCCTAAGTGGGCAGAGGTGATGGTGTCATGATCACATTGCTGTCTTAACTAAAATTTGTATTGCTTTATGAAGAGGAACTTTGCTGGTGTTAATTAAAGATATGATCACTGCTTGTTGAGAAGGAAAAAAAAGTCAAGTGATTTTAGATCTTGCTAATCAAAATTTCAATCTCTGCAGTAAATAATTGACATGAGATCCAAATCTCTGTAAAGTAACTTTAATTTTTACTCATGAATAGGACAAAAGCCACAGGAAGCTGGTAAGAATTGCTTTCAGAAGTTTTCTCAGATTAGGGGCCTTCAGCTGTGAAGTTTATTGTTACTTTAATTTAAAATTCCAGAAAAACTTTGTATTTCAGGACAAATCAAATGTAACATGCATTGTCCTTAGGGACCATAGGAATAAGAGATTGAATTGGGGCTTATAACAAATTGTAAGAAACAAAAAAAATCCTCAGGTGTTTTCCTGCACAGGTTGTATAGATGTTCATCTTTGATATTAAGTCTTGCATTATGTCTGAGCCAGAGCAGGAGCTCACAACCTCCAAAAGAGCGTAGCTTCTTACTTCTTTTTTCTGCTTGTTTGTCACCAGCCTGTTCCTTCCTTCATCTTCTTCCCTTGGCTCAGGAACTCATTTGACACCATGAGCTGATTCAGCTATATCTGACTAAATGAGCAGAAAACTACAGCCCTCGAAAAAAACCCAAACACCACAAAAAACCCCAACCAATCAACCAACCAACCAACCAACCAACCTCAACAAACACTGCCCCACCCCCCAAAACCCTCAGTATTTTTCTGCTTAGTTGGAGAGTTGGATCAACTCACTAAAAGTCAAGTGAGTGGCAGAGACAGTGCAAGGAGGAAAACATATAATTGGAACAGGGACCTATTCTCTCCATGGGAAATTATATCTCACTTCAGTTACAGGGCAGGAACTTCTGTTATTAAATTGAAAATCTAGGTGCAATCCTTTTTACTTTCTAGTAAGTCTCTGCCTGTCACAATTTAAAAACTTTTTAAGTGTTACAATATGCATTTTCAAAAAGCATGTCAAATATTAATTTGGAATGTTACTTTTTTTTCTCTTTAGAAGACCATCAATACAAAAATCTAATCTTTGTGAATCATGCAAGCTGGCAAGGACATCTTTGGTATCTGCTGCAGTCTGAGAAATCTGTTCTATAGGTGGCACTTAACAATCTACTTTTCTTTAGCATATGCTTAATTTTTCTGATTTGAGTGATCTTGCTTAGGAATAAAATAGTCAGATTTTGAGCCTTGCCAACACAAAAAATTAGGTATCTCAGGAAATGCCATGTTCCCATTTTTTATTAGTTCTCCTTCTACTGGTTTGACTTGTTAATGACCAGTTATGGTCATAGTTAGACCAGACTAATTTCCATATCACTGTCTGCACATACTTGACTTTCTCCTTTGACTGTGATAGTTTCCTACCTGCTATACTGCAGAGTCTGATGAAAATTCAGCTGCTGTGAGAAATATGTAGCACCAACACTCTGTGATGACTCAAGAGCTGGCAGGAAGCCCTACAGTTTTGCTGACTAAGTTGTTATTCCTGAGTTTGCAATTTAATGGCTTATATTTTTGCTGGAAAAATTTATATTATGATGTGAGAGTTATTATGGCTTGATTTTAATTTTCATATTCTCCTACTTATGACTTTTTCTTTTGTTTTATAGCATGAGTCTAAAATAAGAGTTTAAAAACAGTGGTCTCCTTTTGAGAATCTGAGAACCTTTCATACACCTCTTTCTCTGAGTTATTTCTGACTAATTAATTGAATTGGAAAGCATAAAAGAGAGAACTTGATGTTATTTTTTATGATGATAATAGAAAATATTATGAAATAAGAGCTATGCCTTGATATAAGTAGCAATTTTTGCCAGACTGAATTTCTGTCTCAAAATTCCCAGACCTTTAGGTCTTAAAAAAGGCAGTTTTTTTTTTTTACTACTTGTAAAACACTGCATTGTACAATAGGAAATAAAAACCAAATTTCACAAGGTTCTACATTTTTCTTCACAGAGATACACTCATTTTTTATCTTAATCTTGAAATATTGTAACGACTCATGGGATTACCTTAAAAAGACTTCAGTGTGCTGCTACCTCCACATTTGCAAACGAAACTTAGGAAACCCAACCTGGGAAACATTTTTTAATACAGTTCTGAGTATATAGTTCATTACTGTCACTAAAACACTCAGATTTAGCTTGACTTAAATGTCAGAAAGTATTATTCAGGTGGAGAAGACACCAAAGATCACATCTAAGTGTTATATTGAATCTTAATTAGCAGGGGGACCATATAAAACTCAGAAGCTTTTATGAACTAAGAAAACAACCCTGACATTCTCTGCTCAGTTCTGGATATTTGTTACTGACTTTGATCTCCAGTGATAATCTCCAAAGACCCAGGATTCTGGCTCGCTTAAAAATTTGGTTTACTTTCAAACTTTGCTGTTCAATCATTATTACCAAATAACTGGAGGGACTAGAACCTCATAAAAAGCATTTTATTTCCCATTACAAGAGTTAGAGTTCAGGCAACAACATTACACAAAGCAAAGCTTGTTTCTTCTCTGCTCAGTTTACTTAGTGTTAAATATATTCTGTGCATTGACCCTGTGTCCTGTTTGGGTTTTATAACAATCAGCAGGTTTTGTGCAGGTCCCATTATTTTTAGAAAATGTCACAATATTTTAAAAAGGTGTAATGACCAAATAGTTGTGAAATGGCCTAATGGATCTTTGCTTGAGATAAGACCACATCATGGTTAATGGACTCATCTGGCAAATAGGGAAAAAAAACCATTTTTTTCTTCTAGATTTTCTTCTTTGATATTTGTTCTTGGCAGGATTATCTCTAATTAGATTGTTCTTTTTCCCAGTCTCAGAAGGGACACATACAGTGAGTGAACAAGCAGACTTTGTAGCTCATGCATCTGAACTGCAGCTAATAAAGTGCACTGACACTGCAGCTAAATTTGCATTTTTAAGAAGTCAATTGTCACGACTAATTACATAATTTCCCTTTGTTACATGAGAATGTTATGGGAGCAATCTGTGAAAGACTCTGCATCAAACTTCAGATTATTTGGACTTTCATTATGGTTAAGTTTATGAATTTGCAGAGTGATCTTGAAGAATATTTCAGGTGCTCAGAAACCTGAGGTGAGTTTTATTTGAGAGGGCCACCTTAAATGTTCTCTCATATTTCTCTTGTAATTTAATTGGCAGCATATCACCTATATTATAACAAATTATTTGGGATATCAGAATCTGTTTGTTTCTTCCTGACATTTCCATTGTTATGAAAAGCAAAGTAGAAATCTCATGTCAAAGAAGTTGGAAAATACAGTTGTGTTCATATTTAAACACAAGAAAAGCAACTCTAAGCCCATTTTCTCATTTCTGCCTTGAATAAGTAAAAACCATTCCTGGTATTTTCTGGGCAAGATATCTACCAAAATCAATGAACTAATACACAAGTTTGCATGAAGTGCTGCAAAATTAAATGCACCAGGGAACCTTTCTGAATATTTATGTAATGCCCCTGTTGCTATGCATTCTGTAGGAATATTATGTGTGAGGCATCAAACAGGATCAACACTTGGATCTGAAAAGTGATACTTGGAGAGGATGAGATCAATTTGCCATTATGAAGTTGGGTTGGAAACCTTTTGGTTGGCTGCAGCAAACAAACCCTGATTGCTTTGTGTTTCTGAAGCTTGTATTTATCACAATGATGTGAGCAGGTTTCAGTCAGGGCTCAACTGGCATTTTTTATCCAGAATGGAACTGATACAAACTTGTAATTTTCAGTTTGTGGGATGTTCTGAATTCCATATTTTGTTTTCATCTCAGGATATAAATCAATACATTTTCCAAAACAATTCTCAATGCAGCTTTGTTTAAACTGACACATTGCTGACAAAGATGGTCTGTGATTGCCCAACATAATTTTTCCCATGGCTGCTTTGCTGCGTAGATTTTCATTCTTGTATATTCTGGGAAACTTCAGGATGTAACTATGTGTTCTCTGTCCTTTGAGAAACAGAGTGATACCACTGTCACAAAACATATAGTACACTGAACACTGTAAGTTTTACTTCTGAAGTTTAATAACAATATTGCCAATTTTACCTTTTGCTTTGGATTATTTATGGTTTCCTACATTTTGGATTGCATACTCCATTTAATGGATAAATTTTTTTGTCATAGTAATTTCTCAATGTTTTCAGGAAAAACATGTTAGGTGTAAATTTTAGATCATGACCTCACTCTGAGGTGTCTGCTTAAAAACTGAAAAGAAAGAGATCTTGTCCCAAAGCTCACCATCTCTGCGAAGTTGTTCTGTGGCTCAGTTTGACAGAGAATGGTCAGTCACACTGATTGTGTTAAATCTTACCTAGATTTATAGGTTATCAGTTGCTGCCTGGGCTAACCTTTCTGCAAAACCTGCTGAAAACTGCTGTCCCCAGTATTTCTGTTACATTTTCAGGTGCAGCTCTTCAGTGAAGTGGATGTGTCTTGAAGCTCAAACTTCACAATCTTACCTAGCTGAAAATGATTTCATATTTTTTTTAAATAAAAGAATTATTTTCTTAAATGCTTCCTTTATAATTAGATAATGTGACTTATTTTAATGTTGGGAAGTAGAAAAAAGAAAAAAAATAAGAAGCTAGGTGTGCTGGCTTCTATGAAATTTGTGTTCCTAAGGCAATGATTCAAAGTAACTTATAATACTGTTACTTGTTTTTATCAGTGAAAATAATTTACATATTTTTACCATTTCTTTCTGTGGCACTATGCAGTATAGACTTTAATTCCTCTGGCAGTCACTGTTAATGCAACTGTACATTAATTCAGCCATAGTCCACAGGTGTTGATGAGAGCACAGTGTTGTGTGCGTGGTGATTTTCCCAATCCTGTTGGCACATCTACTCCCTGATCTGTGCCTCAGCCTCTCACAGGGTGCCATAGGAGTAAATGTCTAGGAAATGCTGATGGACATTCCTCAGTTGTCATGATGACCATGGAGACAGACAATTATCAATGTTGTGGACTTCAGATTTGGCACTCCTCACTGGTTACCACACTCAGATGTTAGAGGCGAAGAGCCATAGTATCTCTGCCATCTGTTTGGGCTTGAATTTAAACTTGGAAAATAAGAGTAGTGAGGAACTTTTCAATGGCCATTTATAGTGGCAGGGTGGGTTTTCAATATTTTATTTTTTTTGTGACTATTGATTATCTTCTGGTTTCATTGATGAGTACTAAGGGAAAGGAAATAGTATTTGTTCATGTAGTGTGCAGGAAGTGTGGGTAGACACAACCAAAATGGCTTTTAGGTGGTAAATCCTCATAAATAATTACATAGGAGTTACTTTAATGTAATTTTGCTTTATTTAAGAAACAACGCAAAATGTAGGTACTTAGTCAATTGGCTTCCAAGAAAGAGGAAGTGTAGGAAATATAACAATATGTTACATTTAGAAATCCACAGAAACATGACTTTTCATTGCATTCATTGTTTTCCTACTATTGTATATATTAATTTTTTTTCCTAATTTCTACCTTTTATACTGTCTCTAGATGAAGTCACTCTCTTATACTCCGTGACTGTCAACTTTTCCCTCCAAGAACAGATTATTGACCATTTTTTGAGTTTACTGTTTGTGAAGAAGCCATTTAAAATAACTTTAGTAGGGTTGGCTAAAGTCCATAAGTCACGTGCTATTTGAGCTTTTTTATCTTATTGAATTCAGGAGCTGAAAGTGACATAGTAATGAAAAGTCAGAAGGGGGAGAAGTGGATCAATATATTGCTAAATTCTTATTGAAATTCTCATGCTTAGACTGTTCTGGGTGGTTTTATTTCTGCTTAACATTTGCTGAGTAAAAGTCATTGCCCTAGAGATGCAAGATTTATTGACACACAGAGATGAAAATGATTAGCTAAAAGGTTTCTGCACAAAGAGAATCCGAATCAGCTGAAGCACTACAGGGTGGCTCATATACAGGAGGCTGAGCTATTTCAAGTAAGTTATTAATGTTCAAATCTGAAAGCTGAGGTTGTTAATATTATACCAATTGTTTATTCTTTGCTTCCTTTGTAGGGACAATAAAATTCTGAAAAATTTCAGCTATATATATAGGCTTATATATTCTATACACACACATTTTGCTTTTTAGAGTTCTTGAAGGCTTTATTATATTCCCATAGATTTATTTGCTAATTAAGCACATGGTTGTTTATGTATAGACACCAGCTTTTGAAGAATTGACTTTATGGAATGTTCCAGCAGTCCTGACAAACTTAAAGCTCTATGGCAATATATTCTGGTTCATTAGGAATCATGCACACTCATTTTTTATTTGATTTCATATGCCATATACTCAGCATCTTTGTACACCCTATTTAGCTTTTCAAACATCTGAAAGATGTCAGCATGATTTGGCTTACAGTGCACATGATACTGCCAGGAACACAAGACAGAACCTCTGCTTTTTGGCCTAATGAAGAGCAGATTTTGTCCTCAGACTTGACTTTCTCTTGACTTTGTACAGGCAGAGTATAGTAAAGCCTGGAAAGCTTAATTGTCAGACAGATCAAATTGAATTACGGTGTGGTTCAGTGCTCTCAGAAGTCAAACATAGGAAAAATTAATTTTCTAACTAGATGGCATTCAAAAGAGTTTACTGATCTTACTAAAGCTACTTAAAATTGCTGTGTCACATTTCTAGTGATAATCTCTAGTGGGCCACATTTTGCTTCCTTCATCCAGTTGCTGGATGGACAGTCACCCACAGGAAATTTGTGGTACTCTGTAAAAACCTGCTGTGTCCTGCCCTGGGCTGCCAGCACAAGTGCTGGAGGGTGATGCTTCCAGTCACAGGGCCTGAGATAAGCAGAGAAGGGGCTGGAAACTGTGCCCTGGTGCCCTGAGTCAGAGCTGGGTTTGAGGAAGGAGACATCTCACTGTTGAGTCTTGACCGAAGAACAGGGCTTTATCTATCGTGCTGCTTCTCCTTATTAAAGCTGGAACATTCTAAGCAAAAAGATTAAATACAACTCACAATTCAGAGAAAATGAGATGAGAGATTACTGAACACCAGACAAACCTGGAAGTATTGAATAATTATATATACTGTTGCAGGCAGTGTTGTATGAAATTTAATTCTTGGTTTCTCACAGTTTTTAAAGCTCTGAGCAGGTTTTATTTTGAAATGGAAATGATTAAATGTAATTTTTCAATAGTTTTATATGATTAATGTAACAGGCTGATTTTCCTTTGAGTACATCATAAATACCATTTACATTGGTGTGCTATATATGGAAAGTTTTATTGCTGCAGCACTTTATGAAATTATTCTTTGGGAAATTATAGATATCCAATGAATAATTCAAGGGAAAGAATAAAACAAAATCTAATAAACTCTGCGTATGACTGAACTTTGACATTATTACAGTAAATGTGCATACACAAACCTCGCTGTTATTGTGGAAAAAAGATCCAAGTAGAGACTGACTTTTGTAAGAAATGTTTCCACACTTTAATTGTCACAGTAGATAAGTGACAATTATTAATGAATTGATAACCTGAACGCCAATTATGCTTTCTTCTCTTTCCAGAAAAGTGAAGAGCAAAAGATATAAAAATAAACTGTTGAGGAAATACTGGAATTTTGCCTGGGGTTTCAAGCATTATAACATTTTCTGTAAGTCTAAAATACTCCTGTAAATCAGAAAATGAAAAACCTTGCAGAAAGTCACATCTCAGAGGATTATACCAAAAAGTGCCTGTACCCTTCTCTCCCTTCCCTACTTTGGGGAAACCACAGGGGTGAGGCAGAGGTGGTTACAACAGGTAGGGAATGGAAATGAGAAGAATGGTGTGGTCTTGACTAAGCTGGGGAAAACTGGGGCAAGTAATGAGATAGACTGAGCAGGTACCATCTAGGTGGGTTTTTTTTGTGTACAGCTGCAACCCAATTTCCTGCCCATACTTAATTACTGGGCTGTGGAAAATAGTTCATAAGCTCTTTAACGTGTGCTTTACAGTATGAAGTGTCCCAGTGTCTTGTTTAACTCCTTACAGGAGCCTTGCGTAACTAGAAAGTGCACAGGAGGATACACCCAAAAGCTTCTCACGTGTTTTTACAGTCTCGTCATCCTGAAGGACAATGAAGTAGGGCAAGAGAGGGGCATTTCCTTCTCAAAAGGGTTAAAGCTGATTTTGCACCATACTCCTGCTCTTACCTGCCCTCAGGATTTTGTGCTCTCTCCCTCCTCACTGCACAGGTGTCCTGTAGAGCCTGACCTTCCGGCTTAGCATCGAGAGGATGCGAATGCCTGTGGTATCTTCATGTTATGCATTGACTTTAGAGACAGTTTTAGGCAAAAAAACCCCCATCACTTCAATGGTCCTTGAGCCTGGGAAAAGGACAGAGTCAAAATCAAGCTCACCCTGTATTTCAAACAGATACAGCAGTTTCAGACATTTGTTAAAAAAATAGTCTTGTAGCTCCCCTCCCAGAAATTCCCTACAAATATGTCCAATTTTCCTATTTTATTTGGTATATAACATGGGAGCACTTCTTTAGTGACTATAAATCAAAGTAACACCATGGATTTTAAGAGCAGTATACGAATTTATTCCAACTGGTGGGCTCGTGAGTAACTTCAGTGGTCCCAGGGAGATTTATGTTAACTGGAGGATCTAATCCACTGATTTCAGTGGAGCTGTCCAGCTCATTCCAGGTGGAGAGCTGCCTACATCCTACCACTCTTTCTTTCAAATTTTGTTAAACTAAAAAAAGTGATCACAAGACACAGAAAAAAAATTATGAGTTTGACATGTTGATGACTGTCATGGAGTTACCTTAAGCTGAATGGATCTTTAGGTATGGAACTGAGTCTTGATTTCTCCCTGCTGCAGATCCCCCACTCTTCACTTTGTCCCTGACTTGAATCAAATGAACAATTTGACTGTAGCTGCACCACATATATGCCATGGGACTGTGATGCTGCTGCAGTCCCTCCACTGAAAACAATTGACAAAGTTCTCTAAAACTAATGTAAATGAGAGTAGGGTCAAGTCTTTTTCTGGTGGTGTTTGCTTGCATTAGAAAAGGGGAAGAAAGAAGGAATGGTGAAAAAACAGGTAACAAGTGTTCTCATTCGCCTGGAAAAGGCACTAGTGCTTTTTTGGAATTGCCTCCTGATTTGTTATGAAACTCTAAATTTTTTATTTTTAGTTCAGTTTCATGACTAATCACAGTTTGACAAATATGGAAATTTGGAAGTGTGGGGGAATTGATGTGCAGTAGTTTTTGTTCTTTCCCCTGTTCAGTTTGAGGATCTGCATGTTGATGTATTTATTTTGAATTAATGTTTATTTCAGTAAGCTGAGGGAATTGTTATGATTATTATGAAAGGGCCTGGTATATATGTAAATGAAATGCAGAGAAGTAGGAGAAAGGAACTAATTTGTTCTTGGAATCTGAAGATAAGGTATCTTGGTCAAAGCTTCCAGATAAATATTATTCCACATAGCAAACCTGTATCCTCCTTGTCTAAATGAATTCTTGTATTGTAAATTTGTGTAAGGGAAATTGATTTGGAACACCAACATTAGTTTAGTTAGTCAGTTTATATGTTACTGGAATATTTTCAGTTACAAGCAGTATGTCCACCTTATTTTTAAGGAATTTAGGGAAACAATATTCTTGTCAATGTGTGATGACTGGGTGAAGATCTGGGTTTTAAAGTGCAGCTAATTTTTATTTCAATTAATTTTGCTTGCAAGGATTTTACTAAGCTAAACTGCATAGAAATGTAGTTTTAGGAGACTTGGTATTTTAGAGATAATACAGGGAAAATGCTTCTTTTTTGTTTGAAGAAAACTTGTTTTAATGTAAATTACTTTGATACTTGCAGTATAAACAGCACACAGTGGGATCAGTTATCAAAAAGGTGACTTTCTAATGCAAGTTAAAGGCTGAAATGATGAATTTCACATCTGTTAAACAGACTTAATTTCTGGTGACATTATAAACTGAAAAGGGCAACAAGCTCCTTCTTCATCACACACAGATCTCTCCAAACAGATTACATTTTAGAATGTGTTCAGAACTCAAGGTAAAACTGCTGAATGGTCTGAAGAATGCAAGTTACCCTGTTAGGGGAATATTTGCTGTCTTTTTAGGATTTTGGCTCATTTTCTTGGCAGATATGGCTGGATGCAGTTTTACAGTTGTGGAGATGGGCTCTTAGAGCAGATACTTGGTATCAGTAAATATCTACAGTAACCTGCATTATATGACACCTGGCAAGAGTCAGACTCATGTTCTGATATGTTAATCCACTGTGTGGTTGAAGGATATGAACGTGAAAAACATACATTAATCATAATTTATGATTAATATGTCCTGTGAAAGACATAGTCAAATTTCTTATGTCAGGATAGGCCATGGAATTATTGCCAGTGGACACTCTGAAGGAAGCATTGACAAGTTATAGCTGAATCCATTACATTTATACATCCGTGTCCAAGGTGCAAGAAAAAATTTGCAGAATCAAGTTTGTAATGCAGCTTTTCTGAGGATGCTGCACAGTGAAATGCCTGCAGGTTTGATGCATTCTGTAACAATTACTTTGCAACAGGACTTCCTAGTGCTGTATGATTTCTTTTCATGGTAATTTGCCCCATTTGTTTCACAAATACATTTTTAGCCCATTTCCCTCCAAACCCCTTTTCTCTCTTCAAGGCAGTGATCATATATCTACTATTTGTACTTATCTGATGAGTCTGTTAGAGTACTCATCTAATCATTTCCCTTTCTTTTTATTGCTTATGAACGATGGGATATATTCTAGCTTTACAGCCAAAATTAATTTGAAAGATTGTTTTTATAGATGATTATTTTTATATTCATTTCTGAACTATAATTCATGTGCTACTAGTTAAAATACTTTGTCATGGATACACTTCCAAGTCTTTTGTTTAGTGATATTTTCAAAGACATTACAATTGTTCCAAAGCTTTCCAGCAGAAAAATTCACTTATGGAATAGGCCTAGGCCATTTGTTTATCTTATGGTTTCCATAATCTGTACCAGCTCTGGTCTACATTTTCAGAGAAGTATTTTTTCTCTTCCAAAAAGACACTGTTTGTTTTACATAAGATTCAGCTCTAGACTCTGAACCACTGCAAATTAGCAAGGTGGCATCTGTGGAACAACCACACGTCCTCCTCAGTGCATTTGTCTCAGCTGTTGGCATTTCTCTGAACCTGAGGACACAGAGGTCAGGAAAACATGGCTATAATGGCACCACACCTTGACCCTTCCAGAACTGCATACCTGAGAAGCATAACAAGAATTTATAGAATAAATGTTCTTTATAAAACATTTCTACTAAATAAAAATACACTGCGAAGTCAGAGCTAAGAAAGGGACAGAAAGAGGAACTCTACTTACAGAGGCTGACTTGTTTTCCAGCATTGTTATTTTTAAGTCCTTCCACTTCATCCTGGCAATTTTCTTCTGAGTTATAACTCCCCATCCTCACAATTCCTTTTGTAAATACCATAATTGACTGCCATTCAGAAAAGTGTGATTTCTTCTTGACTTATGTACTAAAGGGCTCAGTCATGGGCCTTGCTCTGTTACAAAACTGGCTTCAAGCTGCTTTGAAGATTGCAGCATAATCCCAACACATCCCAACATTTTGAAAACAAGGATTCAACAGTATTCTGATATCACTTACAGGAGTGTGCTGAGATCTTTGTACCTTTTGAGAGGCAATGCCAGCAATGGGAAAATCTGAGGGGTCAAATCTTTAGCATGGTAATACTTTGATAATTTCTTCCTTCCACTTTTTTTCTCCTCCTGAGGTTATTAGTTCTGTTTTTTACCTTACACTTGTGCCCTGTACATTTTAATTAAAATCCTTTTCCCAGAATAGAAGGGAAATGATAAGTATGAAATTTTAATGAAATGCTTATTTTTATGAAATATTTATACTTTTTCATTCTAGTAAACATTTTTCATTGTCATTTTGGGACAGCAGGTGCTTGAAGGGCTTTTGTTTTGTATTTTCAATGAAAGTTTGATATTATTTGATGTAAATATCTTCTGACAAGCTAAGGGTATCACTGGGTCATGGCAAAGGTAGTCACCCAGAGGACAGATTCACTGAGGTGTGCTGTCAGACTCATTTCCCATGCAGCCAATCATTTAATAGGAAAGATAGTATCACTCTTGTTTAATAAAATGAGTTTTGCACTGGAGAACCAACAAAGAACCTTGCAGAGTTTGACATTTACTGTTAGACAGAGAGAAGAGTGGTGCAGTTGCTAATGATTGTGTTGTCACCAGGTGTCTAAGAATCAAGCATTATAGCAACAGGTTTTTTGCTCAGCCCTGATGATTCTGTTTCAACAGTGAATCGATGAGCAAAACAGAAGCTAATGTCCTGTTCATGTGTACCTTTAGTCCTACAGAGCTTATTTCTGAGAAAATCTCAGTCTTCTCAGTAGGTTGATAAAATTTCAGCCAGTTAGGACTTTATAGCCCATTTTAAGTATCCACTTATATGCCTAGGAGGAGCAAGAGGGTTTTAATGTAGGATGAAATATGGCCAAGGATTACAGAGGGCCAGCTGATGGGAAGGCTGAGATCTGGCTAGTCCCATGCCTTGAGCTCCACCCTCATGGTTTATGAGTAGAAAGACCTTCACACTGTTTATCCTGTATATTACCATAAAAAATTATTGTTAAAATTGACCAAGGCAGAGAATTTCTCTCCATGTTGTACTGGATTGCAAGCAGTATGTTTTGTGTTTTGAGTTGGTGTTATGCATGGAGATGCACTGGAGTCTGTCACACATGGGGAGTGCAGCCTGTGTTTGTAGTAACAGACCCTCAGAGCTGCTGAGACAGAATCTGTTTTGTATGAGCAGCCCTGCTAGTGAGGTCTAGCATGTGGCTCACTCCTTCAGACAGGTCTGGCTGCTCAGTTCCCTAAGCAATGTGTGTGATTCCATCATTTATCTGTCTTTGTTGGCTCTCAGACCCTGCCATGCCCTCCACCATCTCAGCAGCCTCAGCCTCCCTTGCAGTTGTTTGCAATAGCACCCAACAGTAATAGAAGGGATGGCTGAGTAAAAACAGAAGGAAAATTAACTTTCTGTGTGATTTTTTTATGTTCAGTAAGAAAAGACACTATGGAACACTGAGCCAGTGGGCTCCAAAATGGAAAGTCAGAGTACTGTGACCAAAAGAAGGGTTGCTACTCTGATCAGGAACAAATAAATGGGGGAGATGCTTCTGGGGGACCAAAGCAGAGATAAGACCTGTATCATCTAAAACATTTTCTCCTTGAAAGCATTGGATTTCTTCTGATCCAGGACAAAGTGTGAAGTTCTGGGTTCTTACTCAGTCCTCACGTCAGCAAATGCTCATCCAAGCTAGTGCCAGAACTGAAGGCTTCAGCCATGAGATTGCTCTCAAATTCTCATAAAATGCATTGCTTTTTCTTCCTCATCATATCATGTCATGTCATATCATATCATATCATCATATCATATCATATCATATCATCATATCATATCATGACAGTGAAAACATCAATGCCATTTAATGAACTGTAATGGCAGCTCATTTGTTCCAGGCAATAACTTTTTATTTAGCTATATTATGCAAAGATTAATATTAGAATGATAACTTCATCTGATTATTATTTTTAAGCTGTCCCAATTTTATGGACATTGTATGACTAAATTGTATTTGTTCTTCTTCTTCCCCTTGCAAGCACAGTTTCCCTAATATTAAATCTTCCAACATCCTGCATCCTTTCTATCAGGGTGTGCTGTTGCTGAGCAACACCAGATTTGCTCTTTAAAATTATCCAGGTTTCTTTAGCCAGCTTTGTGAGTTGGTGCAGCAGGGAAGCAGTAATATGTCTAAATGCTTTAAAAATATACATACTTTTAATTCAAACTATTTATTAATGTTTCTTGTCTTTGGCCATCATACATGGGAATGTGGCTGTATGTTTAAAAATAATACAGTTTCACATACTTTTTAGTTCTGCTATGAGGATTTTTGTAATTATGTAACTGTACTTGTATAACATACATTAACTCTTTATACACAGGTGTGAGAAGAGAGAAAAATTAAAACATACATGTACTTGGGAAACTTCTTATCAGAGAGACTATTAATTGTTTTTTTTTCCCCCAAGGCATATATAGCTTAGCTGTCTAGGTGGTCATAAAAGTTGACATAATGTTTCTTTTGACTTTATAATTGAGTGTTGTAGGAGTTATTTTCCTGTAGATTAAGTGGTATTAACTATTTCAACGCAGACCCTGATGTAGGATCATGTCTGTTCCAAATGTTTTATTCTTTAGTATCAATTTTTTAATGAGAATAACAAAAACTTTCATTACTTACTTTATTGAACTATTCCTGTGAATATGACCATTACCAGCAAGGTTATAAAACCTGTCTGCAATATTTGCACATATGGCCAACATCTGATTAGTGGGGTTGCAAAGCTCAAGAGAGGCTGAGGTCTTGCTTACCTGGTGGAAGCTCAGACTCCTAAGAACCCTTGTAAAAATTGGAAACCTCAGCCTCAGCAGAGGATTGACAGTGCCTTCCTGCTCCTGTGCCATAGCACAGGAACACTGTGGGAAGGATGAGCCTTGAGCATCTGAGCTGTTTACCAGGAGCTGAGTCTGTTCTTTCCTGTGTCCAGCAGAAAGTAATATTAGCACAAGTTCAGACTGTTAGAACAAAGCACTGGGAGAACAAACCAGTGGCAATAAGTTTGGAAATGGAGCTGCACTTCCAGGCACAGGAAAGGCAGAGACTGGGCTGCAGCTTCACACCTGCTTTCAGTGATTTTCAGCTTGCTGTTACTAAACACAGCAATATTTTCAGTCCCTGCCCTTCATCCTCAGCAGCATATGTTCACTGTTCTCCAGAGCTGGTGCTTGTAGAGTTTTGCAATGAGTTATATCAGGGAGCTTATTTGACTAAAAATGAATATTGGAGGGGGTCTTGCTGGTTTGGTTTGCAGTTGCATCAGTTTCTGTGTCAGACTCAATGTGCAATTATGGGGGAGCTAAAGCCAGGGTTAGTGAGGGAATGAGGAGTAGTTTCATAGAGAGGGGAATTTAGAAGTCCCCTATTTCCCTGGCAGACTGGCTTTATGCTGGATTAAAGCAGCTGTGTAACCATGGCCACAGATCTCCTAGGATAGCTGAAGGGTTTTACAGGTGCTCTCTGTGTTTTTCTGTGAAGCTTGTAAATACCTGCTTTGCAGAGGAATAGTGCTGCAAGAACCTCCTGTGTGAACCCACGAGGGTTTATGGGACTTCTTTGCTGTTGGTGTGATATAAGAGGAGGGAGTTCTAGGAAGATACTTTTGCATAAATCAACAGTGTAGCCCTCAACTGAGCGTCTAAGTGGAAGCATCTTGCCTATTCTCCATCATAGCTTCCTTCTTACTGACTCTCTTCTTGTGTGCTCAAGTCAGTTTAGCGATTAGAGATCAATTTTAAATTAAAAGCAGAGAATATCCAACCCCTGGAAGATAAAAAGAAGGAGGCAGTTGAATACACATGCAGAACACAGATAGCTAGAGCAAATCCTTTGGCAGCCATTGTAGAGGAGGCAAGGAAGAAAAGCACAGCAAATAATGATCTGAAAATGTTGATTACCACATTTTCAAAGCTGTAAGAGTTCCTTGAAAATGTTGACCCAAGCAATGATTACACCTAAGAGAAACAAAAGCTAATTATTTAGGAGATAATAAATCCAAGAAGGAAGGCAAAAATAGTATCAGGGGAAAGTGTTAAAATGTTGTGCAAAGGATGAAAGGATATTTTAAGTCCAGATGTTCCTTTATGAATTTATGGGAAATGAGCCTGCATTTGAATAGTACTTTGAAAGCTCTCCAAGGAGAAAAAAAAAAGGCATTTTTATATTCTATAATTCTATATTAGAATTCATGGGAGAAGTCTTTTTATTAATCAGCTCTCAGAAGGATGTTCTCAGATACAAGTTTGTATTTCTCTTTAAGAAACTAATTTCCAGCAATGTTTGTAAAAAGAATTGGCTGCACTTAAGATGTTGATGTACTTGCACCACAATTTATGACACTAACAGGCAATGTCTGTATGTGCTTGTTTCGTTGTGCTCTTCATGTGCTTTCTCACCTGTCTCCCATCTCTTTGCATGGATGATAAGCTCTCTCTAGACAGAGATAATTTTTGATTCTGTGCTGCTACACATGTTGTGTGTCTGGGTCCCAGCC
The DNA here is from genome assembly GCA_017589585.1 of Phylloscopus whistleri. NCBI lineage: Eukaryota > Metazoa > Chordata > Aves > Passeriformes > Phylloscopidae > Phylloscopus > Phylloscopus whistleri. The sequence continues at coordinate 2,698,961 of JADMLD010001555.1, read as the reverse complement.
CTTGGCTACAAATCTTGCTTCATGTCACAAGCAGGATAATGCCATTCAAATACCACTAAACTTTGCCATGCTTCAAAGTCTTCTGGCCTCTAACCTGTGCCCATAATAGTGAATTCCTGCTGCCATTTCTGAAGTAAGTTTGGCTGCTTTGGTCTCCTGACCCTCCCTGACCCAATTTATCAAACTGAGTGACAGTAATTCCATTAAGTTGAACAGCTAGTTGGAGAAGAGAAATAGACTAAGAAGTGAATCACACAGGCACAAAAAGTATTAAAACAAAGAAAATAGCTCAATGTTTGTCACTAAAAAATCCCAAACCCTAAGATTTTTTAGTTGATCTCTTTATAAGGTATTAAACAAGCAGATGCTATATGTTTTGCTGAAACATAGCAGCATGAAAGGAAAATAATAAAAAAAGACATAAATCCATGCAGTGGATATGAGAAGTGACATTGGGCATGTTCCTCAGGATGAAAGACAGAGTTAAGTATAATATCTAGATTCTAAAATTTACAATTCACCTTGTATTTAGTTACCTTCTTGGTAGAGCATAGGAGATATTTGCATGTTGCCAGTCTCTGGCAGCACCTTTCAAAAGCTGAGAGTTTTGTTGCTGCCATTGGTTTACATTTTCACATTGCCAGCATACAAAGTCTTGAAGAAAGACCATGGCCAGTTAATTAACTGGAAGAGTTAGCTGAAGGTGGAGGAAAGTGAGTTTGATAAATGAGGCTATTGAAGGGATTCAAAGCTTCTGGCACCCTGATGCACAGCCCTCTGCAGGTCAGAGAGCAGCTCACCAGTTTGGTGTAGTGTACTTCAGTTCTTATGAGATCAACTGATATCCACTCAGATAAGTGAACTTATGCTTAACTTAAATCATATTGCAAAGCATTCAAGAAAACATTTTCTCTCAATTACATGAAAATGAAGCTAGCAAAAGTCTTGAGAGATGAAGGATGTTTTAATGATATGCTTGATATTTCAAGATCTTTAATTTCAGTTTTTCAAAGTCACAAGTAGCCACGAATGCTGCACATCATTATCTAAAACAAACACTTCATGATTTCCCTAAGCACATCCTGGAAATAATGATCAGTTGCCGCCTACAGAAGATAACAAACAACAAATACTGCACTGTAAAAAGAATGAAATTTTACATTGAAGTGCTTACCCTATGCCTCTTTAAATTTGCACATTATTCAGATGGTATCTAACAGAGTATTTATTTATACACCAAAAGTTAAACTCATTAAAAAGTGCCACCACACAGGCAACTCAAGACGTGTATTTATTTTCCAAAATCTCATTAAGCTCAGATACTTCTTCTACATTTTCTTTCATAATTATGAGGCACATACAGTGTTTCTGCTAACACTGAATGAGGAATTTTTTAAAACAAGGTTTACAATTCTTAGAGACAAATCTGTTAGGACAAATGTATTCTGCCTCCCTTTCTACTTTTGGCTTAGTGATCTGCCAAGGACTTCTTTCAACACCTCGCCTGGTCCCCTTCTTCAGGTACACTTTACTACTACTACTTCAAATATTTAACTATAATAAAACTGCATATTATTAGTAATTGGAAGGGAGCATGAGAAACAATAACAAAAGCTTCCAAGTACAGTTTCCTCTCAATGCTGAGTGTTTTGGGGATTTGTATAATTAAAACCAGCACTAGATCACAGAAAGGCAGTTTGGAATTTGTCAGTCAAGTTATTCCCTCAGCAACAGCATCATTTTATTGCCCTGCCAGGAATGTGTGTATTTGTCCACACATGTCAGTAACTCCTTGGTAGTAAACTTGTACTCACAGGTGTATTTATAGAATATATAATATGGAAAACCAGAAAACATTTACTATATATATGTATATATTCATTATATAAATATGAAAAACCCAGACAAGCACCCCACTATCTATTAGTGTTTGAAAAAAACGTAGGAACTTTACATAACTGACTTATCTAAATGCTTTGGCCTATCCTCAAAAGTTTCTCGTTTTTCAAAATTGTTTTCAACTGGAATGACATTTTGAATTCCTCCTAGTATGAGTAATTGGACTAAAGCCTGGCAAGTATTTGTTACATTGAAAAAATGATTAAAAAAAGGTGCAACTTCCAGTGATTTTTTTTCTTTCCCCCGCTTGTTTTCCTGAAAGGTTCTTTAATTTAATACAAAGAACAACATCAAAAGAAAAAAGTTGAATCTATCCTCTCTCCTCATTTTTAGGGACTTGTTAATGTGACAGTGATATTTATTTTTGGCTTTTTGAATTCTCTCTAGATTCACCTTATGTTAATTTATGAAATAGTCTTTTGAAGAGATGTTCAAAATTGAGATGTTTAATGGAAATGTGTGATTAACACCCAAGCCTACCTGAAATGTCCCGGGGAAAAAAATCTATCGTCTGTAACTGTGATTAAAGTATCTCTGTAAGTTCTATAGCCAAGTTTTCCAACTTCTTTATAGCTCAGTCTCCATTGCAGGGGATTAAGGAGTGGGAGTTGCACTTCTTTATTTTCATTATTGTAATAAAAGATAAGTATTGTTTAATAAGTGTATGAGGATGAATTCAGCAGTAGGGCTTGAAGACTAATGAAAACATTAACTTTATAATCTTCCTAGAATTGCCATTTCCATAATCCAAGAATATTCCACTTAATCAGGACCATTATGACAGTTCCTGATTCTCTTTTCCCAGGGGTAGTACCACAACCTGACATCACTTCCTGAAAAGTCATGGAAAAAGTTGTCATTGTGTAACAACAATGTCTCCTCTTGTGTCCAGCCCAATGTCTGTGCAGATGTGATGAAAGCGAATTATGCAGAACACGAGACATCAGAATATTAACTGAGGAGGGGGCTGTTGCAGCCAGAGATGTCTCTGCTCCTTGAGATTTTTCTCTGTACCAGAATAAGGGTGACATAATTTTGCAAAGATTATCAACCTGTGGTAAGGACTTGGTGTGCAGTGCTCATAACCTTTGTTTAAAACCTGTTATTGAGTTTCTTTCTAATGATGAAGTATTCACTGCTGAGAAACAATCCTGAGCATGATGATAAAACACTGCAGATGCCTAGCTGGGGATGTTCATCTGTAAAGGTGGTGTTTTTTACAGCTGAAATATGTTATGCTAAAATACTCCCAGTAGGCCTAATTAAAACTGGGAAGCAAGTGAATGCCATATTTGCCATCTTTATGTTTTGATGCTCTTAACCTATAGTACATGCACTTATGCTTCAATAAAATTCATTAAGAACCACATAACTCAGGGATAAATGGCAGGAATTATAATAATTGGATTATAAGCCCATGACAGTATTTTACAGTAGTTATAATGAATTTCAGAAAACCCATTCCAGTAACTTTGGGTTTAATCCAAAGAGTACCATAAAGCACTAAATGGTCCTTTATATGAACAAATATTGAGTTTTCTTCATGTTGTTTTATATGTGAGGTACTGGCATACAAACCACAGTAACTAGAGAATCCTTTTCTCAAGGCATTTTGGGTGAATTTTCTCATTCATTTTAGGGTGAACTAAAAAGAATTTCCAGAAGGGAAATGTCCTTGTCTCTCTGCCTTCAGTGCAAATGACTGAATGCAGTAATCATTGCTCTCCTGTTTGGTTTGATATTGGCTTTCACATTTCCAGTTTTACATCAGATCTTACTGGATTGGGACATAAAACTTTAAGTCATCATCTTTGTTTTTACTGTATCCTCTGTACTTATTTGAGGCATTGCATTCAGATTCAGATCTCGTGCTGAAAGTACATAATGATTAATAATTACTCAAGAATTAAAACTCCATGCTAAAAAGAGAAACGTTTTAAAGACAGCATTTCTTTGGCTAAATAGTTTTCTTAATTATTATAAGACCATCTCCTCAATACATTATTGACCTTCAAGCACATATAATTGTCATGTCCTAATAGACAGTCTTTATTTTTCTTAATTGTTTTTCAGTTTTCCACAGGACTTGTATATCGACAAGCTCTTTTTAATGTCGATTTAAACAGTGGCTTGTATCTTTCGTGTTTATTATGCTTTCAAATGCCTCCCTTGTGTGTCCGTGTGACCCGGAGCGAATGGCTGGGTCCTAGGCAGGACAGTGACCTCTAATGGTAAATGAGCAGCTCACAGAACGAACCGCAGCGCCTTTTCTCATTGCTCTCGTAATGAAACTGCCTTTTCTGTGCCTCTCTTCGGGGCCACAGGAGGCACAGGCGGAGCAGTGATCTCCCAAGGCAGCCAGAGAATTTTAGGGGCAGCAGCAACCAAGAGCCCTGAGCCGCTCGGGTTCTCGCTGCTGCCTCGGGAGAAGCCCGAGTGTGTAAATTGGTCACTGCAGGTGTGACAGCAGAAAACCCTTTGCAAGGCCTGTCACCCCATGTTATATCATTTCATCCCTTTGAACAGTGTCAGAAGAAGGAAAGTTCTGCTCCCTTCTCAGATCTCTGTCTGGTTTTCCCCTCCCTTTTTCCCCTTCCCGGGAAAGGTGTGCCCTGGTCACTCCCCTAGCAGATTTCAGAGTACCTTGGCTGTACTGGAGTGTTGAGAAACCCTGGGCCAGTTTTACTGCTTCTAAAAAGGCACTGGAAGCTTTTTATAGGAGAAGGTAGAGTCTAGAACACAGCTGGAAAACATGGGGCAGACAGAGATCTGCTTGATTCCAGAGAGATGAGTTGGGAAGTAATGTGATAATCTCCTTTTTTTTTTTTTTTTTTTTTTTTTTTCCGGTTAAATGTGGCAAAACTTTTACCATTCTGTATGTAAAAATCACGACTAACACAAATTCAGGTCTGTATCTAATGCATAGAAATCATAGCTTTGTGATTATTTTGAATCTTTTAATAGCATTTCCCTTCTGTCTTCATAATACCAGGTCACATTACAAAATTACCATTTGCTGTTGGATGATGCAGTGGTGCTAGGTCACACACAGATGTGCTGCACGTGCATCTTTCAGCACCAATCCCAAGCTGGTGCCAATAGCATCCAGCAGTGCCAGCACTAACACAGTGCTTGCTTTGCACTTGTGGGTGTAATCATCAGGTCAAGATGAGAAACATTTGTCAAGGTGGAATCTGATCAAAGTAAATGAGCACATTTCTTCCCCAGTGTAATCCTGAGCTTCCTGGGCTGCAGAGTTTGATTTGTTCACTTTTAGCTGTGTGGGAAACTGGAGATGGTTTAGGCAGGAAATGTCCCAGAAACTCGAACAGGAACTGCTTTGCAACTGCTTTGGCTGAACTTATCCTGCATCTCAGGAATGTCATTTTTTATTTTTTGCTGAAATCCACATCTTGATTTTTCTAACAGTTGGCAGAGATTTTATTTTGCCACTTGGTGTATTACACAGATATCGGCTGCAGATATAGGCTGCAGTTCCCAGGAACTCAAGGGTTTTTCACACTTATTTCTAATATTGCTGTAATTTTGTGTGTTCCAGGTTCTGGTTTTCTTTCCCCACCCCCTACAGCATTATGATCTGGTTTGCTTTTAGCAGTTGTAACAAGAATATCAGTGTTGACACCTTCTGGTTTCATCAGAGGGATTGTCAAAACTAATCTGAAATCTCAAATCTATCCCTGACTGCTTCTCTGCTGAAATCACAAGGGGTTTTTTACTGTATTTTTTTTTTTTTGCAATATTTGATCTTGAATACTTCTAGCATTCTGGGTAAAAATTTTGTGAAAAAATCTGTGATTTGAGCCTTAATTTAAAAATGGATTTCAAAGAACAGACTGTTCCTGTACACACGACTGGATAGATACACCATTGAGAACATATCACGTTGTACTAATATTTAAGGCTCCTATTTTAAATATAAATAAATAATCGAGCTTCATTGGGAACTGGTAATCAGTAGACTGCAGAACTATGCCAAAATAGCCGAATTTCCATTGTTTGGTTTTTTTTCTGAAATAAGAATAACAATGTTGCAGACTTACTAAAACAGCCAAAGGAGAAGGTAACAGAATTTGTACCTTCCCAAATCTATTCCTTGGTGAAGTCAGAAAGTCTAATATTTTAAGACTTCTATGATGGCAGAGAGTAGATTAAAAGTGTGCAGAGAGACCATGAAAAATGTATTTCATTATTCTTTCTTGGTAGAGTATTCCTTTTTGTCAAAAATGCAAACTTCAGGTTAATGTTGTAAACTGAGATTTAAGTTAAGGAAGCACAAGCAGTGCTGTATGGGCCTTCCTCATGCTCAGTATAAGCATATTAAACTACAATGATTATCTTGGAGTTTTCTAATCTACACTAACTGGATCATTTGGGGATAGACTTAAAATTATTTGATATAATAATTAACTCTCCCAAATATATTTTTTTCCTGAGAACTACTGGAGGATTTAATTTAACAAATAAACACTTTGTGACAGTTCCCCAACATATATAAAAATTCAATTACTGTTTCATAATCCTGTAAAAATTGCAAGAGGTTAGGTTGTCAGGAAACTTTACTGAAGTTTCAACTTTAATGTGAGCAATTAAATTGAGTGCTCTTGTATAGTCAGTAAAAGAAGATAGAAGTATTTACTGGTGCTCAGTTGTTGTAAAGCAGTCCTGTATAATTTACTATTCTTTTTTGCCTCAATGTTTCCATCTTTTTATATGTGTGTATTAGATATAAAGAAAATGAAATAGGACATAGAGGATATAGGTAATACATGTATTTCTGTAGTGCTGTTTCCATCAGTTCATATGTAATATTTACTGCTTTCTGGTCTAAATACCTGGTGGACTTAAGAAATACTTGCTGGAATGAACTGTTTATACTTTGCCTTTAAAATCCAGTGTGATACATGGTGATTTGGAGAATAATAACTCAGTTTAATTTAAAAAATTTGGTTTGTAGTCTTTTGTAGATGTGACAAATTGGTGTATATATATACACACTTCAGATTTGTGTATTCACATCTGTGCAAATTAGGAGTGATTATGTTTTAACAAGGCACAAACAGCTAATAATATAATAACAACACATTTCATCTGTGTTCTGAAATGACAATCAATGAACAATGAACAATCTGAAGCTCATGACAGTATTTGGAACTTCATAATGATTTGGGCTTCCCTGCAGTTTTTCTGGGCACACCTGTGTGTTCAGCAGTGGCAGTATGAAAAGATAGAAAAGTGCTAAGTATTAAACTCTACAAACTAATATACAGGAATAATAAAAATATTGTAAATGACCTGACCTTTGAGGTGCAATTACACACTAACTGTGGTGGATTATTAAAATTTCCTGTATGGTTCTATCAGTCCAGCTTAAAAATGGGCACTGGGAAGAGCAAACAGAAAAACATTGTCATGCATGGATGTAGGTACAGGTGCACCAGTGTTTGAAAGGCACACAGAAATAGCTGCCTGCTTGGATCCTGCCTGTGGGGCCACAAACCTTGTTCCGTGGGAGCTCAGGACCTGACAAACAAAAACCTCACCGAGTTAACAAGAAACACTTTTCCAAAGCCATTTTCAGGAGCTGCCACCCACCACAATGAGGTGGAAGCAGAGTCTATGTGATGACTGCAGTGGCCTATCCAGGGATGCAGGTCAAACCCTGGTGCACTCCAGGACCCAGCTGAATCCCTGTGCCAGGTGTGCAGTGCTGTGCAGAATGCTGGAGCACTGCCTCAGTGTTAAGAATGTCTCCTGTATCTGTTCTCTAAATCCTACAAGAACTTCTCCATGTATCCCTGAATTTATGATAGTTTATGATCTCCTGTTAAGATTTTATCATGTGGAACTTGAATTTTCACAGGATGTGTCTTCTAAAAGAAAGCTTTAAAAATCACTAGGAAATGTTGTGACTTGAAAAGTGTGTGTGCAGTCATTGAATTATACAGCACCCAGAGACACAAATCAGTCTCACAAGATTATTTAGGCAACATGACTTAAGTTTTTAAGTTCTTGAATTTTAAGATGTATATTGCAAGCATGAATATGCACTATTTTAAAGGGAGAGAAAATCTGTGATGAATTTTTTTTTGTGGCTTGTACCTTGAACTACAGATTCTGTGGAGAGAACATACTTTTTATATGAAAGGAAACAGTTCAAATTTAGGACAATAATCACTTGGAAGCTTAAAGAGTCTAGATACAATGAAATTCTACAATTAACCTTAAAATCTACCTCTGTAGAACTGCAGATTAATTTGTCTTATATCTCAATCAACCATGAACAAGCAATACAGTGCTTTGAACAAAAGAATAGCAGATTTCAGCATAGCAGTAAATTGGATTCTTAGTGTATCTGAATTGGAAATTTAATCCTGTAATTCTTCTGTGTCACTAATTTGACTCTAGGTCATGGTAAATGATCCCCAAAAAATTCTTAATCTGTTCAAAACCCATATCAGATAAGATGGACGTACATGTCATATTTGACAAGTGTGTGTGATTTAGAAACACCTTTTACTTAACTGTAAACACCATTATAACTGATAATAGCATCATAAGTCACTGATAGGTTGGAAACACCATTAAATTTGTCAAAAGCACTCTGAGACAGATATTTAAATTTGTTTTAATTTGTACACCTTTCAGAATTTCACCCGGAACTGGAAAAGGAGCTTGATTTGCTGTATTGTGGGAACAGAACACCTAGTAATCCAAGTGGACTAAAACCTACAGTGACAAAAGAGGGAAAAGATTTTTTTAAAAACTAATTTCTAGGAAACTCTTGAGGATGTGAAGTTTAAAGTACATGCAGTCAATAACTGCATTTTGTATAACATAGCTGTGAAATTTTATTGAGTTTGGATGGGACACATTTAGGGGTTAGCACTGTTCAGCACATGATGTCCACGGTGGCTCTGAAGTCAACCAAGTATGAATTTGTACATCTCATGCTGAAGGATAAGTGTGATGGGATGTGACGGTTTCTCTGCCTTTCTTCTTGAAACAACCAGATTTATTTGAAATGGGTGAGCTGTTGTACTCAATCTGTTCACAGTAGCTCCCTTCCTATCTTCTTAGCCTGCCATTAACATTAACTGCAGGTATGCACAGAGAAAGGAAATTAAATGTCTTAATTTTCTTGCATCTGGTAGACAGCTGTACTTTAAAAGCACACCATAGAGGAGAGAGAGGAGAGAACAGCACTTCCTTTTATCTGCTGATCCCTGCTGTAATAAATACGGGGTAGGAAATGAAGTATTACAATATCCAGCTACTGCTGAAGATTTTACAGCTAAACCCCTGGACAGCATGGTTGAAAGGAATTAGCAAATTACTGTTCAAAACTCACTGTGGACAAATTCAAATAGTACATGGCAGCTTGGGAACATCCCAACCATACAATTGGACAGAGTCAATGTGGGAAAAGATGCTCTTTTTCCAGTCTGTGCATATTTATGCCGAATCTGTGGCAATCCTAATTTTTTTCTGAAACTGAGACAGCAGCATCATTTTCCTCAACCACCTCTGTACACAAGGATCTAAAATTAGCTTGGTGTTATTAAGCACTGCCTGTGACAAGATCAGACTCACAGCACCAGAGATCAGGGCTGCTGGCTCATAGAGAAAACCAGGTTAAGGAGAGAGTTGTTGATGTTATAAACTGTGACTGAGCTGCCCACAGCTGGCTCAGACACCCTCTGTGTGTGTGGCCACACAAACATATTCAGTGACCAAACACTTGATACAGATCACAATACAATGAGTTATCAGGGCATTCTAGGACCCACTCAAGTTAGTGTTTCCTGCTCTGTTGTGGGTGCAATGTTTTACCTTGGATGCATTTTCATGATCAGACTGAGGTGATCTGTGATGAATGGCCACCACTGATCTCCCATTCTTCAGCCTGCCCAGGGCAGAAGGTGGGACAGCCCATTTTGGTGACAGTGCAGTTTTAGATTGGATTAAACTGATTATGAAACCACATCCTTACACAGCAATGTCAGTGTAATAGGAATGTAGAAAACAATTGCACTGTCATATGAATGAGCAAATTATTTTCTTCAATAAAAATACTATTTTTTTTTAATCTTAACATATGTCCTGCAATTTGCCAGTCACCAGAGTGCAGCTGCAGCAATATTCCTAACATCCATTATACATGGATGTGTAACAAAACCTGTCTTTTACCCAAAAGACCCAATCTGCTCAGGAAAAAATAAGCTCCACATGGATGTGTAACAAAAACCTGTCTTTTACCCAAAAGACCCGATCTGCTCAGGAAAAAATAAGCTCCAACCTCAACTAATCCTTTTCTTTCAACTCCTCATTCAGATTAATATGTGCAAATTCCCTCACAGAATCCCTAACAGCTTCTAAATTTTTCTGTCTGTGGACACAATTTTCTTTTATTTTTGTTTGCAGTGGAGAGCTTATCTTGATGTATGCATTTTCAGCACATCCAAATAATAATCTTAGGTTTTCAGTTTCTGTACAGTTTTGAAGAATTGCCAGTTTACAAGTGGTCAGTCAGATAGTACTCAGTGTGTGCTCTCTAGTAGACTTTGATAATTTTTTGCAAATTTTACTATGTGAAGAATATTCTAAAAGGGAAAGTGGGCACTGACAATTCCTCAGAGTGGTATGTGGTTATTTTTGCTTTGGATTCAAATAGGCCAGTCCCTAGCCACAGTGGCAGATATATCATCCGAGTTATGTAATAAATTTGTCACTTTAAATTCTATTTGGGAAGATTTAAAGAATTTAGGGCTTTATGATTTGGGACTCAGTCAGTACATAGTGTTCTTTCTGTACCGAGGGAGGAATAAAAGGTCCTGTTTTATGACTTGGCTGGTTGTCCTGCCTGTGATAGTTTTCTCCAGTGTGCGTGTTTTCCTTTGGTAGAATTATGGATGACAAAAGAGAACCAGAAGCAGCAAATTGCTGAATGACAACTTGACTTTAAAGACCAGAACTGACCATGAATGAAGTGAAAACTCTTTCAACGAGTGTAAACTCCCAATTCTTTTCTCACGAGTGTCAATCAGAACGACTCCTGTGAGCCTGCAGTGATTCAGCTCAAAATAAAAGATGTGCAGCAGCATCATTGTCACTATTTCCAATATGATGCTGTCTTTGATGGGACATGGTAAGTGATGTCAGAATTAAGACATTCAATGTAACAGCAGGGGGTAATTTCAAGAACTAAATTTAAACAGAAGTACAGCCCAGACATGTCTTGTTCCATTTGAAAGATGGGATTCTTAGTGCATTTAATCTGGCTGTGCAAAATCCAATTACTATTAAATAAATGTTTAAGGTAACAATTTTGCTGAAGCCAGTTTGAGCATCTTTAAAGCAAATCTCAGCTAACTTCTATCGCTTCTCCTTGTTTGCATTTTATTGTCCCATCTTGTGCTCTGCATAGCTTGAGAATCACAGTCAGCTGACAAAAATTCCTGCTATAAACAGAAAACCTTTTTTCACTCAGTTTCCAGAGAGTATAGTGCTTGACTGAAGCAAGGGAGACCTTCCCAAAGAACAGGGCACTGCAGAGATCAAGACGATAATTGCTTGGCTGCTGAGCACCTGAAAGTTTCTACAGGGCTTTTGAATGCCTTGGCATAAGGTGGGATAAAACACAGGTCATGTTTACACGGTGTTATTATTTCTCTGTAATGATGCCAGTGTGCCTCTGCTTTCCTGTGGGAATGCTCTGTTCCAGAATAATCCTTTAAATCCTTTATTTGAAATTAGAATGCCCACAGAAAGGAGAAACATGACAATACTGTGGGTCTGGTACGTGTTCATCTGCAGTTCTCCTGGGTCAGTATAGCCATGCAGGCAAGATTATATCATAGTGTGGAAAAACCAGAAGGGTCTCTCTTTTCAGCTGATTTATCTGAATCTTATAAAGATTTCCTCCCCATGTTAGAGTATGTGATGTAGTAGGAAATGCTCTTTTAAAAACGTTCTCTCACATGCCTAATGTTATTTCAAAAAAGAATCTCATGTACGAAACAAAGATACACCATTACAGCTGCTGTCTTGTCTTCTTTATATCTCTCAAAAATTCTTTTCAGCCTTGGTGCATCTTCTGGGTATCCAGATCCAGCTGGTGAGCTTTGACTGTCCTATTCATTCTTTGCCTTCTTTTACCTCATATGATCACCTAATTCTCAGTGCCAGCTATTTGTAATCCACCCTTAAAAAGAAACAAAGCCTAACAGGACAAGAAGCATCTTCTAACAAATGTATCCAACTTTTCATGCTGTTCACTTGCCTATATCTGATCACCTTGTACCTGTTTCTCTGTTCACACCTTCGTTGATACTAAAACCTTCTGAGGCAAGACTGGGTTTTATTCTGTGCTTGCATAGCAAAGGGGTGATTTTTCCTACTGCTAACATATGTATTTTCACAATAGTAATGAAGAAAGGTTCCAATACTCCAGAGAATAAAAAAATAAAAAAAATTATAGTTAAAAGGAATGGTGGTAGAGATGCAGGATTCAGACAGAATGAAAGTAGAAAGATGGAAGAATATGCTGGACTTCCCAAAACTCCATGGTTATATATATCCATATAAATTTCAGAGGAGTGTGATTTTATGTCCATATCATTATCAGATCATTCTACTTTATTATTCTTTTTTAATTAAAAAAAGCTCCTGAAATGTGTGTTTATCCCTGCAGAATTCTTTCAATAAAATAAAATGAAAGGCAACAGCAAAGTCAGTATTCTGCATCTCTCAGGTCTACACAGGTCAGAAAAAGAAAAGGAAAAAAAGATGGAGTAAAACTGTCTGATCTCATTTTACACTCAGACCTGATTAAGGTTTTACATAAGATGATCAGTTGCAGTAACCCTACACAAATATAATAAGGATTTTAAAAGGCATAGTAAACTGAATTTTTAATTTATATTTGTCAAATAGCAACTCTCACTTACTAAAAACACTCCGCTGACTGAGATTCACTAAAACTGAATAAAAATTTGAAGTAAAGCAAGTAGAAACTAAAATAAAAATATTGATTATTGCAGTGGGTTGGGACAAAACACAGTTATTTTAAACAGATCAAAGCTGCTATAGGGTCGTGACTTGCTCTGGCCAGGAAGAGGTGAGCAACTTTAATTTTCCTTTGGCTTAACAAAACACATTGGGCAGATCATTTAAATCGGATGAATGAATCTGATCCCAGCACTCCTTGTTACCCCTTATGAAATCAGTGAAAGAAGGAAAAGAATGATGGACTGAAATTAAACATTTTCAGTATGTTTGCCAGTGTGACTCATACCCTTTCCAGGAGGGAAGTGGCACAGAGAGCAGGAAGCTCTTCTGCTGATCCCATCACTCTTTGGAAGCTGGAGGTAAAAGTCACTAGCCATGGTCAGCAAAATTCCCAGAAACTTCACTGAGTAATCAAAGGGGTTTAAGAGGAAAAAAAGAGGATAAAATTAATTCCATAAGAATTCTGTCACCATCCACTAAACCAGTCTTTCAGTTGAATTTCATTAAATTTTGGATATGGCCTTAATAAAACATAGTGCTTCATGGGGCCATCACAAAGCACTAAACTAGATCTGTCTTTGGGAGGAGATTTATATTGTTTAAATACACTACTGACAGAAATACTGCCCAAATGAAAAATTTTCTGCCTCTTATCTCTTTCCTTATGGAATCATTTTACAACCTTAAGTGAAAAACGAATCTCTGTAAGATTTTGGAAATTTCTTAGAAATTTTAGTGAGGAATTATATCCCCATCAAGTTCCACTGAGAATTTGAAAGGCCCAATACAAATATAGAGTTCTCTGGCAAAATCAATAGTACTCCAAATGTGTTCTACAGAATCCAATGATATTTCAATGAAACCTTGTTGTTTCATTCTTCTTGGAAATCTTTGGTTACTCAATTAATGGAGCAAAAATGTTTTTCAACACTCCTTGCCTCTCTCTCTGGTAGCTGCAACTCATGACAGAAACCACCAAGGCAGGAATAATGGCTTGAAATTCCATTGAATTCCATGAAATTCTCTCATGTTGGCTTTCCAACCACAGGCCTCAGGTAGCTGTGAAAGCCACTATGGTTCTTAAAGCTCTTTCTTCCATGGGAGCCAGGTCCTACTCCTGGCAAATCTAATTTAAGTTTTTTCACATGTTCCTCTGAAATATTTCACTGGCCATTTCAGGTCAGTTCTTCTGGATGCTATGTTCTGAACCAGCTTCTTAAATCCTTATGTTTTTCTTATGGAAAATTTATTTCTTTTTATGTAACTTTCCATTGTCATGGCTGGAGATGTCAGCAGGGAAGTAGAATTTTGCAAGAGTTCTTCAGATTTCACAGATGTTGATTTGCCCAGAATTGAAGCAATGAAATCATCTGCAGAATCAGGTGTCCTAGCTGAAAAGGAATATAATAGAACACAAAATATAGAAAACTCATCTGTGTTATTCTGCATCTTGGAGAAGCAGACAGTAAAAACCTACTCTAAGAGATCTAGAAAATGTGATTAGAAGATATTTCATTTATTTAATTTTCATCCAGGGGCAAAATACAGTTATACCTGAGTGTGACTGCCTCTGCAGTGATACTTTCTGTAAAAATAGTCATGGATCAACTTGATCCCTGGTATAATTATATGGTATTAAACTGTCAAATATGCTTAGCACACACACACAAAGACAGGAGAGGTCATTTGTGGCAGCAAAGCTTTAGAACATGGAGTCTTCTGCAAGTGGTTGTTGTTTCATAAGTGATAGTTGTCACTTCAATAGCTCTTCTGTTGTCAAGACTTTTGGTTGAAGCATGTGAAGCAATTCCTTGCTGGGCTCAGTGCTGTTATTGACTGGGGGATGGAGTAAACGTGCTGTTGCTGGGAAACTGAGAGGGAGAGGCAGAAGTAAAAAATGGCAGGTGGAAGCAGCATGTGGAAATGTGGAAATGATGGTGTTCCCTTTCAGTCTGAACAAGATGTCCTTGGCTTTTATTAACGTGTACCTGTTGTAGCAGTCTATGCATGGGTTGAAGAAGGAGGTGCTTGGCTGTCATTGGGAAGTTATGGTGTGGTCAAAGCACAACGAGGTGTCATTTCAAGTAAAATGTTACATTACTGGCAGAATGTTAGGGGAGAAAATGTTATACATGTTTCAAGATGAAGAGAACTATCTAAATAGTGATTTTATATTTTCTCTGCTTATTTTTGGGTAAAGATGTACCCATTTAGTGAGCTGTGGGGTAGTAGAAGAATCAAAAAAACCCAAACAAGCAAAAAAAAGAACAGAATAACTTGAGGTGAAGTATCTCAATTTTTAATTAGTGGATTGTCAAGAAAATGCCATGGCTATCATTCCAGACAGAGGTCTGCAAATGCTACTAATGCATAAATAAAAAAATAACAGAAAGACAAAGAAGAGGGACAGAAAGCATATTGGAAACTATTTATGTTTTCAAGAGGAGGGCATAGTGTTGGTGCATCATGTTTGTCCTGATGGACATTTTTAAAAAGGAGATGGCAGGAGACAAAAATGACAAGAATTTTTACTTAGAATAAGTGTGTACTTGATGGCTGGCATCTTGGTGTGAACTAAATCATGTCATCCAGAACGAAAAAAATTAGAAAAATTTGCCTAAGAGACTAAAAGACCCTGAGTGAGGTTGTAGGATTTATGTCCTCTACAAGCTGGACACTAAGGGAAACTTTTAACCCATATTCCTCAATGGCAGGACCCAACAAAATGACAAAAAACATTTTTGGATTAGAGCCAGCTGAGTTTTCCTCTCATGCCCCCAGCTAATGTAGGATCTACAGGGAGTATGTTAAACCTAGAAGTCAATAAATTTCTTACTTGATTTGGAATAAAACCGGCAGGGAACCGTAGGAAGTATGAACTTTAATTTTAGACATCCATTCCAAAGATAAAAAGCTTTTTGTCTTCCAGGGGACAAACTGACCTAGGATGTTACAGAAATCTGGTTTTTTTTTTTAGAACTCACATAATGGGAAATGAAAAGTTCCTTTTTTCAGTGGTGGAGATTACAGAAAAAGAGCTAAGAACCTTCACATGGGAAGGAATATGTTAGAGCAATTTAAATATAGCATGATTTCCTTCATGTGCTGTCAAGGAGGCAGGCTGTTGTTTTTTGTCTTCTCAGAATGAAGAGGTAGTAGGGGGTAATCTGGCTGCTGTAGCTCATGGCTACAGTCAGATGATCTGAGACAGTATGTATGCCAATATGTAAAAAATATAGTAGTATACAAGGGCTATACATTGAACAATACAATTAATACTGGAAATTAGAGATATGATACTGAAGCTGCTGAAAAATAGTTTCCCAAATTAATATGTACATCAGATAACAAAGAGTATACTTCTAGGTACAGTTTCAGGTAATATTGGAGGTACAATTGACTATATAATAAAGCAAGGATCATAGCCTAAATAGATTTGGGATTAAAACAAAAATGAAAGTGAGGAGAGTGCTGCCAAGAAGTTAGACATGGAAAAGGAGAAATGTGCCCTGGGAACATGCTGTGTTTTATACTGCAGAGCTTTATTAGAAGGAAATATTTCATTAATCAAGTCTAGGGCAGAGAAACAGTGAAATATGCCAAAGATTACTATAATAGGTAATAGCACCCAGGGAATTAAGGGCATAACCCTGCCTCATGGAAACCAAATGAGCTTTTGCCATAGATTGAGTAGGATCAACATCTTCCAAAAGAAGTCAGTGGGAAATCACTATGAGAAATGTCCAGATTAAATGCACTGAGGACATTTACATTTGGATACCAAAACTTCCTTAAAAATTTGTTAAACCTTTCCCACTGAATATAAATTAAGAAAGGAACTGCTGTCCATCCAAAGTTGCTCAGTTCTCATTCTGCCAACATTATTCTGAAGTAAAATCAATAGGACTCTTCAAAGGGCAAGGTGCTGCTCACTATAATGCAGTGACTTGCTAAAATACATTAGAAACAATTTCTGGGGGCTCTTTAACTTGTGCAAATGTTGATGACAAATAACTTAGTGAATAAAGTGTTATTTTACATACATTTACTTGAATTCATTCTAGTTTCCAAGCTTTGGTTGTGATGTGGAGTTTCTATGATCCCTTGGCACATCACAACTCTGACTACAGCTTAGCCAATGTAGGTACTCTCATTCCAACCTTCCATCCACTAAGAGTAACTGCAAAACAAGTTAATGTCCAAAATTCATGAAACCTTTTGGGGGTCATAGGTATTTGGAGTGATGCCCAGCATATGTATTACAAGATTTCAGCATGTTGGAAATGCTAATACATTCTAAATATATTCCATCAGATTCAGCCAAGACATGCCTATGAGCACAGTATGATGCAAAAGGAAGGATGTGCCAATTAAAGCTAGTAGCAAGTCACTTCAGTGTAGGCAGAGTGCTGCTTTCTTCCAGGTGAAAATCCAGATGAATGACATATCCACAAGTCATCTGCTCGTTAGAGAGCATGGCAGGAGGAAATCTGGCTTGGGTTACACTTTATTGGCAAAATGTCTGCAGAAAGTGAATCAAAGCAGCATAGGCAAGAATTAATGGAAAACCTCTGAGTTTTCTTTGCTTTGGCTTCTGGAACAGGCCAGCCTTGAGCCATGTCAAGGGAAACACATAAGAAATTTTCATGACATATGAGGAGATGTAATGCTGTGGGTACAACTTTTTGGCGCCATCCAGCACCAAAAGAAAAAAGAAATTTAAAGAAATTCTTCCAGTGGGAGCTGCAGTGCAAGGTTCATTGCTGTGTCATCCCCCCACCATGGCCTGTGGTGCTGGACACAAACGTGGCTGGCAGATAAAGGATAGATGGGAGCAGAGTGGGAGAGAGGCAGTAGTGCTGGAGCCTGGAATTGCCCTAGCTAAGGGAGAACCTTGGTGTGAGGCTCACACTCAAGTTAGGTTAGCTGGCAGGTCTTGAAGGCTAAATTTTAAATTTATATGGACAGGTATTAGAATTGCAGATATTGGCACTCTATTTTGGGGATTGAAAAATTAGTATATAACTTTACCTGACTGCTTTAGTGATGGCTGTTGTTCTTTTCAGATGGAGACAGGAAACACTTGTGAAGAACATTACAGTAGTCAGCTATAGGGAATTGGAAGAATTGTCCCCAAGACCTAAAAAAAAAGAAAAAAAAAGGGTTAGAGAAATTTCTAATCTTTTAGAAAGTATTTGTAAGCAATGGAATTTTTTTACCATGGTGCATAGTCTCCCAGCCTAATATTATTCTTTTAGCAGAGAACTCCACCTGGAAGTTGTAAGTAGAAGGTGAAAGAGGAAATAACACTGTCTACATTTTGCAAATGGAAAATTAAAGAATAGTGATAATGGCTAGATTTGCTAAGTTTTTTTATTTAAAATCCCCTGGAGTCGGATGTCCAGATGCCCATAAAAACCTTGCTCTGAGCGACATGCCTGAGGTCACAGGGGAAGTCTGTGGCAGAACAGGAATTTAAATCAGCTCTCCCTACTCTCATAAACAACATCATATTTCCTTTGAATTAAGCCATACTTTTCCAGCCACAGATTGCTGAGCTTTTCTGGTTTTATGAAGACCCCAGTTCTACAGTAAAATCCATGTCTCCCTCAGCTTCCTTTATGGTGAAAGCAAGACACTAAAGTTAACCTACTCATACCATCCAAATTTAGATATTTAATTCAGATGCCTGCAATAGGGCCTCTGAGTACATAATCAGGGGAGTATACTGTGAACAGAGTGAGGATGTTCTGAATTGCTCTCTCCAGACTCCATTGACTCTATTGGGTGTCCATTCTACTACAGTTCAATGTTAGATAGTTGCCTAAAATGAAAAGCCATTGGAAATAGGGGAGCTCTTACCTGTCTCCAAGGGAAAATGAGGCAGAAGGGAAAAGAGACAAAGTCCTTAAATAGGTTTTTACTCAATGTGTTTTGGAGCACCTCCCGTATCTGCCACACTCACTATTCAAACAGAAGAGAAAAGGGTGAATAATTTTTAAGAACTAAATGTCAGCTTGTGAAGTCAGTCTAAAAATCAATTAAATGTAAGGGCCTTGTTTATTAAATAACTGTTCTTTTTATACTGTTCTTAATGCTGATTAGAGAATGATTCATTTTGAAATAAATGTAATTACCATAGTTAATTTATGAATAGAAATGATGGGGAAAACCTCAGGGAACCCCCTTTAATACTACAAAGGTATTTATCCTAATATATAGGTATATACATTTATGACAGATGGATCATGTTAGGAATTGAGCTCTATTCACCACCTTTATGTACAGTGTAGTATTCTACACCATGTACTGTACTCTAATTAGGGTAGGTGATTCAGTTAAGTGATCAGTCAGATAATTTATTTATAAAGGTGTTATCCAAACTGTGAAAAACCATGAACAATTAGAGCTTTTAAAAACTATTCCTTAAATGCTCTGTTTTTCAATGAGGACTCTGTCAAGGGAATGGTATATTTTCCTCTATTTTGTCATTGAAAGAGGCATTTTAGACATAGTCCTTAGTTTTTAATAGACTGGTTCTAAGCTTATTGTTGGCAGTGCATTGACATCTTTGACAATTTACTCAGGCCATAATTACAGACAGTGTGAAGAACAAGGGAGCAGCCCTGAGTGCAGGGCAGGAGGAGGGCAGGGCACGGGCTTGTCCCTCACAATTACATGTTTCCAAAAAAGTTTCTAACACGAATTACTCCCAGCAAATTCCTCCACTGAAGTTTGCTTTTTAGAAATCTAAAGTTTTACTACTGAAGAGACAGCAGAAGAAATTACAATTAATTAGAAAGCTGATTCAGTAACCCATATTTCTGTGGGATTAGCAAGAGACAGAAAAGTAGCAAAAAACACCAAATGATCATTCTCTGAATAAAACAGATAAATGTAACTTCTTTTTGAGGGGAGATATTTGTTCAACACAACTCTTCAGAGAGAACTGACGTCCCTGTTTTAAACTGTCTGACTTTCCTCAAGGGTAAGAAGCGTCTCTGCCCAGGTGGGCTGTGCTCACAGCTGGTTAGATAAAGTACCCAGTTAGTCACACGTATCGAGAGCCAGTGCTCCCTGGAGGTAGCTGTCAGTATTATAATCACCCTGGGATCTGCCTTGGGAAATAATAAGACATGAGGAGAATAGTTAATTCTATGGAAAATGTCACAGAAGAACCGAACATCAGGCTCCAGGCAAAAAAAAAATCACAAAGTGAAAGGAATGTCTGTATTCAGTGTGAACAAAATCTCCCAAACTTTTAATCCTTGTGCTTCCATTTCAGAGTTAAATAATACTAGAACTCTTAATATCAGTACCAAACTTACAGGCTGTTTCATTTTTTATCCTTAATATCTTAAATATCCCCAAATATATGTTTTAATGCTTACAGCTAACCCCCCCCCCCAAAAAAAAAAAAACAACAACCCAACAAACAAGTTATGCTTGAATTATGGCTTCAAGGAACTGTCTTGTATTTCAGTGCTCCCCACAGAGGAATCAGTGGAGGATGCAGAGGCACAACTCTCTTATGGGCATATGCCAATTCCTGGAAGATGCATTCCCTGGGTCATGAAGAGCCTTTGGATCCCTCGTGCCCAGGTAAAACCACACTCAGCCAACAGCAGTTACTTCAGATCAAATGATGGCAGCAGACTCTCTGTTGTTCTGAAGCATCATTGTGTGCCCTGCATCTGCAGGCACTTTGTCTTAGGCACCTGTTCCCAATGTTTCCTCTCTGCCCTGGGTAAATTTCCAGAAGTTTAAGACCCAATATTGCCTGGAGTTTCCCTGGGGCTTTGCTCTGCAGCTGCCCTGCTTTCTAATGGCACAATCATACTCCAAACTGACAGGTGTTGCAAGCATAAGTGAGCAAGGAGAAATAATAAAAAGGGATCTAAAGAGCTCAGAAATATGTGCAGGAAGCAAAATGAGATTCAAGCCAGAGAACTGCAAGCTGATATATCTGGAGGAATTGATAAATTCAGTTCTGGCCAGCTCAATAGCAGAAATGTGAAAGGAATTTAGAGACTACCAACAAAAATGATTAAGAGGCAGGACAGTGTAGCTTCTGCAGATCATGGGTAGCACAAACTGGGCAGTCCCAAAGCCCTTACTCAGCACATGGAAGGTGATAGTGGCCTTCCAGAATCCAGTCCTATTCTCAGCCCAAAAAATGACAGAATTAATGTTCAGATGAAAGGTAAAGAGGACAATCCAAAGGGAAAGAAGGTTGAGGTGTAGGAACTGACCAAACTAAAGTGCAGGAAGCCACGGGAGACAAAATGTTTCCCATGGATCAAACCTACATCAGCATCAGGACAGGCTTGAAAGAAAACTGGAACATTTTATCTCTGATTTCTTATTCCATGATCTTTGGGCTGCTTATTGTGTGCTTATTACCTAGATGTGACTTTGTTTCTAGTGGCTGGAGGAGATAAAGGATGCTAAGTGTTCAAGTAAAAATGTGAGGGAAGTGTGGGGTTTTGAAACAGAAGCTTTTCTGGAGGTTTTAGGAGGTTTTCTTGCACATGTTTAAAATGGCATATGTGTGTTTGGCTTTGATTCTAAGGTATCACTTGTCTGTGAAATGGTCAAAAGAGATTACAGTTGTACTTGATCTTAGATTTAAATTTACATCAATTGATTCCAATTTCTCATATTATATTTAGACTATATTTTAAAATTGTTTCATAAAACTGAGCACAATAGATAATTCTGAAATATTGTATATTTAGTAATTCCCTATATTTTAAAATTGTATTTGGACAGTAAAAAGTTCAGCTGCCATAGTCACTAATTTAAAACAAAACCTTGGTGAATTGAAAGATAACATTTTCCAGGACACCTGAGCCTCACAAGGTATTGCACTTTGAAAATTCATTTATAGCTGGTATTTTCTGTGTATATTTTTGCATCAAGTGCATTTACTTCAGAATATTTTTTTTCACTATTAATATATCCTTTATTCTTGACATTTGTTTTGATCCCTTATCATTAAAAAGCTCAGCAATTCAATATACTTTTCAAAATTCCTTTCCTAAGCACAGTAATACAAAAGACACAATTGCTGTCTTGTGTCTTGTGAACTATTTGAATATGTCCATGGTTCCACTGTACATAGCCAATGTTTTAGACACAGGCAGCTCGATACAAATCATGCAGTCCTGGAGGATGATTTTAGGTGACTAGGAAGCTGAACATCTGTTCTGTAGGTGAACAGAATGGCAGCTAATCTCATATTGTCAGTGTGTTTATTCCCAGCCTTTTTTTGTTTGATGCTTGGCTGTGCTTCAGCGTGGATGATGCAAATGGCATCTTTTGAGAAGTAAGAGCACACAAGTATTTGAAACACGGGCAGGGCTGATTTAAAATCTTTTGCCACAAGTTGATCATGCCAGCTGTTGGGAAGTGCTCACCAGCAACCATATGTTGTGAACGAGATAAGCAATTACTGTGCACCATCCAGGCTTTATCCTGAACATGGGAAGCTTGTGCTTTTAAGGTAGAACTCCTCAGGAAAAGTAATCCCCCACTCCCTCTGTCTGTAACCACCTATTAGAGGGCATTGTTGCTAATGAATACCAGCAGTAATACTTAGTGAGAGATCACTGAGCCAAATCATAAAGTCACTGCATACCCTTGGGTTACAATTCCGTGTCTCTGCAGGAATAATTTACCCCAGCAAGAACTGGATGGGGCTGTGTTTGTGTTATTGTTATTTCCGCCTCACAATTGTTGTTTCCACTGTGACTGAGCCCTCGACCATTTGTTAACAATTTAGGTTTTTGTCAGAGGTGTGGCAGAGAATGCGAGTTGTTTTGGAGAAAAACAGTTGGAACAAGTTACTTTGACTGGTCTATAGAGTTAATCAAGATGACAATAAAAACAGGAGTGCAGCTCCAGCCCTACAATAGCTAGAGATAGGCCAGATAACATTTCTTCATGTTATTCCAGGAAGCTGGTGAGAGCTGTGTGCCCTTAGCTGTTGTTTCCCAGCCTGCAGCAACACAGCCTTGCTGAACAGCTTTTTCCTGCTGTTTGTGGCCCCAAGCAGACACTTGCAGGTGAGAAAATATGGGGAAATTAATATTCTGTTCACTTTTACTAAGGATTTGGGATTATAATGTGGGATGTTCTGTATGAGAGGATATCTAGCAACCTTCCCATTATCATAATTTTTACAGTAGCATTCAACTATGTAGAGAATCTATGAACATTTTTCTGTTAATATTGCAGTAGGGCCAATAAAGAGACTGAAGAACTAGTACTCAGCTGAATATCACTGCTAACAATTGCTAGTGACAGTGCTTTTTTTTATTCTTCACCCATGTTTGTGTCTCTCTTGAGCTAGAGGAGAACTTTCTCTAGTTAATATGTAAAAGCAGATGCTCTGCTGAGTTGTCTTTAATCTGTCTCATGCAAGGCCATGCATCCTGAAGAGGATGAGTGCAGTCATAGAGTGCCTTCAAAGAGCTGACTGACCATAGGATATAGTTTCAGATACTAAATTACTCTCAGAAAATGTATAAAAGGTCTTCTAATTTGTGTGCATTTCTGAAGAGATGTCCAAAATTATCTTACATGGAATAATAGATATAGATGTGGCCTTGCAGTCCATGAAGAAGACTATGAAACCTCATGTCTTTTTATTTTCATAAATGGAGAATCCCCCCTGCTCCAATAACTATTCTTTGCATTTGGTGTAATATGGGACTTGTTTGATAAACGGCTCACAGAGCCGTTGAATTTCGTATTTTGCATTCATAGTATTTCTGCCTAATTTGGGGGTAATCACCTCAGATATTCAAAGGGATTAGGGAGAAAATGGCCTTTCATACAATCAGATCCTTTGAATTGGTATTTTTACTGGAAGGGGTTGTTTTGGGGGCTGTAGTCAGACAGCAAAGCCTGGATTTGTCGTATTTTGATGAGAAGGAATTGGGTTACGAAGCAGCTTGCCATTGCCTTGGAGAGGCTGAGAACATTGCAGTGCTGGACTCTCAGAGAATGTGGCTTTTCTCCTGAGACCCTGAAACAGGAGCTGAGTGAAGCTGAAAATCAACCTCCCCATGTAGGTGTTCTGCACTTCAAGAAACCAGTGCCAAAAAAGTCCCCAGCAAGGGACACATGACAACACACTGAACCCCAGCCATGAGCAAATAATGTCCTTTTGAACTGTTATGTGCCATCCTGTGCTGCTTCATCTCGTTACATTTTATTTTGAGGCTTCACATACAGAGATGCAGAACAGTTCAGAATAAGAAGCTAAAAAGGCTTCTATTAGGGGTAGCTCAAGAATTTTTAATGTAGTTACAGAAGAAATTCCTCTCCCACCCTCCTGAAATGTGATCATTATAATAACATATATTCCAAAAGAAAGCATCTGTATCAACACCTCCTGACATAAATGAATGGAAATACTGACTTTGCCTATTATTATTATAAAGGTTGTTAGTTCTGCTAATAAAATGTTTCTTAAGCTCCACAGCTAGATGGGTTTCCTGTGGAATTGTCTAAACCCTTCCAATGCTAACTGTTTGCAATATTCAGAAAAGTATTTGCAGAACTGCTGTACCAGAATAAGGCCACCTTTCCCAGGAAATACAGCTCCAGTTACAGTTGTATTGAAAAGAGGCCAAAGAGGCCAGAGCAGAGCACTTCTAGACACATTTCCTCGTCATACATGGAATGCTGAATTACTGCTGCCATGCAGTGCTTGGGTTTAGAACTGAATTTGCAAAGGGAAGCTGACTGCAGCAGGACCAAAGGGCATGGAGACAGAGCCCTGCACACTTTTACCACTCCAAACCTTTCTGTCCCACACATACAGTGCACTTGAACTGTTCGTGGGTTCTTGTCTCTTTTCCAAAGCCCACAGGCTGCCTCGCCCTTCATCTTCCTGAATTCTTTACCATTTTCTGGCAGCCATCTGCTGTGTCTCAGTCGGAAATGTCTGCTCCTCTGTCTTAATTTAAAAAAAAAAAAAACAAACCCACAACATTTTCTTCCAGTTCTTTTGGAGAGCAGTGCACACCCTGGGCTGCTGCTCACAGTGAGCTGTATCTTTGTCTCCATAGCTGTAACTTTGCTCAGAGAGAAAAATGGGCAGATGTAAGATCAGCTTGCAGAGTAAAAAGTGGATGAGCCTCCAAACAATCTCGTATTCAAACCCAAAATGACTGCTGAACTTTCAGCTCAATTTTAATTTCCCTTGATGCCTTATTTTTAAAATAAATATGCAGGGCTTTTTTTCCATTGGTATTATCCAGCCTCCTGTTGCAGCTGTTGCCAGGATGTTCCAAGCGGCCACACGGGTGGATGTGAGAGGTCTCAATATCTGCAGATTGGTTACAATAACAATCTCTCTTGTCCCTCAGTTCAAACAATTTAAAATGTCATGTCAGGAATGGAAGGTTATTAATCACTGCACAGCTAGAGAGAGTTCCTAGGAAGAATTCTGAAACTGTGGATTCAGAAGCCTGTTGAATGAGATGAGAACCTTTGCCTTGGAAACTCGATTCAGCAGATGTGAGATCCTGTGTGTTCTGAGTGCAGGTCCATGGAGCTCAGCTTCTCTCCTGCTTTGAAGAGAAACACCACGTTATATGCACGAGCATTGCCACATGAAGGGTAATATTTAGGTATTTGGAGATAATTGAAATGTAAAACTAAGTAAAATAGTTTCTTTTCATCATGACATAAGTAGCATTTTGTTTAAGCAGCATTTAATGATTATAACAGCAGGGACCAATGATTTTCTTTCATAATTAGCCCTATTAGAGTGAAGACATGCACATGGTTGACCTTGAAACAAGAATCAATATATTTTTTTTCTTTGGTGTACATTTTCCCTTTTTCATTTCTTTAATCATTTAACATACTCTTTGATCAATATCTAATGTGATGTAATATCTAAGAAAGGATTGAATGCAGATGTTTAACCTAAATTGCATATTCTTTCACTGTTCTGATGTATCAAATTACCAAACCTTGTAAGAGTGAACAAATGCTTATCCAAGTGTAATGCAGATTCATTATGGTGATGTTTTATTATGTTCGGAGGTAATGATTACATGGTCCATTGAGACGTGTTCCTGATTTTGTTTAGCTGACCTATTGTATGATTTTAGGCAAGTTACATGCTTACTCCCTGCCAGTCATTTTCTTACCATGTTTATCCTGTCTTGTTTATGTAAATAGTAAGATATTTACAAAAGAGTGAGTCATTGACTGTATTTAATAGGATTTACCACAATATGTTCTGGTCTTGTTTGAATCTGCTTTGCATTAAATAATTACTTATAATCATGGTTCTTAATCCACTGCAGTCACCAATGGCACATTTTCTTTAGGGAATCTGTACATTAATCCTCTCTTATACTGATACTGTTGTAATGATATTAAAATTGTAAGAGGTTGAACTGCAAAATTCAAATCTAGTAATTTAATAGCCTTAGAGAGCTTTGAGAATTATTTGGTTTAGTAAAAATCAGAGTAATGGGAATATCAGTTTGTGTAATAACACTGGTCACCAGTAGCTCAGGTTATCTTTCACTTCTTTCAGTTTGAGGGCAGGAGTTTTAAGATCTTTCTAGATATTGCCCACTTTTTTGTTTCCATAAGACTCAAATTCTGTTTTGAAGATTATTTCCCTTTTGCTCTCCTGCTTGCAGTTTTCAGTTAAATATAGGAGAGTATCAGCTTCATGAGAATCTTCAAATTTTTATGATATCATAAGAATGGCTGAGCTAAAATTGCAATTAAAGACTGAAGCCAGATGGAACACCATCAGTAAGATGGGGGTAATGTTGGAATAGGGAAATTTCTAAAGAAACTCAGAAACGAATAAAACAACTCTTTGTCTTAGAAACTTGGATAACCTTGGAAAAAACCAGTGTTTTAGAAATCCTTAGTCTGGTCACAAAAACATTTGCTTTTCTTTCTTACCCCATGGAACATGACAGGTACTAGTTAAAATACAAGGCCAGCTGGAGGGAGAGTACAGCAGATTTCTCAATGACACTAAAAAAACCAACTGTTTTTCCCTTGCCCCTCAAAACCAGAATTGCTCATATTTTGATACATACATATTCAGTAGCAGATAATGTTTGAATAACCACTTAGAGTGAAGGGGTGAAGAAGTCGTGGAAGTGGTACTTGAAACTCTGTTGGAAGAGATTCCTTTTCCATGTGGACAAGGATATTTCTAGATTTGTTTACCAACTGTGCTCCAGCTGCATTTCCCCTTTTGCTCTTGATATAACTTATTTCATAATCAGCATAATTTACAGTCAGAGCTATGTCTTGAGAGATCCTACATACATTTTAGCACTCTATGTGTATATGAGAAATCCCATGATTACCATCATGATGAATTATTAATTTAACTACTGACACAATAAGTATGACATTTCTATAGAATATTTCAAGCATATTTCTAAGAGATGATACAATTCAGAAGAAAATTTGGCTCTTGTTAAAATATTTAACTGGAGTCACTTTTAGAACCAACGTAGTTGATGCCTGTTCCTTAGTTTGTGCATCTGTATTTGTGTGTACAGAGCCACAGGGATGGCAGGTGTTACAAAGGGAAGGTACAGAGATGAAAAACTAATGGGTTTTAAGAATCTCCCCCAGAATCACTCACATCAGTATGTGGATATTGTACAGAACATTTACTTCTTGCAAAACCTGCCAGGCACAGAAAGAAATCCCTTTTATGAGAACAGCTGGAGAGTTATGCAACTTCAGGAGGATTATGCAGATGTGTATACGCCGTGAAGTTGCCTGATGTATTATGAGCCTGTGTAGGTTTGATTTAAAAAGAAAAACTACTTAATTCTCTTCTGTAGTGAATGGAATGTTTCCAGAGAGCGACAGAAGCCTGGAATCTTCAGAACTGAGAGAGTCTGATGAATGCACAGGCCTATACTGGTGTCCTCAGTTTGACCAGCGATGAGAATTGACCAAGTTTAGGCAGGACTTGTGTTACTCTGTACTCCCTCTAATGGAAATTATGTTCTCAGTCTCTACAGAACATGCCCAAAGCTCAGTGTAGACAGACTAGTTGTAAATTAGCCCTATTGAGATCCTTTTGTAATATGCCACCTAATAAAGATGGGTATTTTACAGTTTCATTAAACTGTAAAACATTAAGTAGACATGTTCTATCAAGAATTGCATCAGTCATAATTAGGAGGCAGATGTAATTTCACCTACTGTTTCACTGGAGGAGTTTGATCCTGTTTGTACTCAGGCATTGCCCTGGTAGAGCTGAGTGCCACCATCTTCAACATTTGCAAACAGGAATGCTGGAAGCAAATAGGCAAAGGGAAAGGCACAGCTATTCCTGATGGCTGAGGGCTCTGTCCACTCAACCACAACACGCCTTCGAGCTGGAGAAAGGTGCAGGGAGTCCTGCAGGTCCATCATGCTGTTTCCACAAATGCTTTGGAGAAATGAAAGGCCTTGCACCCATGAACACAGATCAGAAACTAGAGTCTGTTTCTGCCTTTAAAGAACTCATCTTTGATATAGATGAGATACACGGACCACTTTTGAAGTTGACCAATCCATGTACAGCAATGCCTAAAGAAGACAGAATCCAGAATTTATTTCAGGTGCAAAAAGTTGTCAGAGAATGCAAAGCACATGCACTTTGATCATTGATGCAGTATCCCTTATGTAGTATCACATCATTACTGGGAGCATAAAAACAGATCAATAAAATACTCCACTGCAGTTGGTTAACAGTTCTGAAACTCAAGCAGCCCCAAACCCCCAAACTGCCCCATGATACCTGAGGAAATAAATTATAGGGCATCACATTTAGTAGATATACTTCACGTTTTTCTCCTGCTTCTGTGTTTAGGGATTCTTTGCTGTCTGAATATGAAATACATCTTAAATAATTGCCCAAAACTACAAGTTAGAGGCAGGGATGCTGTAAGCACAGCAGGCTGAAATGATTCAAAACCACGTTGACAGTAGGTGATCCTGATTGTATTAACATCCATTTCACATGAGGGTCACAGCTCTTAGTTCAGTGAATTTACTCTTCATTTATATGTCTATAAAGAATAGGAACAATCATAAGATACTCCCTGTGATACTCTGAAATCAATACAAAGGACCAAGAACAAGGAAGGCTGCTAACAAGCTTTCAGGTCATGGACTGAGTGCTGCAGTCTACTTGTCAACCATTGGTTGAAAGTGGAGCAAAAGCCAGTTATAAATTTGCTAAATATAAGATATCCATTTGCAAGTGATTTTATTACATTTGTAAAATGAAGAAGGCCATTAGAAACATCAAGATTTTCCTTTTGTTGCCTTGGGGCACTGAAATGCCTAATGTGTGATTTGCACTTACTGCACCAAACCAGCTTTCTGCAGCTTTGAGTTTTCAGGTGAAAATTATTTCTTATTATGCTTTCTGAATGTGTTTCCTTAAATTTCCATTTCTGTGAGCTTGCTCTATTATTTCCACTAAACTAGACTTTCTGAAACTGCAACAATTCTTTTTGTGTAACATAGAGCAGGCTTACCCAAGTTAAAGCTCTTCATATTAGGCTCGACCCTGACATGTCATTTGAAGAATAAGCTGAAGAACAGCCAGAAACATTTGGTTGTTTTACTGCATGTGTTTCAGTAATAGCCCTGGGCTTACTAGGGATTTTCCATGCTATTTTCCTTTGATGCTAGTGTGACACAATTTATAGTTCACTCTTAGGAGTGACAGCTCACACTCAAGTAAATTCTGTTCAAGGATTAAATAGAAGGCAGAGATGGGATTCAATTCCTGCATGATAAAGGTGAATAGAAATTATTTTATTCTTAGTCTTTGTCTCAAATTTTTCTTAGTGGCAAAAGATGCAAGTGACTTGTTTTTAACTGTTCCTAAAGAATTCCTGCCCTCATTTCCTCATGTGAATGAGTAAAGGAATAGGTAGAACTTCCACATCATTTGGCAGGCTTGGAGACTGGAGCTAGAGGAAGTGCAAAATTCACAATCTTAACATGACTCTCTTTTTTGTAAGGTAGAAAATGCACATTCCCCAAAGCTTCCCATTTCCCAACAGCCTCAGAACTGTTTTCCTTTATCCTTCAGGAGCTGTAATTGTGACCTTCCCCCTGAGTTGGCAGTTCTCACTGAGTCAAATTCCATGAACCTTCTGAGCTTGTTTGACTTGAGGCTGCAGATATTCCATATTGGATAAGATCCCAGTAATCTGCTGTGCTTTTCCTTCTGCGCTACTTATATACTGAAACAGCAGCTACAGAAATTCTATCATTTCTGTGACTGATGAAAAACCTTCTAAAATATAGGGTCCTGGGTAGTAGTAAGTTTTCCTTACCCTAATTTGTAAGGCCTTTCTGATGGAGCATGGTGGAGCACATGAATTCAGTATTTCTGCTACTGCTTAAAGCTTAAACTCATCTCTGAAGATGCAATTATTTACGGTTTTCTCCCTTTCAGCTTTATGGCTCCCAGCAAGCATGATTAAGGGGGAAAAAAATAAAAAAGGCTAAGTTGCAAATGCGCGGCATCTCTTGAGGAGATGGAGTAGGCGGTGAGAAGGGAATTAGCTTAAGACTTCTGTTGTTAAAGGATAAAATTATTCAGATAAACTGTTTGTAAATGTAAAGAATAAATACTATTTGAAAAGTGTGCCTACGAGAAATAGATAAGGACTGCAGAGATGATTTTTTTTTTAATATTATCCAACCTGTTAGGATTTTGAGATGGAAATCCTTATTTTTGTACTTGTTTCACTAAACTGCTCTATTGAATTTTGTAATTAGTGAGGTCACTTTCTTCACTGTCTTACTAACTCAATAGACCTCAGTCTCAGCTGGGCCTTCTAGGCATTACTTCAATACAAATATATAAATAATGATTCTGAAACTGGAAAATCTCCTGGTCTATTTTAAATGGGTATTTGTTTTTGGTGAAGATATAAATGAGTAAGGTGTCCTATTATCAGAATTGCAGCTGTGAAGCAGGCAACAGGAAAGTAAAATCTGTTTCATTTGAAGAGAGAATTGAATCTGAACATCTTGATAAGCCTTAGTTTTCAAAATTTCTCTGTTTTAGGAATTATCTTGCTTTTTGGTTGTACTTGGATTTATTAATAAATATTTCAGAGACATTTGCTACTAGTTATTAGGAATGTTTTTGCTTTGTTTCTTAACATATACTCTTTATGTGTGTCTTTACTCACTAGAACAATGCTTAAACTGAACGAATGACCGATTAATATCAGCAGTGGGTGAATCAGTGAGAATGAGTGGTGTGGTTTTTCTGGAGAGTGAAGAAATCTGCATGGCTGAAATGCTTCTGAAATGATTTCTTTCTAGCAGAAAAAATTGTAAGTATGGTTGGTTGAAACTGCTCCATCGAAATTGTTTCTCAACAAGTTAGCATGTTGTCTAAAAACATGTTTTTCCTCCAGAAATGTTTCTTCTGGAAGATGTTGATCCTTCTCTTTTTAAAAGTCATGGTGCACAAAGACAATATATTTCACCCAAACTTGCTAAATGTTTTTCAGGGAAAATTATATACGTCTAGATTTGCACTGGGAAAAAAATCCCAAACCCCAAAGTTTGGGGCCTAAACTTCCTTTATAGGTAAAGCTGACAGGGAAAGTGACACATCTGAGGGCCATCAAACTTTATTATATTTCCCAGATCTTGCACAAATCTGAACCCAGTGACTTGTCTCGATTTGTGGCATAATAAGATGTTAAATAAGGCCTGTCTTTCTGTAAGGTTGCAAGCATATTGATAGGCAGCATAGGAATGCTTTATTGTCACTGCCTGTGTACTTGATGTTTTTGAGATTTCTGACCTAGGAGAGTTATTTTGGCATCAGATTGACATGAACAATATGAAGAAGGGTAGAACAGTATAGAAAAATTGCTTGGTTCAGTCTGTGGCTCTATTCTCTCCTCTCAAAATAGGTGTCTCTTATACTGGAAAGGAACTGGTTAGTAACAAATGAGAATTCTTCAAGAGGGAAATCAAATGTCCCAGTACTAATTAGTTGAAATTAAGATCATTCAAATATTTATATAGAGAAGGCAAGTATTCCGGGAACATGCTGGGATAAATCACATGGCTGGAATATTAATAGTGAGGCAATAAATCTGAACAGAAAGAATCAAGGTGAAAACATAGGGGAGGGATTGTACTATTTATCAAAAGACAATTACACTAGCTGGTAAATTCAGTGGGTCAGTGGAAGAAGTGGTAACAATGAAATTTTGCATTTTCTCTGTCAGCATAATACATAAAGGGGAATTAAGATGGAACATCTACTATGGGCTACAAAATCAGGACAAAGTGACTGAACCAAATATTGAAGGTGCTGAAGGAAACTTGGATCCATCCCTGCAGTTCTGTTACTTCCTTCCCTGGATCTGAGTGCAAACTTGTGTGTGTGGACAGTTCAGGTGCAAATTCAGGTCCTGTGCTCAGGCAGGAGCTCTGGCCAGCACAGAAGGAATTTGGAGCTGTGTTCTCAATGAGCACAGACCTGAGAAGGTACTCACAGCTGGTCCCTGTGTCAGCAGCATCTTACAGGTTAATCTCTTAACCTGAGTGAATTGCAGGCAGCATGACATTTTTACTGTCCCAGGCTGCAGGTCTCCCAGCAGTGAGACAGGGAACAGGGCTGGCTAGAACGCAGGCTGCTCTGTTCTGTCTTGGAAGAACGGACACTTGAATTTTCGACAGCTAAAGTAAGAGCTAAGTCCCATCATCCAACAATGGCAGGCTTCAAAATGTAAAACTGCCCAAGTTTTTCTAAGTAAAGCCCCTGAGATTCTGGGGTAAATCCTATGCTGCTCCTGGCTCAGCAGAGTCTCCAAGTCTCCTGAGGAGCCTGGGCACACTGAGCATGCCTGGGAAGGGCTTAGGATCTGGCTGTCAGGATGAAGAGGCAGAGGGGATGCCCTGCTTATATACCTTCAGTCAGCAGTTTTCTGTTGAAGGCAGGATTTTATTAGTTAAATATGCTAATATTTTTCGTAATATTACCTGATTTCCTAATCCAAGAATCTAAGGGATTTGCCTGCATATTACTGCTTTAACTTGGTTAATTTTCACTTCACTTATCTTAGAATATTTCTTTGGCACTTTCTTGAAAAAGAAGTGGAAGTGAAATTATTATCAAGAGCTGAATAATTTGATTATTTATTAATAGTTCCATTGGTCTGTTTTTGTCTGATGGATTGTTTTGTTACCCTGATAAAATAAAAGGGGGGAAGGCAGGACTGTTCCAATTTTAATTATTCCTCTTTAGGAATAATTAAATAATTAATTATTCCTCTTGCACTGCTTCAAAATCAGCATTAAATACACGCCTTTTTTTTTTCCTAGGTAGTACATCATAGTGCCACATAATGGCAAAAGTATTCAAACAATGTGAAGCCTGTAAATGTCAAGTGTGAAGGAAATGAACTGGCACGCTGTTTTAATTTTTCTTCCTTTTTATTAAGCTTTACAATGTTGCATAGACACAAAGTGTGCATGGCAGTCAAGGGTGAGACAAAGACAATCATCTGCATGAGAAACACAGGAAAAATGCAGTCCTTGTGCAGACAGGTACCATCTTCCCCATCAGGAGGTCAAGAATGAGAATTCCCCTTTTGGAGAAGCTCTCACCTGAGAGCTTGGACTGCTTTGAGCCATAAGCAGACTCAAAGTTACCTGTTCAGGTGTTGGTGTGCCCTTTGCAGAAGGCACAGTGCTGCAGTCCAGCATCTCTCTTCACAGCCCCACTTACAAAAGAGTGATTTTCCCTTGAAAACAGCAAGGGATCTTAGAAATTCCAGATATAGTAAATTTCTCGTTGCAAGGTGCAGTTATATGTGTTTAAAACACCTTCAGAGCAGTATTGGTGATTAAGCTTAGGATCTATTCATTTTCCTAAGCAAAATTAGATGTTGTGAGAACATCTCCAAGGGAAGGTCTGGCTGCAGTTTATGCAGATGCACGCTAGCTGGAACAGGAACAGACAGCACAAACTTGGTGTGGATTAGAAAATCTGTAAATCCGATAAGTACTCCACAGCCTGTGCTGAACTGATCAGTTCAGTTACAGGGCTGTTCATACATCTGCTGGCCCGTTTAAAACTAATTCAGGTGTTTCAGCTGCTAGAACACCTCTCCTTCAGTCTGGGCATTCATTCAGGACACACAGAGCATCATTTTCTCCTTTCTGTATGCCTGTATCCAGTGAAGGCAAACATCTGTGTGAGTGTAGTCATGGCTGGCAGCAGCACAGCCATACTCTCAGACTGAACTATCCAGGCACAGTTGCAGTATCTAGGCCTTCTCCCTTCATTCGAGTGAAATAAGTATGATGCTACATCATACTAATTGATTCAGAGGATTGATGACTATAATTAATGCAGCAGTCCATACATTCCACACTGACCTTTTTCTAGTTGATTCTAAAATGTATAGAAGTATCGTTCTGGAGACAGACATGGCAATGCCCCACTAAGGAAACCCAGGCCACAACCTCACCTGTCTGCAGCAAGAATCCCAGTTTAGGAAATGGAGAACTAGTTTTGAGGAGGATATTTCCCTGAATTTCTCTCCTACAGTGGTGTAATGGCAGGGACGTAAGGACTCTTGTTGAATTTCACTCCTCTGGGCTCTGTGGTGATTGGCACGCTTTGGACCACCTCCTCAGGGTCAAACATGCATCTGTTTTTCCTGTGGAAGTATAATGTGCCCATTGCTGTGCCATGTGGCACATCCTCAGTCGGTCTAAATCTCACTGAGAATCTATTGCAGGGAATCTTGGCTCTCCTGAAGTCAATGGCAAAACTCTCACTGACTTCAGTGGGGATCAGGATTTATTCCAGGGTGTGCAGTGCAAGCACAGTTTTTACCAGCTGCAGATCTGGCTCCATTGTTTGACACTGGTTCTCAGTTTGGTTTTGTTTAAAATTTTAAAGGAGGTTGTAAAACAGTCCCCTAAGCCATGGAGCCCATGGAGCTTTTGTCTCCATGTGATAAGGTAACAACTTGTGCACATAGAATTTGGTTTCTGTATAGAAATAAACTGCATGAAGGCAGTTACTGATTCTTTTTGTTTATATCATTACTCTGCAGTACAGCTGTTATCCATATTAAAGCATATTTTCTAACCTCCAGTATTTTTAAGAGTAAAAATCCATCTTAATTAGTAGAACTAATGGCTGGGTTGCTTTGTATAATCTACTCTGTCTCTCTTTTTTTTTTTTTTTTTGGATGGATCATATACAAATAAGAACTTTGATTTCAAATATAGAGGGTCAACCCCTCTCCCTTTCAAGTTTATGTACAGAAGTTATTTCAATTTGAGCAGGATGGGATGGATGAAACATAAAAAAGCCACATCATCGGCTTAAAATACAAGTCCAATAAAAATGAAGTTGGAACTTTACCAGCTGTGTACTGATGAAAGCATATGAGATTTTAAGTAAGAGAAGCTGCTCAATATGGACCCAAACCCAAAAAAATGAGCCAACATAAAACCAAACCAAAAGGAAGAACAGGGAGAAGCCTGGTGCAGACAGCAATTCCAAATAGGGGTCATTTGAAAAGATAAGAAAAAGGGTGTTTGAATGCAATGTACAAGTTGATCTACCTCATCATTCAGAATAATCTTTCCCTTTTTATCCTTAACCTAAAATATGTGAAAGCCAAACCAGAACATCAAACCAAGCAAGCAGAAATCATATACTGCCATAAGTGATCAAGACTGGGGTCCATAAAACCTCATCAAGGGCAGGGAGCAGGACTGGCTTGCTGTTATTTTTCTTCTATACCTTAATTTGTATCCATAGTATAGGGGTGGAAGGTAATAGCTGGACCCTTAGTCATAAAGGAGCAAGAATAGTCAAGGATACCCAGGAAAATTCCTTGGCAGAAGACCAGCTTCCTGCAGGAAGCCATTGCCTGCAGCTTTCCAGAGAGGTCTAACACATGCAGATACAGTGAGAATCAGCCTGGAGGACGTAGGGCTGTGGGCTGGCAGGGCCAGCAGGAGCACAAGAAGGGCTAATAGGATTCTGCAAGGTTAAAGAGTAAAGTGGTGAAAACAGCAGATGATCCCAGTAATGTAAAAGCTGAGTAAATATATACATTATTTGAAGGGAATAAGCAGTATGGCATTTATCCTGGCCATATGGAAACAAATATAACTTGTTTTTTATCATAAAGGCCACTCTTGATTATTTAATTATTTAAAAATCCTTTTTCTATATTGTATTTATAGTATTCCTAAAGAATTTCAGGGCTTATCTCTCCAATTGCAGATATTTAATATAAGATTGCAGGAAGCACTTTTAGTCTTATTAGCAAATAGTCCAAACAATTTTTCCTGTGAAATGGCTGCTTAGAGTTATTTATTGGATCAGATGAAGATCTCTGACCGTGATTTGCCTCTGCTGGTGGCACTTTTTCCATTTGGGTCCCTGCTGTCAACTGGAAACCGAGATTGCAATACAACTCGTGCCGAGGCGCCTTAAGTTTGCCAGCCTCGTCTGTCTCCGCTCGGTTCCATACGGATGCACAGCCGGGACGGCGCTGCCCGCGGGCCTCGCCAGCGGGACGCTGCCCCGGGGCCCGGGGGCTCCCGAGCCCGACGCGGGGCGTTTCTTTTCGTCTCCACGCGCCTTCTGCCAACTCCCGTCCCCGCCGGCGGGCCGGTCCCGGAGCGGGGCGCGGCGTGGGGCGGGCGCTGCCGGCCGGGGCTGCCCGGAGCGCGGCGGGGGCGGCGCGGGGGCTGCCCGGCGGGGCGGGCGGTCCCGTCCCCGCTGCCCGCGGCCCGTCCCCGCTCCCCGCGGCCCGGCTGCGCCGTGTGGCAGCGCCTCTGTCAATCAGCCTGACTTCACTCCGCACGCCCTGTGCTTCCAGTACTATACCCCCGCCGCCTCCTGGTGTCTCTGCTTCGCTGCGAGCCGGGAGCGCGGCCGCCACTGCCGCTGCGGCTGCGGCTGGGCGAATGCGCGGGCGGCGGGGCGCGGGGCAGCGCTGAGCGGCGCGGAGCGGCGCGGAGCGGGGCTGCCGCCTGGCCCGCCCCGGCTGCGGGCAGCCCGGGCGCCGGCCCCCGCGTCTGGCCTGGGCCGCCGCGATGGACCCTCCCGCGGGCATCGCCTGCGTCCTGCTCTGCTGCGCGCTCGCCCTGCCGGCCGGCGCCCTGCGGCGCCCCGGGGACAGAGGTAGGTCTCCGCCGGGACGCCTTCGGGGCTGCTCGCCCTGCCCCGCCGCCGCCGGCCGGTGCCCGCAGCCCGCCCGTCCCAAGTAGCGGCTCGTCGCCTCGCGGCTTTCGGCTCCCCTTGAACTTCTTCTGCGGCTACTTTTGCCGGGTTTCCAGTTGTTTCCTGCGAGCGGCAGGCGGGGACGGGGACCGGGCAGCCGCGCCGCCGGCGGGGAAGGGACGCGGGAGCGCCCGGCAGTGACAGCGCTGCGCCGCTGCCCGCAGCCCCGCGCCGCCCGCTGCCTGCCCCGCGGAGCGGGCGAGCCCCGGCGGGCAGGGAGCGGTGCCTGGGGTTACCCGTGCGGGCTGAAACACATGGCAGCTCGTCTGCCTCCTCCTCCTCCTCCTGCCCGGGCATCGCCTCCGTCCGAAACTCCACTGAGACCGCTCCCGGTCACTGCCCGCGGTGTTCCCATCACCTCTCGACTCAAACCCGCCGCGCCGGGGGTAGTTTGAGGGATGTGCCTTTGCCTTGCAGGCTTACCACCTGCAAACCCAGCCCCTACCCCTGCCCCTGCGAGCAGTTCCGAAGTGAATAAACGCCCTCTCTTCAACGCTGGCCACCCGGGAAAGCCCCAAAGTCCCCGAGGCCACCCGGTCCCTGACTGGGTGTGCAGGGGTGCGGGGTCCCGGGTGGGTGGGCAAAGGGGAGCGGGACCTCGCTGCAGACGGCAGGAGTGCGGGGTCCTGGCAGGGTGGGGAGGCTGACGCTGCCGTCTGGTGTTTTGGGGAAGAAAAGGCAAGTTTGAGTGAACTCTGCACACTTCATGCAGGTGAACCAAGTGCCTGCAAAGAGTGCAGTGTCCATCTGCCTTATGTAAGTGTCTGCTGTGCTAATGAATAATGGAATAAAAATCCCGCGGCATCAGGATATGTTTAGTTCTAGTATCTCTGTCCTCTCTTGCTTTCTCCCTGTAAAGATTCAATCCTGAGGAGTATAGAGGAGTACAGCCTTGTCATCCCCACAAGCACCGATTCAGAGGGCAGGTTCTTATCCCACTTGGTGTCCGGACCGCCAAAAGCGCGCTTCAGGAGAGCTGTGGAGGACTTGCAACATGAAGCAGCAAATGAGCAGATATTTTACAATGTCACTGTTTTTGGAAGAGAGTTTCACTTCAGGTTGCGGCCAAACTCCAGGCTCGTGGCCCCTGGAGCAACAGTTGAGTGGCAGGAGGACTCTGAGGAGACTCATATTGAACCTCTCTATGGGAATTGCCTCTATGTTGGGGATATCACTGATCAGCCAAACGCTTCGGTCGCTATCAGCAATTGCGATGGACTGGTAAGTTACTTTTGTTATTATATCAAAGATAATGATATTAATTTCCTACAGTCTTTAAATATAAAATGTGTGGACTGTCAGAAACTCACACCTCATATGGTAACTGTGAATGCAAATTAACTCATGTTCCCTTGTGTGGGAATAGCTGCGCTGCACCAGGAGCTGCTTTACAGACAGTGGCACTAGAAGTTTGAGCACAGACTCTGAGGTACCTACTCTGTAACAGAGCAGCTGAAACCAGCGTTTATGTTGATTTGTGGTAAGGTTACTTGAGGGGTCTGATGCTCTAAACCAGAAGGTTAAGTGGCAAGTTCTCAGCATCCTCTTCCACTTCTCTCTTCCAGCCTGCAAGGATAAATGTTAGAAAGAGTTAATCCCAAATAATGGGCTGGACTACCCTGGAAACAAATTTGATAGGTAAAATATGGTTTTGTCCTGGAAAATTTTAATTTATTCAGAGTCTGTTTTCTTGGATATTTCACTTGGTGAGTTTCATTGCCTAATCAAGTGATTGATGAAAAGTTGCAGAAGACTCTAAGTTTTATGAGCAAAACAGCTCCCTGTGATACATTCGTCAAAGCTATGTGTTTTAAAACTGGCTGCAGCTTTCTGTTCTGGAGTGCATGTTCAGCACTCAGATTATCACTGTTTGTCCCTGACATCCTAAACTGTCACACTGTCATTTGAGCAGTAATTACTGCAGAGCAATATTTTTACTGAGAAAAGGGCTGTATTTTTATAATAATGACCAGTTTATCTAGCCTATACTTCCTTGCTATAGCCTTTAGAGTTTGTAATTTTGAGATTGCTTAATTGTAATGCATTCTGCCTCTGCCTAAAGAGCCAGTAGGAGTCAATTGTACTTCTATTTATTTAGTCATAGGAAGTTGTTCATTTGCTGTGCCAAGAAGATGACATGTATGGAGATAGTATGTTGGCTATCTAAGAATGGAAGGGAATCAAATACTTTTCCCCTTAGTCTTTCCTTTCCTGTGGTTTCTCCTAGCCATGTGCATTCCTGATTTGAGAAGCAGGTTTTTTGCAGTTGTTTGATGTGTACAGCTGGCTGAGGGTAAGAGAAGCACCAGGACTGAGCAAGAAGAGCCTTTCAGAGAGCAGAGTGTGAGCCTGCAGTTCTGCCTCGGGGGGGAAGCAAAAGTTCTGTGCTCTCCCTGTATCTAGCACAGATCATTTTGTGTAAGACACATTTACTTGTTCAAGATTTACTTGCTCTTTGCTTAGCCAAAGCTCTTCTTCCTTGTTCATCTGTGCTGAAAGACAGAGGAAGATCTCGTTGATGGCTACTCCTTGCCTTGTGCTCTTCTCCTCAGCACAGGTGTTGACTGTAAGGGCAGGGATGTAATCTTGTCCCTGCTTCCTTCCAGTGTTTGTCTGAATGTGGGCTCCTTATATTTAGAAAAAAAAAAAAATAGAACAGGAATTAAAGCCAAACTTTGGATGAGGCTCTAAAGGTCCAAGGCCTCATGCTGCAATGTACAAATGACAAAGCATGAGAATGGTTTATAAAATGAAGTGAAAATAAAAATGAAAAGACTTTATAAGTTACCACTCTTTTCACATTTGTAATTTCTCAAATGCAAAGGAGTGAAGACAGGCCTCAATGCAATCATAAATGCATTCATAAATGACTGGAATCCAGAAGGCTACCAAAGGAATTGTAGTTGTCAACCTGTATGCCCAACCCACGTGCTGGCCTTTTCCAGTGTTCTTGTTTTTGCTAGAAGAGGCTGGAGAGTTGGGCTGGGAGGTGCCACATTCTAATCTGAATGATTTTCACATAGAATTACAACTTCTGTTGTTCTGTTAATACATTTGGAAATGGATTACTGCTTCCTCCAGCGTGCATCTACATGGTAGGTGTTGTAGGGAAGAGATGAATTTTTTTTTGTCCAGGTCACTGAAGCCTTCCTAGAGGAAGCATTGCCTCAATACCTTTAGGCCATAAAGATTTCCCTGAGATTGTGCAGTAAATCTGTTTTGGAACAACAAATTGAACTCCAGTCCCTTGGGTACCATGTTCCATCTCTACCTTTTCCCTCAATCTCAGTTTCTTTCTTTCTTGTGGGGTGAGTGTATAAAACAGATTATCGATAGAATTACACAAACTCAAAGGAATCATACCAATGTTTCTCCAAAAGCCACTGCTCTTTCTATTCTGTGGACAGAAATAATAAGCAAGTAACCACAGAAGATAATACTGCTTGTAATCATCTCCCCCTTTACCTTTTATTTCTTGTTTTTTGCAAGGAGTATTGAAAAGTCCTTGGAGAAATGTGTTGCCAGCAAGACAGAGACCACTGGGCCATATGCTTTTCTTGGGTTTATTGACATGTGGATGTGAATAAAGACATAGACAAGGCTATTCTCAACTGTTTTTCTATGTCTATTTTTTACTTCACACCTAGTTTTCTTGAGTGGGCCCAGGTATTTCCACCACCTTTTCTAGGTTATTCTGGAGATAGGGATGGTGTACCTCTCTTACAACTGAGTTGTCAACTGACAAGTGTTAGAATTTTACATTATAAACTCGATTAATTTAATTCCTAGTATTTATTTTTGAAGTGCTTGCTTTTGTAGGTGATTTGACACCTGTCTATGCTTCTCATGGTCTTCTGTCTTTTGCATCAGCCATCAGGGCTGAAACAATACTGGACTTGAAGTGTCCTACTTTGATTTTTACATTGCAAACTTTTGTTGAATCTGGTGTAATTCAGTAAATCACATCCCACCTTGCTGACTTCTGATGTTATTTCCTTTGAACATCCCTTTTGGTTTGCACTGCACTGCCAACTATATCTTATTTTCCAGTTATTGTCTTAGAAGTGGAGTTGGTGGAGTTGGTATTGCCAAATGAGAAGTTGTTAGAAGGAATTTACATGAAAATAGTAGATATGTGAAGGGACTTTTGAACTGTACTATAAATGATGAAGATCTGCTGCCCTGACTAAGGAGATTCGCATTAGTTTGCGTACTCAGGTTTTCTATATCAGAAGTCAAGGAAAAATTTATTGACTT
Organism: Phylloscopus whistleri; assembly: GCA_017589585.1. NCBI lineage: Eukaryota > Metazoa > Chordata > Aves > Passeriformes > Phylloscopidae > Phylloscopus > Phylloscopus whistleri. The sequence goes on along the minus strand of JADMLD010001555.1, from coordinate 2,657,458 downwards.
AAAAATCAGATCTGAGGCAGATGAAGAGAACTTCTGAAGTATGCAGTCTAGCTGTGTTGTCAGAGCTGGAGTGGGTCATTAAAATTGTGGGTGAAGAATCAAAGTTAAATCTAATCAATAGATTTTTAACAGTTTTCTGAATTATGAATGCGATTTTTGCCATATAAAAAAAAAAAGTTCTGTGAAAGCTTTCCCACTTGAAATAAAGACACTCTTGTTATCATCTTGGTTGGCCAATGAGTGGGCAGAACAAGCATGGTCAACTCTTCATGGCCTGCAGGCTGTGGTGGAAGGTGCTGTGCTTTGAGTATGTTCTTGGTCCTTGGTCAGATTCTTACTTGTGGAAGCAACTGGAGGATGAAGGAGCTGGCTGTCCTCTCCAAGGGTTGTGAAGAAGTGGTTGGAGGCTGTAAAAAATACTATAAAACAGCAAAAAGTTAGGATTACGTTAATCCTTTCAGATTATTACCCAACTATGGGAACTGTCTTTCTTCACCTCAGCAGATGAACCTGCCATTGTAGAAGAACTCTTTACACATCTAGATTTTTGATAAATACTTCTGCAGTGCTTGAGGAGATGTGCCAAAAATGTCTTCTTCCGGTTGACAGGATAGCACTATTTCATTGAGGAAATTCAGAGGCATAAACTCCTTCCCAGTCTCCTGACATTTGTAGTTTGTGAGCTAGAATGTGTACTTAGGCAGGAAAAATACAATATCAACACCCCATCTGAAGTGGATAATGAACACATGATTAACTTAGGCTGCAGTGCAGAGTCAGATGTACTGACAGGACCGAGAAGACTGAAGCTCACTACTCCATGATGAACAATCAATGGGATCTGATTGCACCCACTGAAGCAAAGGAAGGAACATCAGCTTCAGTAACACATCATGATGTCCTAGTTTGGCTCCATTAGTATAATCCTCTTCCTTTTTTAAAGCTAAAAGATCAACTCTCTGAAAATTTCACAGTATTGTCATTAAAATGGAAAGTTATTAGAAGAAGATATATAGAAACTGAGCTTTTCAAGCCATCTCTGGTTGGTTGTTTTCTAAATGAGCTGTAAGCATTACGTGGCAGGAGGTACCAAGACAGACACCCTACAAGTGCAGTGGACTTGCTTCTTCTTGTGATGAACCGGGCAGGGTTTGCTCTACAACACTTCAGTCTTTCCTGTGCTCTGTGCTAACCCTCCCAAACTGTTTGCGAGCAGCCTGCTGGCTGGCTGGCTGCTTGCCCAGACTCTGTTTCTTCTAGAAATGCTTGGGACACCAGCAGTGCTGTTTTGACTCATGCTCAATGCTACAGTATCTGCAGCCCTGGGCTCACCTGGATGGGTTTGTGGTGGTTCATTTCCCTTTCCTAACCAGTCATGGAGCCTCAGGAGCTGGCTGGTGCTTTGGCTGCTGTCAATACAAATGCACGTCTGTCAGTTGTCCCAAGACCTTGTTAGATATTATTTATGAGTATTTTCTTTCCTGTTTTAAATCAGAGAACAAAACTTTTTTTCTCAGTTTTTATTTTACAGGGTTGTATTCATATAATCTAATTTCTAAAGTGTAAATGAAGAATCTCATGTTCAGATCCAGTCAATGGTGTTTCCTAAGAGCAATTCCAGACACCCATGTGAAACACTCACCTTTCTCTCCTTCCTCCTGCGACCTTCCTTGCATTCCTAAAGGCATTTAGACACCTTGTGAAAGTCTAGCCTTGTTTAGTATAGTTCTTCCTCACTTTGAGCATGAGCTTGGTCTCTTTCAAGTCAGTAAATTTTAAGGTTATATTGTTATGTACTGTCCTGACAGAGGTGCTTTCTTGGAACTGCCCACAGAGTTGAAGGTGAATCTAACTCACCTTAGGTAGAATGTATAACTTACCTGGATGAGAGGGTGAAGGAGCTGCTCACAATGAATATACCAGGAGAAGGCAGACATGCTTATGTAACTGTGTTATTTTTCCTTTTAGACATCCATCTCCTGCTTTCATATGGATTTACAATTTAGTCGTGTTTCTTTTTGATCTGGTTTTTGGATTACACTGGTTTGTGATGTAGCAAAAAAGCAGAACTCAAGGTAGCACAATATTGTCTTCAAAGTCTGGTCAGGTCTAGTGCCTGACAGTTAAAACAGATGTCTGCTACAAATGATTCCAGTAATTCCTTTTCTGTATGCTAAATTCTTGGCATTTACATTATGATGGAGTTGCATACATTTTAAGGAGATCAAAATTTGGCATATGTAATCTGTTCATTTGGGAGCATTTTCTCATTAAATTAAACCAAAATCAAACCAAATCGCCATCTGTGGTTGGTTTTTTTTTTCCTCTCCAATTTTTAATGTAATGGCAAAATTCACTGTGGGCCTTTTTGGTAAGTAGAACTGTAATACAGTGGCAGAAGAAGTGCAAATAATTTCTGTAACACAGTATAGAACAAAATGTAAAAGCCATTCTCATTAAGGGAACAGCAGCCCTTCCTCTGCAGATGATCAGTGGGATCTCCATTAACCCTTTTTCAGGGGCATTTTGAATTCAGCTGGGCTTTCCACATGGGTAAGCCAAGCATATGTGTGAATTCTAGAACAATCAGAGCCCGGCTGCACAGCCCCATCTACACACATCATTTAAAAGACCTGTGTTGCCTGGCAAGGCAATGGAGCTGTTTTGATGCCTAACACTCCAGCATATCCATGCTTTCACAGGATAGAGACTTTGCTTTGTGACCCATTCTCTGGGTTTCTGCTGTTCATTTCCCTGGCCAACACCAGCCTAGTTGGACGGTCCCTTCTGCTTTGTAAATTGCACAGGCTTTCCCTTTTAAAAGTTATGGTGTGACACACAAAGAGTGTAAACACTATGATTCAGCCTCCAACTGGAGTAAATTATCCTCTGCTGTCCTTAAAAGAGACTCTGTCATCAGTAAATACTATTTTTTTTTCTTTGCGTCTTCTGTGCATGGATCATCTCACCTACATTTTATCTGAGAGCAGAGCAAGTCATTTCCTGCATCATACAGGTGGACACCATCTGGACAGAGTTTCCTCAGGCAGTCAAAACTGGCATCTTTGTGGTATGTTGTAGGCCTTTAGATGAAATATAAGTATTTCTTTATGTCCTATTTGACCTTGTGTTGCATTGTCCTCATTGTAGTAGAGTCTCAGCTGTACTATACCCTTTGACCACACAAAAACTAATTTTCCAAACAGAATATTAAACTCTATACATCCAAGGAATGGTGCCTAGTGTCTCCTGCTTCCCATCTTGAAAGACCCAAATATAGGAACTAATTTTGCTAAGGTCATAATTAATTTCTGGGTTAAGCAGAACATCTATTTTGAGAAGTCTGTCCCTCCTTAGCTTCCAAAGGTGTGTCCCTCAAAAAGTGCTATTAGCTCACTTACCTGCCAGCTCGCTGCTTCCTCCTGGTGTGGCAAGGGTGTTCCCTGAGAATTCAAGACTCCTGCAAATGGCAAGGCATTATCACATTTCGGGTTAGTTACATGCTTACTTTTTTCTACAGAAGGTTAAAAAACATTTTTTTTTTGATCAACCAGAATTCCAGCTGTTCCATGGAGCAGGACCTTTTCTCCAGAGATCACACTAGTGTTTTATTCGACCTACTTCTGAGTACTTTTTATTTATTGTGACTGTTGCTTTGTTAGCAGGTCATGCCATTACTTAATGGCACACTAGGACAATTCTCATACTGGGTCTGATTAAAACAGGAGCAGGGAGCAGGTCTTGAGTGTCTTGCAGGGGGTTGCACAACCTTGCTCTTATGTGCACACCCTCCTTTTCGGATCACCTTGTCCCTTTGTTGCCTTCTTTCTTCCAAAGTTTCAGTAAGTTCTCTAACACATCACATCTGGTTCCTTTAGCCCCTTTATCTGAGTGTGTTTCAAATTCATCTTTGTTTGCAGAGTCTTGACACAGCGGGTTCCCAGTTTTAATAGTCTGCAAATGAAAGGCCCACATTTCACACGCTATTTTCAGCACTGCTCTATTAAACTGTAACACTGAAAAGAAGAGTGTCCTCTTCAAGTGCAGAAGAGCACGTTGCTTCCTCATATCTAAATCACAGCTTCTGTTATAGATCTTCTCAGTTGTTCCCAGGTCTCAAAACGTCTGGTACTTTCTTCAGATCTGGAGTTCTTGGAGTTGTAAGTGTGAATCTCAGCGTTAATGTTTCTGCTTTTTCTTCTAAGTAACTGCTTTTTGTTTAAAGAAAGAATTTTAAAGTAAGTGTTTCCCTCAAGGGAAAGACAGAGATGCCAGTTCTCTTTCTTGAAGCCTCAAAAATCACCAGGCCAGTGAAAATCATCCCAAGTATGTTGTTTTGAAGGTGTCATTTTACAGTACAGATGAGTTTCTCTTTACACCTTGTGTGTTTTGTCTTGTGTGTGCTTCTGAGACATTTTGTGCACTGGTGTGGGTTCTGTGGGCTGGCTGCCCCCCAGGTAGGGAAGGTTCATTTACTGAACATGGTAACTTCAGTATCATTTAATCCTCTCTAATGTCACAGAGAGAACCTGCCCTCACCACTAATTTATATATTTGCTTTTGCCCCTCCCCTTCGTGCCCCCATGTAGCTCCATCCATCTACTGATCTGTTTGTTTTTCAAATCTTTGCCTTGCTGAAATGGAAGTCCCATTTGTACAACTTGCTGTTGCTTTTTGGTCTTGGCATCCCGAGTGTGTTCAAGTTTTTCAGTGTTATCTGTCAGGTTTATATATGTTTTTAAATTCCTTTAAAATTGGTTTACATAAAAGTGAGTATTTTGCCCCTTTATTGCTGCATTAGTGACCCTTTTCTTCAAAATAAAGACACTATTAATTCTTCACTTATACAGCTCTCTGTGGAGAATTCAGAGGTTGGAATTGCCCAGCGCCCCTGGTACTTTCTGACTCTTCCACCTGCAAAGTACAATGTTACCACTTTTTTTTTGACATGGTGAGCTATAAATGCAGCTACTTTAACTTCTTTCCTACTGTCATTCCCTTTAACTTTCCCTGTAGTTGCCACCTCTGTGTTTAAATTTCATTATATGGTCAGATTGCTTTTCCCCAGCATTTAACCTCTAGCCTGGTGGACCTCAGGGGACAAATTACAATCTATTTTCCACTGAAATTAAGTGTGAAGCCTACTAATCCTGTAATGAGAAAGTCAGTGGACATCACTGGCATCTGTGGATAAGAGGAGCTCCTTCTGCCTGTAACTAGATACAGTTAATTTATGTATTTAAGTTATTTCCCTTCACTAATTGTGTGGACTATAGGTTGCTGTTGTTGTCCTGTAATGAAGGTGAACGATTTTTACAGCTTTTTGAGGCAAGAAAACTGGAAGGAAATACCTGGCATTTGGTGAACGTTTCAGCTGTTTTTTGAATAACATGAAATCAAAATATCTGCCTAAGGTTTAGGGTAGCACAGAGCCACATCTTGATGTAGGCCCTGAGTCTTTAAGCCTTTATTAGTGTGTTTTCTGATTTACTGTCACTGTAAGAATAGTGAAGTGGATGTGTGGAGAAGAACCTGCATGGCTAAAGAGCAGGCTGGCCAGCAGCTCTTTTCTTTTACTGCATCACTTTCAATCCTGACAAGAAGCAGTCCATGAAATGGCAGGGGGCATTGTATTTTGTGAATGATACAGCAAATTTCTACAGGAGCCCTGAGTGCAGCTCTCTCAGCCTGCTGCTGTGCCTGCTTCCCAAGGTTGTAGGCAGTCCCTCTTTGACCCCTGCCTCCTCCCTCTGCGCCCTGGGGGCTGCTGGGCTGCAGCAGCAGCTTCCAGCATGTCCAGTGGAGCTCTGGATGTGCATCAGCCCCCTCAGGCAAACCCATCCAAAGGCACCTTCACACCACACCCAGGATGGGCACTGCAGACTCAGGGCTACTCTTGCACAATTTGTTCCGTGGGAGGGATTTCTCTTTTAAGTTTTGTTTCTGAACATGTGCTTTTTTGGCATGATTTAATGAGTATTGTAGATCATAGAACTGAGAAAGTCAAAATACTACATCGAGTCCAACAGGAAAGAAAAGCTTACTTTCTTGGGAGTAAAACTATTTCAAGAGCTAAGCATAGTAATGCACCATTTACATTTTAATTCAAATACAGTAAAATGATAGAATATAGAAAGGAAGAGGGGAAAGCACAGATTTTACTTTAAGCACTTGCTGAATTTTTTAGATTAGATGTTAGGAAAAACTTGTTCACCAAAAGGGCTGTCAAACCTTGGAACAGACTGCTCAGGGAAGTACAGATGTGGCACCCAGGGCCATGGTTTAGTGTGGACTTGACAGTCCTGTGTTAACAGTTGGACTTAAAGATCTTCCAAGTCTCTTCGAACCTAAATGGTTCCCTGGTTCTGTGATTTCTCTGCTCTTTCCCCCATATGCAAAAGGCAGAACTAACATCCAGTACCTGCCCTAAGCACCTGCACCTTGCATTTCTCCCATGGTGAAATGTGTGACTCCCAAGGCTGGTGCAAGTGCTGGTGCCCATGACCATCTCGTCACCTGCAGGGCATTCCCATTCCCAGGACAGGGCCCACGCTTTGGAAAAAGAGCCTACAGAAAAGAGAGATTAACCAAGGGTAGGTGGCAGCACAGGCTGTGGTTACTGTTTTAGTAGTGGGTTTATTTGTTTTAAATCATGCCTTTTGGGTAAATCATTTCATCCAATTCATATGCAGAGGAATATACTTCTTCATTTCTCCGAGTGCTAAAATTGCAAGGCTTTTCTTTCTCCAAGTAGAGGAGCTGTGGAAGGAATGTGAGAGATGTTGTTCAGAAAGCATTCTGCAAACCAGAATGTATTTAAGGAACAATCTTTGAGAAATAAATCACTACCTGATGATGAGGACAACTAAGTTGGGCCAAGAGTCTTTCACGTGCCAACACTCTCACGTGACAGGAGTTATATCAGAGGATGACAGGCCTTGAAGCTTGCAAGGCTGAAAACGTCTAAAAATTTTTATATACCTAAAGTAATAGCTGGATAAAATGGTGTCTTTCAGACTTCAAAACATTCTCTGTAGAGCACCATGAATGTACATAAGGTCACAATCTTTTACCTATTGTGAACAACAACAACAAAAAAACCCACTCCAAAACCCAGAAGCAGAAATTTTACGCCACTTCTGTTCGATACCAGTAAGGACCTCAGGGATAAAGGAGTTTTAGAGATGAATTTGGATTGATTTCAGATTTAGAACCAAGCTTGAAATCAGAGTTTTCTAATAGTTTTAGGTTTCGTTGTAAAAAGGGCAAATCCGCCATTCATCAGTAAACCAAAATATTTAATTCCCAAATAAGTGCTAAGAGGTGTCTGTCAATATTAAATTTGTTTGCAAAGTTACAGCACATTAAGGCTGACATAAGCAGCAAGTGTAAAAATGGGATTAATCAAAGGATGATTTAGTACTCTGAAAGAAGAATATGAAACTCAGTCTGGATAAGTAATAGACAAGCAAAGAAAGACAAGACCATTTACAAGATGTTTTGAATTAATTTAGGCTTCTCAGTAGGAGAGTGTAATGAATTTCTGTGAAAATAAAGTGCTTAGTTCACTGCAGTCAAATTAAGCCCAGCAATAATCGTACACATCTTATAAAATAGAATAAAAATGCTGAACTATGAAAATACAGTGTAATCTTGAATTTATCTAAACAGAAAATCACACAGGAAAAACCCCAGATCTCTGTCAATGTTTGTGTCATGATCCAGCATCATTTTACATAAGGGCCAGGGAGGTCCCATGGCAAGTAGCTGATTTTTGGGCCTGTTCCAAAGCTGCTGGAGTGAATGTGTTTAGTTTCACTGGCTCCACTTGGCTTTGTGTAGACAGGTTGATTAGCAGAGTATTTGGGACAAAAAGCAGGCCATGGACTATTCCACATTATAACCTTGTCTTTCACCTTGTTCTCTGTCCCCTGATGCAGGAGGTGAGTATGAGAAGCTCAAGTGCAGCTTTTCCCATGTGCTGGATGGAACAGGACAGAACTGTGTGCCTCTAAACCTGAAATAGCTCTGCTGAACCTTCTTCCCTTTCTGCCTCACACCACATCCCCACCACAGAAGAGGTGATGCATTAAGTAAAGGGGAGGGATCAGGAGAAACCCTCCAGTCCATGCCAGGAGGATGAGGCAATTCCAGCTGCCTTGAATTTGCAGGCTCATTCTGACAGCTCTTCTGTCTCTGTCTTCCTATGAAGAGAAAGGAGAAAGATTTTCCTGCTGAGACTGCCTCTCTTTGCTTCTGCAGTGCTAGAGGCGTGGTGGTGGGAAGAGCTTTCTCTGCCTAAGATGTTAGCTTTGACCTCAGTAAAACTAGCATCTCTTGCAAAAAACCCCACCCAAAAGCCAAATACAATCCCCCAACAAAAAAAAACCCAAGTCACAAGAGAGAACAACATGAGAAAAACTCTAATTGCACATCTGTTCAACAGACTTTAGTGATAACTCAGCAACAGCTAATTGAAACTCCTGGATCATAAATATGCTTTCAGCCAAACTGGAGTTTACTTTCCCTAATGCTATCTCCTTCCAGCTCCCCATTGCACTCCGAGGTTCTGGTGGTCAGGATTCCAACAATCTGTCACTAGATGGGAAAATTAGAAGTTGGGTCCATTCAATTATAATGAGCCAAACCTCTGGTAATCTGCATCATCGTGTCTCCACAGATTTCTGGGAGCTCTGTCACTTTGCATTAGCTGAGGACCTGGCCTTATGTAATTAGATGTTTTCACACTCGTGTGGAGATATGCCCTCCTCCAGAAGTCTGGGTTACAGGCTCCCATGGCTTGAAAAGAGAGACACTCCTTCTTGGGAGGCAGCAGGATGCACAAGATCTATGAATGTATGCATGTTTTCATGAGGTTTCACTAAGTAACATATTTAGGGTTTGTTTTTTGGAAATGGCAAAGTGCACTGGAAAGGGATCCCAGGATCCTCTAAGGGCCCTTGGTCTTGAATGGGCAGATGGGTTAAAGACACAGCTCCAGGCACTGCTTCTTGTCACACAAAGCTCACTGAGGGCCTTGTGGCTCCCTGCCTCTGGATTGCCATTCTCACGTAATTTTTGTGACATTTTCATGTTATTATGCAAGCCTGTAGAAATCATGACAAGACTAGGAAACTGTGGAGTAAATGCAATGCTAGTAATGTGAAATTCATCTGTGATGGATATACTTAGGTCTTTGAAGGATTTAGCTGCTTCTGGCAATTTTGTGTTCCTTTTCAGTGATTTGAAGAGGTGTTTTGCTTTGACTTGTGGGCTTAAGAAATATTTGTGCTTAGGTAACACTTTTATATGCACTTCCAGAATGAACTCCATGCAGTCTTTGACCCAGGGATATAATTTTTGGAGTATTGAATCACGGCTTGCGAGTTGTACAGTAGATTCTAGCTATCCCACTGTGGGAAAGCATTGGTTCTTTTCTCTTTTCATTTTATATTTGTTTATATTAAGACCACTTTTCACTGACGTCAGAGACCTATCAGGTCAAATCTAATCCTCTATATCTCACGGTGTGCTAGCTAGATTAGCCCTAATACTTGTGTTTTCTAGTCTGTGTGGAGGCAGCTTTCACCTTGTAATGATGTCCTCCCTGGAGCTGGTTCTAGGGGATGGTAGATGTAGATTCTCACTCCTCACCTTCACAGAGCCAGGGACCTTGTCAGCATCCCTCCTTTGCCAAGGAATGTGGAGCAAATGGCCATCTTTGAAACTGTTGCCAAGAGCTGGTGAATTTGCTCCACCACAGCGAATGGATTTGAATTCCAAAGCTGCACAGATTGTTTGGAAGTCTACCTCCCTCCCCTGTGGCTGCTGCTGGGCTGCTGGGCAGTTCTGCTCATGAGCTGGAAAGACTTCCTTCACTGGGGAAAAATGCACTGTGGTTCCTGTGGAGAAGTATAGTGCTCAGAGCAGTGAGATGACTGTGTGGGATTTGGGGGAGAGGAAGGGATGTGTCAGAAAGAAGGCCAAAAGAAAGGGCAGTTGGAGACATCTGATCAGTGTCAGCAGGGCAAGATGCTGAGCACTGACACTGGAGTGCTGAGGTGGTGAGAATGGCTTGTGAGTGGCCCATGCAGCAGGAAGGAGCAGAAAACACTGTATTTCCTGGCAATTCACAACAGAATCATTGCTCAGTGAATATTCTTCTTTCATGAGTAGCTCCAGAAGGGAGAATGAAGCAAGAAGTGATGCCCCTATTTATCCTCAGTGCAAGTTTGCAGGGCAGGGTTGGAATCTGACTCCATGGGAGGTTCCTGCACCTCCCAACCCAGTGCACATGTCAGTATGAGGTGAGTCAGGGCTGCCCAGAGGCAGTGGGCAGATGGCAGCAGGGAGCTGGAGACACGTGTCCACATCCCCAGTGTGTCCTGGTGTGCTGTAGGACAGTCCCCTCCAGAGCTGCTGTGATTGATTCCATGGGAAGGGTCACAGCTCCAGCCCAGAAGGGACTGAAGCACCTCTAAACCTTGCCCTGAATTTTCTTCCTTCTCTATTAACATTCTGCCAAAGTTATTTTCAAGGAAATTTGTCCCCCAGCCTACTGTGCTACCAGGCTGGAGTAGTGGGAAATGAAAAAAAACACATCAAAACCAACAGCACAAGTTTGGGGTTTTTGTTTGGGCTTTTGAGAATTTGAAAAAAGGATCCTGTGGCTCTGCTGCTGAGTCAGCACTGGTTGGATGTGATTTCTGAACGCGATTTCTGTGGTCAAACTTTACACAGAACTTTGATGTTTAATGTGCCAGTCAATTAAACCATGCTGCTATGCTAGAAATGATGTGGTGGCTTTGTGTGGCTTGCTTGGTATTGCCCAAATGGGTCAAAAGTATCAGAAGAAAGTTTAATCTCCCTGTTTACATAGTGTCATTATGCCTGCTTTCTGCCGTGACTGGGGTATAGTCTAAGAGCAGGAAGCCTCCTCTCTCCTCTGTGTGACAAAAATAGCTGGTGCTTTCTCCTGCTGGTTTGATTAAAGTGGTTATGGAGGCTCAGCTGTGCTGTACTAAAGCTGACTGCTCTGCTGAACAGAGCTCTTCTCAGCTGGGCCTGGCTGTCCTGGTGCCTCCTGGTCAGGTGAGGATGTCTCTGGCCAAACAGCTCAATGACATTGGTGAAGCTTTAGTGGCCGAATGACATTGGTGAAGCTTTCTGCAGAGCAGCCCAACAGGCAAAGTGTTGGCACAAGAACAAGTCTTTTGGGCAGGACCTTTTAAACAATTCTGTTGCCAGGTCTGTCCTCCCAGGGTGAACCCTCCTGTCCTTGCACAGCAAAGGAGCCCCAGGAAAAGCTTCAGGAAGGCATCACCTCCTGCCGTGGGAAGGTTTTTCACAGCAAAGCTCTGCACACATTTAGATGCCTTCTGACACTGTAATCAGACTGGCAAAAAAAGAACTGTCCAGCTGTTTTTGTAAGATGTTCAATAATGAGATTTACTTTAAAGAGGGTAAAAACCTTAGGAAGGTTTTAAGATTGTACTTTAAAGTGTAAGCTTGGTATATCTGTTCTTTTCCTAGGGGTGTTTTATTTGATTCTGGTATTAAACCAGGAGTTGGTCCAAAACCCGTTAACATAAATGAAAAGAGTTTTATTGACTTTGATGGGATTTGGATCATGCTGCACTAATTAAATAGTAAAGTATCCATTAGTAGTGAAGAAAACAGAAGAGGGGAGAGCCAAATTCTGTTGTGATGAACCCTGTGAAGTTGAGTGAACTGCAGCCAAAGTCTCAGCATCTTTACAGATGAACTTTCCCATATTTCTCTGCCTCAGTCCTTCTGACACAGATACATGGTGAAATTTTAAGAGAACTGAATTTGTAAAGATCCTTACATTTATCCTGCCTATTTACAAGTTTTCACAGACACATTTAGTCAAAAAGTATTACCTTATTTAAGGTAATAATAAGAAAAAAAAGGGAAGTGAGGTGTGACAGAAGAAAAAGTTATGCTTTGAAACACTGAAATCGGGTACTAATAATTTGCACTTACTTTGCCTGACTGTTCTTGTAAGATTCTTAAGGAACACAGATTTACTAGATTCCAAAGAAAAGAGAAACAGCTTCTCACTGTTATTGATGTTGTAAGTAGAAGGCAAAGTAATAAGTTAATATCTTATGTGTCTGGAAGATCTGCATAAAAAGTGGTTTTTATTTAAAAAATAAAAATTTAAAAAGGCTGTTCTGGAACTGGCCAAAACCCAACCATGTACAGACAGCTTAAAAATACAGTAATAAATGAATTTATATGGGCTGCTGGCTGGATGTTAAAAGGATCTGGCATTTAAAACTCAGAAATGCTGTTCCTCATTCCTCTTGCTGTGACCCACTTTGGCTGGGTGGCAGCAGTGGCCCTTGAATTCAGTAGCCTACAGCCCTGCTGAGACAGGAGGTCTGCACTCACAAAAAGCATTTATGGGAATTTCCCTGAGACAGTGGGATGCTTGGAAAACACCCCTCATTTGAAACAAGCTGGATGTGTTGGGATTCAACTGCAACCATGTAAGCTGAGGCTTTGAGGACATGAGGAGCCCATCTGTGTTTGGCTGTCAGTTCTCCTTAGGCGTCTTTGACAACACAACCCTAAATGAGATGTTTTCTAAAAACAACTTGCTGGCATTGTTTGCCTGCTGCTGCATTTACAGAAGGACAGTGCTTTCAAGCAGTTCACAAGGCTTTTTCTGTTTCAGATACCCTCTCTCTTAAACTTAGCAAAAAAAAGAGGTTTTCCCACCTTCACTGCTCAGGTATGTATGAAGAAATGATGTCTGCAATTTGGTTTAGATTTTTACTAAAGTTATCAGGCAAAAAAATTGATCATGCTATGCTGATACCATGACCCCATCTTCTGTGTTTACAAGTGTATCTTGGCCTTCTACTTGCAAAAATCATGAAGTCTTTTCAGCTGCAGCTGCAGATCGGAGAGTAATTTAAGTTGAATTGTAGATTAGTACCTTTTTTAATTCTGGGCCCAAACTTCCAAAAAATTAAATGTTCTAGTAGACTGAAATTTTCTAGAACACTCAAAATAGGAAAAGATGAAAGGAAAGAGTCAGTCTGAGGCCCAGCAGCTCAAATGCTCTTCTGTACTTCCAAAAATAAAGTGTCAGAAGTAGAACCTTGTGTCCTCTTTTTATAAATCTTCTCTTTCAAATCCAGTGGATAACTAATAGAAAGTTTTCAGAAGAAAAAACAAAAGGCTTTATGTAAGAAAGATTAAGTGGAGAGGGTTTTTTTTTCCCCTTCAGTACATGGGTGTGTAGGAATTGTGTTTTAGATTCAGGCTTTTCGTGGGGCCTGCAGAGTAAAACTGTTATTTGGGGAATTCAAAATTGTTCTTGTGCTTGTTGAGAGGGCAGGGAATGAAGCAGAAGAGATTGGTATTGAAAGATACCACTGCAAAGCAATACCCCAGAAGGGCAGGTGTCACCTTGCAATGGTGACAGGTTGCAAACAGGGTTATAAAACAGGGCTTAGGAAGCAACTGAGAACTGCCAGACTGCCCAAGGGTGCAATTCTGCTGTTTTCTGATCAGTTCTACTCCTGTATTTGTTCTGTTGGCCAATGTGGGTACACAGGCAAGTAAGGTTATATAAAAGTTAAAGGTTTAACCCTTCGAAGAACATAACCATTCATTGAAGCGATTTCATTAATTATAAAAAGAAAATTAGATGGAGACTCCAGCTCATGGCAATATAGAGATGGATTTGCTTCAAAAGAAACTCTTTCAATATAAAATTACTTTTTGCTCTGAGACAAGGAAAATAATCCAAAATATAATGCAAATTCTTTCATTACAATTAGCTTTATTGTTTCTAAACAAAAATATTTCTGTCTGAGAACGGATAACAAACTAGTTTTTCCCTATCCTAAACCTAATTTGGCAACCAACTAATTTGTTGGTCCAAGGTTGGTTTTTTAAAAAATTCCTAATGTAAAATGTTGCCTTATGTTCCAGGCAATACTGCATGTGTTTCCATAGCAACCTCTTCTCATGTCTTGAACTTGTCAGCATCAACATATGACATTTTAAACTATAAAGCATTTGCATGTACTGCTGCCTCTTTGGACATGAGTGAGATTTGCCAAAAACTGGGTTCTTGCAGACAGTTGAAGTTATGGAAAGGTGATGGGCTCAGGTATTCTTTGTACCTCCTGCTTGTTTACAAAGACTAAAGAAGTTCTTTGAGTTCTCACTGAACTCAGGCAATGGGACACAGATTCCTGCTCCAGCTCCAAGGTCAACAACGAACTCAAAGTCTGTTTTTTTTCCCCAGGACTGTTTGTCAGTGGGTTCTGTGTCTGATTCTCTGCACTGTGTGTTCTTGGGCTGTCTGACTTTTCTCAGGTGCACCTGCTTCTCTGTTCTGTGTTCAGCAGAGTTCTTCTTGACCCTGGACACGCAGGCTTTGGACAGTGATCTACACCAGATCTCTCTCTGTTCATCTGGTGCTTTTCATTTGAAACCCAGGGAATGGTGAACCCTTTTCAGGTTAAGTGCAGCCTGATCCAAGAGAGAGTGTATTTGCAAAACATTTGTGATATAAAAGAACTGAAGAAGGGGAACAGAAAAGCCCTAGTCAACTTGGAGGAAATGGAAGAGATGGTGTTTCCGTGAGCTGTAAAGAGAAATTGGTTTGACTAGCCAGGTATCATTGTAAAATATTCTCTAGGAGGGAGCACTAATATAATTGTATATGTGCTTTTACTGTCTTCCTTTTTCTGTCTGTAGCATGGCTTGGCTGCTGAATTGATCTTCTAAAATATGTATTTGCAGATATGGACAAGCTGCCAAAAATGTGACTAATACAAAAACGCCCATTGATCTCTTTTTAAAGCCTGTATTAACACTGCTCTCTGGAAGATAATAATCACTTCTCAGTCTTTGTAGTATTTATACAGACACCTTCCTATTGGATAGCTCTATTTTTCCAAGCATAGAGGAACACTTGTATCAGGTTTGTGAGGCCAGGTTTTGATATTGTGTGTGTGTGGGGACTGGAGGGGTGGCTTCTGTGAGAAGCTGCTAAAATCTCCCCCCATGTCCCCCAGTGCCACTGGCTCCAAAAGGGACTCTCTGCTGGCCAAGGCTGAGCCCATCAGTGATGGTGGTAGTGCCTCTGGGATAACATATTTTAGAAGAAGGGGAAAGAGCTTGCAGCTGTGGTCAGAGGAGTGAGAATATTTGAGAGCAGCGACTCTGCAGACCCCGAGGTGAGTGCAGATGAAAGGGAGGAGGTGCTGCAGGTGCTGCAGCAGTGATTCCCTATGGTGAGGCTGGATGTCCCCATGCAGCCCATGGAGGAGCACAGGGGAGCAGAGATCCACCTGCAGCCCAAGGAGGACCCCACACTGGAGCTGGGCAGGAGTGTGAGGAGTCCTCCCCCGAGGAGGAAGGAGCAGCACAGACAATGTGTGATGAACTGACCACAGCCCTCATTCCCCACCCACTGCGCCATTGTGGGGAAGGAGGCAGAGAATTCAGGAGTGAAATTGAGCTTGGGAAGGACAGAGGGATGAGGTGGAAAGTGTCTTTAAGATTTGGTTTTGTTTCTCGTGACTGTACTGTGATTTGATTGGTAATAAATTAAATTAATTTTCCCCAAGCTGAGTTTTGCCTGTGGCAGTAATTGGTGAGTGATCTCTCCCTGCCCTTATGTCAAACTAGAATATTTTGTTGTATTTTATCTCCTCTGTCCATCTGAGAAGGGGAATGATGGAATGCCTTTGGTGGGCATCTGGCAGCCAGCCAGTGGCCCCCCACCACAAAGCCACTCTCCTGTTTTGGCTGTCACTGTGTATTTGGATTTATCCTTCACACCATTACATAGGAGAGAGCTGATTTATGCAGCAGGACTTGTCATGGCCTTAAACCCTCACTGCAGTGGTGTATCTCCACATAAGAATAAAAACAGGTCAATGGCTTGTTTTGCCTTGATTTATGACTTTATGGCTTGGAGCAGGAGACTCCTTTTATTGATGACTCTGTGCATTCAAAACGTGTGGGTGTAGATTCTTTTCTCTGTCTTCACTGAAAATAGATATCACAGTGATGTTTAACTCTTAGGAACCAGGCTGAAGTGTTCCCCCATGCACTGCTCCTCACAGGGTTTCCCTGTGCCATTCACTGGCCCACAGGCACTCACAATTCCTGGGGGAGCTGTGGCCTTCTGATATTCATCAGAGGGGGTGAATTTTCCAGGTATGGAATAAACCTTTCTCTGTGAGGCTTGGCAAGAGAAGTGATGGTGGAATGAACTTTAGTGATTTGTCTAGGACTGGGTATGAGTTCTGCTCCCAAAGCAGAGCAGATACTGTTTGTGCTAAAGTAATAACTGCAACAAAAAAGTAATAAAACTATCTGGGCATGTATCTGTCAGCACAGGGCATGAAGAGCCCATGTTTGTATTTTGGGGTGATAGCTTTATCAGGAGAGATGAGAAGTAGATGCTTGATTTTCTTGTGGACTTTCTTCATAACTAACCTGGTACAGTATGTTCTTGGGCCAGTGCTTTGATCTAGTTGGAATATAGCCGGGGGAAAACAATTTCATAATTTTAGTTTGCTAATCAGGAAATGAGATAATTCATATTAAAAAAATCCCTCTTTTTGGAAAAAAAAATTGAAGCCTTCTGGTCACTTTGCAGGCATTAATTTTCAGATAAAGAATTTCTATTTTGCTTCTGAACCAGCCAAATCTTTAATACAAATAACATAAAGCTCAGTGTTTTCTGTGTTCCTTAAATCCGTTTTCAGAGAAGAAAGTGGCCTTTCCTTCCTTTCAAAATACAGCTGCTCCTCTTGAAATTCTAGCTGTGTAAATACACTTGTTGCTCTCTTCTGTTAGTTTTCTGCATCTTTTGCTCACTGAAGTGTAAAACAATAAATGTCATCTTCAAATCCTCTTTGGAAGACTGGGAAAGTTCTGTTCTGTTGCTGCAGAGGGAATTACTGAGTTTCAGTATTGCCTTCTTTTTCCCCTGGTTTGTAAGGAATGCTACCATTTTCCAGAGTTGTTCTTACATGAACAGTTCTAAAGTGTTTGTCCCATCCTTGATACATCCTCTGATTTCACTCTCTTCTGCATGTTGAGGCCCAAACTGAATGCAGCCTCACCCACTGCTTCTGAGAAAGAAACTGGGGACTTCAGTGTCCCAACATTTGTGTCTGTTGCCCTTCTGCCCTGCTGGGACTGTCACCCTCTGAGCTGCCGCTGAGCTGCAGTTCCCTGGGTTCCTTCTGCCTGGAGGCTCCTTGGAGGGTGCTGGTTCAGCCTCCCCACATAAGGAGAGGGTAAAGCTGGGGGCGGTTGGAGAGACAATTTTTGGATCATAAAGAGAAAGTGGACCAAATGTGGCATATGCAGCCTCCTGCCTCAGTGGCTGTTTGATCTCCCTCTTTTAATCCTCCCCAGACCACAGACAAGAGCCATGTGAGGAAGTACTCACTTGCTAAAGTGAGTCAAGCATCCCTCTCTTTCCCATGTGCAGGAAATCAGTGGAAGTGGCAATGCTGTGGTGGCTTGAGAGAGATCAGCTCGGCTGAGTTCAGCAAAAAGTGATTGTAGTATTACTTTACTTTCATACTGAAGTGGTTGCACCAATTTTGAAACTGAGAATTATTCAATTATTTGGGCCAGTACAATTAAAAGCCAACAGATGAAAGCTAATTTAACAATAATTTTCTTTTTATCAGGCATCAGGGTCATGCTTTTCTTTTTATATAACCTTTATTTTAGTCTTCTGCATAGACCTTACCAAGTACACATTGCTCTTTCTTTTAGAAAAAAAAAATCTTTTCAGTTTCTGGGTTAAGATTTATGGAAAACACTGGAAAAGGGAGATTTCTTGGAGTAGTCTGTGCATATCATTATATTTCAGTGTGCTTGAAACGTTATATTGTATATTGGTCCAAGTACCACCTTTTGAAAAAGACAATTTACTCTTTTTGTGGAACAGAGGAGTCACAGAAAATGAACACAAAACATTGATGAAATGAAATCTGGGCTGAATAATTTAGACTATTGTCCATTCAAAATCCCTTAAATACTTATAAAATGGAATAAATTGGCATATTATGTTAGTGCACCTCTAGAACATATGGGAAAACGGGTAAAATAAGTAAATCTCTGTTACTTTCAGTACTTACAGGGAGCATAATGTCATTAAGAAAGGAAAATGTAAAACATGTGATAGCAGATGCCAGACAAACCACACTGCTCCAGCTCTCACAAGAAGCCCCCTTTTCAAGCTGTATGTGGCCCTGGCCAAAGCATTCTTTTTGGACTGAGTTTTTCATTCCTGGTTTTAGGCCAAAGGTAAATTCTCCTCTGTGTGGAAACTTTGAATAAAACCAATTCAATCATTTTTCAGGTTCTCCCTCTCATCAGGGTTCCTGCCCCTTTCCCATCGCTGTGCCAATGCTACAGCAGCTGTGAGGGCTCTGCCTTAGCTTCTTTTGGAGTGTTTTTGCACATGTTCACAAAAAGTATTGCTATGATCCTTTGCCTTTTATTTCTAATATCACCAAGAATGTTTATGACGCTGCTGATTGATCTCTTGGACACTGCAAATGGCAAAATTGCCCGAAGTTGTGCTGCAGCCAGCCTAAGAAAGTAGCTGAGACCCAAATCAACCCTCTCAGAAAAGCAGGAGTTTGAAACTTCCGCTGATACCAAAGGTTATGGTGGATTTTGAGTTTTTGTAGAGTTAAATTGGGAGCTAGAAGATACGTGGTAGCTAGTGACACTTCCACATTCACCTGAGCTCTGGTCTTAATTCTCCTGACCTCAAAGAGTTTAAGTATCTAACTCACTGGGGCTGGGGCTTTGCAGATCCCACCTCCCTCTTTGGTGAGTGAATGCCTTTGGATATGTAACCCCACACAGTTGGCTTTTATAAGATCTCCTTCATAGGCTCCAGAGGAAGTGAAGTCATGCTGGGCTTCATTGTCCTCTTCTGAATTTGGCCCCAACTCCTTTTGAAATTGTTTGTTTAGGGTTTGTTTTCAATGCTTTTATATATATAAATGATCTGTCTTCTGCAATAGCAGTGGTGAGCATCACTGTATTTAGCACAGAAGGAAAAGTGGAGCTGAGGACTTTGAAATTGCTAGAGCTCTTGGCTGAGGCAATGTGAACACGTCATGCAAGAGAAAGGACCTAAAGGACATTTCTACTGTTATTTGAAGTTAATTCTCAGTTTCATTTGGTCTGGTGGGTGGAAAGACATCCACTCATGAACTTGCTTGATTTTAGAGATTTCAGAGCTCTTTTTGTTTGAGGGACTTCTCACCTTGGTGTTTTCATTCTATTATATGGACCTTCCTCTGCTCACTTCTGGCTTCATGCAGCTGGATTTTTCTAATCAGGCAAGAATGCCAGATGCAGAATGGGTCAGTTTGGGATCCCTGATAGGCTTAACTGTGTATGAAGCTGAATCTAAATAGCCAATTACTTGCTGTGGCTTATTTAATTTCACTCAGTTTTTTTTTCCTTAATGGTTTATAAAGTATTCATACCACGTTTTCCCTAATTGACTTAAGTTAGCTCTTCCTTTTCCAAAAGGAAATATGCCAAACTAAAAGGTTTCAAATGAGGACTGTGGTCTCATTGCCATTTTTTTGTCATCTTCACTACAGTATTTAGTAGTGGAAAAAACTGCAGATAAAATTATATGGTAAAGGGCTATCATACATTTAAGGAAGACAGAAGCCAAATGGAACTGTCAGGAGACAAATCTGGCCACTATAGCAGTTATATCTCATGCAAGTCTCAGCTGTAATCAGGGTTTCCATTCATTGAATAGCAGATAAGGAGTAATCTCTTCTTAATGTAATAATGGGCATTTGTATCTTTTTGAGAATGAAGATTCATGTTCTGAAGAAACAAATGCTTTATTTCAATTTGGCTGGATATTTTGAAGCTTTTAATTAAGAAAAAACAAGAGTCTTTTAATCTAAAGAAATAAATGTTGAGTTTCTACTTGAACGCAGAGAGAGAAATTTACTGTTGCTTTTACTTTGTTTGTTTAGTTTAAGTTTGTTTTTTTTTTTTTGAAAGTGCTTGTGCTTCGAAGGCTGTAATTGGCTCTGGAGAAGGCCTTTTACTCGTGTTTCCCAGTCATGGATGTCTGCACTTATCTCATTCTTGGCATCCTCCCATTTCAAAGTAAGACGTGGCAGTAAAGTATTCTGAGGCAGTGCCAAAGAGCAGATTGTTGTAGGGAAAAATTTTGTGCCTTGTATCTTATGCTGGACTCTTAAGCTTTTAAGGAGTTGAACTTTCCCATTTTCCCTGTGACATTACAGGAGAGGTCAGTTGCCACCCAAACAACAAGTTGCTCACAGGTTCTTTTGTGTACAGCTCATGCATTTGGGTGAGAAATAACTTTGGTCTGTGTCCCTTTACCTGTTCCACTCCTGGAAGTGGCTCGGCTGAGCTGGAAGCGGTCGCTGTGGGGAGCAGGGAGGTGTCTGGCATCACCCACGTGTGGGCTGCTCTGCTCAGACTCCGAGGCAGCTGCTGGGGTGAGGAAGGTGGTCATGATGTAAGAAACCCCGTGCAAGTCAGATTTGCTTTGTTTTTTGTTAATCTCATGTTTTTTGGGGTTTTTGCAAGTGATTTTTATGAGGTGGAAGTGAAAGTGAATGAGGGTTAATGAAGAAGGAAAAGCTGCTGATTTTAAACATGTGGTAAGTGTAGATCAGCCTTCCTTACAGCAGGGTTTTGCAGAAAATAAATCCTCTGCTGGTTTCCTGTGGGATGGATTAAGCCATTAATTAATGATTTTGGATATAACTCTATTCCAATGTAGTTCCTGTACCTGAGAATATGGAGTGTGGTTACAGAAAGGGAGAAACTTCTCATGTTAAACCTGCTATGTGTTGATTCATAAATCCATGTGTATTAATCTGTGGGACTCTACTTTGGAAATGGAAGGGATCACACCATATTTGGTGAAATGTTAAATCTGGGTAGGAACAGGAGAAAGTGGTGGAAAGTCTGTAGCTGGGAAGAGGAGATTGCTTTGCTTCAGTGTCACGTGGACCATCAGCAGTGCTGGGTGAAATGGTGCAAGAGGGCAAAGTGGGACTGTCTACAAAGAATTAAAACAGGAGATGAAGGAGAACAGTATTTTTAATTATGTTTCATCTGAGGCACATGTTCATTGTCTCAAGACAGATTTTGAGATTTTGTCCGTATTTGAACTGGAACAAGAGAACAGTTTTTCTCCAGTTTTGCATCTGACTTGCATCCAAAGCAGATTTGGATGGGTGCCCCACCTGAATTGTTAAGGACTTGGAAGAAATCTTTCAGTCTTGGCCTATTTCTGGTTAAAATACATTCTTCTGCAATGGAGCAAAAGTATTTTTTTAAATAAATGAAACAGACAGGAGGCAGATATAATCTCAAGAGATGAGGTTAAGATTTCAAACATCTTTTAAAACTGATCTATTTTTGATAGGCAGATTACTAAGGCTTGTCTGTTGGGCAGGTTTATTTAAACTCTCAGTAGTGTGTGGTATTGAGAAAACTGCACCATCAATGCAGGGAAATGTAAGTTTGGGCACAGCTTTTGCCTTATTTACTTGAAAAATCTCACAGTGCACCCACTACACAAAACGGTTCTCCTGCTGATTATGTGTTTCCTGTTCTGTTAATTAGGATGTCACTGCTCTTCCATATCTCATTTCTTACAGTAATTTCTTAATGAGTCATTTGAAGTTTTTTGGGCATGGGAAATCTGGTGAACTGGCTAACGTTTTCCTCTGATATCTGTTTTGATATCAATTATGCTTCAGCTTCCAATTAAGCAGGTCAGGGTGCATTAGCAAGTCTCCAGTTCATGGCAAAATACTGCATAGAGAGATGGCATAAGACTAAATTCAAGATTATCCAAAGTAATTGGGACAGAAAATTATTTAGTTTGCCTTGTTGGAATTAGTCTGACTTATTGTTGAAATGCTGCCCGCCTTAGTTCAGTTCTCTCTGTATTTCCAGGCAGAAGAAAGCCATTTGCAGCAGACTGTAATCTTTAATAAGGTTGTATTATGCAACTAAGTAAACCAGGGTGAGGAAAGACTGGAGCTGAACTCCCTGAAAAAGTATGGACTGAAAATGCAAAAGACTTGCGTTTAACTTGCAATTAAAAGGCAACATGATCTGTTGGATGATAGGCTCTGATATTAAAGAATGGCGACTGAGTATAATTTGGGAGAGGAAAAATAGACAAGTCCTATACCACTGAGTTATTCATGTCCATGTTTTGTACCTTCTTTTCTAAGTACTTCTAATAGCATCACAGGTAACATCCTTTTCATATTGACTTGCTGGACAAGTGAAAATGATATCTGCTAAGCTTTATTAGAATATGTTAATTTGGCCAGGCTGTGTAGGATGTGCTTGGAATGTAGCAATTTGTACACCAAGGAAAACGAGAATTTTTTCAAATTAAGTGATAAAATTTGGCAGCATTTCTTAACACAAAATGTATGTTGAGTTGTAACTAGAATGAAAACATGACTTTTAATTTGAAAAAAATTGCTTTGCGCTTATCAGAGATTCTTCATACATCTGGTCATGATCAGAAATGATCAGGGAAAAAAGTCTGAAAAGCAGTATATATCTTATACTGTAAAGTTCCAGGGTCTCCATTGTTTTGTTTGGTTTTTTTAAACTTATTTTTTGTGATGACTAGAATTCTGCAGGATCAATCAAGTGCATTAGTATAACTCTTAATAATAGTATATATCTTTGGCTTAGGTTCTTCCAAAGTAGAGAGCTCTTCCCCCTCCTCCCATATGGGAAATGAAATTTAAATCTGTGCATATGAAAGATTGTTCTATGCAGAGTCCCTGTTCTTCTCTCACTATAGTGCAGCTCTTCAGACCTTGATCACTGATGTGGAGTGAGGCATTCCACAGTTGTTTCCAGGCTATGGACTGGATCCAAGAACAAGACAGTGAATTTTTTAACTGCTTATAAAGAAGTTTTATATGTATTGATATCTTTTTTTTGTGCATTTTTGAAACCTGCCTTTTAAAACCTTTTGCCTTATTATGCCCTAGGAAATCACTGGATGCTGTTCTACCAGATGTGCATGCACCAATTTCTCCTCTTTATTCTGCCTTCCTTCACATCTGACAAAAAAATCTCTGGATCACAGCTGTCATTTAGCACTTTGAAATCAAACTGTCTTTCATTACAGTTGGTATTTCTGACCTTCAACACCGAAATTCTGAACGTGCCCTCTTGTTGGCACTGGGTTTTATGCTGTGCTCTAGGCAGTAATTTGCTGAACCACTCCTGTGCCTTCCAAAAGCCATTTTGTAATTAAAAAAGTCTTCAACAGAGATAGCTGCAAGGAAAGTAGAGTATACAGCAGGCTCCTAAGGCTTCTGGCTTTTTTTTTCTGTATCAGGGAAAGGTTTTGGAAAAACTTTGATTCCTAAAGGCTTAAACAACAGCAATAAAAAGTGAGATAAAATTTGATGAAAAAGTGATATAACTCATGAGAGCTGAGGCGTTATCCTCCATAAAGGGAACACTTCCTATAGATAGCACAACTTGGTGCTGTGTGTAAAGTCCTGGTTACATTACATACATGCCACAGTGCTGCTCAGTTTTCTTAAATGATGATGGGATAGACTCTTCTCTATGTTCCTGCTTAGGAGATAGACTCATTCACGGCATTCTGATAACTGGTTTTGCTTGGTGTATCCTTTCTGTGTGAGATAGGGTGGTGTTCTTTTACTCAGGGATAAAGTACCTAAGGCGTACCTAACCCCTTCTTTAATTGTCTTTGAATTAGAAGTGCTGCTTCAGGTGTAATATCAGGGCTGTAGTTTCCTTGGATTGATGATACAGGCAGCTGCAGTCAATATTATGGCCTGTCCAGCTCCACAATTTAAATGGAATGAAAGGAAGTTGAGTGTTTAAAATTAGGTCATTTTTAAAGTGTTTAGTTAGGGATTTGAAGAACCAAACTCACACACAGAGCTCAGTGTTCCAGTTTTAGTTTAACTAGTGCTGATGGTGTTTGTTTTGTTTTGTTTTCCTCACAAGATGCAAGAGGATTTTAAACCACTACTACTTTTGTGAAGAGAGGAAAAAGGAGTGCTCAGGACACCAGCATGCAGGCAGAAAAGAGGGCAGGGATATGTACAAGAATAAAAGTTGTTGTTCTTTTCTCTAAGGATGAGCCATTCTGAACTTAAAAAGTTTCATTTTTTAAGGCAAACCTTTGCTCAGATGGCAATGTTAAATTTCTTGTGCTAATCTAAATCTTCTATGTGGCTTCTTTTTCCTGGACTTTTTATGGCCACCTAACTAAAAGGAGAAATTAAAAAGCATCTACTTGTTTACTCTGGTCCTGTCAGCTGAAATAAATGTCCCAATTTATCCCAAGCCCTGCTTACACTAAAGAAGTTCAGTTAGCTGATGGTAAATGAACCTGGGTCATCGTTCATTAGTCTCTGTAGCTGGACAGAGGTTTTTTTTGCATTTTGGTCTACCTTTTTTTCCCCTCATACTCTTACATTTAAATGCTCTTGTTCAGGATGGGTGTTTTTACTCTGTCCCCTGAGGCCCCTTATGAAAATGAGATGATGTATCTTAGCCTATTCTGTTGAGCAAAACTGTGAATAAAATACATATCCATGTCTTATGACAATAACTGACTGCCATGGTGGGGAGCACAGGTCTCTCAGGACTCACGCACTTCTTTACCTTCTCCTTTGATCTTGATGAAACAGACGAAAACTTCCTTTTATTTTTAATTACCCATCCCTTACTCTGCCGTAGTTTGAAAAGAGATTTCAGAAAGGCTTTAAGAGATATTAAAAAGACCACCATGAGGCACTGCCAAATCTCTGTGTCCCTCCCCTTACCAGGGGCCACGTGGAGCATCTGTGCCAGTAGCAGAAGGAGCTGGAGAGTCCCAGCTTGGAGACCTGCACGGAGGCTCCAACAGCAGAGCATCGCTGGAGATCAGTGCTGGAATTTCTTCTCCTCTCTTCTCTTGGCATATTTTGCTGTTTGGCTCCCAGAGGCAAGGTCTACTTCTTCTGTGATGATGATGCTTTCCATTATGTTAAGACTAATTTATGACCAGGGCAGGGAGTTGTGGTAGCAGGCTTAGGCAGTGGGCTTGCTGTCCCACTTAAATGTATTTGTGCCTGGAGCTGTTTTGATATATTCCCTTGCTTTCATTGTGATTACAAATGCCCCATCTCTTTTTCACTGCTCCTAGCCTACAATTTCAGAGAAATCCTGCCTGAAACTTTGGAGAACATGATGAAAGAGGGAGGGATTCTTTTCTCTCCAGTTATCCATTTGTTTCTTGGCTTTGCGTGAGTTTTTTCTTCTTTCTTTCCTGTTGTACTGAGATTTGCAGGCAGTTTCTCATCCTGGTCATCCTCCTTTGATCCTCCTCCAAAATAAAAAAAATAATAACCCCCCTTCCCCTCAAAGACATGCTTTTTAAAATGCTTATTTGTAATCCAGTCAAAGGAACTTGATCTATTTGTAAGATTCACGAACTGAGATTTCACAACCTATATTATTTATCTCTTTTATTGTACCTGCCAAGATTTTCATCTCAAGATACTTTCCTTTGCTCCTGAATTCTGAAATAACTTCTCATGGCCAAATCACATATCCCAATGCTGACATCCACTCTGTCCAGACTACTTGCCCTGCACAGAATGTACTCTTGTGTTTGGTGTCATTCTCCAGCGTGACATTGCTCTGTGCAATGGAAGTTTCCTTGTAAACTGCAACAGCTTCTGGAACTGGATTGACCAAAGCTGAAGATGAGCCTGGCTTTTGTAGAAGAGCATCTGAAGCATAATATTTACCACTTTCTTTAATTTGTAACTTCTCTGTGTAGCTCAGCTTACTGCAATGGAACTTCATTGGAAGCTCCTGATGGGAAAGGCTTGTGAACAGGTTGGAAGTTATGTCTGGACTAATGGCAAACTGCAGATATGGATAGATCCATCTTGGATTTGGGGTTTGATTTGTTTTTAGAACTCAAGTTACAGTTTCTTTTGTATGCCTGCACTTTTCCACTGCAGTAGAACATATCCTTTATTGGTCTGCTTTGAACAAGACAAATTTGAATAAAGTTAAAATAGTAAGAATGTTGGTCAGATTGCATTCCTGGTATTTCCAAAAATTATTTACTTCCCCTTTACACCCCGTAGGGAATTGATGCAAAGTGACTTATGGAAAGAGTCTCAATTATTTAAGGACCTCAAAGACGTTTATGTAAATGAAGGACTTCTAAGAGCATGGAGTGGAAGAAACCTCCTGAGCTGCCATGTGCTTTCTGCTGCTGGTGCGTGTGCCACACACGTGCGAGGTTGTCCCTTTCTCATCTCCATTTCACAAACCAGCAATCTGTGACAATTACACAGATGGGTCAGTGGCAGGGCTAGGACAAAGCCAGGGTTTTGTCTTTCAGTTACACTACGCTGCCCTCTAAACAGAATATTCAACAAGTGTAGAAGTCTCCATAGCAGTTCTGCCAGTTTCTGTGATCACTGTTTGTTATGACCATGAAGATCACAAATAACGTGGGACAATGCCAATATTTTTTTACGGATTTGATTTCTGAATCAAATGGAATAATTCAACTGAAATTCATTTTGTGATACATACATTAAACAATTTTATTCTGATGGAGATGTTGGAAGGTACATTTCCTTGTCATGCACTGATGGGAACAGCATTAACTCTGTTGTGATCAGTGAAATTCTTACATGAACACAAGGAGCCCAAGGGCCCATTTTACGGTCTGGTGTCTGTTTAGGAAGCTGGTTGAGCTAGAGGAGAGAGTTCTGTCTCATAGATGTGTAGTCACCAGTCATTATGAGCTTCCTGCTAATTCAGAAACTGCAGAAACCAAATTGCTCTGCTCCCAGTCCTGTGTTGATTTTGCAGCCACTGTGCATTGCAGGAGTCTAAGAGAAAGAGAGGTTTCCCTACATGTAGTTCATTGTTAGGAAAATAGCTAAGAATAAGTATCCAAAGGCAAAGGAACCTTTGACAAACATCATGGAAAGTTGCAGCAATGAAAGTGAACATGCAGTAGCAGTTACTGGCTGGGGGCCTTTCCAGCCAAGTGTACTTCTTAGTTAGGGGTCTGCCTCCTGGGCTGGGGATAATTAGAAGGTTTAAGTGCAAAAGAAGGAGGACATGAGAATCTTTTGTTCATTACTAGAGCTTTTGGAAAACAGCTGAAAATGGTAATAATTTTTTGCAAAGTATTTAGTAAGTGGTTTTTCTGATTAACTTCTTTTTTGCAGCTAGTTTACCAGCAAATGCTCTTTTAACAGCAATCCAAACTATTGTTAGCATTCCTGAAGGGTTCTCACCCTGATTTGTGGCTTAAAGTGGATTGCTAACCTCTCAGCACAACACTTGAATGGCATGGATCAGGCCACAGGAATTTCCTTAGTCTCCAAAGGCATGAATGTTGATATTGGATCTGATTTTAGGAAGTATGAAGCACCCCAAAATCCCAAAGTTGTTAATAGAAAAAATATAGAACAAAATTCTCTTTTTGTTAGAGGTGTGGGGAGATGGTTGGCAATGGGACTGGGAAGCAGAGGGCAGGATTTTCAGTCCGGGTCTTAAAATACCTTTGAATAAGATGGAAGTGGTACTGAGGAATGAAAATGTTTGGTGTAGCCAGCAGGTAGAAAGATATGAGGAGAATTAAAAACTCTGCAGGGTGTCTGCTCTTTTCTTCGTAGAAGGGCTATGCAGCTGATTTTACAGAGTGGTTTGAAACTGTAGTGATTTCATTCATCAGTTCTAGAGATGATGTGGGGAAAAGAGTCAAAATTGTTGGCCCTTAAAAACCCAGGAAAAACTGTCTTCTCAATATAAAGATGTTTATTGATTTAAAGTGTTTTTGAAGTGCATGTGTCAGAATCATGATGTGTAGTAACTGCTGATGCATACATATAAATACTAGAGTGAGCAAGTGGCATTATAAATTCTAGGGCACATAAAAATGAATTATCCCAGTGACCTAAATAATTTTCTGTCAGAGTGTTTTTTTTTTCTCTTTTACATTTTCAAATTGTCTGTAGTAAATCTTCCATGTGTTTCACTGAGATTTATTCTTAAATCCTCACACTATTTACCCCTTAAGGTTGAAAGCTTGAATTTAAGATAAGCAGCAGTAGAAAAAGGCATGTTTCCCTTCTAGACAAGCAAACTACTACTAACACTTACCTGACTTTACAGGGAAGGGTGTGGGAGACATGAGGCTTTGCCATTTAATCTCCATATACATTTAGTGCTATAAACAGGATGTTTAATGTTGCTCCCACTGCTTGCAGTTGTTGTGACTTGGCAGGTGAATTTGATGGAGTCCTTGGAGCTGCAGCCTCATCACCAAGCATGTGTGAAAAATAACTGATTGGAATTGCAATACAAATGGGGATGGTGAAATAAATGAATTGTGGTATGCTGGAATTACTGGCCTATAATTAAATATTCTATTAAAATAGGCACTTTATGTGGGGTAGCAGGGGTCACAGACAGGGACAAATATCATTTGCATAAAATATTCCATCACTCAAGCAAAGCTTAAAGGAATAAGAACTGTTCTTAAACAGTCATTGTTTGGTTACAAAACAAAAGATAATATTAAGATTTATCTGCTTCTCTGACAAGCATGAAATTCACTAATCCCTTTGAAGAACTCAAAAACCTGCCGTATCACTGCCTTGTGAACACAGTTTATAGATATCATTACTGCTAGCAGTTATTTTGCAGAGAATTTGGGCAGAACTTGCTCTAGGAGAGGTCCTGCATGTCAAAGTACAAATGCTTATGTGGCTTTATGATTTCTTCTGTAACCTTTGATCCAGACAGCTCCTGGGCTGAACACCAAGGCTTCTGCTCTCATTTTCTGGGTTTAAATCCTACTGGGGATGTGTTGCAGTAAAGCCAATTTAAAGCATTCTGGCTCAATCCTGCTGTTCCATCCCCAAGTACAGAATAATGTAAAAAAATAATAATATAGATTTTTTTAGTTATTCACATTTTCTTTTTGTCCCTTGATGCTGAGCATACCTTTTTGGTTGTACTAAGTTTTTGTTTACAAGTTGTGATTGCCTTTTTATTTATTTTTGTTTTTAAAAGCTCACTGTATGAATATGAACATATAAGTTTAAAGACAGGAACTGAAACTCGATCCTGTGGAGTTTTGGATAAAACCTGGAGAGTGAATTTACAGTTGCTTACAATTAAAAAGGCAACAGATTTCAAAAACGTCAATAATTGATTTTAGGTCTGGGAGTCTATTAGATCCCTTCTGTACCGTATCCTGGGCCCCCTGGGAGCTGGAGGAGCAAGAACTTTGGTTGATTCTCAGTTCCTCAAAGCACTGCTGTAATTTGAATAATCAGTAAGGGCTGCAGAAGTCCTTCAGTGTGATCTCCAGTGTCTGCTCCCACCATGGCTCTGTGCTTGACCCTGCAGGCAGAGTCCTTCCAGTGGGAGTTTCTCCCTGACACAGGATCAGTCAAATGTCCCAGAGCTCTGTCTTTTTAAGAGGCCATCTATGGACAGTGGCACTTCTCAGCCTGCCAGCAAATATTTAGGATGTGTCACGATTTTCCCCTGAGTTATTTGCTTGCTGTGGATGGACAAGGCACAAAACATCCCACCATAATATGTGGTTTAAATATTTAATGAGGTAGAGAAAACCATCTGCTTTTGAGTTAGTGTTTCAGTTCCCATTGTGAGCTCAAGGTGAGAATCCAGTCTGACAGGGTTTTGGTTGTTTTCAGGATCTGGAGTCTGGGGATTTTTGATTCTGATCTGTCCTGTTTTAAGCCTAAGATTTCCTTGTAAAATTTTGAGAAATAGTGTTATGTTAACCAGCAAAACCTGACTTAAGTGTGAAAGAGTGGAATGGCTTCATGCTTGGATATATCCCATAAAAGACTACTAAGTTAGGCTCTGTGTCTAGGATTGTGTGGTTTTGAGAATGCACTGGAAGTGTCTTTTTCTCTCTGCAGTCCATCATCCTCTGGGATCTGTGATACATTTTTATGAGGGTCACAATAGCAGCAACCCCACTAAACCTATAGGAGGATAATTTCTGTCTCATCTGATGCCCTGTTTCCCTGGAAATTGTTAGATGTATGCATTGGAAAATATATTGATAATAATGGTAAAACAAAATTAATAACCACCTCAGCTTTCACCAAAATACTAAAATAAGTATTCTGTGCCTTCCACAGTCTTTGCTCGTTGCAATTGATTTTCTGCTGGAGCGTGCCTGCTGTGCAGCACTGGAATGAATTCCTGTAGTTTTACAAATTGGCTAGATTAGAAGGTCTGCCTTTACATGTCAGGAGTGGTTGTCAGATTCTCCAGATAAATGGGGTACTGCTTGTCTCAGGGTTTTGGCTGGTTCTTAAGGTATGAGTGTATGGGGTTTTGGGCTTTTTTCTTTCTTTCTTTTACTTTCAGACTTTCATGGAAATAACTAGAAACTGTCAGGAGTCCCAGGTGGTAGCTGGACACTCAGAGGCCTGGACTGCTTTGGCTGCAGCTTGTGCAGCTACTAAGAGCTTCCAGGTGATGAGATGTTGAGACTTAAACCAAAGCAGGAATTTGTAGGAGTGTCAGTCAGCTGACTATTTTCGAAGATGGGTGGGAGAACTCTTCCTCTTGTACCATCAGAAGGGCACACCACAAGGTCTTCCTGAAACAGCATTCCTGTCCTTATCCTGTCCTACCCAGTAACCCCATGAATATGACATTCTCCTTCAGAAGGATCAGACAAGCTTAAAAGTGGTAAAAATGTAGAGTAGACTTCCCTTTCCAAATACCAATTTCCCCTTAGCATCCCATGGAAACCACTTCCATGTGAACTCCGGGCTCTGGGAATGGATGGAGAGGGGTGGTTGTAGCCTATGGTTCCCTCATGGTTTTCTGAAGTCTGAGCTGCCTGGTCACTGAGAGGGCACTGATGTCTGTTCAAACACACAATGTTTAAACTGAGGCAAAAAAAAGCACCTTTGTTTTTAGAGAAACATCTGGAATGTAAAAGCCTGGTGTGAGAATAGGAGCTGGGCAGAGTTGTCTTTTGACAATTCGGTGTAGCTACAAAAGGGAGACAACTAAAATAAGCAGTGTGGGAGCAACTTAACGTGGTCTGTATTAAAAAATAGAAAGGGGAAAATAGAAAATAAATAATTTGCCATCTCACAGCTGGAATATTTCCTCAGACAGCTACCTGGAAACTTTTGAGGGGATTTCCCAATAGTGTCTGGCGTGTTCAGACGTGATTGGAAACCTGAGGCTTGAATGTAGGGCCGAGGGAAGCACATCAGTGCTCTTGGAAATACAGACAGGCTCAGAGTTGACCAAAGCCACAAACAAGTTAAAGGGGATGGGTAGGAGCAGGTCCCAGAGCTGGGCACAAAATATAGCTGGTTAGCCTCCACTGATCGTGCCTAGAACAACTGTAGAACAGTTTTATAATGTTCAATGTTTGAATCTCTCTATCTTCAAACTCCCCATTTTTCTAATTTGCTGTAAATAAGTTTTGTACATGCCAAGATTGTCAGATAAATGCCTGCTTGTTTCAGCCAAACATGTATTTAGCTGACTTCTAAGCAATTTTGTTCGAATGAGGGCACATTCATGGAATGAATCATAGAATGGTTTGGGTTGGAAGGGACCTTAGAGATCATCTTGTTCCAACCCCCTGCCATGGCAAGGACAATTGCCATTTATATTTATACTTATAAACATTGCCATTTATATTCTCAAATTGAGAAGATTGTGAAATCTGACTCCAATTTAACTTAGTCCATGATTATGTTTTCAGGACAGAGAATGTTCTTAATATTATGTGTAAAATGATCTGTATGTTTTCAGCATTGTATAAAAGCTGCTAATAATAATTCAGAGAAGCTTTTGAAAAGAAGTTCTGAATCAAGTGTAAACAAACTGTAAGTGAATACCAATTTCCTGGAGCAGCTTTTGCCATTTTTAGGTTCCAATGTTATGTAAAAACTTAAAATATGCAATGATTTCATATAAACAGACATAAATACATGGAAGTTGGATACAAACTGCAACATGAATTTCGAGTATGTGAGTATTATTTTGTAACTTGGTGTGTTGTGCAGAATGAAAAAGGTGTTTCAGTTGTACTCTGAGCTGTGGAAAGCAGCAGAATGAAGCTCTGAGCTGCTAAATCCAACCTGGAGTCCTTCTGAACTCAATTTAGGTCTGTGGCCCTTGGGTCAAAGGTGTGATTGTAACTTGTGTAGACCACATGCAGTTGCTGAGACACCAAGAGCTTGAAGGAGAGGCTACAACCCCTCCAAAACAACCTGTAACTGCAGCTTCCCTGATCCCAAAAAGACTGATGAGCCTGAGCTCTTCATGGTGAAATGAATACCCAAGGAAGCTGTTTTAAACTTGCATGAGCTGTAGGCATGGCGTTAGAAAACAGACGGATAATCCACAGAGTGTAGAGGGAGGTTCATGAGCTAAATCAAATTGCTCAGAAAATGAGATTTGGTGAAAAATCCTCAGATTTGTTGTTTAATTTCTCATCATGTTTGGGTTCATATCTGCTGCCTCCCCTGAGCTTTTAAGATTGTGTTAAAGTTCAAACATTTCTTTGCAACCACAACAGCTTGAGCTGTTTTGTTTTAAATGCAGGCAGGGAATCGCAGGGAGTTATGCTCCTGCCAGAGCAGGCTTTAAAAGAAACCCCTGCTGGTATCATAACAACAGTGATAAAATTGTGAAATGAGTTCTTTCCTCTAAGCATGAATTGCCTGAAGTCTGTGGTAGAAAACAGACTTCACTGGGATAGCAGAAGCTGTGGTTGTGCAAGGATAAACCACTAATTTTGCTGTCTGTCACT
The DNA here is from genome assembly GCA_017589585.1 of Phylloscopus whistleri. Classification (NCBI taxonomy): domain Eukaryota; kingdom Metazoa; phylum Chordata; class Aves; order Passeriformes; family Phylloscopidae; genus Phylloscopus; species Phylloscopus whistleri. Next base: position 2,624,526 of record JADMLD010001555.1, on the reverse strand, counting down.
TTTCATCAACAATAGTGTTCTGTTACCTTGAATTATAACTTGCAAATCTTATGTTCAGGTTGGAGCTTAACCTTGAATTAACACTAAACCTTTAGATGGGACCTCTGTGACAAGTTTGCAGGAGGTATGATGTGTAATACCAAAATAATATAAAGCAAAGCTATGGAATATGGTACTATTACAGAACTGAGGATGCAGAGAAGAACAGCCAGTGAATTGCAGTGGTAATATGTAGCATTTCCACAAAATTCTTTCTCACCCGAGTCTGTGGAAGACCAGACAGTTTGTATGGCAGTGTGGGATCCAAATGAAACTCTTCTTGGGCCCTGAGGGTGGAACAGAGACTGCGATGGACCTGTCTCCAAGGGCAGCTTGAAGAGTGTTGCAAAGGATGGAACAATTCCAGGGGAGGGGAGATGGAAAGCAATATTGAACTATCAGGATCTGTAAAATCATGAGTGATCAGGAGAAGGTCCCATGTCTCTTCCTGGGTAACAACTAAGAGACATCAAGTAAAACTTAGTGAAAGCAGTTTCAGACAAGCACAAGGAAGCCAGCTCAGTGCAACAAAGCCATGGAACTATTTGCTGAGTGATACTGTGGATGGTAAAGGGCTGCAAGAGTTCAAAAAATTATCAGAGATTCACAGAAGGAAAATTGATTAAGGGCTGGGAAATATCAATTCACCAGCACTGCTGCAGGAAATCCCAGACTAGTACTTTGCTGGAAGTAGGAGGTATATTCTGGAAAACATCACTGCTCGCTTGCAAGTTTACAGGAGGTATGATGTTTAATACCACTTAGTCTTACATAGTTTCTTAGGAAGGAGTTACAGGACACCTTTGGAAACAGGATATTGAACTTTTATTTGGGAGTCCCAAAGTACTGAGAATATTTGTTCTTATTGCAACTGGGGACCCTTGGGGCTTCACAGGCAATCAGTAGGCTCACAAGCACTGCTGTCATATCCTTCTCTATCATCCTCTATTTAGACAGAAAAACTCTGTCTGTCTTGGCCCGGTGAGGACAGACATTTGTTCTTATGCATCATATATTATGAAAAAACCCCTTGTATTTCTCCACAATCCCATCAGCACATCTCATTATTGCAGTTTGCTGTTAATGCAGTTCTCATAGCTTTCCTATATTATATTGTCCAAATATCCCATCACTCTCCACGTATTAAATTCTCAGTTTCTTATTATGATACTTTTCCCATTTTCTGTTAGTTGGCATCAAAGCTTTTCAGACACTGGAGAAAATGTTTTCTTTTTCTAACTCATCATTTGCTTTAGCAGTATGGGGTTTGTGTTCATTGTGATATTTTAAATATATTTTCTTGGCATAATGACTAATTTGCAAGAAGTTGAGAAGATTCAAAAAAGCCCAAGATGGGAAATTAAATTTGATTTAATTTCTTGGCAATGTGAAAATTCATTTCCCCAGTCTTTCCACTTAACAGGGAAAAATTTCAGCCTATTCCCAAGCTATCAACATTCTTGGGTCTTTCAGTGGCTGCAAATCCATTTCTCACGATCCATGTTATTGGGACAGGGTGAGAAGTGACCATGTAGGCTGCTCCATCCCATGCTTTTATTGCTGCTCTGACTAATGGGTGTTCAGAGACCCCTTGCTAATGGGATGTTTTGCTTATTCATAAAATTTCATCGATGCCAATTTCTGAAGGAATGTCTTGGTCTACGTGCAGCATTGAACCCAGAGGCAGGAATTTGGCAGGCCTCATAATAAGTCTGAGTATTGAGAATTGTTATGTCTTCCTCACCAATATGTCTAAATAATGGTTTATAATTAACTCTGGCAATCTCTCTTGTCCAAGAAAAATTCATCATTTTGTAATTCTCTGGGGCTCTTGCCAGTTTTCCCACGAGGAGTGTTGGGACTGTGTGTGAAGAGGTTGCAAGGCCAGCTGAAACAGGCAGCAGATGATTCTTCCAATTAGTTTGGAGTGAGTGTGGTGCCCATCCTTGCTGGGATCGTGCCTTTCCCACCCTGGTAGTGGGGCAATCATCAGTCCCTCTTTGTAGCAGATAGCACTTGGCCTCAGTGGAAAATGAAGCCATCAGGCTTTTCAGAGCTTACTTGTCTATTATGGCACGCATGAGGCTTGAAAGTGCAGTGAAGGTGGATTTGAATATTTCCCTTGAGGAAGACAGATGCAATTCCCAACATGGTAAGAATTTGCTTTCCATCTTTCTTACCATCTTGTGGTCACCATGTAGACTATTTGACATCTGTAGAAGACTTTTATTCTAGCCCTCATGTTGGGAATGAAGTGGGTAAGATCACTCATCGTTCTCCAGGAGAAATACCAGGACATTGGCCTCAGCCTGAGAAGATAGTGCCTGTTTCTTTGGATACCTCCCAACAGCCATGTATGTCCATCTGGTCTGCATTTTTACCAGGCTTGCTCCTGCAAAACAAAGTTACCACATGTCTTTAGAAGGATGGACTGAGAAAAAGATCTTAGAGTTTCTATCTTCATTCCCAGAAATCACCATTACAGGAAAATGCTGGACTCAAGTGCTGACTTGGGATGGAAAATCCCATGTGTACTTGGGCCATATGCAAAGGATTTGTGAGTCACATGGAATTTACACGTCACTTGCTGAACTCAAAGCTTGGAAAAGACTAATCTTCTATTAATTTATGTAAACAGGAAGCTGTGTTTGGCCATTCAGATGTTCTTAAGCTGCACACTTTATCCTTTTAAAATGTTAGATTTCCCTAGAGAATAGCAATGTTCTGTCAGCATGCCAGTCCTGCTTTGTATTTCATACCTGTACTTTGACTCTGCCTGCATGCCTAATTCCCCTGCCAAGGTTTGCATTATTTTATCTTTCAATTGGAAAACTACGTACATCTGTAAAAACAGAGTGTAATATATGGCAGTGGTCTGCTACTGTATTCATTTGAATTAATATCCCTTAAAGTGCAAAGGCTGCAGAATTCATGCATTGAGGGATGGCAGAGCTCTGTGCATTTAAAGACAGCAAATCCTGTTTTTATAAAGACCAATTTATAACTTGTTCCAGGTTCATTTAATTTTAGTGGTGGAACAAGAGGAAAAGTGGTGGCAAAATCTTAGATTATCAGTCTGAATTCACAGACTTGTTTTCGTTGCCTCTCTACCAACAGGAATTCTCTGTGTTCACATTCTTGATCCTTCTCTTCTTCCTTGAGGAAACACAGCTGTGGAGCAGGAGCCATGGTTGTATTGCCCTTCTGAAGAGGGCAGGGGGAATTGGGTTGCACTGGATGTAAATGTGATTGTGTTGTTTCTGCCTGTCAGGAATAAGTGTTTCATCGTATCAGTTACCATCTGTTTTCCCATTAATCAGGTTTATCTGCCTTGAAAATGGCCAAAGCCAAAGGTCCCAGCCACAGGTACATGAAGATTAATAACAGGTGTAAAGTCATCCCACTCTGAAGCTGCAGTTGCTTTTTTTTCCCCCTGAAATGTGATTACTTATTTATTTAGTGTAATAGCCTTAAGACTACTTTAACAATGCTTGAGGATGGGTTTATTTGAGGAACATAAAAATTTGGTCAAAAATCCCTAAAATTGTGAACTTACTGGGACTTAGCTAGATCATCTCAAGCCTCTGCCAGAACAGTGTTGTCTGGCAGTGGAGCGAGTGTAGTTGCTGAATGTCTGGGTAAGATTAAGTTATGACAAACAAATTCCTTTTTCAGATGAGCATAATCCCCAGCACTTAGTGAGCTTTAATTTATGTGCACCAACTTTGTGGAACTAGTTGATTCATTTGCTTCTGCTTTTTCTGCTCATCTTTCTGGCTTTGGAGTGTGATGCCTTTGTATCTAGTAGGAAGCCTGCAAAGCTAGGATTTCTTTCCAAACTGCTTCAAGGACCTTAAACATGTCTCAAATGCAGATCTCATCATCCACATTTTCCCCTTTCAGATATTTTGAGATCTGCTTTCCTGGTTGGTGCCTACAATCCTATTTTTAAATCAGTTGCAGCAACACCTACATGGTGGAGTAGAGTGTCCTCTTTCTAAATAATCTGGTTTACAAAAAATGCTGGAACAGATGTGGCTGATGGCTGAGAATGGGGTCACCTCAGCCCCTTACCTCTCTCCTCCTTGATTACAAGTGAGAGGCTCTTTTGGGTTCAAAGCCTTCCCCACCTGCTCCTTCAGGTAGTGCAAAACTCATTGCCAGAGAGGAGAACTTTGATCTGTGACGCTCCCCACGGAAACTCATTTTCTAATAATGATGTAAGTTGACTGTTACTTAGAGATGGTCTTTCCCTTTATCTCTACACAAACAAAAATAAGCCATGGAGTGTGTTAATGCCCAGAGTAGGTGTGTGTTAGAGAGAGAACAGTGACAGTGGAGAGTACTGACCTGAAATTATGAGTTACAGGGCTGATGCACACCATGAGCACAAGTATGTGATACACATATGGGACCCAGTATGCGGTTTCCACTTACATGGTAATTTTCTTCTTTTTAGATCTATGTTTTTCTCCCCTCCTTTTGCTTTCTATCACTAACTTTTAAAGTTCTTGGAAGAAGGGACAAACCATTTTCTTTAGAGCCAACAGCAACACCATGGGGTTTTTCTTTTGGTTTTGGCAGTCTGCTAGCACTTTGGATTTTGATTTCCTTTACCTACTAGATATGTTTAAATATGTAGGTATTAAAATAGCACAAAAACTATTTTGTCTGTTTCTGTTCATCTTTAAAGCAATGTGCAGCTGTTGAACTACAGATGAGTGTTCCCTTGCTGTGGGTCATTCTTGATGGATATGTTGTATTGCTGTGCCAGGCAGTGATCTCTGGCAACAGTGAGATGGGCTTGGTTCTCTCTCCTTTAAAGACATAAGATTAATAAGAAATAATTCCAGGTATGTATGTGGTGAGAAAGAAACTTTGAATTATGTTCTTGGCGTGATCAGTTTTCATCACCTTATATTTCCTGTGATATAAATTTCTCATTTCTAAAAATTCACTGGTGGCAGCTGCTTAACAAACCACTTGTGACATTTCAGTTGAAACCCTGTTCTCCTCCTTGCCACTCCAGCCTTTTCTGTTGGACCTTTATGCCATTTACTGCAGGTTCTGCTTTCTCTCCCATTCTGCCTTTCCCATATCTTTCTCTTTTCTTTCTTCCCTTTGGTGTTTTAAGTTGTGGCTCATCCCATTCCATCTTCCCTCCTGCTCACGGCAAATAGAGGATTTATCTTAAGTGTTTTTCATCTGTAGATCATCTGACACTCCAAGAGAAATATTTTCTGGGGTTTTAGGCTGGCTCAGAGTAGACATGAGAGGTCACTGTCCAGCATTTTGAGTTATCAGATTGCTCCTCCAGCATGTTAGTCATGTTTCTTGGATGCAAAGAGGAGGCTGTGGCTGCGTAGGGTCAGGGTGGTGATGTAGCAGAGGGAACACAGCTGTAGATCCATTAGGGTTAGTTGGAAGTTTTTAGTCCATTTCCCTTCTGAAAAGAACACTTTTCCCTCACTCTCCAAGCCTTACATTTGCTCAGAAGTATCTATGTAAGATTTAGATTTTCCTTCAAAAAATGAGAAGCAGCAACTTCATTGTAACCTACGTTGATTTGTAGAGAACTCAGACACTGCAAATGAGAACAGAGGATTTGAGAACAGAGTTAGTTTATTTAATGCTGACATATTTCTCAGAAAGGGAATGGGGATGCCCTTTATAGCCTTTCAAAGAGCCACCCTGCTTCTGCTGTCCTGTTTTTCCACCCCCTGTGACAGCAGCACCAAGCACAGCAATGCTACAAGACCCTGCTCAGTGAGCAAAGGCTTCCCCCTCTCCAATAACCTGGAGGGACAGAAGTTGCTCTGAGGTGCATCACTACCTGTCCTAGCTGTTCTTGTTTATCATCTTGTAATGCAGATTTGTGTTTCTTTCCCTGCTTTTGCATAATTCCATATTTACTTGAGCTGCCAACAAACCATTGACAATGTGGCTAAGATTATGGGAAAGACTGTAAATATTAGATTTGCATTGTGAATCTCCTTCCTTCAGTGCTGCCTGGCATTTGGGATCCCCATGTGCCCAGAGCAGCATGTGCTCAGCTTCCCAGCAGAGCAGGGGCCTCTCTGTTGACGTGTGGTCCTGCCCTCTGGTGTGGTGCTGCATTTTATTCTCAGGGCAGGGACTACAGCAGTGCTCTGTAATGTGCTGATTTGCAATTCCCTGATATATGCTGGTTACAATGATACAACAGGTTTCGGGAAAACAGCCCTCCTGATATACATGAGAGATAACACACCAGATGACTGTTATGAGAGAGATCTGAGACATCTTATTTAACGTAATAGCAAACCAAATGGAGAAACCTTGCAGCAATGACTGCCAGATTATCCTCTGTGGACCACAGCCTGGCTATTTGGCTGATGATAAAACTGCATATTTTTGTATTTACTAATACGGGAGAAGTGAACTCTCCATGGTGAGTAACACGGACAGCAGCAGCTCCAGCTCCTCTTCATTCACCACTACACTGTGTTCCCCAACAAAGGTCAATGAGAGTGTTCAGTTTGCGTGAGCCTCTGTTGTAGGATTTGAGGTCATGAGTCACTAAAGGGTCTGTGATTGCGTCCTGGCAGTGTGGATTAAGAGAGCTGCTGTTTCAGGAGCCTCTACCCCGCTCCTGCTCTTGGACAGACCCAAGTGATGGTTTAGTGCAAGGGGAAGGTCAGGATATGGAAAGTTTACTCTCTTAGCTCATGACTCACCTTACCTTTAGCATGTTCTTTCACATGGCAAGGGAACACATCTGTGATTGGGGCTTCATCCTGAGTTTTATGACATCTAACCACTATCAGGAAGGAGGCAACATCTTCTGAGTCTGCCTGTGATTGTCTAGGAAGTAGGTCAGTAGGTCATGCCCAGATATCTTTAGTTTCTTTTTAAGGAGGGCACTTGTAATCCAGGTGTTGATGTGTCTTTTAAACTGCAGGTAAGAGAACACATTCTGCATTTGTGTAAAACAGGATTTTCAGATGCAGAACAGTTGGTTGTAATGACCAATCCGTGTGTGCTTTCCTTCAGGGTTCAGTTAAGTTTATTTTAATGAATATGATATTGAGCTTTTCACAGTAGGGTTTAGTGAACAGATTGGAAAGTCTGAAAAAGGTATTAGAACTGGGTGAATAATTCATAAAGAGTAATTTATTTTATGAATGTCACCTCTTTCTATTTTGAATTGCCTGGGAATAAAACATGGCTTACTTGAATTTACTTGTTAATTAAAATTATACACCAAATAATTTCTGTCAGTAATCCTTACTTTGTAGCTCATTTACAAGAGTTTTGTTGTGAGTTGGGATGTTTAGAAGCTCATGTTACACTGGACACAGAAATTCCAGGATTTATTTTTCTATTTTTTTATTAATTATGATAATTTGCTAAGTTTTGCTTTGTTGAAAGAATTGACTAAAATTCCAGAGTATTCTGCTTCATAAGTTTATGGGAATATAAACTGTATATATTTGCCAGAATTTCATGCTTCAGCCAGCTGTTCTGGCAAAAAATTATTTCATTATAAGACAGATGAAGCAATTTCATTATTAAAAATAGACTGTCCCATTTCTTTCTGTCTTCTACATACTTTGAAACTGAACTTCTGATATTTGGAGTAACCAATACAAAGGCTATTGTTATATCATGGCAATATTATCAGATTCTAGTGTGGACTTTTTCAGGGCTAAGCTTGAAGAATAAAGAACTCAGAGTTTTTGTGTGTTATTCTGCTCCTAATAATGGGTCAGAACAAGTCCATGTTAGGCTCAGAGAGTATAAAATTGTCTGTAAGTAGATTGCTTTGAGGGTTGTTTTTATTTTTATTTCTTATTCTTACTTTTTATTTTTAGTTGTTTTAAAAACATGGACTCACTTGCACAGTAGCAAGAATTAGTTCCCTTCAACTATCTTCCCCAACATTTTTGGAAATCTTGTCAGCTAATGAAAACTATGTATCTTTACACTTTTTCTAAACTGGGAGCTAATGTAACTCTGATGTGCAGAAATTGTTCCAAACTTTATTGTGCCCATTACGACAGGCTTTATTAATGCACCAGATTCCAATATACAAAATTAAAGGCATAAGACATGTACACTGCTGCTTATTTGACAAGGTGCTGTGTATTCCCTGTGCCAGGTTTGCTGGCTGCAGTGGCTCAGGCTGCACTTTATTACACTGTGCTGGGCTGGGGAGCGAAGCTGACCTTGTCAAACACCCTGTTTTGCTGCCTCTCTTTCTGGGCTGTCTTGGTGATCAAGTCGTCATTATAAATGCAATTTAAATCCTGTAAGTACTTGAAGAAATGTGTGTAATTTTTCCCAACTGTCTGTTGCTGGAGGAGTCCTGAAAGTTCAACTTCAGGGAAGCACAGGCTGGCTGCCCACGCTCCTGGAGTCAGCTGCTCCCCTGCCAGGTAGACACTTCTTGAAATAGAATTGCCCACAGGGATCGTTTGTCGCATTTGAATTGATAACTCTGGCAATCTGTCCTAACCTGTGTTGCTTTTTCATCATTTCTTGCATGGTTTTATGCCCTCAGCCTGACATGTGCCTCCCATATGGAGTCAGCCCCTGGGGCTGTGTGCTTTGGATCCTGTGTTTTATGGTTGGACTCGGTGATCTTAAAGGTATTTTCCAACCTAGATGATTCTATGATTTCATGTGCAAACAGCAGCACTGCTCTTGGCTTGGGCACACCCAAGCTCTCCAGCTGCTGTGTATTGGCAGATGGTAATTCTTTCTGATTACCTGGTGTTTACCCCACTCCTGGTTTGTTTTTTGTATCTAATCCTTGTGTGCAGGGCTATAGTTTGATCATCAGCAGTTTGTGGGTTGTATATTTACACAATGCCTCTTCACTCCTGAGCAACTTCAGCTGAAATAAATGGCAATAGTGCATGTTCAATATTTGTTCTCCCCTTTCCACAGTGTCAGAGCAATATTATAGGATCTATTTAGCTTTTATTCATTTGCTTTGCAGAATTCTTCCTTCTTTTTCTCTGATTCTGTAGGTGTCTACTATTGCTCTTAGCTGTAGATTGTACTGTGTAGGTTTTCACAGAGTAAACATATACTGAAATCTGTACAGAAGATTCTTGGTTAATAATAGATGAGAAGAACATAACCTGTTTAGATTTGACATTATACATCCCTAAAAAGGGTGTGTAGGGTAGGCACAATGTGCTGTTTGAAATGCACACAGAAACAACCCCCCTGAATATTTATATTTTTTTTTCAGTGTGCAGTTCCTTATGCTTGGGTCAAAGGAAAGAGGAAAACCAAATTACCATAAACCTATGTGTATTATTAAGGAGCATTAACTCACTTAATAGGACATAGTGCTTAACTAAAGAGATGCAGAACAGACCAGTGGAGAACAAATGGGAAAAAATTCAGCCCATGAACTCACCCATTGTCTTCTATAGATCAGTAGAATGAGAGCAGATCCCCGTAGGGATGCAATGCATGGAGGGAGATGCTTTTTTAAGCAGTGTCCAAGGTCTTTGCTACAGCTGTGGATGCTGAAATTGAGAGTGGCAACTATTCCAGGTTAGGCATTTCCAGTGAGAATTTAGGTATGGTTAGTCCTTTCCTTGCTGAGAAGAGTTGTAGACTTAGCCTGACTTTTGAGTGAGACTGCACTTACAGGAGGCAAAGGTGACAGATGGAGGAGATTCCTTCAAGGCTTCTCTATCCACATGTTTTCCATATGAATCCAATGCTTTTGAAGAACATTGTAATCACATTAAACAATGCATCACATTGCTGTGCTGTTCTTACATTCTAAAGTAATGATTTTTTTCCCCACAATATTCCCAAGGTCCTCCCAGTATCAGGCCCTGGCTATTGTTCTAGACATACATGCAAGTTACCTGGCTGGTCTTTGCCTGTGTGCTTCACTGAAGAAAGATTAGGTTCAGCTTTGAAAAGCAAGTTATTTTTTTATGCATACAAATATTTGATTATATTTCAGCTCTTTTTAAAGCAGTAAGTAGTTAAGAATACCTGCATGTTAATTTTAGCCCTCTATAGCATTTGCACAAGTAGTGATCTATAAAGAAATCTATAAATGCCCAAGTTTGCCTTCACAGAGAGCAAAAAGGAATTTGAAATTAAGTGGATCTTTCAGCAATTTCTCCCCTATGAATCACTTGTAAAATAGGAAACCCGTCTGTTTGCCCACACCTTTCATGTGTGCCAAGTGTCTTGGTTGCTGAGGAGTCATGTGCAAGTCTTGGAGAAGAACAGAGTTTCAAAGCCTGGTTTCTGCTACCTGAATTTTGTAGTTTTTAAGGTTTTGCTTTTATAGCCCCAGGAGTTGAGCACAGAGAGCTCTGGTCATAGTGAGTGACATTGTTTTTTGAAAGGAGATGTTAAGGAGAATTTTTAAGGTGTGATTTAGTTTACCCCATGAGATAGAGGCAATAAAAAAATGGTGCAGAAGTGGTATTAATGTTTGGTTTTTAATAGATTCCTGTCCAAGGAAGTTAAAAAGGAAGGAAATTTGAATAGCTGCTGAAAGGAGAGCTCTGTTATCTACTTCTGTAACTCAAACTTTCCAAGGTTTGGCCAGTATTTATACATCTCTCTGCTGAGCTGTATTTTTGGCACCAAAATATTGGTTGTGGTTTGCATAATCGTGTGTTACACTAGCTGCCTGCAAGAAAGCTTAAGTTATTCTTCTTTCAAAAATGCAATTAATTTTAAAGCATTATGCTAATTTTTAAAAAATCTCTACAAGATGTGGAAAAAAGCAAACTTTTGTTCACTCTTAAGGGATACATAAAGAAGCTTGGAGAGAGTCAAATAAAAAATAAGTAGTTTTCAGTTCCTCTGAGAGTGAACTGTCTTTTTTTCTTCCAATAAACTATAAAAAATCAGCATAAACTCTATAAGAGAAACCTTAAAATCTTGTAGAAAAATGTCGGCCTTTACTACTCTGCTCTCATTTCTACCTCCTCTTTGCCCAAGGTAGGAAGTAAATCCCGAAGACTTTTTCTGTCAGAGCTATTGTTATGTGTCACCACCTTTAGTGACCAGTTACAAATACAACACACTTGTGAATGAATATAGGAGATGGTGAGTGGATGAAAAAGTTGGTTCATGCTAGAATCATTTGGTTCCCATGAACCTGGTGATGTGTTTGTAACTAAGGATGTGTTGATACATTTAAAGTTTCCTCTGTATTAATACTGACTGATAAAGCAAAGGCATTCCAAATGTAACGCTTTGGGGATCACAGGTCCAATGTAAATCCAGGAGGACTCTGAGCTCTGGGAACACACAGGTGTTTTATTAATCCCTTTCTTCTACACAGGTGTTTTTTTTTTCCCAAAGCAGGACCTCAGAGCTCATTACTTCCTTATACTTCCTCTCTTTCTCCTCTAGGATTGTCTCCATGGGCTGAAAAATGACATCTTTCTCTGCATGGTAATTTGTCATGTTTCTGATGGTATTAGCCCAAGTGGAAACCAAAAATGTGTATCTGAAAATTCCTTACTGAATTGAAGTGGCCTGAAATATTTCCCTGTGGTCATTCTGAAATAGGATGGTGAGTTTGTGGAGGAGGAAGAAAGGCTCCTTCAAACACACCTCTGGTTGCTAATGTGATCAGTTGGAAGTGTGAGCTAATCACCTTCTTTCTTTTGAGGCAGTTGTGCCCAGAAGAAATCCAGACCACTAACCTGGAATTGCCACTGTGGGCCCTTTGTGCCCACGAGAGCCCACCTGTGGAAGGAGTGGGTCCTGTCTGTGAGCATGATGTGACCTGGCCACAGCAGGCTATTTAAAGACTGTCTCATCCATCACCAGGAACAACTTTCAGGCATGGCTTGCTCCATGTGTCTGCCAACACAGCAGAGCGCTTGGCAGGCCAGGGGTTAATTGTCACTGCTTGGCTCTGTTCAGAAGCTGTGTGATCCCAGTCTGCTGTCACGAGGCTATGTGGCCTCTGGCTTTCCAAGATGGAACAGGTTCCTTCCACAAACTGTAATTCTGACTGATGGGAGGCTGCTTAAGAAGTTGAAATACGGTTAAAAATGACAGTACTTGTCCTCAGGCTCTTCTGGGAGTGTCAGTGTATCTTGTGCTTTTGTTCTTCTAGTTCTCCCTACCTCCCCTTGCACTTTAATGCTTTCCCAAGGTTTGTTATTCTTGAGGAGCTGGGAGGAAGGTGCCTATTGGTGTTTGATCCTTGTGCTACCAGCTGGGAGATGCCATGTCTGTGCCCATCCATGCTGCCCAAAGGCCAGTTTGGGTCCAGGGGATCCACTGCCAGGTGATGGCCACAGCATCCCTGTCCTTGGCTTGCAGGGGTAAAGCTCACCAAGCAGCTGTGAGCAGAGCAAAACAAAGCAATTGCATTTGTCCAGTTACTAAAGCAAATCTGAGTGTTGTGCCATCTGTTCTGCAGAGACACAAAACCCAGCAAGCTCCTTGGAAAAGGCAGAGAATATGTTCAGGATCTGCGGAAAAGATGGATGTGAAAATAGGATGCTGAGAATTGGTAGGAGCCTGGATAACACCAAAATAGACCGAATACAACAAACCAAACACTTGAAGGAGCAAACACAAGAAAGGAAACTGCCTTCAAATGCAGGAAAACACAACATTGATTGGATTTTTTGCCTTGAATGTTCCCCACTGCCTTTTGTACGTGGTAATTTTTTCCCAGTGATTCTACTCAGGAGATCAGATCCAGCGGATATTTCACAGCTCGGAAGTGCAGGAGCGTCACCCTGCCATGCCAGTGAGGGGAACTGGTCCCTCCTGGCTGATGAGAAGCCCCAGATAGCTCAGGGTGACACTGGCTACCCCAGCCTAGCATCGGGCCTCCTCTGCCTGCTGCCAGAAGCCACAGCTGTGATCCAAAGCAGGATTTCAAAAGTCGGGAAGGAGAATTGCAGACTGCGTGAAAAATTATAAAATCTGGAAAAGTTTTTAAAACAACCTTTATAGTTTTGTGAACTTCCTGCTTCCCCAGAATTCAGATGAATCCCATGGAAGTCTAATTGTGTGAAGCTCCTTGTTGCAGTGCCATGGCCAGACAGGGCTGGTGCCCATGCTGGTGACTGTGCTGGTGGTGAACAGTTGGCAGAGAGGATAATTTGTTGACCAGCTCCTTGCAGCAGAGTAGAACAGGAACAACAGGTAATGAGATAGCCCACACCTCTCCTGCTTTTTAAACGAGAGCCATGGTCTGGTTGGAAGTGACTGTGATGCTGAGAGCTGCCTGGAGTGAGAGATTTTGCTGGTAGGCACAAAAAGGGCACCTTGTGGATCATGCTCTGGACTTGGCCTTCAGGACATTTGGTTTCCCATCTCTGCCACAGAGTTCCTACATATCCTTGGGCAAGTCATCCAGTTTACCCTCCTCTCTTTTCCCCAGTGAGGAATGGGGGAGTACTTTCCTCCAGCACGGTGCTGTGAAGCTCCGTGGAGTTGGCAGTTACCATAGAGATGAGGGACCTAAATAGAATTTGAAACCTGTTGAAGGAGAGCTGGAAACCTGACAGTGTTACCAAAAGAGCAGCTTGGCTTTGGCCACGTTGTGTGGGGCTACAGCAGGTTGTAAAACTGTCACAGGAGGTGCAAGTCCTGTGAAACCTGGATCATCTGGAACACTGACTTGTAAAAACAAAAAGCTACTAGCACAAACTCAGCCCATAAATATGAAGCAATATCACTAGTTAAACAAATAAACTAAAAGAGATTTTCTCTTTAGGATCCTCTGGGCATTTTCATGTAATAAAGTCTTTTGGTCTGGCAGGAGTCCAAAACCAAGAAGTCCAGACCTGCTTCTGTTCTTTCTGGGGCACCCGGGAGCTTCTGAGGCTCCTCACTGTTTGTATTAAAGGTCTTTAATTTGCTATAAAATGTCAGCTGGAGAATTAAAAACTGTAGAGTTACTCTGTGATTTGTTTTAGGCAGAAGGAGGCAGGGGAAAGAATATTTAATGTAATTGATAGTCTCTTTATTGTGAAATGAAGAGATGACTTTCAGGTAGTCCTTATTACACCGTTAATTGTGTTTCTCTGTCCTTCTCATTGATGTTAAAACAAATATTTAACGTTTTCAGTCTCCCTGCTGAAGTGAGGATAGGTTTGAGATTGTGGTCGTTCGCATTCAACTTCTTTGCAAACATTTCAGTTTGGTTGTATTTGCAGGCATCCTGCATCCAGTGTTTTCAGTGCAGCTATAGGACTGACTTGTGTAACAACAAAACAATGCCATCTGTCTTGTCTTTTTTTATACTGTATTTAAACATACTTTTTTTTTTTTTTTTTTTTCTGTTTTGGTGCTGGTTGAGTTTGTAGAGTGAAGTGAAAGGAAATATTTATTGAACTTGTTGCAATATTTGTCCATCCCTCACCTGAGTTGGAAGTAGCTAATTTAGGACTTGGTATGATGTGTAGGTTGGTTAAATGTTTCTAACAAAGCATTTCAGTTTTTTGTCGGTGTTATCTTCCATTTGACAGGTTCCTGTACATTCATTCCTTGATCTTCCTGAGTTCTGTCTCTTGGGCTCCTGATACTGCTATTTCTAAATTGTGTATCTAGCAGCAAATTCAAAGTGGAAGTGCAAGGATTATGTTGACCTCCTTTGTAATTTATCAAGAACATTTGGAAATTTGTTGTGAAGCTCAGTGGCTCACTGGTCACGTGGCCACAACTCACCACCAGTGTGTAAGTTCACCTGTCTGGTCTGGGATAAGCATGAGTTGGTTGGAACCTCTGTTTTCTGGATGAGGGATGTTCCTGAATGCCCCTATGCCACTGCTGGGGACCCTCAGTGGCACCCTTGGTGCCCTCAGCTGTTTTGTCTGTGCTGGATATTTGGTCCTCCTCTAGACAAGACTTAGAGACCCAATTGCAATAATTGACTTTAGAGTGAGTGGGGGAGTAGATAGAGATTATCTGATAATTTCTTTTGAAAACTAATGATTTTTGGATTTATAGAGGTAGAAAACTGGCACCCTTACTAGAGCATTTCCCCTGACCCATATTCCCAGCTCGTAGTTTTTGTAACTGCACCTGGACAACTGACTTTGAGAAGTTTTAAACACTGTTGTTGACTCAAGAACTGCAAATGTTTGGTATTTTTTCTCTCTGCCTAGTAATCTAAATTAATAATGTCTGTTTCATTATAAAACAATCCCATGAGATTTTAAAGACAACTTTAAGTAAGAAAGCCACATCATTTTATAGTAGACGTGTAAATTATGAAAACCCCCCACCTCTTGAAGAACTTGCTTAATATCTTCTATAGTAATAGTATTGTCCAAATAAACACACACCAGTTATAAACTTACCAGAATGTGTGGTGGTGCTAACCCAAGCTCTACTGGTGTGAATACATTAGCCCACTGACATATGGTGTGTAATTTGATTTCTAGTAGTTCTGAAAGATTTACAGGCTGACTTATGCTTCTTGCTTTGCCTTTATTTTCCATACTCTCTTATGTTTCTTTACATGCTCCATTTGACTCAATGTATGTTGTGTCCAACTTCCAACTACCTGAGTGCTCTTCGATATTAATTTCTATTTATTTTGGGAAAACAGACACAATTCTTTTAACTTTTGCCTAAGAGTATAGGTGCTTTTCCAAAATAAAACGTTGCTACCTGTCTACCTTCTACTGCAACACCTGCTATTTTTTAGCTTTCTACCATTATTATCTAGCTGTGGTTTTGTCCTTTAGAGTTTTGTGTGTGATATTTAAGTCCATTTGTTCTTCCTGGAGTATGGTGAAAAGTTTATGGTTACCAGAGTCATAGTTTGAGCAACAGAGGGAACATTCTTATTCTTCGATTCGCACAGTATTAAATTGTTTTATTAGTAGCTGCAGCCTTTGAGGGAGGAGAGGAGAAAGATATCTGGAAAAACACGAACAGCAAAAACCATGAGAAATGGAGGTGATAAAAAAGAGGGAAACAAAATCCCATGAGCCACACGGTGTTTGTCCATGTGAGGCCTTGTCTTCAAAACCAGCCAGTAGCAGGTGATTGTCTTTGGTGTCTGAACCGAACTCATGTTTGATTTTGCCTTTCGAAGGACTTAGATCACCAGCTACTGCTGAGCTCTCTGGACTAAGCTGATGTTCTGTATTTTTTCCTCTCCAGAAGTCTGCTAAAATGTCTTTGTTATTATGTGATGTCTAAACCTTGGTCCTTGAACTGTAGGTACTAGTGCAGTGTAAACAATAAGGTTTTTAAAGATTTTTAAGGATAAGTTTTGAGCTGGTTTTGCATAAGACTGCCTATAATATTGCAGGATAAAATTTCTTGTCAGAGTTTCTTTTTTGGTTTGTTTCCTGGTATGTCCAAGCTTTTCTCATCAGCAATTCTTATTCTTTCTATCCTTTCAGATCTTGGAGAGTTATCATATGCCTCCCTTCGTCTTTGTCATACAGACAAATAGTGCACATTAATTCTTTGATTTAATCCTTCTTAATAAGCCTGTTCCTCCAGGGATTAATTATTTTAGTTTTTGTACTGTAGCTTGCACTTTGTTGACATCTTGTACTGGGAGCCTACAACTGAGTGCAGTATAAAATTGAAAGCTCATCTCTCATTAGGTTTTCATGGTCTCATTTGAAAAACTGCTTTCCAGGTTCATTTCTCCACTACAGGGTGAAAGAAAGAAGGTTTAAATAAGCCTGGCTATAGGATGTGAGAAGAAAAACAAGCCTCAGCTGCAGCAACCTTTTGTTACTTTTGTTTTCCTGCACCCTTATGGTCATCCTGTTAGAGTAAAGCTGGCATTTATCAGAGAAGGACCCTGTCTGATTTCCAAGCCACGAATCCAGACCTGTGGCTGGCTTTGGGTTATGAGCTGTTGCATGGAACAGTAAGAAGTGTGTGTGAGATAAGATGCTCTCTCCCAGGTGGGAGTTTTTCCCTGCTGGGAGTCTTGCTTTCCCTGTGGTAGCAAATGTCAGAGGCTGCAGAGCAGGGGCACCGGGTTCTGCCAAGGGGCACAGCTTCCTGGGGTGGGGATTTTGGGATGAGCTCCTTGAACCTGCCTACAGTATGGCTATGTGGGCACTGGGGCTGCTGTGGCACGATGGGTGGGGTGGCACTGGGAGCAGCAGGAGATGGGAATGGCCCGAGCCAGGGCTGGCTCCTGCTGCCCTGCAGCTTGTGCTCTGTCACTCACATGCTCCTCTGGAATGTGAAATGCTGCTGCAGAACACCTTCCTAAGGGAAGGGTCAGGGTTTTTATGAGATAATTTGAAATTATTTTAAATGCTGAGTTTCCACTCAGATGAATTTGATATATTAAACTTTTTTTTTCTTTAATATAGGAAACTTTTTCCTGCAGTTTTCTGTGGTCTGGATCTTTTTATCTTGTTTACCTAGCAAAGACTTGGATTCTGTTTCCTACCCATTAATGGATCTGTTCCAGCCCTGCTGCTGACAGTTTTTGGGAGGCTGCAGTGGTGCTTTGGTAAAAAGTCATTGGCCTGTCTTATATAGAGTATCAGACTAAACTGCTTTAGTATTTACTAATCCATTTACAAATTCTGACCTTGAGATTTATGAATGTGACACCCGTTGACTTAAGTGGGTGGTGATTTGTGCCTTGAGCAAATATATTTTTGAAAAGAAACTTGTGTAGCAATTGTCCCATTTTGTGAGGGTTTGAGCTGAAGAATCCAACAAAACAGTTGGACTTGTTTTGTTTTACTGCAGAATGTCAGTTAAGTTTTATTGCTGAGGGTAGGGCTCAACTATGTGTTTTGTCAAAGTGTCCTCAGAAATGCTTTATTTCAAATGGTTCTGTATGTCAAAATTTGGAAGGTTAATCTCTTTGGATCTTGCTGTTAGCAAATTCATGGACTTGATATTCATGCTTTTCCTCCCTGAAAGATTAAAGTTGAGAAATTCTGTTTCAGGGCACTGCAATTACTATTCCCCACTTGCAACAACAGCAATCAAGTTTACAATCCCCTGAGTCTGCAAGATCTGCCACATTTATCATTTTCATTCTTAACAGCTATTTAATAACTCACCTCTTTCCCACTTGGAATTACACATACCTGTGGGCATCAAGCCTAGAGAATTTCCAAAATGTTCTTGCTTATGTATTATTTTAGCTAAAGGAACTGCTTGTCCCTGAAAAGCTACACAATTGTAACACACTGACAGCTGGGCTCATTGGAGATGAGGTTCCTGCTGGTGGTTGTGGAGGTATCCAAAGGTGAAAGCCAACCTGGCAAAGGTGCCAGGCAGCTGCTGGGAGATCTGCTGTACAGCAGCTGCAGGGAGATCTGCTCTGAATTTGCCTGCTTCAGATCTCCTTTGTACTTTTGCAGGCTGTACTCTGCAAAAGGAGTATCTGTGGCAAATACAGAAAGTTCTGGGTTTGTATGTTGACCTTGTTGAAAATGAGATTTATCTCTTGGGATCTCTTCGGATTCATAGGTGAGTAGCTGCTAGGACAGGGCAGGTTGTGGGAGACAGAGGCAGCAGATTTACTGGAGGGAAGTGCTTGGGGTTGTGCCCTGGTCTGCTGCTGCTGCCAGCCCTGGGCAGGCGCTGAGTGACAGAGGTGAGAATTTGGTAATTTTCTTGTAAAGGCAGAGAAGTTGAAAGCAATGTTTTTAGCATTGCTCACTGGTGAAAGCCAGGCCCTTTGGCCAGGACCCTTGTCTTGAAATCTGCTGGCATTGCTTTGTGAAATCACTTATTTTGTGTCTGTTTTCTCGATGGTTCACTGAGAATGAGACACAGTCTGTCTCACTATTGTGTCTCTTAAAAACCACAGAAAACTCTTTTAAGTTTCTAAAATGAATTATACCATAAACCTGCAAGATTTGGGTCCAGGTTCCCATCTGCTATAAACTAATGCAGCTCTCTTAACTTCAGGTTATATTGGCTCAGACTTGTCCCCCTGCTGTTATCAATCACACCTGCAATTGTGTAGTGACTAAGCTGAGCTCTGGGGACAAAATTTTATTTTTGGTAGCAGTAGAAGTCTGTAGATGCATGAATGGATGGATACCCATCCTCCCTTGAGCAACAAGGACTGCAGAAAGCAGCCTGTCATGAAAGAGCTCTTAGTAGCAATAATTCCTGTATGGTGCTATTCATTAGTAGATCTCAAAGTGCAGTAAAAATGTGACCTTACCCCCATGCAGAGGATAAATGAGGGCCCTAAGGGACACACAGCTTCCATAGCATGACCTGGAAGGCTCTGCCTATCTGTCAGTCTGGCTGTGTAATTCTTATCTGTATCTTATCTGAATATAATTATTCACCCTCTAATTTTTTTTTTTGAGAATATGTGAAAATAACATGACTTTACTGCAAACCAACTTGAAAAAAAAAAGCTGAAAAATGCTAACAGTAACAAAAATATGATCAGTTTGGAACTTCTCTTCCCCATCCAGTTTGGGCCTGAATAGATCAGTGTAGATTGAGGGCACCAGCAGCATGCAGCACAGTAAGTTCCAGTGAGTTCCAAATGTTTGCCCAATTCCTTCAGTACCTCTTTTCACTGTAAAGGAAGATGAATTTGCAGCATTGCACAATTATTCCTCTGCAATGCTTCAATAGTTGGAGGCATGTTCTCAAAGAATCAAATGCAAATATGACATCAGAAGGTTTGGGGTTTGTTTTTTTGTTTGCATTGTTATCTATGTGAATGAAGCTGAATTGAAGTAAAATTCCAATCTCATCTGTTCCTGAATCAATGTACTGTGTGATTGGGAATGGGAAAATATTGAGAGATCCCACATGGGCAGGGATGAGTTTGGAAGGTCTGTGTCATGTCCATAGCTCTGCCCCAGACTTCCTGGGTGAACTGGAGTTCCTGGTGCACCAAGTCCATTCCATTGTAATTGAGCAAAGAGTATTTCTGTGTACTTGGCTTTCATGTTGGGAGGACACATCTGTTGTTGAGGGAATAGCATGTTCCTGTGGCTCTAAGACCTTGTGAAGGATCATGAAAGTAACATAGAGGATTTGCTTGCAAATTCTCTGCTCTGCTAGTGCCACTTTGGTCAAATGTAGAGCAGTTGTGTATTTGAATAAAAGCACATTGATATAAACATGGAGTAAGACTTGGTCCAACATTTTGTCCTGAAAATATAAATATTTTCCCTTTCAAGTCATCTACAGATTATTTTTGGCAACTCCACGTTTAGATGCAAGTCTTTCTCAGATTCTCTGTGAAGTAATTGTTGGGAGAATCTCATATTGCCAGTTCCCATCTGGAGTGTTCACTGGCATTGCAGGGAGTGCAAGCTCATAACCCAGGCACTGAGGGTGAACATCACATAGTTTGTATGTCACTTTTATCTCAAGAAAATAGCCTGTATTTCAAGACTGTATTTAGAATTTGTTCATGCACAGGTATGTAATATGGCTAGTTACCTCTTTCAGAATCAAATACTCAAAAAATTAGATCTCTCTCTATTTAGAGAAATGTTATTTCTAAGAGTTTCTGAAACACTGTTTTTCTAGGTTACTGATTTAAGTAATTAACCACTTATATGGATTTTTAAAAAATACTAATTACAGGTTTGTTCACATTTAATTTTTATCTTCCTGTCTGTATTGTGCTCAGAGATTGGGATGTAAATCTGCCTTTATACGGCACTAAGAAACTGTAAATCTGTGCTAATGAGGAAGAAAATGAACATTAATTAAACGTGTGGCTGCAGGATGGGCTGAGGCTCTGGAGTCCTGAAGCTGCACTGGATGGGTTACTTCATTACAGCCCAGAACAAGGAGCTGTGATGTGAATGCAATGAGGACACAATTAAGTCGCTCACCAAGTGCAGAGCCAGAGAGAAATTTAATTATCCACAGGAACTCATGCTCCAAAACCTGGAGTTTTCTGTAGATCTAAATATGCCAGGCAGCTTTTCTGTCAAATCAGGCTTCTGAAGGATGTTAGAAACGCAGGAGGGGCTGGGGATGTTGAGGAGACGGGAGAAGAAACCTGCTGTTCAGCTGAGCTCTGTGGTGTGGTGGCAAAGCTCTGGCAGGTCTCCTGGACTGGAGAGGGGATCTGCATCACGTGGGATGGGATTAGTGTCATTAACCTGGGTAGAAAGCCCATATGGCTGTGGCCATTGCCAGTATATGTAGGTCCTGTGGTCCTTGAAAGCCTTGGAAGGAGGTGTCCAGGGATGCACAGGAGCCCTGTTACCCGCAAAAGAGATCAGTGGAACTCTGAGACCCCAACTCTGTGTGATCCACAAATGGACTCATTTGTGGCTTATCAGTGTAATTCGTGTCATAATTAGACAGGACATTCACTCTCATTCTTCCTTGTGAATGTTTTTCTGTGTGGGTTTCACTACTAAATATCTGCCTTGCTAACCTTAGCAGAGGTTTCGATTCTCTGAACTGCCGTTTCCTTTTGATTAAGTGTTTTCTGCTCTAGTCTTTAATGCATATTAATGAGTGCCAAGCAGTGCTTGACTTGAGTAATTTGCAGCTGGGATCTAAAAGCCCTTGGAAGGAGGGCCTGGAGATGTCCCGCTTTGGGAGATAGTGGGATATTGTAGGTTCTTTGCTACAATTTGGTGCATTTCAAAGGCAGACCCTTTTTCTATTAATTTATATTTTCATTAGTCACAAGACACGATCACAGCTGCCATCATCAATATTCTCATATTCAGCTTAGTTTCAAGTTCAAAGTCCCAGAAGAGGAAAGGAAGAGGTAATAGCTTAGCATTTTTTTCCAGAATTGAACTTCCTTTCCATGGAGATGCACAATTCCTAGCCTGGTTATGGATTGCACAGAGTGTATGTGGCTGCAGGGTGGTACTGCAGGGTGATCCCTGCTAATCCATAATGCCTGGAAGTACAACATTCCTGGGATGAGTGGTGAGCAGTATAGGATAGAAAAACACTATGGATTTTAAGCTCTTAGTTTCTGAAAGCACCAGTTGTGATTCTGCTCAGAACTCCCACTCAGGGAGTGGGTAATTGAAAGGCTTAAATCTGTTTTCACGTCTTGTGGAGGAAATGTCCAGATGATGACGGTCCAAGGATTTTCTGAAGCCTTTCCAGTCAAAGGGAAGGCACAGGTGTGCTCAAACAGTACAGCATTTCTATTTTAGTCATCCAGAGGCATTCTCCAGGAACTTGCAGGAGCTTTAATGGTCTTTGTTGTCATCACAAACATGATAGTTGTCTGACAGTGGTCTTGGTATGATGGCTGGCACAGGGGTGATGGCAGCTGTGGATAAGAACAGGAATGATGAAGGGTGAAGGTGGAGGAGGTGGGCAAACCCCTGCTGCCTTGTTTGCTGCGCTATTGCTTGCTTGGCTGTGCACAATGCTGGTTTTGAGTCGATGACTAAAAGCAATCTCCCTTTCATGGTGGCTTTTTGAGGGTGTTCTGAGTAGTATCGGAAAAAAATGCATTAGGCGATTCATCTTGAGATTTTCATGTTCAAAGCATTTGACCAAAAAAAAACCAAACAACCAAAAAACCAAAAACCCAAATCAGGGCTTGTAATTATCCTGCAAGACTGTTGTTATGCTGGTTCAGAGGTGGAGAAATGGAAGTTAAGAGGTAAAATGTCTTGCTCAAAGCAGTAAGGAAATGTGTGGTGGAGACTTTCAGGAGCCCCACATATTTCTTAATGAATCATTTATAGCTGTGGTTATATTATTAGGCAGATGACTTGAACGGTGGATTGTTGTAGGAACTCTGCCTTGCCATCTAAATGAATTTTCTTCTTTAAGTCTGAAGCAGCCATTCTTTCTTATTTTATTTTATTTCATGACAGTATGTTGGCTAAATCAAAGACTGTGTAGGACAGGCAATATATAAAATTCTTTTACAGTTCAAACACACATTCTTTCCTAATAATTCTGATCTAAAATAATTGATGTGTTTCTCAGCACTAAAAGAAAAGAGAAATTCCAGTGTAATCCAAGATGAAAATGAGAAAAGGAATAATCAGCCATGCAGGGCCAGAAGCTGGGCTTTGGTGGTCCTTGGGGGCCCTTCCAACTCAGGAGATTTTGTGATTCTGTGTTTGAAGGTTAAATTCCTTCCTTTCTACACCCCTGCAGAAGTAGGGGGATGCTGCCATGGGGATGTACAGAGTGGTGGTGTCATGTCCATACAAGAAGCAGCGTGGAATGAGAGCACCTAATGTTGTCCTGCTCTTTGGCAACTTCCAGTGTCACATGAATCACCCTGCACAAAAAAGGGCCAATATCAGGCACAATGATCTGCAGGAAATGTCAGTGTCTAAGCACTGTTTTATGTTTTGGGATCCAGCATTCAAATATATCTTTCTACTTAGTCTTACAGCCTGTCCCAGGGTGTCACCTTCATCTTCTCAGAGAGGAGAATTCATTCTGACCAACTGTTTTCATTTCCAAAAGGCCACCATACCCTGGAAGCTAAAGTTCACCTATAACAGTTGTTCCTCTGTCCAATCAGTTCAACTACTGATTGCAGACATTGCTTCTCTGTTAATTTTCTTAGAAGATCTAAATTCCTCCAAACTCCCATCAGTACTCCCTGCTGCACACAGTGTGGGGCAGCATTTCCCCCTGTGTCCTGAATTATGGTCTACATTCCAAACTAAAGTCTGGCATTAGCTGCTTCATTAATATTAGGCTTAATGTATCCAAAAATACATAGAAACATGTGCACAACCATGGTGCTTTTTTCGCTTGCAAAAACCAAAATCACTTATTTTTCACGACTGTCAAGCTCTCAGTGTATTTCTCCTGGGTGAAGGTATGGCATGTGCATCATACCCTGTGCTGTTGAACTTGCAAATGCTTGGTCCTTCTTGATGTTTAGTTGTGCATTTATCATGAAAAGATTTCCAAATTTCTGGGTATAATATTTAATATCCAGGAGAAGTGTGTGTGTAATGCAATTAGAATAAAAGGAGAGTAACACCAAGTCTGAATTTTTCATGTATTCCACTTTACAGTAAAAGATCAGTTGCTGTCTCTGGGTTCAGCACTTTTTTTCTTGGTTGTCTTGACTTCCTTGAGTTTCTGAGCCTATCTCACCTTTTCTGTGTCTGATGTAGAATCTAAATTAGTTAAGAAGAAACAGGACATGATTTCAAATTCAGTTTCCTCTATACAGGCAGGATGGCATCAGCTTAAATTGCTTTGATATAATTTTGTTTCTTTAATCCTTCCTTTCCAATCCGTTTTTGTATACATTTTATATACGAATTCTGGGACTGGAAATCTTGCCTAATGTAAGTTAAGACATGACAAATGAACCAGACATTTTTCCAAGAAGGGAACCAGTGAACATACTGTATTTATAGCAGTAGGAATGTCGCTTGCTGCTTGTAGAAGAAAAATATGTGCTGTATGAGAACTTTAGTGCTGGAATATGATAAGTGTGTTTAGATGTACTAGTTTCAAGTGAGGATACTGGGTTCAAAGGAGCCAAACTGGTTCCCCTGGAAGCTGGAAGTAAGGCTTCGCTGAACAGGGGATTTAGGCTCCCAGAAGCTCAGATAGCAAGATGGAGAGCGTCTCAGTGCAAGTTTGAAAGTGCAGTCTCCAGGATCATCTCTGGGGAGAGTGAGAAAGGATGTGATGAAGGAGTTTCTGAAGGCTGGATCTGGAACAATTTCATTCGTGTTAATAGTAAGACTTTGTCTACAAGCTGAGAGTTCACTAGCTGAAGTTCTCAAACACAGAGGTGCAAACATGCAGAAAATATTGATTCAAGCCAACCAGCTCTGCAAAGCAGCTCTTGGCTGCTGTGACCTCCTACAGTTGGGCAGGACTGCAAGAGGAGACAAGCCCAGGTGATCCAGGTGCCCAAGCTGTTTCACCTGCATACAGATGATGAAAAGTCTTTTTCTTTTTTAAAGTTTTCAGTCTTTATGAGGATTTCTCCTGAACACAATGAGAATTGCTTGGATGATGTTCTTTTGAGGTGCTTTGTAGAAGTGCAAATTTCTATTTTCATCTGGTTTATCTGGTCCAGTCCGAATAAGTTGGATTTTTTTTAACAATACATCACTGACACTTAAACTAGCTAATTCTTGAAAGATTATTTTGTTGGCTGAACCCTTTGTGTCATGGGGGAAATAATCACAAAGCTTAGCTGCCTGAATGTAAGATATAGTACTTTTCTATCTTGCTTCTGGACAGAAAGGCTGACTCTACAACTTTTGACTGTTGAACTGCACATCAGAACCAGCTTATGGCACTGGTCTGATCCTTTATTTAGCAGAAATAGTAAACACTGGAGTGGTCTGGGCCTGATGGATAGCTAAGGTCAGAGTAATTTTCATTGTAGCCATTTTTTTAACAGAGAGGGTGATTTCCTAGACAGATTCCTAGACCTATACTTGGCTCGTGTGGCTCAAGGAGAAGTCCTTTTGGTTCAGAGTTGTATCTTTTGTCCTTTCCTGTCAAGTTGGGAAAATGATGCTTTGTTTTGCTCTAATAAAGAATTCACCTGGTTCCCTCTCTGCATCCTAATTGCTCTCTAGAGAGCACTAAAGTGTGCTTAAGCATATTGTAACTGTTTACTGGCAGTGCCTGCAGTATGTGCAGTAATGCAAAGTGTTCAATCTCTGCCCTGTGCTGCAGGCTGGCATGATTCGCACGGACAAGGACGAGTTCTTCATCGAACCTCTGGAGAAGGGGGCCCAGGAGGAGGAGGAGGGAGGAGGCAGAACACACGTGGTCTATCGCAGAGCAGCTGCCAGGAAGCAGCTTCCTATTGAGAACGTGGATACTGTGTACAGAGGTAAGGCTGTGGGACAAAGTGTGGCTCAAGGCACCTAGCCAATGTGATCTGCCACCTCTGGCTTTTTAGCCCTTCAAAGTGGAAATGTTCTCCCTCCAAGGAGGGAAAACTGGGGAACGAGTTGAACACTTTGTATGGGCTAAGCAAACATCTGAGCAGCCCAAATCATCTCGGATGCTGGCACTGTCTTTGCCTTGAAGAGTGTCCTTAGCTCCAGAGATGGCCAACATAAAGTCATGTGTCCCCCCTGGGCCAGAGCAGAGGAAGGGGACGGTGGGTGACACAGCAGTGCAGAGGTGGCTGTGGCTGCGGGGACAGGTGGCAGTGCTGACTTTGCAAAGGCTGTGTTGGAAGGCTGCAACCAGGACGCTGAGGCTGACATGGTGCATGGGCTTCATTGACAGTGTCTGCACTGGGCTGCATTAGTCCCAAAAGGAAAATAATGGTGTCTCCAGTATGCACACAAACTTTCTTGATTTATTTATGTGTTGCCAAGTGTGGAATATAATGTACTAAGTATGTGATAGACAGTGATGGAATAACTAGAATTAAACATAAATACCCATTCTGTGTAGTGTTTTCTTTTTCTCTGATAACTGTTTGGTTATTGCACCTTTTTTTTTTTCTGAATAAATAAGGGATGCAAATCTGCTAAGTGGATGTTTTGACAGCTGATGTTAACACTGAAATTAACTGGGTCATTTGAGTGGAAACAACAAAATAGCTACATTTTTGTTCCAAATGTGTGTACCAAACTGCAGAGTTATTTGTCACTCATACCCTAGTATTATCTTATTTCAGTATAACGGGGTTTCAAGTATAGAAAGGAAGAGAGCCACAGGGATGAGGCACTGAAATTAGGGCCATGTGAACAATATAAATTTCTCACTGTTGAGGTTGGAACAAGGATTAAAAAGAAAGCAAGCAATAGCATTCAACCAACTTTTTTTCTCCACTTTGGAAATGACCTGTGAATTTTGTGACTGACACAGTGCTTTGCTGATTTCTTCTTGTTTGTACTCACTGTGGAGCAGATCTGGGTAATGCAGGAGTCTGAGTGCCACAATCCCAGAAGGATTGGATGATAGGTATGGTGGAATTTGCTCTATTAGTGAATGTTTATAAAATTATTGCATGTTGGAAAATACCAGCCGCTCACTGTGTTTCCTGTTAAACAAAAGAGACTTGATGTTGTTCACACCTTATGGCAGTGTTTTTGGTTTCGGATGGTAAATATTCCTCAGGAGTAGGAGTCTGGTACACAGAAAAGCACAAACTGTAGATCAGATCCAGTTACTGGCACCTGGTACCTGCTCAAGGAGGCTCTGACAGCAGTGGCTGAGATGCAGCCTATACCTGGCAGCAAAGCCACACGCCGTGTCTGATGCCACCAGACTTGGTGTCTGTCACCTCGCCCGTGTCAGGGCTGGAGTTTGTAAACTGTGGTAAAAAGGCACAAAGTAATCACAGCCACCAGCCAGCACTGTGGAATTGAAAAGCAAAAGGGAGGATGAACTCGGGCAGGCTGGGCTGAGAAGTAGCAGTGACCTTGTCTGGAACAGCAGGTGCTGAGGACAGGTAGGAATAGTTGTGATATTTCAAATTTTTAAACTAAGGAAAAAATGTGAAGGGTAGTCATCTTCCCTTCTACCCCATCATCTTTTGATTTGTAAACTTGATTAAAGATTAGTTTTTATTTTGGAAAAAAACCCCACTGTTACCAAAATATCAGTAAAAATAAAAACTGTACTGTAAAGGGGATTTTTTTCCCATGAGATTGTCTTTGCCTTTAACAAAAAAAGTGAGCAACCACTTGAAAATGATTTGTTCTCTACTTTTTATTAAACCTGGCTTCCCACCTCTGATTGCTCTAGGCAAAAGGCTTTGACGGGATGTGCTTTTAGAAATTGTAATTTTATTTTCCACTTGGTCTTTTTCCAGAATGCATTGAGTTTTGTTTAACAAATACGAAAGTATTTAGTGATTGGGCATCGATAAGTGCACTCTGCTGTGTGTTTCCATAGTACTCTAAACTGATTGATGGGCTGATTTAGGAAATACTTAGTAGGGCACTTTCAGCATGCTGTATCTATTAAAAAAAAAAAAAAAAAAAAGGTTAACCAAGAGCACTCCCCCTCTTTCCAACATCCCTGGAGACAACTGCATTGTTGCCAAATCCCATAAATTTACATGTGATGAATTGTAACACTTGGACTATTTTTAAAGGTCCAGCCTCCAGGAATCTTATGAATATGTGATGATTTTTTTCCCTAGGTAAGCTTCTGGTTCTTTTAACTGTTGATAAAAAATTTTTAGTTTCTGGCTATGTAAATATTTTAAGGTAATGCGTGACAAACAAAGTTTATGTATTCCATAATTTTTAAAAGAGCATCTTTTAAAATCCCATGATATGTTAATTTAATCCCATGATTTGGGAGGGGATTGTGAGTCATGATTTTTGAATGTTTTGGTTTGGATAGATAGATACAAATTCCTTATAAATATTCCTATCTTTGGCAATCTTTTCACAAGAAATAGGACAAGCTGTTCTCTCCTCAGCGAAACAGGAGGTGAAGGAGTCGAAAACTCCATGACCTTGGAGTTGTGAGAGGGTCAGTCACCATTTCAAGGTCTTGGGTCTGCAGTGGGCAGTGGCCACTTCTCAAGGCACAAGGGTTTGGGATTCACTACTAAATGCAGTTATTTTGTGGGGTGGTTTGTTGAAGAACTCAATGCCCCAAGTCAATGTGCATCCCCCACATCTCTGCCCAGGCAGAGAGCTCCAACAGGGGCTGCAAGGCAGTGGGACAAAGGTCCCTGAGGCTGGGGGCAGCTGAACTCCCCAAAAGACAGTCAGGATTAATGTAAGATCCATTGTCTGCTTGGGAGTGCAGATTAAAAAAACAAACAAACAAACAAACAAAAACTCAAAAAAAAAGATTGCATTTTCCACACCATGGAAATAAATTCTAAATTATGTCAACAGCTGTGGTGAGGCGGACCTGACAGCAGTGTTTTTCGAGCGTTTTCCATGCACTGTTATCTATCTTTTATATTATAATAAGAAAAATCGAGATTTTATTCCATCTGTCTAAAGGTTGTAAACAAACAAACCCCACAACCTCCTAAGCCCTGCAGAGATCAAGGTGTGCATCTTGTGCTATGAAGGCTCTGCTGGCGTGCTGGGTTTTGAGAAGTGGAATGTGCTGGGGGAGATCTGCCCCGCCCTGATTCCAGACTGTGCCAGGTTTGCTTCTGCATTTATGTAAAACGTTATCAGAAGATTGGGAAATGTAACTACTTGTTTTGGCAACCTGAAACATTTGTTTTGACTGGTTTGGAATTATCTGAGGTTTGGGAGAATCACAGAGTATGGGGTGTAATATTTCTGCCCTGTCTCCTCCTCTCAAACAATGCTATTTGTTAATGTACTGGAAAAATGTAAGCATCATATTTTAGGCAAGGATTAATCTTCAGCAGAGTGGTACTGTGAAAGTCTGTGCAAGCTCACTGCAAATTAGGCTAATTGTTTCAGAAAGAGAAATATTTTCATGTAGTGGCCGAAATATTGCAGGTATGGTGAGAATAAATCCTATTTTCTCTGGCAACTGCTTTTAGTGCTTGCATACATATAATAATTTATCTTCCTCTAGATAAAAATAAGCAGCATGTTGAACGTATTTTAATATTTCCAATTGAATTCCTTCTTACAAATATGAGAAATGTTCCTTGATAGCATTAAAGCTACCTACATAATAGAACTGGAATTAAATAGATAAGCTAGAATGGGTTGTTTTTTTCTTGAAACTGTTGGGGTTTTGCTTAAATGTTCTTTGGATGTTAACTAAAGAGATGGTAAGTATTTAATTAATGGTTGTGATGAGGCCTGGAAAGCCATCTTGATTTTTGTCTCTAAAGGCAATCTGATTATCAGGCTTGTAAGCTTTAATATCACATTTCTCCAGCTAAATTACTGTCTGTTATGCTGATCAGCTGAGAGGAAACGATTAGACTAAAACTTCCTTAAGTTTTGCCTTTTCTCTAAAAATCGTTAAGTACTGTGCTCTGAGTTTTATTGTATTATTTGATTGATGAGAAACAGAAACTCAGCTTTACAGACAGTTTTATTTACTGTGCAGATGAAAGATGACCTTAGCCAAGAACAGTTTATTACTGATGAAGACAGTAAGGTAACTCCCCAAATGTGCTTAAACCAGAAAGTTGTTGTTTCTGTAAGTGCCAATTAAATCCCTTGGAATGGCCAAATGCAGTCTGACACGAGTCCCATCATGAATGGCTCTGGGCTGACAGGGTGGGCAAACCCACAGCCTCTCCTGGAGATTTGTGACCCCTGGAGATTTGTGACCCCTTCCCATGGCAATGCTTGGGATTGCTGGAGGTCAGACCTGCACAGGAGTCATGCCTTGGTGATGAATGATGTGATAATTTAATGTGACCCTGTGATGTCCTTCCTGGGGCAAACCCCATAATTTTTTTTACTACTCCTTTGTTTTGTAAATTTTTCAACTGTTTCCTTTTTTTTTTTTTTTTTTTTTTTTTTTTTACATTAATGGGTTCTAACATCCCCCTGGCCATAAGCACATGCCAATCAGATAAAAAGACAGAAATAATTTGCTGCTTCTACTCAATAGTGGTAGCCAGCTTCTTTCTGACAGACCCAAACACCTCATGAGAGCAGAGCTGGTCCTCAGTCCTCCCACTGGCATCTCCTGGCCCTCCACAATGCAAAAGGAAACACTCTGACATTTAGGAACCCTGAAAACTTAGGGGCCATTTCAGCAGGAGAGAAATGCATGTAAATTTAAGCTGAAAAAACCCTACTCTAGAAGTTCTTTGAAAAGATGAAAGTTAAAAATATAATGAAGTTGTAACAACTCAGTTGCCAGAGCTTTGCAGGTTTTGGAGATGATATTTCAGAGGAAGACTCCTCCATCATGGTCCATCAAACTGTCAATGCCATTGATTTACTAATGTATTTAAATTACTCTTTAGAAACCAACGTGCATCTGGTGTATATTTTTCTGGATTGCCTGAAACAGCTCAGATTGGCTGCTGGCTGGCCGGTTGCCATTCTAATTTACACAAACTTTCCTGGTTACCTTTGCAGGGGAACAGTTTCTTCAGGAAACTGAAGTTTCTCCAAATCCAATCAATATTTCCTCTCAGCCTGCACTCTTGCTGATTAATTACTGCTCCCTTGTTTTGCAGTCAGTAAGACTCTGATGACAATATTTTTTGTCTCCTTCCTACATCATCTGTGCATGATAAATACATCTGTCTTTCTCTCCTGTCTTGGGTTTTCTCTGAATTCCACATTGCAGATTCGTGGGGATTTCTGGGAAGAGGAAGATTGAGAATTCAATTGCAAATCAGCTTTTGATTCAGAAGCAAGGTTATGCACTCATGGAAAAAACAAGTCTCCAGAGAAAGTGGTCTTAGGCCATGGGATGCCACCCTTCCCAGCCATCTGCACGAGGCTCATCATTCCCACAACTGATGAGGCAGTTCTTTGCCAGCACAGGCAAATGAGATCCTTGCAGTGATTTTGGGGAAAAATCTAAAGGTTTCTACTTTTACAGTAGTGCAGTAAATCATGTGGGAGGATCAGGTGAAGGCTAATGAGCAATGCTCCTACATGTACTTGATGGGAAATGCAAGGAACGGCCTCTTTCTCAGAGCTGATGGAATTTTCTGCTGTGGACCTCCTCAGTGGGTGGCCTTAGTGGGGCCACAGAATAGTGTCAGGTAAAAAGTCAGCCCTCCCAGTGCTTCTGGGATAGTCAGTTTCATTTTGCCTGGAAATAAAATTATTACAAAATGAATTGAATTTCTTTTTTCTTAATATCAGTAATTTTGCTCAGTTTTTTTCGATGGGATGTGCTCGTGTAACTAATGATGCGTGGTGAGGCATATGCATATCAGGACCACAGCAAAGCTGTGTGGGCTACCTTTGCAGTGTGCTTTTTTGAATTTTGGAGAGCTTTGGGAAGTATATTGCATCTTCAAAGGATTTTTCTTTTAATTAAATCTCTCTTTTTCCAGGTGCTCTAAATCACTTCCAGAATCATTGAGCATTCATTAAATAGTTTTTCATTACCATTTCTTCATGATATCAAATCTGTAGTTGCTGCAACACCGTTTTGTTTCACCAGGAACACAAATCCTCTTGTACAGAGGGAAAAATTGATGGGGTGGCCTGGAGCTGGAGCAGAGCTCCAGCTCTGTCAGGAACTACAGGTTCCTGGCACTGAGCTGTCATCTCCCTCTCCCACAAACCCCACCAAACTGAAATAAACTGTTGCTAAACTATTATTATCTTCCTGGAATACAGGAAGATAATAATAGTATGTGAAGAAGCTCAGTTTCTGTATTTGTCCCTGTCTTTCTCATTATGCAGTTTGGTATCCGTGTAGACTTTGAGGAAACACTTCAGTGCAGGCTCAGCTTTGAGCAGGTACTTAAATCAAACTGATTTCAGTGGGGTTCAGGTACATACATTAGGCTAAATGTGTATTTTTATTCTGAGTGGCTTTCGGTTGTGGTTATGAGGCAAGTTACTGGAGCAAGCTACTTCTATTCAGATAGGCACTGATTAAGGGTGAAGGACTTAATTACTTGTACTTGTTTAAACATCACTGATTTGCCTGTATTGACAGCTAATACAAAAATAAAATTAATTTAATTCTCAACTGATGAGTTCATTTTAGCTTCTCTGCTAAATTCAAGCTCTATAAGGATCTCCAAAATGATTGCTGTGAATAGCTTACAGCTGGAGTTGAATATTACCAAATGTTGCTAAATATAACAAAATTATAATAAAGCTGATATTGGTCTATAAAACAAGTTTCCAGTTCTCATATGAATACTCCTGTAAAATTTTTGTGATCAGCTCTGACGAAATTCTTGAGAAAACGCTCATTTTACTTTTCACATTCTTCTATCAATTAATTCAGCTTTGGGGGTGTGTGAAACTGAGGTTGATTACTCACTTGTTTGTGTTTACATTTAGTCAACAGTTGCTTATAAAGACAAAACATTTTCAGCAGATTTCATTACAATTCATTTTTGTTCTTCCTTCTAATATCCATTGATCTCACAATCCTTAATGGATTTAGCCTCTCAGTCTCCTGGGAGGAAAGAGAGAACAAAATATTTGCCTTTTGAACATAAACCTTGCTTTTACTGCCAGCTGACCCTGTGTCTTGCTGGGAAGAGCCCCGTGGAAGGGCACAGTTCACTGGAGCAGCAGTTGGGAAGTCAGACTTTGCCTCCAGAGCCCCAGCCAGAGCTCTCATGTGTGAGGGTGTGCAGCCGCCCACAGGCGTGTGGGGAGGTTTGCCTTATGAAAATGTATGTGCACACCCACAAGGTTCTTGCAATTTCACATTTAAAGTGTGTTTTTCTGTGAAGTGTCATCCTGTTGGGGTTTGTTTATTTACAAGCTGTGTTCGTGTTGTCCAACCTGCTGAGAAAAACAGAGGATGGCGAGGATCCAGCGGGTCCTGCCAGGCTCAAAGAGGGAGAAACTTGTTCACAGAAAGACCTTAATATTCTGTCCTGACAAACTGAAAGTGTTCTGCAACCCGTAACTCTGTTTAGGAAACGAATTCTGAAAGTGAGAATTCAAAAATATGGGTAGCATGTAGTGTTTGCTGTTTTGTACCACGGGATTCAAACTCTGTGTTTAATAACAATACACAGAACAGCATCTGGTCGGCACCACTAAAATGAGCTCTAGTATAAAATGCTGATAAGCGTTTTCAGTTTAAAATCTTTTCTGACAAAAAGTGGCATAACTTTTGTCTGCTGTCCATGATGATGATGATGCAGTGGTTTGATGAGGCCGAAAGACATCATCAAGTACAAGTGATGGGCAAACTCAGAGCTGCAAGAGAGATGCATATCCTTCAAACATCCACATTTCTATCATTTCTTGAAACAGAAGAGCCACATGTGAGGCCTTGTGAAGTGGTCCGAGGATTAAAATTGTATTCCAGCTGGTTCTGACTGTTCTCATGGGCCAGCCACAGCAGCAGGGCTGTGTGGTGCTGTTACCTTGGTGCTTGCAGAAGGGGCACTGGAAGGATCTCTGTGTTTATGGTGGTGTGAACCCAGCTGGAGAATGAGAAACAAATGGATTGGTTTTTCTCTGCACTGATTTTCATGGTTCCACCAAACACTTCCCTGCACTCCTGTGTTGCTCATGAGCTCAGTGCTGCTTTAAAGAACCTTTCAGTGCCCCAGAGCTGGTGCTGCAGTCAGTCATCATTGGGCACCTTCAAAGCAAAAGCCACTGCCTGAGCTAAAGGGCTGCTTCTTTAGCTGACTCTGTATGTGGTGAGTTCTGCATCATATAACATATTTAATCACTGCATTATGCACTGTTCCCTTTAAAAGCTGTTCTTCCCCCTGCCCTAAAGCCAGAGCTAGGGCTTCTGCTTGTCCTGCCTCCCCCTTGCAGCCACAGATCCTGTGTGGGTCAGTGAGACACAGCAGTGCTGGAGGAGCTGAGCAGGGCAGGCACTGCTGCTCACCAGCGCTGTGCTGGGTGAACTGGCAGGACAGAGGACACAGAGCACTTCTCCTGCCTTTTGTAGATAAGATGAGAGGAAGCTGCAGCTCTCTGGACCAGATTCTGCCCCTGGTGTGTGCCAGTGCAGGGATGGGCAGGGAAGCTCCTGCTTTTTGGATGTTTCTGCTTTAGCCAAGCATGTGTTACACTCTGCAGGAGGTGGGCAGTGCACCTGTGGTAACCCGGTGGTTGGTATGAATGAGGTGCCTGGTTTGTCCAGCCTTGGTTTATAGCTAAAGCCTGTGTTGTGTGATAACTTTCCATAACCATTTTGTGACTCTTCCTTATTTTTCTTGGTGGTTTTTGTGTTTTGAGTTCCCTAAGCAGTGCTTGGGGCTGCTTGGACCTTTTAGGTAAAAATAACTTTCATTTGAAGAACAAGCAACAGCAGTGTTAAATTTTCTTTCAGCCAGTGCAAGGCTCTTTTTCCCCTGTGCTTTCCTGAAATTCTAAAAGGCAAGAATGTCTTAGCCCAGGAGGAAAACAGCAAAGATTTGATTATAGTTGCTTTGAATCTGCAGTTTGGTAACAGTAGTGAATGGATTTCTTCTTGAAAATTTGTGCTTCTCCACAGAGCAGAAACACTGTTTTGAAACAGTGGGTAGGTGGGGTAAAGCAGTAACAGAAACTGTTACTGCAAACTATGAGTGTAAACTCTGCTTTTTCTAAATGTTTGTGTTACAAATGAATTGTAATTATTTTTCTCAATATTTTGTCCCAAACTGTGCAGATCATGAAGTCCCACATACAAGCTTCCTGGTAACAGTTTGCATTTAAATGTCTTTGCTCATTTAAGTATAAACCTTGGGAGTTGTTTTAGTTGATATTTGCATATTAGATTACAAATTGTCTGTCAGCAGGACTGGCTAGGACCATGATGTATTTTCAAGCCAAATAATGGCTATTTGTTAATATAGAGGTGTTTTCTTGATCCCTGCAGCTCTGCCTGCACACACTTGGATCCTGATACTCCATTACTGAAACTTT
The DNA here is from genome assembly GCA_017589585.1 of Phylloscopus whistleri. NCBI lineage: Eukaryota > Metazoa > Chordata > Aves > Passeriformes > Phylloscopidae > Phylloscopus > Phylloscopus whistleri. The sequence goes on along the minus strand of JADMLD010001555.1, from coordinate 2,589,184 downwards.
ACTATTGTAATAAGAGCAAAGACATGGTCTGGTAATCGGTTTAAAGCAGTGTAACACCATGCTAATGACAGACCAGTCCCCTCTCTCACTGGCCAGTCTCTTGCCAGCTGTTGCTATCTGAGCCTCATTGCTGGAAGGGGTGCAGCCATCGGCTGGAAGCTGTTGGATGTTCCAATAGAGCCAAGGCAGGCAGTTGAATCACTGCATTGCTTTCCCTAATGCCCATGGAGACCCTGTGCTTCTCTGGCTGCATTTCTTGAAAGATACCCTCAGGGAGTGGCACCTGGTTCTGGTGTCCATTTGTCCCATCCCTGTACAAAAGGGGAAGTTTCTTGCAGACCAACAGGTTCTTAATTTTCTATATGTTATTGTTGCGCAGCTCGTGGAACTGCAATGCTTGTCAATGGATTAAATACCGTGTACCTCATTTGTCAGCAGGTTCTTTGATTAAAAGCCTGAGATGCATCTTTGCTCTTCCTTTTATCTCTGAGTTTTTGAGCAGTCGCTTCCTTGTTCCAGCTCTGTGTGTGTGCTTGGACCATCTGGCACGGCTCGGCTGCCCGTCAGTGTGCGCCGCTTTCAAGGGGAAAAAATTATTAATCACAATCTGGATGGTGAGGGGGTTAGGGATGGGATTTATTTCCACTTCAGAGCTGACAGTTCCACAGGTGGGCAGTTCTTCAGGGAAGGTTTCTCAGCAGCCTTTTGCAGCGTTGCCTGATGGGTGTGTGAGGTGGGGTGGCAGAAATCCCGCAGGACCAGGTGCAGGGGAGGAGCTGGGAGCAGCGGTCCTTGGCGGCTCAGCCCCGCAGTCCCTCGCTGCTGTCCTGCTGCAGGAGCCTCACGGTGGTGAGGATCATCTTCTTTAGCATTGCTGGGCTCCAGACAGTTGTCCTTGGATCAAAATTAATTTCCCTGGGCTCTGCTCCACTTTGCAGGGTTTGGTCATTGCAAACTGTCAATTTTAAGAGACATGGGTTGTTTTTTTTTCCTGGTAACACTAATATTTTAGCACTGCTTCAACAGTCACAGCTTTGTAAACATTGGAGTGATTATTTACAGAACATTTGAAGAAGGATTCTTTTACCCAAAGAGTGAATTGTGCGTAAGACATGCTCAGTCTAAAAGTAACCTGAAAAGACAAGCCTAATGGTGGTTTCTATGAACTGCCACCTGTGGGAATTCTTTAAACTTGTAATCTTGTCAGGTATCTGTGCACTTTGTGACCATGTCTGTTTGCCTGTCAAGGAGATCTTTTTTCCTGTGGTGCATGTGAAGGCATATTGCAGTAGTTGAAGATGTTTGCAAATTGTGAATGGTGAGAGACACTAAAAAATGTTTTGTGCCTGAAGCAACTGCCTCCAAAACGCCCATCCCTGCACCTCCTTCAAAAACCACTTTGCATGCTTAGCAGGGAAAGTTTACCTTGCTACTGCAGGGAACCCTTTTTAACTTTTAAAGAAATAGGAACCATTTTTCTTTTCTCGGTCTCATCTTTTTTTTTTTTTTTTTCCCTCTTGTGAAGTGTTTTAGGAATATTTAGGAATATTTAGGAATAAATGGATGATGTGGTTTTAAGTGATGCAGGTTTTTGAATGGGTCTTTGGATGTGGGGAATTATGACATTTTGGAAGTGCTGTTCTTCCATGGATCAGGACACCCAGGCCACTTAATGGGAAAGCATCTGGTGTGACTGGTAGCAACAATATTTAAACAGTGACATGAGAAGCTGCCTTTGCCTGACTATTAAAATATATGAAATTAGCAAGCACTGACAATTGCCTCTTGTGAGCTGTGTTTTGTTGTTGCTGAGTGGGCAGCAATCCTGTTTGTCTAACTGAGCTCTGCTACATCATAGTGTTCAGAGTTCATTCATTATACTGAGTTTCTTTCTTTCTAGGGTTTTCCATTTTTAGAGAGACCCTGTTATATATAGCAATGAACACATTGCAGTCGTGCATGCCTTTTTCCCTGTGGAGCAGGGCAGAAGTGTGGATCTCATTTTACAGAGCTCTCGTTTACATTTTAGTCACAATGAAACTGGGGATGCCAAACCCTAGATATTTGGGGCTTGTATCTGTGTGTTATGTGGCTTTTAAAGCAGAGGTTTTCTTCAATATATCAAAAAATATATTTCGTGAGGTTGGGAAATCAGATCTTTCAGGGGACTGAGCTTAAAATGATATATTGTCTAAAGCCATAGATTAAATCTCTTCTTGAGTCCTTGTTCACAGACTTGCTGGCTGTTCTTTTTGCCAGTTCAATGTAGCCTTTTCCCAGCCCCTCTTATGAAAGTGTTGACTAAAGAGCAGGCTGAAAATCATACATGTTAACTTCATATTCTACTTGCAAGCTGAAGTATTTTTTGCTTTGTTTTTCTTTAAGCAGAGCCTCTGGAGACTTGTTAAACTATGAAATGGTTACAAAAAAGCAGCCCAAAGGCTCCAGCTAAGGGTATTAAATGTCCTAGGAAGTCCAAAAAAGCTGGTCCAACTTCAATGGAGTAAAATGTAAGAAAAGGGGAAAATCTGATTTTGAGTCACTGTAAGATGACTTGAATACAATTACTAAATTTCCAGGTATTTTTCTAGGATATCCCAATTAAATGTGCACAGAGAAACGGATGGTATTGACATTTCCATGGCAACCCATTGTAGCATTTCAGATATTAACCTGCAGGTCATATATTACTGAAGCAGAATATTTTTGGAAGACTGGCAAAATCTATCAGTGTACTGCAAAATGTGCGGGCAACAGCATAGCAACAAAATGCAGATGAGAAAACACAGGCTTTAGAATAAAATCTGAGCTAGAAAGTTAAGTGGAAGTTTTGTTTAAGACTCCACTGGTAGCGGGTAATATCACATTCCAGCCCCAGGGGGGTTAATTGCTGCCATTTTTTGGCTGTAGGTCTGGTTTGTATTTGTGGCTGGGTGTGGAACAGAGGTGGGATGATTGCAAAAATATCATAGCAATTCTTATTATCCTTTAATTCCAGGTGCTAACAGACTCTGGGGAGCCTGACGTGGCCTTTTATGCTTCTGTTCTGCTGGTCATTGGTGATGGTGGTGGGATATGGGTGGGAAGGACACTTGGCTGGAATTAGTTAAGCCTTAGATCTCTGTGGAGGTGTTTACTGGTCCATAATGATGGATTGCCCGGTGCTCCACCAGGGAGCCTCTTACCAGACATCCTGAAGAGAATTAGATGTTCTTTTGTGCTGCTGAAACCCTGGAGAAAAACGCTGGCAAAGGGCAGAGCGTTCCTTACAAGGATACTGGTGTGTCTCTGGTATCTGGAGATTTGCAGCAGATCAGATTGATTGCACTGATAGGATTTACAGACCTTGTGGGTCTCGGGTCAGACAGCTGGAAAGCCTGATTGTCTCTGAAGTGACGGCGGAGGCATTTCCAAGAGTCTTTGGAAGAAAGAATCCCCTTTGGTAGGAGGCCACATTTCTTCTTAAAATTATTTCAGGTTTTTAAAGTTTTTTTAAAGGAGAACTTGGAGTCTTTGCAATGTGAGATGGAACTGTAGTCCCACTAAATAAATTACAGTGTCTCTTTCAAAATCCCGTAGGCAGGGCGTGCTATGTGATAGCTAATTCTCACAGACCTTATACAACTGCATTTTCTGGGAACTGCCTTTGTAATAATAAATTACTGGTTGGCAAGTGGCTAGGGTTCAGCCAAGCCATGCACTTGATCCTGTTCACACTGATTTTAATGGAAAAATTCCCAGTGAGTTTAGTGGGGGCAAACCCAGTGCAAGGCTGTGGGAAACTGGATGTCTGAATTTGCCTGAACTGTAAAGTGTCTTTGCTTCTGTTTAGGTTAATTTTGTACCTTCTGGTTTCATGATTTACTTTGAGATTTTGTAACTTGAAGTTATGCTAAGAACTGAGCATTGAAAACATGACCTGTGTATTGCTAATGATTGAGTGTACGTATGGACATGATGGAATGGACCCAGGCATTCCTAATGAAGCTACACTGCACAGGTGCTTGCTCTTTAACTTTTGTGTCTGTTGAGAGACAGCAGCATCTTGCATTGTTCATGAAAAATTATCAGAGTCCCTTTGAAAATATATTTATTTTCCCCTGGTTTCCCACTGTACAGCTTGCAGAGGTTTTGTGCTTTGTGCTGCTTTCTAGTTGCAGCAGATGTGCTTTAACCATTTAGGACACAGACAAAGACTTGTGACAAGGTCATGCACGTTTGTCTCATTTGCTCAGAATTCAAGCAGTCTTTTCCTGCCTTTAACATCTCAGCCACCAGGAGATGGGTTTTTTCCTCCTCATCTATGCTTTGTCAATGCCCTCCCTTATATCAAGAAACACATCATTAGCTTCAACCAGTTCAGCCAATTTGTCATTAATGAACCAGATAAGAAGCTTCCAGATCACAAGTGACCAGGTTATTTGTCATGGGATTTCAGTGCTGCTCCTTTTTGTTTTAATGAGCACTGTCTTTCTTCTCTCACCTGGTCAGGTGCACCTTCCTCCAGCCTTTGTAAGATGCATTCAGAGGTGGGGTCTAATTTTGTTAAACTCTGTCAGTAACTATTGCACCTCCATTCCTCCTTGTGCTTTCCGATTAAATAATTTTCTGAATTTTCTTTGTACAGCTCTCTCTTTGGATATGCACTTCACTGTGCTCAATCTCGTTATTCCATTCATACTTTGTTTTTAATCCAATTTTCAGGAAATACATAGTGCCTTTTTTTCCCGTAGAACTTTCCCAAAATCACTGCTTTTTTTCATGTAGAAGTATCTTTTCATCCCTCTGCTGCAATTTCCTGAAAACTTCTCAACTGATTGATTTCAATAATTGATTGAATTCACATTGGGCTGTGTTTCTGTATGCTTCTTCAATTCACCAAAATTATTTCTTCTCTGTAGTGTAGCCGCAAGTCTAAAACTTTGACTCATCAACTCTGTTGTTACTGGTTGTCCTTCCACTTCCTTTGTTTTAGTCTTGTCCAGACACCTTTTTTCTTTATTTTTTTAACAACATTTGGTCTAATTTAGGTCTCCAGGTGATGTCTTGCTGATTCCCATGTTTCCCAGATATCCTAGTATATCTTTAAGGCTTCTCATTCTCATTTTCCAAGGAACCCATCATGCCTTCTCAGTATTTTGACCACTTTATGCCAAGATGTCATGTTCCATGAGGCCTTTTACTGCACTCATTTTTCGTTCTGCCAATTTATAGTGAAATTGTTGGAAGAATTTGATATTGTGTTAGCATTTAGAAGAATTTCTCATTCATGGGCAAATTTGGCTTGAAACACAAAACCTTGCTCCCCAAATCCCAAATTATCCATTAAATCCAAACAAAACACCTCCTAATTCTTAATTCTAGCTAAAAAGGACAGAAACACACTTCCTGGGCACTAATGCCAAAAACATCCTGCAGTATTGGTCTCTCCACATTCTTCCAGAAGTTACTGTCATGTGCAAATACTTTTCTCACTTCCTTCATAATAAAGGTAAATAGTTCAAATTTTTAAAAACAAGCTTCAAGTTCTTCAGATACCCAGGAGAAATCACTGCCTTCAGCCTTTATAGAAAGGATCTCATGAAGATAATTTTATTGGTTTCAAGGTCTAAAGGGAGAATCAATAAGGCACCTACAGACTTTGAAGTTCCTGGTCTGACCTCTGTATTCCCATTAGCCACCCTCCTCTTGTTTCTCCCTCTCACAGTCACCTTAATGGCAGTGTAAACCCTTGGACTTCATTTCATTTCATGTTTTGCTCTTAAAAAACACCCACAAAGTGCTTAACAGGATGTTTCAGAAACACTGCCAAGAGCTCGGGGTGAATTTCCTTCCCTTGGAAGGGCTGACCTCAAGCTGGAAGAGGATGCTGCTGTAGAAATCCAGCTGGGATCTGCTCTCCCTTTGCAGAGGGGTCTAAAGACACTCCACAGCTGCAGGTGCTTCCTTTGCTCCAGGCTCTTGCCCTTTGCAAGGAGAAAACTCTCGTGGTTAGAGCCTGGCCATGTGGTGCCCTGTCCCTGCCAAGGGGCTCTGTTGGCTCCTGGGCAGGCTGGATGAGGACAACAGCACAACTCCCCTGATCCCTGGGGAAGTGCAGCCCTGGTGCATGCCCTGTGCAATGCTTCCCTGCCAGCACGGTGGGCAGGCAAGGTGGAATGGCACGGAGAGGAGCGAGGAAGCAAGGCAGGAGTGCCATTTAGTGTCTGGTTGTACAGAGAACTGTATGCTTGCAATATGTTTTACCTTCTGCCGGCAGCTCTGGTGTGAAAAGCAGCATAGCTTAATTAGGCAGTGTCAAGATACTCAAATCTTCCAATCTGCCTTCCAATCTGAAGTGTTGTTCTTTGCTGATTTAGCTGTATCTTGCAAGAAGTCTATATGCTTATGGCTAAATGATTGAGTTGCATGAAAAATTTCAGTGTCACCTGATTTTTTGATGGATTTTTTAATAGGACTTGGACAAATCTGTCAGGCTCTGTGGATCATCATTCTGTCAGGATTTTCCAAAAAGGGATCTGTGTGTGCCTTGACCAGAGTGAATCTGCAGTATCCAAGCTGTGTGGGATTTAATATGCAAGACTGGGACTTGGTGTGCTGCATGTCCTGCAGCACAGGTCCACCTACATGTTGCAATCCCAGTACATACCAGTTACATCTTACTTGCTTAATGTGCTCAGGAGATTTCAGAGCACGGTGCTAACATGTGAGACAATGCTGAAAGATGTCCCAAATTTACTTAAGTGTGGCTCACTTGTTCCAGTACCTTGCAGCTGTACCAGATTTACTGAGCTTCTGGAGCTGATTACCTTGTGGCCAGAGCTTTTCCTTGGAGGAGTGGTTCAAAACACCAGTAGATTGGTCAGGCGTATGGACTTTTGGAAATGTGAGGCAAACAGCCAGTGGTCTCTAATTCCACCTGGGCAAAATTTCTGGGATGATAAAGAGCAGAAGCAGGAGAAAACCTGGATGAACAAAATAAAGTCAAGACCTTGGTCTCAAGGATGTACTGTTCAAAAGGGCTTTGTTAGCATCGTGCTTGAAAAGAATCAAGTTTTAGAGTTTTGGATTGTGTTGTTGAACGAGGTGAAGCTTTCTTTGCTAAACTTAGAATGGAGAAGACAAAAGGAAGTTGTTATTGGGTAAAGAATTTTTTTCTTACTAGAACCATCTTCCCGTGAAATATGAAAGATCCTTTCCAAATGCAAAAGTTATGCAAACATGTCTGAATATAGAAGTGAAACTGGAAAGCAGTGGGTTTCTTCTGCCAGTTTTGCAGGAGGCCACCCACAAAGGTATATCTCATTTTTTTCTCTTTCTGGTTTTGTTTTTTTCCCCTTCTGGAAAAATACAGAAAAATTTTGGCCAAAATCAGAGCCTGTTTTGATTTTATAGCCTTTCTTATCAAAGCAGGATTGAAATGTAGCTTGAATTTTCCAAGTAGTGTATAATTAGCTGAAGGAAAAACATTAAAAACAAAGTTGAGGATTTGGTGCAAATGGTTTATCACCAAGGCTCTAAGTTCTTGCTTAGACAGATTTATACATATTAGCCTTTGTCTACACGAAATGGAGAAGCATTTAGTCAGACTGTTTGGTGTAAGCCATTTGCCTTGCCATTAGCTGGTGCTGACTGTATTTTTGTCCTTGCTTTGAGCGTTTGATAATGGTTTGCTGTATTAAAATCAAAGTCCTGTTTTGATTTGATATTTCCAATCTGTTTCTTGACTGTGGTATTCTCAAATTTTACTAATCTTTAAGAGGCTGTTACTTTTTATTCTGCATATCCACTCCCTCTGGTCAAATGGGCAGGAAATGTACTTAATTTTTGTGTAACCCACAGAAATGCAGGATTCCCTGTGGAGGGAATTCTGCAGTGCTTACAACCCACCCTGCTCTCCTCACATCTGTCTCTCCCCGTGCCGCTCGGCCTTCCATTGATGGATGATTTCTCAGCGCAAGCAAATTGGTAGAAATGCAGTTAGAATGTGAGTTGTTTATCATTCATTTAGATTCAGAAGACAGATATTCCAGATCTCTGCAAGCACTTGTACAGCAGTGTCAGTATCCTCTGTCTGCTACGGAAATGATCTCCTTGGTCCTTTGGTGCGCCCTGAGCCCCCGTCCCACCACTCCCTCCTGTGCATTGTTCAAACTCATTTAGCAGAATTCCAGAGGAAGAAATTCAACAATTTGCACTTGGAGCCTACATTGTAGTCTAAATGATCTCACTTCTTAAAAATGTTTTCTTGGGTCTAAGTTTAATAATTTTTCACAATCTATCCTTTGTAGCTAACCCTCCCCCACTTTCTTCTTAAAAAAATTCCTTCCCTTCCATGTGCCAGTGTTTTGTAGACATATAAGCTGTTATCAGGTTGTCTCAGCCATCTTTCAATCAAGATGTACTTTTTAGTTCCTGTAGATCATTATGTTTTTTTCTTCATCTTTATGTAAATACAGAAATCGTACTAATGTAACCTCCTGTAGTTAAAATGATGCAACCTCACTGGTGTCGTTGTGTAACGTAGTTCTGTGGGAAGACAAACTCTCCTTGGGATAAGGCACCTTTATCCCAGTACCCACACTGGTGCTTGTACTGGTAATTATCACTCAGAAGGTATGTGATCTAGAACAATAAACCAGAAGGATGCCTTTAAATGAACAAAGATTTCCACACCCTTAAAACAAGAAAAATATAGCAATGGGTAGGCAGCTTGGCAGCAGAGTCCTCAGCTGAGTAAAAGTGTGTCCTTGAGCAGAGTTCATGTTCTGCTGTGGTTTGGTGGTGTTGGATGGAGGAATGACTCTTATTCATACATTTATATTCCCAAATAAGTCTCAGTGATTAAAACATCCTGACTGAGCAGAGTTGTTTTTTATGGATTCAAAACTGGGACAAAGTAATGTCCAAATGTGGAGGCCGCTGTTAATCCTGCAGTGCTGTTTTGACACAGGGTGTAGTTATTTTCTGTAAGAGATGCTTTTCCAGAAGTGTTGTGGCTGTGTGGTGTTGGAACGGCATCACATCCTGACTTTGAATTAAAAAAAGGTTTCAGAGTAAATCAAATGTATTGACAACCAAAACCCTTCATAAACATGAGTGTTGGAATCCTACGTCTGTGTCATATGGAGGTTTTTAAAAGTTGGAGTCATTAACTTCTTCCAACTACACTGGTGAGGGTCCAGAACTCTTCAAGGACATTGAGTTTATTGAGATTGCACTAAATATCTACCAGCATAACTGACAGTTGACTCTAGTCCTGCCTTTTTCTTTTCCATGTGCTAGATGACCTCAAAAAATGGGGAGAATGTGGTTCTCTCCAAAGAGAAAAGTAGCTCACTGAATGTCTTGTGCTGTGATATATACTAACTAAAACAGGAACTGGTGCCAGAAAAAAAAAAAATCTTTAAATGGTTTCCTCATTAGTTCACTGCAGTCTTTGATTTATTAAATTATAATTTATTAAATCATAAATGTCAATAAGCTTTAAAGGATAGGTATTATCTAAGAAACGTTTTATCCAAAATAATAAATCTTTTCTTGTTCCTAGAAATGGCACTGTAAAAATCTGTGTTCAATGCTAATCATGTATTAAGTTTTAGGTGTCTAGGTATGAGTTATCTGTGATTAACCTGTAAGTGGCTCTGTTGCAGTGACACTGAGGACCAGACTCTACTCCATAGAGTATGGCCTCAATCCCTCTGAGGGTACTTCCCAGTATGAATGTGTTTTGTTATTATCAATAATAAAGAAGATGCATATGCAATACTGCTATTAGTGTTACATCTGCATTGACTCCTCTTTAAACATTTGCCCCAACAAGTTTTTGCCCAAGGGAAGGGCAGGCTGGCCAGCACAGGCCCAGTGGCACTGGCTTGGGCAGCTGCCATCCGCGTAATCCTGGAGAGAAATCTACCTAAATCCTCCAAATCAGAATTTCGTGCTCCCTGTATGAGGCTGGGTGTGAAATTTTAATTTGCACTTGTCAGTCTGAAGTAAGGGGAAAAGGGAAAGCAAAAAATAAAAGGCATATGATAAATTTCACACTTTCCCCCGAACAAAGCAGCGCGGTTCTTTCCTGCGGGCGCCTCAATGAATCTCCGTGTGGGCAGCTGGAAGCTGGCGGTTTATCTGGAGAGATGGCAGAGTTGTAAGCAGAGTGGGTAGTGTCAGCTATTGCTGAGTTTACATGATGCTTCCTATTATTGAACTCGGGTTTAATTTTGCTAAAATTTTGCCAAACCTTCCTGGTTTGGGCTGAGGATTTTTGTCTCAGGTGTCTGCCAGGGCTGAGTTACGCTGGAGGCTTAGGCCGGACTGGCTTTTGGCAGTGCTGTTCAGGCCGTACTTGATGAACAGAGTAAAAAAGGGCTCTCCAGGGAGAAGCTACTTTGGGTTTTGTTTTCTGTTTGCTCTCCAGGGTTTCCCTTCATCCCTGCTCTGATGACTGAACTTTCTCCAGGGTTTTTCTCTGATGCTCTAAGTGGATGTTTCACAGCCACTAATGGATCTGTTTTTATAGCCCTCCACAAGAAGAGAGTGTTTTTTTCCACGTCTTACAGAGGAGAGAACCAAGTAACCAGTGGTTGGAGATGGAACTTCCATTGTGTTCTGACTGGCCCACTTGAGGCACCTTTTTTTGACTGCTTTAAAGAGTCAGAACACACTGAGCAACTCTAATGCCCAGCTGCAGATTATGGAACTTGACGCTTTTGAAAATCCAAGGCTGATGTTTCAAGCCAGTTGGCTACGGCACGTAGTGGGACCTGCACAGGACCTGCACAAGCACCTTTGTGGTGCTTGTGACAGAGCAGAATTTGCTTCTCCAGCACATCACTTTGTAGTCCTTCCTTCGACAATTTCCAACATGCTTCTCATCTTTTGCAACATGTGATAAAAGATATTCCATGGAAAATAATGTCCTGTCCTCTCCTGAACCATGTCTATGCATGTTTATTGCTTGCATGGTCAAGGGTTCAATGGAAAAAAGAGTATGTGAAGATCTAGAAATCTGCATCACAGTACATAAGGGCTGGGGTTCAGGGTTAGGGTCACACGACCATTATTAAAGCATTTTCAGTAAGCAACCTTTGTAGCTGAGAAACCTTTGACGCTGATGCTTTAGAAATGCTGTTTAAACATGGGATTTCTATTTTTCGGTATTAGAGAGCTGAAAGGTTCATCTGTAATTTTTTTCTTCCCATTGCTATGATTCAAAGTGTTTTCTGATGGATTGCTGTGCAGTGATTGATTCCTGAAGTACTTCCAGTGGGAGTTCATCCACAGCTCAATGAAATCATTGGTCTTCTCTAGCACCAGGCTGGTGGAGAAGGCCTAAATAATCTATAGTTATGCTACGGATAAGTGTTGTATTGCAAATGTCATATTATAAACATCTGAGCTTCTTCGACTGACTTTCTTCATTTCAAAAAATGTTGCTCTTCAAAATGCAATATCAAAGGATGTGCATTAAAATACTTAGTCACAGAGTTTTTCCTTTGCCCTGATAATTTTCTAGAAATTTGAGTGACAATCACTGCTTTCCTCTGGAAAAGGCCTCAGAGCATTTTGTTGGTGTCTTTTTCTGAATCACTGTCAGGAGATGCCTTTTTATCTTTGTTGACTGTTTAGAGATTCTCAGGTGAGCAGATTCCTGAACAGCCAGCTGCATCAGATGCTCCAGCTGGGCACGATGACTCACTCCATGGATAGTGACCTAGTTTGAGTTGTCTGCAGGGGGAGGTGTGTGAGAGATTCAGGGGGTGTTGTGAGGATAACAACAGCCATGGAGCTGGGTGTGTCAGGGAAATTCCACTGCATCTGTGTAGTGTTTTTATAGGACAGACCTCTGGTACAGCAGATTCCAGGATGGAAAGGAGCTCATGAGGAGCTAAGCTTTCCTAAACTGTACACAACTGACTCGACCTTCCTGCTGGATGGACTGAGTGGATGGTTCTTAAGGATGTGCAACAAATACACAAACATGGAAATATATAAAAGGTTTCTCACTGGGGTGGGTGCATGAAGTTTGTGCAGTTTTGCTACATCTGCAGCCTTTGCTCAGTAGCTCAAAGGCTGCAGATGTAGCAAAAAGACAGAGAAATCAAGCAGAAATGATTACTCTCCTGAACAGAATAAGGGCAAACCACCCCATCTCATTTGCTGAGTTAAAAAGTTTCAGCTTCTTTCTTAATTCACAGAGCTAATATGGAGGGGTTCTTAGAGCTCATATGGGCAAGAAGGTACCTTTCCAAATGTTTCTTGTATTTACCTGTAAAGATGCCAGTGGTAGAAGGATGTTTGTCAGGATGGGAGGGCAGTGCAGCTACACTTTATGTGGATATGGGACAACAAAATTAAATAAATAACTTTTTTTGTTCATTGCTAGAAATTCTATTTTATTTTAAAATCTAGTCTATATTCCATCATATACATTTACCAACCTGCTCTCATGGTAGTTTTTTTAAAGTTAACCTAGATTTTTCAGTTAAAAAATATTTTCAAGTAAAGCAGCATATGTCTAAGAAGTGAAAAGACAGTTAAATTGCCTCTATATTCCACAGTTTAATTAGTGAAAATAGTGTATGTTTTATGCAGAGCAAAGAGATATGTTGGCTTTTGTGACTCTTAGTGGGATGCAAGATTTGACAGCTTGAATGTAGGTTACAGAGATTCAGTTCATTAGTGATACTAAGAAAGCAATTACAGTTTCTGGGAGACAGGTAAAGTCTCCAGTGACAGATTTTTAGTTTGTTGGCATTTATTGCTCTGGGTGTGTGAAAGACTCTTTCCTGTCTGTCTGTCTGTCTATCTATCTCTCTATCTAGCTTCAGGGAGAGCTAAATGCACAAATTTATAACAGAAGAAGTAAATAACTGCTTTGGTTCTCTTCATTATGGTCACTTGTGACTGCTAAATTCTTAGTGTGACAGTTGCTATTCAAGGACTAAGTCTGAACCCTAATTTTTCTCCACCTTCCTCGCTACAGAGTACAACTAAGATATATTTTTTCCCTGTTCAGCATTACTTTTTGTTGTGTTTGATGAGAATTGAAACTTTCTTATGCCTCAACAGAAAAAGAGGTTTCCTAGTTGATCTTTTAGACCCTGATGAGAGGCAGGACTTCTTTTTCACAAACATTTTCCCTCTTTTTCTCCCCTCAGCCCCTGAAATCTTGCTGAAAGCCCCTTCACAGCACTTCCCATGAAGGGCTCTGTCCTGGATGTATTTCTAGTAGAGTCCAGTTGTTCTTAGCACATCATCTCTCCACACAGAAGCAACATCAAAACTGAACATCTCTTACACAGACAGTTGTCTTTGGCAATCTATAGAAAGGAAATCAAATTTCATAGCCAGTTTGGGTAGCTTGATGAGAACAAGCATCCCAATTATTTTTCCACTGAGTTTAACAAGTGACCTACATTTTTGAAGGTACCTGCTAAGTTACAGTTTTTATACTTTTGCAAAGGCCTTGTTTTCAAAAATTGCTGATCCATGCTTGCTTGAGAAGTCAGGCTTACTGGAGACATTTTAGGCACCAAAAAGCACTTGTAGCCCGAGAACATCCCAATTATTGAGATTGTGTTTTGATTTTGATAGATAAAACTACTTCAGCAGACAGTATAAAACACTGGCAATGCTTTAAAAATATAATTGGTTCAAGACTAAATTCTAACATAATGATGAAATTAGCTATCCTTTATTACAAGAATATGAATTTTCGTTTCTGTTGCTACTCATACTGAAATCAGTCTTGGGTCACTGGAAGGTCATTAGGTTTCCATTTAGATGTTGCCTTAACGAGTTTTAAAATACTGCAGCTTTATACTATTCTTAACTCTCTGAATTAAAAGAAGGCATAAATCAAGCCTGAATGGGCCCTAAATACACACTAAAAATAGTCCGGGATGCGTCTGACCTTTTCACAGTGGGTGGAAATCTGCCTGCTGCCAGCTGTTTATTTAAGCCAGTGATACTGGTTTTCTAGCAGAAGCTACCAGTGGTGGTAGGAAGGGAGAGCTGGCAGGAGTTCAGCCCTAAAGTATTAAACTGTCATGTGATAGGACACAGAAAAATAAATAGCAGCACCTTTCAAAGACGAAAATTTTGATCCCTGAAGAAAATGACAATGTTTTCACTTGCTTTCAGTTCAGGTTCATGTACCAAATCCGGGTTGTGTTGCAAAAGCCACTGGGTGAGCCCTTCCCCTTACACTGGACTGAGTTATCCAGAGCCAAATGGGAGAAACCTCCTGTCCCTCCACCCAGTATTTGCAGGAGAGCTGGGATGTGATGATTTTAGGCCTTCCAATGGTATAGCCTATTCTACATATGCAGGAAACCTTATTGTTTTGGCCTATATTTGATGGCCTGACCCATTTCCCAGTGGAATCAATGGAATTTTCTGCAGGCTTTAGTAAAAGCCAGATTGATTTTTAAAATGTAATAAATAAATAAATATGCTGCTTTATTAACTGAGTGTTCCATTTTAAAAATAGAAGTGGTATTTTTCCCCCCTGTATAGCAAACAATGCCATTAAATGATGTTGATGAAATGATGAGGGTAAAAACTTATATGAAAATGAGATGAACTGCCTTTGACATTTTCCACAGTGCCTTGCAGTTCTGAAATTTTATTTGCTCATGAATAATGACATCCGAGCCTCTGACTGTATAAACTTTTAAATATAAAAGCATCATAGCAAGTTTCTGGAACTCCATATGTGCCTGCAGATAAGGATGTTAGTGAGCACTGTGTAGTTTGAAACCATAATATGGGAAGAAATCCATTTTAGGATTAAACTTCTCCCGTGGAGCAAGTTCTGTGCTTCACAGAGCCTCACTTTAGCCTTTTTGAGGTCTTTGATAGGGCTCAGTGTGGGTAGTTCCCATCACAAATATATATTGCACATATTGTATATTGGATATTGTATCCATGTGCATTGGAGAAAACATCATGCAGACACACAAGATATCAGCCCTGTTGTAATCAGGAGAATCTGTACAACTATCCATGGAAAAACTTTGCAACTTCAAAAAATGTGCTAATTTAATGTAATGAGCATTAATAAGATATAGTTTATCACCACTCAGGTTTATATGAGCAAAGTAAAATTGAAATGAGAAATTAAGAATCAAGCTGACTTCAGTTTGCTGGAAATGGGGCTGATCCGTGGCTGTGTTTGCTGAAGTTGAGTAAATACTTTGTGTCTTAGAATTGACTTCAGAGTAAACAAAATGTTTGTTCCTTCTGGAAAACTTTGTTGGCCTAAGGTATGTTTCACCTTATTTCAACTCCAGCTCAAAATAATCTTGCATGCCTGTTGTTCTTGGAAGCTAATAGGGAGGAACATATGCTAAGCATTGGTAATGTCAGTTAAGCCCTTAATTAGTGATGAACGAACCTCAGTTTTTCCCTGTGGTTCAATTCGGATGCTGCTCAAAAGCTGAGCAGTTCTCCAGGTTTTAGCCAAGTTTTTTAAACATCTCAGGTTGTGCAAAGCTGGTTTTGTTACTCTGGTAAAGTCAAGACTTCTCTGGTGTTATAAGATTGGGAACGAGATGTCATATCCTCAACCCTTTCCTGGCAGTGTTTTGGCACTTTGGCATGAGGATGAGGAAGGTATAAACAGGTGTTCAAAAGACAAAAACATGTTTGGGTCAGGGATGACATTATGTCTGCTCCACACACTCTTCTCATTTCAGGAAAATCTTAAGTTTAGAGAGTCTTCCAGCAAAGCTTTGGGGGCAAGTAGATAAGGGTTTGGCTGAGCTTGTGTGTCCTCCAAGAAGGGGTCTTGGGCTGTAGGACCTGCACTGGGAGCACCTGGGCAGGTTGCACCTGCTCTGGAGCAAAGCAGTAATCATGGGATTTCTGATGAGAAGACATCTGCTCATTACTTGTCTTCTTAGTAAGCCTAGAGCAGTCATTCAGGGCAGGGTAAGTGGATGTCCAGATGTCACCAGAAGGGGAACAAAGGCCCATTTGTCATTTTTGTCTCTGCTCTGTCACCTAATTAAACATGGTGCCACAAATGGCACTTACGGGCAGTGGAATTGCCTCATCTCCATGTCTGGAAGAGGAGGAGCTTTGAAGAGCTGGGATGTCCAAAGAGTTACAAAACTGGAGTTACAGCCTTGGTTTACTAAATACCCCCAAAGTATTTCAGCTTTGTTTCAGAGCTTCTCTGTGCTATGTTTTTAGCAGAATGCCTTTAAAGTGGGACAAAAGCCATAGGTTTGGACCGAGATGAGCAGAGCTCCCAGCGCATGACTAGGCCCCTTTCCACGTTACCTTGGCTGGCCTTTGCTGCAATGTTTTCTTGACATCCTCTTATAGGCACAGAATTAAAGGTTATTTCCATTCCTGCTTCTTATCACTTTGATCTTTTGCCAGCTCTTAACATCTCCAGCAGATTTGCTCTGGATCTGTAATTCCCATACCTACCCTCTGCCTGCGACATTCTCTGACATTTCCATTTCTGCACTACCCCTTAGTTTCTTTCTCTCTCCATTTATTCTTCAAGATTTTTTTTTTTATTTTTCTCCTCAGTGGTATGGCTATATGAAATTACTGATATTTGCATGCAGTTGCTACCAAATTCATAAATCTCACCCCATGAATCCTAAAGCCATAAGACTGCTCAAAATATTTTTGCAATTTCTGGCTACTTAGCAATAAAAAAAAAAAGCAAAAAAAAAGAGAGAGAAAATTGCTGTTTAATTCTTTCTGCAATACATCTTCCAGGTGGCTTTCTGCAGTGGTTTAACTATTTATTAGCTGCAGGATCTTTTCTGAAATTAGAGAGAGTCAGACCAAGAAATGGCAAAGATTAAGGTCAATCATGATGTTCTGACTTCTTTTGGTCTCTATCTGGGGGAGATAAAACCCCAAAACAACAAGAAAGGATGTTTGGGGTGGGAGAAGAGGAATAAGCAAAGGAATAAATGAAAGAGAGAGATTTTTTTAAAAAGGCAGAAAAAAGAAAGTTTCTCTGTTATTTTTTAATTACTGCATTGTGGTAGGGTGACTTTATGCTGCTTGTATCCCCAATCGTCTGTTCTGTTTGTGCTGTATATTGTGTTCTGTACCTTTAAAACTTGTTCTGGGAGTGAAGGGGGAGAAAGAACAGCGCGCAGTTTGTTTTGAGGAAACTGCCTGACTCCCCCACATTGCTGCTCTCCGGTGTTCGTCCGAGACACGGACAGCGGTGGAACAGAGATCTCCTGTGCTTTTAGCTAGCTAGCTAGGCAGAGAAGACTCCCTGGACTGTTTTTTTTTTCCTTTTTCTTGGGACTGTTTAAATCTGCTCAGGACTGAAAAACCCAGAGGAGCAGCGAGGGCTGGCACCTGTGGCCCGCTGGGCCTGGACCTTCGGAGAGACTGAGTGAGCTGAGCTACACCCACGGCAAGGACTGTCTCTGTTTGCTATCTCTCTTCGGAGCGGGCAGAGGTTTTATTGTTTCATATTATTATTTCTTTGCATTTGTGGGAATTTTGTTTGTTAAATAAATAGTTTTTTCCACTTTTCTCCGAGGAAGTTCTTTTCCCAGACCGGCTGGGGGAAGGGGCCGTTTGGGTTTGCTCTTCCAGAGGAACCCCTTCAGAGGTTTTCTCCCAAATTTGCCCTAAACCAGGACATATATTTATTTTTGGCGCCCAACTGTGGGGCCTGAGAGAGTGGAAAAAACTTACATTGATTGCATTTTTGGTTGTATTTGTGTGGGAATAGACTACTCAGTAGCCATGTTGCTTGTTGAATTCCTAATGTCTCTTGGGATGGAGTCCTTTCTGTGTTTCTGTTCCCTAGGCTTTTTTGAGGTTTTAATACCTCTCTGGTCCTTAGGTTTGTTTTCTCATTCAGAGATAGCTCCGATGTTGTCTCTAACACGTAGCTTTTACACTAGAGGTGCACAAATTAGGATTGTTATTGTCCTGGGCTTAATGTTCATGATTTATAGGAAGCTTATACAGGTACTGGAGTTTGTGCCTGGTATGTCTGGTTTATGGCTTCTTCGTCCTACCCTGCATCCTAGTTCCAGTAGCATGTTTTGGGGATTTATTAATAATTGCACCCAGTTTGTTAGAGGGGATGAAGCTTTTCAGTCTTTTCTTTATTCCTTCTCTTTTGAATCGGTTACATCACTTTTAGAGAATGTTCAATGTCCCCTGACTGTTAAAGAAACCACTTTTCTGGTACTTAATCTGGTAGGCTTCCTCTATATGTTCTACAGCTTGTCTAGAATGAGGTCTGAGTCCTCCAGAGGGGCTGATGAGACTGCTGACCTAGAAGTAGACCCAGGTGTGAAAAATCCTGAATGGTGTGGAAAATGGGAGAGAATGGGCCAAACCTTGAAGGAATTTTCTGATCCCCCAGCTTGGGAATTTTCACATGAACAAATTCAGAACCCAGATGAGGTGGGGAAATATCTGGAGGAGAACTGCCATAATGATTCTAAGGAGAAAAAGCTCATTGCAATAAGCTGGGCCCTGGCATATGCTTATCGTACGCTGCTAGATACTGTAGGGCAGCAGGTAGAGGCAGGGGGGCAGGGAGATAAATCAGCAGCTACCCCAGTCACTGGGGCTGCAGCCAATACAGCAGCTACTCAGACAGCAGCTAAACCAGAAAGTGAGCCTAAGACACTGGCAGTCGCCCCAGCAAAGAAGCGCACACACAAAACTGATCGACCAGTGGATGATGATCCAGGTGAAGGACCCTCAGTGCCTCCCAACACCCAACCAAGTGACACCCAATCAGACGCTGAACCAACTGATACACAATCAGAAACCGAACAGACAGACACAAAATCAGAAGCCAAACCAACTAGCATAAAGCCAGAAGCCCAACCAACCGGCAAAAGATCACAAGCCCAACCAACTGGCAGAAGACCAGAAGCTACTACTGAGTCCTTTTCCCTGAAGGACCTTCGAGGCCTAAGAAAGGACTACACTCGATGACCTGATGAATCTATAATTAGTTGGTTAGTCCGTCTTTGGGATGCTGCAGGCGAGGCTACAATTCTGGACGGCACCGAAGCAAGGCATCTGGGATCCCTGTCACAAGATCCAGTTATTGACCAAGGAATGATGAGAGAGGCTAATCCACGCAGTCTCTGGGAACGGGTCCTGGGAAGTGTAGAACAAAGATACCTGTGTGCAGACGATCTCTATATGCAGCAAACCCAGTGGAAGACCATAGAACAAGGGATTCAACGCTTAAGAGAAATGGCAGTGGCAGAGATCGTCTTCTCAGATGACCTAAACACTAGGAACCCAGACCTGGTACCGTGTACAACCGTGATGTGGTGAAAACTTATACGACTTGGGCCACAAGAATACTCATCTGCTTTAGCAATAATGAAACGGGATGACACGGGAGAGACCGTGCTGGATATGGCGAAGAAGCTCCGAGCATATGCAGATGCTGTGCACGGCCCAACACATGCCAGAATTGCAGCTCTGGAAACACGTATGCAGACATTAGAAAACAAGATAGAGGAGAACCACAAACAACTCAAAGACATTCTCCAAATCTCCGCAGTACAGGTCAGAGGTTCTGGTACCAAGCGCAGACGTTCCCCAGATAGGGAAAGAAGTGGTATCTCACGAGCTAAGCTGTGGTCCATTCTGCGTGATTCTGGGGAAGACATGAAGAAATGGGATGGAAAATCTACTGACGATTTAGCACAGCGGCTGCGTGAATTGTTGGAAGGCAAGACTCAGAGAGGAAGTTCCACCAAGAGGGAAGTAGCTCCAGTTACCCAGGGAAGAACGGATAACCAGGCTTAGAGGGGCCCTGCCTCTAGCCAGGTAGAGGCTAGGGAAAACCGTGTTTTTTGGACTGTGTGGATTCGTTGGCCTGGCACATCTGAACCACAAGAATATGAGGCCTTGGTTGACACTGGTGCGCAGTGCACAATAATCCCATCAAGACATGTGGGGGAAGAATCTGTCTCTATTGCTGGTGTGACAGGGGGATCACAGGATTTTACTTTGGTGGAAGCTGATGTGAGCCTGACTAGAAACGAGTGGAAGAAACACCCTATTGTGACAGGCCCAGAGGCCCCATGCATTTTGGGCATAGACTTCCTCCGAAATGGGTATTTCAAAGACCCAAAGGGACTCAGGTGGGCATTCGGGATAGCAGCTGTAGAGACAGAAGGTGTTAAGCAGTTGAACACTTTGCCTGGGTTATCAGAGAACCCATCTGCAGTAGGACTTCTGAAGGGGGAAGATCAACAGGTACCAATTGCCACTTCGGTAGTGCACCGCCGGCAGTACAGAACGACTCGAGATGCCGTGATTCCCATCCACAAGTTGATCCGTGAGCTAGAGAGCCAAGGGGTGGTCAGCAAAACCCACTCACCCTTCAACAGTCCCATTTGGCCTGTGCGCAAGTCTGACGGAGATTGGAGATTGACTGTGGACTATCGTGCATTGAATGAAGTGACACCACCACTGAGCGCTGCCGTGCCGGACATGCTGGAACTCCAGTACGAGCTGGAGTCCAAGGCAGCGAGGTGGTACGCCACTATTGACATTGCCAATGCGTTTTTCTCCATCCCTCTGGCTGCAGAATGCAGGGCACAGTTTGCCTTCACATGGAGGGGAGTGCAGTACACCTGGAACCGATTGCCCCAGGGGTGGAAGCACAGTCCCACCATCTGCCATGGACTCATTCAGACTGCACTAGAAAAGGGTGAGGCTCCAGAACATCTGCAGTACATTGATGACATCATTGTATGGGGAAACACTGCAGCTGAAGTGTTTGAGAAAGGAGAGAAGATCATCCAGATTCTCCTGAAAGCCGGGTTTGCTATAAAGAAGAGCAAAGTTAAGGGACCTGCTAGAGAAATCCAGTTCTTGGGAATAAAGTGGGAAGATGGGCGGCGCCAGATTCCCACCGATGTCATTAACAAGATCACAGCAATGTCTCCACCGACCAACAAGAAGGAAACACAAGCTTTCCTAGGCGCCATAGGCTTTTGGAGGATGCACATCCCTGAGTACAGCCAGATTGTGAGCCCTCTCTACCTGGTTACTCGGAAGAAGAACAATTTCCACTGGGGTCCAGAACAACAACACGCCTTTGCCCAGATCAAGCAGGAGATTGCTCATGCAGTAGCCCTCGGCCCAGTTAGGACAGAACCAGATGTGAAGAATGTGCTCTACTCTGCAGCTGGGAGCCATGGTCTGTCCTGGAGCCTTTGGCAGAAGGTGCCTGGTGAGACGCGTGGCCGACCACTGGGATTCTGGAGCCGAAGCTACCGAGGGTCTGAAGCCAATTACACTCCAACAGAAAAGGAAATTTTAGCAGCCTATGAAGGAATTCAAGCTGCCTCAGAAGTGATTGGTACTGAAGCGCAACTCCTCTTGGCACCCCGACTACCGGTGCTCGGGTGGATGTTCAAAGCAGAGGTTCCTGCTACCCACCATGCCACCAATGCCACATGGAGTAAGTGGATTGCTCTTATCACACAACGCGCCCGTATTGGAAAACTGAATCGTCCTGGGATTTTGGAGATAATTACAAACTGGCCTGAAGGTGAACACTTTAGTCTCATTGATGAAGAGGAACAAGAGCAAGTAACCCGGGCTGAAGAAGCTCCACCATATAACCAACTGCCAGCAGAAGAAGCATGCTACGCTCTTTTCACCGATGGTTCCTGCCGCATCGTAGGGATGAAACGAAAGTGGAAAGCAGCCGTATGGAGCCCCACAAGACAGGTTGCACAAGCCACTGAAGGAGAAGGTGGGTCAAGCCAGCTTGCCGAACTCAAAGCTGTTCAATTGGCCCTTGCCATCGCTGAAAGAGAGAAGTGGCCAAAGCTCTACCTCTACACTGATTCGTGGATGGTAGCTAATGCTCTGTGGGGCTGGCTGGAAAGGTGGAAAAAAGCCAACTGGCAGCGTAGGGGAAAACCAATCTGGGCTGCTGATGAGTGGAAAGACATTGCCACCAGAGTAGAGAAACTGTCTGTAAAAGTTCGTCATGTAGACGCCCATGTTCCCAAGAGTCAGGCCAATGAAGAACACCGAAACAACGAGCAGGTAGATCAGGCTGCAAAAATAGAAGTATCAAAGATAGACTTAGATTGGCAACACAAGGGAGAGTTGTTCCTAGCTCGGTGGGCCCATGATGCCTCAGGTCATCAGGGCAGAGATGCCACCTATAAGTGGGCACGGGACCGAGGGGTGGATTTAACCATGGACAGTATTTCTCAGGTTATCCATGACTGTGAGACGTGTGCTGCCATCAAGCAGGCCAAGCGGGTGAAGCCCCTCTGGTACGGTGGACGGTGGTCCAAATATAAGTATGGGGAGGCCTGGCAGATTGACTACATCACCCTGCCCCAAACCCGCCAAGGCAAGCGCTACGTGCTGACCATGGTGGAAGCCACCACTGGGTGGCTGGAGACCTATCCTGTGCCTCATGCTACCGCCCGGAACACCATCCTGGGCCTGGAAAAGCAAGTTCTTTGGAGGCATGGTACCCCTGAGAGGATTGAGTCAGACAATGGGACTCATTTTAAGAATAGCCTTATCAACACCTGGGCTAGGGAACATGGCATTGAGTGGGTCTACCATATCCCCTACCATGCACCAGCTGCAGGCAAAGTGGAGAGATGCAACGGACTGTTAAAAACCACCTTGAAAGCATTAGGTGGAGGATCTTTCAAAAATTGGGAGCAACACTTAGCAAAGGCCACCTGGTTAGTTAACACCCGAGGTTCCACCAACAGAGCAGGCCCTGCCCAGTCTGAGCTCCTATCTACAGTAGATGGAGATAAAGTTCCAGTGGTACATGTGAGAGGTTTGTTAGGGAAGACAGTTTGGATTAAATCTGCCTCAAGTACAGACAAACCCATCCGTGGGATTGTTTTTGCTCAGGGACCAGGATGCACATGGTGGATAATGCAGAAAGATGGAACAACACGATGTGTACCTCAGGGAGATCTGATTGTTGGGTGAAAACTATGAGTAAATATCATTTACTGAATGTTACTACCATTTTCTGTATATAGCTGTATACTGTATATATATGCATGTATAAGGTATGTGTGTGTAGAGTTAGAATTTTAGTTTTGGTAGTAAGTTGACGATATGGGGATACAGGGGTGGAATGTGGTAGGGTGACTTTATGCTGCTTGTATCCCCAATCGTCTGTTCTGTTTGTGCTGTATATTGTGTTCTGTACCTTTAAAACTTGTTCTGGGAGTGAAGGGGGAGAAAGAACAGCGCGCAGTTTGTTTTGAGGAAACTGCCTGACTCCCCCACATTGCTGCTCTCCGGTGTTCGTCCGAGACACGGACAGCGGTGGAACAGAGATCTCCTGTGCTTTTAGCTAGCTAGCTAGGCAGAGAAGACTCCCTGGACTGTTTTTTTTTTCCTTTTTCTTGGGACTGTTTAAATCTGCTCAGGACTGAAAAACCCAGAGGAGCAGCGAGGGCTGGCACCTGTGGCCCGCTGGGCCTGGACCTTCGGAGAGACTGAGTGAGCTGAGCTACACCCACGGCAAGGACTGTCTCTGTTTGCTATCTCTCTTCGGAGCGGGCAGAGGTTTTATTGTTTCATATTATTATTTCTTTGCATTTGTGGGAATTTTGTTTGTTAAATAAATAGTTTTTTCCACTTTTCTCCGAGGAAGTTCTTTTCCCAGACCGGCTGGGGGAAGGGGCCGTTTGGGTTTGCTCTTCCAGAGGAACCCCTTCAGAGGTTTTCTCCCAAATTTGCCCTAAACCAGGACATGCATATCTGTTTCTCAGCTAAATCTATTTTCCATGGATTAAACGAAAGAATGGAGTGTGTCTGAACCTGTTGTAGCATATAACAATATCTTTGTCTAATGATCTGCAGCCATGACCAGGAGGTAGGAGTCCCCCACTATCCATTATCCTGCTGCTCCATCCTGTGTGTTCTCAGGCCAGTCATTAATGGCATTTATCACTCTTCCTCCCCTGCATAATATTCCTCACAGTGAGCTGAGTCTGATAATTTATATTTGAAGAAGACAGCACCCAAAGTGAATCAATTTACAGCTTTTACCCTCTGGTGTACAAAATACAATACAATGTTGTAGCTGAGTCTTTGAAGGAGATCCAGACAGACATGGAATCAGAAATTAGTAAAAGGAGTTTTATATTCTTTTCTACGGGGAAAAACAGACACTAAGCCCCTGATGATGCTGAATTTTCTTATGCCTGCAGTCAGAGTATACCTGAAAAGAATAAGAGTTGGAAGATTTGCTATTATTATAGGTGCAGAATAGCTGGTGGGCACCTCCAGAGAGCAAGAGGGTGTAGGTAGGATGTTGTGGTGGCACTGGGCTAAGGTATTTGCTCTCCACCAGTCATCTTCCTTCCCACAGCTGCGTTTTCCCTCTCTGTACCACAATGTAACAATAAAAGTCTCTTTTGTAAGTGTTTTGAGAGCTGTAGATTAAAATATTGGCTGCTGCTCCTGCTCCTGGTGCTGCTGCTGCAGATGTGGTTGTTAAATCCACCTGGAAGCTCAGGCAGAACATTTCTGATTCCTTAAAAACCCACCCTGATCTGGTACCATTCACACAGAGCACCTCTGTGCAGTGTGGGATGGGCTGTCCACTGCTCTCAGGCCAGCATCCCAGGCTCTCAGAGCTCACCTGTCTGGTTTTGGGTGCTGCTCCTCACCAAGACTTTTCTCTCATCCAGCATGACAACATGGCAGGGACAGCTGAGCTGCAGCTCACTTGATTTAGGAGTGAGATTCAAGACTGGCTGTCTAGACGTTCTCTGCAGTGGATTTTCAGCTTCAGACTTAATGTTCCTTTTTTCCAAAGTCATTCAAATCGACTGACCTTTGGGGTCTGCTGAAAGAAAAGTAATCTATCATTTCGAGATGTTGTAGTGATATTTCTTTTGTGTATTTGCAATAAGTGGCTTTAGCCTTCTTTTCTGTCTTGTTTATTCTTATCTCAATTCGTTCTCTTAAAATTATGCTATCTACTACTATAAAGGCAGTGTTAAAGATGTTTTTGAATATTATTATGAATATAAAATCCAGTTACTTTTGGAATGCTCTAAATGCTACATGAGCATTCAGGTTTTAGAAGAATTTATCCCCTGCTTGTATAGCAAACTAAAGAGAAGTTTGTGGGCACATAGGTTTGGATTCAGGTATCTGGCTTGGGAAATGGTGCAGAACATGAATTGCTGTTGGTCTTTGGGTAAATGCAAGTTTTGTTGAAATGCTCATTAAACAGAGACTGAGGTCTTCCATGGCTCTGCTTGCTGGCGGGTCGGTCTCGCTGCCTGGGTTTGGCAGAATGAACCTGTGGCTTTATGAAACATGTTTTAATGGAAATGTCCCATAGCAGAGATTAACAAACTTTCTTGCAGACAGTTTTGCTTTATGGTGCTGGCTCTGTGTGTGCCTCTCCCAGGGCTCGTTACCCTCCCTGCAGAATACAATCTCTGTTACTGCACTTAACTGGGGGCCATTCCTACACTAAATAAAACAAAATGCTTATGTTATTACTGGGCCAATTTTTAGTTAATATATGGGTTTGGGATAGCACAGGATATATTCCTGGTTTTAAACAGTGTCTGATTAGCCATGCAGACAGCATCTTTCTGCATTATAAGTTTGATAAGTTTAACCTTTGTTTTCCTTAACACCAATTTATCTGCCTTCAGGTACTCCTAACCTTGATAGAAAAGAATCAGATTTTTGATTGGTAATAACATTTTGCCAAAAATGTATATTGAAATTACAATTGGGAGTAATCTAAAAAGATGATACATTTTAGATGATGAAATTATCCCTAAATTAGGAGTAACAAAAATGAGGTATATGGAGCATTGAGATTACAGCCAGAGAAATCCTAGCAAGTAAAGACACAAAAATATAGAGGGAGAATGATTTTAAATTTTTTTAACTTAAATTTTGAAGTTAAAAAATAAATTTGCATCTATATTCTCAGGACAGGATGCTATTCTTACTGGTTAAGTTGTGTAACTTCAGGCAGGACATACTGTATCCTTCACAAGAAGATGGCTGGGTCTATCTGAAACACGCCCCAGACTGTGCAGGTACTCGCTGAACACACAAAGCAAACCCCAATACAGCTAACTTCATTCTCCCTTTGCCAAGCCTGGGAAAGTTTCTTACCATTTGGTTGTGCTGGGCATAAAGCATCCATACTGTCTGGGTTTCAGAATTTTGCTGAAAATTCCTTGGAATGGGTTAAAGAAGAAAGAAACTTCACTTGTTCAATTTACTGACTTGCATTCCAGGATTCTGAATGTTCCTCCAGCTTCCAGCGATTAAATAGCAGTACTGGTGTCTGGACAGCCCCAAGGGACCTGGCTGTGCTTTTATGGGCACAGACCTCTCTGCTACAATGTGCTCTGATAAATAGCCATTGTGTTGTCTGCTCTTTTCCCATTACCAGGAGTTCCACAGGAGCATCACTCTGCAGTGAGCTGGGATCAAGCTTTGAAATAATCTGCTCAGAGAGATTTGAAATGGTATTTAAAAAATAGTGGGACAGTGATTGTGAGCTCTCTGCTTCTTCCTAGCAAGTTAGAAGCAAAAACTGTGGTTGGGGTTTTGGGCTGACTTCTCTTTTGATTTTGAGACAAATGAAGCTGCATGTTGGTTGAGATAATGATATCTCCAAGTGTACTAACAAAACACTGCTCTGGTGGTCTTGGAAAGAAAAAAAAATGCTAAATACCTCGCAGTCCTCTCAGCGACAGGATTATCTCTGGCACAGATGATGTCTGCTTAGTAATGCTTATGTTTTTTAGTTGCATTTTGGTTATCTTGCAAAGATTAGGATGAAACTGTGGCGCTCTTAGTTAGTGGGAAAGTCTCTCATTATTATCTGGAGTTGAAAATGTGCTTTCACATTTTGGAGTGGAGGTTTCATCTGGCACTAAACTGTCCACTGCAAGATGGGACCTTGATAAGGGGAAGGAAGAAAAATATGAAATTTCCTATAGGAAGGACTGAGGAGCCCAATAGCATTTGTGGTATTTCTCCTAAATGCTTTTCTACTCCATAAAATGTTTATAATATATGGCAGCACAAACATAATCTATTGCACCTTTCTTCTTCTCTGCTGTGCCATTTCATCTTGCACATTAAGTATCTCACCATAATCCCCGTCTGTTTAATACTCAGGATACTAGAAGATGACTTGGACCTCTACATTAAGGATACCCAGCTGTTCTGTCTGCAAACATTTTGAGTTATATCTTTATTAGCTAGTAAAATAAAAGGCTGGATAGCAGAATCATGGAGATTTTCCACCAATGCACAAATTCCAGTATGCCTGCAGCTCACACTGCATGATAGTTGAAATGGCTTTGGCATGTTTTTCTGTCTCTCTTGCTCAGCTGAGCACATACCCACTTCTCAGAACTATTGACAAGGTTACTTCAATTCACCCACATATTTGGATTAGTTTTTCACTGGTCTCCATGGTAAATAACAGAACTAAGGGCCTTGGCTGAATGGAAGCTGGAAGAACAATGCAAGAACATCTGTGCTGCTTGCACACGTTATTTGAAAATCTCTTCTGTCTACGTATCAAAAATTTGTGACAGCTGTGAAGGTCCTACAATTCCTTCAGTGCAACTAAAAGATGAAAAACCTAAAAAGGTCTGGAATTGTATTTAAAGCTGTCACATCCAAGAGACTTTCTGAAGGCAGCTGCTGGGGAATGAATTTAAAGGCTTTTTATGATATCTGATGGAACAGAAGTAGAAAAAGTTAGGCTGGGGTTTTGAGAAATTAAATCCTGCTCTTGCTTTTCATGGGTTGTCATCCTAGCATTGGCCTGTCCCTGAAAAGATGCTTGAAATACTGTGCTGGGAAGAGGAGCTAGCAAGATAGAGGAGGGTGGAAATCCATGAGGGTGCGTGGAAGTCACTGTGGGATATTGCAGTCACCCCAGCAGTTTGGAGAATCACATCTGTATCCTGAAGAGTCAGAAATACCACGAGAACAGCTGCTGAACCCTGTGCCTGTTGCCAGCTGGACAGGTCCCCTCTCATGGGGTGAGGCAGGGCAGGATCTGCTGGGGACATGTGATCCCTAGAGGGAGGCACAAAGATCTGTTTGCTCTGTGCTGTCTTTGCTGTGGAAGAGCCTCGGGAGGGTCACTGGGCTGGGTTTAGGAGGTGTCAGGTCCAATGGACAGCATCTTGCTAAAGCTGATCACCTGAATCATGCCTTGTGCACTTTCCTTGTTTCTAGTGTGGAAACTGGGTGAGAAAAACACTTATGGGATGTGACTACTTCAGTGTGCCACTGCACCTTATCTACCTTATCTGCTTACAGTGGTGTGTGAATGTGCCATAGACAAAAATATGCAATAAAATCTGCAATTTTTTTTTTTTTTTAATATGGGTAATAAACTCACTGGAAAATGTGGTTTAGATTACCAGTAATGCCCATTAATGGAGGGAGCAGGATGAGAAGGATAATCCTCAAGCTTGTCTGAAGGTTGAATGAGGCAGTGGGGGTTCCTGGGATGTGCTTGGAAGGGTGCTCAGTGTCCTGCTTAATTTATTGCTGCCTTAAATCTGAGCAAGGACAAGGCTGAGGACACATCCACAGGGCCTGTGGGAGGTCTGGAAAGGCTGGTTCTTCTCTTTTGGGTGCCCCATGTTGCTCTCTCAAAGTAGAAGACTCTTCTGACCCAGCCTTGGAGGCACAAAAGCTCTTAGGTGGGATCATCTGCTCCCATCTCCCTGTTCTGCTGAAAGGCCAGATGATTATCATGAAATTTGCTGTTATTTGATATACAGCATTTTCTAACAAAATCCAAAGAAAGATGTGATGAAAGGTTTATATGTAAGTAATTATAATGCTGCAGTATTCAGTGCAGGCAGAAATTAATATATGAGGTGAAAATGTCAAAATAAAAGGTCAGGAAACTGAATTACAGAGAAAGTTGAGCATTAGCTAAGAGGCAGTGTTTGTTGGCAGAAGCTCCCTCCAGTATAAAAAAGGTTAGGAAGGAGGCTTATGAAGACTGAATATTTCACACACAATTAAAATTCTGTATCGGTTATCTTGAAGAGTCATGTAGCATAGTTAAACTAGGACAATTAATATAATGAAAAATTCATGTTTATAGCTTCTGGCTTTTGCCTGGGGATACTTCATAAACCAAAAGTGACCCTTTCCCTTAGAGGTGATTCCAAAAGCTTGACACGACATAGGTGGGGCAAGGGAAATATAGTCAAAGAAAACAGATTTCTTAAAATAATAGCCAGCAATTATAAACACAAATGAGAAACATTTAATAACAAGGTTTTTTTTAATAAACTGAGCTATCCCTTTATATAAGCAGGGCAGCCATGCAGCATTAAACTATGATTTACTAGGGCTGCGAGTGGTGGAATCACCGTTTTTATTTTAGTAATAATAATAAATTTTTTAGGAGGATGCTACAAAAAAAAAGTGTTGGAGGAAATGCACAATGATCGATTTCTCAGAATTAAACTGCACAGACATATTGAATCAATGAACTCTTTGTTCTTAAAGCTTCACCTACTCTGGCTGCTGAAATTGGAGATTTATGTTGTCAAAAAAATTGTAATAACTATAAATTGCTATGCTGATGTCTGTTAAAGTTAATCCATTTGCTTCCAATATGAAACTGATTGTTTTTTGGTTTTCTTAAATTGCCTTGTAGATTTAGTCATCTGAATAGCTGGTTTTCCTTCCAGCAGAGATTTGCTATTAAAGCTGTTGTCCTACTGAATGTAGATTTCAAGGATTATTCATTCATTTACTTAATGTATTGTCCCAAATTACTTATGCAAAGTAATGCAATTTAATGGTGGAGTTATTGATTAATTTTGCTTTTTAAAATGTGCTTTAAGAGGACAGATTAAGTGAATCTTAACAAAATCTCCAGTTAAGTACTAAAAGGATCTGTACTTTGTCAAGTTTCTGTAGGCAGGGTGCTGTAGACCTTGCATAACCTGGCAGGGATCGATGGCATCTGGTGATGTGCTGACTCCTGGGGACGCTGCACTAGCAAAGTACCCGTGTGTGGTGTTCTGCCTGCAAGCCTGAAAGTGACTCCTCTCCTCAGCTGCACAGAGACCTCCTGCACACAATATTCACTTTTGTCCATCTTTATTGATAGCTGTACCCGAGCCTTCATTAATTTTTAACACAGATGCACTGTATGCAATGCAAGAAAATGATGTCTCCCGTGATGCCAGACGATCCCATCAGGTCTGCTGGCTGCAGTGAGTCTGCATCCTGTCCCTGTACTGGAAGCGCAGCCCACAAACCACGGGTGTCAATAGCAAGTCTTGTCTGTGGTTTCACACCAGTTGCACATACGAGGTCCAAATCTGAAATGGATGTACCCGTGTGTTTCCTGTGGTATAAGTCATTTATCTCATACAGAGTTTCCTGTTCTCTAGAGCACTGTGAATGACTGTAACTATCCTCCCCTTAGATGCTTTGCTCCATATCCCCTGGTTTTTTTTCATCTGTTTTAAGGAGGCAAAGTTTGCTAATGTGTGTAACTTTCCTCTTTCCATTTTTCCATCATTTGCTTCGTCTCCTTTCCCAACATCCTCACCCTCTACCTCATATCAGTGTCCTCAGCCAATTGAACATTAGCAGCAGATGGAGGAGGAGGTAGTTTCTTGAGTTATTAAAACATTGGTTTTAATTAAAAGGTTGTTGGGAGGTTTCTTTGTTTGGGAATTTTTTTAATACTCAGCTCCTACTTTAAAATCTCAGCTGTGTTTTTATGTGCCCAACATAACCTGGTCTAGGTTGCAGTGGAGGAATTTTTGATGGCATGGTGCAGCTCTGGGTGTACTTCTCTTCTGAAAGGTGACTTTGCAGAGATGACATTGTGGACTTCCATATGCATTGCTGTGAAATGCTGCCAGATTTCATTGTACTGTTGGAAACAGAGCATTTCTTTGAATGCTGACCTATGTGAAGTGAAACTTGGGTCACAAAATCAAGGTGATTTCTCCCCTCCTCCAGTCATCAGCAACATCAGCCTTTTACCCAAAATTTGTGTAACCTTGTTATGTCAGTCCAGATGCAACCCAGGTCATTTTTCCCTATGTATCTTGATTCTGGAGTAAAATAAAACCCCAATTAATTATGAAGAGAAATGGGTCAGCTACAAAATACATCTAGAAACAAACGCATGATACCTTAAAATATCTTTTTAAATCAGGCATGGGATAAGTGTAAATCCTAAATCTCCTTAAACTGATTTTTTTCCTCGATGGGATTAGTAAACCTGTGCCTTACATTACCTTACTCACCTTCTCTGGATGTCATACACTCTGTCACAGGCTCCTGGGGCCCAGGATGCTGCTGCTGTTGTGTTACAGCCCCACTGATGTGACTGCCAGCTGGAAGCTTTGGAGAGTGTGGTTCACTCTCTGTCCTTTGGCTGTTCCCAGTGTTATGAAATCTCCATTTCCAGAGCAGTTCACCCCAAAGAGAAGGTGTTTGCTTGGAGTGCCAAGGCTGGCTGTGCTGAGCCCTGCCTGCTCTTTGCTCTATCTGTTTGCAGTTGGTGGCCTCAGGATGCTCCTGCAGATCTAACATTGATTTAAGAGGAGGAAGCAGGTTTGGGAAAGCAGTGGGCTTACTGAGGGTTGGGATATTTAAAGCTTTTAATGGAATCTGTAACATCTGCATCTAGAATTGCAGCATAAAAAATTCATTATCAAATGATAATGCCTTTGATATGAATCTCTTGGTTAAGAAAGCTGAAGATGATTCCATGTAAATACTTCTCCTATTTGAATTATAAGAAAAATCAGTATTTCTGGCCTTTCTTCTCTTTTAGCAACTTAGATTATCCTTCTTATGGTAAGACCTGATCTGAACCTGTGCATGGATTTTACTTCATGTTCATCACCATGAGGTTTGAAAACTTTATTCTTCAGTAGCTGTAGGGAAGTGCTCAGCATCTCAGGATCTGTGTTTGGGAGTGGCACGGTGACCCCTCTAATAACTGATTTCTAGTTAGTTATTTTTGGTGCATTATCTTTCTGCAGATACAAAACTATTCTTGCCTTTTTCATTTTGCTTATCATTATTGCTGTTTAATGATAGATGATTCAAGGGAATACACAAAATGAGGAAATCTTGGAAACCTCCCTTAGGGTGTTGTGGAGAGTGTATGTGGGAAAGGACAGTTTAATTAAGACTACCTGGCAGACATTCAGGCAAGGGAAGTCATGTTTAAGTAATTTGCTGGAGTTGTTTGAGGATATAACTGCCACAAGAGATAAGGGCAAGTCAGTGCTTGTGGTATATTTAAATTTTGAAGGCAGTTTCTGCATCCAGAATGAGTGTCCATGCTGTGGCCTGGCAGGAGAGGCTCATGACTGGTAGGGCACTGAATCCAGGACCAGGTCCATTGGGAAGTGACACAGGAATAACAGTGTTCCTGCTAATCTTCTGTGCTAAATGCCACCTGTGTGCACTGGAGATGTGGTGTTGGAAGTGATCCAGCATGGAGTGGGACAGCTGAGAACGTGGAGTGTCCATGGATATCTGTGGGACAAGAGGGTGCCAGTGGAAGCCACGTTCAGGGGAGTCTGGGGACAAGGGGACCAAGGGATGTGGCACTCTGCCTCCTCCACTCCTGCTGTCTGCTGCCTGTCCCTGCCAGGAGCTGGGTGCTTGTGTCTCCTCCTGGCCCTGCCTGTGGCTGCCAGTGTGCCCTGGGGAAGGGACCTGGCCATCCCACCCCACCTGGGATGTGTGTCCTGGGAGAACAGAGCCTTTCTAAGCCTCTGCCTACAGCAGAATGGGGAAGGATGGGTGTGTGTGTGGGAATTATCTCTACTGTAGGTGGAGATCCTGAGATTCTGTGCATGGTTGGTCTGCTCAGACCTGCAGGGCTGTACAGGAGCACCCCTGGATTCCTGAGGTGAGGCCAATGGTCATTCCCCGTGACCAACTTCCATGTAAGTAATGCAGCCAGCCAGGAAAATTCCCTGTCCCCTGCAAAACAAGGAATGATGCAAATGAACAGTGCAGACACACTGTGGGATGTATAAGCTTTTATCCAGGTGTTTGTGTTATATATATAGAGAGAGAGTAGGTTTAATCACACATAGCAGGGAATTGTGTAAGAACTGTGCAGGAAGATTAACCTTGATTTAATGGGAACAATTTTTTTATTGCTTTTAAACAAATTGACAGGTAAGTGCTGGCTCCTTAGATGTGACAGTTCTCATGCTAAGTCTGAATGACAGAAGATTTGAGAGGTTTCAGCATTAAAACATCCAGAGAGGCTTTTCACAACCCTGGACCCAGCTGATGTGATGCTAAGAAGCCCCCACTTTCCCAAATCTCAGAAGGGCTGCAAAGTTAAGCATGGTGTTCCTCAGCTTAGAGTTTAAACTTTTAAATCCCAACCTGCCAGGCAGTCAGAATTGGCCTCTTGTGCAACTGAATTACATTTAGCATAGGGTTTTATTAGATGAGACTTTTCTCAGCCATGTCAGACATAAAAGATTGAGTACAGATAATGTGTTTAAAAGCTGCATAGAACTGCTGCCTGTAAAACAATGTGTTGCTCAGAAATTGCCAATTAGATCGCCTGTTTGTTTTGTTGTGGTAGAAAGACGTGCTCTGACAGTTCATACTTTTGTTTCTTTTGTTCAGATTAGAAAATAGAAAATCCTGGTCTTTTCTCACATTTCCAATTGACATTCTAAAGAGGCATATTCAGTACAGAGATGTGCATGAGTTACTGAGTTTTATTGGGTTTTAGTTATGGCTAATAAAACCCATTTTCTGCACAGTTATTTAATTTGCATCTGTAATTGCTACAGTTGTACATAAATTAGACATGCAATTGGAAGCCTAATCCAGCTTGTCTACTCCTTCTGCTACATCCATAATTATGGACCTGTGGTAGCTTCATGTAAGATATTTCCAGAAGTTTTGGAAAGCATTTGGCTCCAGGGAGAAAATGGCCTGTTGCTATCAGCTGCTTTACATGATGGTTATACAGAATGCCCAGCCTGGGCTGGAAATACCAGCACTGATGAGGGGCACTCCCTGCCCTGCAGGATTTCCAGTGGGAGCAGATCTGGCAGGAGCTGCAGCAGCAGCCATGTGCTGTGGTGCCCGTGCAGCAGCTCAGAGCCTGGTGCAAGTTCTGGCCCTGCCTTGCCTGCCCTGGTACAAGTTCAGTCCCTGGATATGTCTTCCCAGTCTCTTTCACTTTCTTCACAAGGTGCCAGGAGGAAGAGCTGGGGAGCTCCTAGGGTGTCTACTCTTGTCTTGGCCTCTTGCTTTCCTATGCATCCATAAATCTGGGGAAACTTCAAAAGCTGAGTTGGTGTTACTTACATGGGCATTTTTCCAAGCTAACTTGTGTCAGGAAGGCAGGGGTAGGAAGAAGTCTATGCTGGTGCCAACTGAGCTGTGGTGGTCCCACATACACGAAATGACTCAGTTTGGCCCTTTCAGCCTTGCTTCTTGCAGTTCTTCACCAGTGTTTCCATCAGTGGTCCAGCACTTGAAAGCACATTAAAATGCCTCTTCCCAAAACCCTCTGGCTCCCTGGTCATACTCTGCAGGTGTCTGCCAAACAAAGCAATCTTCTCTCCAAAACTAAACAGCCCTTCTTCCCTCCTTCACATGCTTTTTGGCATGAACCTTTCCTTGCTCAGATAGTTATCTACAGAACCTGTTGGGGTTTTGCCATGACTTGTCTTTGGGGAAGGGGGTTGGTTTTCTGGAGATTATTTTGAGTTGCAAGGAGAGAGAAGGTGGAAACACGTCCCTGTTGGAATTAAGGTGCAGATACTAGCAGGGCAGTTGCTCACAGGCCCCTGGGCATGTTTTGGCCTTTCTGAGGTCAATAGCTGGAAGTGATGTCTGGATTGAGCTAGATCCAGGAATGGAAAGCTGGGAAACAAAGAGACAGGAGCTGCTTTTGCAGCTGGATGAGCAAGTACTTTTTTTTTACCCTCTGTTTTCCCTGACTAATGGCAACTAATGTCTCCAAGAGGAGTTGGTTTCCCTGGGTGAATTTGAGACATATAGGCAAGACCACATCCTGTACTCTATAGGTTTTGGGTTTTTAAAAATCTTTTCACAAAGAAGTTCAATCAGTGGCTTTAGTTTCTCTGTTGTGAGACTTCAAATGGATCTGAAATTTGTGACGTTGAGATATAATCCTGGCAGGTTAATGCTTCAGACAATTTGTTCTTTGCTGACTTTCCTTGTACTTCAGGTGATCCAAATACTGGTGTTCTCTTTTGTCATCCACAGCACTGCTTGGCTTTCCAGATTATTTTTTAAACCATAATTTTAGTGGAATTGTCTAAGAATATTTATCTCCCCCAAACATAAAAACATCACTGCAGAGCCGACCTTTGGTCAGAAGAGACAGCCAAAACCCATGCAATGGGCAGTGGTTGCTGCACTAATTTCATCCCACAGTTTGACACTCTCACTTTGTGAGGAAAAAAAATAAAAGAACCTTTAAAAGGTTTTTCCCTTCACAAGCTGCTTTGTTTCCCCTCTTTTCATACTGTAATTCTTTTTCACTGAAGTTGGGTTTGTTTGGTGTGGGTTTGCCCCCTCTCTCCTCCTTCCACAAGCTGGTTGCTCAGAATTAGTATTTTCTGATTTTTAGCCAGGCTAAGATCCATTGCTGAAGTCGGAGAACAATCTCCCATTCAAATGGTCAAGAAGTCAAAGTCAAGACTAAAAGCTTAAAACTTAAAGTGAGGCAGTCTCTACAAAAAATAATCAAGCTTTCACTGGGAGGGCTGAGGATCACCCTCATATTCCTGGTTGAATTCTCAAAGTCCTTTGGCAAGGTGCAGCCCTTTGCCTCTTTCTGTGAACTAGCTCCTTTAATTCACATTATATCTTCAAGACCTAAGGCATGTCCTCACTTTGTAATGCTTGGAGCCTCACAGGGCAGAGCTGGCTCTTGTCACTGGAAGATGAACACCCCTGTGCTGGCAAGGTTGAATCCCAGAGAAGTGGTAGATGGCCCATCCTGGGAAACAACTCAAGGTCAGTCTGGATGAGGTTTTCTGAGAGGATCCTAATTGATAATGTCTCTGCCCATTGCAGAGGGGTTGAACTAGGTGACGTTTAAAAGTTCTTTGCATCCAAAACTATTCTATGATTCTGTGTCCTCCTCTCTGCTGTAGCCTGATCTGGTTGGGTGCTTTCATATTGTGGAATATATGTTCACCAAAATGAAATGAGTCCTTACTCCATTATTTAATTTTTTTTAAATCCCTAAAACCCCCTGTGATTTGATTTGAAAATAATTTCAAAACAATCACAACTTTGTTTTTGGCGAACCAATTATTCAGCAAAATGTAAGAGTTGCCCAGCTGCACTGCAGTATTTGAAACCAAGGCACCTTGGACTAAAACCAGAATGTAAGAAACCTTTCCGAATGCTTCAGAAATTTTAGAGAAGATTAGCCAGAAATAGATCCGAAAGAGTGAAAAAGCAACACAGTAAAATTCAGTGATGCTAGGAGAAATGTAGGAAAGGTCGAATGGAAAGCTTTGCACTGAAAGGCAGCCTGGAGCTCACTGGGAGAGAGGCTGGAGAACCAGGCAATGGGAGCAGCTGGATGCCATCAGCCCTCGGCTTTCTTCTGAGGCTCACTGGGACAGTAGCAGCTGTTGATATCATTTTTCTAATAAAGTTGAAACCAGTGAGAAAGTGATGGGTATTGATTAGTGTCAGCTTCAATAAATACATGTCCAGCTCCCCCACTGCACAGGATCATTCAGAGTCCTGCAAGTCCAAAGTAATTGTTGAGAACTCGTGGGGGCTTCCAGGGCACCACGGCAAAGAGGAGTCTTTATTGACTGTGGTACTTTCATGTCTTATTTCATAACTGAGTAGCACTGTTGTTAGACAAGTAAATGCTGTTTTGTATGACTTTCAAAAACATTCTTTTTCAGCACTGATTTATGGTCTCAGATCTGGTTGAGCAGGTACAATAGGTGAACTGAAGGAGACTGTTTGTGAGACTTATGCTGCTGAGGAGACAGGTAGGCAGGTTGTTCCCCAAGACAACTTCCGTTGCTCTTGGGGAACAATAATCTGGTGAAGAGACAGACCCTGACACACGACATGTGCCTTCTTCAGCTGCCAAAAAATATTATTTTTCCCTCCAGCCTTGCTCCCTGTTTGCTACAAATGTCACTTTATTCCTTTAAAGTAAGTTCAGATAAAGTTAACTTTGCTGTTTATCTTTATAGACTTTTCTTTTTGGAGTAATGGGAAAATAAAAAGAATTTCTTTGTTGAAACACTGAAGAAATAATATTTTCTTGCTCAGCAAGAACTGAAAGTGGATGGAGTCTATTCTGACTTCAAATGAGGGAACCATGTTATTACTTCTGTAAGCACAATATGCATTATTAACTAATATTATCAGAGTTTGTATGATCTATTACCTGAATATTTAGGTTTTTGGAAGAATGAAGAAGATTAATATACTCATGGACATATTTTTACTCTTGATTCCCAAAATATAAATCAAAAAATGTGGTGTTGCAGCTGATAATTTGTGGAAGGCTTTTGTATTTCTGTTTTTTCCCTGTGATTGTTATTCGATGGATCACAGGTATCTTTCCAATCAGGTAAACTAGGAGTGGCTTGGTTAGCCAGTTCTTAAGGTGGAAACAGGTGATAGAGTTCAACTAATCCAGTCCAGTATTTGGACAAAACTCATAATTCCTTGCAGGAACTCAGACTGGAGTGATTCTGTTTTTACCAGTTTTAGAGAGAATGTGTTAATTACTGGAAGCCTTTACCATGTATGTCAGCATTTCTTTCACTTCTTGGTTACTTTAGCAACTGCTTTTTAAGGCAATTTAAAAGGATTTTTTTTTTTTTTTTGGTGTTGGCTTCAACATTTCCATTTGTTTCTATGCAAAAGTAACAGGCTAGAGGCTAAATGGTCTTTAAATACTGTTCTAGTTCCAGAAGCAGAAACTACTTGGAGCTTTGGAACAGCTGTCTACTTTTATCCTTAACAGCATCCACTGTTTATCTAACATCCATTGACTTGTCTAGTCCTCTTAGCTTCCAACTGGGTTAAAACCATTTAAAGAGAATTTAAATGAGTTTTAAAAAAACTTGATTTCTCAATTTTCTGTTGTTTCAGATAGTTTTCTAATGTTTGACATAATTCAAAAACATTTCTAATAGAAATGCTAGCTATCAAGGGAGTTGTTCGTTCACCAACCCTCCACCCACCTTTGTACCTTGTTAAAATACACAGTTCTCTCATTTTAGCATTATTACATGTAAGTATATCTATACATGTGTGTGTATATATATATATATATATATATGTAAGAGGTTTCCCAACCCTTCTCACTTGGCATTGTGCATTTTCTTTGCAAAGTTTGATTTCATTCTCTGTAGTAAGAGCAGAGCAGTCATTACTAATAAAGCAATTTTATAGCACTCTGCAAAGGGAATACAAATGCAGTTTCTGACCACTTTAAGCCTTATTTGCACAAAGATGATATCTTTAATTCAGGAGATAAATTCCTTGCTACCTAATTCTTGAAAGGCTTTTATTTTGAGGTGGGTCTGATTTGTCCCTATAGGAGAGTTGTCTGCTGCCTGCCAAGGAGCACTATATCCTACCAACTACATCTCATTTAGTAGAAAAATGACCTGAGTTTGATTAGGCTACAAGCCAATTTGAAGGACAAGCCAATCAGTGCTGAGTACAGTTTGTTTATCAATAATATGTGAATAACCCAACAAAAATACAGAGGTCCTGAAATGATGATCGTTCCTTTGGAGGAAGGGGGGTAGATGGTAGAAAGAGGAAACGGAAACTCCTTTTAGTCTTGGCACAGCTGAGTTGGGTGAAATTTTTTATTGGTGATAAAGTCCTGAATTTTTCACTGAACTTCACATCGATAAAGAAGAAAAAATCCTGAAAACCTGGAGGGGTTTCATGAGAGGGCATTCCAAACAAATCATGTCCCTTCTTTCCCTTGAGATATCTTATAATTTTAAATGATTCTCTGCATTGAGACTTGAAGTGCTTGATTTCATATCAAATGAGTAAAATTTGATTTCAGATGAACTGAAATGTTTTGTTTGTTTGTTCACTTTAAAAAGTTCAGTATTCAAGTCCATTTGACCTGAAAGGAATTAAAAATACTTTGGACCTGCCAGAAAACTAAATAAATGCATGTTGACCTGTCCTAATCTCTCCAAAGCTCCCAGATATTAATGCTAAATTTAACTTGAGAAAGGAACATTAAAGCCCTGCCTGCAGGTGCTAGGGAGATGGTTTGCCTGGCAAACCTTGGCATTTGTCCCTGTGTTCCCTGAAGCTCAGGGGCTGTTCCCAGGACACAGCTTTCAGGGATGGGGAGTGGGATGTGGCAGGAAGCCCTGGGTTTGCTTTCCTAGGGCCAGTAGGGAACTGCAGCAGGAAAACCAACTGTGATTTCTTCTCACTTTCCTCTTTTGCATTTGTGTCATCTGCCTCTAAATTTGCCTTTTCCCCAGAGGATTTTGTTACCCTCACACCCATTCATCTTCTTTGCTTCCTCCCTACCTTCCTTTCCCCTCTCTCCACCCCCCATCCATGCTATGAAGAAGACTGCCCGTTTAAAGCATCTCTTCCTTGTGTCATTGCCAGGACTCATCTCCCACCCACCACAACACAAGGGCAGCATCTCACAGTTTGCCTGTTGTAGGGCTTGACAAGTTCAGAGCTCTTGTAAAAATTACAAAAGAAGCCTTTGCCCTTGATTTTGAAATGCCTTGGGAGTAAACCTCATGCGCTTTCACTGGAGCAGAGACTGATTCTCTCTTTCAGGGTTTTTTACTGTCATTTTGAAGTTTAAGAAATTCCTGCATCCTCCAAGTGAATTTTGTCTTTCCTGCAGTATTTAATCAATTGCAGCTGCTTTTGTTAGTGCAGAAGGTCCAAGCAGATTTAGCAACAAGGATATTTTCAAAACATAGGTAAAATTATAACTCCTTCTCACTCAGTTTTAAATCCTGCCAGCATAAGTAGCCAAGGCATCGTGTATTGCCCTGCCTTTGCTCAGTCTGTCCAGATGAGGTTTTCTTCTTGTAATACTCAGTTTAACTTCTTTTTTTTTTTTCTGTCTGTCTGATTGCTTATTTATGGCAATTTTTTTGAGATGTACAAGAGGTCTGTTGAGCCTACTGATATTGCAAAATGCAGATATTTTTTACCTTAGAATTTGGGAATATCTCTTCCTACGCTTTTCTTCACAAGGTGAAATGAGCAAATAGACTGTTTACTTTGTCTAATTAAAAGATCATTATGATTATATAGAAAACAGGAACTGTTTGCATTGTCATTTTTGCTGTACATTATTTACACTGATGAGTTTTGTATTCTACTTGACATTGAGAACATTCAATTGTGTAACTTACAACTTCGTGAGGCTTTATAACTGAGAAAAGTGCTACCCTTTTAAAAGGATGGAATACTTCTACTTTGAACT
The DNA here is from genome assembly GCA_017589585.1 of Phylloscopus whistleri. Taxonomy (NCBI): domain Eukaryota; kingdom Metazoa; phylum Chordata; class Aves; order Passeriformes; family Phylloscopidae; genus Phylloscopus; species Phylloscopus whistleri. The sequence goes on along the minus strand of JADMLD010001555.1, from coordinate 2,548,665 downwards.
GTTACCAAACTGTTACTTGAGGTTATAGCTAAAAACTATAGGAAAGGTACATATTTGCTTCAGTCATTATTTTTCAGTAATCTTTCTAATGATGTATGGTTATTTTATGTATTTCTTTGCCCCTTCTCCCCCATCTCACCTTCCTGCCCTGGCTAGGAATTTTTTTGTTACCTGTGTGGTTTTAATGTTATTTTCTTGAATTGTAACTAAACTTCATTTCCCTTTCTTGTGGAATACTCGGCTTACGGAAAGATAACTGCCATCCCATAGAATCTGTTGTTATTCAGGTCCTGTACCATGGCTTGGCATTTCATTCTGTTAAAAATGCAAGTGGGATTGTTAGACATGTCACCTACAAAGCCAGGGGGTCAGCTTGGCAGCTTACTTAATGTGCTAATTTGCTGTAATTTAATCATGCTTGGAATATGGATTGGACATCTGAGTATCTTGGTGGCAGGCTTGGACTCCAACAGCCCATAAACACTTTGTTAAAGCCTGGTCAGGAAAAGTGAGTTGTGGTCAGCTTCTGATCCTTTGCCTTTGGGACTTCAGGTGGGGCCTTTGGGGCTCGTAGAACTCTGTGGAGCTGTGGCTCTGTGCCCAGTGCCTGTGAACTCTGCAGTTTAATTAATTATGCATTAGCTGTAAATGAGATTGAGCTCGTGGAGCTCCCTTCGTAGCTCTCTGTGAGTGATGCAGAGCAAAGCCTGCTTTGCCCAGGCACAGTGAGCACTCCAGGGCTTGGGAGGGATGCAGCCCCTGTCCCAGGCCAGATGTGGGCTCTCGGAGTGGGTGGGGTGTGGTAAATCAGGCACCTTGTTTTGCAGGTCACAGGCTCTGCAACACAGGCCAGCTTGCAATGACTTGCCAAAATATGTGCCAGATAGCACTTTTCAGATGCAATCAATTAAGTCAGTGAAACTTTGAAATTGGCCTCTAAATTAATTTTCTAGAGTAGCTGTTTTTGCCCCTTTTTGAGCTTACTTTTAAGCACTGAGTTTGGACATCTTGCTCATGGATTATTTGGTGCTAAACTGTGAAACCTGTGTTTGCATTAGTAAGGCTGATAGCTGAAAATTTTCCAAAGGATAAGTTTCACTGTTGGAAAAATTTTGTGTTCAGTTCTCAGAGAGCTCCATTTCAACCAGGTTACACAGACTGGTTTCTTGGCTGGTTTGCCATTTCTTTCATTTTCCCTTTTTGACTATTATGTTATAAGACAAAAATTAAAATTTTAACACGCAGTATTTCACCATTAAAAAAAAGTTTTAGCCTGGGGTATTCTATTACCTTGCTCTCACTTAATCTTCTGACAGTGCAATTATCTCTCATTTTTATGTTATTCTTTGTGTGACTCTGGCCCTGATGAGATCAATTTAGTTTCCAACTTCTCTTTTTAGTACAGTGATATCTTTTCTCTTTGTTGTGATATGCCAGAAAAGATCTCCCTGGCAAAACCTAGCTTTGATTATTCTTAGTGCCTCTAGCCTGGCCACTTGCTACTGTGTCCACCTGGCCATTTTCACTGCACTAATTGGTTTATCCTTTGGAAAGACCTTTATTCTTTTATATATATATATATATATATATATATATATATATATATATATATATATATATGTATGTGTGTATGTATGTATATAATTATTTTTTTTTTTTTTTTAGGTTCTCTATTTTTCAACTTTGGTAGCTTCATCTTTGTTTTTCTTTATAACCTTGATTCTCTGATCTAGGTTTAGATTGCATATTCAGAAAAAAATTTTCCCTGTGAGGGTGGAGAGGACCTGGCACAGGGTGCCCAGAGAAGCTGTGGCTGCCCCATCCCTGGAAATGTTCAAGGCCAGGCTGGATGGGGCTTGGAGCAACCTGGAATAGTGGAAGGTGTCCCTGCCCATTGCAGGGAGGTGGAATGGGATGAGCTTTAAGGTCCCTTCCAACCCAAACCATTTTGTGATTTTATGATTCAGGCAGGCACTTGAGCATGACCCAAGTTTCAAAGTCACTGTGCTGCTGCAAAAATGACAAGAAAAGAACATTGCTTGTGCCTGTGTGTTTGCAAGAATGTGCATTCTCCCTGCAAATGGGGGGCAATAGTTCTGCCCCAAGGAGTTTATAATAATTGCTCTCTATATGTAATACTGTAAAATACTTTGAACTCCTGATTTCAAAAGCCAAGTTCAGATCATTGCAGCAGGAATTCAGTTGCTCTATTTGCTGGCCTTCATGGAGCTGGAGTCTGAGACCTGTTTTTGGAGAGTCTAGCCCAATTTACCCCAACAGCTGTGGCAAACTCCCCAGCCAGATGAAAGGTGGAGCAGGCTCTGTGTTAAAACGTGATTTGACCAGAAACAGCATTACCATAACTCAGAGGCAAGGAGCTTGTAATCAGATCATATGGTCAGCAAGGCACACAGCCTAAAACCTTCCTTTTAAATGGTTGCTTCTTTGCACATCAGGGCAGGACAAGGATTTGCAAAGCTGGAGAGGATGCCTGGTGCATACCCAGTCTTTAGCTTACTAGTGTGGTCTTACTTTTGGTTTATGTAAAAATGTGTGGGAGGAGGAATTTGATCCCACTCCTTGAGAGAATTCTGCTGGAGTGATTGCTCTTGGTTAAGCATTTACCAAGTAGTAGCCATTGTTAACCTGTGATTCAAGAAATCACAAGAATCCCATGAAAATTGAGCTCCAAGCTAAAATTGTGTTGAGGCAGTGTCTTCCTGGAGATGCCTTTTAAACAGGGCTGACTTGGTATCATGTACCTAGTGCACTCTGTGGATTTCCTCTTGTTTAGGCTGTTTTCAATTTGCTTTCACCTCACAGAAGCTTTCTCCCATTTTAATTCCCTGCTGGCTTTACCCAGTTTTCTTATGAGTGATCTATAACAGAAGGGTCCAAATTCAGACTGTAGTATGGGAAAGGGATTTATAAATTATGAAACACCAATGTAGCTGAGCAGGATGGTTAGGGGGGAAAAGAAAGACAAGTAGAGGACATTTGGAAAACAAAGCAGAGAGCACAGGAAGGTGAGCATGGCTGTAAAACCAGCAGAAACGAGTTTTAAAAGAAATTAAAAATCAGAGAAATTACTGATTAAGAAATGAATGTAACACAACATGGTTGTGTGCGACTGTAATGAAAAACAAAATCCCAAATGGAGGAACTTAAAAATGGGTGAATAAATCACTAGGGGATGAAATCCAAAGTTTGATGACTGCTCATTGTTGACTCCAACCTCCATGGGTTGGGCTTCATTTTACCATGGAAGACAAATGAGGATTTTGGTAAAAGCATGAGCAGGCAAATTGGAGGCTAATTAGGGAGTCAGTTAGTTGCAGAGGACTGACACAAGAGAAACCCACAGGATCCAAGTGTCAGGGAGCACTGCTGAAAGATGGCTCGTGGTTTAAGGTGCAATTCCCAAAAGAGCAGCTCTCCATCAAGCTGTCAGCAGTGTTTGGTGCTTTACCAGAAGTGCAGATGTACTTGAGCAGTGGGAAGCTGAGAGCTAAAGCAAGTCCACCCTGCCTGCTTCTACTTCCCTACCACACAGCCTGTTCCTCCTGCATTTGCAGCACTGGGGGATGGATGGGCTGATGCCTGCCCTGGGATTGTAATCCCAGGCTTGGAGTGGCACTGCCACCAGCTGTGGTGCAGCTGGGCAGGGCTGGGTGCCCAGGTTCCTGTGCTGTCACAGATGTATCTGCCACCACAGCAGGGCAGGCTCCAGCCATGCTTCACAGGTGCTCAGTCTGAGTCACCGGGGTGAAAAACATAAAAACAGCAACACAAAAGCTGCTGGTTTGCAGCAAGGAATGGGAAGCTGGGAGTTCCTTCAGCAGTGTGTCCCAGGAATGGAGATGAGTGGCAAAGCAGCAGATCAGAAGTGCTGATCCTCGTGTGGCTGCAGAGAAGGTGCTCAGCAGTCGGCTCAGGCGTTCGTCTGCTCCCACACTGACAGATGAAGTGTCCACACAAGCAAACCAGCTGCATTTCAATGGTGGCTGGCTGGTCTGAATGCTGCACACTCGGGCTTGAAATGAAATTCCAGCTCGTTGCTGTGCTGACAAGCGGCAGATGATGGCTGTGAACATGACACACAGTTCAGTCTCCCAGCTGCTCATCCTGGTCTCTGTGCTGGGCTTGCTGGAAAGTTCCCTTCTCCCCATCAGAAAGAGGAGATAAAATATTAGAAACTGGTTTATTAGGACAATATTGCTGCTGTGAGATTGAGGAACCCTAAATCTGGTACTGTTAAAGTCCAGTTGTTTCATAAGGACTGTAGGTGCAGCTGTATTTTCCTGAGCCTTTTTGAAAGGGATCATGAAAAAACCAAAACAGGATCATGAGCCAGCAACTGTGGATTTAGTGGATGTCCTAATGGGAGTGACAGAAAACACGGGGAAAGGAGGTTTTTATGGCAGGCAGTGTGTTCATGCTTCAGTAATTCGGAGCATCTGTTTGAGCTTTGCCTGCCATGATGGGTGAGGCAGAATCAGGAGATGTCATGTAATTGGGTTTCCATAAAGAACATGATATCAAACATTCATGAGCAAGGCAAAAATTCCCGGAAAATAAGGTGGTGTCATTCCAAATGTTTGCAGATGGAGAATTCTTCTGAAGATGTGCAAAGACAACACTATTTGACAACTTGGGCACATTTTATTCCTTCTCTGGAAGATGGTCTGCAGTGGTAGGAGAAAATTACTGAAATATCACTGAGTTTTTAGCTGGCTTTAGAAAAAAAGAGGGGGTTTGAGGGATTTTTAGTTGAACCATTGGAGTGCTGCTGTCATTTAGATTTATTCTGAATGAGAAATTGAAGCTTGTCTATGAGTGGTTAATTTTCACAAATGTGAATTTTTCCTAGCAGGAGCAAGAGGGTTTCAACACAGGCTGTTGTGAGGTTCTGCAAATGACAAGTGTCTGCTCTTGGGAGATGGAGAACAAAGTTGGCACCAATAATTAGTGGCTGATTTGGCAAAAGTTGCTGAAATTTGACATCTGAGCAAGAGGTCTTGGGATGATTTAGTAAAACAGTGTCGTTTGAGATTACTTTTCTGATGTTACTGTGCAAAGTGCAGGGGTGGTCAGAAGGAATGTAATGTGGAAAATGTGAAGGAGGAATTTTGTGTCTTATTTAGTTATTTGTGGTTTCTCTTGAGCTTTTCTAACATACTGCTAGCAGTACAATGATACAGCAAAGCTACTGACGTTAACTAAGGAAAGCTGAGATGCCAAAACACCACAAATTTTTTCTTTACTACATATGGAACTTTGTTTCTCTTCCTCTTTGCTAAGATAAGGGTATTAATTTCACTTGGATGTAACGGTCATTTAGGAGCAAATCCAACATGGGAATAACATTGCATGGTCCAGCAAATCCAGCAATTCATCATCCAAGAGCCTGAGAGGCAGAGCAGCACTGGAGGAGGACTCCATGGGGTTTGTGGTCAGGCGTGTGTGGAGGCATCCCTGCCTGTCTGGGGACAGCCTCTGGGAAGGAGCACTGGGTGGGAAGTTGGGATATGAACCAGAAATCTTGCAGCTACTGTTGTAAATGTTTTGAGCTGTGTTTCTGGTTTTGGGATGATTCCAGCACCAGCTGGAGCCAGTGTGGCTTTCCCTCTGCTGGGAAGCACATGGGGTTGGTGCCTCAGAGGTACCAGTGCCCAACTTTGGGCATTTTCTCCTGAGGGGGGCAATTGAGGGGTGAAGGTAATTGTGTATGTGTGGAATTTTTATGCTCCCAAGAAAATTTAAAGTGGTTGGTTGGCACCTACTGGCAGTGAGATGACTTCCAGGGAACCTCCTGATAACTTTTCTCAGGAGTTGGCAAGACTGTAGGGACTCCAGTGTGACAGTGATGAAGTGAGCAGCAAAGAGGGAGGACAGGCAGTTTTCGCTGCAGGATGGTAGGATCACATTTTGCCTCTGGCTGATTTACTCACAGCAGGAATAAAGGTACTGTGCCAGGAGTTAGTTTGACACATAAGGGAGAGAAATGAAAGCACAAAAGCTCAAGATACCTTGACAGCCAATCACCCACCCAAATAACAGCCCCCCAGCCAGCAGAGCTTCCTGTCCACAACCTCAGTGCACAGCTCAGGCACTGCTGTTCTGCAGTAGCAGCTCTGATAGCTTTGCCTTGCTGCTGATTGCTTTAGCTTTTTATGCACAACAGAGAGAAGACATGACCTGCAGCCCCTGCCAGCCTAGGCTTACTTTTCTACAGAGCTTTTAAGATTTATGGTCATATTTTACAGTAACTGTGATTTGTCTTGTAGATCATGAATATATGACTGCTCCATGATCCCATAGTGAGACTCCACTGTGATGGCTTGGTCATTACTTCTGAGCTTGCTAGAAAGAATATTTTAACACTGAAGTTTTCCTGGTGGAGTAAACCACAAGGCTGGGCTGGAGCTGGCTGCTTGGCAGGTCTGGAGCCTGATAAAGAGCTCCCTCCAGTTCTGCCAGGCCAGGCTTGTTTGCCCTCCACATTACATCTGGGAGTGACAGCTGGGCTCTGCGTGACAAATGAATTCTCATGCTGAATCATGGATGCTGACCAGGCTAATTTTAAAGGCTTGTGGCCCTAGGAGAAGAAGCTGCTGGGAGCCCTGAGGCTGGCAATGAGAATGTGGTGGTTGTGCTTTTTAGCTACATTAAATGCTGCTGTTTGGGGAGAAAGATGTTGGGGCTCCTTGGGGCTGTTGGACCACCACGTGGGACTTTCTCTCTGTCCCCTGAGCAAGGGGGGCCCTGCCAGTGCCATGCAGAGGTGATCCCTGCAGCTGTGGATCTCAGGACAAGCATGTCCTTGAAGCTTGCTGGAAACTGGCAGGATGCTGTGTCTTTCAGGGGCTGTCCTTTGCCTGGAGGTCTCTTCAAGGAGAACAGAGACCAGTTTCTCACCACACAAGAGGCTCAGGGCAGTAAGGATTGCTCCATGGGGGTTGGGGATGCCTGGTGTGTGTCCCTCCTGGCAGCTGGAGGCTGTGCAGGTTGGTGTGTTGTTGTCACCTCAGTGGGGAGCTGAGGGGACTCTGCTCATGCTGCACATTGCCCAGGACCTGCTGACACAGCAGCCTGAGGCAGCGAAGTTCAGGCAAGAGCACAGATGTTCCTGTAATGAGCCCAGTGATCTGGTGACTCATTCCCTTCCCAAGCAGCCACTTTTGATGTGAAAACTTCAATAAATGGAAATGGAGAATCCACTTCTGTAACATTTCCAAGAGCTGTTCCTCATTTCTTGTTTGAAGGTGATGGCTTGGGCTTCTTCCCTTTGCTTCCCATTATAATTTTGTGAATGAAGCACTGGGACCTTTGCTCAACCCACAGCCTTCTCTGCACCTTTGCTGACCTGTCTAAGTGAATCTTTCCTGACATCTGCTAAAATCAAAAGGTTCTCAGTGGTGATACTAGTCTCTTGTAATGCAAATGGTAATAATGATATGAATGTTAATCATTGTTATTCTGCAGGATGAAATGTCAAAATTCCATATTTTTATGTTCATTTTTAGTAGGTAAGTGCCACATGAAGCATGTCCATCCTGTCAGGGAGCATGCTTTTCATATCACAGGAACTGTTAGAAATCATCAGTAATGAGGGAGACAACAGTTGTGCCTGGTGGGTTGGTCTTTGACACGCAGTAATGCAAAGTCACATGGCAAATTTGGAATGAAGGATGAAAAGCTGTTAAAAAAATTGTGGACGTAGTTATAAATTAATTAATCTTGTATCTAAAATGTGGTGCTGAGCTATAATGATAAATAGGATCCATGTCACTGCTGTTGGATTGCATGTGTGTAACTAGGAAAGAAGCTAAAGTGCTCAGGCCGGGTTGACTGGTTTGGTGGTACCTGCATGGATAGCAAAAGGCTGTACTGGCTGCACTTACCTTGAAATAGGAGTAAGATCAGATTTGGGCAGTAAGATCAGATTTTGAACTACTTATCTACCTTTAACTGTTCTAAAGAGAGGCTACTTTGGGTAGCACAGGATCCCTGGACAGTGTATTTCTGTTAGAAGTACTTTTAAGCAACAAGTATTTTAATGCAAACAGCTCCATTCTTCTCATCAAGACATTGGTATGACTTGCTGCTCTTTTGGGCCTGTATTATTATGCATTATTACTTTGTAGAAAGTATTGTTTTTACTTTGCAGAATGAAAACGTTTCTGGTCATATTTCTCTCTCATTTAGGTCATTTTTAATTGACACTTAGTGAAACTAATGCTGTTATATAACACTCGGAACATAACAAGTGCTGCTACTTCAAATTTATCTGAGCTGAAACCTGAACCTGTCCTGGCTGGTAACTCGTTTGTCTCTTTGATTTCAGGCTCCAACCTCACTGGTTTGGACAACCTGGGCAGTGTGCTGGGCCTCGTTGAGGAGCAGGTGCAGAGATCGAGGCGGCGCCGCCGGAGGCACGCGACAGAGGACGATTACAACATCGAAGTCCTCCTGGGGGTTGATGACTCAGTTGTTCAGTTCCACGGGAAAGAACATGTTCAGAAGTACCTGCTGACCTTGATGAACATTGTGAGTACAGCCCTGCTAGCTGCTCTGTGGGAAGGCTCTGAAAGGGCTGGGAATGTAGGTTGGGTAAGCCATTTGAATGAGACGTAACAGATTTTTTTTTCTCGTGGCAGGAGATAAAATAGCTCTAGGAGGGAAATCCAGGCCACTTTCAGAAAATCCAATAGGGGAGAAAGAGAAATAAAAAAAAAAAAAAAAAGAAAGAAAAAGGAGCCAAGAAAGAAGCTGAGTGTGGGACTGTTAAAATGTTCGAAGTCCTGCTTATGTGCTTTGGTGGGTGGGGACACAAGGTCAGGGGCTCAGGTTTTTGGAAGTCATTAAATTTTAGCTATATATTCCCTTAACCTAAGCTTCCTGATGAGGAACACGGTTTGGAGAACTGTCTTCAAATAAGGTTCTAACAGAAATTACAATTGGCTTTTACATTTTTAAAACTACTCTGCTAAATTCTTTGATTTCTCAACAGCCACTTTAGGTCCCGGGCCACCTCCCTGCTCCTTGTTCACACTGCAGTAAAATGTTATGCAGTGTGACACTGAGCTTTCTTAAATTGATTTAGTATTTACCCCATGACTGACATCTTTAGGTTTCCTTAGTTAAATATTTAATCTTCAGAACCATAGTCTGTGCAACAGACTATATAGTGTAGGAGTGATGAAAGGAGACACTAGGGAATATTATGTTTGAAAGAATCACTTTTTATTTCTAAACATCAGTGCAGCAGCCCTCTAGTACCCCAGACAGTAAACAAGGACACTGTTTTTTGGAAAAGAATGAAGACTTGAAAAATCATCCCTAGTACAGATCAAAATCAAAATCAAAATCAAAATCAAAATCAAAATATATTTATTCTTTTGCCAAAGAAATAGAAGTAGTAGCCCCCTTCATAGGCAACTCATTTGGGTATGACTTCCTTCCTTCTCCTTCTTGTCTGGAACAGGAGTCTTTTCTCAATAAAACACATTTCTGAAAAAGCTTTGGCCTCAGTAAATGTGTGTTCTTAATAAAAAAGCGTTGAGTAAGAAATTGTAGGTTTGCTCTGTTTCTGACAAATGGAGTCCGACTGCTGAAGTTTACAGTTGTGTCAAGAGGATGAGCCTGTAGATGACTCCTTTCACTTTGCAAACCACAGAGGCAGAAATCCAGGCTATTAGGTAGATTTGTCTGGGATGTAGTTTTTCCAAGATATATTTTTTTAATTATGAAGCTTGGTTTTTTTCTTTCTTTATTACGTTCTTTTAGCAATGTGCAGAATATCACTGTTTTTCATTTTAAATGAGAGGTGGAATACAGTTTAAGAAAATCCCTTGTGTGATATAAATTCAGTTATGACTTTTTATAACAGCATTGTAAATAGTTAAAAACCTGCCCCGACATTAGAGTTATGGGGTACTTGGTGTCTGCTCTGATGGCTGTAAATGCATATATTCTAACAGAAATGACATAGTGAATTTCATTTATTTGTGTGGTTTGTTTCCTCTGAGGCTTAAAACAAAGTCCACAGTGAAACAGATGGTTTTATGCATCTCTAAATTAACAAGTCAAACAGGCCAAACCAGGAATGTGGCAAACAGGCCAAAATAGATTAGCAGGACTCTTTACTTATCATGTCACTTAAATCTATTTTTAAGAATTAAAATATACAGTAATGGTAAAGAAGCCATAAATGTTCCAGCTCTGGAATATATTTTTTCCTAATTTTAGTAAACCGTCCAAGACACAAATTGCAAGAAATAACAACTCTTCAGCAGCCTGTCTCTGCAAGTGGTTTAGAAAGTGCAGCCTGTGTAACCATCCCCACAGGGCATGGCAGCTCTTGGCATAGGCAGCAATTGTTCTGTTGAGAGCTCTGAGGTAGAAACATGTCTTTTGGGGACTGAGGATGTGTCCCACGCCTTGTGCCCAAATTCAAGGGGCTGTTTGAAATCCCCAAGGCCTCTTGAAAGGCTCTGGATAGTCGCTGGTAGTCATCAGTGTTGTCCTGTTCTTTCCTCCAAAACTCAGCTGGATTCTGGAGTCTGTGTTTTAGCAGAGGGGCAGGTGATGGTAACCAGTCCTGTTTCCAGCTCCAGCACAAAGAGGCAAGAGGGGTTTGTTACTGCAGATGGTGGTGCTGGGGACCTGCACTGTGCCAAGGACAACACAATGCAGAACCTCTCCTTCCCCACAGCAGGACAACTCCAGCCCTTGCCCTCATAGCTAGATGGGTGCAAGTGTAATTCTGTGTAGAGCGTGGCTTTGGTCTCCTTTCCTGAGATTCACAGTGACTCCCCCATTGCCCTCTCTTCCACCTCTTTGAATAGTTGGGGGTTTTAATTTAGAAAATGAGCCCACTATAAAAGGCCTTGGGGTCCCTGGCTGTTAGGGGTCACATGTATGCAGTGTGTTTCTGATGAGATGTGTAGGGCCAAGGTCACTGAAAAAGAAGAGATAGCTACAAACAATTTCAGCTGTATTTTTAAATCTAATCAGAGATCCTCTCATAACCATCAGATTGTGTGTACTCTGCTGGGTTTAGGATATAATCAATTAGCTTCCTGTAGTAACAAGGCATAGAATCAATTAGCTTTGTATGGTAACGAGGTAGTAAGCATAAAATCAAGAATTCATGGTAACAAAATAAAATAATAGTGAAGGTATTTACTGGAGATAGAACAGGTGGTCAAACAGTTGAATTTCTGAGGTTCAAAAAATGAAATAAATCTTAGGTGAATTGTCCCTCCTAGGGCAAGACATTACTTTCCCAGAAGCAACTCCCAGCATGGCTGCTTCTCCCACTGTGCTTGATCTCCTTGTGTGTGATGGCGTGAGCAGTTGTCCTTAACTAACTTTTCCCAGGGATCTTGGGTGGAACCCTAGCACCAACCCAATCAAAACAATATAATTTTTTTCAAGCCCAGTGCAATGACAGTAAATTCAGTAAAATCTGTTTTGTGCAGCTTAAGCAATGTGTTATAGTCCACACCTAAAAGCCATGAAGTGACAAAAAACAGGGGCTGAGTGTCCTGGCTATCTTGAATAGTTGTGCTAATATTTATCCCAAAGTTTGGAAATGAAGTCACTCCCAAACAAATGGTGATAGATGCCAGAGGATTTTTAACACATTGGGCTGCAGCCATGTATCGTCTGACTGTGCGCCAGCCGTTCCACTGCAGTGAGCTCGGCCTCATGCTCCCCTTTTTCATCCTCCAGTCATTTCCTCTGACAAAACTCTGGTTTCTCTTGACCTCCTCTCTTTTCTCTGCTCGGCACCATCGGGACATTCAGTCCCTTTTGGAAAATATGCCATTGTTTTCACTCAGAGACCCTCGGCTGCCTCTTGTTTGCACCATTTCCATTTTTACGTCACTGCTGTGTTTTTTCCTGGGAAGGATATTGGCCTGCACAGTCCTCTGCATTTCCAAGCGTGAGCCCACACATTGCACAGATTAACTTTGTATTTATAGCATGCAGGAGCATTTCCACAGAGGAGAGATATTTGGGTGGAATCTTGTAGTTCTGTGGTTACTCAAGGGCATAGAAGGTAATTCAATTTCGGCAAGAAAGCATCTCAAACCCCCAGCAATTGTATCTGCTTGTACAATTGTTTGGAAAATACTAGAAAAGTGCAAGGCTAGAAGTGGCATTGGAGAATTACCTTGTTCCTTGGGAAAGAAAAGGTTTTCACTGCAGGATGCTCTGGGAGGAGGAGGAGGAGGTGCTGAATGTTCTTGGGCCGAATGGCTTGGATGTGTGCATTGATCACAGGATAAAAAAACCCTGGCTGTCAAGTCAAAAGGGTGGTGGTGAATGGAACAAAATACAGCTGGTGGCCAGTCCAAAGTGGTATTCCCCAGGTCCAGCAGTATTCAATATCAGTGATCTGGATTAGGGAATTGAGTGAATCCTCAGTTCATGTGCAGGTGACACCAAGGTAGATGGGAGTGTTGATCTGCTGGAGGGCTGGAATGCTCTCCAATGGGATCTGGACATGGTCTCAAGTTGCTCCAGGAGATATTTAGATTGAATATTTGGAAAAATCTCTTCATGGATGTCAAGTACTGGAACAGGCTGCCCAGGGAAGTGATGGAGTAACCATCCCTGGAGATGTTTGGAAGATGTTTGGATGTGGCTCTTGGGGATGTGGTTTAGTGGTGTTCTTGGCAGTGGTGGGGTTAATGGTTGGACTTGATGACCTTAACGAGATTTTCCAACCTAAATGAACCTAAAGGGTTCATTGATTCTGAAATGGGGGTTGTTGGTACCCAGTCTTGGTGCTGAAATTCTGTTTCATAACCCTCTTAAAAGTAGTTTCCAGGATTAAGCAATTTTCAGGGGTAAAAATATTTAATTTCTTTTCCGTTCCTTTACTGTAAAAAGGCTGATATTAAAATATTTATATATATTAATGTAATGGATATACGGCCAAAATATTTGTGATACTAAAGCCCATCTCCTCAAAGTAGCTAAGTGCCTAATTGCTATTATTTCAAAGGGAGATAGACCCTAAATAAGAATTATGCCTCACTCTAGGCTAGATTTATCTGAGTATTTAGTCATTTACCTGCCTTTGAATTCAGTGAGAATCAGTATTAAAAATTAGCTCATGGGATTATGTATCCCCCAGCCTTCAAGTGAAACTTCAACTCCAGAACAAATACATTAAACAACTTTTCATTTGAATAACCGAAATCAATGAGTTATGCAGCTGGGGGCTTTGGAAAATCCCTGGAGTCTTTCACCTGCATCTTTCAGCACTACACATGTCTTTGAAATTGTGGCCCTGAGGCGCTGCTGAATGTGTTATCTGTCCTCTTTAATAGGATGTACATGATACTGCTATTATAGATGAGATTTCTGCTCTCGTGTCTCTGGCTGATGAGGGATGAAGATTTGCAGGTACAGAACAGCGAGTCCCTAATGAGAGGAAAGGGCAGAAATGCCATCAGTTTCTAACTGACAGTTGGATAAAAACCTGAAAGCACGTCTAATTCAAGCTGCTAAAAAGAAAGTGATGATTGAATACATTGAAATAATGGTGCTCCCTGTCTTCAGAATCATGCTTTTTAAACTAAAAAGCATTTCTTTTAGACGGCAAGGATAGTTCAATAATGTAGAATTTGACTGGATTTTTGAAAATTAAATAATTCATAAGCTCCATTGCTCATTATTTAAAATCAGTTTATTTTAATATGGGCACTTTAAATTTGACCTAACTCTAAGAAGTCCCACAAATAACAAATATAAGTCCAACTCTATTCATCTGAGGGACTTCAGCTGTCGTAGCTGAATTACAGCTTGTTTGAAAGTTTTAATATTGTATATGTGAGTTAACTCCACATTTTGACATTCTGTTCATTATAAACCAGTAGCTGTGACTGGTGTGAACAGTGTCTGAAGAGGCTTCCATGAGGTTATTTTTGTTCATTATCTTGATTGCCACCCTACAGTGGAAGCTGTAGTTGTGCTTGGGCATTCAGGGGCTCCTGCAAGAAAGACCCTCTCAGAACTCTTACAGGTTGTGCTCATTTTCACAGGGATATTATTCCCAATGTCAATTAGGTGATCATTGCTCATTATTGGTACCTGGAATGTGCCTTTCTGCCCAATCACACAGGTTTTGGTACCATCCTCAAAGGTAGAGGGTAGGTACTGTTAAAAGATAGACTTTTTCCTTTATTCCAAATACATGAGCTTTAGCCACAAAGGTTTCAGCCAGGAACTTCTGAGCTGTGACAGTGTGGTTTGTGTGATGGAGTGTGGATAATTAGGATCAGCTTTCAAATTCTGGATGCTTTTCTTAACCAAACCACTTAGATTTGAAGAGGTCACCATATTTATTACTTTGACACCACACCCCTATCCCTTGTAGTTGAAGTGATAAATCAGTCTGCTTAATTATTTTATGATGCTATAGTTGATTTTATTAACATGATCTCAAGACAGTAATTCAGAAAAATACTGAGTCTGGTGGTGCAGAGGTAATTTACAGTGTTTAGAGGAACTTCTCACAGCAGTGGTTCATGAGCAGGAATGAGAAGTTCCAAGAGCCTGCGGGAGGAACTAAGAAAATAATAGTCATGAAGTCAGAAAACAAAGTCTATGACCTTTCTAAAGCCAATGTTACAGTCAAAGATGAGATAGAGACCTGTAACATGAAGCTACCTAGTGCCTTGCCAACACATCTGCTGGGGAATTTTTTTCGTTTTGATCAGAAGCAGCTAACTTGGACTTGATAACACCTACTGACTCTGACACTAGGGAAGGTAAATCAGGACTCAGACTCATATTTGCATAGAAAATGCGAGATTCTTATCTCTGTTTTGCAATGTACATTGCCAAGCTCTTCTAAGACTGCCTGGTTTTGAGCAGAATGATAGATTTTTCCAAATGTGAGATCACAGTTTGACCTTTAAGTTTCATGTGTGTTGTGTGCTTTCATTCTTCTTTTTTCCTTGTGATGCACAACAAAGATTTCAGGAAAAAAAGAGATTTCCTCCCTGAGAAATGAGGCTATGCCTTGTAAGGACTAGAAAGGGAGACTAGGAGCCCTTGATTTTGCCTTACGACTTTCTGTGTGACCACAGTATGTTCACCAGAGGAATTGATGTAATATTATTCCTGTGGGATTAAGGTAAAGCTTTGGGAATGTCAGAAATGCTCATTTGGGATCTACAAAAGCATTAAAAATGTGATGAAAACTGAAGAGCACAATGCTGTTTGAAGTTGGACCACAGAAAAATAAAGTGAGAGGGGAACGCTTTTGGGAGAGTCAGATTACAGAAGTTTGTGCTCAGTATCCACCATGACATTTCTGGTTCCTATCCTGTAATTCAAACCAGACGTTTCTTACAGAAATAGACAATCACTGGATGCCCACCAGGCACCAAGGCTTTGCTGCAGATAATTATGATCTGATGAATGAGCTGCATCTCGGGCTGGGCTCTAACAATGGCTTGCCAGGAGCTCTGCCATCCCACAGGGAAGGAGCTGATGCTCTCCAGCCTCTCTAGTACTGCTCTGGCAGAGATCCACACATGGTCCCAGCTCTGCCCTGGAGCACGAAGCCATCAGTGGTTTCTGCAGCAGCAGTTGTGTAAGGATGCTGGGTGATCAAAGGGCGGGCTAATCAGCTTGGATGGATCAGCGATTTGTGGTGGCTGCAAAACCAGATGACTCTTGGTTTGTGCCCTCTCCAAATGGTCAGATGTGCCCTCTGATGGCCGCTGTTGCTGGGTTGGAGCTGTTTGATGCTGATGTAGCCCGAGGTTGAAGCTATGAAAGCTCCAGCAGGGGTGTGTGCTCAGGAGCCTGGGGAGCAGCACTCACCCAGGCGTGAGGAGCAATCCATGGAGCGCCTGGGGACGAACCCGATGGTTTATGGTTCAGGAGCTGAGTTGGGATGAAATGATCTGCCTTTTGCATAGCAGTTACTAACAAACTCTGCAAGGCTGGGAACTCCTTCAAACTGCATGAATGAGTTTGCTGATGATTTGCCAAAATACGCAGATTATTCTCCTTGGTGCACTGGTTTAATTAGGGATCCAGGGAACCACCTGACTTTGCCTAAAAATGCTCTACAAGCAGGAAACCTGCTCTGGACCAAGACTAGCAGAACTGCAGGCTGTTGATTACTATTTGTGATACAGGAGCTTTCAAATTTCCCTTTTTAGGATTGGGCTGTACTTTGCTCAGTAATCGAAACTTTCCAGTGCTTTTTCCAGCACAGGATCACTTTGGAGCTGAGTGGGAGTTCGCCCTGCTTTTGCAGCACCAGCAAAAGCTCTGCTTGCTCTCTGTACTGCTTTTCCATAGCAGTGCTGTCAGAAGCGAGAAACTGCCTTTTGCCGAGAAAGCAGCGTCTAGCGCGAGAGAAGGCAGCGTCCTCAGGACACAATGCTGGCTGTGCCCCAGAAGCGTGAGGCAGCAGTGGAAGACTGTTGAAAGCAAGAACAGCTCGGGGAGAGCAGGTGGTGGTGGAGAGTTTCAGGCAGAAGCCGTCAGGGCTGCAGGCTGCAGGAGGAGCTTCAGGCAGACTTGTAGCACTTCCCCAGCACAGTGCACAGCTCCCGGGGCTAGATCCACGCCAAACATGCCCTGTCTGCAAGCGAGAGCTGTAGTGAGAGCAGGAAGCGTCAGGTAGCTTCTTTTCGCTATGTACGGGCTGGTGCTCTGTTTGGGCACTCTGCAGAGAAACACTGGTGCTTGCTTCTGCTTCCAGCAAGCCAAGGTGCTTGTGCAGCAAGAATCCTGCTTTTTCCAGCACAGGATCACTTTGACTTCTTTTACAAAGCATGAGGCACCTCACAGGCACTTGGCTTGCCTTTAGCTTTTTGATGTATTCTATGTGCCTACTGTACTGACTTGAAACTTACTGAAGGCAGAAGAATTATAAAATTAGCAGAGAGGGACAGATGAAAAAAGTAAATAAAGTCTTTGTTTTTCTTGTGTAGCACCAATCTGTGCCAGCCTGATTTGTACACAGAAACTTTTAATAGAAATGCATGCTTTCCTTTGAAATATCCCAGAAAAAGAAACCAAAGATATCCCAAAATAGTTAGCGAACTAGAATAGCTTGATGAAAATCTCTTTACAGTGTTTCACTGTGCTTTGAATTCTTTGAGATTTACCCAGTCTTCTTCATCACCCTTTATAAATGCTGAATCACTGTAGGACATCTATCAAGATTTAATTCATTCATTGCCCTCAGTTCAGGAGCTGTGATTATGGGATGGTCTCTGTGTACTTTTTTTCTCCTATGCAGCAACTTAATTTTAGATTTACTGATCTAAGAACAACAGGAGACTGACTCTGGCTTTTCTTCTGTTGATACAAAGCAGGATGTCCTGCTGAAGTACATGGAGATGCAGTGCTGGAAAAGTACTTGCAGTCTTTTCCAAAGCTGTGTGTATTTATTGCACAGACATCTGAACATGTATCTCCATTGTCTGGCTATCTCTGCTTTCATACAGTAAGTTTCAAAGTTGTGAGCTGCTCTTAAGCCTGGAGCTTTTTGATTGCACAGGCTGGTTGGTCATTTTCTGCCCTATACATTGAGCTGCATTAGTTTGAGTCTGCTTTCCTGTTGAAATAAGAGGTGTAAATGTGGAGAATCTGAGCTAGGTAGGGGTTGTGGGGGCCCTTTCAATGTGTGCATTTTCCTGAACCTCTGAGAGCACAACATTTGCTTGGATCTTGTATCTCTAACAGCTTCCTGAAACAAAGAGGTGTGATTTAGACTGTGCTGAAAAAAAAAAGGGAAAAAAAAGCATCTATTTCAGCATATTATTCATGTGCAGTGAGACACTCCCAGCAAACCACAGTTTAGCTGAGAGGAAGATGCTGTATGAAGATGGCTTGGACTCATCCTTATTAGTGAAACCAAGACCCAGAGCTTTGAATTGGCCCGCTGTCTTGCAGAAAATACAGGATCCCAAGAGAACCAAGCAGCTTTTTACAGTGCTTGTGCTTTTCTGTTCATTCACAGTTTGTTTGTTAGATGTCATTTGCATGAATAGTCAAACAGTGTTTTAATTCTGTTCCATCAGTTTTTTCAAGCCAAGTTTCCCTTTGGCACACAACAGCGATACAGTTGTTGGTTACTCAACAATTGTTAAAAGAGGCTTAGGTTAAATTCTGGAAGTTAATGAGAGAGTGGTGTGCACCAATTTGGATTATGCTTTATGAACTAATTAAATACTTATTTACATGCTGTGTTTACTGTCCTCTATGCACAGCAGTTTTTGTTTAATAATCATTTCATGTACAGGTAGTTTACAGCTTATTTCATCCTCATATCCTTTATTTGAGTGCTCTCTTCCCACCACACAAAGAGGGAGACAAATTAATATCCCTGCCTTCCTTGACAATGTTCAAGGGTCTTTTTCCTTGGTGAAAGAATTTTTGTAAAGCAAAATGTTTTTATGTCTTACCTCTTTATTATCTATGTTGAGCAACGGTCCTCAAAGTAAAAATAAGAGAGTTTTTAAATAGTCAGAATATAAAGTTAATCTTCTAAAGTCTTATTTAAACATGCAAAGAGATGACCTGCTTTCTAGAGGGGTTGTTTACAAAGCAGACTTGAACATAATCAGCTCCTTCTACCCTGCAACGAAAACAGAAGCCCCTGAAGCCACTCATAGCCTTGAGCTCCTCATCCCCCATCTTAATCCAAGGATCTGCTTGCTCATCAACCAGTAACGAGCCTGCATCCCAGGCATCCCCCAGAATGTTCCCCTGGGACCCTGGAGGGTGTGAGCCTCCCCCTGGAGCTGCGGTTCAGCAGGACACTCAGGACCGTTGAAAACTTGGATGCCTACCAGGCATAAAATAAGGCTCTTCTGTCAAAAAATACTGATGAAACGAATTAAAATTCACTTTAAAATGTCAGTGGGGATTGCTTAGCAAAACCTACACTGATGTATTTAATTTCAATGGTTTTTGAAGAGATAAAATACAGGCCATTAAAACTGGGGCTGATTGAAGTAGCAGGACATTATTTACCATGTTTCAAATGAAATGTTCCCTGAAAGTTATTTATTAGCTTGAAGTAATGAATCTAGTTTGCAGGAATAAATGAAATCTAGGTCCAGCCAGTAAAACAGTTCAGTTTGGTGCAACCTTTACAAAGGGAAGGAGGTTTTAGGGAAGGAACTTGCCTTGCAGGGATCTCATCTGCCTCTTCTAATTTGTAAAGCTAAACCCCTGCCATTTGGCCGAGTCTCATACAGTCATCATCACCGAATACTTAAATCAGCCTCGTTAACAGTTAATATTTGCCCAGCTTGCTTGTAGCAGTGTTTCGTAAGTAATTGTTATTCATCCACATGTCATTCTCTACTCTAAATATTTACAGTTTTCTTTTCAGTGTTCCTGGGGTGATTCCCCCATGTGTGTGTTCAGTTATGTAGCTCTGGTATAAAAAAAAAAAAAAGAAGACGATTTTAATTTGCTGGCATTTTGTAGCTTTTGTTCTACTTGCAAAGTTTAACACTGATGAGTTTTGACACACAATAAAGCCAGCCTGTGTGCCTGACCATTGTTTTGGGGGAGGCACATCCTCTTGGCAGAGTGTGATGTGATGGGTCCCAGATGGAAGAGTTACAGGGTGCAGCTGAGCTGATCTGGTGAATGGCTCTTGGAAGAGAGGTCCTGTCTCTCTGCTCACTCATCCCCTTCCCTATGCATAGTCCTGCTTGCTAGAGAGATATTTGGGATTTTGCCTGGATTGCCATGCTCCAGGCTCCAGTGGGCACACATGGGTCAGCTCAGCTCAGCTGCATCGTGTGGGTGCACCATGATACCTTCAAGTCCAATTAGGCTGGCATTTATCTACTTGTTAATCTGAAGTCTCTGAGTATATATTTGTTTTAAATGATTCCCTAAATTATGGTCTGTTGGAAGAGTACAGCAGAGTCTGGAAAAAACCCATTCTCTCTCTCATTAGTGGAATTTTTCATATTTTAAATATGATCACAAAGTGGTGTCTGGCCTGACAACAGAGTATAAAAGGTACTGGCTGTATCACTGCCTTCATAGTTACCATTGTTAAAGCACTGAACTCTTTTGCAGGTTAATGAAATTTATCATGATGAGTCCCTGGGTGCTCACATTAACGTTGTCTTGGTGAGGATAATCCTGCTGAGCTACGGCAAGGTAAGGAAAGGTTAATTTAAATAGGGGATATCAATATCTATAGACTTCATTCTTTTATGAACAGTGCAGTTACTAGGGACATGTTTTGTATTTTAATCCATATATGTTATCCTTACTATTCTGTGAATATAAAGAACTTCCATGTTTATATATATATATGTTTGTAATTTAAACTTTACATTTCAAATAATTTCAATTTCTCCTGGGTTTTCCCTGTGTCATTTAAAGTTACTGCTTAGCTCTGGCAGTCTGTCTTTTCAGATTTGTTTGGAATAGTCCATGAAACACAGAGAACATTTTAGTTCCTAAAGAAAACAAAACATGTTTTGGTTCAACTGTATTTAAGTAACAGTAAACACAAGGTCAGTCCTGCAAGATGCTGAGGGCTACAGCCTCTTTCCAAGAACTCATTTATACTTGTGCTTATTATCAGTGGAGCTACACATGTGCTTGAAGTTAAATGGGTGTTCTGTGGAATAGGGGCCAGAAGGCAAGAGCTCTGCAGATCAAATCTGTAATTAAAAATATCAAGTGTTCTTTCTCTCAGTTTCTCTGGAAGGGGTTTCTCCACAGACAAAACTTGGGTAAAGAGGAGCAAAATGTTAAAGGGTTTCAAAAGTATTGATCTGTTCAGTACCTGTGTCCTGTTATTGCAGTCAACATCAGATTCTGTAGAGACTGAACAGGGCATTTTAAGTATGTTGATAACTGCTTTAAGTGCTCTCCAATGCAGCATCAGGCCCAGCTGCTCAGAGCAGAGGGTTAACACCTAATGCACCTTCCTTTGACTTGGGTTGCTGGGATTTCCACGTTCTTGTAGTAAACCTGGATGACTCCATGTCTGTTCATGGAAGTTGCTGGAATGCCGTCAGCAAAGAGCCAGGGCAGATGGTGAAGCTCCACTGTCATTCACCAGCTCACTCTGCTCAATACCAGCTGAGAGTTTTCCTCCCTGGTGCAAAGGAGGGGGCTCTCAGGTTTAATCTGGGCTCTGCAGGAGACTGATTATCTGGATACAGGTTAAATTTTTCTGTTGGAGCTTCTCCATTTGAGAACTAAACACACCAATCCATCTCTGCTTTTCCTGCAGTGATGATGATGATGATGATGATGATGATGATGATGATGATGTAGTTACATACTTTGGATAAGCTTAATCAGATGTATGTCCTAAAGCAAAAGGTCAAAAAGGTCATATTGGTCATTTTGTGATTGAAAGTTCATGGAGAGTGTAGTTAACATTGAATTACAAAATGACTGAAATATCCTTGGGATTGCTGTAATGGCAAAAATTTGATTTCAAATTGACATGATTCTCATACAAATCTGATGTTGCAATAGCAGTGGAAACAATCAGAATTAGTACCTGGGCTAGTCACTTCTTTGCAGTCCTTAGTTCATGGGTATTTCATAGTTGTTATGTGTTTGTTATTATTCGTCTTTAGCCCTATAGATCTACCTCAGCGTGAGCTCTGGTTATTTCTGCCAGTTTCCAGATGGCTGCAGCAGTCATCATTCCATCTTAAGGATCTTTGTTCTCTTGTGAAGAGCAAAGCCTTGTCCATTTATAATTTGAAAGTTATCACTTTCATATTCTTTAGAGAGGAGAGTTGGGGTGGAGGACAGAAACTATTATTTCTTGGCGGGTCTTTGACCACATCACAGAAGTAGCATTTGCAGGTCAGTGTAATCTGCTTGTGGATATTCTGCTTCTGGATTCTACATCCACAATCTGCAGTGGACAATGCTTTAACTTCTGAGTTGTCCTGCTTGTTTCAGTGGAATAATTCTGCTATCACAAGCTTGCCCCAAAGATAATTTTTCTTGCATTTCCATATCTGATTCTTGTTTTCATGGAAGACAATCTATGGCTTTCTAAAAATAGTAAAAAGTATATATAAAAGATATAATTCCAGAGCTCCTCTACTTTATGATGTGGGAACCTGCATGCCATGGCTGTATAAGAATACATCCTTTTCTGTTCACATGTTTTAAGTTCCTAATCAGAGGACTAGTACCAGGGAGTAGAAGGTGAGGAGATTTTTCTTTAAAGGTTTGGGATAATTTAGCAGTGGAAAAGCAGACAGAAGTGTATAGTTCTTATTTTCTGAACCTGTTCAGAGGAATTAGAACAAAGCCTTGAATATTTTACTATCCCACACACCAGCATGAAAAATTTTTAGGAAAATATGTATTCAAAATACATAGTATTAAGTGGGGACGTGTACAAGTTAAGGCAGTTGATGAACGAAGCAGTGTGATTGGCTTCACAACGTGAAAATGTTATCCCAGTCTTGTTTGAGTAAGCATTTCTTTTGAAAGCATGGAGCTAATATTTTCAAATTCATTTGCTTCACTGCAGGCAATTTATATATATTATCAAGGGTGCCATTTAAATAATCATAATAATTACATTATGGTTCTGTAATTGATGAAGTATGTACCATCAATGTCAGGTTTATGACAGCACTCTCAGCTATTGCCAATTCTCCACCCCTGAGCAGCCTTCTAGTGTATTGTGGTGTTTTTTCAGATTATTATATTATTTTATACAATATGTCATCTGTTGATAAGAATAATATGGACAATACTTGAGTTGCATAGCAACCAACCTTTCACTGGTTTTTGCTTGAAGGTACTCAACTCTTTCAAATGTACTTATTTTTTTAATATTCTCAAACACAGGCAACTGTACATGCAGAAGTTTCAGTAATTTCAGGAATAGCATTAATTGCCCTGGTAAGATGAAAAAACAAAATATATTCCTTGGTGATCAGATGCTGAAATTACTTCAGGGACGAATTCAAAAGATCTGACATGGTTTTACTGAATTAGCACTTTGTGTAAGTTACCACCTCAGGACTTTGAGGGGGTGGCAGGTTGAGCTGTGCCAAGAGCACAGGCTTGGGCTCTGTCTGGGTGGTTTGTCTGGGGAGCAGGTAGAGTGTGGCTGGGTTGGGGCTGGGGTGGCTTTTCAGGACTTTGCAGGAGCTGCCAGCCCTTCCCTGACTCCCCACTTTTCTCTTAGTACTTCCAACAAATGATGTGAAGACTGATGTGAAGGCTTCAGCTGTGCCTTGCTGCTGCCCACTCATTTATCAATTCCATCATTAGGATAGAAAAATGCGTTCTGCAAAGGCTGCTCCATATCTGAGTTGGCTTCAGAAGCCACAATGCATTTCTCTGTGTTTTCTTGACACTGACTTCCAAAGTCACTGGCTGTTTTGATGTGATGGGATACTACAAATAAGTAAACAGGGTACATGCAGTGCATTTTTCTTCAAATGGGAAAAAGATGAGCTGGCTCGCTTCTGCCTTTTTGACTTCAGTAGTAGGAAGACTGGTTCCAAATTTTGGCAACTGCAGATGCATTTGAGATTAATATAATTCAATGTTTGTGTGAATTATTCCACTTAGACCTATTTTGGTTGTAACAGCTCTGTAATCCAGCTAGCTCTAGAATACTCAGGGAAATAAGCAAAGCAGCCACGAACACCAAGTGCAGAGGAGGTTGCAAGAGATGGGCTGAGCATGCATTTAAAAGCCCTGACTGGTTATTCTAAAATTCGTTTGGAAACATTTAAATACTGAGCACTGCATAAAATCCTCTCATCGCCTCTTTGAGGTGAATGAATAAAGATTATTATTCCCATTTTACAGCTAAAAAAACAAAGATGTTAAGTGTTATTTTCCAAGGCCACACGGAAGGCCACTGGCAGGCTGGGGATAAAACCTCATAAATTCCTGGCTCCAGCCCCATGCTCTGTCCACTGACAATGGTGACTCTGTGTGCAGATGAGCTGCCCATGCACAGTGCAGAGGAAAGCACAGGTTAGCTGGGATGGATGTAATTAATACAGTGATTAATGAAAAAAACACTTGGAAAGAGATTTGCAGGGACTGCAGGGGTTTCAATAAATGCAGCCACCTGAGGATTTGTGAGGGTTATTACGTGGGAAATGTGAATGTGGCAGTGCAGGACATCCCTGAGCTCTCTGACACCATGCACAGCCTGAGTGCCCTGTACTCAGCCTGGAGCAGGTGGGAAGGTGTAAACCAGTGTTGGCACCATAACAAGTGGTTGGACTCTGACCACGTGTTAACTTGGTCAGAGTGACAGAGGAACCTGACTACCTCTGCAGAGAGCCTCTCAAACAGCTTAGAGGAGGGAAGAAAACCCAAACGACTTTTAGGTGGTAGTTCAGGAAGAAGGTAATATGGGGTGGATGCCTGCAACCTCATGGGGCAACTAAGAAGGGCTTTTAAATTTTGTATGTCTGAGATATTAGCAGAACTCCTGCTGCCTTCATTCGGGACAGGACTTTACCTTTGATCTTTTCATAGAATGATGCTCTCTTTATCTCTGCATCTGACCTTTTCTAAGGTCTAAGCTTGATGCAAACAGGGGAGATGTTCTTGGTTCAGCCAGGATGCAACTGCTGGTTCAGTCTGAGTCAGGTTCTTCTTTCTCTCTGTTTCCCAGAGGGCAGGCTTGGAAGCACAAATCAGGTTTAATGGTTAAATCTGGTGTTTGTCCTTACTACTTTGCTGTTGACCCTGCTGTTTCCCTAGAGGGAAAGGGATGAGCACCTCCACTTACCTCTGCCTGTCCCAGGAAGCTGCAAAGACTCTGGCTGAGAGCACCTGTGCCTGGCAATGCAAGGAGGTTCTTAGCTGCACATTAGGGTCATGGAACAACTGTGCTTGGAATGGACCTCTGGATATCATCTAGTCCAACTGCCCTGCTCGGAGCAAGGTCACCTGGAGTAGGTTGTTCAGGACTTTGCCCAGCTTGGTTTTGAATATTTCCAGAGACTCAATAACCTGTCTGGACAACCCTTCCCAATGTTCAACCACTCTTATGGTAAAACTACAGTAACTCTCCTAAAGGCTTCTTTTCTTGCCCATTGCCTCTTTTCCTTTCTCTGGATACCACTGAGAAGACTGTCTCAGTCATCTTTATTCCCTGCCCAATAGGCATTTATATATATATTGAGATCTTCCTGAGCCTCCTCCAGCCTCTCCTTATACTAGGTCACAAATGTGAGTTGAGTATCTTATTTTTCCACTGACATTGGTAGATGCAGAGGACCTGAAAGAATCAGCAGGAATCAAGCCCTGACCTTACAAATGTGCCTGAAGATGGAGTTGTTGACCCCAGCAACTGGCCATATCCAGTAACCAGTTCTGCACAGGCTTAGTTGCAAGGCCAGAACCTACATATGATGTAGCATTTTGGCAGCTGTTTGTATTTTTGCGCTGTTTCCATATGTTTCATATGGGGATAAAGAGAAGAGAAGAGATATTGACCCTCCTGTTTTTTAACTGGGTGAATTGTTGAATTTCCTTATTTATATATTAGACTTCGAGCTTATAATTTCCCAGTGTGTTTTGTTGGGACCTTGAAGAATGTGGAGCTGGCTGATAGCATAAACAGTGCTTTGTATTCCTGATCTGCTTACATTTATACAGAATTAGAGACTGAAAAATGTTTACAAACTGCTGCCATAAGAAAGCTTTACAAATCCTTTGAATACAAAATGATAGCTTGCTGAATGAGCTATTTTTGTTAGTTTGGTTACCATGGACATTCAATAATTGTATTTATTTATCTTTTTCTTGTCTTGTTCAGTATGAGAGAAGAATATAGAAGTTCTAATCCAATATCCAATGAACAGTAGAAGTGCCAAGTAGAAGCAATGTAAACAGTGTGTTTTGCAGAGACTTTACACATTCAGGAAGGGAAAGTCATATGTTAAATTGTTTCCTGAATGTGTGCACTGCTGTGGTCCAACTTTTCCTACTATAGTTTGAAGCCTGTCATGTTAAGAATATTTCTGCTCCTCCTGGAGCTACTGAAGAGCTGCAAAGTCTTCTCTGTTGGTTCTCTTGGAGCACCACCTAATGGATGAGTTAGGAAAGGCCTGATCAGCCTAAATTTCTTATGTTCTTATCATCAAGTACCTGCTCATCATCACTTTAGCAAAGTTGTACCCAGTGATGCCGAATATCAGGCAAATCAAACAGTTGTTTAAGGGGAGCTGCCATTCCATGTGTAACGCCAGTGTGTCTTTCACATGGGCCGACAGCTTGAACATTCTTGAAAGGTTTGGGTAGAATATAGACTAAATTTGCAGTTTTCTTCTAAGATAACTTTGACATTGTTAAAGAAAAAAAAATATATATATTTCTTCCTTGCCCCACAGTCTCCACAAATATTCCAGTCAGCTTTATGAATGACTTGTTCTTCAGTGTGTTCATATGAGTGGTACTTCCCAAAGGATAAGACAGATAATAAAGAAGGTTCAAAGACCTCTCTGGCTTTCAACCATTTCTTACTGCCCTGCTTTGCCTCTTTGTATGAATGGTAGTTGCAACTCAGTTGTCTTCTATTTTTATTTAGTTTTGGGATTTTTGCAGCTTCCATCTAAGAAGGAAGGGAGTGGAGAAGAAACGAAGGCAGAATCAAAAAAAGGAAGGAAAATGTGCAGCATTGGTAGATGTTGAGTTTCCCAGAGAAAAGGCCTCGGCTAGTTCTGTAGGGCACACTGTCCTCGTCACCCTCTGTGGTGTCTCCTTGCCTGGGGGATGTTTTTCCAGCTGAGCCCTTTCCACTTCTCGGCCAACATCTCCATCTGTTTCCATCAGCAGTTCACAGATTTTTTTTCTTTTCTTGCTGTGAGAAGGAAAGTTTCTCTTTCCATTGGCAGTTTTCCTGCTGATTAGCTGAGTAATGCTCTCCACAGGCCTGCTGTCCTGCTTGGAAAGAGGTCCTTCCAGCCAGGTCGGAGCTCCCAGCCAGCTGCAGGACCTGAGAGTTCCTGGCACTGTGGGCTCTTTGCTGGCCAAGAGTAACACCTACACCTCTTCTCCATGTGCAGCCTGCTGGCCCCCAAATGCCTCCTGTTTGCAGTGTGATAAAGAGGGATTTTACCTTTCAGCCCTTATTACTGCACACAGCTCATCTCTTTTCCTCTTTCTCATTTGCTTTGTCCATTTAATAAGGAGTTGGGCTCTGATGAAAGCCCACATTGACTTCCAAAAGAAAATATTAAGTGTTATCTGATATCTCTACAAGAGTAATTTTTGGACAACATCCTTCTAAAACATATGACATCTGCCCTAACAAGCTCTGCCTGGTCCCATGATCTCCTAAGCTATTTCTTCAGGATAGCAGCATTTATCTGTAAAGGCAAGGCAGCTGGGAAAGTGGATATAATTCTATATAACAACATGCCTGGCTTAGGAAGTCTTTGATCCAAAGACCACTGGAGCCTTGGAGATTCTTTGGAGGGAAACACGACCTCTGATTCCCTTCCCTGGCCATACCATTGCCTCCTGTGAGGAGAGGACCATGGTGTTCATGGTTCTTTGGTCTCAGCCAGTGCAGCTGCACAGCACAGTGAGCTTGACTCACTGTCAGACTGATGGTTCCCTGGCCATGCAATATTTGCTGTTAGCACTGTTGAAGCCTTTCTGTCCTGAAAGTCTTTGCCAAATTGCGGAAAGTGGGCGTCCAGGTGAAAATTTGCTAGGAATCAAGTGGGTTTCTCTTTTCAGGCTGCTGCAATATACAGTGAGGAAAGACAAGGGATTAGTGACCAGATGATTTGAGTGCTCAGTGGACTTGCAGTACTCAGCAGGCAGACTGAGTTTTTCCTCTCACCCTTTGAAGTCCTCCTCACTTACAGGACCTTGATTTCCTATTTGCTTTTGTAGCACATGGACACTCAAAATAATTGACTTCCTACTGGATGTCTTGTTTCCCAAATTAAAGAACAGTAAGGCTCAGTTTTATGATGTTAAAATTGTGTCATTTGCAAAAAAGCTGGGTCAGCTGAAACATGTTTTATAGGACTTGTGTGTTCTCAATTTCCCCTTTTATGTGAAAGGGGTTTTTTTTCTTTCTCCCTATTGTGTTGGATGCAAAAACCCCACAACGCTCCACCTTAACCAGGTGGTCCAACTTCATTTGCTTGAAGACAAACTCTAAAATCAGTGTTTTGATAAGTAAGCATTGAGGTTCTCTTGGAGTGAGCCTGTGGTTTTGCTGTTGGACTTCAGTATAGAGTGAGAGAGCTGTTGACTCATGGCAGATGCCAGTGCAGTGCCTGAACCACGGGAGCTGCTGGTTTGCTGTGCCAGACTCGTCTGGCCTCTGGCAGACTCAATGTTAATCAGGGGAGTGCTGGAACCTGCTCTCTTAGTTCATTCAGAGACAAATATTTTGCTTTTGTGATGGACTCCACCGACAAGGGTTTGGTTTAGCAGGCAGGGAAGAGATGACAGAGGAAAGCTATAAAGCAGTGGTTATTAGGAAATAATTGACATTTTATTTTCCGTGCTTTTTTGCTGATCGTGCAAATTCAAGGCTTCTTTGCAAATAATTGGATACCCTTAAACAAAGCATATGTTGATAGGGGTTGTGTGTTTTCATTGTTTTCTGATCAATGTGTCTTAAATGATGTGATTTTTCATTTGGTAGAATGTGCACAAGGAGGTCATTATGAAATATGGAAGTATTAACAAACATCTGAAAAGACTGGAAAACTAGAGGTTTCTCAACTTCATTTTACAGCATTCTTGCTTTTGAGTCTTTCAGACAGATTTTTTAATTGAACTCCTTGAAGGAATTGATCTTTTTTGTGCAGTTTTGGAGAAATAAGAGTGAGGGTGATATAGCTAAGTTTCATGTTTGTTTGCTTATTTGTTTTTGTTCTACCACTGATTGATATTATGAAAGACCTCAGCAATAGCCAAACCCTGTTTAACTGACTGGGATTTTTGCTTGAAGAGCCAGGATTTTGCCCTGTATTAGTGACTCAAAGTTTGTTTAAGTATGTCCTTATAAATATACAAAGATTCAATAAAGGCACCACAACTGTCCCACCATTTAAAATACAGCTATTAGTTCAATTTCAAGGGAATTATGGCTGGAAGCAGTTTGATCCAGCATAGGATTATATTACAACTTTTTCATTCCACAGTGGTATCAGAATCCAAACTGTGCCTCTATTTGGTTTATAAATTTGTTTTTCTGAACATTTGCAGAATTGTAATATCTTAGTTTTGCCAAAATCAGACCTCAGTTTGGCAGGCACTTATTTTATCAATTCCAGTTGTTCTTCCACAACCCTTTGAGGATTTTCTTTTTCATGTAGTCAATACTTTATGTACTCCATCATGCATTCAATTAGAAGACACGTCAAATACATCTGTATTTAAACATGAATTGTATTACTTCTCTCTTATTTTTGGCCTAGGCTAAGTTTTGCTCTACATTAAGTACTTTGGAATGACAAATGCTTGCAGTACAGTATAGCATCTAAACTGTAGTGGTTTTTGTTATGATTACAGTGTTGTCATGGTAATATAATTTTTGCAAATGAAAAGCCAGGGTTCACATCTGTAGTTCTTACAAATCCTGGAAGGCCTGGGACAGGTCAGTGAGTCATACATTTTACAGTATCCCACATGAAATAATCTTTCTGAAGTTTTAGCAGTGCACAGTATCAAGCAGGATTAGCTGGGAACTTTTCAGAAAGTACTACTGAAAAAGAAAAACAAAAGAGGCAAATGTAATAGTTGGATTTTAAAATACCTTTCTCTTCCTTGCTGAAGAGAAGTGTCCTTTGCACCTCACCTAACACATCAGCTCACTGGAGCCAGCCAAGCCATGTCAGTTCACCACCCACATAATTTGTGGTTTACATGGACAACGGCATCCCACAGTGGGAAGTTGTGTTCTACCTTGTGAATGATCTTCAGACGAGTAATGGGATAAAGAAAATGCAATTTAAAAGGCAGTCACTGAGAAACTCCATTTCTGGAAGCAATGATTCAAGTACAGCTGAAAAGGTTCACTTAGTTTTACACCAACAGAGCATCCAGGAGTGTGCCAAGGTCTGACAGAACAGCCTAAACAGCTCCATTTCATGACAAAAGCAGCCGGTGAACAGGACAGGGTGCTGGCTCTCTGCAGTAGTTGTGATAGGCTTTGCTTGGCCATTAGGCATTGATCTTCCCCACACTGGGTCAGTCTCTCCTGGTCAAGATGTGTTATGGTTCCAAAAGGGACATGGAACCATGGCTCCATCAGGAACTGTATATCCAGACTGGAAGTGACGGTAAAGAGATAATAAAGTGATGTAAACTGATGCCAGGGTGGCATAGAAATAATAAGAGTGCACAACCCAGTATCAGTTTTGATGCTGAAATACCCATCTTTTTACTTCTTGTCTATTTTTTACCTTTGTTATATCTTACATCTGATTAAATGCAGATATCACAATCTAACCATGAACTTTAGCTATTTTCTTGCTTTCTTGGTCCAGTAAAATTTGTTTCTGAAGTGTAAGTATTTCTTAATTAAGAGCAAACTTTTAATGGAAATGGGATGTTTAGTCAAGTGCCTGAAAAAGTTGGGGAAAATATTGCCCACATTTTTAGTAAATAACTCTTGATTTTTTTTTCCCTGTGTGACTGCAGTCTATGAGTCTGATAGAGATTGGGAACCCCTCACAAAGTCTGGAGAACGTGTGTCGCTGGGCCTACTTGCAACAGAAACCCGACACTGGACACGCCGAGTATCATGACCATGCCATCTTCCTCACCAGGCAGGATTTTGGTCCATCAGGCATGCAAGGTGTGTGTCTGGGTTTGTTTTGCATTTGCATTTATCACCGACCCAGGCTAGTCATGTAAAGTTTGATTGTATATTTTTCGCTGAGCTGTGCTCAGCGTTTTCTTTCCCCAAGAGCTCTGCGTTGAGTCATTATCAGTTGTAACTGCTTCACTTATTATTTTATCTTTTCTTGCTCATTACCTATTGGATTGTTTCTGTGTTCTTACTGAAGCCAAGAAAATGGGATCCATATGTAAACAGTCTTGAAAATTCCCAAAGATTAAAGAATAGATTTCATATTTAAAAAGTTCCAAAGCTGTTGCTGTGTTACAGCTAAATTGCAAGAAACGTTGTTATGGAGAGGTCTGGAACAGCAGGGCCAAATGCTGTCCACCTTATCCTTTTTTCAGAACTCTGCCTCCTGTGAGATCTCACCAGAGGGGAGAAATCTCAGAGGTTTCCTATTCATTCTGTGTTGGCCAAACTGCTGTCAACACAGGGCTGGGGCTTTGCTCCCTGATGGCTGGTATTGGGCTCCTCCACACAGCAGCATGTGGTGTCCTTTGCCTCTGTTGTCTTGTGCACTTAGAAAAGGCAATTGTAGGGCAGTCCAAGAGGTGACAAAAATTTTCTTGGTGAGCCAGAAGGTTTTAATTTGTTCAACAGGCTGGTTTCATCTGTTTCATAGATGAAGGAACACATTGTTAAATGTTTGGGGGCAGAGATCTTGAGAGGACCACTTCAACTAAACTTGTGTCACAACAAAGGACAGATGCTCATCCTAGAGCTTCCCACCATGTTGATTTTTCTGTAGTTGTTCATTTTCTGAAACACTTGGTGTTTCTCACAGGCTATGCTCCTGTCACTGGGATGTGCCATCCTGTCCGAAGCTGCACTCTCAACCATGAAGATGGTTTTTCATCTGCATTTGTGGTGGCTCATGAAACTGGACATGTGTGAGTACAACTGGTCATCTGTGTTGTACCTTAAATGGGTATTGGTACAGACAAATGCTAATGACATTAACAGATGCAATTGATGTTAAGAAACAATATTTAGAGTTAGCTCTGGTTTCAGGTCTCAGCTCTCACAAAGCTTTCTTTATGATGTTAAGTAAGCTTTATATTTTGGGACTTTCAAATGGGAAAAAAGAACTAATACCAAAATATCTTCCAGGGCTGCTGTGGGACTAGATTGAATGATGTATTGTAGTCCCCTGGTGGAAATGTAAAGTACCCATAATGAAGAAATATGAATTCACTGAGTCAGTGGAACACAGTATTCTTGCAAGCAATCCATAGTAAAAAAGCACATAGTCTGTATATGTTACTGCTGATAAAGGAAACGATACTATATAGAAGCGAGGTGCCAAGCACTGGGGTTGCAACTGTTCCATATATCTCATATAAAAAATGCAATCATTTTACCTATTGATATGATTTGAACCAATGCCTGGGCAGCGGTTGTCAGATCTTTGGTTTCTCCCAAATCTTTTTAGTTTCCTCTGTTTCCTCTGCAGAGATCTCCCACTGATTTCCAATTTTCTCTTTGGTAGAATAACAGTTACCAGAAGGCTTTTTCTGAACAGTTTCCATCTATTATGTTTTCCCAAAGAAAGCCTGGAGGCCCTTTCTCTTTTTTTAAACAATAAAGTGCCAAAATTTATTGAAATCACTATAAACATATCTTAGTTAGACAGGGACACCTATTTGAGACTCAGATAGTATTTGATTCCAGAATTTTTGAAGCAGGAATAAAAAAAAACACAGCATGAGCTTTAAAAGGGACACCACTGCAGAAAGTTTGTAATCTCTCAAATTATATCCCCCAATCTGTTAATTTGGTTTAACTATGGACAGATATTGCCCACATTAGTCCAATAGTGTTTATTAAAAATGCAATATAAGATCGTGACAAAGGAAAGGAGCAAATATATTCACAATAAAGCCAAAAAAGAAATTTTAAAATATATGTAACTTGGGGTAGTTTTCTAGAATGCATCCACCACTTTCCAGGCTGTTTCACATTTAAACAATGTGGGATTGCTCCTGGGCAGCAGCAGCAACTTGTCTGAACTATCTTTCTGTGTGGTGCCTTTCTTTTCTTCCATGCAAAGGATTTGTCTGCAGTTGCAAAACACTTTGAATTAAGCTAAGGTGTGATTTTTTTAGAAGTAATATAAAGTCTTGAACAACTCCAGATTAGACTCTGGGTACATTTCTCTTAGTATTCCTGGAGGGACGGCAGGCTCAGTAATTCAGAAATGGAGTCACATTTAGCCGTAGTAATTCACAAATGTGTATGTGCACAGAAGTCCAAAAAAGGCATTTTTGGGTTTTTTTTTAAAGCGGATTAGGCTAATGACATAAAACTACTCTCAAGGGTCAATCCTTCTGTGTGGGAGTTACTCCAGACCAGCTCTTCAGCTACAGCCTCACCCTGTCTTATTCCTCATGACTTTGCTCATGTGGATGGGGGCCGTGGGACTACAGAACCTTGGTGGCACCAATCCCTGGTGGCACTGGGGAGGGGGCAGCGCTCGGAGCCCTCTCGGACGTCACCGCTGTGTCTCTGTGTGCGCGGGGCAGTTTAGGAATGGAGCACGATGGCCAAGGGAACCGCTGCGGGGACGAGGTCCGGCTGGGCAGCATCATGGCCCCCCTGGTGCAGGCCGCCTTCCACCGCTTCCACTGGTCCCGCTGCAGCCAGCAGGAGCTGAACCGCTACCTCCAGTGAGTACTGCTCTGCACCTCCTCCCGGCCACGGGGGAGCCCTTTCTGCCTCTCACAGTTACCTTGGTGTCGGTCCATTCCAGCTTATCATCATTTTGTTTACATCTGTTCATTTTCTGGGCATTGAGGGCGTTATTTGCTGTCCTCTCAGGGATGATGGGAGGCACTGTTATGAATCTCACTGGTAAATTTCCTCCCTCCCTACTCTAACCTCTAGCTGAGGGATGCCTGGGCTTACCCAGCGGCACCATGTCTGTCTTGCCATTTGTTGCTTATGACACCTGTCAGTGATGAGATGGTGCTGCCTAGAGAGGAAAATCTGCCCTTTAAGTGCTCAGGGCTTTTCTTGACTTTAGTAGATATCTAAAGAGCACACATGGTTCTAAAATTAGTTCTTCAGTTGTTAATTTTTCTTTCAGTACCCTAAATGCAAAAGCTGTTTAAACAGCTTCATCCGTGCCCCTTGCCTTCCCTTTTGGACCTGTCACTTCAGGCATTAGACCTGTGCAGGAGTTCCCTGACAGATTCTGTTGTTTATGACCTGTTATTAGCTCCTTACAGAAAAAACCCCCTCCCCTTGTTATGTGCAAGTTGTATGAAAAATATGGGGAAGCTACTACCATAACCAGCAAAAGCTGAAAATGAGTATGAAAAAAGTGCAGCAAAATTCTTGAAGCAAACATGAGTCAGCCTTTTTGTTAGTATTTTTATTATCGTAGATATCTTAGGTGTGGCAAAAAGGAATAAAAACATTGTGAGGGAAGTTTGATTGTTTCAATTAGCAAGATCCTCCAGAGTTTCAGCTATTAAATAAAAATCATCTGGCCTGGAGGGCTGCTTTATGTTCTTTTAAATACTACTATTTTTAAAATGTCTTATAACAAAGCAGAATGATGATTTGCTTTGAAGTAAATCTAACCTCAAAATTCTGCTCTCAGCTATTGGTAACTTCAAGGCAACCTTAATGATTGCCAGGATAGGCTTGTGTATGGTGTCCTCATGTCTGTTAAATAACTGGGAGACGTTTCAGAGATCCTGTGGACTATGCCAGTGTTGTGAATCAACCAATACTTACACTGTGTTAACCATTTGGTAATATTACCTTCAATCCTTTGTGCTGGCATGACCAGGTCAGATGTAATTCTACAGGCTGTCCTCACTTCTTAGGAGCAGAGGAGAAGCTTTCATATTCATCACACAGGAAGAAAACTTAGTTTAAGCTATGGATGGAGCTGGGAGTGATCAGGAAAAGCAGAGAGAGGGAACAAATCTAAGTGAAGTCTGTAAATGAGTCACTGCTTCTCAGGGAGGACACAGGGAAACTCTAAGTTCAGTGGTATTCTGGGCTGGTTACCCTGGCCTCTGCTTTTGAAACCTCACTTGAAAGACAGCTGCAGGCAGCAAGAAATTCCACAAATGGAAAATTAATTAAACTTTCTTTTCCTCTTGGTCTCATGTGGATTCTTCCTTTGATTCATTTCACATAAGGAGCCTGGAGACTGATAGGAATTTACCTGCAAGCTAAATGGAAATTACAATGGAAGTGCTTCAAAAAAAGATGTGTAAAATCCATTGAAGGTGGATACAACATGCTAAAGGGAATGTGAGCATAATTGCAATATTAGCTGCTCTTCAGGACCAGCATCTGAGAAACTGTAGGCTCTATTTTGTTTGGAACAAAAAGGCAATGAAACCACAAACACTGTGCAAGCCTCACAGCCCCATCTGTTCCCATAATTTTTGCCTGTTGCAGTTCCTACGACTGTCTGCGGGATGATCCCTTCGAACACGACTGGCCTTCCCTTCCACAGCTGCCAGGGATTCACTACTCCATGAATGAGCAGTGCCGGTTTGACTTCGGTCTGGGATACATGATGTGCACAGCTGTGAGTACTTAACTTTAGCTTCTGCTGTTTCTCATCCAGGAGTGGTCTAAAGTGTCTCTGAAATGTCCTTAATAGGGACAGTGTAGTGAAGCCCACAAGGAACAACGTTGTGCCCTCTTCGCTGTAAGCAAGGATTAACAACTGAATGTTGACATATATGTTATTCTAAGTATCTCTTGGCTCTTTTTTTTTTTTTTTTTTTACTGACTGGAGATACAGAAGTAATTATTGTGTAGTTTCATACATATCTGTAGTTGTCAAGCAAACAAACTTGCTGTGTTATTGAGCCTCATCTTGCTGGCAGCTGGTTATTTTGCTACAAAACTCCCACCCGGATGTGAAGGAGATGGATTTGCTGCCACATCTCGTAGTGCTAGCACAGGGCAGCATGCTTTTATGATCCAATTTTATGGAAAGTGTGATGCATTTTGATACCTTGCAAGAGAAAATAGGCGTGACAGCAAGTAAAGCAATTTGTAAGGGCTCTTGATGACACGGTTGGCTCTCGTGCATGAGGAAAACAAGAGACAAAGTCTAAATTTAAAGCAAGGCAAGATTAGTGCAGTTCTCAGTGGACTGGCCTCAGAAAATAGTTTTCTGCAGCAGGGCTGCACCTCTCACCTCCAGCTCCTCAAGTAGAACAAAATATTAAATGGAAAGCGATGTTTTCAGCTGCTGGCAGCTGCTGACACGTAACACTTCTGCTTTCATTCCCATCTGCAGGAATATATGTGCCGAGCAGTGTCCCTAGATAATGGACGAGAACCTTTAGAGCATGAGCTGTAGTATTGTGTCTTGACACAATTCCCTCTGATGCTGCCTTGGAAGAATGTCTCAGCCAAAGAGAATCTTTTCTTACAGCCATACTCCAGAGCCTGGGAGATGGAGGTTTTCTATTCTTCTTTGTTCAGAATAGCCAAAAGCATGTCCAGACATCATGATTTAGTATGTTTTGTGGTGGGTGGTTCCCACCCTCTCCTATAGAAGCCTTTGCATTGTAGGTAAAATGCTGATTTATTCATTGGATTGGGGATCTGATCTCAAATTTCCATCCCCCTAAGGAGGGGATTACAACAGCTGAGCTAAAGTCTGTGCAGCTCATTTCCATCTCCCATGGGTGCACAAGGATTTTTTGCATTGTTTGCCAAATGAAGCTGCCCCATTTGGAGAAGCAGTAAGAAAAGTCGGCATGTGTCTCGCTGCCTGAGGAAACTGGTTGGTCACTTGTATGAAACTATTGTTGCCTGACTTTACTCCATCACATGCAGATGGGATCTCACCTCAGAGTCATGATTCTATATACTCAAATATTCCATACACAGACATCACGGTGTTCCTCAGGAAACAGTGCTAACAGCTGGCATTTTATACCTAGGAAAGGAACCCCCCCATCTGCAGCTTCTGTTGCAGTTTCCAGTGGGAGCTCTCTCAAACTGTCACCCACTGATTTTTTTCCTGTATTCCAGTTCCGTACCTTTGATCCCTGCAAGCAGCTGTGGTGCAGCCACCCCGAGAACCCCTATTTCTGCAAAACAAAGAAAGGGCCTCCGCTGGACGGGACCATGTGCGCACCAGGGAAGGTGAGAGCTGGTGCCCTCTGTGCCCACATGTGTGTTTATGGTGTTTGTGTGCAGCTGGGGATGTTCCCCTCAAAATCAAGAGGAAAAAGAGAAGAGACTGTCTGGAGGACCTGAGGTTAGCTAAGATGTGGAGCAAACTCCTGAGTGCAAGTGAAGCATTAGCTCAGCTGGTTAGAGCATGGTGCTAATAGCACATGGGTTTGATTGCTGTAGGAGCCATTCACTGAAGAGCTGGACTTGTGGGTCCCATCCAGCTCAGAGTATTCTCTGATTCTGAGCAGTGTGAGGAGAGGACATGGGGTGAGGGCTGGCGTGTCCTGCATGGCCACTCTGGGACCATTAAACCCCATCCTCAGGCAGGTCATGGCAGTATCTGCCCCATGCAAGTCTCTGTGGCAAAGCCAAAAATGGGGAAATTTCCGCTCTCCTATGACTCTTTGGAGAGGTCAGGGTGTTGTGCTTGGATCAGCAATGTTGTTGTGGTGCTGCCTGGCCTCCCCCGTGCGGGGGTGCAGGGAGCAGTGGGGGCTGGACACACAGCCAAGCCACGGCCGCTGGAGCTTCCCGGAGGGACAGGATGGATGTGGGAGGTGAGTGCCAGCTAGAGAGAACCCACATGACAGCACAGAGGGACTGTGAGCAGAGAAGGGCAGGTCTGTGGAGGTGGATTTGCTGGTTTGATGAGAGCCCAGGGAGGCAGGAGGAGCGGTGAAGGGACGGTGTGAGGTGGCAAAGGCTCAGAGAGCTCCGGCCGCTCAGTCACCAGCTGGAGCTGCTCCCAGCCCCAGTTATCCTCCGTGGAGATCACACTCTGCTCACAGTGGGTCTGAACTCCAAGTCCTTTGAAGTCTGATGAAAAAAATCTGGCTTCCCTGGGCTTTGGATGCAGTGACTGAGGGGGAGAGGAAGATGTCGCTACTTGGAAAGGTTTTTTTTACAACCCAGTGTATGACATCATTTATGTGATAAATGAACCATATTAGCAGCTGCTGTTATGGTTTGAAAAGTCTTTTTTATGAAAACGTTATGTTAAATTAATTCCCCAGCAAGTCACACTCTATGTGAACCACTCCCTTCTGGTTTTCTCTTCTTTAAATTATTCCTGTTATGAAAGCTTTGTTTCTTATAAAGAAAATAAAATTAAAAAACATAGGTTACAATCCAAAATTTTAGGCAATTTATTTGGATACATTTTTCTTTATCTTGATTTTTATATTAAAAATATTCATGACCCCCAACTGAAAAATACAGTTATATTCCATTTTGTTGCATCACCCTCTTCCCTGAGCTATTCATTCATTTAGTATTTGAACAGAAATGAGGAGAAAAAAGGAATTTGTAACCCTACAGTTAAGGATCTGTCAGTGCTTCCATTATAAACAGTTTGTCAGGATATTATGCAACTCAGCTGTAAAAATTTTCTTTGGACTGGAACTTGGGATCCAAGGCTTCAGCAAGCTGTGCAGACAGCCAGGCTTTTGAGCTCAGCAGAGATGCAAGAGAGTATGTGCACATTCTGAAGTTTCAGTAGATGATAGGACTCTGACTGTTTTATTCTCAAGAGAGCTGTCCCAGTTTTTTGATAAATAAACTTGCTGCCACCTTCCAGAAGAACCTGAGAAAATGATGTAAAATGAAAACCATTTTATTAGATAAGGCTCAGCAGTCTGAACTAAATGTTTTGGGTTTTTTAAATAGTGTGAGTTCTGAAGGTTATATGGCTGACTTTATGTATCTGAGCTCAGTGTTTGACCAGTGCATTTATTAGATGTTGGTGTTTTTAATACAGGTACATCAGATCAATGCTTTTACATCTGTTCCTTTCCTTTTCATCCCCGCCCTTGATTTTGCCTTCCCCTGTTCACTCTCTTCACCAGTTGGGACAATACCAGAGGCTCTTGCCTGAATGCACAGGGCTGTAAAATGCATTTACTGCCCAAAGTTGGGACTCAGTTGCTCTGGGGCAGCTTCCTTTTAGGTACATCTCCCAGGATACCTCATCAGCACCTGAGAAAAAGGAAAATAATTTCAAACATGATCTCCTATTTTCTTTGGAATCATGCCAGAGAAGAAAAGTACAGAAACATAAGCAATTAAAGATGTTGATTGAGAAAGATTCATTTGTTTCCCACTTTAGAGACTTGCAGTTTTTGTGATTTCATACCACTAATTCCCAGGGCCTATTTTAAGCTCAAACCAATCACAACACTGCTGATGTGTCACAGAAACATCCTGGCTTTGCTGCAGCTGAGGGGACTGGATGCCAGAAATGAAAGTGGCGCTGGGGAGGCGAACACGGCGCGTGGATGTTCTCACCTAGGGCTGCTGTTCACTTAACTGATAACTGATCCCAAATTTAGCAAGATGCCATTGAGGAGGATCCAGTCCAGCTGCCTCCTTCCTAACTGATGGTCAAGGGGCAAGAGCAGCCATGTGGGAGATAGGAAATCTGTAGCATATTTTTGGCAGGAAGGATGGTAAGGGGCATGTGTCTGCACACCCAGGCTGTGTCCTGGACCCAGGCACGACCCTTTGAAAGGGAAGATGAGGTTTTCTGGTGCTGTCTATATGTGTGTTTGTATGTGTACAGAAAGGTGTATATTTATGTAAATGTTTGTAAGCTCTTCTGTGCCTGTGGTTATTTGAACTAAGTTGCCAGAAGAGTGAGGTTCTGCCATTTTGAAAACTTCTTAATAAGTCTTCTTGTGCAAATGGAGATATTGAGCAACCATTATTAATTGGCAGCAAACTAATAATTTGCTGAGTTTAAAGACAAAAAATTACCTGTTCTCCTGGAGCTTCCCTGTCAGAAAAGAGAGCTACTTTTTTGACAGAATCCTAAAGGAAATAGAATAATTTATGTTTCTCCCAGCTTGATTTTTTAAAACCAGACTGAGTTTTCAATAGGAAGAGGGAAGTTTCTATCAGTTTTACAAAGCTTTGATGGTGCAGCCATTTGCAATGGTCACATTACCTTCCATGAAATAACTCCAGTGTGTAAAGTTAAGCACACAGAGGTTCAGAGTCTTACTGTGGAGTCAAAGACATTCCATAAATTGCTATAGTAAAGCATGCAGACAAGACATAACTGTGCAAAGCTTAACCCTGCCTGGCATTCTGTAGATTGAAAGAAAATACATGCTGTCAGCGGGTAATTTATTTACTTGTATACAATTCTGTCAGCTCTACCATTAGCCTCAGGCTTCTGAATCCAGGCAAACTTCAGAAGTCTATCATCAGCTCTTGCTATTCCATTTTTAAAAATATTACTCTTCTGGGGAGACATTTATGTCGGCTGAAGTAGCTAACTGCTCTCCACAGCGTAGAAATAAAACCCAGAGTCAGTCACGCAGGGAGATCACATGCTTGAATCCATCTGCTTGCTGCAGTGACTAACATCAAGGTTTGCACCACCTGAGCCTCCTTTTTCTTCTTTTCTTGGAGAGAGGTAAGAGCCTGGTAGCTGCCCCTGGCAACCAAGCTGATGTTGCTCTTGGATTTGGCTTCTGTGCCAAGGACCCAGCACAAACCTAGCAGGCCTTCTCTTTGCTTGCACTGTGGTAATGAGATGATCTGAGTAAAACTTGGAATGATTTTTTACTCTGTCAGAAAAGGAAGAGAATGATTAAATATTGAAATAAATAGGTATTCTTGAGAAGAAAAATGGACCAAGAGAAAAGGTTTCTGAAAATACTAATGTGTACTCAAAGCAATCCAGTTAATTTCCCACTGAGAAAGCTGACCTCAGCTTCTCTTGGAGACAGGAGACAGATGGGTGAATGTGTGCTGTGTTAGTCATCACAGATATTGGGAGAATACTTGATTCTCCACTGAAGAAACTTTTACTGCCTCAGAGTAGTCTTCAGTGTTGGAACTTTCAGTTCATCCCTTGCAACTAATTATCTCAAACAGATGGAGCAGAGCGGGCCAGCCCGCATGTGATGGGGAATACAAATAATTAACCCCCTCCTGATGGGACCTCAGGAGGGTGAGGAGAACTGAGCACCCCCAGCCATGGTGCAGTATGAGGGGTTACTTGGACTGGAGCATCAAGTGAGGAGATCAGAGAGATGCCCATTGCTGCCCAATACAAAATAGTTACAGATACTCACAGAAGATCTTCAAGTTTTTTCTTGGAAAATTGACTTGCAGATGTGTTAAGCCCACAGGAACACACTGGCTCTTTTTTTGGCATCCACAGCAGTTGTTTCAAAGAACTGCTGAAAACAGCAGTGGAATGTTTTACTGCAAGAAATTTAAGCTCCCTGTCCTGGAAATTGCACTTGTTTTGGACTGCCCTGTTTGCCAGAAAAATAGGCAAGACTGCAAGAAGTCATCTTGTCTTCAACTAAGAAAACAATTTGCATTTACCCATTTTTTTCTCATTTTAAAAAAAATTGCTTTAATATGCTTCATTCTTTAAGTGAATCTCCCTGTTTATGAAGGGAATAGTGCTTGAAATTGGCTCTTTTCCTCCTCATTACGTAGTTAATGTAGTAGCACTAGGAAGGGTTGGCTTTAACTTCCCTTATTCCACTGGAGATTGCTCTGTCTCTGGTTTTACCTTCTCATGCATTTTCTTGCACGAATCTGCACAGAGTAAGATTCATTAGTGAATCATTTTCTTTTCTATAGGCTCCTTTCTTTTAATCCACAAGAAAAGGCAGAGCGTGGATGACTCATTTTACACAAATGCTTCTCTCCTAATAGCTCTGCCTCGGCTTCCCCAACAATCAGCATCTCCACTAAAAATCAGTGCTGCTCTTCCCTTTACACAGCAAAGTCAATAACACTTTTCCATGTTTGCCTTCCAGTTCAGGGGCCAGACTCAATGTCAGAGAGGGGGTCTATTAGAGGTTGTTGAAAACCTACATCCTGCTATTCCTGACTAAAACAGAGAAAAGAGGCTGGGAAACACAGTGTCATCACATATCTCTCCCTCTCCTCCATGAGTCCAAGCACTGGATTCTGGATCATCACATAATAAACACAGGCTAAATGGCTCCTGAAATGGATTTGGTCACTGCTGTGGAACTTACACCTGAGAGATGCAGCAGCCTGATAAAAGTATGTGTGAGCAAGCACAGATCAGGAGCTGTCACTTCACATCTGCTCCCAAGCCCAGCTGAAATGTCTATTGACAAGCTGAAGCATTGCCAGCTTCCCCCGCATCGCCGAATGGTCCCCTGGCTGTGCAGGGCCCCACAACTCAAACTGTTTGTTCAAACAAACCTCTCTAAAGCCATAAGTAAACAGTCCCTGAAGGGTACAGCACTGAGCTTCTAAACCAAAAAAAGCAAAGGACGTATTAGCATTTTGCATTTCTTTCATGCTTTGCTGAATTATCTCTTGTTCTGTCAAACAGCTAAGAAAAATCTGCCCATAACAGCTCTGGAGCAGGATTGGTATAATTGGCTTTGTGGTAACTCATCTATTTCACAGGCTTTTGACTTCAAATATCTGAAGTCATGGGAAAGAAAAAATAGTTGAAACCTAATTTCTACTCTCTCTTCTTCTCCTTGTCCAACCAAATCAGCCCCAAAATAAATTGCATGAATAAGGAGCCAGTCACTGAGCAGATTAGTGAATCAGTAAGCTGTGCCTTGTCACCATTCTACTAATGATTCTCTCTTTAAATTCAGCATTATTAATGATTATCCTTCACTTTTAGATTTGCCTTCCAGATCACCAATCGCTCTATGCTCAAGAACGCTCTCCTGTTATGTATCTTCTGATTTTGTTTTTGCTGGCAGCATGCATTTAGCCATATGCTTGTCTTGTGCAGCCTGCCAAATTCCTGCGTTCCAGGGCTTGTTAAGCTGTGTAAAATGTTGTTGTTGACTTGAATGTTAAGGAAAGTAAGTGACTGATTTCACTTGTTGTTGCAGCCATCTGTGCTCCTGAGCCAGAGCTCTCATCCCAGCAGTAACCGTTAACGCAGGCAAACTGTGACAGTCTCATGCAAAGCCGTTTGTTTGCTGGAATATATTTTCCAGCACCCACACTTCATCAGTAGACTTTTATGAAAGCAGAAATAGTACTGAAAGGGGCCAGAATCTTGTGATCCTTGAGAAGAATTCTTTGTGACTTCAGCTGAGAAAAAAATTCCTTGATTAGGGACTGTAGAAATTGGTGGAAAGGCATTGACAGGTTTCTTTAACAGGAGATGACAGTAGAGATGATCAGTACTGGAGCTATGAAGGCTCTTAAAGAAATAAAATAAATACCCTAATGATTTGGGGAATGTAGCAAATTCTATGTTTCAACTGCCTTAGAATGACTGTATTAAAAACCTCGTAAAAGAAAGGAGAAGGTGTGGTAGGGGATAATGAACTGTGCAGCTGTAGGAATGTCCAGGGCTGTCCCTCAGGAATGTCTCCTGGCTTTTTGGTCGGGTTTACCATGAGATCTCCAGGGAGACACTGGAAAAGCTTTTATTTAATAACATTAATGTCTACAGTGTGAGCTTGCTTTAAGTCCATGACACTTTGCTGATCGCATTTATTATAGGAATATGTGTGTGGATTTGGGAGCAGCTGGGCAGGATGGTGCTGTGGCCAGAGCTCCTGACACTGCTGCCTGCAGATGCTGCAGGCAATGGTGGAGGCAGGATGCTAATGTTAGCCTCCAAGATTTGGGATTCTGCCATTTCCCTTAAATGATATCCCTGCTGTAGACAGGTGATGAGGAAATGTAACACTGAGAACAATTTAATGAACTTGGTAAGCTTGAAACCTGCACACACACATGTGCATAATAAACATGTAAGTTTATAAAACCTGAGTGAGTTTGGGA
The DNA here is from genome assembly GCA_017589585.1 of Phylloscopus whistleri. Taxonomy (NCBI): domain Eukaryota; kingdom Metazoa; phylum Chordata; class Aves; order Passeriformes; family Phylloscopidae; genus Phylloscopus; species Phylloscopus whistleri. The sequence continues at coordinate 2,504,867 of JADMLD010001555.1, read as the reverse complement.
TCACGGGCACAATCTGACAGCAAGTCCTTCTACTTTCTACTGGAGAGGTGAAAAAAAATCCAGGACTTGTGCCGAAAATTATAATGTGTGGTACAACAGCTTCTCATCTAATGTAAGTTAATCATCTAATCATTCTGACATCTGATTCTCTCTTTCAGCACTGCTTTAAAGGTCACTGCATCTGGCTGACACCAGACATCCTGAAGCAGGATGGACACTGGGGGGCATGGAGCAAGTTTGGCTCCTGTTCCCGCACGTGTGGCACCGGGGTGAAGTACAGGACCCGGCAGTGTGACAACCCACAGTAAGTGACAGCCCACGGGCCCCACTGCTGTGCACAGGCTGCACAGGTAGGCTCCTCAGTGCATGCCCAGTGCAGCAGTGCAGTAAAGGATGCTGAGTGGTGCTTGTTAAATCTGACCTATAGCATAAGTTGTCAGAAATTCTGCTTTTGGCCCTCAGCAAGTCATGAATCATCTTTATTTCTCAGTTTATCCATCCATTAAACTGGTTATGCAGTTACAGGGATCTTGAAAGTGCTAATACAGTGCTGTGTAAAGCATAAGTAAAAGTTTAGGGTCCTATATATCTCATTTTAAAATGTGAGTGTGAAATAATAGCAGTGATTTACTGGATTTTTAAAAAACCTTTTAGAAAGTTTTCTTTAATCCACCTTTTAGGGTATTTCAACAAGAAGGTCTTAAAACATTTTCAAACTGTTTTCATTCCAAGTTGGAACAAAGCTCTTGAGATCAGAGCCTTCCCCAAAGTTAATTTTAGGAGTTTTGAATTGTCTTGCTTTAATAACTTACATGTGGGTCATCTAGATAATGTAGAATGATTCCATTCCAATAACAGTGGAAGTATAGTTAATACAAATGATATGAAATGTGTAATTATTTCTATCTTAGTGTGGTATCATAAAATGTCAAGACCCTAACAACAAGAACTAAACAATTGTCAGAATTAAATGATTTTAACAGAGAGAATATTTTGAAAGTTGATTTTCTTGGTTTGTTGATAAAGCAATTGAACTTGACTAGTGTTGAAAATCATCTTTCATTGATTTTTTTTAATTGAGTTTTATGAAGCAGCATTTTCCAATGGAAATTGTTCTGTTAAGAAAAAAAAAAAAGCCCTTTCTTTTTTCAGCCTTTATTACTTTGGCAACAGGGAAGTAACCTTTATAATTGTGGGCACAGTTTTAGTTGTAAAACCCATTTGCATGTAGGAAAAGCCTAATGTACTATTGAAAACATTTTCTGTGTTTCCTGGAAGAGGATGAAAACCCAGCTACAGGTCCTGAGCTCTGCATTGCCAGATCTGCCAGGGTTCTGGTGCACATCTGCCTGGGGGCACAGCACTGAGCTGGGCTGTTCTGCCTTTGCTGCTGCATTAGGGGTGAACGCCAATGAGTTCTGCTGTGCTTTCCTTTCCTGCCTACACCAAGAAAATGGCCTTTCTTGCCTTTATCAACTGTTTTGAACCTCTACTTGCAGAAGTTGCTTTTAACAGCAGGTTTTGAAAGGAAATATGTATTTTACACATCAGAAATACAGCCCTGGCTTCATCAAGTGCCTACCGACATGACTGGGAAACAAGTTGCACCTCAAAAGATTTGATAGACACTTGATTAATGAAATAATGGCAGAACTAACCATGGGTTGCTCCCCAAAAGATTTGATAGACAGTTGATTAATGAAATAATGGCAGAACTAACCATGGGTTTCTCTCCTGTCACAGTCCTGCCAACGGGGGCCGCACGTGCGTGGGGCCGAGCTACGAGTTCCAACTGTGCAACACCCAGGACTGTCCCAAGGACTTTGAGGATTTCAGAGAGGAGCAGTGCCGGCAGTGGGACCCTTACTTTGAGTACCAGAACACCAAACACCACTGGCTCCCCTATGAACATGTGGATGGTGAGCAGCCCGTCTCTGGTGAAAACTAAAATCAGTTGCAAATATGAATAAAACTTTCTGGGAAGTCACGCCTCCTAAATCTGTTAGGAGTTGTTTGGAGGGATCAGTGAGTATCAGTGTATGAGTGATTCAATTTATACAATGCTCTTGGATTTTCAAAAAACTTTGGACGCTGTTCCCCAGTGCCAGCTGTTAAATGGATTTACCATGAGATAAAAGGGAATGGTTTTGCATGGGAGGATGGCCCACTCTGAGAGCTGGAGAAGGACCTTGTGACACTAACTGGCACAAGAAGGCAATGGAAGTTTGGTGTTAATGAATGCCAGTAATGGTTATGGGGGTAAAAACTGGTGTGTGTGTGTGTGTGTGTGTGTATGGTGGACTCTGAAGAGAAAGGCTGGGAACAGCTTCAGGAAAAGATCAGTTCAGTGACTGTGAAGGAGAGATGGAGAACACTGACCTGCCCCTGTGTACCTGCACATTTTGTCTGCACTTTAAATACTCAGCCAATGCAGCTCAGGTTGTGTCCATCTCACTGCTGCCCACACTGCTAAAAAACCCACAGCTGAATTCAGGCCAGAATAAAGCAAACACAAATAATGACTTCTGCATGAGGAGAGTTTGGATAAACCAGGACTTTTCACCCTGGAAAAGCAAGGATGTAGATTAAAAAGATAGAGTTACAGAGTTGTGAGTGGCCCAAAGAGACTGAACTTGGAATGATTATTGAACTTTTCATAACACGAGTCTGGGAACATCAAATAAAATTATTGGGTGGCAGATTTAAAACAAATAAAAGGAAAGACATAGAACAAAGCATCGAATTATCTTGAAATTCACTGCCACAGAAATTTGCAGATGCCAGAAAGTTTTAGAAATTATTTTGAAAAATTCTTAACAGTTCTACAGTCCATTAAGGGCCATTAAACACCAAGCTCCAGCCATGATTTTGGAAGTCCCCAAGCTGCAGTGTAGGAGGAATTGGGAGAACATTCTGAGAAAAGTTTGTAGTTTGTTCCTGTGTCTTCCTGCAAATGCTGCTGGCACTATTGGAGGCAGCTGTTGGGTTGGGTGGATGCTGACTCCCAACCAGCAAGGTCAGGCTGATGTAGTGGCCTCTTGACAGAGATCACCTCCTAGAACAAAAATGTTTCTGTTCCTGTTAATGCTTTGGCTTAACTGTCAGTGCAAGTGCAACTGATTGATTTGGGCCATGTCTGCTCTTGCCAGAAAACACACTGCCATGTTTTACCAAACAGAAAGGCAGAGAGCAATGAGTCTCAACTTGTTAAATGAGCAGTGTGAGCTGCTCGCTGGTTTTGAACCCTGTCACTTCACTTGAATGACAAATTCTTGAGGGCAGGGTTGGCCTGGCAAGGGGCAGGTTCTGGGCACCCACCCCATCCTCAGCCCAGCTCCCATCACTGGGAGGGGAAGGGTCACTTTGGGTGAATCATTTTGCATTCCAGTGAGAGGATACTCTGCCAGAAATTAATAGCAAATTCCTTATTATTAATTTGACTTTCTTCCCAAACAGTTCTCAGAGTTCCCTCATTCTTTTCATGCCATCTTGGTCTGTCTGGGATTTTCAAAGGCACAGACACAGCCTCACAGCTTAATTTCATGAAATAGCTTTGCTGGCACAGGGTGAAGGGATGAAGGCTGTGGCCTGCAGGACCTTTGCTTATGATTTAGCCTTTGGAGCACTTTGCTGCAAAGACCAGTGAAACAAATCTGATTTTTTTCAATTAAATTCAATGGCTTCTGGGTCAGAAACTAGCTCATTGATGTCTGAGCACTGATCCCTGGGCACTGCTGGTTTCCAGTATAACTGTGGTATAACTGCAGACACCTTGAGAGTTACATTTACCTGTGCAGGGTTATTAAAGGGAACGGCTTTTGTGTGAAAACAAGGCCAGAGACAAGCTTATGCTTGAACTTCAATCTATTCAAAACTCCCTTTTGTAAGGATAAGGCATATCAGTGACATATTTGTGAGGATAATGCAGTTGTGGCTCAGAAGTGACACAAATCCATACACTTCACAGGCAGCTCAGCTGGACGTGTCTGACACATTGTGCAGGGCATAGGAGCAGAGAGGAGTGCCTCATGGTGTGGGCAGAGAAAAGCCACTGAGCTGGGGTACACCCCAGTGTGTCCTTGAGCATTCCACGCCCTGTTGTGCCATGGCCTGTCTCCTGTTCCAAGGCCCTCTGGGCCCCCACATCCTCACTCCCTCAACCTCACAGACTCCTGCACTGTGCATGTGCCAGAGCAGCAGGGAGAGATTCTGGCTATGAGCTCCCAGCCTCAGTTAAATGAGAAGGACTCAGAGAGTGTGGAGTGGACAGGCAAACCATCGCATCCATGCACCTCCATTATGTCCAGCACCAGTGAATAGGAAGAAAATAATTCTTTGCAATAACAGGGTCTTATTTGCACATTTACTGTTCCCATGGAGCAGTGGGAGCAGAACCATCTCTAAAATAAAGTCCTTGTACAGAGTTGCTGGCACCCAGTCAGACCTGCTGGTATTTTCATTTAATCACATGCAGTGAATTTGTGGTATGTGCGGGGTGGGTGCATACCCAGGGGTGGTGTGTGTACATCCATCTTGTGCACAGCTTAATGTTTCTAATATACACAGTAGATCTGTCATTATTGTAATCTTAATAGTTTCCTATTAAGAATTTGCACCAAAAAAGTACCTGTTTTAATAGACTGGACCCTGGATTTTTAACATGACTTCTCTGCATGGTTTGGGAGCAGTAACAAAGGTCTCTGATGTACCAATACCCAGTGGCTTTGAGGACATCAACAGCAATAACAAGGACTTTATAAAAAGAGGGCAGAGGCCATGAAACTGTACAGGGGAAGAACGCAAAGGGCCTGTGAAGATTTATTTCACTTGAGCCGCTATAATAGAAAGGTCATTATTGTTTTAAATGGTGGGAAAAGCATTCCAACTTTTAATCATGTTAAAACAGCAGAACCTCTATTTGTTTCATCTAGCAGAAAGGCCATCTGCTCTTCAGTGCCAAGGAAAGCATAGTGAATCCTATTATGGGGCTGAGGACAGCAAGAGACACGGATCAGATGAAATACTCTAGTGGAATACAACTTTATTCAGCCACTGACTAGTCATTTTCAGCTTTATTTTTCCTTCTTAGCTCTTTGGAACAGATTAGAGAAAATACCACTTGTCTGGCTGTTTGTGCATGTGTTAGCAGTAAAAAAAAAAAAGGGCTTTGTCTGAATCTTTTTGACATCTCATCCTGTTTAATTGTTTAAATTATCATAAATACAAGTACAACCATGAGGGAAAATTAACTTTGTGGTTAGGATGAAATGCTATGGCCCAGCTGTCTCTGAAGAAATTTTGGATGCCAGGTTCACTCAGTGTCAAACAGCTGCATTTAATGGGAAAATTACTTCGGCTTTTTTTTTCATTTAAGTACAATGCAGGAGAAACCAGCATCTCGCACAGGTAGTTGTGCAGCTGAGGAGAGCTCTGCCAGATTGCATCATCTGCAAAGGATTAAAGAGATCCCCCCCTCAAAGTCAATGATCTGTTATTTTTAAGCCTGTCTCCTAACGGTGACACACGGATGCTTTATGATTCAACATTTTCCAAGAGATCACAGAATTTTTCAAATGGGATAAGCATCAATGATTTATGGGTACCACATTGGGCTCTGTGATGTGTGCAAGGAGGAAGGGAGAGCCAACACTCAGAGCGCTGCTCACAACCTCAGCAACTAAACCCTGAGAGCTGAATATGCACAATTTGGGTCGTTTTATTTTTCAGCTAAGGAGAGGTGCCACCTGTACTGCGAATCCAAGGAGACAGGGGATGTGGTCTACATGAAAAGGATGGTGCACGACGGGACCCGCTGCTCCTACAAGGACGCTTACAGCATCTGTGTGAGGGGGGACTGCCTCGTAAGTGTCTGGGGGCTTCTTCAGAGCCCAGCAGTGTGAAAACAATTCAAATTGCACCTTGAGTGTTTCTCTCCGAGGATGACTACACTTTGGGCAATAAGGAGATTTCATTAGGGTTATTGTCACAATATTGTGTGTGGTATTCACAGTCACCATGCGTGTGACTCTATTCCAAAAGCACCTACCTACACAAGTAATAGCTCAGGCAGTATTTTAAGATGAGCTATTACTATTAGCTTTCAAGGAAAGCTCTCCCAGCTGAGGTTTGGTGGGGGTGGAACGTACAGTGAAAGAGGAATGCACAGCAGCTTTCAAGGGAAGTGGTGTTAGATATGGCTGATGGGCATTCTCTTGGTATTTGATCATGCTATTTTTAAAAAAATCAATGACAGATCCTCTAAGTTGGGATATGCTGCAGGTCATCTTCCAAAGGAATTAGTCTCTGACTAGCAAAACACTGGTGGAGGTGCTTATCCCCGTATAGATTTTCCTGGAATTTAAGCATCTGCCTTAAGATAAGCTGAGGCTTAAGAGCTTTTCCTTAACCATGCTGCTTTCCTTCAGTAAGAGAACCACTGTGATGCATAATATAAGAATATAACCACCCAGTTGACAGCTATTATAGGAACTGGAAGTATTAAAATCAGTTTAGGTGTTGATCTTCCAGGAGAATACTGTGAGGTGTGCTGCTTTGCTGAAGCAGAATGGGGGTTGACATGTAAAGTGAAGGCTGATTTGAATTGAAGAGTGGATAAGAATGACTGTTTCTCTGTTTTGTGCACAGAAAGTTGGGTGTGACAGGGTCATAGGTTCCACGAAGCAGGAAGATAAGTGTGGTGTCTGTGGAGGAGATAATTCCCACTGCAAAGTGGTGAAAAGAACATTTTCAAGAGTACCAAAAAAGCAAGGTCAGTACATCCAGTGTGGTTTGTCCTGGGAAATTCAGGGTATTTTTCTTGATCTCTTGTGTTTCATGGAAAGTACCAGGACAATTACAAATAATTTGCAGCATCATTAATTCTAATAAACAGTCTGGGCTTACTTCCAAATGTGTTTATAATTTGAAAAGAAGACTTCTGTCCAGTGAGCAGTTGAAGCTGCTGATACCAAGGCCTGTGCATGCATAGGAGAGGGCTTCCCTGCTCCTTGTTGGAGAGCTGTGGACTTGTGCTGCTGGTGTCACCCAGCTGCTCTGTCACTCCAGTGCTGCAATAATGTGTCATCATTGGGCACTGTCAGGCAGGAGGTTGTGTGGTCTCTCTGGGTGCATATGGCACTCAAAGCCCATTTCAGTCTGAAGCAAAGTCTCTTGATGATACTTCAGGCATCTTTGTTCTGACCCAAAGCCCTTTGTCCCCGTTATGTTCCATCACCTGGCACAGAAAAGGGAATGGGAATAATGCTGGATTTGGTTCATCTGGTTTAATACATCCTACTTTCAGAAAATAAGATTTATTTAAAAACCTAAGAAAAAGCCTCCCTGTTTGTGACATACTAATCCTTAACTATCTTTTCGAATACCTCAATATAGGGTATGTTAAGATGTTTGAAATTCCTGCTGGTGCAAGACATTTGCTTATACAGGAAACGGATGCCACCGCTCATCATCTCGGTAAGTAACAAGTAGGAAAATTTTCAGTCAGAATAATTTTTTTCTAGTGTTTATTTTTGTCTCTGGAGGCTGACAATGTGTTTATACATTTGTTTACCCATTACCCGCCCACACCATGTACTTTCTCTAAGTGTGTTAAATTAGGAAACTTGTTTGGCAATTTGATTTCCCTGTGCTGTATATTAGGGTGTCCCAGCCAGATCTCTGTGTTGGTATGTGCATGTGAGAAAGCTCTTGGAAGAGGCACTGGGTTACTCTACGGGATGCACTGCATTATCTTTGGGAGTTGGAAGTAGAGGATCTTCAAAGTCCCTTTCAACCCAAACCATTCTATGGTTTTTGTGTGCATCATTCATGCTTCCCACCCTCAGTAATTTCCCAGCTCCATCCAGATCTGTTGCAGATTCTGCCCAGCTGCTAACAGTATTGACATGAGGCTGCCAGATCAATCCAGCAGTTTAGGAGGCAGTGGAAATCCACTCCTCTCCGGGCCCTGTGATCAATGGGAAGCAGTGACTAGTGAGTCATCCCAGCTTCTCCCCAGTGAATGCTTCCCTTGCTGCTCGGGGCAGCCTGGCCCTGTGGATCAGGGAGCAATCCTCGTTCAGACAAAGTTCTGTCAGGATGGGGTGAGTGCCATCGAGGCCACTGCTGAGGGAGCAGGATGCTCAGGTAGCTGCCGGAGAGAGAATGGAGTCAAAATCTGGTGTTACATAAATAGTCCCTGCTTCTTCTAATGAGGAGGGCAACTTTTCCATCTTGGGTGAAAACTTGTCCTCATACAAAGGTGGCTGAAGTCTCTCCGTGTGAAGGATGGAGCACTGGTGAGAGCTGAAGAGAGGAACCAGGCTCTGTGTGCAATGGCAGGTGCCTATAGAGCAGCAGGAGCTTAACAGGGCTGTGTTGGTGTCAGGACTGGATCTGAGCAGGAGAATTAATGCTGTTTCTAGTGTCTCTCTCTCACTGTGGGGACCCACTGGGGGCTAGCTCAGTAGCCTTTCTCTGATGGAGCAGTAACAGCCCCCTGAGCTGCCTTACAACATATGAAAGAGCTGAATAGCTCTGGGACCCCCACTGGCTTTCAAATTGGCTCGGATTTGGCCAGTGGATTCAGAAGTTGTTATATGGGAGCAGGCAGCTGGACCCCTGTGGTGCAGCCGCATTGGCCTCATTTCTCTGGCAAGGCAGACTATGGAAAAGGAAAAAAAAAAAAGGACAACTGATGTTCTTGGAGCTGAGCAGAAAAGCATTGACAGTTCAGTGAAACACCTGAAAAAGTCCTTCCAAACCTGGGAGGGAACAGAGGGAAGATGCACACCGGCCTTTTCAGCTCCGTCCACTGGGACATGAGCAGAACAAAACAGGAGATGAGAAACGAACCTCGGATACTCATTTTTCTTGTGTTGTTCCCAGCTATAAAAAATCGTGAAACAGGGAAATTAATTCTAAGTGAAGACAACTATGTGCCAGACTCCAAAGTATTTATTGACATGGGTGTGGAGTGGGAATACCGGAATGACGACGACAGAGAAACGGTGCAGACCATGGGCCCGCTGCGTAATGGGATAGTTATTCTGGTAAGTCAAATGAAAACCACCTTCCACAGAGCCATAATGGGCTGGCATATCATTCAGATTCCTCTTGTGAGTTACAAGAAGACATCTGCTTCAATTATAAGACAATAGAAGATGTACTTTAATTCCTTTCTCCCGGTGCATTGCTCTGTATGAGAGCTGTTATAATTCAGGGTTATGTGTTGAGCAACCAGCTGTCCTGATTATTTCCTGTGGATGGCATAGCAATCAGCCACTGAGTAGAGACTGCAGCTTACTTATCCTATCTGACATGTGAGCACCAATCAAGAAAAGGTCAGAGTGGTTGGTATCAGCTAGATCTAATAGTTCCTTCTCCCACCTATGTCTTGAAAATGTATCCTGCAAATCCAGTAGCAGGATTCCTGTGCTTCCTGGCTCCCCTTTTTCAGGGCAAAACCAGTCCAGTTCCCAAAACCACCCAAATATATTCTTTTTTCATTGCAAACTAGCAAGCAGTAAACTTCAATTAGCAGGGGTAAGTTGATTTAGAATCACTCTAAAAACAACTGTAATGTGTTGATCTATACCAGCTGAACTTCTAAGAAAGAATAAATGCTATGTTTCTAAAGGACCAATATTTTGCACTTTGTTCACATTGAGTTCCATTTTCTTGCATTTATCTTAGCCCAGTGTGAAAACAAAACCTCTTTCTAAATAGTTTATATTTCTGTCAAGATTAAGTAAAAAGCTTTGCAGAATTCTGGGGTTATCATAAGAATATTTGTGTTTTATCAGAAATAGAAGCAATTTTCTTTGCTGCTTTCACTTATTTCTGCAGTTAAATTTGCTTTGTCTTTTAGTGGAACTATCCATTATCATTTCAGTACGAAATTTCCTTCTTTTGTGATGGGATATGGAAAAAATTTAGTATCATTATTTCAGTCCAGTGCTGGCAAGGAAAATAAGTCTAAATCAACAACAGTCTTTCTTAATACGCAATTTAGAAACTCTGTGTCATAAGGATGGGGATACTTTTTCATCAGGGAAAAAATGTGTTGAGTGCAGCTAAAAGGTTGAAATCCCTCCAGGGATGTTTTCCTATGTGAGCCACAATCAGTATTTCATACCAACTTACAGAGCTCCTGATATCAGTCTTCCGTATCTTTTTTCCTTGCATCTGCTTTGCTTCTTAGGTGATTCCTCATGGTGGTGCCAAGATATCTTTGACTTACAAGTACATGATCCATGAAGATTCCTTGAATGTAGATAACAATAATGTTGTGGAAGATTCATATGAATGGGCTTTGAAGAAATGGTCCCAGTGTTCAAAACCTTGTGGAGGAGGTAAAAACAAAACCGCAGATCATTCAGAATTCATTCATTGCCACAAGATATTAGGGAGACCAGAGTATGGGAGGAGTTTTATTTAAGTAATAGATAAATAAATAGTGAATGGGTTAAAACCTGACTTAGATGGTTTGCGGCCAGATCTGGGCTAATTGATTTCTGATCTATGGTTATGAAACTGAAAAATTGTACAAATGTGCAAGATTTGGATGAGGGTCTCCAAGCTGTGAAGGTGCTGAACTTCAAGGTGCCATGGGGCAGCTCTTTGCTGCCACATCCAGTGATGTGGCCTTTGCAATGTCAGACTCCTTTCTGGGAGTTCTGGGTCCCTCAATTTAGGATGGACATTGAGTGCTGTGTCCAGCTCTGGCCCCTCAGTTTAGGAAGGACATTGAGTGCTGTGTCCAGCTCTGGCCCCTCAGTTTAGGAAGGTTGAGACGCTTGGGCGCGTCCAGAGGAGGCACCGAGGCTGGTGAGGGGCTTGGAACACAAACCCTGTGAGGAACGACTGAGGGAGCTGGGGGTGTTTAGCCTGGAGAAAAGGAGACTCAGAGGTGACCTTGTCACTCTCTACAATCTCCTGAAGGGTGGTTGTAGTCAGGTGGGAGTTGGTCTCTTTCTCCAGGCAGCAACTGACAGAATGAGCGGACACAGTCTTAAGCTGCACCAAGGGAAACATACATTGGATATTAGGAAAAAAATTTTTACAGAAGGAGTGATAAAGTACTGGAATTGTCTTTCTGGGGAGGTGGTGGAGTCACCATTCCTGGGTGTTTAAAAAAAGACTGGATGTGGCACTCAGTGCCATGGTTATTTGAGGTGTTAGGGAATAGGTTGGACTCAATCTTAAAGGTCTCTTCCAACCCAGTGATTCTGTGATTAAAGGAGTGAAAAATACAGGGAGTGAGCAATTATGGGTGTTAAATTTGCATTGCAAGTGTTTATTTGGTGCAGCTTACTCCTCCTTTGGTAGCATGTTGTTCTGCAGTTCCTACTGCAACCCTTGACAGAATTTGTGCAGTTCATCTGAAACTTGAGCCCTCTGTGAGATCTGCCAGTTCTGAGAGTAAGAGCAGTGTCTTTCCCCAGGCTACCAGTTCACCAAGTACGGCTGCCGCAGGAAGGCGGACCACAAGATGGTTCATCGGAGCTACTGCGAGCTGATCCAGAAGCCCAAACCCATCCGCAGGGTGTGCAACCTCCAGGAGTGCTCCCAGCCCATGTAAGCATCCCTGCCCCAGCACTGCTCCCTGGAGCTGCAGGGGGCATCACACCCAGCCAGCAGCATCACTTCAAGGAAGGTGGCTTTAGCTTCACCTTCCTGGCCATTACAGAGACCCAGGACTGTGAGGATCTCATGCTCTGTTCTGCTCATAGAAATATTCTCTCTGTGATTGCTGGTTCCTATGACTTATGAAATAGGTTGGATTAGAAAAGGAGTGCCATCCTGATCCAGAATTTTGTGTTCAGGCCATCTTGAGGTGATACAGAATAGACATAAATTCAATTTATACCGGTGGATTTTACACAGTGTGAGCTAACCATGTCAGAACAAATGTACAGAGTGCTACAGAAGACAACCAATGTCATCCAGTCTCTCAAATCCAAATCTTCATAAAGTTCACAGCATATTTTTGGACATTTAAACACAGGGAAGATATTTGACCTGTTAGATTTCTCTGGCTGCCCTTGTACAGCATGAAATGCCTGTCGTAGCTTCATTTCTGCTCTACATAGTCAAGTGTTATAAATATTTTAATTCACATTTTACAGGTGATTTTTTTTTGACTGGCTGCAGGTTATTTCTGCCACATGTGGGACTAATATATTCTTTGTGCTACTACTGCAACACGAAAGGAGTATGTTGATCTCAGCTTTTATCTCTGGGGACCAAATATAGGTTCCAGGAATCACAGCAAATAAATAGAACATACCACACTATATTTCCTAAATTCCTTTCAAAAAAAGGAAAAAAAAAAGAAAAATATTTGAAAGAGAGGAAAGGCAAGAAACTGTGCCCCATAAACTCTGCATGGGTCAGGGCTGAATGTTTATTTATTGGAAAACTGAAGTAATGACCTAACTGTATCTCAGGCTCTCTGGAAAGGCCTGTATCCTCCTTTCAGCTGCAAATATAATTGGGCCCAGGTACCACAAAGACTCAATAGGATCCTAAATTGTACTTGGAACCCTGAAGTTTCAGTTAGCTCTCTTTCTATAGAATGTCATCCAAGCGTTCTGCTCTTGTACATAGGAGAGGCAATTATTAAGGGGTTTTACAAAGCTCTGGGACACCCACTACACTAATATGCTGCTTCTTCACTTCTGGGAACAACTCATCTTTGTCTCAGAAGTCACCTCAGGATTCACGGCTCCACAGCTCTTGCCTCTCTTCACAGCTGTGTGATTTCTGTAAGTTACAAAGAGAAAGCAGGGAGAAATTGTTACTTTCTATTTAACTGGAATGTGCATCGCAGTGCCTTGTACTATTTTTTGACCATTTCCAAACCCAGGATTTATGAGTACTTTAGGACAAATCCTTCAAGGTCAGGGTGTTTCTCCAGACTATATTTTTTGATTAGGTTTATGCCATGAATACTGTTTACATGGAACAATATTTCCGTCTTGCAGATCTCTGCATTCTGTAAGTATTTAAAGACTGCTGTATGTTTTCACTTAATTACAACCAAGCTTTCAGTAGTCTAGGTAAATTTCCTTTGCTGCTGTCTGTCCCTGTTTTTCTTCTCTAAGAAGAACAATATTTATTTATTTATTTATTTTAAATATCTATTCTTTACAATTTGTAGCTGTAATTCATGAGTTGGTTTGGGTGATCAGTGAGGGTTTCAACTACAGCACATTAAAAACTGTAGATTTCATTTCTCAGTGGCCAAACTAATTTAGAAATTATGAACTCAAACTTTCTGGTTTTCAGTGGAGTGTTGCCTTCCCCTAAACCAAACATTTTTGATGTTGAGGATCCTGATCTGCCCAAGCTCAGCGCTCACAGCACTGGGTTCCCCCATGATTCAGAAGATTGAGTCTAACATGGTCAGGGATATGGTCCATGGAGTGCCTAGATGTGGGCCAGGCAGGAGCTTCATTTCTACTCCAGGTGTTTTGGCTTCACTCGTATGGGAACCGGCTGGTTCATGCTGCATTATGAGACAAGGCACATCTCATGCACCCAGACCTGGGAAGCTCAGCAGCACCCTTGGGTGGCTGCTTTTGAGATAAAAGCAACCATATTTTTATGTGCAGTCTTGGAAAGGGCAGCTTAAAATCAAAGCAAATACAGCAAAATAAGAATAATGCTTATCTTGGAGGTAATGAGGAAGAGTAATATTAAAGATCTGGGTCTTATCAATGGTATTTCAGGGGCAGTCAAATAATCCTCACCATAACTGCTTACGTCCTTTTCATGTCTTCTCCTTTTTTCCATATTAGAACTAGTATTGACATCATGTTAAACCTGTGTTTGAGAGTTACAGATCAACAGTTTGAATTTTACTCTGCTCACTCTCTTTTCACCAACCCAGATGGGTTACAGGAGAGTGGGAGCCTTGCAGCAAATCCTGTGGGAAGACAGGGTACCAGGTGCGGTCTGTGCGCTGCATCCAGCCCCTGCACGACAACACCAATCGCTCTGTCCACACCAAGTACTGCAACAACGACCGCCCGGAGGGCAGGAGGCCCTGCAACAGGGAGCTGTGCCCAGCACAGTGGAGAATAGGACCCTGGTCACAGGTCAGTCTCTTTCTGCAGGTCTCAAACAACTGATTTCTGACTGGGTGGAATGAGCATGACAAGTAATGCCACCTGTGTGTTTGTGAATAGATGGCTCTGTGCATGGATGGCTCTGTGCATAGATGGCTCTGTGCATGGATGGCTCTGTGCATAGATGGCCCTGTACAAGGATGGCTCTGTGCGTGGAAGGCTCTGTGCATGGATGGCTCTGTACATGGATGGCTCTGTGCATGGATGGCTCTGTACATGGATGGCCCTGTGCGTGGATGGTTCTGTGCATGGATGGCTCTGTACATGGATGGCCCTGTGCATGGATGGTTCTGTGCATGGATGGCTCTGTACATGGATGGCCCTGTGCATGGACGGCTCTGTGCGTAGATGGCTCGCATATACAGTTGTTTGTTTATAGCTCGACCATAGCTCACTCTTGGAGTATTTCACAATTTCTGGTGTACCACAAGAAGCAGAGAGTGGCTCTCCCTCTTGCTTCGTTACTGTAGGTACTGCAGTGACTCAAATAATGTTCCAGGTCAGCTCAAATGAAGGGCAGTTTAAAATTGAAAAGCTGATTTCTAATCTGTTGTTTCCAGAGGGTGGCTGTGGGGTAACTGCTGCCTGTCCTTTCAGTGCTCTGTCAGCTGTGGCAATGGCACCCAGGATCGTCCGGTCCTGTGCCGGACCAGGGACAACGCCCTCGGCCTGTGCAAGGAGAATAAACCAGAGACTGTCAGGATTTGCAGACTACCTCCGTGTCCCAGTAAGGGCTTGTCTTCTATAGCTTCTATTACTTGTTGAAAAAATTTTCTTTATTTATTTATTTGCAATGCCTTCATTGAATTGATACTGTTGTGCTATGTCTGTGTTGGGGAGGCACTTCTCCACAGTCCCTGTTTTGAGTAGAATTTGTGGAGCTGCTGTGTGGCCCATGGGCTTCTAGGGCACTCTTCTCCTGCTGGGGAGAACTGTTAGGCCCAGGACAGCCTGAGAGTCTGGGGCAGACCTCAGCACAGTGCTGAAGGCTGGATGTGGCCACCAGCCAACAGCTGCCCTGGGAGAGGAGCAGTGCCTGAGTCCAGCCCTGCACCCCTGAGACCTGTGGGCTTGGCAAGGGTCTGCTGGGCTGTGGCTAACCAAGGATGCCTCTTTCCCTACCTCCACCAACAGTTCCAGGCTTCTTTTTCATTCCATCAAACACAAGTTATCTGTGGGAGTTATCTAACACAGTTTTTAAAAACTGTAATTAATTTGTACCTGCTTAATCCAGGGCAACAAGGCCTTTACCCTTGTTAGCTTTTCAGCTGTTTGCAAATGATACTTGTGAGATCATTTCACGTATTTCTATTATTAAATAATTCATATTTTTCTTTTTTTCCTGATGTATTTCTCAGGGTAGCTTTTGATTTCTAATTAATTAGAAGCAAGCTGTCAATTATAGTCTCCAATACAACATTTTAATGAAGGCACTGTAACTAAACTAGACTGTATGCCTCTGGGGATGTGTGACTGCCATGAGAAGTGCTGCTGGAGAACTGGCCCTTGGGCTGTCTTCAGTGTTGTCTGTGAAGTGCTGGGCACGAGTTGTAGCGAACTCCCCAAAAAGCACCTTTGCCCAAAATCACACAGCTTGGTTGTAATCCTTCCCTGGGCTCCTTCACAACTGGAGCCCACTCACTCGCTGAGCTTGTCCCTTCTGACAGGACAACAATTCAATGCTGCCTAACATATGTTGTGTTGCATCTTTTCTTTTTTCCTCTATTCAAGGAAACGTTTCTGATCCTTCAAAGAAAACCTACATGATACAGTGGCTGTCAAGACCCGATCCAGACTACCCCATCCAGAAAATATCTTCAAGTAAAAGACCCATTTATAACTCTGCCTTTGCCCTTAAATGCATGCCACATCGAATGTGGACTTTGCCTTTTGCTCTCTTCTTCTCTCTATGCGGAAAGTTCCCTTGACTTTGCCAAGTTTGAATCTTGGGCTGAATCTGTTTTTTCACACCAGGCACTCGGTGCTCGGTGTCTTTCTTCTCTGGAGCTTGCGTAGCACTGGTGGTGGAGGTCTTGAAGTGTTGGATGTGTGAAGTTGGATCTCCACAGTATGTTGCAGTCCTCTGAAAGGGAGCTGGGATCGGTTTGCTTGTTGCTTGGTGGTGGTGAAAAAAGGCTCTTACTGGTTCCTGATGTTCAGTTTGATAGCAAAACTGAGAACTTATTGTGAATGTGATCACATCACAATAATGACACCTTGTAGTGCTAAAGTTCTCCTTTATCTAAAAACCCGAAATCTCGTAACTCTCTGGTTTCAGTTCGCTGACAGGGTAGTCTGATGAGTGGAAGAAGTTTTTCATTCCATTTTCCTTTGTGGTGCTGTTGCTTTCCTCACCCTTACTGCTCATTTTTCATTCCTGACCCTCACCTTTACCTTTGTGACCCGGGGAGGGCTCACTGGGGAGCAGAAGCTGAGTTTCTGCCGGTACTTTCCGTGCTGCTCCGGTGCCGTCGCTCTGGCCAGACTCCCGGTGGCCGTTTGATGGGTTTTTCCTCGAGAAAAGCCGCGCTCATTTTTTCCCATCGCACAATTTTTGCCAGTTTTGCGTACTTTCACTTTAGAAACGAACCCAAAGCAGAACAGGCGTGGTCCATGGTGAAGGTGGCGTGGTGGTGTTTTTCTTAACGTGGCGGAGGCAATATGATGTTTTCATTGATTACGATGTCTCCAGCTGCTCAGCATGGAGCTGTTTATACTCATTACATCTCTGGTCTTTTTTCACCATGTGCATGTCTGACTTGACTGGTATGGTTGTGTGTGTGTGTGTGCGTGTGTGTGCTCTTAGATGTGTCAACTGGCAAACATAACAGTGTGAACTACTACAGAATTACCTCAATTTTTATTGCTTTTTTTGCTTAGGAGATGAATTTTAGAAAAATGCCTTAATGTTGAAATGTGAATGGCATTAATTTACCAGATCCAGCTTTAAATATGAACAGTACACTGGTACCTTGAGTTCATATGGAGTGTTTTTACTTGAACGATAACTATTGGAAGGCAGTAAATTTAATTGGAGGTTGATTTGCACAGTGCATATCCATATCTTCATCAAGACAGGATTGTGGCCTGACTTCCTGAAATTTAACTGGCATTCGTGCTTCTCCTTCCGTGTTTGTGTTGAAGATCTGGAATTCAGAAGTCATAAACTTCTTTGTGACAGTCAGTACCAATAGCAGAAATGTAAAACTACAGTCTTGGAGCAAATTACTACCTTATTGCTTTGATCATATTTTTTGGAAAAGTGGCATTTTTGAATCTTTGGACCGTCAACAGTGTAGCACTTCAAACTTGTCATTATCATGTGATCACATATTTAAATTTTGCTGTTAATATTTCCTGAAACATGTTAACAATTTACATGACAAGGTGAAAAAGCAAAGACACGTATCTGGCACTGAATACTGTTATGTAAAATAATCGGTGTTTAACTGTATAAATATATTCATGACTGTTACCTTTAAATAGACAATGTTTAGTGATGTTTCAAGAGATGGGTGGCTATAGAGAATGGTGCAATAAGGTATCTGGGCATTGTGCACTATGTCTATATGCACTTTGGTTTATCAGGGATATTTTATTAGTGTTTTGTATGTATTTAACATAATATTAAAGATGTGCCAATTCAGTTTGCTTTTCAATATTTTTTTATGAGACTAATGTGTACCAAAGTGACTGTGAAACTGATTTATTTTTTTCTTACTGATGTTTTGAATATATACTTCCAGTCTGTCATGCATACTGCAAGTAAAAATAAATAAAAGTTCAGCAAATCTGGATATTTTGGTTTGGATAGAGGATCAAAATTTCATTCTGGCATTGAGAAGTTGCAGAGTTTATTTATATAACTTATCAGATGTCACTAAACTTATTACATAATGCAGTTTTATTCCCATATATTGTTAAGCTTGACATTCCATATTTCTGTTAGGAAAAAAAGCATTTTTCTAAAGGTGCTGTCATTGATTCTTACAAAGCCAAGAACAGACCTGCCTTGTTAAAACCACATTTAAATATTATGTCTGTTGGCTTTTATTATGGAAGCTATTTGGAGGAACATACATAAGGGTCATGCATCACAAGGCAAAATGTTCCAAGGGGACTCTTATGGGGTATGTAAAAATGTATATAAATTGTATAGGCACATGCAGGCTTTTGTATGGAGCCATGCATGCAGCTATGAGGAGTTCCAGCTCTTAAAGGCTGGTTTGAAAACCTCTCCAAAACCAAGGTACTATTCTTAGGCTCCTAAGGAAGGAGTCATTCCTAATCTCCAGCAGTATTTCAGTTTAGCATTTGAAAAATATGAAAATTAGCTGACACATCCTAAAGTAGGAACTAGAATTTTGCTTTTCTGCAACAAAAGCAACAATCAGGGCATAGATACAACCTACAGGAGGTGTTTTCACCTGCCTCAGCCAGCACTAGGATTTTAAAGCACCAGCTATTAGTTCATTTTAGACTGATATGTTTGCCAATGAAACACCCACGATTGCCCTGTTTTGTTAACTGAGGATGAGTGAAGAGGTGGCACCTACGTTTTTCAAATCCCCTTGGTATCTCTGAACCTGCTCTGCTTCTCTCCTTTGCTGTGAGGGTGCTGACACAAGCCAGTGCTGGTAGCTGGAGGGTGAAATGTGAGCTCCAGATCAGGCTGAGAGCACTGTCTACCATGGGTGCACTCTAAATAAAGGCTAGTAATTGCAGTTACTCACCCTTTACTGTAAGAGTAGGTGGAAATGTAGTATAAGCAGGGGGAGAAACACAAGTGATTTCACTTCTGTCTCAACACTCTGGTCACAGAGAAGATGTTTTGTTATTGATGATGCCAGGTGTTGTTCAGTCTGCTTTTCTCCTCTCCTACAAACCCTCTGAACTCCACTCTCAGCATGGGCTGCATTTGGGATTTTTCCTTCACTGCAGTGCCTAGCTACATCACTTCATCCTTAAGGGACAGGAGCTGAGGGGTGTCTGTGTGGGACAGAGGACAGGCAAATCTCTCTTCAAGGAGCCTGCTAGACCCTCACCACCCATTTGCCACCAACTCATACAGTCCTCTGCCTCCCCTGAGCAGAAATTGCAAGGGCTTGGGGAATCTCTGAGTAGGTTTCTGTTTATGTTTCTCAGGCAGGAACACTTTGACCACTTCACCTTTAATGCCTCAGCCTACAATTTACCACCTGCATTTCAGCAAGATCAGGATCTGCCATAACACCTCTATTACAGTGCAGATTGTTGTAACAGCTATTGACAGCTTAAAGCTTATCGATTCTCATTCTTTTTCTTTTATTACAGTCATTGACACAAAAATCAGGAGTTTTACTCAGTCTCCCAGTCATTAATGGACTGGCTTGGCTCCATAGCGCTGGAGTTTGTTGCTCCAAAAATATCAGCTCCCTTCTAGGAGGAGTAGAAAAGCCTCATGGTAAATGCACCACTTTTCTCTCAAACTAGAGACATACTGAGAAAATGCTGCTGTTTTCAGAGTAGAGATACCTGGCAACAACATCACTCCAATTAGTGGAGATGGATCAATTCTGAGAGTTACATGGTACACATCAAAATAGGACTTGACTTTCCTGACAGTCCAGATAAATATATTACCCCGACTGTGGTTTGTCACTGTTTGGTAGCAGAAAAGCATTAAAAGTAGCAATGAGGGAAAAAATAGATTTATTAATATAAAACTTGATGACTTTGTGGGAGTTCAGTGTAG
Organism: Phylloscopus whistleri; assembly: GCA_017589585.1. Taxonomy (NCBI): domain Eukaryota; kingdom Metazoa; phylum Chordata; class Aves; order Passeriformes; family Phylloscopidae; genus Phylloscopus; species Phylloscopus whistleri. The sequence continues at coordinate 2,485,001 of JADMLD010001555.1, read as the reverse complement.
TTTTAGCAGCAACACAGCACAATTGTTGTGTTTTGAAGTTTAAACCAAGACAGTAACACAATTGTGACTTCACGGTCTTCAGGGTAGTGCTTCCAGGATGTGAAGGCAAAAATTCGAGTGTGATGGTCTAGAGCTTGGATGGGGCTGGTACAAACAATTCAGGTCAGCTTTTGCAGCTCTTGAAGTGAGTTGACTTTTAGGTTGAATATAAGCCTGCTTCTGCTTATAGAAGGCTCATTTGCCAGTTTCCCATCCCACTTTAAATATCAAACCCTCTGCCCACTGCCAAAGCTTCAGCTGTGTTTCTTCTTCTGATTGATGCGAAGATGCTCTTTATTTATCTGCTCCCTTTTTCTCTTTCAGAAGATCATTGTCAAGGAGACAAGTCAATGTTTTGTCGCATGGAAGTTCTCTCCCGTTACTGCTCCATTCCTGGGTACAATAAGCTGTGTTGCAAGTCCTGCAACACTTACAGCAACGTGACAGAGGACGGCAATGCAACCAATGCCAATGTGAATAGGAATAATGTCATTGAGGAGGAGCCCCTGCCAACCCGCAGCCCTCCTGTGGGAGTGTCCACCACCCAGTCTGCCACCAGCCCTCCTCTGCTCTCCAGAACACGTGCACCCCCTGCCAACGCAACTGAGGAGCACCCAGAAATAAATGCAGTGGATGTTCCCTATAAGGTTGATGGGTTGGATAACGAAGTACCGCAGCACAACATCATTACACGGAGGAGGCCTTATGAAAGGACAAGGAATCAAAGAATTCAGGAGCTGATCGCTGAGAAAATGAAAAGAGAGACTCTTAGGAAAATAAACTAAAATGGAAATATGGCACAAACAACATTTTTTCTCTTATAGAGATGTTACCAGCATCATAGTATTGGCCATCGTAGAGACTAAAAATGGGGAGAAATCGAAGTGGTGCTATGGCAGAGATAACAAATTCTCAAGCCTACTATAAAAGGAAATGACAGATTGTTTCATAAGTGCTAATCTGAACACTTTGATGGCTAGGTTAGGTGTACAGGGTACGGCAGAGTATTAGTGCAATATCCCTACAGTGTGCCACTGAACCCAAACAAACCACATTACTTAGGTCAGGTTAGCAGGTTTCTCAGTTACAGGCTCTTTAAAGTCTTCTATGCCTATGTAAAACTGCTTGGGAATAGCAATGGGAGTCACAGTAGGGAAGAAAGCAGTCCCAAGACATAATAAATCCCTTTAACTCTGACAAGCAGGGGGTCAGCACTCCTGTGATGCTTCTGTGCCTTGCACAAACCCTGGCACTCACACAGCCCACTTCGGGAAGGTCCTTAGGACACGCCAGGCTCGGTTTGGCTGACCTTGGCAGAGCTGCCCCTGTGGTCACAGCTCGGCGTGTGCTCACGTAGCTTCCTGAGCCAGGGCTGTGTAAAAAAAAACATAGAGAGAGAATTCTGTAACCGTATATTTATGTGTAAATTAAAAACTGACAAACAGTAGTTTACATACTTCCATAAACAATTTCAAAGGATTCTCCTAAACTTTTGGATACATGCGAGACATTTAGTAGGGTAGATCTGGCCAACTTGGACTGACAACATCCTAGTCTTTCTGTTTACAATTATCCATATTTTTTATAGTCTTTAAGTTCCTGTAATGCAACAGCCTCAATGACCCTTATTGGTTGGTGCTTTTTTTATTGGTCTGATTTTTTTCTACCCACATTCTGTTTAACTTGAAGATGACTGGATTCTTGTTGTCTTTTCTTTGGTGCTTTGTTAAGACAAACATTTTTTCCCCCCACATAGGATGCAGTTATTTTTGAGGAATTAATTTTGTATTATCTTCCTTTACTTAAGACAGCTTTATTGGTGCAGAAGTGAACAACTGTTTGCTGTGCCCTTACATGAACAAACACACACACACACAAACACACACACGTGTATTCACAGCACCAGGTCTGTTAGAAAACTTTAAGATGTGTAACCTGACAACCCTTTGAGTACTTTTTTCCCCCCTCAGGGTCATTATGGTTTTCATAGGTCATTTTGAATTCCCGGTTGGAGAACAGAAGATGAACTCAGCTTGGCTCTAACACTGCTGAGACAGGGAGCATGGACTGGTTCCTGCTGTGGGTGGCATCTGAGCAGTTTTTTTCCTGGCTTGGATTCTTCCATTTGTTTCTTCTTTGCTGGTAAATCTCCTGCAGAGCCCAGGGCTTCCCTGAAATCCTCTCTTTACCACTAGGTACGTCTGGTGAGTCAAAGTTCAGATTTTCCAGTCTGAGGGGAAGATTTCACCCTCCAGCCTGAGCTGGTCCTGGTTTGAAGTGGCACCAGCAGTAAGCCTGTATATAGAGTCACAAAATTATTGGGAATGTGCTGCATTCTCAGCAATGTGTGAGCTCTTCTCTGGCCCAGCTGCTGGCAAAGAACTTCACAGGTAAAGCACATGTGACTTCCTGTGACCCTCCCTTCTGCCCTTGACCACCACAACTGAATGAACTGCCCAGTCTCCTCTTCCAAATGAGCCATTCCTCCTGGAAAGGAGGCAAGAGCCTGCAGGAACCTCAGGCTTTACAGCACCTACATGTGGGACTGTTTTGGCCTGGTCTACGGCCAGAAGATTTTTGAAGCACAAGACCTGTTCTAGGAAAAATTCTTCATGGAGATAGTAGCCCAAGCAGGGAAGGAATGTTTTCAGCTGGTGTCATGGCATCAAGTGCCCCTTCTTACACAGGACGAAGGGAATACACTTGGAGCAGCTCAGATAGCACAGGGATGAGAGATACACTGAAGACCATGACAACTGGGAAGCCCAACAGGCCTGCTGAGAGTCCAGAGTGTTAGGAAACATCTCCTAGGCCAAGCAGACGTGGCTGCAGATGTGGAAGCAGCAGCCAGCACAAGCAAAAATCTGTTCTGGTTTGGAGAAGTAAAACTCAGGCTCTGCAATTTGGCAGCAGAGCAGGAAGAGTTCCACTGCAGGCTTTCCCTCCTGAGACATGGACTGTTCCCCTGCAGTCAAAGGGTGCTTCTCCTTGGTGCCCTGTCCCAGCCCTGCTCCTTGTGCCATGGGAGACACAAGCTGTAGCTGGGCTCCCAGCCTGTAGCCATAGTATTTCTTGCCTTCCACATTTCCTTTACACAGATGTGGTTAGTATAAAACTCATCTTTTCCCCTTCCAGTTAATATTATTTTAGCTCTGTGAACAATAAAAACAAACCACAACCCCCAGCTTTTTCAAAGACTAGAAGCTCATCCAAGCATATGAAACTTAGGAAAAACCCTTAAAAACCCAAAGATAGAAAGGGTTGGAGCTGGATTTACACAGATAGGGAGGTAAAAGTTTGCTGCCTGGAGAATACCAGTCTTACCCTCTGGGACTCTTTCGAGACCCATTGCTCCAATTCCCTGAGGTAACTCATCTAAAAGATTCTGTCCTGCCCTAGCTTCTGGAACAGGCCTAGTCAACCAGGCAGTGTGAAGAAATACCACAGAAGGCAGTGCCCACAGCTCAAAAAAGAATTTTTTCCAGATAAAGTGGAAAGTTCTGCTGCCTCAGGGAGCAGGAACAGCCTCCTGGAAGGCTGGTCTGGTGCTGTTAGGTCCAGTGTTCATTAGGAACCCCATGCCATGCCTAGTGACATCTGCATTTTGGAAGGGCTTGTTCCCTTCTCAATCTCACCTTTTGGGAGATTTAATTTGATTTGTTTCTCAATACTTTAAATTCTCCCAAATATTTCTCTAGCTGTTTTTTGGGGGGGACACTTAATTGCTTGAAGCAGAACCTTCAGTCTACATTGCTCAAGACATTGATGGACCATCTCTTTAAGGAGCAGGAGCCACCAGCTGCCTTCTCTTCACACTCTTCCTGCATGAGAAGGGGGGAAGTTGAGCCTCTTCAGACCAGGAAAGATGCCTTCTTTACAAGCTGCCACGGGTTCTTCAGAAGGTGTTTTATTTCAGCAGCTCCCCAAGAACATGTAGATCACTTCTGCTGGAAAACACAACACAGGGCTCTATTGATAAAGAAAAAGCAGCCCCAGACAAAAGGTGAGGGTTTGGTCTCCTGAGCTGATCATTTCTATGTCAGTGGAAATTTTGGTCATTTTTTTGGTTGGTTGAACTTTGACAACTGTTTCATCTTCTCTACAGTGCTGTAATTGGGCAAGAGCATCATCATATTGGATCTTCTGTAACTGGTTTGCTGTTGCCCAGGTGCTGCATTTTCAGACATAACAAGCAAAAAGAGATTTTTAATGTAACCTAATCCCCAGAAACTAAAGCAGGTTTATAAACAAATATATTCCTGCAGAAACCATCTCAGAGATCTGAGAGATAAAGTCATGTGCTCCCATGAAGCAACTTAGGATATAACCATGCAAGTACACAGTTTTATCAACTGTCATTTTTCTGGCTGTCTAAACTTAAAATCCAAGTGACCACCTCTCATAAAAAAAAATCCCGAACAAATTCTGGTTTCTTTGGCTTCAGTCATCTGCCATTTTTTTCACCATCATTTCTTTAAAAATTTCTGTTATCTATTGTGAATGCATCACTTTTTATATTCATATATCCATTCAATATTTAGAGTCTCACAACACCTCCATAGAATGCTTTCAGATATTTTGAGAATTCTAGAAACGGTGCTTTACCAGTACTCAAAGGGTTTTATGTTTTATTTTATTACGTAATGCATTTAATGTCTTATTTACTCACCTACAATGCACAGTATTAGCTATGTTCCTCTGAATATCTATATGCAACTTCCATTCACTTACATATGCCTTCACAGAAATTGCAATAAATAGCCATTTCTTGTATATTAAAAATGTATATACAAATTAGAATCTTTAATTTTATAATTTATTAAATTCAAATGTCTGTGTCCTTTTGCAAAAAAAAAGTGTTTGGCTTTTCCCTGTGCTTTTTTCATTGAGTTGATGTTATGCAGAGATGCTGGAGGACAAAGAACCAGCATCGTCAGATTCAAAACCAATTCAATTTCTACAACTTAATGAAGTGGGATTGGGATACATTTGCTGCCAAAGTCCTACATCCTTGTTACAACATCCATTATCCAAGGCTAAATATCATGAAATCGCTGGACCAAAACCTCAGTTGACAACTGCACAGAAATTAATCAAAGTCACTTAAACCTACTTGAGGCCCAACCCCATCCTGGTCCATGTATCATCTCTTTAAAAGGCTCAGTTATCTGGGCTTCTATTCAGGACTGATGAGTGAATTCTGCTTTGCATGTCCTATGGATAAAGCAATTGCTCCTTTCCATGAAATTCTTGTGCACACATTCTCCTGCCATATCCTGCACACACATAGCCAGGTTTACTTTAAGGCATAATTGAACCTTTCCCATCTGATTGAAGTTTGTTGCTTGAGGATTTGAAAGATCCCTTCTTACTGTAATTATTCAGTGAGCACCATGCAGTGCATTCAAGTCCAGCATTCTTTAATCAGGTAATGAGCCACCTCAACACTTTCCACTTGGAAAAGTAATTTACATAATTTAATGCCTGATAGTACAGTGGACAAGCCCAAACTTGGGGTTCATTTACTGTGATAATTCATGCAGCATTTACAGCTGTGACAAGGATTATATTTAATTGACTTTTGCTTATAAAGATTTTGAGATTTTTAGAGTGGCCATGGCAGACACGAGGGACACCCAAGGTGGGGTCACTCATGTCCAGCATCTCTCCCTCCCTCTGGTCTTGCTCTCTCTCAAATGCCAAAAGATGACACCCACAGGAGGCCTCCTCTTTCTCTCCTGGCATATGTCAGATTTTTAGCCCTTTTCACCATCATTGGGCTCTGAAGAAAAATTGTTTTTAAAAGGCAGCTCCAGGAGCCGCAATTCCAGGCCAGGAAAGCTGTTTTCAGGTTATTCTTAATTACACCAGGCAGAAGGCAGCTCCTCCAAAGTGCCGTGCAAATTTGACTCCCCTTTCCCACAGCGAGGGGGGCACAGGATGATCCCCAGCCTCCCACAGGGTGTGCTGGCTCAACACTCAGCTTTGCTCACTGGGGTCAAAAAATGCTGCTGAGCCTTCCTGGGACATAAATGCCTGGAAACCCCACTAGGGCTGTGTGTATGCATGTGGCTCTGTGTGTGTGTGCACTGCTCACCTTTGCTCTCCCCTTGCCCCCTCCCCACCCTTCCCAGTCCCTCCTCCTCCAGCCAAGCTGGGCAGGGCCGGAGCGGTGGAGCCGCAGAACCGCACCAAGCACGGGCGGCACTTCTGGAATCTCATCACAGGAAAGAGCAGAGCAGCACGACACGTGTGGGAGAAACCTCATCCAATTTACCTGCCGGGTTTTCTGCTTCATCAGCAGAGTGCTGCCAACCAGCATCCCCCCAGAGATGGAGCTGAACCGGGCAGCGCCGGGGCTCCCAGCGGGCCGGGGATGCTTCTTCTCGCCGGAGTCACCACTAGATGGTGGCAGGGCACAGAAAGTACGGTTATGAAACGGCCGCTGGACGGTGATCCCAGCCTGAAAAATCCCTGGATCCGGTGGGATGTGCTCAGGAAGGGCCAGATGGAATAAAACTCACTCAGCTCAGTCCCCATCACAGTGTGGATGTAATAGAACATGCTGCTCTGCTGCTGTCTGTGCCCTGACTGTGGCTGGGAGGGGAGAAGGAATCCTGCAGGAGAGAAACACAGACAGCACCTGCAGTGGAGAGATAGAGACAAGATCAATCCCACCACCCAAACCACTGAAAATAACTCAAGAACAAGTTGTTTTCTGGGGTTGTTATTTCTAAGGGCATCTAAACACATCCCAGTTCCTCCAGAAGAAAGTTGAGAGGCCAGTAACGTCACAGGAGGTTCCACTGATGATTGTAATTTAATTTTTTACAAATCTTTTATTAAAGAAACACAACGACTATGGAAGGACAAACCTGTTTTAGGTGGTCTGGGCTGCTGGCAGGACAGGGGATTTCATGTGACCCCAGGCAGGAGAGGGTTTCCAAGTGGTGGCAGTGCTGCCCTCACTGAGACCTGCAGCAATTCACAGTGCTCAGCTCTCCAGTCTCTTTGCGTGGTGTGTCCAAGAGGGACCAATCCACAGCAGTGTTCAGGCACTTTGGGACATGTGAAGCATGATGGAATGCATCCATGCAAAGATACAATTTAATCATAGGCAGATCAGGTGTAACAGAAATAAAAGTGTTTTTATTTTAAATAAACAGCCTGGGCTGGATTCCCAGGGGAGGTTGCCAGCGAGTTGTCACCACAGTTTGGACTTCTGAGACTTCAAAGTATTTTAAGAAAAGTCTGCACTGGCACAGAACTGTCTCTGCTGGCCCTGAGCAACCACTGCCAATAAAGCCATGACCATGTCATGGCCTAGAAACTCCCAGCAAAGGCTCCCAGTCATTCTCCAGCTTAATTAAACTCCCAATGAAACAAAGAACCTAAATCCCTCTGAGCCTTTGCAAAGGCTCCTGAGAGGACTCCATCCATGTTCCCAGCTGGATGGAGAGCTCAGGTCCTGCAAGCAAGCCTTGTGCCCTGTGGTGATGTGCCACCCAGCCCCCACAGCAACTGGTTCCTCACCTGCAAAAGGCAAGAAATAGCCAGGAACTCACAGAAAATCTGCATCAGTAACAGTGTTGGCACAGTTGCTGTGTGAGCTGCAGTCAAGGCAACAGCTGTGGGTGCAACAATTCCAACTCAACTCTGTCTAGTTAATACAAAACCAGCTCATTAACCTTTCACGGCAGTTTCTTCACTGGTACTGTAGTGACTGCTTGCTGTAATGCACAGGAGGTTAATGGGCTGGGGGATGTAATTAGAGAACACAAATTATCTGGAATTTGGCACAAATCAGATCAAAACGTTTCCCTTTCCTGAACTTCTAATGACAAACATGGAAACACAGAATCATAGAATGGTTTGGAATGGAAGGGGCCTTAGAGATCCATCATGTTCCACCCCCTTGCCGTGGGAAGGGACACCTTCCACTGAACCAGGTTGCTCCAAGCCTGTCCAACCTGGCCTTGAACACTTCCAGGAACCCACATCATCTCTGGGCAACCTGTGCCTCAGCACACTTACAATAAAGAACTTCTTCGTAATCTAAATCTCTCCTCTTAATTTAAAACAGTTCTCACTTGTCCCATTCAATATCTGCCCTGTAAAAAGTCACTCTGCCACATGCAAGAGAGGAGCAGCTCTTCCAGGTGCACCTTCAAGGAGGACCTGCACTGCGGTGTGGAAATGCTCAGTGTCATGTTAACCCTGTCCCCCAGCCCTGGCAAGAGCCAACAAGCTTCAAAAATGCCCAGAGGAGCATCATCTGTTACACTCACCCAACTCTGCTAAACTGCATGGATTTCCCAAAAACTGGAGGCATTCCAAAAACACCAAAACTAACAAACATAAAACCAAACCAAAAAATAACTGTCAGCATTTGTATCTCAGACACTCAACCAAGCCCTGCAGAACTAAACTGGTGTTTGCAGCTCAGGCACTGCTGCTGTTGCTGTTTTCTTTTGCCATTAATCCCATTTGGTGACAGTTTTCATGCACCCAGGAATGCTGATTCACTGCACCCTTGGGGAATATAAATACAGGAAACTGGGATGATTTATCCAGGACCATCCTCACAAGTGCTTGGGAGAATACCTCTGGCATTCTTGCAACAAGCATTCAAAGTTGCACCTTGTTTCTTTTAAATTAAAATTTTTCAAAGATGCAGCTGATGAAAGAAGAAACCAAATGGCTGTGGTTGAGGTGAAAAAAAGAGAGGTATATTATACTTGTCGTTTCCATCTGGCATGTTCTATTCACTCCATCAGACCTTTGAGAAGGAGGCAACTCCAGCAGGGAGAAGGGACTTAACAAGGCAGAGGAACCACCTTGAAGACTCTTTTTAAAAATAATGTATTCATCCACATCTGCACATGTGGAGTTTGTTTCCAGATCAGTGATCTTCCTCACAAAATGTTTTTCCCAAGCTCCATACTGCAGCTGCTTGGCATAGCTGGTGTCTGAGGGTTTTATCCTTTTGATGGTAATCGTGTTTCCTGCAAGCAAGAAGGAAAGATCGAAGCTCTGAGTTACTACAGCATGATCCCAGCTGATCACTGCTGTTAGTGAATTTAATGCATGAAGGTTGTGGGTCATTTCAGCTAAATTCAGCTGTTTCGCACCAGAAGTCCAGACAAACAGCTTAACCTTACCTGTTACATTGAAATGCTAAGCAATGGCTTTTTCCAGGAGAAAATAATCTGCTTGGAACTGTATCCTGAAGGGATGCACAGAACTGTTGAGCTGCTTATTTCTTTTTATTGGAGATAAAGAAAAAACCTGAATGATGAGTGTGGGCTTGGGTGACTAAAGCAGCTGTTACAGCCAGTTCCAGCCTGTGTACTGGTAACACATAATATTTGCATGCAAATGAAAGCAGTGATTTTTAATCTAGGATTTCTGCTTTTCTCTTCATCCCTCCAGCAGGTAAGGACAGGCATTGTGGGGAGCAGCTCAGAAATGCAGTCATACTCCCCGGCCTGGGCACACAGGGGTATTGTGTGGGATATTCCCCAGGAAAGAGCAGCAGCTGTTGGGGCTGCCTCTGAGGGCAGTGTTGGGAAATAATTACAAAAGGAAGATTCTGCTGCAACATAACAATTCATCTCCCCACATAACGTAGTGCTGCAAGAGAGGCTGTGAGAGGGACACCAAGGCTACTCCAGAATTGCAACCAGTTTGCAGCATGTTAATAAGCCAGGAAAAAAAAGGGCAAATTCCCCCTGCCCAGGGGCCCACAAAGCTGGATGCTGCCAGTCCTCCTGGTAAGCCAATTTGGTGTAATGCCCTTGTGTGGTCTGAGAGAAACACAAACAGGGATGATGCTGGGAGCAGTGGGAGGTGGGGGTTGGTGGAGCAGAGAGAGCCCTGGGAGGTGCCGTGGCAGGGCCGGCTGCTGCTGTGCCTCCACAGCAACATGGATGTACAGCCTAGCCCAGGGATGTACAGCTCAGCCCAGGGATGTACAGCCCAGCCCAGGGATGTACAGCTCAGCCCAGGGATGTACAGCCCAGCCCAGGGATGTACAGCCCAGCCCAGGGATGTACAGTCCAGCTCGGGGATGCACAGCCCAGCTCAGGGATGTACAGCCCAGCCCAGGGATGTACAGCCCAGCCCAGGGATGTACAGCCCAGCCCAGGGATGTACAGCCCAGCCCAGGGATGTACAGTCCAGCTCGGGGATGCACAGCCCAGCTCAGGGATGTACAGCCCAGCCCAGGGATGTACAGCTCAGCCCAGGGATGTACAACCCGATCCAGGGATGTACAGCTCAGCCCAGGGATGTACAGCTCAGCCCAGGGATGCACAGCTCGGCCCAGAGATGCTCTGCTCAGAGCAGAATGGGAGCAGGGACAGAGGAGAGCAGAGAGCAGCACTAACGAAGCTGCAACCCCTCACTTGCATCTTGGGCAAACCAGCACAAATTTGTTCACAAAATCAGGCAGACAAGGAAGAAAAAACAGCCCCAAGCCCTAAAGATCCCCCTTTCAGCAATAAAGCATGAAGGAACTACGGCTCCTCTTTTCCCATCCCGGCTTGGAGCACAGGCAGCCCTTCCCCTCCCGCAGCAGGGCCCCGCAGCCCCTGCCACCCGGGGAATTGTCGCCAGGCAAGGGACAGCGAGCCGCAGGGACGTGGTGCCCGCGGGCTGCCCCGGTGCCTCGGCGCCCGCCGGCTGCGGCTCGGGCAGGGCAGGCAGCCAGCCAGGGGATATATTTAGCAACAGCAACAAAACAGGCAGCGGGATCAGCTGACTGAGGCAGGGAGCTGGCGCATGGGTTAGTGCGAGCACATCTCCCGTGCTGGGAACGGGGAGGAGGGAGCGCAGCCGGGGGAGACGACAGCCACCCGTGCCCGCAGGTAAGGGGAGGGGGTCTGGCCGAGGGCCGTGTGCCGGGGGTCGCTGGGAATATCCGGGGTGCTGGTAGCCGGTGATGCTCGAGGCATGGTGGCAGGGAAGCTGCAGGGCAGCGGGTGCTGCTCCCCGGGGCCGCAGGTGATGGGGAGGTGACCTCGGCCGTGCCAGGCTGTGCCCAGGGAGAAGGGGACCGCGCCCGGGCGGGACCTGATCCATCCCACCATCGGAGGAGTTTTACTGCAAATAGGTAATTTAATTTCCTTCCGGGGGAAGGGCGTGTTGGCAGGACTTAGTTACTGATTAGCGCTATCGTGATCTAGCACGACATGCCCGCGCCCCTCGCCAGCAGCGTCCGGCCGCGCTCATTGCCGGGCCCGGACTGACACTGCGAGCTCAGGCAAGGGCTGGGAGGGAGGGAAGGGAGGAATCAGCCTTTTCTTAAAGGCTTGAAGACATGAGAGAAACAGAGCAGGCAGGAAAAGGATAATAAAAAGGGCCCTAAGGTTTAAAACAAGCACCTCCTGCTCTCAGGTCAGCAAATCCCAGTTTGGCTGGCTTTACCTGGCACCTGAGAAAAAGCAGTGAGGGCCAGCAGCAGCCCGGGGAGGGATGGGCACCCAGCGAGCTCTGCCCTGGGCTCGGCACCAGCTGCTCACTTGTGCTCCCTGTGTGAGCTGCAGCTTTGCAGGGAGGTTCAACAACGCCAGGATGACAAGCAAGGCATTAAAATAGCTAGCAGGGCACTTTTGTGTTTAATCACACAACAAAGCTATATTGTGTCTGCAGATTAGTCACATACAGATTTCATTGGGGGAAGCAGTAAAAAAAAAAAAAAATATCCAGGCTATGTGGTCATTTCTGCCAGAAGGGGAGATAAGCAAAGCACAGGGGGGAGTGTTTGGAGAGAAAAAAAATCAGTACAGTTAAAAAACACTGTAGCACAAAATATTCTGAAATAATTGTAATTCAATATATATAAGTGGGTAGTGGGAACAGTTTGATGGAAATCCATCCTAAAAGGAGTTGAGGATGACTATTGGAATATAAAGGACATGAATTAAATCCCTTTGACCCTATGTAAGCACTCAGGGGAGGACCTACCTCTCTCTAACTACATTTATGAACTACAGACAGAAGTGACCCTGTACATTCTCACCCACAGCTTCCAGAAGAGACCACTGCAACGTTGCTTTATTTAGGTGGTGCTCCCCACAGGGGAAGGGCAGCTCCTCTCCTGTTGGGTTCAGCTCCTGCCTGCTTGGACTAAGGGTGAAGTCAGATCCCTGTCACAGTGAACAGACATGGAGCATTAAATAAGGAGAGTAGTTTGTGCCTTGCTGCTCCAACAAGGGCAGTGAGACAAGCTCATGCCTTTGTCCTACACCTCTCCAGCTGTGCTCCCTTGCATTGCCTCAGGATGGAGCACCATTGCTGATTTCCTTAATGAACTGCCACATTGAATGTCTTGGCTTCTTTGGTACAATTATGAGGCTCTTTATGAAGCCATGGATACAAAAGTACTGCCAGCAAACCTTTAACATGCAGTTTTTGTTAACAGCCGTGTTTACCACAAGAAGACCTCAGCTGGCTCAGGTAGGAACAAGCCCAGGGTTTCTGTGCCACACCAGTTTTCACCGGCTGATGGTGTCTGCTCTGTTCTTTGCAGCCATGGCACCCCGGATCAGGCTGAGCCTTGCAAAGCCTCTCCCAACCATTCGGGAAACCCACGAGGAAGCCGTGGAGGATCCAGGCAGCAACTCCAAACGTGCTGGAAGTGCTGCAGCCGGCCCAGACTCCTACTCCAGTGATGACTACATCCAATCCATCTGCCACCTCGCCAGACCCACCTTCCCAGCCCTTCTGGAGAGCAGACGTAAGGGTCAGGACAGAAAGACCCTGAAGAGCCTTGAGGATGTGTCAGGTTCTCCACCGCTGGTGGGGACCCAGCAGGAAAGGCCAAAATGTAAATTGACCAATTTCATCTCGAATGTGGTGCCACTGGGAAAAGTCCCACCTGCAGAAACCGACTTTTGGTCCAGAGAGGACCCCCTGGAACAAATTTACACCAATGCAGGAAATCTTTGCTCCTCCAAGGCTTTCACCTATGGTGAAAGTGCCAGCACTGGTTTCTCACAGTGCAACTCTTCTTCCCCAAGTGGTGACCTTCATCCCACAAACATGGAAGAAAAAAACACAGGGAAAACCAGTTTTCCACGAGTGTTCAGTTTTCCAAGGCTTCCCTCCCCAAGACCAGCTCAGAAAGAAGCAGTGTGCTCAGAGCTGAGGTATCTCAGAAAGGATGAGGGAACAGTTTTAGGGAATAACCACAGCCAGAAAGAAAATGGCCCCATGTTCATTAACACTGAAGGGCTATTGGCACCCTCAGCCAGAGGGAAGGTGGTAGGAAATCCAGCCCTGCCCTGCTCTGCAAGAAGGCAGAATTTGTTCAGTACAGCAGGCATAGATGAAAAAGAAGGAAGAGAAACTTCTCACTGTAACAAAAATGTCACGGGTGATGTTCCCACTAAGCAGAGATATTTCGAGTCTTTCCAGGTACCTAAAAAAGCCACCATCCATAACTGGATTTCAGAGCACAGATGCATCTGGAAAGAAGCAAAGATAAAAGCTTGTTTGCTCCCAGCCATTGCTGAAGTGTGAAGAGGTAGCTGCTTAGAATAATTTTATTCACAAGATATAACCACCCTGTGCTCTAGCAGCTCTCCCTGGAGTCCTCACACAGAAAACATGGCTTGAACATGCATGCGAGTCAGGCAGACTCTTGTGATCCATCATATCCCTCATCTGTGGGCAAAGGGACAGTTCAGAGTCTCATCTGCTAAGGAAACAGCAATCAGTTCTCATTTTGGAAAGGCAACAGCTCATAAAGCATCTCCTCCCACCTACTGCCTAGAACTGCCCTGAGCATGAAGAAAAGCTGGAGAGAGCTGGAGAGAACACAAACCCCATCTGTGCTGGAGAAGAAGTGGGAACATTGAAATACCAGGGCTTTCCAGCCAATGCCAAGCAGCCAGATGTTGCTGACACTTGGGAACAGTTATTCAAAAAGGAACCCTTTGCCCAAGGCTTGGACAGTTTGAAATGCACTCTCTCTGACATACACATTTCCTGGGAGACTCATCATAGATCCCTGCCTCTGCACCAGGATCCCACTGGAGAGGTCATCCATTAGAGCAGGCATAAAGAAATATTTCTTAAAAATCATAAGAAGTCTTTTATGAGGATTTGCTGGAGGGCAATGTGGAGAATATTACAACTCTTTGGGTGGGGATTTTCCTGGTGCTTACCTCTGGCACAACTCTGTTCCCTTTACTCCTGGACTTACCCCTGGCAGGAGGAGAGCTGGGAGCCCTGGTGGGCATTGCCATGGCAGTGCTGTGGCTGTTGTGGAGCCAGCTGTGCAGAAACAGGCATCATGTTGGGCTCTGCACTGTCACAGCCAGGCTGCACACCACGGGCACCCACGGGATTTGCTGCTGAGGTGCAGGAGCCCCATGAGCCCACAGAGAGCTCTGCAGGCTCAGAAGAGCAGCCTTGGCTGAGGGGCAGCCTAGGGATGCTGGGCTGGTGCTCATAGAACCTGAATGTAAAATAGTAACTTGTGTTTCCCTTCATACCTGTGCTTCTGTGTTCTCACCTAGCTGACCATGCTGATGATGTTGACTGAGCTTTGCTTCGTGCTGCGAGATTGAAACATGGAAAAAAACAAATGTGCACGTTCCAACCATGCAGCACACAGCACATGCAAACAATTCATGTTGATGGTATTGCTGCATGGGGTGTCTGTAGGATGAGCAGCATTCCCACAAGGCTGGGAGATCCTGGCATGGGGTGGTGGGCACACGCCCAGGCCATCCTTTGCTGCCACACAAAGACTTCTTCACCAGAGAAGCTGCCACTGGCACTTTCTCCTGCAGTCAGAGCTGTTTCACCCACCTTTGTCTGGTGCCACACTCTCCCTAGCCAGTCAGGAGACGTAGCTGAGAAAACTGCAAAGCAATACCAGCCTAATTATTACTACTATAGGACTAAATGTTTTGGCACAGCAGAGAGCAGAGGGACCAGGCTGTTTGCTCAACAGCAGCTAAGATGAGAAACAGCATTGGAAAGCTGCAATTATAAAAATGTTCACAAGTGATTTCCAAACCACCCTCAAGCAGATTAAATGAAAGAGCAACTTCTACTCAGTAGCAGCATGAGTGTAAATATGCTCAAAGGATCAAAAGGTGAAAGTGTTTGAGCTTCTCATCCTCACATCTCTTACCTCAAATATTTTTTTCTTCTGCTGAAACTCATTAGTGCTATGGAGCTGAGCTGCTTCTCAGCTCTGTTTTTGAAGTAACCACACAGCAAGTACAGAAGTGGAGGTGGCTCCAGCATTCATTAAAGCTGATGGAGAAAGTTGAACCCAGGAGGTCCCAGCCTGCTCTGCCTCCTCCACACCTGTCCCTCCCTTCTCAGGAAAATGCTGGGGTTTAAGTGATGCTTGTCCTCACTGCTCTGCTGTCATTTAAATTTCTCTCCATGTGAATATTTATGACTCTAATGCCTAACAAGTCTTGTGCCAACTGCATGTATCACTGCTTTTGACAGAGGAAACAAATAAAATCCTTCCATCCAGTTGTTGTTTCTATTCTGCATTCCACAGGGGATTATTTTTAGTGCTGGGCTGATCCACAGCACGTGGTCTGTGACTTGCCATGCAAACACCTTCTCACTCTGCCAGGTCACCAAAGGCCTTCACACCTCACCCCTCCAGCAGCTGCTGCCCAGGACTGTGATTCCTTCTCAGCTGCCACATAATCCTGCAGGTCTCTGCACCCCTGAAACCCATCACCTTTTCTCTCCAGAGCAGAGGCACAGCAGCAAACAAGAGCTGTAACCCAGGACACGCTGGAAAAAGCCTCCAACTCCCCCAATGTAGGACTGGGAGCAGGCTGTGGGGCTGGGGTGGTGGAGGGTTGGGCTCAGAGCTGGGGACATTTAAAAACACAGTGGTAGTTCCAGGTTTTCTCAGCAGCAGATGTTATGTGCCCATGGAGCACCAGGAGTTTGGAGTTAGGTTTGGAGTGATGAAGCCTTGGAGTGAACTGCCTCTTTCTGCAGAATGCTTTTTCTTTAGTGAACACTGGGGTTCTACCCAAGCAACTGGGTTTTGCAAGAGGAGCCAAAGCTGCTGGGATGCAGCAAAGATGGGGGCAAAGAGACTTGGGCAAATTAGGGTCATAGAAGTGGCAAGGCAAGGGAGGGAGGAGGGAAATGTGGGGCTGGTGGTGCCAGTGAGTGAGCAGGGCAGCTCCCAGGAGGAGGGGGATGCTGAGTGGCAGGGCCAGGAGCCCCAGGCTGAGAAATTCCAGCTGTGCAGTAGAAGCTGTGAGCTGCAGTCCTACCAAAGGAAAAAAAAAACAATGGATGCTGTTGGGTGGGATAACATGGCCTGTAGTTATATAGCACTTTTCTCCCTGTTCACCCCATGGATGCACACCTGGGCCATCAGAAAATGCTCTCCCCCTTTCCCTCTCTGCAGAACAGCCCCTCAGGAGTCACTGGTCAGGATAAACCTGTAGAAGTTGCTGCCTGTTCAGAAGTGCTTCCAGACAAGAAAGAAAATCTTATTGAGGAATGTAGGTCACAGAGAGAGATAAAAGCCCTGCTGCTTCCATGGCCAATCTCATGGCAGGCTCTGCATTTGAAGTCACCGGCAGAAAAATCTCATTTATTGAGATCATCAGAACTGCCAAAGGGATTTGGATTAATTTGAATGGGGAATTGGTATCCAAACCCCACTGTCAGCTTTCAGTCTCAGACTCCACATCCAGCTCAAAACCAAACTGTGAGCTAACATGGCGATTTTGCTTGCATGATCATGCAGCCTCCTCCTGCTGCAAACGGTAAATGCATTTAGGCACAGAAAATCATGACCAGAATTTATGAACCAGAGATGGCAAGGCAGAAAGAAAACTGTCCCACTCTTTCCTCAGATTCTTGTCTTTTGAATGACAAACACACCCATCAGCTGAAACCAAAGGTGAGGAAGCAACAGCCCCAGGAGCCTCTCCCTGGTGACCAGACCTGTGCAGTGCAGGAGCTGCTCAGGAGCTCACCCACCCAGGAAGGGCCCTTCTGTGCCCACACAGACAGCCAGCAAGAGAGATGTTGATAAACAACCCAAAATATGAGCCAGTGCAGCGTGGTTACAGACAGGGATGTGCCATGAATGGGGCTCTCTCAGCCAGGGGTTGTAACACCAGAGACAGGCAGGAGCAGATCCAAGGGCGATGCCGGAGGGGTATGAGCAAGGTTAGCAAAATCAGTTTCTAAAAAGGTCTTTAACTTTGAAGTTAGGATTGAAGCAGCTATTTTTGATTTCAGAAGAAAATCCAGCTCTTAAAGCTCCAAGGAAACCTTAAAGCTCACACCTTTTCAGGAGATCAGACCCGAGCCCAAGGCAAAACCCAGGATGCCTCAGCTGAAAGCAGGGGCTCTGTGGGTGGTGCTTCAGGCTTTCCCCTGCCCTGAAGTGCCTGCATGTGGGCCCAATTCCTCATTGAGGGCATATTTTAATTAACTTTCAGCCTTCCTAAGTAGAGACTAACTTCATTTATCATCGTGCAGACTGAAGTTAAACTGCACTTAGTGACTAAGCAGGAATCCCTTAGCTTTGAATGAAACCTTGACTGAACCATCAGCAACGTGATTAATGGCAAAGTGTTTTGTGTTTTCCATTTGCAACTGTAACCACGGGCAGAAGAGAGCTCTAAAATGATGGCTGAAAGCTTTACTGCTTGTGTTTGAAGAGCCAGAAAGTTCAGGCACAGATCTCTGCCTTGCTCACCAGGGCCCACACGTGTTTTTGTGGCTGGCATCACTTATGTGGGCCACAGTTGACAGCAGGGATAACCCCTCAAGTGCCACATCATGGGCTTGTGGCCTTTCCCCATGCTCAGGGATTCTCAAGTATAATCTAATTTGCTTGACACCAGCTAGAGCTGATGCAAAATACATGTTGTGTAAATAGAGAGATATTGTTCCTGGCAATTGCAGCCTTCCTGGAATTAATGGTCCTGGAGGCAATGCTTCCTAGGACTGTTGCAAAGAGCTGTAGAAAAACTGGGCATTTTTAGAATACCAGCTTGTTGCTCCATAAAGTTTGACCAAATGCCATTTAAATCAAAGGGAGCCTTTAAGTGCTTTGAAATGGGCTTGTAATGGGAATAATTTTCTGCTGCATTTAAAGCACAGATTTCTAATAGCAGCTGATGAGGAAAACCAAATTATTAGTTTATTTGTGTGTATTAGCATTGTATCAGCTGCTTCTTGTCTTTGCTTTTAAATCAACCTAGCCGAAAGCCCATCAGCCTGCTGTGAGCTTAGCAAAAACTGTGTGTAAACCACAAGGCTTTGTCTGCCTGTGCCTGCCACACCTGCAGTGGCTTTGTCCCTCAGGATCAGCAAATCCCTGCTCTGCAGAGGGGGTGGTCATGCACGGTGAGGGCAGGAGGAGCCAGCAGGGACACTGCCACATCTCATCTGGCAGCACAATGTGACATTTGCAAGGCAGCTGTGCTTAGCTGAATGTTTTGTTATTTTTTCCTGGATGGCGAGTATGTGACAGAGAAAATTGTTTATACAGAGGTGCTGGGCTGCTCTCTAAGACTCTCTGAAAGGAGGCTGTAGCCAGGTGGGTGTTGGTCTCTCCTCCCAGGTAACAAGTGGCGGGACCAGAGAAAATGGCCTCAAGTTGTGCCAGGAGAGTTTTAGATTAGGTATTGGAAACATTTCTGGATGGGTTGTCAAGCCCTGGAATGGGCTGCCAGGGGAAATGGTGGAATCATTGTCCCTGGAAGTGCTCAAAAAACATGTAGGTGTGGCACTTGGGAACATGGTTTGGCAGTGCTGTGCTGGAGGCCGTGATCTTAGAGGGCTTTTCCAACATTAATTATTTTATGTTTTTATATCTTTCCAACTCACTCAATGAGCACTGGCTGAGCTCCACTAGCTCAGATTCAGAACAGGGAGATGCCACATCTCAAGTGTCCAGACTCCAAAACAATTACACAAGAAATACCATATTGGCTCCAGATGCTCTTCACATTCCCCCTCAGGCCATGCTACAGAAGCATCAAAAACTGCACAGAATAAACTGTTTTGGCTCAGAAATGCCCTTCATGGTTGTTTAGCAGTGCCAGCCTCCCACCAGGCCCTGGTGAGCTGGGGGCTGTGTATATGCCCAGAGTGGCCATCCCTGACTTGCTGAGCCTACAAACCATTCCAGCCTCATTAGTGGGATGAGCTGAGGGCTCCAGATTGAGGCTGATTTGCACAAAGAGCAAAGGAACCTGAGCATGGCCCTTGCTCACAGAGCCAGCTGTGGAGAACAGTAAAAAATATAAATGTTCTTTAGAGGAAGCAAATACAAGCACAGGCCTGATCGTGCCCAGTTTTGAATCCAGAAACATCCAGGTCCTACTCCAGACCCCAATTTAGGACAGATGGGTGTCTAACAACTGGCACTGTCTGCAGGTGAGAGGAGTTTGATGGTGCAAACATTGCAGGTGAGTTCCTGCTCCTGCCCAGAAGGGCTGATAGGGCTGGGCCAGAGTGGCTGCAGCTGGGACTCTGCTGCTGCTCCCAGCCTGGTTCAGTCCCAGCCCTCTCCAAAACATCACTACACCTGTTCCCTCAGGCACTATAAAGCACAGCCAGGCTGTGGTGACATTTGAGCTGCTCAATCAATGTTCAGCTTTCCTTCAGGTGTGCTGAGGTGTGGGGCATCCCCAGCCCCGATGGATGGTGACATCCCTGCCTCAGATGCCAAATTCTGTGTTGACCCTCCATGCTGCCTCTGCTCAAACCTGCTTTGCTGGAGCAAGGGCACACAGACAGAAAACAACACAGCCTTTTTGCTGTGCAGGGTCAGCTCCTGGAATTAATTGCTGCAGGATGTCAACAAGATAAAATTCAGCAGGATTCAAGGGAGGATTAGACAGTCCTGTGATCAGGAACGTTTGTGCAATGCTAACTGGGTCAAAGAAATACAAGAGAAATTAAGGGTTGTGCTTCTCTGAAAGGCTGAGCTGGTACCAGCTGGGTTTAGAACAGATTCCTCCCCACCTCCCTGTCCCAGTCTTTTTATAGCAACAAGCAAATAGCAGGATCCATTGCAAAGTGTCCTCTCTTCCCTTGGAATAATAAAGCACTGCCTGCCCTAGGAAGTCCTCGAGACCAAAGTGACAACTGATCCATGCTACAGCAAAAACCCTTCCCTTGTCATTTTAGAGGCAGAAAATGAGTTTCCTTTCTCTGCTGCCTCTAAGCTTAGATCAACAATTTCTCAAGAAGGGAATGAACTGCACAATAAACTGGCTGCAGATGAGCTGCTTGTGTCCCCACCCTGAAACTCCTTTCTAAGCTTAATTAACCAAATTAATTATATAACTGTACAATGGTGTTAACCAGAAAAACATGTGGGGTAAATAGCTGGATCCAGAAGTCAACAGTGGTATTACAGGGAAGTGTCAGGGGGATAATGGGAGTGATGGTTTCCACCACCAAAGAGAGAAGAAGAGATTGGGTCTTGCAATAAATAAAGAGGAGCAAAATCCTCAGGGTTTTAGAATATAGTCCATTCCAGGTCAGCAGATTCTGCACCAGGTGCTCCAAGGTGGGGTTGCCATGGAGGTAGAAGGTG
The DNA here is from genome assembly GCA_017589585.1 of Phylloscopus whistleri. NCBI lineage: Eukaryota > Metazoa > Chordata > Aves > Passeriformes > Phylloscopidae > Phylloscopus > Phylloscopus whistleri. The sequence goes on along the minus strand of JADMLD010001555.1, from coordinate 2,464,387 downwards.
GAGGCAGGGGCACCCAGTGTAACCTTTTACTGGATTCTATTTTTCAGTAGAAAGATGCTGACAAACATCCATAATCTCTGCACATTTTTCTGACACACAAAAGTGCTCCTGGCACAATTGGCCAGCAGGCACAAGGCACTGCATGTGACAGCAAGGGCAGTGCAGCTGCTCTGAGCACATCAGTTCACTTCATTACATTTCACTGTCTTCAACAACAGGATTCTGAGAGAAAAGTCTTGCTGAGGCTAATGCTGGCAACAGAAAATTACCTGGTGATCTCAGACAGGCAGCAGAAATCTTTGGATTCTGAGCCCAAAGATGAAGCTTCCTTCCTACAGTCCAAAGGATACAGGCTAGAAAGGAAAACCTGTCAGCATTTAAACATCACTCCACTAGGCTTGGCAAAATCTGTGATGCCCCTTGTATTCCAGATTTTCCTAGTATCATAGAATGGTTTGGACCTTAAAGATCATCTTATTCCAACCCCCTGCCATGGGCAGGGACACCTTCCACTATCCCAGGTTTCTCCAAGCCCCATCCAGCCTGACTGAATATTTCCAGGGATGGAGCAGCCACAGCTTCTCTGGGAATCTTTGCCAGGGCCTCACAGGGAAGAACCTCTTCCTAATACCCCACCCTCTGTCAGTTTGAAGCCACTAACTTTCATATTTGCTGCCAAAATTGACAAAGAAACAAACCCTCCCCAAACTGCCCTACCACATTTTGCTGCCTCTGATACTAATTCTAGAAATTTAATTTCAAAAGGAAATTCAAAATGTTTTTATTGTTTCCCTTTTCCCTGTTCTTCCAGAAATAGCAATGGCTAATATGGCCTGTCCCACTTTGTCAGATTCTGAGACTTGTGGGGGCTGTGAGGTCCCAGCTATCAAACCAAACATTGTAATTAGCCTTTATTAGAATCTTTTTCATCAACAGTATCAAGCACCACATTTACATCATAGTTAGTCACACAATTTTTATTTTTTTTATAGAAGTGTTTTTTGATTGGACCACAATAAAACAGTTGGACTCTTAGATTTTACTGCTCCTGGTACAAAACTCACATCCTGACCCCCACAGTCTCCCAAGGTCTCTCAGCTCCATTGTACTTCAACAGACAACACAGACTTGTGTATCTTTATGGATCAGAACCTTTGCAGATGGATTTGAGAAGTCACTGCTCTCAGCCCCTTGTACAGAGTGTTCCAGGCCAGCAGCAGAGTACTTTAAAGTCACTGTGAAAACAAAGCACTGCACCACAGGCATTCCTTAGCCTGGGGACAGGAGGGAACCAACACACCTGACAGACTGAAAGCACACTGGTCACCCTGCTGTGGAGAGGCTCCAGGCAGGACAAGGCCATGGCTCTGTACCCTCCTCAGACCATTTGATCTGCCTGAATGCAGAGCAGTTTTACCCTTGCTAAGGTCCCTCAGCTCATGGGATGAGATTCTCACTCACAGGACAAGAGAGGGCAGAACCAATCCCAAGAGTCCAAGCTGGGGACTGCAGGTGTGACCTGCTCCACCACCCAGACACCCTTCAGCTAGCTGCTGGCTTTTGGAACTATTTCTGCTTTCTGTAGAATGGGAATCATTCCTGCTTAGGGGAAGAAGATTCATAGGATTAGCCAAACATATAAGAAAACAATATATATATAGAAACAGATTTTTCAGAGCAAGCAAAGAATCACAGAGGTAAAAGAACATATGTTCCACTTCCAGGTGGTTCTTTCTCTTTATTCATTTCACCAGTTCCTGCAGGACATGAGTAATACACAGACAAATGTAAGGGAAAGGCTGACTGACTCCTGAGGATGATGTAACAAGTTGAAACTGCAGTTTTCACACCATCAAATTGAAAGCTTAATTAAAATGTACAGCCACGCCAGAGGCTTGGCACTGGACCCAGCAAAAATGCAAACTCTGTTCAGTGGAATGTGAATCCTGTATTGGGTGCCACAGGTCAGACACTGCCCTCATGCCTGCAGGGCCCTGGGGGTTAGGACAGGTCTCAGGGAAGACAGGCTGTTCCACATGCACACGTGGTAACTTCAGTTTTCTGTGCTCCTGATTATGTTTTCCCAGTGAAAGCCCAGTGGAGTCAATGGAAAAAATCCTGTTGGCTATTTTGGGCCAAGACCCAATATTCTACCTTTTGTTCATCTTCCTCCTCCCTCACTGGTCTGTGGATAAATGATTCCACCTGAGGGAGAAAATGTTACACAGGGTAATCCCAATCCTTCCTGTAGTCTATTACCTCGACTTACACCAGAAATACTCCTAGTTTACTACCTGCAAGCATTAGCAGGCATAGCCCCCACTTACACAGTTACACTCTGCCTCTCAGAGAACAGTTAAGACACTAGAAACCTCCAGGTGTCTCTCACACCAGCTTAAAACACTGCAAAGGACATGAAAATACAAAAATTTGTGAAGTCAGAAACTGAAATTTAAGGAGTTGAAGGAAAAGCATGTTTGATATGATCTTGTCTCACTGGGCAATGCATGTGGAGTTTTACTGGTGTAGCTGTTCTGATTCACTGGAAAACTGGGCAGCCACTAACCCAGCACTGCCAAGGCCACCACATCCCCAGGTGCCAGAAATAAACATCTTTTAAATCCCTACAGGGATGGCCACTCCACCACTTCTCTGAGAAGCCTGTTCCAACGTTTAACAACCCTTTCCATGGAGATATTTTTTAGGGAAATCTGATATCCAGTCTAAACTTTTCCTGCCAGACCATTTCCTCTTGTCCTGTTGCTGGTTACCTGGGAGAAGAGACCAACCCCCACCCGGCCACAGCCTCCTTCCAGAGCTGTAGAGTGGGATGAGGCTTCCCCTGAAACTCAGTTTTCAGAGGTGTTAACCAAGGTAAACATTCACTATCTCCACTGGTTTCCTTTGCACTGTAACCTGTAATTCATCTCTCTGAGCCTGCAGCAGCTGTTCCATGGCTGGCAGCACATGCACCCACGAGGCACTGAGTGCACAAGTGTGACAAGGACTTGGTTCCCAGCACCCCACCACCACGCTGGCCATGAAGCACCCTCACAAGCCACTGGAGCCTGGCATGTTCCCAGAGACCAGAAAACTGCAGAGAAAACTTAAACTAGGAGGGAAAAAAAAAAAAAAGTGTAGTCTCATCAAGTGACCAATGTGTTACTTAATGTTCTTAAATCTCTGACACTCTGTGGTCACTAAATCCCAGAAGGAGGGTATGTCTGTTTTTATTTTCTGCAGTGTGTGCTTTTTTACATCTAGCATCTAGCATTTTTAACTGTCCAATGATAAACTAGGAAGATTTAACCAAAATGTACTATCTTATATTTTAAAAACTGATAATCTGTGAGAACACTAGGCTTACTGTGGAATAAGAAAATATTCAAGTGTACCAAAGATCCCTATAAATAGCTTAATTAGATTTACTGCTTTCTATACAGAGTAAGGGAACATTTAGAGGGTAAACCATTACTGCCTCTAGGTTAGGAAGGGAGGATGAAAAGCAAGAAAAGAACCAGAACACTCACCTTTAGTGCAGAATGGCTTCTCCCAAGAGATCACTTCATCTACCTGGCTTAGTCTTGTCCTTTCCACGTACCTTTTTCTCTTTGGGCTCAATTCCACAAGTTTTAAGGCTCCTCTGCTTCACCAGCACCAGTAGAAAGACAAGCCACACTGTCAGCTGCTTTGATTTGGGAGATTCCCACCCCAGAAGGCCCAAATCCAACTTCTTCCTATCACTGAAGAGCCAGTGGACATGGGGTATGAAGGACCAATAATCAGTCTGTCTAGAGAGATTGTGTAGTCAATTCTATTAAAATAGTTCCAGTTATCTTACTGCAGGATAAGCAAAGACAAGATTTCCTTGACCTGGCTGAGGACGACAGGACACAGGCTCAGCTCAGTCCTTTGAGGCCTTTGAGGGAGAGATGCTCTTTTCCCTCTACAATCTCTGCCAAGGACACTGGCCTCTCTGTTAATTTTGGCAGTTTCCCTATGAACAGCTCTCCCCATACCTGTGTGTCAGGTTTGCAGATATTATTAAAGAGCTTGTAAACTTCAATCTGGAACCATGTAACAACTGTGCTCACCTGAAAACATAATGTTAATGCAACAAGGGAAGGCCCTACTGAATGATTTTGTCACCGAGGTCCTTTTCATTCCCATCATGACAACTGGATTTATAAAACCAGTTTTAATTGGCATGGATGTTCCCAAACCAACTGCTGCCACTAGAAAAGGTTCATCCCTGGGCCTGAATTCCCACTAATATTCTTCAGAATAATTCTACAAGCCACGTTTTGTGCATGGCACTGAAATAGTTTCAGGCTGTGTGCAGCTGAAGTCTGGGCTTCTCACACCATCTAGTGGCAACCCTGCAAATGTGATGGGAATTAACAGCTCACCCAAGGGACAAAACCAAAGAGAAATCATAGCTAGGCCTGCAAGGGACCCATCACACTGCAGGGGACTTACAGCTGCTTCAAGAGAGCATATTTTAAACCTAAAAACAAGCTGAACATTCTGGGGCCTGTGATATTTATGAGAACACTGAATGAGGTAATTTATTTCATAGCAAAGCAGCACCAACACCCTGAACATGGGCTCTGAGCAGGGCAGTGGTGCCAGGAGAGGTATGGGGTGCTTCAGTGCTCCACACACACAAGTGTGCTCAGGTGTCTGATGTTTCCTGCTGCCAGTCATGGGAGCATCACACCCAATGTGGTGAGGCTGCACCATTACAGACACTGACACAGAGGCACCCACAGAGGAATAACGAGGAATATGAAAATAAAATGATGAGTTTGCTGAGTCTCATTCCTGAAAAAGAGGTTGAAAAAGACTTCACTTTGTTCCCCTCCCATAGTAAACTGAGTATTTGAATCCCTTCCTGGTGCCAGACCCCAAGTCTACTTTGTGCTTCTGAAGCATTAAGAGGAAGGAAGGAGCGGGGTCTACAGGTCTGAGACAAAACCTCCACTGCACAACTGACCTACAGACTGACCTGGAAGGTCAGAGGATGGCCAGCTATGAAGACAAGGGGTTGAGCTCTGAGTAGGCTTGAACAGGGTTCTCCACAAGCTCTGGAGGCATTTCTGATCATGCCTTCACTTTGCAATCCAAACCCAACTGACTGGAGGAGATTTCTGGTGTGCAAATCTCAAAAGCAGCAGGAAGCACACTGAAGTCTTTCTGGGATTATCAAGTTCCTTATGCTTCCATTATACCCTGCACACACTTCACTCACTTTGGCTGTAAGTCTTGAGGAAGAGCTTTAGGAATCAAGTTAAAATATGAATTAGACTTCAAGAAGGTTTGAAACAGATACTGGATTTATTGGTCAGCTATGAGTAGGAAAATACATTGGTAAAGAAAAAGAAGACCCTGTATATAAATATAATACTAACTAGTTAAAATTTGACCAAGAAGAAAGTTCCACTGAAGAGAACAGTAAAAGCCCTTGTTTACCATCAGACCATATTCAGTTTCCCATTTATCTTATTGAAGAGCTGCCTATAGACAAATGCAACATTCTTTGAGCTTAGTGCAGATAATGTGCTGGTTTTTGTTACATGAATGGTAAACAAGAGTTAGTCCAGTGCATTACACATTATACAGAAGTACTGTGAATAAAGACTAAGATATTCTATTTTAGACACTACTTAAACATACCAAGACACTTAAGAGTTACAAATTTATGCAACCAAAAGAAAAGAATAGCAGTTAACATACTAAAAAATACTGTGTCCGGCTGGATGAGAAAGGCTTTGCTACTGAAGCGGTTAACTGAACTTTTCAAAGTTTTACAGTGTAATTAGTTTTCTTTTTCCCCCTCCCCCACAATGGTGTTGCAATTATTTTGCCTTTCATACAGGTTTTGCACGGTTGAAAAAGCAAAGCATAAGCTATTTTCTAAGCCTGCTATTAAAAAAAAAAACCAAAACAAACCTTGAGAGATTTGCTGAAGTTACATCAAAGATGCATAAAATGTTCTTAAGATCCATTCAGTCAAATGCGAGCCAAATTTACCTTTAATTTAAAGCTGCTAAAAGGACAAAATAATTACAACACACACCAATTTATATGCTCTTTCCCCCCCTACTTGTGTTATGTTAAAAGCAGTAACTTGTGGTATTAGTCCTGTACTCTAAACAATTGTTTTAGTTAAAGGTGTAGTTCAATTTACACTTTTGACACCCAGAATTCTTGGTAAATGTAAATAAAACTAGACAAGATATGGCAGAGTGTACTTTAAGTGAGTGGAAAAAAGCCTGGTCTTACCTAAATAAATCCTTTCAACCCCAAGGATGTTCTGTGACTTTTGCTATATGTGCTTTTACAACAAGAACACTGAAGGTACATTATGGCAACACCCAAAACCACCTCGAATAAAAATATTGCAAATAACCACTTCATGTTAAAAACTATGAAGCAAACATTTTGATTTTGTGAAGACACGGTTTATTGCCTTATTCTATGTTATAGCTGGAAATTGAGACTTTTGAGTTAGATTTGTTTGACACAAGAATGTATTACCTTTGAAAGATTGTTTGACAAAGTTTATCTCTGCTCTGTTTTGGTGCCATCTGGTCTTTCCCTATTTTCAAAACATTTCTCCTTCCTTCCTTCAGCCCCCGAGTCACAGCTGCAGTCCAGTTAAAACCCAGTGAAGTCAAAGGAGTGTCTTCAATGGATTCAGAGGGTTTTCAATCAGGACCTGATGGACTACCATAAAAGCTGGAGGAAATGGTTATTCAAATGGACCCTTAGACCATAAGGTGACTAAGCAGGAACAGTTGTGTCTCCAAAATCACAAGGGGCCATATTTTCACATGCTGTCATAAATTCAAATATTTTTTGAGACTAAGCAATAGAGGAGAACACATACTGGATAAAGCTCAAACCTTCAGAATCTAACAAGTGCACTCAAGCTCCAGCATCTATTAAAGTAAATTATCCCCCTCTAAAAAAATACAAAATGAGTAAGTGCTTCCCTTCCCCTTCTGTAAAGCTTTCTGGACTCCTTACACAATCCAGATATCAGGAAACAAAAATAGTTTGCTTAGTCTGACAAGCTAAATTGGCTCATCATTACTGGAAATTGTCATGATGTACATTACCAAGACATCATTAAGGAAACATGAGTAAAACACCTTTTATTCACACTTTACAAAAAAACCCCAAAAAACAAACAGAAAAAAAATAACACTACGCATTAAATCTACTACAGCAATACTACCAGCATTTCAATGTACTGATTATAAACTGGACATGTTTGGTGTTTTTACAACTAAAACCAAAACAAGATAACCCCAAGAGATCAGGTCCCAGACAAGGATTCAAGATCAAAATTTCTCATATTGAAATTTTAAAATGTACATTTTACACATCCAAACTGTTTGCAAATTTTACTTTGAGCTTAAAACAGAACGGCTTGAGCACACTTGTGTGCTGACTACTTTTCAATAAAATTTTGAATCATTATTACCAATTCATTCTCTTATATATAAAAAACTCATAATATTTAGAAAGTTTTCTCTTAATGCTCAGTGTCCTTTTGCTTCCCTGCCCGCAGCTGAAACAAAAGCTGTTTAAGACCAAGCTCTATCTCCATTATTAATTTTTTTTTTTTTTACATTTATTATTCAACTTGTATTAGTCTAAGGAGATGATGAATTCTCCCTTTTAGGATACAAATAGACAAGTTAAATTTGTAAGCTGTTACATACTTGGCTTCATGACACAAATGGCACTGAGGGTACACTATAACTTCGGTCTTGCTTGACACTTTAAAATAAGACTTGGTCACTTTAAAATATGATCTGAAGAATTGTCTTTGGGACCTGTGTTGAAGATGCATTTATTTTACACTGCTTCATTAATAGAAAATGTAGGGCTAGGTTTTTATCTTCAAGGAATTATACTTTCAGAAACTGAGGAACACACAAACAAAAGAGAATCCACATGATAGTAACTCTTAGTGGGAAAAACGGCACTGTGCAATGACACTGAAAGAAGCAGTGCATGGGCATTAGAAGCTAGAAACTGTGTACCCATAACCTGAACATGTTCCAAAGTGTGATATTCAATGCTTCACAAAGGAAAAGAAGATGCCACAGCTTATACAAAAGTATCTTCATAAAATTTTCACAAGTGTTAACATTATTTAAAAAAATAAAAGAGGATGCACAGGATCTCTCTGCATGCACAGGCAGTGCTAGTTGAGAACAAATTTAAGCAGGCACAGTGGAGATAGGACAAATATTTAAAACAGAAATGAAGAAGCTGTACACAAGTATCCCTAGATTTTAGTTCAAAAGTTAGAGATGAGAAAAATGTCTTGAGTGTGTACAGATCAGCAATAACTTTCAATCCATAAAGGTCTACATATATTCACTGCTCAGCTTATCTGTTCTGCAAGAACTCTATGCCTCTTTATTTTTTTAATCAGAAATAGAATGTATTTCATTAACTCTGTAAGATATTAAGATTTTATAGGTTTGGATTTTGAAAGCAACGTTCTCATTTGAACATAAAAAGTAGTATAAAAGGGCTAACAAAACCCTAACAGTGCAAATCATTAGCAGAGAAAACCTGTGACAACCTCTTTTACACGCTGGCCTTTATAACACATGAAAACAGATAAAAATTTAGCCTTAGTTTACAATACAATCATTTTCCAAATCTGATTTTTCTTTTTTTTTTTTTTAAAGTACAAAATCTCATAAATCAGGTTTTCTGTTGTTCATATACAATCAATAAAGGCTAAATTCAAATTCTATATTTTACAAACAAGTCTGAAAAAGGAGGGAGTGAAGTACGGAGAATGTTCTGTGGATGTTCCTACTGGCCTCAAAAAAGTAGTGCTACAGATAACTGTGCAAAGAGAATACACTGTATAACAATTCCCTATTTTCAAGGCATGAAAATGTCACGTTGGAGAAAAGAAACAAGAAGGTTAATTGTAACATATTAAAGAAAGGTGCAAATGCACCAATCACTGTGGAACAGTATACAAAGTATATTGGGCTCAGAATTGTGTCTGTTGATAGCACCTGGCTTTTACTATGTCTTTAGCAAATAATTAGATTTAAGATTAAGATTATTAAGAAAAAAAAATCCCTGTTGGCCATACCTCACTCCTCTATATTCAGATTTTACAATTGTACAAGTTAGATTGAGGTTGCCCTCTAAAATGTATTTGACTACCTCCTGCCAGGGAGATGGATTCCATTTACAGGAGGCAGGAAAGGCAGCAAAAGCTCCAGTTGTGCAAAAAGTGAGAAGTGGTCAGAAGGGATGAGTGGATGTGGACAACCACTTATATTGTTCTCTATTAACCAATGATGATCCAAAGGTCCAAGAATGCCAAGTATGTTTAGCTGAGGTTTAGAGTAGAAGATGTAATCAATAATACCCTAAAACAAGAGGGGAAAAAAAGATTATTGTTAGTATTTATTCTTGTTTCAAGTTATTATTCCAAACAAGAGGTGAGCTCAGTGTTACATGGAATGAAATATCCCATTTCTTCTCTATAGCACATCACAATTTAGGAGATTTCTTCTTCCTATATCCAGTGGGATGCTCAATATAGATTAGGAAAACAAAAGAAAAGGCCACCCTTTATCACTTCTGCTATGCTTTTGTATGTTTAAATTTCCAACCTCCCTACAGAGCTTCAAACCACAGTTTGCTGATTTTGAAGAGGAAAAAAACAACCTTTGTTTTTCCTGGGCAACAGAGAACTGAGAACTTTTCCATAAGCAACGTGGATTATTTCCTTGCACTTGACAGCTTAAGTGCCCCTGTCATTTAGCCTGGAGTACCAAAATACAAACTCTCAACTGTTTACAGGGAAGGTTAAGAGCACCCCAATTCTTGCAAAGCTATTGCAAGTTATTAAAAAGAATAAGATGGTTTCTAGGAGACTGAAGTGTTGGGCATTCTAGTTTGCTATGTTTTAAGTATAAACTTGGTGAACAGATTAGCTTATATAACAACTTCATAGAACAAATCCCATTAGTTACACTTGAAAATGGAAAACTTCTCCAAAATATAAGCAGGTCCTTACCTTGAAGTCAAATGTGTAATTTGTATAAGGCATTAGACCATTCTCATAGGCACTCTTCAACTTGAAACCATGTGTAATTCTTCCATTTGTTGTCCCATTTTTTCCATTACAGCTGAAGTTAGTAAGACTTTCATTGTATCTCAGTTCCTTAAAATCTTTGTGGTTTGTTTCCACTCCACCAGTGCTCAAGTACTCAACAACACCTGTGAGGAGACACATTACAAACAAGAAGGTATTAGCAAACATTCAGCAAATAAGTGTGTGTAGGTGCTTAAAGTCAGACATGCAACTTTAGGCTTTATATAACCAAATCCTTAACAATCCACAGTAAAACCAACAGCAGTTCTTTTACAATACTGCAGGGCAATGTGTATCAAGAGCAAATGTCACCTAGAACAAAGAGACATACTTTGACTAGAAAAGATAAGGCATAGATTGGGAAGGGGAAGATGAAAAAATCAGAAATAAAATTCTATCAATGCTGGTTATTGGCTGCCTCTTCTTGCTTTTATGCTCAGGTCCTGTCCTTCAATGATCTTCAGCTAAAGTGTTGCAAAAAAGCTGACTTCTGAAACACTACTTCAAAAGAAGTCAGAGAGGCTGCAAAGCCAAATTGATTAGATTTGTGTCATAGAAAACTGTGATTGTGCCTCAATTTCAGAATAGCTGTGTTAAAGTCCTGGAAGGTAAAAGAAGCATTAAGTTGTTCTGAAGACACAACCAGAGACATGAACTGGCCACTGCAATCACCACCTGGCCTTCCTGGGATCATAAAGAATCCCATCTCCATTACTGCCGAGCAGTAACTGCTCCTTAAAACCCTAACAGATCTTAAGAGTTGCCAAGATGAAGCCAGAAGGAAGGGCACCAGGAATGGAGATGATTATATTAAACAACCAGCATTAGGAAGGAAGGTTGGCCCTTGAGTACAGCACTGCAGCTGGACACCTGAGCAAGCAAGGTGGCAGTCACTGAATGTGTTCTTTTCCTGTGCTTTATAAAGTTGTCACCAAGTCAAGAAACAAAGTTCCATGTTAGTAAAGAGCTCTGGAAAGTCCCCTTCTGAAGGGGCTGTATTGAATTTTAGAAGTTCTAAAACATGGCAGAAAATTATTGTATGGCAGCAAATTTAAAGGTAAAAAATTATCTTTTCACACTTAAAATTAAGAAAAAGAAATTATCAGCAACACACTTATGTTTCCAGTTACTTTTGGAAGATACTTTAAAATACAGGAACAAAATCACAGTGGAAATGCTTCTGAAAGACAGGACACAGCTTCACTACAGCACAGGCAATAAGGTCACTCACAAATGAAACAGTTCTCTCTCCTCCCTTCTCTCTCCTCTTCCCTTAGCACCTCTAGAGCTTGTATTATCAAACAATGCATTCTCTAAACTGAAAAACTTAGAAGTTGTTACACACTTGAAACAGTCTAAAAGAGTAAGAAATAGAGCTCTTACCAGAGTCTGGCAGAGAATTGAGATCTGCACACAGTACAAGTGGAATGGTTCCAAGTTCTCCCGAAACACCAGGTTTGAGACTCCGAGAAGCTTTATCAATAATGTTCTTTACCTCAGACAGGAACATCATAGTCTGAACCAGCTTCACATCAGAATAATCTGGGTCCCAATGCATATGTGCATTAGCTACAAGAACTAGCTGCTTTTCCATCCCAAGATGTGGCTTTCCAGCTAAAATTTAAAATCAGTTATTTATTTAAAATCAGTCAGCGACAGAAAACACTAGTACAGAAATTTAAACAAAATGTTTAAGGGGACAAAAAAGAAATACCAGTATGACTTCAAGAGGGTTAATACCATTTGAATGAAGAGGGTCAGATAACTCCTCTTACATTTAAGAAGTGTTTTAGTTGATATAAAGCATTAGGAATGATATTTCACATTCAAGAACATTAAGAGACTATCTTGTTACATGTAATGCTTTTGTATTCACTGAAAATTAACATAAGTAACAGATAATCCTAATTTCAGGCAAATAGTGTTTTTCTAAAAAATCACAGCAGCTTTCCTCAGGCCATAGCAAACAGGCTCTGTTCATATCTTACTAGGCAGCAAGCTCTGGTTTTTAAGTTATCCACATTTTAAGTTACCTCTCTTCCTGGAAGTGTTTCTTAAAAGGCTTGTTTGCTACAATCTGAATTAATAAAATATCATTTGGATAAATATAACACAGGCTGAGTAGGTTCCCACTGTGATACTTACAAAGCAAATTTACATTTTCTAAATTAAGAGTGACAGGGCAGAACAAACAAGTTGTATAAGCATGACAGTAAAGAAAATAAGTTAAAATGATGGAGATACACGATCTAGAAACACAGCTAACACCACCTGATTCTTTGGTACTTGTACATCACTTTAAGAAAAAAAAAACAAAAACAAAACCAAACAACAAAATCACTGACGCTCAAGTTTTTCTACTTTTTTTTTTTTCCTTAAAAATACAAGTGGGGAGAAAAACCAACCTCATCATTTAAGCAATATGACTTTTTCCCAAAATCCTCTTTGGAAATAAATTTGTCTGGACACATGATCTGCAAAGCCAAATTCACCTGCAGAACCTAGCTTCTCTTGTTTATTACAACAAGAGTATTTTTTTTTTTCCATTTACCATTTATTTAAAAAATAAATGAAATGCGACTTACATGACATTTCTATCAATTCCTTTCGCAGTTCTAACAGAACAGCAACTCCAATGTTATCTTTTGTCATCACTCTGTTCAGCATAGCCTCTGAACCTTCTGAATTTGCCATTGCTAGTTGATTGAACTCAACAGTATGTTTTTGAACCAAAGTAAATCTGAAAGAAAACATCATATGTAATTTTTTTCAGCAGCCAGATACAGTTGGAAATGTTGTCAGTAATTCTCCTTTTAATTAAGCTAAAATACATTTATGATGTGAAAATCTCAGCCAGTCACATCATTTCATAAAATCCTACACTGAAATCAAGTGATAGAGTTTCCCTAGCTATTTTCATGTAATTTATAGTACCTTAGTTACAATTAAAAGATTTTGTTGAGACAGAGAGGTATTTTAGAAAAGTCATGCTTGTTTCTAACTCTGCATCTGTTCCTGGTTCAAATATTCAAATTTAACAGAGAGGGACTAAATCATTTTCCAAGCCACTAGGTAGCAAACCTGGCACCTACATTTACTTGTGCATATACAGGAATGGAAGTAGGAAGGGACATTATTACCATCACATCCAAAGTTGTACAAGTGCAATATGACACAACCAGTAAGTGCTGCAGCTCTTAAATGATTAGGGTTTTTTGTTTTGTTTTTTTTTACAGAAGTGTGCAGTGATACCTTCTTGTTTGCTTTACCAAAGGCTAATGTGTCAAAAAGTCAATGTCATCTGAGGCCTTATTTCAGCAATTTGGGGGATCATAAATTCCTTTACTCAAAAAAACAAAAGGCAAGAAAATCTGCTTCCTTTTTCATTACTTTCTTAATTTTCTATTATTATCACCTAATGGTTGGGACACCCAGACTCAACAAGTGAAGGATAATTTAGTGAACTCCCAACCAGCACTGCTCAAACAGAATGAAATCTCATTCAACTCAGTATTTCAAGGTTAAATTTTTTATTGCTGGTTCCACACAGAATGATCTCTCTCATATAAACCTGTCTTTCCAGGGGTAGGAATACACTGTATAAAATCCTGCCTGACTACAAAAGGAGCGTTAAAGCCCAACTGTTTGAACTATAGACCAACCTGAGAAATTATGTAAAAGACAGCAAGAGACAACAGAAGGCTTAGCAAACCACATTACTTACTTTTCTGTTTTGAAAAATATTGCACAACCATCAACGTGTTTTCTTTCCTGTTCTGACATTGTCCTAGCTCTAGATTTTGGACTGAAGAATCCATTATAGCCACGTTCTTTCAATTCTACCAGGAAAAAACTGTAGTACTGCTCTGTTTCAACCTCCTGTAAAGTTAAGGAAGCACAGCATGAACGTTCTATTAGCAAAATATAGAAGACAGATATTATTTAGACTCTTCAGAAGTGTAAATCACTTTCAAATTAGATTTAGGGGGAAAAAATCTAAGAATTAAGTACATCAGAGAATGCAAATTCAAGAGCAATATCCCTATTTTAAGAAAATATAAATGAATTTCTGTAATCCCTGGAGTTATGATTATCTCAAGCCTCTTATTTGAAAATGTGTCAATTACAGCCCCACATACACACAGAGGCACAAAGACACCCCCACGAACACTGCTTTGATCAGGGGCTGCTGGTTCCCATTCCAACTGCGGGGGCTGAGAGCCTTCTTTTGATGTCAAGCAACAAATAATGTTCTAAACATCACTTCTTTCTCTTTTGTTTGCAGAAGGTTTTGAAAACAGACCGTTTACTATAAATACACTTAATGTGAAGAAACCAGCACATGGGAACAGAAAAGCAAAAGGAATAATAGTGTATTTTTTTTTACCTGCAGACTTATGATGTCAGCATTGCAGCTCAGTATTTCCTGCATAATGGCTTTTTTTCTGTATTCCCAGTTCAACGCCCAGGATGGACAATAGCCATACAGCTGCCGTGTGGCATATTTGTCACAGAGGACGTTGTAACACATGACAGAGAACAAGGCTGCAGAACAATAATTTTACTTACACACTGATAAATTAAAAAACAAACACAATTATGTTCTTGACTTTTGTCTTCTGCGAATTTATCGATTCACGCTTCGTTTCAACCAAAACACAGCATGTGTATCTATGCTAAAAAAAATTGTTAGCTCTTCTAGGGAGACAAATTACATGTTTGGACTTATGGCAGCTGTCTTCTAGCATTTAATTAGGAAACAAACACCCCCCTTTATATGGTTAACACAGTGAAGAGCAGAAAAACGTGTTTTATGCTGTACTGTGAAAAACCCAAAACAAAGTAAGTGTATTTGAACACTTGTATTTGCCAGCTACACAAAGGCCTGCAAGTCTACAATTAAATTCTTTAAAAGCTACCTTAATTACTGCCACCACAAACTATAACAGATCCATAGGCAGGCTGAGGATCCTTTCACACAAAGAAAAAAAGTGTAGGCTAATTAACCCCTCAAATATTTCCACCTCAAAAAGCCATTCAGGCATAGGACAAGAAATATCTCCTCTCTGTATTAACTTGAAAGAGGAGTAATAATGAGACAGGCTGGGGCAACTGACAGCAGCATGCATTTTGGGGGGGCTATTTTGTTGGGATTTTTAGGTTTGTTTGTTCTTAAAAAGCACTTAAAGAATTTGTAGTACAACAATGAGATACTTGGAAGCTCCTCTCAAATGCAGAAAAAAGAAACAACACCATTGTGTGAAGATACAGAGAACAGAGGCAAAGAATCTTGGCCTAACTGGTGTCAAAGTCTAGCATTTTGAAAACAAATAAATAGGTGACACCAAAACAGAAGCTGTATTAACATCATGATCTTTGAATCAATCACCTTAATATTGGGAGAATTATCAGTCCTGAAAGAGAAGACACTGCAATAATTGAGAAATACACTAAGATTTTTGGTGTGGAGGTAAATAGAAAAGTTAGTATTTTAAACAATTTATGCAGGAAAAAAAGAATTAGTAAAGAATTAAACATGACCTAAATCCCAACAGCAAGAAAAATGCTGAATCAAGGATGATACCCTGGTTACATCAAACAATTCTGTATTTTTTGGAAATCACGCTCAAATGCTTCCAGTTTTTTATTCTTCAACAAATATTAAATTAAGCCTGTTACAATTCTGCCATTTAACTAATTGTGGACAACAATTTCAATTCCTGTGAGGGGGACAATAATTAAAAATAAATTACTTTAGAGTAAAAGATGGCTAAATCTGGAACAGGTGTTCCAACTGGGATAGAATGACTTCAGCTGCCTGGTCAGCACTGCAGAGATGATTGGTTAATTTAAGCATTAACTTCTTTTCCAGTAAAGATCAACAGCTTTTATTAAAAGGAAAATAGAAGAAATGAGAAATCCTTGAAGTGCTACAGTACCTGTTGGTCTTGTACGGTCGGGTTCTTGCAACATAATCCAGGATCTTGGAGGTGGCTGTTCTGTTGAAACTATGGGAACATTTTAAAATAGAGATACAACAAGTGATAATCACATTTATTTTACACAGCAGAAATAAATGTTTTAAGAATGATCACTTACTTCTTTTTGCAGTACCTGCCAAATTATCAAGCAAATAGTTCAGTAGCCGTCGTGTCCCATCTGGTTCCTGATACAGGTTCAGAATATCCTGTGTAAGTGGGTTTCCTACAAACCAATTCACAGGAATATTGAATAAAATATACAGAACTATTTGCAGACTTGCATATCAGTGTTGAAAGCTGACATCTTGGAGAGAAGATCTACTATGAACTACTTTGAGGTTTCAAATCTCAGGTCCTCAATCCCACAAAACCCTGGATGTGTGGACAGCCCTAGTGAAGTTTAACAATCTTCCCTGCTGATTCTGCTGTGGGACTGAGCATCCCAAAGGCAGTCCTTCTCCTAAGAGCAGTGAAGAACTTGTGTGGTACAACAGGCAGAGCTGATGAGCACAAACACAGGAGCCACCTCTGCTCAGTGTGAAACATCCACCAGCAGTTGATCTGACAGTCAGATCTCAGCAGAGACTGTGCCATCTGCCAAACATAAGCAGATTGCAAAAGTTGTTGTCATGGACAACACACATTTCAAGTGCCCAGTTATAAGAGGGCTATGAACAGACTTTTGAGACTTAACAGTGTTTAGAGTATTGTATCTCCCAGTGCTTCTGATTTTGTGACTCAAAATTCCCCAAGGTCAGCAACTTTATAGCTAGAATCCATAAAGTTCAGAGAGAAAAAATGGGAAAAGACTTAAATTGCTGCTTGCATAAACAGCACAGAACCCTGCAGCTGTACAAAGGATGTTCCTTTTCTGCCTGGAGATGTACCACAGTTAACCACAGACTATTTCTTAGTTAAAGCAGAACTGCATTCAACCCCCATGCAAGCAACAGAAAGCTTCTGTGCACTCTGCAAAAAGAAAAGGAAACCTCTTTCTATGGGCACTGCTCTGCTAAATGTGTTATTTTTCTAAATAATCCCTAAGTAACAGTATTTATAAATGTGGAGTGAGCAGCTACATCTGTGACTGCTAATCAGTAACGTTTTATGAACCAGCACTACAGCCATTACAGCTCAGCAGCAGCATCAATAAACAAGAAGAGATACCAAGAAAAAAACAGCAATACCTTTCAGACCCAAAGTCTGTAACTGGAACAGTTTTCCCAGCTCAAAAGGTAAAACTCGTAACAGGTTGTTATTTAAATGTAGTTCCCTGTAGACAGAGCAAGAATCATATGGGTCTGAAAACAGAGCAACATTTATCTGCAGCAGTACGAGAATCGAACTATAAGAGAATCAATACAGTAGCAAACCACAATACTGAAAAATTCAGAGACTAAACAGCAATGGTTAGGGAAATCCTGCTGTACTCAGAAACACACACCCAGACAAAACACATTATGTTGAAGTACAGAGGGAAAGAGCTGTTTGGAGAGTTTATCTTAAACAGTCAGACATTTTGTGAACATTAGCAATAATTAAACACTTTAGTATCTACAAGTGATGATGCAGTAACAGCTCAGATAAACCAGGCCATGAAACAGGTCAGCTGTGATTAAGAAATAAAGGGAAATTATATCCCTGAAACCAAATTAAAAAATCCAGGATCATGGCAGTATGATTACAGCTATGGCATTACCACGCATAGTCATTTACAGCAGTAATTTTCTGTTGGTTTGGGTGGTTTTCTTTTCGTAATTTCAGTGGTCAGACAAAATACGTGCTTTGTAACTCACAAAACCAATATACAGACAGGAACAGAATTCATATTCTGAATTCTGATATCCCTACAAATCGGGCAGAGAAAACAGACTTTTCACTTTCCTAAATTAATTCCCACTAAGCAGTGAAGACTTTCATAGACTCAATCAGTATAAAGTTGCTGCTCCAAAATGTTTAGAACTTGGTGCCTAGAGACTTGACAAGTATTTCTGAAAAAAAAAGAAAAAAGAAAAAGGAAACCTGGAGGGCAGGAGTTAATTTAATTCTTGTTGACTTCTACAGAACAGCATTTGAGGGTTTCAAGGTCTTTCTGTCATAAGCAGCCCAGAACTGACCCCAGGATTTGAGGTATGGCATCAGCAACGCCCGGCACAGTCACTGCCCTGGTCCTGCTGCCAATCTATTGCTGATCCAGGCCAGGTGCCATCAGCTTTCTCAGCCACCTGGGCACACCTGGCTCATGTTCAGCTGCTGACCACCCCCACCAGGTCCTTCTCCACCAGGCAGCTTCCCAGACACTGGAGCACTGCTGGGTTATGACCCAAGTGCAGGACCCAGCACTTTACCTGACTGAACCTCACACCACTGGCCCTGGCCCATGACCCAGCCTGTCCAGACCCCTCTGTGGAGCCTTCCTGCCCTCCAGCAGATCAACCCTTCCACCCAGCTCTGTGTCATCTGCAAATGTACTGGGGGTGCACTCAAGTTCTTTCAAGCATATCAAGAGAATCTGTTTTCCAGCTGAGCTTTCCAAGTAACATGTTACACTGTTTATTTTTTTCTCCTTTTCCTGCAAAGATCAGAAATCCTACTGCTCTGACATCTCTTTTTTCAACTACCTGCAGTAAAAAGGGAGATGAAAGGAGTGTTGGGTGAGCTCTACAGTACAGACCAAACCCAGAGCTCCAGATGTGGGAGCGGGGAGAGCTGTTATCAGTTCTCAGTGTCGAGAGCACAAATGTTTTCTGTGGCTCAGGATATCAGCAATGCCCAGGGTTGAATTACCATTAGTTTGAACAACTTCCCAGAATCCAGGGGAAGTGTCTGCAGCAAGAAAGAGCCAGCCTGGAACACAAAACCCCAGCCCAGCTGGGACCTGCAATGTGCTCTCACACAGGATGTGCTTATGGGTTTTTCTTCACTTTCACTACAGTGAAAAAAAAACATGGAGCAGCTGCAATTACTGAGGAGCACAGTGGGTTCATGCACAGCTTTTTACTATCTAGAGATCTGGGCTCAAGTGCTGTGTTTTGGTCATAAATAGAAAACTTATGTGATCCTAGACCTTAGCTACACATTTCACATTTACAAGATTTACCCTTGTTTGCTCAGAAGAAACTTAGGACTTGTAAGAGCTGAAGCTTCACAGAATCAGCCAGAATAAATCAGGAGAATTGCTGGGAAGAAGGCATAATGACTTGACATTACTGATAACTCTGCACTGCTAAGCTATCTCCATGTCACAAGTGTTACATTTACAAAAAGGTTTTAAAAAGAAAAAGACTGAAAGGAGGCTAATGAAGTACAAAGATGAATTTGAGACTATTCCAGTAAATTTAGGGTTGCTAGCTCAAAATACCCAAGGAGCTGGATAAAGAAGGGAACAAACCTGTTACTAATAACTGCTTTTAATTGAAATAGTAATGCAAAGAAAGAACTAGAGCTTAGAACAGACTCCTCTCCAGTTGAAAGCAACTATACAACATGCTACAAAACAGAGCTGCCAATTATGCTTCAAAAAGCAAGGTCCCTTTGCTCAGCCTCCAAGGTTGAGACTTGAACTGCTCTGGAATTTGAGCTTTTAGCACCAATTTAATCAGCTAGTTTAATCCTCTCCAACAGAGTGGACTTTTCTAAAGGGGAGGAAAATGTAGTGACAGATATTTCTATGTGTAAAGTTGCTTTGCTTCCAGTTTCATGAAAGCTGTGCTGGCAGTCCATTGTCTTTACTTCTAGTAACATTCTCGTTACTTTCAGACTCTGTATTTTCTGGAGTTGAGAAAGCTGTTCAGAAATATCTTCAAAATTAATGGCAATGAAGGCAATTACTGGCAACTGTCTAATAAACCTAAGATAAGGCTCTTCCTTTGGGTCAAGGGCAAAAGACTGTTGCCTGTAAATATTTACTCTTACATAAATAATTCATATATTTATGTAACAGTGTTTTTACAAAGTAAAATGCTGCAGCCTTAAGTATAATCTAAATAGGTGTCATTATTCATATTTCACTTCCAAAAGGAGTTTTCATTCCATGTTAACTTTGTACATCTTGGCATTACAAAATTGAAGGAAAAAAACCTTCAAAAAGCTGTGATTAGAATATTTTTTTCTCCTTCCCAGTTTGCACAGGAATGCAGTTACATCACAGCAAAGGTAGAAGGGAGATGATACTAGACATGTTGCAACTGTTATACAATAAACAGAACAATTGTTAAGTATAATTACTAAATATGAATAAAGAGGAAAACATTGTAAGTAACATGATGATAAATGTTTAATCTGCTTTTTTTCCTACCCTACTATGAGTTAAAAGCAATTTTTTTGGTGCTTCACTTACTCTGAGACAAACACCACATAAAGATTTGTAAAAGAATCTGGAAAGAGATGCCTGAGAGGAAACCTGACTTGGAAAAATATAAAATGGGTGATTGACATCAAATCAAGCATTTCTGAGGCTCATTCTGTGCTGTCATACATCAGACCAGGAGATCACAGAAAAACCAGTACTGCTATAGCTGCACAGCCCACAGCAAGCATTCAGGGAGGCACATAAGAAGGGAGGAAAGGGGAATTTACTTGTGCTGAAATTCGAACTGTTGCTACAAAGATAATAAAAGAACAACTTTAACTCCTGTTAGGATTTCCATACCTGAGTGACACCATGTTTCCGAGCTCTGCTGGTAAACTGCGAATTTTATTAGAGGACAAGTCCAGATATACCAGATTGTGAAGCTTGGCAATGTCTGAAGGAATACGGGATAAGGAATTGTCACTGAGGTGCAAAGCTGTCAAATGGGTCAGTGTCCACAATGATGAACTTAAGCTTCTCACTTTCCCTGTGGAAGAAAGGTACAAGAGAAAACAGAACATTTAAAATACACCGATTTGGCAATAATAGCACATTTTTCACGTATGTACAGGGCAGGGGGATTTGAGGGGCAGTTTTGTTTGTGGGTTTTATTATTATTATTTTAATGAATGCAAATTCCATTAATCACTGATTCTATAGATGAAAAATCTGTCACTGTGTGCGAAAATGTAAGATATCGCCAAGGATGCTTGAGGTTGTTTTTCCCAATCCACACTTAAGGCTTAAACATCTGTCTTTATCTAGTTCCATGCAAGACAAAACATATTAAATAGCTGACCATGAATTTATCATTAACAGAGGTGTAAGAAACAGATTTTTTTCAATTATAGTTTACGTCTGAGATGAAAGACAGTGCTTTGGTTCATCCCTTATTTTCGCACATCTTTCAAACCAAAAATCTTTACTCTATGGCATTAATCCAGCCAAGAACAGATAGAAACACTATATTTAGGGTGACTAAGATGCTTAGTTGAGAACATGGATTTCCATCTGGCATTCAACTAAAAGCTGTATCAACTATTGCCAGATATTTTAAAAAAGGTATGATTTTTTGTATAAACCAAAGGGTGGAAACATGGGTTTGTGTGACAGAATCAAGATTTTTACACTGCTGCATGCACCAAACGTGAGATATCATCAGAAGGTCTCAAAATATTTCTTCTCTCCAAGACTTTTTTCCTCCAGCAGTAAAACCTTTTTCATATATATAAATCATCTCACCATCTATCAAAAGCATTAGGAATACCAACACTGGTTTCTCCAAAGCAAAAAGTTAGTTGGAACAACTTTAAAATCTCCACTGTGACTCATCAAGGTTAACAACAGTCTGGCTAATATTATACCAACACACACACTTTGTAATTCCTTTCCTTAGATTATTTTCTCCAAAATAAGAATTAATATTTAGTGCCTCAGGAAGGTTACACTGCGACATCTGGGACTCAGTCCCTGGGAGCAAATGTTTAATACTGGTATAACTTCCAGTGAGCTATAACAAAACAAGGAGCACAAAAAAGCTTGTAATGAAAAAACATTATTTAAATGAGATCAGTTAGAACATTTGTGGCTTTCTGTATTATGTGACCAAGTATTTTGCAAGGAAAGGACAGTGTGAACATGATTGAAACAAAACCACTCCACATTTTATTTTGCAAGGCAAACACATACAGTTCTTAAGGGATTGATGCCCCTCTAATGCTCCTTAAGAAATCTTTTGAAAGGTTTTAAACACAAATCAATAGTTCTTTGCATTTTTAAAACTGAATTAACACCTCTTCCCCACCCCCAATGCAAACAGGTGACTGTGATCATAGAAAGCCTTGTAGCTGAAAGGATTTCCAATCAACATCCCTGAGCCAGGCTCTCCACTCCAGCACCTCCCTTGGTGGGAATCAGTGTATAGTGAGATTACCAGGCATGAAAGGAAAGAGCCATCACTTAATGCACTTCCTATGCAGAGCAGCAGATGTCCAAGAGGATTCCAAGCCTAATGCTGATATATAATGCTGATTCCTGAAGCAGCATTTAACTGGGTTTCTGCATCTGTAACCTTCAGTAAAGAATGCTATTCACATGGTGAGGCACGTGGTAATGGAAGCAAGGCACAGATTCAGTGAACTGGATGGAAAGGTTCTTCACAATTTAAACTGTTTATTTAGTCCTTCTTCCACAAATTTCTCTACTGAACAGTCATTTATAAATCCCACATGGCAATTTTTGCAGTTGCTTAAAGAACCTACATATTTACACAAAATTACAGCCTAAGTTTAAAACATCACAAAATAATTTTTTACTTCTTAAAATATTTACTTTACTTTCTTTGTAAACACACTTTTTGTAGCAAACTCAGGATTTACTCTACAAATCAAGAGTGGTTGACCAGTTGAAATACATGCTTATGAATTCTGAGCATTATCTTATTTTTCAGAAAAGATTCAAGAGTCCAACAGTATCTCAAAGCCTGCACAGACTCGTGGAGGTTTTGGTGTTTGTCTTTAATCTTAAGAATAAAGCAAAATTTACAACTGATTTTAAACAGAAAACCTTTGCTTCATGGACTAGTACCTCATTGTTACATTACCTACAGTAAGAACATACCACTATAGATCAACCCCAACTTCACCCTCTTCTCTTTGACAAATTAGATCTTAAATTTATGCTCTCACTTCATCTTCCTAAAACACACAGAGCTCACATCTGTATCCTCACCCTGACAACCTTCCTGCACATGAGGATTTCCCACTTGCCCCACCTTACCCCTCCTAGAGCTCCCTGTGTTACCCCAGCCCAGGCTGTTCCCCCCACACACCCCCCAGCTGGCAGCTGCTATCCCGTATTCTGCTGCCTCACTTCAACGTAGGTGACTCCACCCCAGGTTTGGCCAAGCCCACACTGCTTGCAGTGAATTTATAACTCAGGACCATGCCTCAGTTTCTTACCACTTATTTCCAACTCTGCCCAGTGTGATTTCTTTCCATTGGCTGCTTCCTCTGAGGACATAATTGTGTACATCCTCCGTGGATCAGGTGGATCGTACTTTTCCTTGGGCATTCCTATGGAGACCAAAAGGCAAGGGATTAACTGAGATATTACATACTGAGAATTCTTTAGAAGGTAATTCCCATTTCAGTTAAATTTCCTATTAGACTTTTGTATCAAATACTTTTTAAAGCTACAGATAATGTGCCCATTTACAAATGTTGCTGAATGGGAAACACTGCTATAAAATAAAAAAAAAACCAGAGATTCCTAATGCTCTTAGAATAGCAGACAACACCTTAGCCCTGCCCCTCCCAGTAATTTACCAAAATCTGCAAAGGAGTTTAAAAATTGTGTCCCACCACCTTCCATGGCTACTTTGTGTGTCCCTCAAAACTGACACATCCCACTGCAGGCACTTGTTTCTCCAACAGTGAAACTTCAAAAAGGGATGACCACCACCACTGGGATCTCTCATACTCCTAGAGAGCACATTTGCTAATGACTCAGATTACCTATCAGTTCCAGGTTTACTGCAATTCTCAACTTTTCAAACAAATCAGCATCAAGAAAAGAATTAAGGTTTCAAAAAAATCCTCAATTCTTTAAATCTGCAAAGTGATAGATTTTAATCCAACATTCACCCTACTCTCTGCAGTCTGAAAATATTGCACCAAAGGTAAATATTTCTATCACTTTCTTCAGCTAGGTATTCAATACCTAAATTTAAATTCATTTTTCTCATTTGTTTTCACATCATGCCTGGTAATTATTCTTTGTAAGAATAATTTTTCTAGGTTCTTTTTACCATACTCAATCATGCACCATGACAGAGAAACAAACATTCCTCTTCAACAAACAACATGCTATAAATCTATTTATATGAAATAGAGAAATTCAACAATGCTGGCTCAAATCACACTTAAAAATACATTACAAGCAATATTATGCAATTATTCATCAAAATACATTACAGCAACATTATAATGTTACCCAAAAGCCACTCAATAAGCAAGCAGCTTTACTGGTCAAATTTCTAAGGACATCTTCCTACTAAGTCTTTTAAGGCTTTCTCATTTTTTCATTTCCTGGGATGAACCAAAAAATGTTGTCATTATATAAAATAAGCAAAGAATAACTCCTAGTAAATAAGACTATCAACCAAACTTATAATCTGTTTACTGATTTAATGAAAAATATTTACTCTGCACATTAAACAAAACAACAGAAATCCAACAAAAACTTTCTGATAACTATGCATCTTAATTAAAATAAAATCTGTTAGGTATCACATGCTTACTTTAATATAACAGCTCTTTTACTAAGTCACACTCCTCCTCCCCTTTCCCACTCCCACTACTGGTCAAAACCAGATTTCTGCAGTGAAAAGAAATTCCCCTTTAAGAAGTGAATTGTGGGTAAAAGGATCAGATTATAAATAGCAGCTGGGTGAGGCTCCTTCCAGAGTGAAGGCATTTGAGTACCCAGGGTGTGGGAATCACCAAGTGTAACACTTTTTTCATCAAACTTCACTAATTAAATGAGAGGAGAGTGGATTATAATCTCCAGAAAGGTATAAGCCTAACTTCTCCCTGCAATAATTATGCAACTGGTGCAAAAATACATATCAGAGTAATGTACGAAGCATCTCTTCTGAAATTTCTATGCATAATTATATATAATTCACAAAGACCTTGTAGGAATGCTCCAGCTTGTCAGGAAACATTTACCTTCTTCAGACATTTACTGCTTTCTCTTCCTGCCGCTCCCTGAATTAATAAATATGTTCCAATTTTTTGAGAAGCAGGTATTGCAAAGACAGAAATCTCATTCAGTACAGAAACACGAACGCTCCCCAGAGCACACTCAATCACATGCACTAATTAACAGCTTTTCTGGTACCAACAGTGTATCACTGCTCACTGCTAGAAGAGGATGACATACTTTTCCAGTGGGTTTTGTTAATGTACACTAAAACAAGTAGAGATTTAAGAATTTGAGGGTTTAACACTGGATCCTGGTGATCCTGCACTCCCAGTCGCTCCATGGCACCACCCTCCCTCTCAATAAAATTCCTGCTCTCGATGGTTTTCCCTCTCTCACTGCTGCATTTCCCAGAGGATGAGTCCCTGCTGTTTAGGATTACCAGGTGCCAAAAAAGCAGCAAATGCTTGTGAGGCTCCTGGCTGAAGGAGCTGCTGCTGCCCAAGAGCATCACTGCCACCAGCCACATCTAGAATACTGTCACACCAGGCATTAGCACATCTTCACCTATCACCCAGAACTCAAAATTTCTCAGGAACTGACTGGAAGGCTAAATTTGGGTTGTATCTCACAGTACAGCATAAAACACAAGCATAACACCTTGAATTGCATTTCAAAACTTCACAGCATGGAGTAGTTCAAGAAAATCAGTCTCTTTTACTGTCTCCTTTCTCCACCTCCCCAAATCCAAATTTAGCACCTGCTGAGCTGCTACAGTAAAACATAAAAGGTGAGGTAAACATCAGATTAAGTGATAAGAGTTTTGTTAGACTAAAACAATTTTTAGTAAGACCCATAAAATAGTGTTGAACATCCTTAGAACCATTGATAGCTGCAGCTCTTAACAATTGTGGTAATTTTCAAAAGGGCTTACAGCACCTGTAGTTTTTACCTGCACCAACACAGATTGGTGGAAGCACCATTAATATTAGGGTATTATTGCATACAGTAAATCAGTTTGTAAAAGAGAAAATCCTTGTGACAAAGATATGACATGGATGCCTGGAACACACTCCAGACTACATAAATGTAATGAAAATGACATTAAAATATGTTTGAATGCAAATGAAATTGTTTACTATCTTGTACCAGGTTATTAAAACTGTCAATTTAATAGCTGTAAAAACAGAAGAGCTTGAGAGCCGTACTGAGTGTGGCTGCCCACTCCCACCATGGGTCACTCAGTCCCCACACAGAATTAACATCCCTTACCCCAAAGAAACTGAGCCAAGCAAGACC
This sequence comes from Phylloscopus whistleri, assembly GCA_017589585.1. Lineage (NCBI taxonomy): Eukaryota > Metazoa > Chordata > Aves > Passeriformes > Phylloscopidae > Phylloscopus > Phylloscopus whistleri. The sequence continues at coordinate 2,437,899 of JADMLD010001555.1, read as the reverse complement.
AATGAGGTCAACAGTGCACAGGGTCTGGCACAGGGAATTAGGGCTCAAGCCCCCAGTGCAGACACTGCCTTAAGCCCTTGTTTGTACAGAGGGAGCTGAAAGGCAGGCATTGGGACAGGGTGAAGGGCAGCAGGGACTGACAGCCCCTTCAGGGAAGGGTGACAGGGATCAGGAAAAGGAAAAAACCGAAGGTTGTTACGTCAAGGGAGGGCAACCTGGAAGAGAGCTGGCAAAGCTGGCTACTACAGCAGGCGGGGTGATGGAGCTCTGGCTCTGGTTTGCCTCGGAACAGACCGCTGGACACAAAGCCAAACGTTCCCAGGTCGAGCTGCAACGGCCCCAACTGCTGCCTGTCTCTCCAGATTACAGCCTGACTGCAGCCAGGCCATGCCCAGCCAGGCTGGGCACTGGGTCTGGGATTGTCCTGGACAATGACAGTGTCATCATCAGCACCACAAGGTCCTGGGGTGCACTCCCAGCCACAGCACCAGGGCCACGGAGGGCACCACCTCAGGAGGAGTTGGTGGCCTAGAAAAGGACTTCCTGGAGGCCAAGCTGGTTTAGGTAAATGCTCACTGTAGAAGAATGAAGGGAGTTCAGCTCATTGCCTGACAAGACATTTGGAATGGGTAAGTGTCCTTGGCTATGGACATGTACAAATTTGAAGCTGGGCTATGAGGTAGTTAATGCTTTAGGTGACTAGGAAACTACCAATAAATAATGTCTTCAGAATGGAGAAATGAGTCTGCTCTGAGTGACAGGGCAGGAAAGAGGATGACTTTTTTCCTGTCCTACCCTCCTGCCGTATTTATGAAATTGGAAGATGGCGAGGAAGAAGACTTAAACAAAATAAGCAGGTGAGCATATGCTTTGAGATTAAGGTTTTGGTGTTTTTTTAAGCACCCCAATACTACAGCAATTTTTCATTTCCTGAAATGCTTTCTACAATACCATGATGAATTAACTCGATTTCAAAACTAAATGTATTGGACAACTCCTGTAGGCCAAGTACAATCTTTTATTACTATGGATGTAGATATCAAGTTTGCCTCTAAAACATCATCTTTAAATTAGGAAAAGAAAACTTGAATTCTAAAACTGTGTAGAAAATGATGAACAAGTAAGAGCAACACAGTGTTTTCAGACATAATTTCAACCGATCCAATCAACTGTTCTGAAATAACTATCTCCATACTTACTATGAACTATCTATAAAACCCATTTACAATGCTGAAGCATTACAGCTCTGCTTCTGAAACTTCCTAACACACGTTGGTGACTTCTTCTGGCATCCCCTCCTTCCCCTTTACTTGCTTTTACTTGTCACTAACACACCAATGCAGAGCAGGAGATAGCCAGGAGGGGAAATTAAACAAAGTAGCACCACACCTGATCAAGTGCAGAATTACTCAAACTTTTTGCTACTTTAATTAAAAACAGTGAATAAATGATGCAAATCTAGATCTAATAAAGTAAGAAGTAACAAGACAATTGGACAATATTTTCCATTTGTTGGTGCAGCGCAATATTGCTTGCCAAATAAATTACTTCTCAACTGCTGAAAAGTAGCAGGATAGAAAGCAATCTATTAAGTTGCTCAAAGATTTCATAAGAAAACAATAGCACATATGAGAGACTTTTTTTCCCTTTCTCTCTCCAAACCCTCAACTGGAAGCTCACCCCAGATCATTCTTTTGTAACCTTGTGCCTTTAACCCTGAAGCTCTTTTCCATGCAATCCGAAGTTTCACTTAAAAATGGGTTCCAATGACCTTCCCCATAAATATAAATGTTTCTTAAATTGACTGGTCTGTTTTGAATTCAAAGTTAATTTAGGATCCTCCACACCCTCTACCACTTGCACTGTGGTTTTACAATGCATGAAGCAGAACTAAGCTGGTCCTGCTGCAGTTCCTCCTCCCCAGGACCCTGTATTTCCACTCTTGCATCAGCACTGACTTTTGTCTGATAACAAAGGAACTGGTGAGAAGAATTAAACTGGCTAAGGGGAGAAGAGGAAAAAATATATATTTGAGGGAGACTAGCTTCTTGTGTTATTATTCCTGTATAGCAGGAATGTATGTGTGGATTTGCAGCTGTTGAAATCAGGACACCGCCATAATGGCACTTCTGGCCACACTGACACAAAATCTCTTCTGCCATAGCAGGAAGCAAACCCTTGCTTCCAGCTACCCTCACCCAGTTAAACAGTAACACTGAACAAAGTCTGAAATCCTAACTGAAGGCAAAGTACATTGCTTTTTAGATAACTTAAGGCTGTAGCAGGTCTAGCAATGTATAGGCTAATCAGATGTGTTAGCCTGTATGGAAAGGGTTAATTTCTACTGTTGAGCTTTATTAGAATTAACAGGAATTTCTGCTTTCAACTCCAAACAGTGACCTTCTTCAAAGGGAACAGAAGTACCTTTAAAAGATAACTACTGTACTTTGGAAAAAAATCCTTGAGATAATTTCATAGTGCTGTATTTCAATTTTACTATAAAACTGCAGATTTGCCCTTTCCTACTCAAAGACTCACCACCCCTTCTTTAAAAAGTGCTTTTCCAACATGAATCAAGCTTGCTGCTTTCCCTGTCCTGTCACTGGTGGCGCTTTATTCAGCAAGTCATGAATTTCTATGAGAACTTAATTACATTTCAGCTTGAAGTACAGGTAAATAAGCAACAGCACTGTCCCTGGCCAGGATGACAAGGTGCAACATCTGGCACCTGCTCAGAGAAAAGTCACAGCAGCTTGAACAGGGTTTATGATAAAGGTCAGTCCCTGCAGAATTTACACGCTTGACTTGATGAGTTGAGTCAATGACTGAATTTATCCTCAGCCTGTTCCCAGCCTGGGCAACAAATTCGAGAGTGATGTCAATACTGAAAACTGATGGAAAAATATTCATGGGCAAGATGCCATGACAAGGAAAGGAAACAAATACCCAATGCATCCCAGCTAAACCTCAAGTGCCCTGTGAAGTACATTTAATGTATTACAGCTAAATTCTTATTTTAAATGATTTGGCATCACCACACCCACCTAAGACATAAAACTAGAGAATTGGATACTTTTTCTGTATCCTGATACTGTTCCTACAAAGCCTTCTAAATTTCATGTTATCTTATTTCTATAAATGTCTTATTCAAAACATACTAAATTGAACCTTTGCTTTTTTAAAAAAATAAACCTTAATATATGCCTGTAGTTTTGTATTTCCCAACTACCAGCAGGAATACACCATAATACAGTATTTGCATTCTGCTATGAAACATAGCTTGCTACACAATGCATATTTTGTTGCAATATAGTATACAATATATATTTATGTTACACATAATTTATACATGTATTTTATACAAAATGTGTTTTGCTACAATGTATTGTACCATACAACATATCTGCAAAATATATTTTGCTACAGTATACAAGCAGATAAAACCAAAGTTCAGGAAAGCAGGTGTGAGCCATCACCCAAAAGAAAAAAAAATCTGAAAGAATTAAATCTGCCTCAGAATTGAGAAATCCATACTACAGTACATTAGAACTAAAATCACAAATATTCTGAGGCTAAATAAACAGAAATTTAGGGACTTGCTTATCTACTGAAATACAACCTTACATTTAACTTTGTAGGCATGAACCAGATCCCTCTATTGAAATATATACAAAGAAAACATTGGTGTTGGAAGAAACCACATATTTATTTTTCCCTACTAGTATGCTACTTCAAGGCAAGTATCAAGTCTGTTGTGTAAACACCTATTATTTGTGGACTAGTACAAACACTCTTGGCATTTTATTTGAAAAGGGCCGTTCAAGTAATTTTATTTTTTTTTACAGTAAGTATTTGGTATTGAAAAAATAAGGCTAGGAAAAATCCGATTGGGAAATCAGCTAAAGGGCAACACCTGAATTTTTCAGAACATACACTGTAAGTTAAAGATTTCCTTTTGCCTGGTGTAGGGAGGGATGGCATGTACTGCCTGCGGGCACAGGCAGAACTGCAGCAGCACAAGGACAACTCCTGAAACATTCCCCCCTCCCAAGAGACTCAACTATAACATGTGGGAAAGTGTCAAGATCCCTTTAACCCAATTTATAGCTTAATGTTAGAATAATCTAAATTGAAATTATAAAAATAGCTGTTGAGTCAACACGAAGTCAATTGATTCATTCCAAGTACTTTTTCATTTGCTAAGATCATATTTTAGTGGCTGTTAGCATATTAAGATTTAATGGCTTCATCAGGGATGTAATGCTTCCCCATCCTATTTTGAGGACTGCTAAAACTGTAATTTTACACAAGTGCAAAAAGAACCCACGAGTTACCCTTCCTCTTTTTCAGACTTAAGACAATGCTTTGGGATGTGAACATGCATGTGAACACGTGTAATAATAAATACAAGATACTGATTAAGTCGATAACCATTAATTCATGTAAGTGCATCTGGAATATTACTAATCATGAGTTATATGAATTTGCATATATAAATTCTACTAGAGAAAACTCAGAAGCTGACAAATGGTTTAATATTCTTTTAAAAATCTATAAAGCTGTTAAAGTTCAGCAAACCCCTTAATCTAGCCAAAGCTGACTAAAATGAAACATAACCCTCCTGAAACTCAAGCAAAGCATCCCGGTTCAGATAAACTGGGCCATAAATGTCAAAGGATTTACTTGCTGTCTTCAAATCAGGAAGGCTGCATTAGACTAGAGAGCATTGAGTAGAACAGGCTTTAAATTTTGTTAAGTTCAAAACTCAGTCATTTCATATTTTTAAGACGAGCATATTAAATCTTGACCTGCAGGTATTTCAAATTTAATTAAGGTTTCTTTGTCCTTCGTAACTACTTGTTTATGGAAACGCAAACTGGCTGGTTCCAGCTGGCAGTGGCAGGCACAAGGAGGATGTCATTTTCCCAACTTCTACTTCTTCCACCCAAACCCTGCCTATTACAATTTCCCAGAGATAAGCAATGTGCAGCCCCGCATTTTAATGGTGTACATGTAATCCTCTAAACCTTGCACAGTGTGAAAAACACAATGCAAAGAAGCAATTGCCACTTCCATGTTCAGTTGCTATAAAAACTAGTTTGGGTTCAGAAGAGAATTCTAAAATGGTTAGAGTACAAAAGGCACAATTGAGGACAGAGGTCCTTGACTGCTCCATTTTCTAGACAGACCAGTTTTATCAGACTCATGATAAAACCCCTCAAATTCCCACCCCTTACCCTGCACAACATATAATCATTAGAAATACGATGTCCAAATGTTCTCAGTGTTGCAAACACGGTCCAGATGATTAGAATAGCTCTTAATTATCAGAAATTGTATCTAATTATGACTATAGTAAAAGGCTGCTGTATACAAAACAAACACTAACACAAAACCAAATTGCAAAGCAAAGACTGACCTTAACTGGTGCCCCTGGAACCACATTGGCTAGTTAATGAGTACTACACAGCACTCAGCTTTTTGCACATTCTGTTAGTGTATTCTGAAACGCCAATATATTAAAGAGATATCAGGTTCACTAATTACTTTAAGAATTTAAATAAATTGCATTGCATTACAGAATTGTATACTGTACGAGTCAGATGGAACCTAAAAGACCAGCTTTAAAAAAGGAGTTCTGTTGTAAAACATTTAGCTTCAGATTTATAAATGTAGGCAGAAAGACCAAGGCTTAAAAGCTTCACCTACAAGTATCTCTAGAAAGCTGAGAATAGTCTTACACTCCAAAACATTAATATAATACCAACTCCCACTCCACTGGTTGCATCCAGTCATATTGGACAATTTAGTTATTTAGATTCTTCACAATACATGGAACACTGATTCTTGTTTAGGGAAGCTAGTGCAAAATTTCTTATCTTGGTCCAACTCAGCAAGCTATTCTAAATAGAATGGAACATGCACCAACATGCTCCTTACCACATTTTCCTTTATGTGCCTGCAGAATGCTTACCACATTTCTGTTGTTTCATGGGGGAAAACCAAAAGTCACCACACAAAACACTATTTCTTAGTCTTACAACAGAACTAAGGAGTAAGAGAGAACTCAGCTACTTTATGAAGTTTGGACATGAGCTTATTTTCAGCATTCCTGCCATAGAACTGAACTAGAGCTTGACAAGAGATGTCAGCATCTAAATCTGAAAATCTCTGCCTTGCTAGAACACAATTTCTAGATACCTAAATGCTTGTTAGTATTGGTGTTGCTAAACTAACTAAAGGTCAGGATGTCACAGAATTCATTACAAAGTTGATGCTCTACCCATCTAGCCACATCCTGATAGCAAGCAAATTATTCACACGTTGGTTTTACTTCAAATTTAACCAACAAGCCTAAAAATGTTTTTCCACAGCCACGCTCTTGTGCAGCAAAGCCAACTCAAGACTTCTTTCCTGTCTGCATGTTCCACTGCATCACCTCTCTCAGTTGTGTTGATGCAGCTGTTTGTGAGACAATACTGAAAAACAACAACGATATTTGGCTAAGAAAGTGGAGTTTAGAGGTTGTGGGGGCTGGGGTTTTTTAATAATGAAGTATCACTGCTCTGACACGTCACTGGCTGCTTTTGAGCACTACTCTGACAACAGTTGTACTGACATGGATGATGTGGATTTAATGAGCAACCAAAGCAGCAGCTTTCCAACTTCTGCCACTGGAGAGAAGTCCTGACCTACTAAATCAGAAGAAACTGTGAGGTGATCTAGTCCACTGACAGAAAGCACCTATGCCATGACTGGCCATTGCAAATCTCCAGAGGTGGATCTTTCATGATGTTCCTCATCTAAACAGGATACCTTACTAGTTTTAATTATTCTTCACTCTTATTACTTGTTCCTAAAAGCTCTCATTCCTGAAAGTACTCTGAAGATGAGTTGTGATCAATGCCGCACTGAAATTCTTCTTAATCCACAGGACCTTTGCTTTGACAGACAAAGCTCCTCTGTTGGGTGAGCAACTGTATAACAGTAAAACAGTATTTAAAAGTATTAATGGTCAGAGTGTGGCATAAAATTCCTCAATACTTTTTATATTCAGCCATTATGTAGCCATTTCTTTGCTCTGACAGGTGATACACATCAGATGGTGCACAGCCAACCCTGGTGGTGTTTCAGTTTAGTTTCAAGCTTTCTGTCTTTGTAGGTGTTGGCTAAACGTGGCCTTTGTTGTAAAAATCACATGAAAGATCTGTCTCTGAAGCAAGTTTTTTTTCTGATCCCTGACTCTGCAAACTGATCTATGCAGAGAGATACTTTTGCAGAGCAGCATTTAAGTCAGATCAATGTGCAGGATCCACATCTCACCCATCAATACACTCCAAAATAGCTCAAGCAATAAAGCTGCATATTATTTGTAACATGCAGGATATGACACTATTGTATATTCCTGGTCTCCTAACCATGGTGAGATGCTGCACCCTCATGAAAGGATCCATCACTCAAATTGCCTCAGCACGGTCTGGAAAACCCCAGCCTTCCAACTGAAACTGCTGCCTTGCTAAGGAAAGGGGGAAGCTCAAAGGATGCTTTGAAGATGCTGGTATTATAAAATAAAACAAAAACTATAGGAAGGTTTTCAGGTAGGGAGCTGCTTCACTTGCAGAATAAAGGCTGCATACCAGGAACATGAACTAAGACACACAAGAGGGCCATCCAAACATCCAGGCTGTGTTCACAATGTCGAGCTGGCAACCTCCATAGAACAACTAACAGCATTCCGAGTCTAAAAAAAATCTAAAGTCAAATCAATCTCTTCCTGCAGATCTCCATTGTAGCATAAATTGGAATCCTAACAGCAAGTATTTCGGTTCTAAAATAAACAACTGTGTATATTTACTGCTCCTAGTCCCTCCTTGATTCATACACTAGAAAAAAGGCCTCCAAGGCATCAACGAAAGGATTCATGTTGCAGTCTTACAAAAGGAAAATTGAGCTGTTGCCAATCTTTTTTTTTTTAAACAAGCACCATCTTGGAAGTGCAATTAGCAGCTAAAAGTACATGTTAAGCATTTAAACAGCTTTTTCTAAGCATTTGTAAACTCTTCAAGATGTCAGCTGCAGAAATTGCTCCATGTAGAACCTGTGGGTGCAGGTCCCCAAGCTTATGCCAAAACTCCCTTGTTGAGTGGACTTGTACAATCCAATTTCAATGCAAGAACATAAATTACGTCACTAAGCACAACACTAATAATCTTTTAGGTTATTGTACAATAATCACACTTCCAAGTGTGAAGCACCAACACTTTATAAGGAACAAAACAGATTAAACTCTGCAGTGACTCAGTTTGAGCAATTTATGCATAAAGCTTTCAAAATTACACCACGGAGAAGGCTAAATTTAGACTGGAATTGGTAATGTTGACATGGGAAGTAGTGTAAAACCTCAATATATGGATTGAAAACCCCAGATACTCTGTATGCAACTGGGCATGGATCAACCTCTGCCTCATGCAACTAGAACTAAAATCTGGTGGTTGGGTCTGTTGAGAATATTCTTGTGGTGTTTTAAGGTCACCAGTAGCTTTTTAAAGCCCAGTGTACACAACTGTAATCTTTCAATACCACATGTATTTCCTGAAGATAAAACCCCTACAGAAATAAGCGACAATTCTTGTACATCCCTTTCTGAAGACTGAAAGGCAGCCTCATTCCTAAAGATTCTGTGTAGAATCTTTGCCTGATGTGGACCAGTTTGAGACTGGGATACAATGGTCAGACTGCACATACACAAGTGCAGAGCCAAAAGGACATGACAAGAACAGATAATAGTAATTTAAAACTCAACAGTCTGTTAGCACACAGAACCAGGGCCTCTGCAAGAGGGACTGCACAAGTGGATGGAAGAATTCTGGTTCACCACATGGACTCCTGGCACGGTGGTGAGCCAAACAGCATGGCATGGCGCACTACAAACACTAATATTTAAGTTTTTAGGTAATAGATTAACAGAACTATTTTTCTTTATACAGCCATGTTTTCAAATATAGATTCTTTTGTTCATACGTTGGGAAAGAATTCTTAGTTTGCTCAGTCTTAGAACCATTTTAAAGACAGTGGTTTCCGTCACAAACATTGCACTTGATTATAAGAATGTCTTCCTAATATCTAGTACAGCCCTATCCTGAAAAGGTACCATGCTCATTCAACCTTTTAATATGTTTTCGACTCCTCATGTATAAAATGTCAAATGTATTTACCTGCCCATGCAGTATTACAGTTTCATCTATCTTTATATTTCAGTTCTTCCTCTAAAATTCAAGCACAGTAAATAGCCTGAACATGAGACTGTATTCAGAGTTCAACTTCAGAATGCAAAGAGGAAAGAGATGCATGGTAGGATCCTTTTTAAATACGGGCTGCTGATCCAAGCGATTCAGGTGAAAAGTGAACAAAGAGTTAATCCAAATGCGAAGGGCTCCATTTCAGTAATAGCATGAATAAACCCCCACAGAAGGCTCCATTGCTAGCAGCAAACTCCACAGAGTCCAGATGAACCAGCAGGAAGAACAGAGGGCGGATAATCCTGTAAAATTACCCCAGTGGAAATGTTGATAAATTCCCAATTACGAGACCTGCTCTAGAATGAAAAAAAAAAATGCAAGATACAATACAATTACCAGTCAACACTTGCACATCTTTGTATTTAAGCCAGACAAATACCATAGGTATTTCTTAATCCCTTGGATTTTGAATTAGTTACCCACTGTGGCGAAATATAGATTATGAAAATAAGCCCCAGAAATCAAATGAAAAAACAGGCAATCTGCAACTCTAGTTACAAAGCAAATACCCATCCTTGAAGTTCTATTTTCAGAGATACAATTTTCTATGCGTTTGTGGAAATACAGATGGCTGTATTAAAAAACAAACAAACAAAACAAAAATAAACCCAAACAGAAAAAAAAACCAAAACAACAAAACCTTTAGCTTACTGCATTTGTTTTGAATATACTTCTTATATTACACAAAGCAAAACAGCACAAAATCAGGTTGGAGAAGATCTCTAAGATCATCAAGTCCAACCTAGGACTACAACCTAGTAGGTTTCATATGAATTTTTAATGTTTGTGGAAAAATTGCTGATAAAATACGTGTTCACCACAGACACCGAGACAGGGACAGGTGCATCAGAGATCTCCTGTTCTAAAGCCTTGTCTGATCCCAGGCTTATCGCTCTCCATAAAATTCTGGAGGAGGAAAGGCTGTCCTGTGAGCCCCAAAACGGACCGGGGGATGTGCGAGCTGCTCACCGCCCGCTCCCCCGCCCGATGCGGTTCCGCGGGCAGCCCAGGCGCTCATTCCCCGTGCTCAGCCGAGGCAGCGACCCCGCTCGAGCCCCGCCCGGTTACGGAACGCCGGCGGGGCCGCCCCCGCCCCAATTCCCTCTGTTTATCCCTGCATGCGCCTGTCCCGCGGCCTCGCGCGCCCGCCCCCCGCGCCTCCCCATTGGCCACCGCCGCCGCCACTCACGGCCGCCGTGGCCTCGCATTGGCCGCCGCCGCTGTCACTCAGGGGCCCCGCCCGCCCCGCCGCTCCCTCCGCCGGAACGAGCGAGCGGCGCTCCGGCCCCGGCGCCAGCGCGGCCGCGGCTCCCGCTGCCGGCGGGGCGGGGAGGGACGTGAGGGCGGGCGGCTGCCGCGGCTCCTTCCGGAGCAGGCGAAGCGCTCCGCGCTGACAGGCAGCGCTGCCGCCCCTCGGTGCGCGCCCAGCCAGGCGGATCGGCCTCCGGGGAGGCAGCAGCGCGGGGTGCCGTGCGTGGACGGTAGACGGGCAGTTCCCTCGATTGATGTCATTTCCCTCGGCCTTTTGTTTAATTATTTTAAACTCAATTGCACGATGAGGAAAAAAAAATAAATAACAAACCAACAAAAATAACAAAACCTACCAGCACCAATAATAACAACAACAACAAAAAAACAACTTCAGGCTTTCAGATGCCATTATACTAATTTCTCTTAATTGCCTCCCCGATGCAAACAGAGCCGGGCTCTTGCGCGGCGCCGCCCGGCCCAGCTCCCTCCCAGCCTCCTTCCCTGCCTCCCGCTCGCCGGTGGGCGCTCGCGGGGCTCGGCCCGGGGCTGCGGAGCCCCTTCCCCGCCGCCCCCGCTTCGAAAGCCGCCGTTCCCCGCCGCCTCCGCGGGCGCGGAGCCTCCCCCGGGCGTCCCCGCAGCAGGACTGCCCAGGCCCAGCACATCCCCCCGGAGCGCCCCCCCCACCCCCAGAGGGGCCTCGGCCCCCCTGACACCCCGAAACGACGCGGCGCGGGGGCTTCTCCCCGCCGAGCCCGGGGGTCCCCCCTCGCCGTGCTACCGCCGGTTCCCCCCCCGCTCAGCGCACTCCCCCCGCAGTGCTGCCCCCCCCCCCTCCGGGCAGAGCCCCCCGCTCCGGGCCGGGCGCCGGGGCCGCCCCTACCTGTGGCTGCAGCATCCCCGTCCCCCCGCCGCCCTCGCTCCGCCGCCTGCCTGGCTCTTTGTTTCCTGCCGCGGGCCGGACGGGAGAGCGGCTCCCCCCCGCCTCCTCCTCACACTCATTGAAAGCAAACAAGCATCATGGCGGCGCTGGCGGCGGCGGCGGCTGCGGGCGGGCCGGCCCCCCTCCTCCGCCTCCTCCTCCTCCTCCTCCTTCCTCTCCTCCTCCTTCCTCTTCTCCTTCTCCTCCTCTCCGCTCCGCTCTCCGCCCCACCTGCCCAGGCCGCCCGCACTGCGCGCACTCTCCGCGGCCGCGGAGGGAGGCCGGGGAGGGGGCGGCAGGGCCGGGGGGGGGTGCGGAGGGAGGAGTTTGGAGCGTGTTTGGGGGTACGGCCGCAGGAAGGCGGCGGGGGGAAAAGTGGGTGAAAGTAACGAGTGGGCTGCGCTGTAAGGCTCGAAACCCCTGCGAATGGTGTGTGGCAGGGAAGGGGTTCCTAGCAGGAGCCCAAGGAAGGCGAGTGGGAATGAATAGTCACTTGTTTGGAAAAGAACTTTTAAATTCTCCTGCAAAAGCCCGAGTAGGGATCTCAGCCTTGAAGTGGATGAGCTCAGATACGGTGCAGGTGATAGGCCGGACGCCTTTTAGGAAAGAGAACATTTCTCCTATGTTTGGGTCTTTAATGGTAAACCAGTGCTTAGGATCCTTCGCTGTGACATACTCAGGAACAATGTTTACTGTGTCCCCCAGAATCCCCAGCAGCACCTTTCCGAAATTCACATTGTGGCTCACATAATTTTCTTCATGAACTGATTATTAGATGCAAACCAAGATATTTAGAAAAATTAGGTACATTCTCATTAAGTGTTGTTATTATTATTGTTCCTGCACAAGAGTTTATGATGAGAGATGTGAAATGGTGGGGAAGTGCCATCCATGGTGTAATATTAGCAAAACTCCTAAATAATGACTTTCAAATTAAGGATTTTGTCAGTTTTTGTCAGAGAGTTAAAATTCTGAAGCATCGATCATGCTGCAGCAAATGAGCACTTGGTACACACCACTTCATCCAAAGGAATAGTGAAGACAAAGGCACTGTCCCAGATACAGAACCCTGTTTCTGATCTGGGAAAGCTGAATAGGAATTGAGACCTCCATTTAGGTATAACTGGATATGTAGCTGGAAATAAATGGCACTCACACTGTTGTGCAGCCAGGCATTCTCTTTTAACGTAATGTGAAAGAGAATGGTACCAGGTCCAGTTTCTGAGGAACACCACCCCCATCCATCTAGGCCAGTGCTTTGGAAAACATGACCCTGGCATGCTGCGCGCCAAACCTGCTCACAAAAACGTCCTCCACGGAAAGGTTGACACTCGGCTGGAAATAATCCTGCTATACTTCAGATTTCTGTTCAGCTTTATCATATCATATATCTGAAATGCTCTTGGATGATAAACTATCTCCTCTCCACATGGTGCAGTCCTGTGCTAAGATATCTGAGCCTGCTCCATTACGGATGCGCACGGGCTCCGGCAGAATGCCGTATCTGCTTCCCCGTGTTGGCTGGCTCTGGAGAGCTGACAGTCATTCAGAACTAACTCGAGTAGCTCTACATGTCATTCTCCTGCACTGCATGTCTTTTCTTTCCGATAAGCAGCTGTCCTGCACATTCTTCAGTTAATACTTTCTGGGTCAGATATGGCCTCAATAGACTATATCATTTTGCCCAGAGCTAATTCTCCAAAAGCAGTAGGAAAGTCTTTGAATACGTTGCAGGATTTTCCAGGAATTGCTGCTCAGCAAAGAAAATTCAGTTGATCATAAGTCTCTCAAAAAATGCTTGCAGGGAACCTTCATTCCTCAGGGATGGATGCAGGGGTAATATTACATTAAACATGGAAAGGTCTACTGGCAAAGACCTTCAATGCTGCAAGTGGAGAACAAATGGCAAAAATACTGTAATTCTCAAATAACTGAGATAAGCAAATGAGAATATTAGAGAAAATAATTTCGAAGCAATTAAAAATAATTCTGTATTATTGCTCATTGTATAGATTAACAGGAGATCACAGCAATTTGGCAGATTTCAAGTTAGTGTACTTTATTACGATTTTACAGGTTATTTATAAAACAACAGCAATATTTGAAGAGTCTAAAATTACAGCCTTTTATGTCAACAATTTTTTTAACTGCCAGCTTGTGTGGTTTGAAAGAGCAAAATGAAGTAAAAACAGGTATGTGGGGTTTTTTTTAGAAACTGTTATGTTCCACTGAATTTCCTGTGCAGAAGTGCTGTTGCTCATCTGTACATCTGATTAACTTTTGCTCCCTGAAAGTGTTATCAGACCTGTAACCAGGCAAACAGCAGAGCAGATGGCCAGTGCCAGTATTGGTGTTTCTGGTCTGGGTGCTTAATGAGATCTGAGAGTGTAACATGAGCCTCTTTCATTTTGTCTGTCTCACATGGCAGATATACTTGGTGCAAGTGCTCTGGTTGCTCAAGGTCACAGATTCATCAATCAAAAGAGAGCCCTTCCCGTTAATCTTTACCTGCCCATGACAGTTGCATACATCTCAGGAACTGCCACATCGCACTGAGTGCTGTTGTCCTGAGTTTGGGACAGTAGTGCTGTGAAAGACAACCAGGTTAAGCAGAAATTAGCCACTGTTTAAAACACAACATTAGATGTACTGTACTCTGTCTGAGTGTAAGTTTTCATCGATTAAACCAAAAATGCCTTTGTGTGCTGTGGAATAAGCCTTCAGCTGGGCCAAATCTCCCATCCCTTACAATCCCGTGTCCCACACCATGAAGGTGAATGTCCTACAACATTTCTCACCTTACACTTGGAGACCGAAGGATTTGCTGTGAGTGGTTTAAAAAATCACAGTAGTCCCCACCATCTTCTCTCTGAATGCACAGGTCAGAGGCTGGAGCTGGGAATGTGCCTGGGAGGCCTCAGGGAGGCCCCTATGTCCATTTGACCAACATTTACAGCTGGTTTGAGGTCCTGGTGCCTCTGTGCACTGACAGAGGGATGTGAAACTTGTGGTAGAGGGTTGTCTTTGTGGCTGAGCAGTGGTACTTTTTTTGCTTTATTTAAATTGCTAAATTTGGTGAAGATATACTCTTGAAATACCTATATGCAGTTGCACAGTAGAGGCTTGTTTGACTTCTAAGTTCTTTGTAGTAAAGGATGTCCTTCATCCTGCATGGCTCATACACCACCCCATCCTGAGGGAGAGCAGGCAAAGAGGGGTTGTGGCTTGTGGGATCTCTTGTGTCTGGGATTATAGAAGAGGTGACCAAGAAAAGGTTCAGTCCTACCTACTCCTCCACTTTCTGTGCCCAGGAAATGTGACAAAAGCAATGTAACTGGAGGAGGAAAGGAACTGGGGAGGAGAGCACACTTATTGTAAAGAGGGGAGATAATGAGGAAGAAAGAAGGAGTAACCGGGAGATGGAGAGGGATCCCAAATAGGAGGGCAGACCCTAATTATGGTCTTCATTTTCAGTCTGTGTGGGTATAGATACAGGGATCTGAACTGCAGGATGGCTTCCATGGCTGTTGAGATCAGTGGGATGGCTGCTCTGAACATGGCATATGCCTAAAATGACAGGTAGTCTGAAAAATGAGGACTTGGAGCACTCATATTGTGCTTCTGAAATCATTGCATTTTTAATGATTTCAGCCTTAAGTTTTATGGCCTGTTCTCCATCTACCGAGTGAATGTAAGAGCATCTTCTTTCACAGCTGGATAGTAAAGATAAATCTTTGATGTTTATTGAGCATTAAAACTACAGTGAAAGCTCCATACAAAAAGCATTGAGGCAATTAATATTCCTGCTTTCCTCTGCATGGAATGGAGTTCAGTGGTTTCCAGAAGACCTGTATGTAAAAAGGTAATTGAAATCTCCCCTTATGCATATCCACAACAGAGATGAATTCAGGAATTTTAATCCTGGGATGGCACAATTTGTAGGTAAGGGCTTTGCAGCCTTGGAATTACTTTAATATGCATTGTTAGACAAAAGTGGAATAAGTACTTTGAAAGAAACTGAATATGATCAAAAGCTTTCTTTCTAGAAATATCTACATTTTAGTAGGAAGACTTCCACAGTGAGAGAAGAGTTTCTAACTCCTTTTTGCCCGTTATGGATATTACTATATAACTCTGCCACCACCTGAAATGCTTGCGTCCTATGTTTAGATGACTCTTACAATTATTTGGATATTTGATAAACTATCAGGATTGCAGCAGTTTAAAATGTGCATTGAATCTTGTTCTCTATCTCAAGCATGCAGGTCTGAGGAGCACTGAGTCATTAATACTTCTTAGTGTGTGCATTTGTGCTATCCTGTAGCAGTGAAGTAACAGACCTAAGAATGCCATAATTCTTACTTGTCCTAATCAAATATTAAAATCTGAAGGCTGTTAAGAAGCTGGATTTATGAACCATGATGTTGTTTACCTCATTGTCATTTTTTAGACACAGGCTGATTCGTGCATGTTTTTGTTCGTAGAATCACCTCTCCAACTCTTGGTCACCTTTCTCCAAGAAGATATCCATCTTTTCATATTAGAACTAAGTTAATCATGTGAAAAAAATATTCATGGTATGACCTGCCTGCATTCATTACATGGGCAGAGCTCCTGGTTGCATTCAGAGCTCTGCAAAAAGAGCACAAGGCTTTGCCTTTCACTGCGAAAGCTTTTATGTATGTAAGTGAATAGAGCAAATTGCTATGAAATACCTGAATGCCCAGTTATGGAGTCACAACTGAGAGGTTAAATGCCAAATAAAGGCATTATTGATGTAAGATGGAAAGATTCTCTTTAGTGGAAAGCCAGTGTTCAAACTACCCATCCAGATCTTTGGTGTTTTCTACCATATCCTCTTCCCTTTGTACCCATTTTGGCGGCTTTTTTCCCCTTCCTCTGTCAGCATCTCATTTTTCATCTTTATTCATCGTCGCTTTCTATGCTTTTCTCTAGCAACAGAAACATATTTACTTGCAAGCTGATCCCATCTGTGCTCCTGCATTGTAAAGCTTCCCCCTGCCGTGGCACTGCATGTCTGATGGAGTTTCATGCGACGGGTGGGAAGCTCCAGCCTTCCGGAGTGCCAGGATTTCACACCGTGGATCAGGCAGGCAGGGCACTGCCCACTGGGCATGGGGGTTTTTTTTATTTAAAAAAAAAAGAGGGTCAGCAGTTTTTCTTGTGTAAGAAAATGCAATAATACTGTAATCATTTGTTGCCTGACTGTTCATTGAAATGGAAGAGTGCTGAACTTTTAATTTAATTGGGTCTCTCGTGCTTGCACCGCTTCCTGCTCATGAACCAGAATATATGAGGACTATAACTCAAACATACACTAAGCTGTCCCTGCTGCAGTCTCATCCCTTGCAAATTAAGTAGGATAAGGACTCAAAAGAGATAACTAAGGAGACCTATGTCCTGGAGGAAATTACTGTGAATTACAAAATGATGGTTTCTCTCTTAATAAAAAATGAACTAATGCTCCAGTGTGACACTATGGAACTCTTCAGTTTATAAAGGTACTGTCTTTCAGGAAATATATATGTTAATCCAGCTGTCATGCATAAATTCTCATTTGGGGCCTGATCTAATTCCCATTGAAGTAGAGATGGACTCAATCTACTTAAATTTCTCCATGCAGTTTCACGGCTTTCCACTATCTTCATCTGTTGTATCACATTACTGTGTGTGGGTAGAGTTGCCACATTCCACCCATGACACAACTGTTTCAGTGGCAAGTGAAGTGATACGTGCATATGGTACACACAGGCTTTACACAAACCGTATGCTTTCAGACAGCTATCTGTGTAATTGGGGGACGCTGGAGAGGCTTTCTGAAGAAAAAGTCCATTTGCTACATTATTAGAAAATGTAGCAGACTTTGTTTATTATCCCCATGACCTTACTTCTGACATTCCAGGGGCAGAATGAGTGATTTATTGTTTACCTTTCGTAAATTAGCAAGTCAGATTAATTACCTTGAATAACAATAAAGTGGTTGCACGAGGATTTTGGAATCAATCTCTTATTATTATTATTTACAAACCTTAGGCCCAAATTTTTCTTATTTAGCAGCAAGCAACTTCATAAAATTTCCAGTTACAGTTATACATAGTCTTCTTTATGCAATGTGTTTCGCATTTCCAAGATGTTGAATGTCCCCATTCCTGAATGTTTTGTATGGAAGATCATTATTATTCTTCTTATTATTATTGTTAATATTATTAATCTGAAGAATTTTGGCTAAGGGCAGTCTGTGGAGGGGAAAAAAACCCTCCAGAGAATTTATAAAGTACACTTTAATCTTGAGGCTGTTATTGGCCTATTCCTGGAGTTTTTTTTCATTGGCGGTTGCAAAAAAAATTACGAAATGACTGAATAAATTTAGCTGGTAGTTAAGTGTGGCTATTTCTATATTATCTGAATTGACAAAATACTTTCCTTAGGACATTAGGTGTGCAGAGAGAGGGGACAACATAGTATTGGGTCAAACACCAGCAGAGCCAAAATAATTAAGTATGAAAACTTTTCAGCCATTCATGGAGCTACATATTAGGTTGCTACCCACCTGTAGGGCCAGATCCATTGCTTTGGGACATGCAAAGGATGTCCCAAAGTAGTGTGGGCACATCCATGTGTGTGAGCTACTCACTGCAGGATGCCCCTGCACTCAGAGGAGGCTGCAGTACCTTGGGGCTGTAATTTCTTTTTGAAGGCTTTGAAGGCAGGCATTGGGGCTGAGGTGATGAAACTGGAAAAGTTTTGTTTCCAAGCACTGGGAGACCTCACTGAGCTGAAGGAGCACAGGGTAGTCACTGCTGCAAAGGGTGGGGGGTGACTCAGTGTCTGCAGCCATGTCAGCTAAAGGGCTGCACCACAGAACAGCTTCTGCTCAGAAAAAGGGTAAAAATCTTTGCCTACTTCCCAGGTGATTACTGCAGGTGACAGGAAGAAAATTTGTCCAATGTTCACAGCTGGCGATTAGTGTGGTACATTAAGGGCTTTTCCACTCCTTCCAAAATACTGGGCACTTTGAATAAATGCCCCTGGGAGGGACAAAATGCCAAGCTGCTGATCTGACCTGCTGTTATTTCCTCTGTGTCCAGAATTGTTGGTCTGCAAGATTAAAAAAAAGGACAAAAAATTTGTCAGACAAAAAAATCAAAATGTTTGAGCCTAATGCAGCAGGCTCAGGCTAAATCACGTTTTCCCAAAGTGTGGCTTTCAATATCAAGCCTACTCCTGAGGAACTGGCAAATGCTCAACGAGCACAACACGGAGACAACTGGCAGCCTGAGTCATTTTCACATATGATTGTTGAATGTGACAGATTGAGAATAGCAAGGAGTACGAGTTCATGCTATGAGAGTGAAGTAACCCAGCATCCGCTCACTGGCTCGAGCCTACAGAGAGATGTGGAGTGCTGTGGCAGAGAAATGCCATCGAGGCTTTGGAAAAATGGGTTTAACACACATGTTGTTTTCTTCCTTTGCTCATTTTTATTTCACCATATAGTGTTTCTTTCTTGTCTTCATGGCAGATGGAAAGTAAGAGAAAAACCCTTGACATGTTTGTAAAGCCTGGATTGACATTAACTTATTCGCCTTTTTGCTTTTTCTCTGATTACCTTTTGCCTTTCTGTTTTTGCTGGTGCTGTATTGGCCTTTTTATTCCATTGCTCCAGCATGTTGGCTGTACGGAAATGGTTTCAGATAAAACTGGGGTTCACTTGCTTTTGGAAATGATCCCTTCCAAACTGACCTGCTGGGGTTTCCTTTCAGAGCGAACTGCAACAGACTGAGGAAGTCCAGGGGACTTACCAACAAAATATCTGCTGCAATCCAACCTTCTGTTGCTGTTGATCAGAGTATTATATCTGAGTCATTTATTAACTAAATTTACCCAGACTTTATTTTGACACATGTTCTTGGAAAAGGCAACATCTTCCCAATTTCTTGTCCAGAATTGTTTGATGTGTGGTCTTTGCCAGCACAGCTGAGCTCCTCGACTGTTTGGGACATGTCTATAATGTGTTCTGTCCTGAGCTGCTGTTTGAAGTCTGCTACTCAGCTATGTGACATTGTATGTGAGGGATTAGTTTGTTTAATCTTTGTAAAACAATGTGTTTGATTAATTAGTTGTAGAGGTTTCTTGAGAGTTTGGGATGGGAGACACCATGGACCAGTGACATGTTGCAAAGAGACTTTGAGATGGGCAACGTTGATGCCCAAGGCTCTTGCAAAAAGAGAAGCCTCTGCACAGCTTGAGAAGAATAAAGGAAGATTTTTGATGTGTCCAGGATTTTTTTCTTTTTTTTCCTGTAAGATCTTATATGTAACCATGGGTTCAGGACATATGTGGTTCTTTTTACAACAATTAGAACCAAGCCCTTTTACTCCCTTAATTCTTTCTTAGTCAAGACTTTGAGAAGATGATGATTGCTGGGAGCCCCTTGGCTGCAGTGAATGGTGAGTACCTGGACTGACTCTACTGGGCTCTGGTTTGTTCTACAAATAATTATAGGTAATACATTAACACAGAGAGCTGCCTAATGCACCGGGCACGCTCTGTTTGCTCACCACAGCAACAGAAAAGGATTAAATGCATTCTTTGTGTCTGTGAGCTCTGGGCCCTCATTCTTGCCAGCCCGAGGTGATTTATTGCTTCAAATCTGAGTTGCCAGTCCCTGTTGGGGATGTGTGGAAGTGAAGTGACCTGTACAGAAATTGGTCTATTTAAACCCATATTTATTCGGTGGATCGTTGGTTAATGGCTGTTTGTGACAGCAGCTGCCTGTCAGGGATGTGCCAGTGGGTGGTGAGGGGCCCCAGGAGAGCACCCAGGACGTCGATGTCTGGAGCTGCCAATGCTGTTCTCTCCATCTTGGTACCTCCATGTCCGCCTGTGGATCTGGCACCACAAGGAACTGCAGCAGCCTGAGCACTTTTCTGACGTTCTCTTTAACCTAATTTCCTAATTCTCTCCTCGATGCTGCTGTTTGTTCATGAGGATTCTACAAAATGCCTTCTCTCCTGGGTGACTGGTGCCCCTGAGCTCCCCAACACTGAAGATGTTCTCAATGTCCTGGGGCCAGGATGGGACTTGGGGCTGTGGTGAGACCGTGTGTGCCAGGCCCTGCTGGGGAGGGACCCTGCTCTTCCAAATAATGGACAGCAGGTGGTAGCACATGTTCATTTCATCACTTTTGGGTTTTTTTAAGAATTAGGCTTTGCAGAGCTTCATCTGATTTTCTAGAAAGAGAAAGGGTGGGAAGGCTGCTTCCGAAAAGGGTGAGCACCTGGCTTGCTTCCAAGTTTTTCAGTTTTTCCATGAAAGCTCAAGCCCCTGACATTTCTACAGACACTTCCCTTCCATGAGTTCCTTCGCTGTATAACAGAGAGCTTGTCTTGGCTTGACTGCAATCCTTCCTGGATAATTTCCCTGCGGAAGCGCGCAGGTAACGCTGAGCCAGCAGAGCACCAGGGCTGGGAACAGCAGCGAGCTCAGGCAGACTCTGTGGACCTGAACTAAAGCTGAATTAAACTGGTTGCATCAGCTACCAGGGGAGGGAAACACGCTCTTCCAGCCCAAAATGCTCCTGAGAGGTGTGAAGGTAGCCAGGGCAGCGTGTCAGACAGACAGGGCTGAGTCCACCCTCCAGCTGGCAGACAAAATATACAGATCCCTCTCCCCGGCAAGCTGAGTGGCAACAGAAGCAATAAGCATTTTTAGACAAATATTCCTGCAGGGTTTCTGATAAGACAATACTTTTTGTTGGCCTGGTGAGAGCGTCTGCATGGGTAAAGGCACAAATGTAGTTTTGAAATATCCAGCCCAGTGAATCCATGTGTCAATAATACATTCATCCTGAGATTTATTTAATACAGACCCTTTGTTTACTGCTGGCTTTGGAAATATTTCAGCTCCAATAAAAGTGAAAACTTGCTTGTTTTTTTAATAACTGGACTTACATAATTAACTGACATGTTATGACAGTCTACCATGGCCTGAAAAGCAGAGCTTCAATCACATCTTAAATGAAATGAAGACAATCTAACCTCAGGTTTCTTGTTTGACTGGGTTTATAATTGCTTTCAGACTGCCCTTAAAAACGCCCACATGTGAACAACAACACCTCCAGTTTTGCCACTGGGATAACCACTGAGTTGTTTCCCTGTCAGCCCTGGGCCAGAGCCCAGCTGATCAGTGCCAGGAGGCTGAACCCTCCTACATGGCCTGTGTTTCCAGGTGTAAAACGCTGTGTAAAAATATTATATGTGTAATCTCTTATATCTGTATATATATATTGATAGCAGGGAGAGCAGAAATGCCAGCATTTTATGCTCTAGGAAATGGATACTGTCACAGGAATGTGTAATTCAGCTTGGCTCCACTTGTTTTGAACTGTTTAGGTTTGTGGTGGTTCAGGATTGAACTATAAGCCTACTGTAATTAAATTGTGTTTGAGCTTTTATGTCTTGATTTTGATAAACCAGAACTTTTCTTCTGAAGCAGCAGGTTGGGATTCTGCTCCAAACTTAAATTTAGAAAAAGTAACAATTTTCCAAGGAACTGGCCAGAATTCAAAATCTTCCAGAATTTCTGAGTAGTTTAAATCAGTTCTCAATACACTCTAGTCACTGTGTCATCTGTTTTTTGGTGTCAACCTGTGTCAGGCAGGTGCTTATTACTTATGTGGCAATATAACCTTTTGTTTCATTAAACTTTTACCAGTAAAACCTCATTCATTTTCATCTGGATAATCTAGAAGATGAATTACCATTGCAGTCCTCCTGCTTTCCAGAGTTGTAGTTGAGCCAAACCCCAGCTTTTCCAGAAAAGCAAATATTAATTTTGTGTCCCAATAGCTGGTAAATCACATGGTAACTGTTAATAGCAAAAACGGCTCCTCAATGACATTGCATTTTTTGTAAAGTTATTTTTTGTAAAGCTTACATTAAAAAATGCTCTCTAGCAAACCATCCTATGAAAGATACATTTGAAGTAGAGAATAAGGGGGTTTGCTAGCAGTGACTTATCTGTTCCTAAGTGAATGTAGAAGTAGTGACTGATATGAAATTGCTGGTCAAACTTAGCCAGATTCTGACGTGTGATTGCAATATGCTGCTTCAGAAGGGTGGTGCTTGCAGAAATATCAGAACATGTAAGTAGAATTCCCTTCAGGACAGGATGATAGGAAAGCTCTGGGAACAAGTCCTGAAGTAGACTGGGTGTCCTGCCAGTAACCTTGACTTTGATGACGTGGGAGGAACCACCCATTGCAGGAGTGCAGATGGCTCACGTTATTAGAGATGTCCCCAGCAGGCTGGTCAGTTCTTTATTATTTAATTTCAGTTCAGCAGGGAACATGCTATTAACTGGAGAAGGGATGGGGATGTGCAGGATCCTGCCCAGCCCTGTAAACAGAACCTAAAACCTCAATCTCCCTTCCATCTTCTCATTCCTGGGGCTGATGGTATCAGGGGCTGGAGCAGGGTCCAGGACAAAGCCCTTCCTTTGCCTGGTGTCTTTTGTGCCTCCCAGCAAATGAACCCAAGTTGTGAATTAACACTAGGGAGGTGGGACTGGGACAATCTGGTTTTGCTTAGTGGTGTAAATGATTTTAACTTTGTTTCTCAGTCCTGGCTTAAAAAAAAAATAAATAGAATTTCTCAGAGACAAGTCACAGACCTTCATTCAGGAACAGAAGCACTTCAGTCTGAAAGGCCAACTGATACAGCTTTTTCTGTGGTTTGGGAAGCCCTGCCATTCGACCCTCTTGCTGGTGGTTCACATGGTGTAATACTTAAATGTGTCCCTTGACTGCCATTTGGTGCTGTTTTCTAGCCCAAGTGACAACATGTGCATGCCTGGAGAATAAAGTGATGCTTCACTTGATTTTGGCACAGAATAGAGTTCTCTTGTTGTTTTGTTGTGGGTGAGCAGGTTAAAGGCTGTGTCCTTCCCTAGTTTAGCAGAGCTGTACATCAGCTCTGGCTGCCTGGTGGGATGTCAGAGGTTCAGTTCTCTGGCTCCTGGCCAGGACAGGCAGGAACTCCCTTAGTGTCCTGCTATTGGATATAGATGGGGCTAAGGAGAGCATTAGTAATCAGAGCAACTCTACCCTATTTGGTGGAGATACAGTACCCTAATGGGAGATTCCCGTGGAAAACTCTGGTAAAGCTGATAAGAATCCACATCTGACCTTTGATGTCTGCAGCTTTCAGATGCAAAATGTTTTACTAAAGGAAATGGTGAATCTGAGGTGTTCCCAGGTGGATCTGAACAATGCCAAGCTGAAAATGTATTTAGAGCTTTTACTATAAGTGTGTGGGTTTAGTAGGGTCCAGCCAGAGGAAAAAGGCTTTCCTTTCTATGAGAGGATGCTGTGCCCAAGTTCCCTACAGAGCCCAGATCCTGAGAGTCTTGTTTGATAGAAAAAAAGGAGCTTCTCAGCTGGAGCTTTGCCTGAAGAGATTCAGAACCTACCTGTGTTTTTCTCATCTTACAGAGTTTTCATTTAAGTATTTGTGGTGCTGAGGTGATGCTTGTGGAGGTCAGGATTGTTCAGGGTGTTTTATTATGTACATTTTTCTAGTGTACATCCCTGGAGGCTTGTACAGCCCAAAGGAACACACTGGCCCTGTCACAAACTGTCTCTCTCCAGCGCAGAACTGAATGCAGAAAATCATAACACAGTGCAGCAGGTGAGGTAACCTTCTGGCTCATCACCATGGGAGAGCTGGAAGAGGAGAGCAGCCCAGGCTGCAGACGTCAGAGGGGAGTGGAGGTGATCAGCGTGCAGGAATGCGGAGGGGACATCTGCTCCAGACCCTAGCAGTGACAAAGCCAAGCTGCAGAAATACCCTTTATTTCTTGGATGGGAGAGTTCAGGAATTCTGTCAGTTATCACTGAAAAGCAGACTGCAGCCTCAGTCCTGCTTTCTCCAACAGTGAGATGTGTGAGTTCAGATCAAAGGACCTGGTTTGTACTTACTGTGTATGGGCTCATCATGGCCCTACAAAGCATTTCCGTGCTTTTGCAAGGAATGTGGACAATCTCATTGGTCTTATTGAAACTGGTGGTGTATGTAAATTCGGTGTTGGAGTGCTTTGCATGGTTATAAAGCTTCTAGGAGAGAAAAAAGCGATTTAATGGAAACATTCAAGCACTTCTGAAAAAGAAAATTTTCCTTTGTGCTGGACTGACTGAATTCAAATGAGGTTTCTCAGACCACCTTGTCAGGTCAGATAAAAAAAACCAACCCAGATATTTCAGGGTGAAAAAATACTTTTAAAGAAAACTACCTCAGCTAGCACAGCTTCCAGTAACTTTGTTAGTGACACAGAGTTACTTGGTGCGTCACAGGGTGTGTTGGGTGTATTACACTACGTTATATGGTGTAAAATCCTTCTCATTTGGCAGGAGAGCTGTTGGGCAGGATTTTGAAGGGCCTGTAGCTTGTCCATAAAAGACCTTTGTTTTTGAACTGCTGCACTGCTATGCACGGGAAAAGTGATGTTCCATATAACCAAGTTGTAAAAAACCCCAGATATCTCTGGGTTTAGCCCTAACTGGTTACCACTGTGGGCAGATGTAAAAGACTTCATTTTTATTTGTTGGTTGTTTGTAATATTTTTAAATGTACTAAAAGATAAAAATTGTTTCATAAATATGTCCTAATAATCAGATTTTAATAGAAGTTCTGCCTGTTCTGTAGTGTCTGATCTACACTGTTGCTCACAGAGGTGACTGAATTGATGCAGATGTTTTCCTTCCTATATCACAAGTAACAGCTGAACACACAAATTCCAGCTTTTTCCAGTCCGAACTGATCAGTGCCTCATACATAGCTTAATAATATACAAAAAGTAGATTTCAAAATGTTACAGGGTACTGAGCAATTGTCATTTTTGCCTGCTTTATAACCCAAACCACAGAATTCTCAGGAGTTTTCTGTATCCACTCAGATACTCTGGTCAAGCTATCAGCTGTGAGATAGAGATATTTGAGCTTCAGTAGGTGTAAGTGGCCCCAGAAAACAGGAGGAGGGTTGGGTGCTTCCTGGAGTGGCAGAGGTCTGATTTGAAGAAAGACCAGCACTGAATGCCAGCTCCAAGTTTTCACTGTTCTTCCTTTGCTTATTTAGATCTGTTTCTAATCAATAGCTGGCCTTACAGCATCTGAGAGATGATCCATTATTGCAGATGATCCATGTGCACTTAACAATATTAGGAAGGGGGCTGTGATGTGCTGCTTCTCTTTGATACCCTTCTCAGACGGAGTGATCACAACTCCAAGGGACGATTATTCACTTCCAGGCATTTAAAAGGAAGTGTCCTGGATGCTCATCTCTGGAAAACAGCAGAGAAGCTGAACTGGAGAAAAAGTAATTTAAAAAGAAATAGTATAAAATATTTGCAGTTTGCTTTTTACAAACCAGGTTGCCTTTGGTGAAGTGCCCCAGGATAGTTGCCCAGTGGGGTATTTTAGGAGGGTGCTGGAAGTATTGGGATACAGTCACCTAACTGACCAGCTATGGCCATCTAGCAAAATGTCAAAAGATGGAGAGTTAGTGTTAATCTGGAAAAAAACCAAACAAAAAAAAAACAAAAACAAAACAAAACAACAACAACAAAAAAACACAAACAAACAAACAAAAAAAAAACCAAAAACACTCTATGAATGTTACATGCCTTAAAAACATTAATATGTTTTATGCTCTCCATCCTCCTGGCTCTCATTATTTATAAATTTGCAGCTCTCCAGAAGAACACACTCCTCAGCACAGCAGGATCCTGATTTGATCCTAATTGTGACTGCTGGGCCTGAATAGGCTGTTAGTCAGCAAACTGCCCCGTGCACACAGCATGTGGGGGAGCCTGGGATGTGTGACCAGATGATGTGCCAGCTGTCACCTCCCTGCCCCGTGCCCTGCCAGACCCTGACTTACCTGCCAAGAGAGGGCAGGGGCACACAGACACCAAACCCTGTGGGTACAAAACTTTGAGAGCTGAGAAGACCAAGTTTTGATGAGCTAAACTCAGGACTAAGCCAAGCAAAGCTCTTTTAACTTAGTGGCCACCTAACATTTTTCTAGTATAAACATAGCCCATTATACAAATTTTTCACCTGTGAAAGATTGCAGAAGAGTACACAAACATTTACAATTGTGTATTCCAGACCACTTAACAGCCTTTATAACCTTAAACATTTGTGAGCCTCTGATGGAACTCCACAAGAAAATATTACATTGCAGGTTGGAAGCCCTCTGAAACCTTGCTGTTCTCTCTCCCAGGAGAGCAGACAAGTTATCTCACAGACTTATGCAATTCTTGTTTTGCATTGCTGCTGAGGGCCCTAATGAGCTCAGCTGGCTGTGCCCCTGGCTGAGGCTGCCAGAGCTAAAGCTGTGCAAACCTGTGGTTTCCCCAGTGGAAATTGCAGCCAGATAAGTCATCTTCATATCAGCTGGAGTTCCTGCCATGTGTAGTTTTATTCTGGTAATATTAGCCAGTCATTTTGGATTTTGAGGGCTGCTTTCCTAATGGTGCGAAGGTGTAGGAGAGTGGAATTCCCTCTCACTCACCAACGTGTACAATCCTGCAGAAAAACAACCTGAGATATGAAGTTATTTATTAAAATATTTTTAAAATGGATAATCATGCATGCTTGTATTCTTCTTGCATTAAACAAGTCACTCATCTATAGGATGATCCCTTTTGTGTCCCATAGTATCACAGAACTCAGCTTATGGTGCTTATGGAAGTTGTGCTGAAGGGTGAACAAACAGAAAACTCAGCCTCACCTCCTCCAGAGTCACCAGCAACACCCTCTGCTCTCTACCAGGCTAGCTGGATTTAAAGAATTGGCAAAGTATGGGATTTTTCTCTAGCCTTTGAGCAACCTTTCTCTTTTTTTAATGTTTATATTTGTATCTGCAGGTGGTATCTGATCCGTAAGACATGTTAATTGAAAGCCTACTTTAATCATAAAAAAAAAAATGTGGGAAATAGTTGGAGGGTGAAATATCAGGCTGGGATTATGGGACTGAAGCTGCATTTTACAAAGGAAAACCTTGTGCCTGGCAATTGTCCTTGTAATGTTGCAAGAGCTGGAGGCGCTGAATTAATTCCCAATACAGCTGAGTTCTAATTATCCAAATAGATCAGAGGACCCAGGAGCAGCACAAACCCCACACTGCTCACAGAGCCACTCCAAAGCAGTGTGCTGGTGTTCCCTGAGATGTTGGGCTGCATGCAGCCACCATGGGTGGTACCTCAGTCAACACCCTGCCTTAGTGACATTCTGTGGGATGCTGAGGTTTGTTTGGTTTAAATAAGATGGGACATCCCCTTATTTAGGTAATGCAAGTAGGACATAACTCACTCTGAGGTAATGGAGAGTGGGGTTTGAAAGGAAACCAGAAAAATGAGGTTCCTGTAGGGGAGCTTGCACTCTCTAGACAATTTTCCTTGTGTATTCCCAGAAGGACAAATCAATAGTTCATGATCACATCGAGCTGAAGGTTATCACACTCATTTATTTTAAATTGACAGAATAGGGTGTGGTATTTTGAGCCATGGGTGGAACGTGGATTTTTGGGTGTTTTTCTGATTTATGATTGGAAATACTTAAAAAGCAATTTCTGTTTTGCAGAAGAATAGCTATGTCATCTTCCTGTGAATAACACAGGGTGTTCACATCTCCATGGTAATTGGATGTGATAAAATAAACAGATGTTCTGAGGTTCTATGAGAAAAGTCCTATAAAGTCTGAGTTTCAGTGCTCCTAATGCACATATATCCCTTTACTTTCACATTTCTCATAAATAACAAGGTCCACCATGGGGCATGCTACAAATCATGGGAGAAGAAAATACAAATCTGAAAAGAATTATGGCTGGAAAAATTTTCATTAACTTTGTTTAAAAAATATTGGAGAAGATTTTAGGAATAGGGCACTTGATTCAATATGCCTACCCTTTAGTTCCCTCTGCCCTAATCCTGTCTTCAGCTTTCATTTCATATCCTAATTCCTTTCCTCCTTCAGAAATGAATAGAGATATCTCCTAAATTCCTCAGGCTCAATCTCCTGCTCTCCAAAGGCTGCAGCAGCACAGCAGCCCCTCAAGGAAGAATACTCTGATGAACACCCTCCTGCCAACACAAGCCTGTTACCTTTCACCATCGTGTTTTCATGGGCACACACACACACACCCACCCACCCCAGCACACAATTTCAGGAAGCCCTAAGAGACTACAGCAGTCAAATGAATGTGATCCTTTATTTGAACAAGTGTCAGAAGTTGTTGACCTTCCTGGTGCAGCTGCAGAGCCCTTTCTCCAGAGCCAGCTCCTGGGGGGTCGGGGCAGCTTGGGGGGATTTTTGGTTCTGGGGGTGCTGCTGAGGTTTTGGGCTGTGCTTGCCATGCATGAGCAGCGATGGAGAGGAGGGGAGTGCTGCTGTCTAAGTCAATATATTCTTGTTGATATTTCACTGATGCCTAAAAGCCCAAGATGAGAGTGTAGCTGCTTCATGCTCTGTGCTGCCTTTGGCCTCACACACTCTGCTTTCCCAAAAGGCTTCATGCCCTAAATGGATGAAGCAAAGAGTGGGAGGGGAATGTGGGGTGGTGGGGAGAGCTCCCTCACCCTGCCTGGAAGGTCTCTGGCTGTGCTGGAGCAGCACCAAACCCTCCTGACTCCCAGCCCAGCATCTCATCCACAGCTTTTCTTATCAAATTTTTGCATTCTTAAATGCATTTGATGGACTGCAGTTGCTGGAGCACCACAGATCTGCTGAGAGGCTTTCTGAAGTGCTGGAAGATTAAAGTGTAAATAGAATATTTTTGGGGAGCTTGCCATATTCCACTGGTAAGCCTGAGGGAAGAATAGATCAGAACAACCCAGCCAAAGTCACTGCTGGCACATGGGCTGTCCAGTAGTTTTGGGAGTTGCCAGATTTTCTCTTACTACATATAAATCGTAGAGAAGACAGAGTTTTGTCCTTGAAGAATAATACAAAGACATATTGAAAGTATATTCACCACACTTTCTATCTTTAAGGCACCCTTTAATTTCAAATGCATTGTTCCAAGTTGTTTTTGCTGGAATAATTATAAGGTGTTGCAGTTTATCATCCTCTTGGATGACAGCCATACCTGGAAAAAAGCACTGAATAAAAGCCATGTTAGCAGTTAACCCTGGGCTGGATCCCACTGTGAGCCAAGCCTTCTCTCTGGAGCTCAGCTGTTTGCAGTTGGCAGTCCATTTATTTCAAAGCTGTAAAAATACCTAAATATTTTTTCCCTAGGACTTCGATGGAATTGTGTGCATTAATTTCCGCATTTCTAGCAAGCAGTTAATTTTTTTTTTGTTCCCCATTAGCTAATAAAGCTCTTGAGAGGGAAAGCTGCTTTCCTGACACAATGAAGCAATATTAATATTTTGTTCCTAAAAATCAGTGTTCATCTGGGGGTCACAAAACATTTTGCAAAGGTGGATGACTGTATGGATTGGTATGTACACACAGACAGACACACACACACACACATATATATATATATATATATATATATATATATGCCATCTGTCATGGGCTTTTCTGTCACACTCTGTTGTCTCTAACTGCAGCCACAGCTGGTTCTGGCTGGGGTGAAAGCTGATCCTCACCAAGGAAATGTGGTAACTTCCAGACCTCCAAATTCTTTAGAGGTGGTTTAAAAAGTTTGAAAACATCCATTTCCCTGCCTAGTTTCATAGTAGAAAAAAAAAAAAAAAAGACTGGGAATTTTTGATTATGCTTTTTACTAAAAAAAACCAAAATAACAAGCAAGCAAACACCTCCCCTCAGGTCAAGCTGACTGGAAGATTTATGAGAGTGAGTTGGGGGGAGCTGATTTTCTTGGAAAGTTTCAATTTCATTTCTAAGAAACACGAAAATAAATATTGAAGCCTCCATTTCTTTATTTCTTTTTTTTTTTTTTAATTAAATATAATGCTGTTTTCTAGCCAACACTAAGTCTAAAAAGCCCAAACAATAACTAACATGATCCAGTCTCTGGTGCCAAGGTAAATCCTTTCTGGCGTGGGTAAGAGACCAGTGAGCTCTGGGCAGGCGCAGGAGTGCGGAGAAAGGTCAGGGCAGGATTTCTGGAGAGATTTTTTCCTCTCCAGGAAATCTTGATGGGAAGCCCTGGATCTCTTCCCTTTATCTAACCAATAACTCAGGCTTTCAGTCCCCAGCCAAGTGCCTGTCCCTTTGACAAGTCCTTTGGCCCCATCCTCAATGACAAGGGACTGGTTCCCCTCTTCACGCCAGCTTGGGAATTTTATCCTCTCTTGCATTTATCCTCACTGGCCTCTCCTTTTCCTCTTCTCCCTCCTCTCCCCCTCCCTGTCCCTCTCCTCTCTCCTCTCCTCTCCTCTCCTCTCCTCTCCTCTCCTCTCCTCTCCTCTCCTCTCCTCTCCTCTCCTCTCCTCTCCTCGGGAGGCAGACAATGAACAAACTCAGTCCAGGGGCAGGAAGCCTCAGTCTCGTTTGCTGCCTGACGTTTTCAGGGGAAAGTTGTGTGATTCTGCCCCATGTCAAATGACAAATCATGGCACTCTAATGCAAAATAGTTTCCAGTTGCTTTCCAGCAAGAGAAATTAATCCAACCCAAAACCACCCATGCAGGAGCAGATGAAGTTGCACAATGGAGCATTTAATGCCGGGTGATTTTTAAAGTGAGAAGATAAGGGGATATATCATATTTAATTAGGAAAGCAACAGAGTCAGTTCAGAGATTTAGACTTATGAGCAGCAGCCAGTTTGGAAATCAAACAGACCTCTTTCAAAATATACTGTAAGATCCTTTACCAAACATTTATTCTTATTCACCTTTCGGTGAACACTGGCCCTTTTAATTAAAAAGGAAGCAAATTCCATTATTATGAACTGTTGACTGTCAGTAGGAGAAGAAACATCTGTCCTAGGTTAACTAAATTTTCAGGATTTTTTTTCCCCCAAAATACCTCCTTTTTATAGGCTTTAGCTTTATGAATACTATAAATGCAATAAATTGTATCAATTTAAACATCCACCAAAATAAGCATTATACCTGACTTTTAATAACCATGGGTGTAAGTCATGGGAGAGAAATCTTTATGAAATGCAGTGAAATTTTAATGAAATGAAGTGCAGTCACTGGAAGCTTTGCCATTAACTTTGCTGGAGTCAGCTTTTCCCTTCTGTTCACTTTCAACTTTCATTTCTTTCTCCAAGCATGGGGACAATACCTGTCCCTTGCTGCCCCCTGGACCTAGGCCAGGCTGGCCAGGCCATCCATTCCTTTCCACCCACAGGTTTATCAGCTTCACCAAACCTGCACCACCACCCTCTTCCCTCCCTGTTGCTTTGCTGAAGGCAAGCTGAAGGCAAGTGGACAAGCCAAAGCTGTCTCCAGGCCACCTGCCTGGGATGAAGCTTGACTAAATGCAGGCAGGTCTCAGGTCTGAGGCCACAGCTGCACCTGCAGGGATCAGCATCAGCACTTTGGGGTCTAAGCACCACAGATCAGGAACTGGGCAGTGACACAGCCACCGATTTCCTGAGGTGGGCAGGAGGATTTCAAGCTGTACCACAGCATCACCTGGTGTAGGATGTGTTCCCCCATCCCTGGGAAAAATTATGGTCCCCACCTCTCCCTCCCTCCTTCCCTTGCTCCCTCCCATCCTTTCCCCTGCAGCCAACTGGTTTCAATACAAGAGCTGACTCACCCTGAGCTGCTTGGATGCTGCTTAGTAAAACCTTAATGGATATTAACTATCCTTCTTGGACTTATGCATGGCTTCCAGCAATGCTGGCTTTATCAAACCGTTAAAATGAATATAAATTTAAAATACTGTTTTTTTTGGTTTTTTTAATTAGCTCATTTCCCTCTTGAGAATTCAACAATCAACACCTTCCACAGTATGTCCTAAAATGAGGAAAAAGACATGATCCATAACTAAGAAAACAGAGGTTATAAATACCAGGTTGGAAGATGAGTGGTTTTTGGTGTTTGATACTCATTCTTCAGTGCTGGGTATAGCAAGAGAAAATGGCCCAAAAGACTCTTACCTCAGTAAAGATGCTTTTTGTCTAAAATCTAGGAGAGCATTCAGACTTTCTGGACAGCAGCACATGTTGCTACACATGCACAAAATGCCTGGCCTGGATATTTTATTTAGCTTGGTTTGTTTTCTAGTTTCCATTCAGGCCTTGGAACTGGCCTGTTTTTCACACCTGAGGCTCACAGAAGGTCTGCAGGTCAGTGCTAGACACGAGGGAAGGGGCAGGAGATGACTGGCAGGGGAAATGATGCCTCCTGAGTCCTAAGGGTAATTATTTATGTAACCAGAACGTCACTCACTGGGGCAGTGGCTGGAACAACAGGCCAGAGCACTGAGAGCTGCCTCATGCTGAGGGAATGGCTCCCCCAACACTTGTTGTTCCACCCACTGATGGGTGGAATTTCTAAAGCAAATGCAGCCACTGCTCTGCCTCTCGTCCCAGGGCCCTGACCCAGAGACTGCTGCAGCCAAAAGGAGTCTTTCCATCAACTGGAACACACTTGGAATGGAATCTGAGCTTCAGACACACTAGATCTTGTGCACAGAAAAAATAATTAGAAAAATTCAGTTGGCTGCAGTTGTTACCAACTCGCATGTTTGTGGATTTGTCTGGCCGGACACATGGTTAGAAGGAAGAATTAGGGCTGCACACAGATCCCCCTAGAGAATTAACTTCCCTAATTCCTATCTGACCAGACCACCAAAGCCAACAAACATCTTGACACCAGACTCTTTACTAAGATGTTTGCAAATCTGCTGTGGAAATGAGACTCGAAGGGCCAGATTCCATTGCTGAACTGGTGAGGGAGGACTGGGCCAAGTATCAGGGGAAAAAATCTGTTTGAAGAGCTCTGGGTAAATTTATCTTGTCCACAAAAATCTTTTAGCTGGAGATATGCTCAGCCAGTTGGGTCTTGGGAGGTTGGGCTCCTCACCCCAGCTTGGCCATGAGCCCACTGGGTGATCTGGGCAAGTACCTTTGTTCTGTGTGGCTCATTGGGGGCACTTGAGTTATTCCACAATTAGATATTCCTGGCAGTCTAGATGCTTCACAGCTATTGGAATTTTTTTTCCCTTCACACTTCTGGGCACTCTAAGAGGAATCTTGCATAACAGAGGCTCTGGAGGCACAAGTCAGAAGTAAATCCTGGTGTTGGGGTGTCTCCAAGCCTTTCCTACAAACCTGATACTTCTGCTGACAGATCTTCTGGTCATGCCCAGTTTTACAGTCACTTAGCCTGGTTTTGTCCATCTACTGGGAGAAAGGGTTTCTTGCTGAAGAAAAAAAGGTGATTAATGTGTGATGAAATAATGAGGGTGCTGGGGAAGCAGCCCTGAGTCAGAGAGCTGTGGGGGTGTGTTACTCACTCTGAGCACAGCCTGACTTCTGTCCCTGCTCTTCCTTGCTTAGGATCAAGCTGGACACAAGCCAGCATATCTGCACTGCAATTAATGGAGGCTCACCTCCTCGTGCCAGACTTGGGTTTGCCTCAGTGTTTACATGGCTGGTAAAGATCCAGTTGCCTTTTTTTCTCCACTTGAGCTTTGACAAATCACAGTCAGGAGAAATATTAACCTGAAATATGTGTGCTGAACCTTTGATCGCCTTGAGCCAATGAGAAGCTGTGATTAATTTTAATCCTTTAAATGCTCAAATGCAAATCCAGAAATCTGAATTAATATATTTTGCTGGCATCAGTAGAGGATTGTGAAACAGGAAATTAAGAGCACAATAACTTAAACAAAATCTTATGAAGAAATAATGGCAGTGCTATGGGTAATGAGTCAGAGCGAAGGCTGGGCTGTTCAGAGAAACCTGTAGGAGCAGGGTACCAGTTTCGTGGGATTTGGGGACCTATTGCCCCTTAAATGTCTGGAAAATTCCAGCCTAAAGCTGTTGTGAACATTTTATTGCAAGTTTATATCTTCATAGCAGAAGTTTTTAATAAAATTAGCATTTCTCTTACCTTGTGCTGAATCCCAGCAAGGACCTTTGCCTGTGGGCATTCCTGGAGTCTCTTGCCTGCAACAAGGACTGATTTGCGTTACATGGGACAAGTAGAGATGGTCTCCATCATCACACCAAGAGATGCTGCAGTTTAATTTCTTCTTGTTACTGACACTGGGCAGCAGCCTCCCAAAATGCAAGACGTAAAATATATCTGGTGGTTTTGATCCTGTAAACTTGGGTTAAGCATTTATCTCCAGTTTATCTCCAGTGTCATTCATCATTCTAAAAAGTGACATAAGTATTATTTATACATGATGGTTACCCTACTAAATTACTTGCAAAGATTTAATAAGTGATAGATGTTTCCATGAGGAACAGGTGTCACGAGTGAGTACAGTCATACGAGCAATAAATAACAAGTCATAGAAGGCTAATTCAGTAACAACAGATTAATCATCATTAGCCTTCTCTGGAATATTTATAATTGGAATCAGTTCATTGATTTTCTGCCTACAAGCACCAACAGGTTAACCAGGCACTTGTATTACTGAGCTACACCTCTGCAGGCCTGATCCTGATGCTGTTTGCTGTCCCCTGGGACTGGAAATGACGTTGCTGCAAACTCAGTGAACTGGTGCTCCTGGTGCTCTGTGCTGGGCTCCTCCATGGCTGCCACAGGCAGGGGACATCATCCCACTGACACATTCCTAAAAATACCCCAAATATTGACTAGCCTGTGCGCTGGTCAGCTCTGGGGGGAATGAGTTTGGGAGCCTGTAATGTCTCTGTTTCTCATGCTGCCAGTCCCCGCTGTCTGTAGGAGTCTGGGATTATGTCTGAGCCTGCGGAGCTGAGGAATTGTGTGTGTGTGTGTGAGTGTGTGTGTGAGCCACTGCCGGAAATTCAGCATCTGGAATCCATTGTGCCACAGTCATCCTGAGCTGAGCTGGAAGCCAGAAGAATTTCAGCCGGCATGGGCGCGTTTTTTTCCTCTGTGCTTGTGGGATTTTTAAAGCGCGGAGAAAAACTCAAAAGAAATCCGAATCCCAGCATCTCTAATCCCCACAAGCTGACTTCACATTCTTTGGTTTTAAGGGTCAGATTGTGACCCTTGCACAGGAGCCAGAGAAATCTCCTTCCTCCTGCTCTTTCAACCAGCACCCACTGTTTCCAGGCACACTGTGCCCACAAAAGCCAGTCCTGGAGAGCACTGGCCACAGCTCCACACCACCTGGGAAGGATGTGCAGCTTCATTTCACCTATTTCCACCATGCACATGGAGGTTAACAGACCACAGAGGAGGTGGAGAATGACCTCTCCAGAACCCCATGTCTACCTTTGTGCTAGGCATCATCCCTGTGCTGTCTGCCTCCTTGTTCCCTTAGAGGAATGCACACCAGGAGGAAGGATGGAGAGCAGAGGGAGGAAGGTGGTAGAACAGGTGGGTGTGGGCTTCATTGTCCTGATCCTCATGAAGGGCTCAGGGACCCTCAGTTTATCCCAGAGACCATGCGAGCCCTCCTGTGCCCCAAGAATGCCAGCAGCACATGAGGATTTTTACCCTTTTGGAATTGTTGAGCTCAGTCTTACTTTATTTTAGAGAGAATTTTCTCTCTGAGGTTTTCAGAGGCTGGAACTTGACACCGTCCGTGCTGCAGGAGGCAGGAGCCAGAGCCTGGATTCAGTGGCAATGCCCAGAGGCCAGAGTGTACAACAGGACACTGGGAGAGGAGCATCACTCACTATGGCCCAGTCTGTGATACCTGTGGGGCTAAAGAACAGCTGCCACCTCTGTGGCATATACTGCAGGGGTTTGTGGTGGCATAAATATCAAAATAAATAATTCCCCCTTTGGCACAGCCCCCTCCTGGGGAATGCCACAATTTGTGGTGCAGGTTGTTGGATTCTTTGCCTGTTGTAGGCTGTTCCAGAACCCCACTGCTCAGATGGTGCCTGATTCCGAGTCTGGACTGGTCTGTGGTCACTTAACCTCATCTGTTCCCCTGCCAAAATTGCTCTTAAATAGCTCTTCTCTCTCACATGCATTATCTTTCCAGGTATTTATAGAAAGCGATCATTGTGCACTCTCACTTGTGTAGACTGAGGATGTCACTTTTCAAAATCTGTCTTTGAGGAACTCCCTAAGTGACATGGGCAGTCAATGGTTCCTTTTTCTGCTGCTGACTTGGTATTTCCCTTTTCCATGCAAAATCAATGTTTTCTCTTTAGCTGGGGAAATCATTTTATCAACAGTTCCTTATTAATGCCCCTTTCCCCCACTTTCTTTGATTTTCCTGGTGATACCTAACCAAAGCCTTTACTGAAATCTTGGTGAGATCTACCACATTCCTGTTCTTAGGAAATGAGATATCAAGGAAAGATTCTGAAAGGGTAACTGGTGTTACCTTTGATAACTTGCAATAGAGGTTCATCCTGTTTTTCTACATCTGAATCTGAAATGAGACTTCAGGCAAATTTAGGTGCTATAATGATTATTCCATGTATGGAATTCAGTAATTAAAGGTAGAAATTTGAAGGAGATAGATATGGGCATCTTTTAGAAGATAGATAAAGCACCAGGAAATGAGATTTGAAGCAAAATGAAAATGCTTTGGTTGTGAAATTTAATAAAATCCTCCGGGTTTGGGTTCTAAGCAAAAAAAAACCAAAACAAAACGTGTTACTTCTTTTGAGTTTTCTTTTGATGTATGGCACATGTCAAAACAAGTGAATCTTGACAGGGTGTATAAAACTGTAGATCAGATAAAGGAGACCCTCCCCTAAAATCCATTATTTCTGCCTTTCTCATACTTCATGGTCACATTTCCTTCCCCTCGCTAGTGAACTGCCAAGCTGGGGGGTTTGGTGCCAGCTGGTGGAGAGCAGGGAGGACTGCTGCAATGGAAAACATGAATGCTCTCACTTCAGAACAGCAAAATAAGCAGTAGGAGCCTCAGCCCATGTCTGATGAGCCTCTGGGGGTGGAAGGGATATGATCTGCCCATCACTGGTCAGAGCTGCCTTGTGCCAAAGAGATGAGAGAGATTCAGATTCAAAACCCCAGGAACCATGTTGTGTTCAATGTGGGACTTGGAGAGCTCAGTCATTTTGCCAGCCTGGTGTAAGTGACATGGGAATGTCTTTTGTGTCTCTTGCATTCTGCTCTCTGTGCTGGCCACTGTGGACATCCTCTAAAGCAAATCACTGGTGTGAAGCATGACAGCCCCACACAGCCCAAACAGCTCTTTCTCTGCAGCTACAAACCAAGGTTTGCTCCTGTGTCCTCTTGTGAACATTTTAAGTGTCATAAGCAACCAAATAGTATCCTATTACAATCCTGTACTTTGTTGCCTTAAAACCTCACTGCTGTAGGAGTA